>FR997740.1:4113024-5484032 GCA_905475445.1 Ochropleura plecta | reverse complement strand
TTCGTACGGGCCCCTATATTTGTTCACGGATTTTGAGAGTAGACCCTATGTTCTAGTAATGGTATCGAAACTATCGATAGAAACCAACTATATTATTTTATAACTGTCGTGTTGTTAAAGTCGATTTTCGTTTCCTGTACTCAGAATTTCCAAAAACAATCTTATTTTGATATTTTCCAGAAGAAAAATCCTAATAACGTAAGTTTCACTTTACGTTGACTAAGATTATGTCGTCATTCACCCCCTCCCCCCCACCCTCCCGTCAATCATGACCTGCACTAACATGAAATACACTGCGAACAAAAACACGCCACTATTGTGACGTCACAGGTGCTTTTAACATCACAATCATGGCGCCTTTATGACCTTCGTCTTAAATGGACGTATTCTTGGAATAGCATTATGACCTATCTTCATACGTGTGTAGGTGATACAAAATTGGATAATGGATATTATGATACGAATAATTATAGATTGTTTATCTGTCGTCACAATAATGGTTTACGTGCTGTTGAACGCAACCTTTCTACGCATGTAATGATAAAAAAACTCCTTTTTGATTTTCTGTTTAAATCGGATTTTGTTTAATTTTTTAGTCTATTTTTTGCACGGTACCCCATTTCTTTTTCTGAAATAACATCAGCCATCTGCCAGTAATAGTCCAGTCAAAATCAGTTCAGCCGTTTCGGAGATTAGCCGGAACAAAGAGAAAAAAAAATGTTATAAGCACCGTATTATTTTATACTTTCATAAGCATTCAGTAAAAAGCTGTTTAAATCACAAATATAATCTTTATATATATATAATTCTTCTGTGAGTGTGTATGTCACTGAACTTCTCTCAAACGACTGGACCGATTTTGATGAAATTTTTTGTGTGTGTTCAAGGGGATCTGGGAATGGTTTAGATTCACAATTTTGGTTACCCCGAATTTAACGTGAGCGAAGCCGCGGGCAAAAGCTAGTGTATTTATATAGATGTAATATAGTAGACATAAATTCTATTCCTACGAAATAGAAAAAACCTTTTGAGGATTGCTAAAACTCTGTTTATTGCCCGTTATATAAAAGAGATACAGGAAAACTTTTCCAAAAAGTTTTTTCTTTTCAGTAAAGATGTGGGACGTAAGATAATATTTCCGTGTAAAAATCCCTCACGATTCTGTCAGTCATAATTCTTTTACCTTTTTCTTGTTATGGTTATTTGTGTCTTCATTTGACAGAATAACACCTTCCGCTTCTTTATAAGGCGTTTAATGTAATCGCGTTGAAATTGGTGAAATATTTTATGATGTATTCTGAAGATGTATTGTTCGCATTTCTGATGTAACACGCAGTAGGTATCTATTCAGTGCAATATGAGTGACTAGTTTTGCCCGCGGCTTCGCTTGCGTTAAATTCGGGGTAACACAGTTCCCCTTTCCTGATTTGCAGGTACCTGCTACCAGTAGTTTTTGCCCTTTTTTTTTGGGGTGGGAAATCATCAAATAATTTGCCCCCCTATGGGGCGGGGGGGCGTGTCAGACTTTTACCGACTAAAACCCACCCATGTTCCTACTATTGCCCTTTACGTTCCGGGGCCGCTATATCTCTTAACAACAACCCGCAACCCCGGCAGGCGGAGGCCCTGGCAAGCCCCTCTGCTTTGCTCACATCTCTTTGAGGCGCGCGTGAAACACGAACGCGCCGTCGACACGGCCTGTCGTCAATAGACGGACGGACGGTGAGCTACTCATTGCTCACCGTCCACAGGCCCGCATCTACAGTGGCCGGGAGTCGTCTCGCGGCGCCCGGCGCCCGGGGCGTCTCCCACGGCGGCTGGGTTGGTTTGAGAAACGCCCGGCCTCCTCCTTCACTAGCATGACTGCTTCGCAGAAGGAGGTGACCGCTTCCCATTCCCTCTCGCTCCGGACCATAGGTACCTGCTACCTGTAGTTTTTGCCCTTGCGTCTTATTTATTGTAATAGCAAAGCTAAATTTTTCCTTTTTCATCCCTCTTCCTCCCTCTTTTCTCAATTTAAAAAAAATAGCTTCTGTCCGTCTCCAGGGTCCTAACTATCTTTGTACCTAATTTCATCACAATCGGTTAAACCATTTAGGCGTGAAGACGTTACAAACAGACAAACAAACAAACTCTCTTTCGCTTATAATATTAGTAAGGATGATAGGTTTTTTTGCGGATGGGAAATCATGAAATAACTTGGGGAAGTTCGAGAGCGCCCCGGCCAGAGCGGAGGTGGGGGGCGGGGGAGAGTTTCAGACTTGCACTGACTAAAACCCACCCATGTTCCTTCTATTGCCCTTTATTCCGGGGCCGCGTTATCTCTTTCGAACATCCCGCAACCCTGGCAGGCGGAGGCCCTGGCAGGCGCCCGACGCCCGGGGCGTCTCCCGCGAGGGCGCCAGGTACTCTCCGTGCCAAATTTTTTCCGCGAAATGGCCAGCATCATCAAGGTATTGCTGATCTTTCTCAAGGAGGTGGGGTCGATCGAATACTATTCCCACCCGTACGTACCTAAAACACGCGCCTTGGACGTAGAGTTGCACGTGGAGGGCACGTGAGCTTTTTGAAGGACATCACTGATGAGATCAGTATAATATGAAACACAGGTATATGTTATTTTCAGCAAAAGATATGAGATATTGTTATGTTTTCAAATGCATTACCTATTCGAAATCATATACATAAATCACACCAATGTTTTAAAAACGGCTACGCAAACGGCTAAACGTTTACAGATGAAATTTGGTATGAAGATAGCATATACCCTGGATTAACACATATACTGACGACATGATGTTGATGGCTCAGATGTTCTCCCTTGAAAGGGTGTGGGACTTAAATACACCACGTGGACCCACAATCAGTTGCTAAAGGAATTAAACACGTATACAAGCGCGAGTGTACATTTTAGCTCAATTCTATTGATGTTATTCCAATTAACGTTATCTTTACAACTTTGTTGTGATCGTTCGTTCGAAATTAAGTTACCTACGGGTCACGAAAGTTATCACAGTGCCCGGGAGGCAATGCAATCTGTGGACAAACAATATTACGGATGTATTCGTTAATATTACGATAGATATTTAATTTGACGACACTGTGGGCGCAGTGGCTGAGCGATCGACTATTGCGCTGCGTGTCGCGGGTTCGATCCCCGCACGGAAAAAATATTTGTAGGGCTTACAGGTAGTTGTTTCGGGTCTGGCTTTTTGTATGTGAGTTTAAATGTTTGTAAACGCACCCACGATACAGGAGAAATCCTAGTGTGGGGCAACGTTTTTTAAAAGAAAAAAAAAGTCCAGTGGCTACATTTACGGTTAATACTTAATGTATGAAATGGCGGCTTGTCACAGAGTCACAGGTGAAGTGAGTCTCCCGCATTGTTCTTAAGCAAAGAAGAAGGAGATTTAAATTAAAAATAAAAAACCCGACTGCGTTAAAAGTGAACCAAACTACACACCTAATAAAAATAAAACTGAAAAGAGAAAAACAAGTACTGTAATCTGGAACTATGAAGAACAGTCGGGACCCATTTTTGGAGTGTGAGCCGTTCTAGATTTTAATGGGTCCTGACTGTTCTTCATAGTTTCAGATTACAGTACTTGTTTTTCGCTTTTCAGTTTTATTAGGTATGTAGCTTGGTTCACTTTTTACGCAGTCAGGTTTTTTTTTATTTAAATCTTCTTCTATAAATAGTTGTTTTTAATTTATATCTTCTTAAGCGTCCTTTGCGGCACCCATTCGGGTAAAAACAATGGTTAGATTTGCTATCATTTATGGATCAGAATGTTGGGACACAATAGGGATGAATCAAAGGCATTTGCACGTGGTTGAGATGAGAATTCTAAAGGGAATGTGTGGGTATAAGGGTGTTACCACACCAATCGATCGATGGTGGAATGCATTAGTCGACGTTGAACGCTAGCATCATATCTACGAAAGAAACTGATGGAATATATTATATACCCAGGGTTAATCGATCAACTTCGATCGACGATCAATTGGTCTGGTAACAAACTTAGGCGACTGGATAAAATAAAAACTGAAATACTAATAATATAAAAGCGAAAGTGAGTTTGTTGTTTGTTACGTCTTCACGCCTTAATGGCTTAACCGATTTTGATGAATTTTGGTAAAGAGATAGTTGAGATCCTGGAGACGGACACAGGCTAATTTAAAAAAAGTCTTTGGCCGTCTCCAGGGGACCCTGGAGACGGCTATATTTTTTAAGTGGGAAATGAGGGAGAAAGAGGGAAGAAAGGGAAAACTCAGCCTTGCTATTACAATAAATAAGGCGCAAGGGAAAAAAAACTACAGGTAGCAGGTACCTGTAAATCAGGAAAGGGGAACTGTGTTACCCCGAATTTAACGCGAGCGAAGCCGCGAGGAAAAGCTAGTAATATTATAAAAGCGAATGTTAGTGTGTTTGTTTGTTTGTTACGTCTTCACGCCTAAATGGCCAAACCGATTTTGATGAATTTTGGTACAGAGATAGTTGGGACCCTGGAGACGGACATAGGCCATTTTTGTGGCTTTTTAGCCCTCCATTATCTCATCTTTTAGTGAGATTATGGGGTGAAAGAAAAGGGGAGAAATTTTTTTTTCGATCACCACGCGGGTTAAAGTTAGCCCAAAGTAACTATGCCACGCAGACGAAGTCGCGGGCGGAAGCTAGTAAATTATAAATAGTGTGACACAATGGGTGGTCTGATCACTTTCGCTTATACTGCTTGTAACTCGCCATCTCGTTTATAGTAGCTTCTCGCTAATCGCTAACGTTGGGACAGGGGTCTAAAGATCGAAGTATTGAAATAACTGTTAACGTATTAACTGTACATACACTTTGTTTATCACAGTAAGTTTGATTTACTAACTTATTAATTAGAAAATTGATTACTAAACTACCTCAAACTAATAATTTTGTAGCTAATGCGCTGTTTCACTGGTTTAGAAACGTACTGGTTTTCTACCAAATAAAGTTATGAATAGTTATTCGAAAGATTATTGGTTTAGAAATTAATTTTCTAAATCAATTAGACGACACGGTTGGCGCAGTGGCTGAGCGATCGGCTGCTGCGCTGCGTGTCGCGGGTTCGATTCCCGCACGGAACAAATATTTGTATGGCCTACACATAGTTGTTCCAGCTCTGGCTGTTTGTGTATGTGAGTTTAAATGTTTGTAAACGCACCCACGACACAGAAGAAATTCCTAGTGTGGGTAAACGGTTTTTTTTTTAAATTGCCGTGTACCGCGGAACTAGACTTGAAAGTCGTGTGGGTGGTATTATTTCAGGTCGTAATTCAGGTAATTCGAAAAAAATTCAAGCGAATGTTAATATTTATGTTATTATTCTTGTCCCACCGGTAATCCGGTATTGTACGATCGTGTTCTACAAACATGTAATATCGTCACACTATTAATTAAAATCAACAGTAATTTATTCAAACTAATTTGCATTTTGAAGTATAATTACACAAGACACCCCTAAAACACCCACCCTTCGCCATTTCCTAGTATTGTAGTTGGCAATAAGAAGAGGTGGAACAAGTAACTCCCCAACACAAAACCCAGTAACCACTTAAAATAGGGGATAAACCTATTTCCATATCTCGAGGAGGAGGAGCTCGTGACTAAATAATAGCAGCCGCTCGGGTCGATCTTTAGGTTAAGCCGCGCTTGCCTAGGTTGGTCTGTGGATGGGTGACCACCCGTTACATACCGAGTTTCCTCCGTGCCTCGGAAAGCACGTTAAGTTGTTGGTCCAGGCTGTCATTTGTAGATCTTTGACAGTCGTTACAGATAGTCAGTGTCCCGAAAGTCTGACATCCAGTCTTACCAAGAGGTTATCGTATTACCCAGTACTAACTGGGTTATGGAGGTCAGATAGACAGTCGCTCCATGTAAAATACTGGTATTCAGCTGCATCCGGTAAGACTGGAAGCCGACCCCAATATAGTTGGGAAAAGGCTAGGCAGATGATGAAACCTATTTCCATATCCCAGGCAATTTACACTCTGGGTTGCTACTTTGAAAATACTCATGAAAAATACTTTACATGCACCGAGAATCGAAGTGGCCTCTTCTATTAGACAATAGGGTAAATTTGGGATAGATGCCACACTTTTAGAAATAATTGTTTATCTTCCACTACAAAAATCAAAATATATTATTAAGAAAACTGTCAAGTAATTTGGTTCTTCACACGGATTCATGAAAAGTAAAAATATGTGTGCGGTCCTTTACTTTTTCGGATATCTATCTCATATTTGACATAGATCAATACGTATAAATTATTTTAAGGATAAGCGGGTCGTCACCTGCTGAAAACCAAAATACACGGTGCACTTAGCAGTTGTTCAAAAATCTTGTCGATAGATAAATGAAATTAATAGCAGGCGATGAATTTGTCGCGCTTAATGAGAAAGCATTTTAATGTCAAAGTAATATTTTATTACCTAACAAACTTACTTATTAAAAAAAACACTTTCATTAACCCTTTAAAAACTTTTATTCGTTCTCAACGCTGTCAATTAGTTGGTATGTCCCCAAAGGACTGGCTGCAAAGCCACGTCGTATGGCAACGCTTAGGCCCAGGTAAAAGTTTAGTTTTGTAAACGTTTCGAAATATCCTTAATAAGGCTGTGAGCACAACGACCCCAGGGTCCCAGAGTTTCAAACCCAAATCGCTCTAAAATATAGTTACCCATAAGGTTACTATATTTATACCACTTGAGGTTGTCTATTATTTAACTAATATTTTGGTATTTCTTTTGTTTTAGAATCACGGACGGGGAAGGCTGTACTTGCTGCAACTGATTTTGTGGAGACTTGTATAGGTAAGTCTATTCATAAACAATTTGATAAACTTACCATTCGAAAGTTATACCGCGGCCCCGGAACGTAAAGGGCAATGGAAGGAGCATGGGTGGGTTTTAGTCAGTACAAGTCTGACACTCCCCCCCGCTCCAAAAAAAAATACTACTACAGTTAAAAATAGCAATAGTATGGATTAGGCATTGTAACAGACAGCCTTGAATACTGTCATACGTTAAACAATTTGTCTGAAAGCTTTCGTCCCTTTGTTTACCTAACTTTTTACCTTGCTTCATGAATATGGTAATATTGTTAAGATTTTAGGAAAAAAAAAACTGTATTTACATAATCCATTTATCTTTCTGTATGAAGTTGAGATTGAAAAAAAAAACGTATACTTATCTAATATTTTCACTGTCATCCCGTGGGGAGTCTTATATGTTCCTTCAGATAGATACTGAACCTAAGTTAGTTTTAGAACCTAGATGTGTTAGAGAACGACCTTTCGGCAAACAATGATTTATTCAGTCATCGAGTGAAGTAAATGGGTAAGCGAAAAGAGCCATTTAAAGTGACAATATAGGAATAAATATAAAACAATGAGCAGTGATTGCTTGCTTTGTATGACTGCCAAGTCGTTGGTCTCGATTTCGAAGCCAACACATGCGCTTCTGACTTCTAGGATTCATGAGCTTAATCTAATATATAAAATTCTCGTGTCGCAGTGTTAGTTACCAAACTCCTCCGAAACGGCTGGACCGATTGTTATGAAATTTTTTATGCATATTCAGTAAGGCTGAGAAACGGCTACTATCTATCTTTCAAACCCCTATGTGTGAAGGGATTACCCGCTGCTCAGGTCAGCAGCGGGTAAAACCGCTGGGCATAACTAGTTATTGTATAACTATCACTTGCTTCGGTGAAGGGAAACATCGCGAGGAAACCAGCTAAGAGATATTTCTTGTAAAGCCAAATCAGAGGCCCACGGGCGCCATAAAAACTCTAACACCAGGCTAAGACTAACCAGATGTTAAAGAAGAAGTAGTAATAGTATAAAAAACAGGAATAATAATACCAGCCTGTAAGTTCTAGATGTTTCACCGATGTCTGTGATGTCTTAGAAAAACTTTAGAAAGTACATGTGAATTGGAAAAAGTCAGATTGGTACTTGCCCGGATTTGAATTTGACAACCTCATGCATGAGAGGCGAGGCGTTTATACTCTGGGCCATGCTAGCTAATCGTCTAGCACGAGAATAAAAACATTAGCTTCTATTGCCAGTCACTAAAATATTTCTTATCTACTACTAATAATCCTTACTTATCTTAATATATATAAATCTCGTGTCACAATGTTTGTCCTCAATGGACTCCTAAACCACTTAACCGATTATAATAAAATTCACACACCATGTGCAGTTCGATCCTACTTGAGAGATAGGATAATTTAAATCTCAAATTATAGTCGCAATTTTAATTTATTGCTAATTATTTGTCTGTTATTATTTGACAGTCACAATTATCTGTTAACTCCAAATGATTCTAACAGATGTCGATACCTTTCGACTGGGTTGAGTAAGTAATCAATAGATGGCGCTGCTATGATAAATCTACGAACGTGTCATATAAGCTACATTTTCAAATTATAGTCGCAATTTTAATTTATTGCTAATTATTTGTCTGTTATTATTTGACAGTCACAATTATCTGTTAACTCCAAATGATTCTAACAGATGTCGATACCTTTCGACTGGGTTGAGTAAGTAATCAATAGATGGCGCTGCTATGGTAAATCTACGAACGTGTATATAAGCTACATTTTAACAGCATAATTACCACGTGTTGTTGACGCTATAAAATTAATTAAATTTATTTTGTAGTGAACGAAATACCGTATAATTCAATTATTTCCACTTTTTAAATTTTTGATGTTAGCATAGCCGGCCACGTGTTACTTAGACTGAAGTGTAAATTGAATTCATAATTATTATAATGAAGATATTACAGTGAAATTAATCCTGCTTTTTACTTATTTGTGTTTTATTATATTTAATTATTAATATATATAATTTAACTACTAGATATTGGGAACGGTAAAATAGAACTGCAACCAAATACGCAATGCATTAAACTACCAGACAATTTTTGCACTGTTGTTCAGGATAAAATGAAAGTGTAAATTTTCCGATTGAATTTTTAAATTCATTAGATATCCCTGGAATGCCACCACATAATCTTCGATTAAAGATTGGTTCCCCTATTATTCTCCTCCCATTTTAACAGCATAATTACCACGTGTTGTTGACGCTATAAAATTAATTAAATTTATTTTGTAGTGAACGAAATACCGTATAATTCAATTATTTCCACTTTTTAAATTTTTGATGTTAGCATAGCCGGCCACGTGTTACTTAGACTGAAGTGTAAATTGAATTCATAATTATTATAATGAAGATATTACAGTGAAATTAATCCTGCTTTTTACTTATTTGTGTTTTATTATATTTAATTATTAATATATATAATTTAACTACTAGATATTGGGAACGGTAAAATAGAACTGCAACCAAATACGCAATGCATTAAACTACCAGACAATTTTTGCACTGTTGTTCAGGATAAAATGAAAGTGTAAATTTTCCGATTGAATTTTTAAATTCATTAGATATCCCTGGAATGCCACCACATAATCTTCGATTAAAGATTGGTTCCCCTATTATTCTCCTCCGTAATTTGAATCCACCTCAATTATGTAACGGTACGCGTTTGGTCATCAAAAAGATCACCGGAAACATTCTTGAAGCAACCATTTTGGCTGGGAAGTTTAAAGGAAAAGTGGTCCTGCTGCCACGTATTCCGATGATACCATCAGATTCTACCATACCCTTCAAAAGGCTACAGTTTCCAATTCGTTTAGCTTTCGCCATGTCTATAAATAAATCTCAAGGTCAAACAATGTCCATTTGTGGTTTAGATTTGGAAAATCTATGTTTTTCTCATGGGCAACTATATGTTGCGTGTTCACGTGTTGGGAAACCGTCGAATCTATTTGTGTTAGCTAAAGACAGGTTAACCAAAAACATTATGCACCGATTGGTGTTAAATTAAATTGAAAGTATTTATAATTCAAAAAAATAGATATTAATGTTTAAAAGTTTAAGACTGTCTGCCTTGCCTACCTCATTCATGAGTTTAAGCGTCACATGTTATTTACTGTATTATAATGGGTGATTCATTCGGAGTTACTTTTTCCAAAACTAAAAAAAATATGAATAAAATAAATTTATCGGGTAATCTTTATTATAATACAAAAGAACCATTCCTTACATTTACTTTTTAAAGATTATTTCTTTCAAATGTTGTCCGTAACTGCGATTAAGGTGGTCCATTCTGGAGTTCCAGTTTTCGATGACCCGACCGAGCATTTCCAGTGGTATTTGGCGAATAACGCGAGTAATGTTGGTTTCCAGTTGATCAATCGTACGCGGCTTATCCATTTAAACTTTGGACTTTACATAACCCAACAGAAAAAAGTCTAAGGGTGTGATATCACAGGATCTAGGCGGCCAACTGACTGGTCCGAAACGCGAAATTAACTGTTCACCAAATTTTTCTCGCAACAAAGCCATGGTTTCACGTGCTGTGTGGCAAGTGGCGCCGTCTTGTTGGGACCAAAAGTTTTGAAGATGACGGGCTACAATTTCAGGAAACAAATAGTCCGTTATCATGGTACGATAACGGTCACCATTGACAGTGACGTTTTGGCCGGCTTCGTTTTTGAAGAAATATGGACCGATGATTCCACCACCCCTTAAACCACACCAAACTGTTGTTTTATCTGGATGTAATGGTAGCTCTTGAATTTCTTCAGGTTGCTCTTCAGACCAAATACGGTAATTTTGTTTGTTAACATATCCGTTGAGCCAAAAATGTGCCTCATCGCTAAACGAAATTTTCGTTGAAAACAGTGGATTTTCTGCAAGCTTTTCAAGAGCCCAAAGACTAAATCGGTGCCGTGCTTAGTCTTTCCATGATGAAATGTCAAACTATTCGTTGTGTGCGCGATGACAGCGCCCCTAGTGGCCACAACTATTCAGGACTTGTCATCTGTTCAAATCATGTTAACTAGATGTTAAGATATCTTTGTGATATTGATTTTCGAATAGTTTTTCAACGAAATTGAAAAAAATAGTGTAAAAAGTGAGTGTGTATATTATACCTAGCGATTTTCTTCCTCGTGAAAAATATGGATATTATAATACGTACGGGATTTGAATTGATTAACCATAAAATACATTTCCAACCTCAAACTGAGCAAAAAGGGAAAAAAATAGTATTAGCACAGCATGTGAGAGAAGTGGAAGATAAGCTCTTCCACTTCTCTCACATGCTGTGCTAATACTAATTTTTTCCCTTTTTAAACGAACGGGAAAAGCTTCTTAATAAGAGCTCTGATCATAAGACAAACGTCTGTGACACAAACTCCCTACAAAACATCATTAAATGTGAGTACATACCTACCTACATATCAAGTTATAGAAATAGTATATTTGAGTTAGCTTCATGTCAGCTTACTTATATTAATTATTTTATTGTATAATTTAATTCTAGATAAATGATGAACGTGTTGTTACAAATGTTAAGTGCGCCTGCGCACAACCAAAGTGGCAAGTGTAAGCATGTTGCTGCTTTGATACATTACATCAACACAGAAGAGAGCTTATCAAAAACAAGCAGCGAACAGCAGTGGGGAAAACCCAGCACTCGACAATTTGTCAAAAATAAATATACTAAAGGTAGATATTTCGAAGAAATGTTCCCGCCAGTTGCAAATCATACCCGAAATTTCGCATCATATTTCGTTTTTGCATAATCATGTCGTTTTGGGTGCCATGGGGACCCATCAGCACTAAAACAAATAAAAAAGGACTGTAATTTTGGAACGCTTATTATTATTATTATAGTGTACTAGGTTAAATTTCTTCCTTTTTTCTCTTCACAGCAGCTATCCATTTTTTTGTCTTTGCTGTAATGTCCAATTTGATGTTGGAAACGAATAAAACTTGCACGAACTGTTTTCTCATTGTTTTTACAATTTACGACACAGCATGTACTGTGACCCATATCGCAATTTTTTACGTTTTTACTTAAAATTATAAAGGAAGTTATGAAAATAAAGCAATTTGACACATCACAGCCCAGAATTAATTCACATTTCTGCCACGTCGTGCGCTACGATCGATTTGCCGTTCCCCACCACCCACTTCGCACACTCTCAATAGTGAATGAAAATATTAGGTTAGGTTGTCATGACTGACGCTTTATCTGTCAAAAAATGCATAGACAAAAAAGTAACTCCAAATGAATCACCCGTTTGTTATAAAATTAAATAGAAATAATAAATCTGATAAATTTTTATTTTGTATTGATTTCTGCTTAATATCAAGTGTAAGAACATTTTAATTAATTGTGTTCAACGTACTTCCCCTTCAAATCTCAATCCAGTGAATTTGTATACCAACATCAACATTTTCGTCTTTGTTCGTAAATAATTTCATTGTACTAAAGGGTTATAGTAGTAGAAAGTCAAATAAGGAGATCACCATATTTTTAACAAATACCATCTGTGTGAAAAAGCATAGTGGACTCCGTGACTGATGTTCTCTTATCGTTCCTCTTAGATTGTTTACTATAATGTAATATAACAAAAACTTTAGCCACAGCAACGCGTGGCCGGGTCAGCTAGTAATATTATAAAAGCGAAAGTGAGTTTGTTTGTTTGTTACGTCTTCACGCCTAAGTGGCTCAACCGATTTTGATGGATTTTGGTACAGAGATAGTTGAGATCCTGAAGACGGACACAGGCTAATTTAAAAAAAAAGTGAGAAAAGGGGAGAAAGAGCCAAAGCTTGTTAGCCCTAAGTGCTACGTGCCACGTGGATGAAGTCGCGGGCGGAACTAGTATTATGGTTTTGTTTATTGACATGAGCGTTTTTAATCAGCGGATGATTTTATGTATCTTAATTACTGTCCTACATAATCGTTAATACACACGAATAAAAAATAAGACACAAATAGTACTTCACTAAAGAAACATCGCACAATCGTGAGATATGTTTAAAAACAAGAATATGAAACGTTATCGCAATTCGGAAGGTCGCGTGATGACCCAGCTATCTGATTGGTCAACGTGAATAGGTCGCAGTTTGGCGTGATATATTCAGTAGAGTACATAACATTGGAATGACACATAACTTTGGAAAACAGATGTAAACAGGAAAACAAAGATTTCACGCTAGACATTTTACGTTTTTGAACTTAATTGTGCATTTTATCTGCCTTGAAACATCTATTATAGAACAAGAGTTGCAAAGAATACCTTATGACATTGAGACCGCCTATGTATTCCTATTGTAGGTACAAACTTTTAAGTAAATAAGAGCATCCCTTGTGATTTTCCTAGAAGATATGCATTATTGATTCCACATTTTTTTTCTTTTGGCAAATCATCAAATGACTTCTAACCGCACTGGCCAGAGCGAAAAGGTGTGTCAGAATTGTACTGATTAAAACCCACCCATGTTCCTTCTATTGCCCTTTATGTTCCGAGGCCGTGGTATCTCTTTCGAACAACCCGCAACCCGGGATCCACGTAACTACTTGGGTAAGCATAATCAAGACATTGCTAAAGCTGGTCAAGAGCGAGTCAGACACGCGAAGCGAGGTTTCCGTACAAACTTGCGACATAAACAGCCATATCTTTTGACTGCGTGAACTAGTACTGTTGATTTCTTCACAATACAAAGGGACCACAGAGTTGAGTATATGGTTTTAATATCAACTGGAACACTCCATGCGTTCCCGAGATGAAGGGTCTTGATAAAAAAATAGACAGACATACAACAAAGTGACGAAAAAAGGGTTCCGTTTTGATATACGTAACCCTAAAAATGGATGAACTTAGAGTGATATGTTGTGAATAAACGTGAACTTTAAAATGAATGAAATGCCGGCGTATATTGTTTCGACAGCAAGTCTCACCGCAACACGCCGCGCCGTCATGTGTCTTCGTGGCATGTGTAAGTCCGTGTTTCAGCTTTATATAGCTAGCTTTTTCCCGAGGCTTCGCTCGCGTTTATTTCGGGGTAACACAGTTCCCTTTCCTGATTTGTAGGTACCTGCTACTTGTAGTTTTTGCCCTAGCGCCTTATTTATTGTAATAGCAATGCTAAGTTTTCCCTTTTCTTCCCTCTTTCTCCCTCATATCTCAATCTTTTTAAAAAAATAGCCTATGTCCGCCTCCAGGGTTCCAACTATCTTTGTACCAAAATTCATCAAAATCAGTTAAGCCATTTAGGTGTGAAGATGTAACAAACAAACAAACTCACGTTCGCTTTTATAATATTAGTAAGGATTTTTAAACATTGCCCACACTAAGAATTACTCCTGTATCGTGGGTGCGTTTACAAGCATTTCAACTCAATACACAAACAGCCAGACTACTACTATTTATTGTAATAGCAATGCTAAGTTTTTCCTTTTCTTCCCTCTTTCTTCCTCATATCTCAATCTTTTTTTTTTTAAATCGGTCTCCAGGATCTCAACTATCTCTGTACCAAAATTCATCAAAATCGGTTCAGCCATGTACGCGTGCAGACGTAACAAACAAACTCACTTTCGCTTTTATAATATTAGTAAGGGTTCTGTCTCCATATTTCATTTACATAACTTAATGAAGTTGTGTAGTAATTATTTCAGGGCTTGAGGAAAAATTAGGCTCAATTTAATACGTTTCTGCGGCTGTCGACGACGCGACAAGTTCGCTCTTAAGACGAGTGTCGAAGCACTTTAGGACGGTGATACACTGAACGAGAAATGCTAGAGGAAATAGAGTATGTTACCATGTGATGTGAGTTCCAATGAAGATAAATGTACGGAGTATCCTGTTTTATAGGATAACTAGCTGGCGCCCGCGGCTTCGCCCGCGTGACATCGAAAAAAGTGTTCTATGTGTTATTCCAGACTATAATCTACCACTGTGTCAAATTTCATCAAGATCCGTTCAGCCGTTTTGACGTGAAAGAGTAACAAACGGCCATACATCCATACACACATCCATACATCCATCCTCACAAACATTCGCATTTGTAATATTAGTAGGATTGTAGTTATTAACTAACAGAAGCTTTATATTCATAATTAAACAGGTTATAAAAATGATTTATATTCAAGCTGTAGGTTCACTTTATTGCTTGCCCAACACGTCGCCAAATTTCAATTTAGTTTGTCATCGACATATCAAGGAGAAGATAATCGACGTCTTTTCAGTTCGTTGGTCAGCAAGATATAAAGACTGAGTTTATTCCAGCTACAATTTCTCAAATAAATTACTAATAATATATACCTAGTAACATAGTCAGACTAAAAATTCCGCAGTGGCTGAGCGATCGACTGCTGCGCTGCGTGTCCCAGGTTCGATCCCCGCACAGAACAAATATTTGTATCGCCTACAGATACTTACTTGTTCCGGGTCCTGGCTGTTTGTGTATGTTAGTTTAAATGTTTGTAAACGCACCGGGATACAGGAGAAATCCTAGTGTGGGGCAACGTTTTTATAAAAAAAATCATAACAATCCATTGGCTTTGCTGTTTGTGGTTAAGTTAATAATGACTCTCTAACATTATTGGTAGGTGGAAAATCGTGAAATTTTCCTTTAACTATTTAAAGCTAAATAAGGCAACAACATTTTTGTTAGTAAACATTTTTTTCCGATTGTGTCCCTGCCCTAAACAATAATATTAAAAGACTCTTCAGCGACTCATAAAATGTGGAGTGATTAAGGTTGACAAACACTCATTCTGTAATTACACGCCGTATATTTAAATATGAAGACCGATATTCAGTTGAAGGCTGAAGATAAACAATCCTTACTTAATATAAAAGCGAAAGTGAGTTTGTTTGTTACGTCTTCACGCCTAAATGGCTTAACAGATTTTGATGAATTTTGGTACAGAGATAGTTGGGATCTTGGAGACGGACATAGGCATTTTTTTAAATCTGTGAAATGAGCGAGAAAGAGGGAAGAAAAGGGACAATTTGGCTTTGCTATTACAATAAATAAGGCGCAAAGGCAAACCTACAGGTAGCAGGTACCTGCAAATCAGGAAAGGGGAACTGTGTTACCCCGAGTTTAATGCGAGCGAAGCCACGGGCAAAAGCTAGTCATTTATATTTATGACATAACATCAAAATATTACACCGTGATTCCCTAGAGGTTTTGCAGATGTATCGGTATACATCTGCAAACCTCTATATATAGAAGGTGTTTTATTCGGTAATAAAACACCTTTTACATTTCTCCAGGTAAGTTTAAGTGTCATGTCTCCCAATTCGACTTCCAAAACCCTCTTCTAAGCGATATCAGGTGGTCTAAAATGGCTGTTAAACCAGAATCATAATAGGTTAATAATAATTATGAATTACTAGCTGCGCCCCGCGGCTTCGCCCGCGTGATGACAAAAAAGTATCCTATGTGTTATTCCAGACTATAATCTACCTCTGTGCCAAATTTCATCAAGATCCGTTCGGGAGCTTTTCGTGAAAGAGGATCAAACATACATCCATACTAACAATCTTTCGCATTTATAATATTAGTAGGTTTAGTAGGATAGGAAGTAGGAAGTTCCCATTCGGAAAACGGTCCCAAAGTGACATATCACAATTAGGGCATGCAATACCGGTTTCCCGGTTTTCATTTTTACCGGTAAACCGCCCATTTTCGCGATTATTAAATTACCGGTAAAAATATTATGTAACCGGTTATTTACCGGTTTTTAATAAGTTGAATTTGAAGTTAATTTTGATTATATACGATTTGTTTAAAATATTATCGAGAATGTAAGTTGAAAGTTAACTTCAGTTTATGTGATCAATTACATTGTGATTGTCGTTTATAATTAAAAGGAAACGTAGCTGATTGAAAGTTAATTTGAGTTTATATACTAAATTGTTCAGTACAAATACTGCGGAAAATATTAAGTTGATAATTAAGACTACTAAAATTGGTAGCTTACATACTGATTGTTTTTTATTTGAAAAACCTTAAAATTTAATTGTTTGTTAACATGTGATAATGAAAATTGATTAAATTATAAATGTGCTACATTTACCCTTGACTGCGCCAAAAGAAATGTCATGTTTTTAGAATTTGTGTTCCTATGCTCATTTTAAGCAATAATATAATAATATAAATAATATAATATAATATAATATACCTTGTATATATATTTATTTTTTGCTTTAAGACTACCCAATCATATTGTTATTATATCACATTGAAAAATACAAAAATTACCGTTTTACCGGTAAAAATATTTCTATTACCGTTTTTTTTACCGGTAATTTATTTTTACGGTAAATGCATGCCCTAATCACAATATTGACTGTATTTGCGACCATTTTAAGAATTTCAACGTAATTCATATTATTATCCTACTATGATTCTGCTAAAGCTGCCATATTAGACCTTCTGGCTTTATTCGCCCCGCACATAAAACCAGATCAGGCCTACCAACATAATAAACATTGTTTATTATTACACCTAAGTCGTAAGAATCTCCTTTGTTCGCGTTTTGAATTTCGAGTATGCTACACAATTAGTGTACAGATTCCGTTCCAAAAATTGAAAAGCACACTGTTCCATTTACAAAGCTAGGCTTGACACGAAGAAAACATTCCAACTTCACTCTTTTATCAAGGCAATCGTTTAGAAATCACCTAGTGTAAGTGAAAACAGGCATTACTGATGGAAATCTATTTACCTTACCGTGTCGTAGTAAGCAGACCGGTAGACGCATGTTAAGATGTACCGATAGGACTAACGAGCTGACACCTGTCACTGGCGACCTTTGGGGTCACCGTGACCCCGCACGAGGTGCAGGACAACAACGTGGCGAAGATTCTAGACGAGACTGATAAGGATTGAACGTATTGAAGCGAGTTTTGTGAAGGTTTACGTGAAATTAAAATCTTTGGCTGTATGAAATTTTTGCTTTTGTAATCCTTACTAATATTATAAAAGCGAAAGTGAGTTTGTTTGTTTGTTTGTTTGTTACCTCTTCACGCTTTAATGGCTACACCGATTTTGATGAATGGTACAGAGATAGTTGGGAACCAGGAGACGGACATAGGCTAACTTTTATTTTAAAAAAGTGGGATGTGAGGGAGAAAGAGGGAAGAAAAGGAAAAACTTAGCGTTGCTATTACAAATCAATCAGGCGCAAGAGGAACTGTGTTACCCCGAATTTAACGCGAGCGAAGCCGCGGGCAAAAGCTAGTTCTTAATATTGTGACTATGTAGCGATATGTGGTGGAGATACTTATCAAAAATATTATCTTTACATTTTTTTAAACGTAAAGCACTAGGATTTTCTCCTGTATCTTGGGCTCGTTTACAAACATTTAAACTCACAAACACGGCCATACAAATATTTGTTCGAACCTGCGACACGCAGCGCAGCAATCGTTCGCTCAGCCTTTGCACCATCCGTGTCGTCAAACATAATATAACATCAGGCCCGTAGTTCTGGAGGGTTAGCCAGTGGAGTGGCTGAGCGAACTATATTTCAATATGATTAATTACCATGTAATAATGGGCGAGCTTTCTTTCCATATCATCATCTGCCCAGCCTTTTCCCAACTATGTTGGGATCGGCTTCCAGTCTAACCGGATGCAGCTGAATATCATTATTTTACATGGAGCGACTGCCTATCTGACCTCCACAACCAGTTAATACGATACCCCTTGGTAAGACTGGTTGTCAGACTTTTGGAACACTGACTACCTGTAACGACTGTCAAAGATCTACAAATGACAGCCAATGATAGAACGGCTTAACGTGCTTTCCGAGGCACGGAGGAAACTTGATATGTAACGGGTGGTCACCCATCCACAGACCAACCTGATAAGCACGGCTTAAAGATCGACCCGAGCGGCTGCTATTATTTAGCCTCGAGCTTTCTTTCTATATCTCTTTCAAATAAACCGCAACCCCGGCTTATTCGAAAGAGATATCGCAACCACAATCACACACAAGGCAAAAGAAAAAACATGTATGGGTTTAAGTCACTAAAAGTCTGACACTAGAGCGTTGGGGAAGTTATTTGTTGAATTCCCATTCGAAAAAAAAAGTTTACTGAGCTTCTAAGTTAAACAAAGTAGTTGTTTTAACCTTGAAAATACACACTTGACAGACTAACTTAAAGAAACAAGAGACACTACGTAAACGAAAGTCATACGTCGACAAAGGGCGTATTAATTGTTATTTACGCGCGTGTTAACTTGCGACGTCGCGATGTGAATAGCTCATGTATGAAGGCTTTGAAAGTAACAAATAAAAAATAAAATAAATAAGCTTTTATTAATCCTTACAAACTATTAAGACGTAGGAGAAAAAACTTTGTAAAGCAGTAAAAAGGTTAATGTAAAATATAAAATTAAATAGAAAGACATATTACTATATTAGTTTGTTAGGCGCGTCGCCCACACGACCAACAGTCGAGGCGCAGTCGAGGCGCGGGCGCATTAGGCGCGTCGCCCACACGACATTTGTAAAAAAAAACCTCGTTGCGGC
The DNA here is from genome assembly GCA_905475445.1 of Ochropleura plecta. Classification (NCBI taxonomy): domain Eukaryota; kingdom Metazoa; phylum Arthropoda; class Insecta; order Lepidoptera; family Noctuidae; genus Ochropleura; species Ochropleura plecta. Next base: position 5,464,583 of record FR997740.1, on the reverse strand, counting down.
GGCGTGCCTCTTATGTGCCTGCGCCTCAAATGCATCTCGACTTTTGATCTTGTGGGCGACGCGCCTAAGTGTTTTGTGTTGGTATCTTCTCTTGTATTTCTCTCATCATTTTCAATGACTGCCTGCGGCGGTAAAAGCCTCCTCCAAATTCTCTTTGGCTTTGAAACTAGTCGGTATTAAAAAAAATACGAGTAAAATATACGGCAAATAAATATAAAAAATACACCATAACTGGGTTGTTGCATACCAGATCTTAACACGTTCCCTGCACCATCATTTTCAAAGAACTTTTAGCTGGTGCTTTGGAGGCCTAAAAGATCTCGAAACTAACCTACCCTTTGGTGCGTCTGAGACATAATAACTTTACACGTTAGATCCTCCCGCAAGAAGTGAAAAAACACGATATATTCAACGCACAATACAAACGTCCTGTAAGAGATCTGATAGATCTCGTAATGCAACGAACGTGTTACAATGATGCATCGTCATGCGTCACACTAATGCAATACGCTTATCTGTTCCCTGGTCATTATAACCTGGATCTCTTCAAACTTCGATTGAATCAGTTTCTAGGCAAACGAGCTCCACCCTAGACTGCATCATCTCTTCAAGCTTCTATGGTCATGTAGTCTGACACTCCCCCCCCCCCGCTCCGCCCAGAGAGGAAGTTATTTGATGATTTCCCATCCGCAAAAAATCTTCTATGGGTCTATGCAACCCGAAATAAAGTTTATTCATTCATAAAAAAAACCGACCAAGAGCGAGACAGACTCGTGCATCGAAGGCTACGTGCAAACTGGCGACATAAACAGCCATATCTTTTGACTGTGTATGTGTAGACTTAGAAGGTTGATGTTTTCACAGCACAAAGGAACAACAGAGTTGAGTTTACGGTTTTAATCTCAACTCGATACCTCCACGCGTTCTTGAGATAAATCTTGACAGACAGACAGTCGGACAACAGAGTGAAACAATACGGGTTCCTTTTTTTCCTTTGGAGGTACGGAACCCTAAAAAGAACCTGGACAGTCAGCCCCACTCATCGTGTATCTTAGCATAATCCTTACTAATATTATAAAAGCGAAAGTGAGTTTGTTTGTTTGTTACGTCTTCACGCCTAAATGGCTAAACGGATTTTGATGATTTTTGGTACAGAGATAGTTGGGACCCTGGAGACGGATACAGAGAATTTTTTTTTAAGAGGGTAGGGAAGGAAAACTTAGCTTTGCAGGTAGCCGGTACAAGCTTGTCAGTAAATAATGTTCCTAGTTTCCTACCTCTCTCCCATCTGAGCTGTGCAGCAAACGAACACTCCCACAAAAATTTAACCATCAAATACTGATGCTATTTTAACACCTATAAACATCAATTTATGGTCGATAATTCTATGAATATTTTTTTTTAGAGTGTAAAACTTGATGTTGTACTTAATCGTGCAATAGTGTAGATTCCAGGGTTAAAATAATTACATTCTATTTAGTGCATCTTTTAGATTATTCAAAAAATGAGGGGCCCGTATTTTTTTATTTGTAAATTCGAACAAAAATTACAAAGATATGGCCCATTAAAGTTACGTTTAACGTGACGAGTGACGTCTAGTGAATAATTTAAAAGACGGACTAATATTTTTTTTTTTGGAAACTAGCCTTTCAATGCAGATGAGGTCGTAAGGTCCACTTGTTTATAACTAAATGTTTTGCACAAAGCAGCATCGCGTCTCGTCGACACGATCATTACATGTTTACTCGCTTTTACTCGTGGCGTTGTTTGCATAAGTAACTGTTGAGTATGTTAAAGGTCCTTTTTCACCGGTCTCGCAAGAAGGAGGAACTGTATTTTTTTGTGCGCTTATTTTCAATTTTTTTTAACCTACTTCAAAAAAAGACGAGTTTCTTAATTCCACTGTATTTTTTGTGTCTTTGTTTCTCGATTTCTCCGTCCATTGTAATCGTGAAAATATCACCAATAACGTTAAAATTCCCAAATATCTCAAGTTATCGAGTAATTTTCAAAGCCCTCTCAAGAATTCTTAATTTGTATCGTTTGAAATTCCTAATAACATAATTTAGTAAGAAAAATTGAAGATGAAAAATATCCCGATAAAGAAATTATTCAGCAAAATTACTACTTAATTTTATAATCTGTTTATACAAGCTATCAATTAGCTTTTATTCATTTCTCAGGTATGTTCTATACCTAATTATTAATCTGCCTAGTCTTTTACAGCGAGCCTGACTATATTGAGGTCGTCTTCAAGTTTAACCGGATGCAGTGTACACCAGTATTTAACTTGAAGCCACTCTGACTGTGATTTGACCTCCACAAACCAGTTAGTACTGCATAAATACTATATCCCTATAGCTAACCTACGTATGTGCCTAATTATGTGAGAAATATAACATAGTCCGGTCAAATTAAACCAAAAACTAAAAGTGAAGTTACATTAATTTACAACAAGCTGAATATTGGTGAAATCGTTCAAAATATTATCCTTACTAATATTATTAGGTCCTTACATATGAAATTGGCGTTTTTCGTACTGGCCACTTTAATCACGAATTTCTCCTCTTTGGTAAGGAATTCCAAATTCAAATTTGTACAGCTATTTACTCATGTATTTGTGCTTCGATGACCGTCATTCATTTGTTTTTTTTCTTCTGTTTTTTCTGTTTGCGTCACTCATTTTACAAAATGGAAAATTTAAAATATCGCATTATTTACGAGTACGAGTTCCGCCGTGGCACTAGTGCTGCGGAAACGACTCGAAGGGTGAATGATGTGTATGGCGGTCATGTTGCAAAAGAAAACACAGTTCGTTTTTGGTTCCAACGTTTTCGTTCTGGAAATTTCGACCTGCAGAACAAGCCCCGTGGACGGCCTGAGACCCAAGTTGATAATGGAGAATTGAAGGCTATTGTGGAAGCGGACCCATCGCAAACCACGTCCGAGTTAGCTGCAGGCTTCGATGTTAGTGATAAAACTGTTTTAATTCACTTGAAGCAAATTGGGAAGATTAAAAAGCTTGAAAGGTGGGTACCTCACGAATTGACTGAAGCAAACCGGCAAACGCGCGTCGACTGCTGCGTTACATTACTGAACCGACACAACAATGAAGGTATTTTAAACCGAATCATTACCTGTGATGAAAAATGGATTCTTTACGATAATCGGAAGCGCTCAGCGCAATGGTTGGATCCTGGCCAGCCAGCCAAATCCTGCCCCAAGCGAAAATTAACCCTAAAAAAGTTACTTGTAAGCGTTTGGTGGACTAGTGCCGGTATTGTTCATTACAGTTTTCTCAAATCTGGCCAGACTATTACAGCTGATGTCTATTGTCAGCAATTACAAACCATGATGGAAAAGCTAGCGGCTAAACAACCAAGGCTGGTCAATCGCTCCACGCCACTGCTGCTTCACGACAACGCCAGACCACACACTGCGCAACAGACGGCTACCAAATTAGAAGAGCTTGAATTGGAATGTCTTAGACATCCTCCGTACTCCCCGGACCTTGCTCCAACAGATTACCATTTTTTTCGCAATTTGGATAACTTTTTGCAAGGGAAAAAATTCAACTCCGATGGGGCAGTCCAAATCGCCTTCAAAGATTTTATTGATTCCCGTCCGACTGGTTTTTTTAGTAAAGGGATCAATGAACTACCTATAAGATGGCAAAAGTGCATTGAAAACAATGGTTCATACTTTGATTAATTAAATATATTATATTAAAAAATATTCGACTTTTTGTTCCTTCCATACAAAACGCCAATTTCATATGTAAGGACCTAATATAAAAGCGAGTTTTTTTTTGTTTGTTTGTTACGTCTTCACGCCTAAATAGCCAAACCGATTTTGATGAATTTTGGTACAGAGATAGTTGGGACCCTGGAGACGGACATAGGCTAAAAAAAGTGAGAAAAAGGGAAGAAAAGGAGATAGAAAGATATTTTTTTTCGATTATCATGCGGGTTAAAGTAATGCCACACGAACGAAGTCGCGGGCGAAAGCTAATTAAATTATGAGTTGAAACATGCACCCAATAAGAGCACTGCCAAACAAATAAATTACAATACAATGTATGCCATTATAATCATATCGTATTTTACAAAAAAAAAACACTTTAACAGCTGCCTAATTCGCCCTGGATTTGTTTCCTAGATCGTAAAGTGTTTCAACAAGGATTTCCTCAGCTGGAAACGGGAATCGTGCCTGATTGATGGCATAAGGCTTGCCCCCTATTACATGCATTAAATTTGGGGATCTAAATTGTTATAATCATCATCTGCTTACCTTCTTCACAACTAAGTTGGTGTCAGTTTCCAGTCTAACCGGATGCAGCTGAATACACTGGTATTCAGCTGCATCCGGCAGACTAAGGTCATCTTGTTAAATACTGCTTTTACATGAAGCGACTGTCTATCTGACCTCCATAACTCACTTAGTACTGGGAAATACTAAACCTCTTTGCTAAGACTGGTTGTCAGACTTTCGGGACACTTGACTATCTGTAACGACTGCCAAAGTTTTACAAATGACAGCCGGGACCAACAGCTTAACGTGCTTTCCGAGGCATGGAAGAAACTCGGTATTTAACGGGTCACCCATCCCCAGACCAACCTAGGTAAGCACGGCTTAGCCTAACGAGATTACTATCATAATGTTATGTTAAAAACAATTTGAAGAACTGAAGCCTAAAAATATCAACATCTGGGTTAAGGAAACAGCTGTGTTTATTTTCAGCGTCACGTGAGTCCCTGAGGTAAGGTTTGACTTCAAATTACCCGTGACAATGTAAGGGACAATGTCGCGTGGGTATCTCTAAGGAAGATACCGTCCTTATGTATTTAAATAACGAAGGTCGAGCTGTGTTACCTGCTATAAAAATAATCACTATGAAGGTTTTGCTTGGTGTTGCTTGATGCTTGAGACAAAATAAAAATGAGAATTAAATAAAGCCTCCTTAGAAAAAAAGTTACTTTTTAAATAAAAAAACGTTTTGCCACTAAAACTAGCTTATGCTTGCGGGATAACCCGCGTTATGTCTGGTAATTGTCCCATTGAATCGTACTACCGGGATGAAAGTATTCTATAAGTTAATCATCATTTTCCTGCCCTTGTCCCATTATATTTGAGGTCGGCGCAACACGTTTTGTTCTTCCATTCTCCCCTATCAGACGTCACGGCATAAGTATATCCTATAAGTTAATCTAGGTTATAAACTATCAGTGAGATAAAGCGTGCAAGAGTAGAAAACGTCCATTCTTCCATAGTTACTTAAAGTGTCGCGACTTTAACGAAAGTAATTGTATTTATGTTGAGTATTATGATTTTAATACCTCTGCCTTACCTAATGGGGGCTATAGGCGTGATGTTATATATGTCATAACAAATTTGCAAATACAAAACTAATTGCATTCTTTATTAAAATAATTAAACAAACAAACAGACTATAAAGGACATCAAAAAAGTGGTCCTCAACGCTATCAGCTGGTAATGGCCGCGTTGCCACGTTGTTAATCGACCGTAGAAATATTCTCTCTGATATCTATGATACCGACACTTTGTCTTTGGCTAAGGTAATAGTCAGCCCCTGGGTCATTTATTTATTTTATTTAGGTTAACCAACAATTGTTTACACATATACATTTCTTAGTTAATAACAAGGGTAAACATTTACAAGTGCAACAATTAATTAAAGATTAATACCACATGTGGTGTTAATCTATCTACAAACACATTTATAAAGATTAACATACAAGCAAAAAAAGCATAAAATTAAAATAAAGAAAACTAACAGATTCATTCAATACCGTACTTTAAAATTAAATCGAAATTTAATCAAAATTTGGTAAATTATTAAATTATAATCAAATTAAAATCAAAATCAAAGTCAAAAACGAATCATGGAAAACATTATTTATTTATTTAATTAAGATTTCAGTAAAACGAATTTCAATAAATCCATCGAACCTCACAAATTTTACATTTATAATAGTGGCAAGATAAGATTAATTCGCTCAAATACGCTGACATACTAACAGATACCTCCTTCTATATCCTTTTTAAAAATGGCTGACCCGATGAATGAGAAAAACCTTTGGCATATGAGAGAAAATCCAATGCATCGAAGTTAATGCACGTATTTATACATAATTCGACCTCAAAATGACAGATGTATCACCTTTCAAACATCGTCATGAAACCCTTCGTGGGGTTTTCGGATTTTAACGATTTCGGTAACAAGCCCACATTTAAGAGATATTTGGCGAGAACATTTTTAGGGTGCCCAGAACAGATACCCGTGTTTGTTTACATTTTTTCAGACAAATTAACGTGAACAGCAATTAATAAGTTTATACAACGTGTAAACGAACTTTTCGTTAAGCCAAGCATTCTGGACATCGAGGTGCTTACCTCGATGTTGACGAGTAAAGAATGCCTTGTGGCATTAAGTCCACCACTGTTTAAGGAGAGAGGTTTTGTCTAGGTTGGTCCGTGGAGATGACGAATACATCCCGGGTTTCTTACCAGCCTCGAAAAGCACGTAAAGCCGTCGGTCCCAGCTGTCATTTGTAGATCTTTGACATTCGTAACAGGTAGTCAGTGGCCCAAAAGTCTGACAGATAGTCTTACTAAGGGATTTTGTATTACCCAGTACTAACTGGGTTGTGAAGGTTAGATAGACATAGATAGTCGCTCCATGTTAAATAGTGGTATTCGCCTGCACCCGGTTAGACTGGAAGACGACCCTAACATAGTTGAGAATAGTATCTATAGGAGGATGATGATTCAAGTTACTTAACAATTTATTACCCCGAGTTTACATATCAACACACATTTTAAATCCTTCTAATATTATAAATGCGAATGTTTGTGAGGATGGATGGATGTATGGATGTTTGTTACTCTTACACGTCAAAACGGCTGAGCCGATCTTTATGAAATTTGGCACAGAGGTAGATTATGGTCTGGAATAACACATAGGATACATTTTTTTTCGATATAACGCGGGCGAAGCCGCGGGCGCCAGCTAGTTAACAAATAAATATTTACTGTGAATATTTAGGTTAAATTACAAAATACCGGCCAAGTACGAATCAGACTCGCGCACAAATTTTTGAGAGCACGAGATTTCCGTACATATTTGCGACATAAACGGCCATTTTTTTTGACTGTGTAGACTTTGACGGATGGGTTTTTTTCACAGCTCTAAGGGACCACGGACAGGGTTTAATTTCAACTCGATACCCCCCACACGTTCCCAAGGTAAATGTTCTTGACAGACAGCTAACGGACAACAAAGTGATCCTATAATAAGGGTTCCGTTTTTTTCCCTTTGGGGTACAGAACCCTAAAAAAATATAATGGATAAATCGGTACACGTTTAGATACGCAAAACCTCAACCCAATGTATTTAAAGGGCATGTGTATCGCGAACGATCCCATTTCTGGCAAATGTGCTCCATCGGGTTTAAAAGGACGATAAATGATTTGCCTAAATCCGACCTTAGTCGAATTTGCTTAGAAATGTGATTGGAAACGCTTAAGGAAAGCGTTTAGATTAAATGTTTGTATTCAGATTTAATTTGATACATAATATATGTGTTCTAGGTGCACATAGCGAGTATGTACGACTCAAATAATTAACGCTATGTGGCACATAAAGCAATAAGGGTCTCACGTGTACCTATGGCAAACAGGGCAAACATGGCACCCAGATCAATAAAAACCTTTTAGTTACCTATCGCAAACAGGGCAATCGCGACCCGCAGAGCAATAAGGACACTAAAGTCTCTTATGGCAAACAGGTGACTAAAAGGTTTTTATTGCTCTGAGTGCCACGATTGCCCGGTTTGCCATAGGAGGTTAAAAAGTCCTTTTTGATCTGGGTGCCATGTTTGACCTGTTTGCCATAGGTACATATAAGGCCCATATTGCATAATGTGCCATGTTGCTCTGGGCAACATGTTTGCCCTGGTTGCCATAGGTGCCTTTACTGTCCTATTTGCTCTGAGTGCCATGATTGCCATATGTGCCTAAACGGTCCTTAATGCTCTGAGTGCAATTTTTGCCCTGTTTGCCATATGTGGCAGTAAGTTGCTTATTGCTCTGGGTGCCATGTTCGCCCAGTTTGCGATATGTCTGTAGTGTCCTTGTTGCTCTGTCATGTTTGCCCTGTTTGCCATAAGTCACTTTAGTGCCCTTATTGCTCTGCGGGCCACGATTGCCCTGTTTGCCATAGGTAACTTAAAGGTTTAATTGATCTGGGTGCCATATTTGCCCTTTTTGCCATAGGCTTGAAATACATCTGTGACTGGTTTACGGCCAATAATCTTTTGTTGAATTCTAGTAAAACCAACTCAATTTTATTTAAAACAACATCTCGTATTAATGACGAACTAGACGTACACATATCAGGTGACAAGATTAAATTAGTTGACCATGTTAAATTCCTAGGGATAAACATAGATAATCTTTTAAATTGGAAACAAGAGCTGAAGGAAATTGACTCTTCAATTTCATCAGCATGCTATCCACTTAGGACCCTCAGAGATGTTTTAGTTCAAAAGCAACTCACGGCTGTGTATTATGCACTGGTAGAATCCAGAATAAGATACAGTATCATGTGTTGGGGTAACAGTTACAGTTATAACTGCCAGAAGGCGTTTATTTTACAGAAAAGGGCAATTAGGACAATAGTAAGGATCTCACAACAAGACTCCTGTAAGAATCACTTCAAGGAACTAGGCATATTGACAGTACCAAGTCTATACATATTAGTAACATTGTGTAATTTTGCTAAGTATATTCATCAATATGAATCACAGGAGGAACGTACGATAAGAGAAAACACAAGAAGAAAGGATTTTAAACATAAAAAAGCACCGAATTTAAACATTGCCAAGCATTGCACCAGATACCAAGCAGTAGAATTATTTAATAGGTTACCATCACATTTGAAATTATTAATTTATAGCTTTAACATATTTAAAAATAATCTAAAAGCCTTCTTATTGGAAAAATGTTTATACTCTGTAACCGAGTTTATGTCAAATGATTTATAGTAGGTAGTTAAATCTAATCCAATCTACTAAATTATTAAGAATTCACACAGACATTGTTGGTTATATTTTTTACTTTTGACATACTATTTTATACATTATTTGACTTTTTATTTTAAAACACTTTGACATTAGGTATATTTTAATCAATTTGACATTTTATTTTAATCAATTTTACTTTATATTTCAATATTAATTTAACATTAGATTGTACTTGTCTTGTTGCTTACTTATTTAAATTTATTAATGCATGCAAAAAAAAAAATGTAATTTTCAACACAATGCAAATTGTTACGAATAAATGAAATGAAATGAAATGAAATGTGGTACACGAGAGCGACAGGTTTGCCCTGTTTGCCATTAATGCCTTTAGGGTCCTTTTTGCTCTGAGTGACATGTTTGCCATAGGTACCTATAAGGTAATTATTGCCCTAGGCGCCATGTTTGTCCTGTTTGCCATAGGTGCCTTTGCTGTCCTTTTTGCTCTGAGTGACATGTTTGCCCTGTTTGCCATAAGTAACTAAAATGTTTTTATTGATCTGGGTGCCATGTTTGCCCTGGTTGCCATAGGTGCCATGACTGTCCCTTTTGCTCTGAGTGCCATGGCTGCCTTGTTTGCCATATGCGCCTATAGGTTCCTTAATGCTCTGAGTGCAATTTTTGGCTTGTTTGCCATAGGTGCCTGTAAGGTGCCTATTGCTCTGGGTGCTATGTTCGCCCAGTTTCCTATATGTGTCTGTAGTGTCCGTGTTGCTCTGAGTGCAATTTTTGGCCTGTTTGCCATAGGTGCCTGTAAGGTGCCTATTGCTCTGGGTGCCCTGTTCGCCCAGTTTCCTATATGTGTCTGTAGTGTCCGTGTTGCTCTGAGTGCCATGTTTGCCCTATTTGTCATAGGTACCTAAAGTGTACTGAAATCGGAACATAAATTCAAAGTATTTATTATAAGTCTTGACATAGTACTACAAACAAATGCGACATAATTTCTCAAATATCCTTAAATAATTAATTTTTTGTAGAAAATCTTCTATTTCTACCGAGATTGCGGGTTGATCGAAAGAGATACCGTGGCCTTGGAACATAAAGGGCAAAAGAACGAACATGTATGGGTTTTAGTCAGTAAGTCTGACAGTCCCCCCCCCCCCCCCCTCCGCCCAAAGTTGGGAAAGTTATTTGATAATTCCATCTAATCCAAATAAATAAATAAATAAAAAGTTAAGAAACAACTGTTTTGAACAATCCGTTACGAAGCCGAAGGCAATGGCAGGCCCCGCTGTTTTTAACTCCTTTTTTTGCGGATGGGAAATCATCAAATAACTTGCCCCGCTCTGGGTGGAGCGGAGGGGTAGTGTCAGACTTGTGCTGACTTAAACCCACCCATGTTCCTTCTATTGCCCTTTACGTTCCGGGGCCACGGTATCTCTTTCGAACAACCCGCAACCCGGGCAGGCGGTGGCCCTGGCAGGCTCTCTGCTTGGCTGACATCTCTTTGAGGCTTTATTATCTCTTAATTAGTAAATCATATAATAACAGTAATAAGTGGCTTAAATATAACTAAACTGTTTTCGATAGTCCTTGTCCTCATTTATTTCTCCTTTCCCATGTGGACACAAAGATAAGAAGAAAGCCTTTGTCTGATCAGTTATTTCCTTTGTTTCTTTAACATCGATACTTTTAGTAAGGCGACCGGGACGTGGTAAGTTTTAAATCAAAATCTTTTTATTTCACATAGGCCTACATGGGCACTTATAAAACGTCGAGAAAAGATGCACGGTTCGGGTTGGTCGTTTTCTATGGAGAAGAACCGGCAAAAAACTCCATGGTTACTCTTTTAAAATCATTTGGTTTTACAATGTTGTTATTACAGCGTTAGAACTTAAGTATGAGAGGACAGAGTAGGCCCGACAATAAGTCATTGCTTACTTTACAAAACGACATTACGTAAACTGCATATTGTATGTTGGATTCAGTAAACACCGTATTACCCAAGACAACGTAAAATAAATTAGGTAGCGGAACTCTAGACGTGACATTTAAAAACGCGATAAAATATATTTTGAGACGTTATTTATTCCACTTCTTATTAAATACGTATTGTATCAATAAATTAGCTAATGACCCCAGTTCCGGCCCGAGCAAGCGTGAGGCCTGTAGCAAATTCTATCGGGAGCCCTTGAGCGGGGTAACATCTCAATAAATATTTTGTGAACTTTCTTCTTAAATAATATTTAGCGGTGTATTCTATATAATATAATTAATAGAATATAGTTTAGCTTTTGATACTACCATCAATCCACTGGCCTGTTTTCCATTGTAGCGACAAGTGGTGGGTTGATAAGGTTCCCTCAAAAAATACACTCAAATGTAAGTCGCTGGTTTGGACACGCGGGCCCCATTTTACGCGGGTCCCCGTTACAGTTACTACTCTTGCTACGTGATTAATCCCGCACTGATTGGCCCCAATATCAATGATCAAATCAATATTTTATTGATTTATAATCCTTACTTCCTTACTATATAATAAAAGCGAAAGTGAGTTTGTTTGTTTGTTTGTTTGTTACCTCTTCACGCTTTAATGGCTAAACCGATTTGGATGAATTTTGGTACAGAGATAGTTGGGAACCAGGAGACGGACATAGGCTAATTTTTATTTTAAAAAAGTAGTATATAAGGGAGAACGAGGGAAGAAAAGGGAAAACTTAGCGTTGCTATTACAAATCCATCAGGCGCAAGAGCAAAAACTGCAGGTCTGCTTGGTGTGTTATACCGAATTTAACGCGAGCGAAGCCGCGGGCGAAAACTAGTGTTAAGATAATTGCTCGACTTAGCGGAGGCTCCGCCGGCGCCGTGCCCGTCACTTAACACGTCGAGAAAGTTTCGCTAGCTAAGTTAATATGGCACAACTACATGTTGACCCTAATATTTCATTTTTTGTTTCATCAATTTTTTCAATTCAGTAAAAAATAGACAAAACAAAAATATAATATATAATATTATATATTTTAATCAAATATTTAGTTACTGAAAGATACTTCGAGAATTAATAAATTAAGAATTTGTAACTTATACCGTCGTGGTCGTGGGTTGATACTTCATTATGATTTGATCTCTTTCCGTAAGATTATCCTCGATTATGTAAGTATCACTAATTAAGAGTCTGTATTTGATTACACTAGGATTTGATCACAAAAGAACACAATTTATTGTTATGTTGGATAACAGACGCCCAAGTAATTAAGAGCGACAGTGATTATGTAACAATCTGTTAGTTAGACAGAATAGTCAGTATTATATCGGCAAAATGACAATAACAATTGTATTAGGATAGTTGTGCCTAATCCAGAAACACTAGTGTATACTTTGTTCTACTGTTTTCAAAATTAATATTAGTATTTTTCTTGTCATAGATTTCAGTTATTTGTATTGAATCTGAGTCGATATCAGAACGTTTGAATCAAGTTTGAACCAAGCAATTCTCACCTCACACGACATCCTGCGTCCGCGCGGTTGGCTGGACCCGACGAAGCGAATGTATGGGCAGTGCGCCGCGCCGCGCGGAGAGGCGTTAAGTCCGGCTCGTCCGCTCGATGAGGCGGTGAATGAAAACCGACAACAAACGAATTTGTGTTGTATCGGCGTATAGAGCAGGCATCAGTGGATTTTATACAAGCAACGTGAGACCCGCTTCACCTCCAGATCGCGCGGACGAGCGATGTCGTGTGAGAATCAAATCAGTATAACTGACTAGACGTAATTGGACCTTGACACGTTCTTAATAAGGCCTTCCAGTGCGGCCTTCCAACAGGAATGACAAGTCTAATTATGTGCAAATATCAATTACAGATCTGCGACGTCATAATTACAGGATGCTGAATTACCGATATAAGTTCAAATATATATTTGAAGATTTCAAGGCGAGTTAATTAGTAGTCACCCCTAATTATTTGATCAAAAAGCCGAGGCTGGCAGGAAATAGGGACCGATTCCGAGAAGCGGCATTTTTAAATCGAATTTCTTATATTGTAAATATAAGATGTCTTTAGAATACAAGATGTCGGTAAAATTATATAAGTGAATATTTTTAGTATTGCCAATTTTATATTTTGTAAATTATTATTTTTATTATTGTATTTCCTTCCACGGTTTACGAAACTCCACGTACCAAGACGTACTATGCGGATTAAAATATATATGTATACTAAATTCATAATAAAAATGTAAGTAAAACAAAAATAACGACCAATTGTGAAAGTAAAGCTATACAAGTAAATTTTACTAAACGCTACGTTTCAGTAGAAAGTAATTTCCATAATTATTTCGCGGACCAATTGAATGAAATTGACTATGAAATTGGGTGTCAATTCCATTTAATAACTACGGCATTTCACGTAATGATTGCCAGTTGTTTATTTATTGGCTAATTAATATTTGCGGTTTTGTTGGCGTGGAGTTCTGTATCTGTCTCCCGGGATACTGTGATACAAATGTGTTAAACCAGGTTATAAAGTACTAGCTTTTGCCCGCAGCTTAGCTCGCGTAAAATTTTGGGTAACACAGTTCCCCTTTCCTGATTTGCAGGTACCTGCTACCTGTAGTTTTTGCCCTACCGCCTTATTTATTGTAATAGCAATGCTAAGTTTTCCCTTTTCTTCCCTCTGTCTCCCTCATTTTTCACTCTTTTTAAAAAGAAGTTAGCCTATATCCGTCTCCAGGGTTCCAACTATCTCTGTACCAAAATTCATGAAAATCGGTTTAGTCATGTAGGCGTGAAGACGTAACAAACAAACAAACTCACTTTCGCTTTAAAATATTAGTAAGGATTTGTGTGTCATAAATTTCGTCCAAATCCGTTGTGTCGTTTTTGTGTGGAAGAGTAACAAACATCTATACACCCTCACAAAACTTCTTATTTATAATACAAGGAAATAAAGTTCATTGTTTACTTGCCTTGCTACCTATCAGATTATTGTAGGAGTTTCGATTCCTAAACGGAATTTTAAGTTATTTTCTATTAGAACTATAAATTATTTCGTCTTTCTAGATAAACGAGAACAATGAAAACTAACACTAACTTTCTTTTGTTCTCGTAATCAGCTCGACACATAATAAATGTTTTCCTTATTAACATTTATTTGCTAAACTTTTTTTTAATGTGCCCCACACTAGGAATTTCTCCAGTTTCGCGAATGCATTTACAAACATTTACTCACATACACAAACAGCCAGACGCGGTACAACTACCTATAAGTCATACATTTTTTTCCGTGCAGGGATCGAACCTGCGACACGCAGCGTAGCAATCAATCGTGCCGTCAAAACTACTAACTTATCGCGGAAAGTTTTATTACTTCGCAATAGTATTGCAACTTGGAATACTATGTCCCAACTTTGGGAGCCTGATGGATCTAGTTTTACAAACTAGTTACCACTCGTCTTCTTTTTGGTTCGACTATAGTGTCTTAATACTTCGAAGTTTTACTTAAGATACAACTGTGAATATTCCCACGACCTGCCATAGCCATTTTCTTTATCACCGTTTTCGCAATTCAGTCGTAAATTACGTTTTTGTAGTAATTAATGATTGTACAGTCACGTGCAATCAAAAGTAAACACTAACCACAATGCATAAGTGGTTCTCTCGTAAAAAAAAAACTATTTATACTTTGAGACACGATTAATTTCGTAAAAGTATGGCTTCCAAAATCCTATGTTCATGAAAACGTAAAACGATAATCAAAACAGTATGCGGAATCTCTTTTGAATTATAGTAAGTGTGTATATGTTATTGCTCGTGATTGTACGGGTCAGTTAAATTCAATCCCTTTGTTGGTTATTTGGGGGCACTGCGCGATTTCATTGTAGTCGTCGGCAAACGACGAAACACATTAAAAATTTGCTCGCGTGCTTCTGCTGTCCTAAAAAGGTCATGGAATGATTATTGATTGTTGTGTTGTTACAGTTAAACGTTTGGTTAATCGAAATCTGATAAATTGTAGTAATGGACGAATGGGTGTCTCCTGAAATACACAATTTTACTCAGTATTATTGTCCGCAGTGCTTTTTCTATTCTTTATTGCACACACAAATTAGGCTTTTCTCTGGTAATAATTCCAACGTTCTATGTATTTGTTTACGAGCTTACATGGGGATAGACGTGAAAGTTTCTAATTAATATTCAAAACACTATTCATACTTGTTAACCAGCTTCGTTGATAGTGTTTGGGTGCAAATTCCTAAATATTCATGATTGGTTCACAATTTTTTTTTTTTAATAATACGTTGCCCCACACTAGGAATTTCTCCTGTATCATGGGTGCGTTTACAAACATATAAACTCACATACACAAACAGCCAGACCCGAAACAACTATCTGTAGGCCATACAAATATTTGTTCCGTGCGGGAATCGAACCCGCGACACGCAGCGCAGCAGTCGATCGCTCGGCCACTGCGCCAACCGTGTTAAATTAAGAACTAACTAAAAAAGTTCTCGCGTATCGTGTATCTCCATATTCAATCAAAAATATCACAATCAATAAATAAAAATAAAAAATACTGACTATGATAATATCTAAGCTATCATATTTAAACTTATCCTTACTTAATATTATAAAAGTGAGTTTGTTTGTTTGTTATATCTTCACGCCTAAATGGCTAAACCGATTGTGATGAATTTTGGTACAAAGATAAATGAGACCCTAGAGATAATAATTATTTTTTTAAAGTGAGAAATTAGGGAGAAAGAGGGAAGAAAAGGGAAATCCGATTTTGATGAATTTTGACACAGAGATAGTTGGGACCCTGGAGACGGACAAAGGTTATTTTATTTAAAAAAAGAGGGAGAGGGAAAACTTAGCATTGCTATTACAATAAATTAGGTGCAAGGGCGAAAACTACAGGTAGCAGGGAAGGAAAGGGGTACTGTGTTACCCCGAATTTAATGCGAGCGAAGCCGCAGGCAAAAGCTAGTCTAATATAATTGTTTATATGATAGCTTTCTAAAACATCCTTTGTTTTTAAAAACTACGCGCCGTCTCGTAGCGTTTGCTACGCCGTAGCACGTTACTGTTAACTTTTAAAACTTCAATTTTTATCCAAAATTAATATCATCATTTCAACAAACGAGGAGAATTAAAGAAACGCGTGTTTCCAAAAAAAAAAGGTAAAAATCACCTTCATAAAACATTTTTTTAATTTATGTTAGGTAAATGCAAAGAAAAACATACTTTTCCAAGGAAAGCTTGGCACGAGTTCAGCCTGTGAAGGTTACGTTTATTTTCGATTAATTTACGGTATTTTATAATATACCATAAATTAATCGATCTATTTATTACATTAAAATTTTCGAATTTTCATCTACCCCAAAAATAACGTAAAACTTAATCAAATAAGCATTTTTGAGTGAAGTACAGAACCACATCCTTAAGGGGGACAAGGAAGATTATTAGAATTATTACATATACTTTTGTCTTTACAAGACAACGTTAGCTAATCTGTTTAATTCTTTTTCATCACAAATCAAAACACTTCAAGATTACATAACTTTACAATCTGTTGATTTGCATCCCAAAATTTAGGAGGTGCTAATAAAAGTCAATCAATTAAAATTACGGTACCTGATCAATAAATATACGGTGCTTTTATGATCTGTCTCTGTCTGTTTAAATTTAACAGTATTACAGAATATCTCCACTTCAAAAGTACAGAATCACCTACAGAACAAACAGAACAGTGTGCGTGAGCATCGGCGCATACGTAATGCGCGTAAAGCTAGGAGCAGATCGTCCGAGTGTGGTGTACACTTACCGATTTCCGAAAATACGAAAAAAAAGTCGAAAAAAAAACTACTTATTTATTATCGATTCGGGTCGAGAAACATTAGCATAGTTACGTCCTTGAATTTGGCGAGGATGCAAAACAACACGCTGTATAGTCAAAACAGTTTTCTTTAAGCATAGGAATAAACTATCCTACTTCCTACTATCCTATACTACTAATATTATAAATGCGAAAGTTTGTGAGTATGGATGTATGTTTGTACCTCTTTCACGAAAAAACTACTGAACGGATCTTGATGAAATTTAGCACAGAGGTATATTATAGTCTGGAATAACACACAGGATACTATTTTTTATCATCACGCGGGCGAAGCCGCGGGCGCCAGCTAGTAATAAATAAAAATAATTCATAAATATTTTGTTGAAGGGTATCATTTCGTTTCACAGTTCACTGCGTAATATTTGCGACGTAGATGGTTTCCTTTATTGAGAAATATAGGCTAATATCACAAAATAGAATGGAAGGTCAGTTTCGTACAAAGAGACAAAACGCACGCACACATCGACACGCTTTTTTTGCGGATGGGAAATCGTCAAATAACTTCCCCCGCTCTGGGCGAAGCGGAGGGGAGTGTCAGACTTGTACTGAGTAAAAACCATCCATGTACCTTCTATTGCCCTTTACGTTCAGGGGTCGCGCTATTTCGAACAACCCGCAACCCCGGCAGGCGGTGGCCCTGGCAGGCCCCTCTGCTTTGCTGACATCTCTTTGAGGTGCGCGTGGAACACTAACGCGTCGTCGACACGCCTGTCGTCAATCAGACGGACGGACGGTGAGCTACCCATTGCTCACCGTCCACAGGCCCGCATCTACGGTGACCGGGAGTCATCTCGCGGCGTCCGGCGCCCGGGGCGTCTCTCGCAGCGGCTGGGTTGGTTTTGAGGCTCTCTCCCTCAAACGCCCGGCCACCTCCTTCGCTAGCATGACTGATTCGCAGAAGCAGGTGACCGCTTCCCATTCCCTCTCGCTCTGGTCATGGAACATGGGTGAGTTTAAGACAGTAAAAGTCTGACACTGCCTCCCGCTCCGCCCAGAACGAGGGAATTTATTTCACGAAACATCCGCAAAAAAGGGGGAGAGCAACAACGAGGTCGATTGCACATATCCCCCCTCAAAAAAAACATATATAAATATGTATAAGCAGATACTGTAATCCAGATGATATTTGACAGTTAACCCCAATATTTTCGCATCATACATAATACAAACACTGGTCAATCTGTAAGTGAAACAGAGCAAAAAGATAATGTTCAGGCAATGTTACATAATGAACGAAGCACGGTGATAACTTTATCTGTTTTCACAATTGATTGATTGAAGTATTTTAGTAAACACAATTAGTTGTACCAGTAGAAAGACGTCCTTAGTTATCGTTCCTGAAATTCACAAACAGAATAGTGTATTCAAATAATCCACACACACATATCATACAAACACCATGTCCCATATACACCTATGACGACAATACACTTCACACAAAATGTTTAAATTTTATTTTTTAGTTTACTTTTTAATAATTTGTTTTTCTTTTATCAAAAATTGTGTGTAAATGGGTTGAATTAAATTATAATAATATATTTCGCCATACAGCAGCTAATAATAATGGTTTGATGCTATCTGTCCCTGTAGGGGGGAGTCCCTGGTGTCCTAAAATACAGGCCACGGCTTAGTTTAGGCACCAGTCTCCCACAAATGAACATTAGATGCTTACTGCAAATATTGTTATCTTTTAAGTTTTAGCCTATAAGAATTGTTTGTGGAGGAAAATAAAGATTTTTTGCATTTGTATTTTAATTGTTGATAAGACTGGTCCGGGTAGTATAACATGCGTGGGTTTCAGTCAGTACAAGTCTGACACTCTCCCCTGCTCCGCTCAAAGCGGGGAAAGTTATTTGATGATTTCCCATCCGCAATTAAAAATACCATATTGTTTGTTTGATCATAGTTTTATAGATGATCTGCAATGTTTCATCTTCGTGTGGGAGAAATTGAGAGGGTGTTTGAAAAATAAACCCATTGAAGAAAGTACTTTAAAACTTTCTGTTTGAAAGCCTCTTTTTCAGGGGCTCTGAAAACAGTCATGCCACTGTGCATACTTGTTTAGGTTAAATAAGTATGCACAGTGGCCTGTCGGCCTGTTAGCTTTCGTTCATGATCGTTTTTAGGGTTCCGTACATCAAAAGGAAAAAATGGAACCCTTATCGGATCACTTTGTTGTCCGTTCGTCAGTCCGTGTCAAGACCCTTTATCTCGAGAACGTGTCGAGGTATCTAGTTAAATTAAAAGCATATACAGGGTTATTTGTAAAACACCGACAACCTTGCAGGACTGTATTACAATCTTCATAAACAACAACTTTTGTTCTATGATTTTTTTTCAAAATTTTATACATACCAAAAACAAATCTTCAAGATTTCGTTGTCCTATCTAACACATTTCAACTCCGTATTTTGCTGTACCTACATACCTACACCGCCGCTTGTTGATACGTTTGCTTCGCATAGATTTCGTAACATTTAAAGCGTTCAATTTCAATATTTTTATTTTTGTATGAAAATCTGAAGAACTAAAATAAGATAAATGTTTAAATGTCCTAGAACAAAAGTTGTTGATTATGATGTTAGTAACATCGTCCTGAGACGTTGTCAGTGTTTTACAAATAACCCTGTATACTGCAGTCGGTGGTGCCTTGGAGCTATGAAACCAACCCTCTAAGTCTACGCAGTCAAAAGATATGGCCGTTTAAGTCGCAAGTTTACCCTCAGTGCGCGAGTCCATCTCTTGGCTGGTTTTCTTGGAAAATTGACTAGAATAAAATTAAAGGCAAAAGGTAGTTCTAGGAAATTGAATGTTCCTTTTTTAAAATAGATTTAAGTTGCGCAATTGTAAACCATCCAACCGTTTATTTTAATAATGGAGCCTGAGTGAAAGAAGTAGTTTATATTTTTTAACAACTTTTTTTTTCATAGAATGATAAACGATATTGTAAGGACGTTTTGATCGTTTCTTTCACGCAAAAACGACTGAACGAATTTCGAAAATCGTTCACTTGAGATTATTTCCGACTAACACGCGGGCGAACCCGAGGGCAACAGCTAGCATTATATAAATACAACAACGTCTAGCCAATTCATGAAAATAAGTCGTCATCATAATTTTCATGCCCTTGTCCCATTCCATTTGGGGTCGGCGCACCATGTTTTTTTCTTCCATTCCTCCCTGTCAGACGTCACGGCATCTTTTACTCTTTTCTCCTTCATGTCATTCCTTACACAGTCCATCTATCTTTTCTTTGATTTTCCTCAGCCGCTTCAGTCATCAACATTCATATCCAACTGATGATAATAAGTACCCGCTATGAAAAACAGCTCGTACTAATTTCTATGACACGCATTAAGGACGAAAATAAGAAAACAAGCTAATCACTTGACTATCAGGCCCTCGAAACCCGCCAACTGCACAATTAAAGCTCGCAAGCCTTGGTTCCTGGTTACTCTAATTAATTTAAAAACACCCGCCAAGTCCGTTGTCGGGATTAAATAACGGATCGTTTGACGACCTTCAACTTAAGACTGAACGATGTCTTGTGGGAAGGGTATTGTATTACTGCCGGGGTTGCGGGTTGTTCGATGGAGATACCGCAGCCCCGGAACACAAAGGGCAAAAGAAAGAACATGGGTAGGTTTTTGTTGGTAAAAGTGTCATTCCCTCCCGCTCCGCGCAGAGCAGTAGAAGTTATTTGATGGTCTTCCGAAAAATAAGAACATTTATTATTACATTAGCTTTTGCGCGCGGCTTGTAGTTTTGGATTTTGGGTATTCAATCATTAGGTTAATATTAATTACCCTTGTTAACATTTTTTCTAAAGGAACTTAATGCCGCGGTGACATGATTTGATTCGTGTCGTGGACTGTTTATAAGGAAAATTGATTTGATTGTAGTACATAATTATGTAATATTTAGGGCTCAATGCCTCAAAAGGAAATCACTTTATTGTCCGTCTGTCTGTCAAGACCCTTTATCTCGGGAACACGTGGAGGTAACGAGTTGAAATTGAAACAATATACTCAAATCTGCGATGTCTTGGAGCAGTCAATAAATATGGCCGTTTATGTCGCAAGTTTGTACGGAACCCTCGGTGTGTGGGTCCGACTCGCACTTGACTTACATAAATTGCCTTAGAATAATTTCCCTATTTCGTTGTTTCCGTCAAAAGAAAATAATAACAAGATGGAAAACATTTACCATCATAACTAAAATAAGGCCAACTAGCAGCGATACGAAAGGTCATTAACCTAAAAAACAACTGTGGCGTTGACAATCTAATATTTATCTCTTTCCATCTTGTGCCTTTGTCGTAATGTCTCGTTCTCCCGGCAAAAACATGACAACGTTAAGACGGGTTCGCCAACATTCGGGCGGCCATTTTAGATGGGGTTTTAGCATGGGTTTTGTTTACATTTGGTATCGCTTCTCGTTGGCCGTACTTATAAGTCTAACATAAGGGTTGGAAGGAACTCGTTGCGGTTAACATACAATTGTATTATGTATGTAATATAATTAACGTAAGCCTTTGTTACCTTTTATTTTCTTTAGAAGAAACGTGTATCGTAGGTGCATTTACAAACATTTAAACTCACATACACAAACAGCCAGACCCGGAACAACTATCTGTAGCCCATACAAATATTTGTTCCGTGCGGGGATCGAACCCGCAACACGCAGCGCAGCAGTCGATCGCTCAGCCACTGCACCAACCTTGTCGTAATTTAAATTTTGCTCTTTTCCCGAGAGATAAACGAAGTGAAAAGCTGTTAAAATTAAAACATACATTACAGACGGACTTCTTACAATATATGATTATAAGTTGTAAACATGAGATTTTAATGCAGAATTACTGATTCGAGTTTTGAGGTAATGACAAAATATGTTTGTCATTAAATTATGTAATTAAATTATCCTTAAATCTCCTAGAACTTTAAAAGAAAAGCCAAGACCGAGTCGGACTCTCGCAACGATAAAAATTCCGTAACATTATCAATAAAAACCGGCCAAGAGCGTGTCGGGCCACGCTTAGTGTAGGGTTCCGTAGTTTCCCGTCCGTCACAATAAGTGTTCCCACTTATGAGTTTAAAGGTGGAGGAGGAAATTATTTTGTACAACTTTTTGTCTTTTTTGTACAAAAACTGTTGTGTCAATCAAGTTCAAAATGATTTTCCTAGAAAGTCCTTATAAAGTTCTACTTTTCAGATTTTTTTCATATTTTCTAAACTTATGGTTCAAAAGTTAGGGGGGGGGGACACATTGTTTTTTACTTTTGGAGCGATTATTTCCGAAATTATAGACATTATCAAAAAATTATTTTAGTAAACCCCTATACATTTTTAAATACCTTTCCAACAATATATCACACGTTAGGGTTGAAATTAAAAAAAAATCACTTCCCACTTTACATATAGGGTGGCTACCCTAATAAAACATTTTTTTCCAATTTTTATTTTACCACTTTGTCGGCGTGATTGATATACATATTGGTACCAAATTTCAGCTTTCTAGTGCTAACGGTCACAGAGATTAAGCGAGGACGGACGGACGGACGGACGGACGGACAGACAGACATGGCGAAACTATAAGGGTTCCTAGTTGACTACGGAACCCTAAAAATGGTATAAAATATGTTTTTTGTATGGCTTCATTACATTTGTTGTATGGAATCATGTTCTTTTTGCCGTTTTTAAATATTTAATTTATTCTGGTGATATATTTTTTTAAACATTGCCTGTTTATGAAAATAAATACCTCGATTGTAACAGAAGTTAGTCACGAGAATAATTATACTAAGAACCTGAAGAATAATAGATTGTTTATAGAATAACTAATACAAAAATGGAAGCAATACCGCAGTTTCAAATTGAAAGTTAAACTAAAAATAGTAAAATAACAGTGCCTCACTGACCCATAAGTTATTAAAACATGGAATAGCACTTACACTTTTAAAAGCTCGTCACTGGTTTGTGACGTCATTAGCCTTTCTGTAATCCATTCAGTTTCAGTCCCACCGCTTGAGATTAGCGAGAAGCGCGTAGGGCTAGCAAAATGTGAGTGAGTTATGCGATGTGAACGATCAACTGTTAGAACAGAGTGATATCGGGTCCATCAGGAAACCGTCAAGCTCATCAAACTGCACATAAACACTTTTCTTTCCTTCCAACATTTTTTTTTTATTTCTCAAACAATTTTTGTGTAGATTAATACAATATTGCTCGCCAAACTTTACGTTTGATGGCGATATGTGCTCTTTTCTTTTAAATACACGTAAACCTTATACTATTTTAACAAAATAAATACTAAATTAAAATTTTAAAAATTAAAACATAAATTAAAAACTGTCAGAATTTGCTTCTCAACAAAAAAACGTGCTGAGGCTGCAACCGCAACCTCTAAGTAATCTTGTCGAGAAGCATACATAGCGTAGTACAGTATACTTATATTGAGTAGTATAGTAACTTGAAGGTTCCCAGATAAGTCAAGGCTGTACCGTTGCCTCAAAGAGATGTCAGCAAAGCAGAGGGGCCTGCCAGAGCCACCGCCTGCCGGGGTTGCGGGTTATTCGAAAGAAATACCGCGGCCCCGGAACATAAAGGGCAATAGAAGGAACATGGGTGGGTTTTAGTCAGTACAAGTCTGACACTCCCCCCGCTCAGCCCAGAGCGGGGAAAGTTATTTCATGATTTCCCATTTGCATAAAAAATAAAAAGGCTGACCGTTGGTCTAGTGGTGGGCAAGAAGTCCTAAGTTTCAAGAGTCCACATGTTTGTATTCTGTCATTGGGTTTTTCTTGGATTTGTCATTGAGTTGAGCTTGGATTAGTCCTGTTATTTTATAAGAATACAGCGTCGAGCTTAGCGCTGTCGCAGCATCAAGTTTCACAGAGAGTCGTCTGGGGTCGTCACTGTGCTCAAAGCTGTACTCTTAGAGAATAGCACTACTGTTCCCGGCAATAGTCTCGCCTCTAAATACATGGTGCTTAAACATAACTTGCGACATAAGGGTGTGACACTCGCAAAGGAGCGAGGCCGAAGTTTTCAGATATAAATTGGGGCAGGTGTACAAATAATAGCCACTACAGGTTTTGATTTCTCCGAATTTTTGATTTCCGAAGAGAAGGCCCTTTTAACAGGGGTGAAAATACACAATAAAACTGAACTGCACAATAAACTGATTCACACACTGATTTTGGGACAATCAAATTAAAATAGGATATAGATAGAGCAACTGTCTCGTGTGACTGGTACCCGTGATCCAAAAACGTAATGAGCCAAAAAATGACTGTTGAAAATGAAATGACAGAATGAAATTCGAAATATGATAGGCAACAGAGAGGGAAAATACCCATTCTGTTACAAGGGTGTACTATTAGTCACACTTCTGCTTGATTATTCTGAAATCACAGGCGTGATGTTATGAGATCAGCCATCTTTTGTACAATTCTTGAGCAAGAAATACATAATCGATAGGCGTCTTCTTTCGCGGTGCGACATCACCTTAAATTGTTGACTTGCAATAATTCAACCCGTGTCGGACCCATTAATTATTTATCTCAACCACAGATTTCTTGTCGAGTGGTAAATCAAGATGGTGTCTGAAGAGAAGGGATCTTTGGGCTAATTTGGAGTGAACCCTAGCAATCATTAATGTAAATTAGAGGGAGTTCAATTGATTAATTAATGGTTATTTTGAGTTGTTTGATTGACTTACGTTATTTTTAGATATTCGTTGTTAGTAGTTTGAAACCCGAAAGTCTGATACCAGCCTTTAGAACATGTATCTTGTGTACTAAGTGGATTGAAAGGGTACGACAGTCGCCTGTCGTTATATGCTGGTATTTACTTAGCTGCATCCGAGACACGAGTCCCTAGTGACACGACCACATAGTGTAAACGTAAAGCAAGTAGGTACGTCAATTTTTGAATCAAAAATACAATCACCGCTTAGCATTTTTGTAAAAGTATTTACAACAAACACAATCAGTATCCTACTTCCTTGTTTGTGAGGATGGATGGATGGATGTATGGTTGTTACTCTTTTAGGTCAAAACGATCTTGATGAAATTTGGCACAGGGGTAGATTATGGTCTGGAATAACACATAGGATACTTTTCTTCGATATCACGCGGGTGAAGCCGCGGGCGCCAGTTAGTCGTCCATAAATTAATAATATTATGAAAAAAGTAAATGTTTCAATTTTGTAGAGTGAAGTATATTCTATACCTACTATTCTATTCTCGCAGTTATTTAAATTGTGTCCTAATCCTTACATAAGGCCTTTAGTTTAACTTTCAATAAGCCTTACAGATATAATCTTGTGTAATTGCCCAGCTTTGTGTTTAACTAACTGAAATTCAGCCTTTCAGTAAGTGGTGCGTGGGCTGAATACTGTGTCAATGAGAATTTACATTTATTTATTTATTCATTTAATGCACAATGTACAAAAAAGTTCCACTCTAGGCTTATAACTAGTGAGTACATGACCCTGTTAGGGCGCAGCAAAATGACTTAAAACTAATAAAATTATATTGCAGAATATATCACGTATGGTAGGAACTTTCACAATATTATATTAATTAAACTTATATCTAGCCATAAACAACATAAACAATATTCATTAAACTTATATCTAACCATAAACATTTAGCACATACATAATTATATTTTAATATTCTATTTTATCTTTGGATCTTCTATAAATTCTTGCATACTATAGTAAGCTTTATCTAGGAGCAATGACTTTAACCGGGCTTTAAATATTAACAATGTTTTTGTGGATTATGTAATTAGCATCTATAGGTAAAAATGAGAAAACAAATTTCCTTTCCGTGTCTGTTTTTGTCACCGCTTGGAACTTCTAAATGGATTTTGTTGCGATTAGGTACATTCAATGGAAATAACGATGTTTTCGACTTTCGCCATTTAACAAAACATGTGAAATTAAAAAAACCTATTTAAAAGTATGTTATTTTATGCTAGCTGTGGTCGGGCGATGCGCTGCAATGCATTTTCCCTTTTTACTGCCATCTTGTACCAACCTACCTACCTTTTTTAAGTACCTTTTCCTTTTAAGGGTTAGAATAGAATGTACTTTATTGCACACTAACATTGTAATATAACTGTTTTACAGAAATTGCTAATTCTATGGATACAATGGCAGTCTTATCACTGATAGCGATATCTTCCAGATAACCTTGTGATGGTCTGTATGAATATAAAAATACCGTACTTCAAAAAGAAAAAACGGATATTTTTGAATTTAGAACAGAACAGAATAAAAATGTCAATTTGCTGTTGTAAGAAAATTTATTTAATATATGCGATATTCTGCTAAACACGATTTTTTTTATAAATATGTAGGTAGGCTTTGAAAACATGGGCAAACAAACCTTGCTCTAAAAACTACAAGGATTACATGAACTTGAACAGTTGTTCATTGTTATCCGTGATAAATTTAGAAAAATATAAAGCCATCGCATACGAAAAATGCGAAAAAAGCACTCGTGTGAAATACATTGCAAATTGAACCTAATCGTGGCGCAATAAGAGCCAGTTTTCGAGGAAGTGTATTGAAAAAGTTGTTTTTACCAATAGTAGAGCCGGAATTAAGATAAAATAACTTAAGAATATTGACATAACTATGGAAACAAGACACTTCAAGGTTTATTAGTGATCAATAAACATGTTTTGTCAGTCTAAGATTACAGAAACAAAAAACTTTTCCATTTGCCGTAAAACTAACAAAGCATTCGAGTCGTGAAGAATAAAGTTAAACACATTTTTCTGGAGGAATTAATTCATTTTCAGTTTCAGATGTTTACTGAGAAACTTTATTCATACCTACTACGGATATTTTCTTTTTGAAATGAGAAAATGAAGAGTAGATATGATAAAAATATATTAGTTAAGTAGTTCAATACTTTATTCACCGTTGAAGATTCACCTCAATGCGTTGATTTAGCATCTTTTTTATTGAAACAAGTTCGTATAAAGAGAAACGATAAAAATATGAATGCTAAATGTGCGTAGCGGGGTTAAGGCTACGACAGCTACGGCGTAGTACCGTAGCCGCGGCGTAGACAGAAATGCTTAATGGCGCCCACGGTAAACTGATGACGCAGTAACTCATTAATTTTTATAACACGTTTATCGATTATTTTATCTCCAATATCAAAGTTATTTATGTCGATTCTAAACTGTTGTTTCTTCACTTCAGCTATTGTATTACGGAGGTAGTGTGTCGGTGTGTGGATAGATAGAGGAGTTAGTATATATATACTAAGTAATAGTTGTGCCTACAGATCCACGATATATTTTTAATGAAACCTAACAAACGTATCGGCCTACTTATTGCTTTTAATTGAGTAAAAAGTTAAGTTGACTTACTGTTTTTGCGCAAAAAGTTTCTCTAATGATTCGAGTAATTACAATTTCTACAAATAAATAATTAATTAAAATCCTTCTGCTTTGTTACAGACAACAACGAATGCGAAAATGTCAACATACACCTGTCCTCACAATAAATAGTGTCCACACAAACCATGGATATAGACGAGAAAGTTTCGGGGCCTGGCGGGGCCTCGCAGAAGAACTGGTCTCATCTGAACACCAGTGATGAACTGCCTCTCGACATGCGGTTCAACCACGGACATATGGTGTCCATGACAGTGTACAGTGTGCTAATGGTGATATCAGCTACTGGCAACCTGACGGTGCTGTCTCAACTCATGAAGAGGAAACGCGCGGGGAGGGCCAGTCGTCTAGACGTGCTGCTCATGCATTTAGCGGTAGCTGACCTTATGGTAAGTGGTTAATGATTTGACGGCACGGATGGCGCAGTGGCGATTGATTGGGTTCGATTCCCTCAGGGAACAAATATTTGTATGACCTACAGGTAGTTGTTTCGGGTCTGGCTATTCGTGTTTGTGAGTTCAAATGTTTGTAAATGCACCCACGATACAGGAGAAATTCCTAGTGGGGGGCAACGTTTTTTATAAGTAAAAAAAAAGGTGTTTCAGTTGTGTTATTGTTGTGTTTAAGGCGGTTAATTCTGAAAGCTTTTAACTGCTGTAATGTGTAGTCGATCGCTCAGCCACTGCGCCAACCTTGCCGACAAACCCTCATTATTAAAACACAAACAAATTATAATACTAACTACGAACGTCTCTGTTCAACTTTCAATTATTTACACACCGACCAACCGAGGCGTTTAATGCAGATTGTAAGATGGTTTACATAATATTAGAATATCAAGTGTTTCGAGTAAATAGCGGCGATCTGTAACAACCTCATCTTTAATGTATTTTGTGGTTCAAGATCAGCAGTGTTTGATGACGGCGGTTTTGTTTGATAAAAAGAAATATTTGTTTTTGTGGAGTTTTTTGATTAGGATATATAGGGTTTCTTCTGCTTAGCGGTGTGATGGTCCAAGATACATTGTTTTTTTCATGTTACATATGTTCTGAAATGGAAATAAAGACTACCAAATATTAACGAGTGATAGACAAGACGAAGAATCGATCGTAATACAATACTTATTACTACTTGGTAACAAATCATTCTGTTTAGTGTCACACGTCCGCTTGTCAAGGAGCATTCGTATGTCAACATTGAAAATGTTTGGGATCAAATTTTTATATGGAAATGTTACCAGTGTCCGTTATATAAGTCTTTTAAATCTCTTTGACTGTAAACCTATATAATATACTAGCTTTTGCCCGCGGCTTCGCTCGCGTTAAATTCGGGGTAACACAGTTTCCCTTTCTTGATTTGCAGGTACTTGCTAGCTGTAGTTTTTGCCCTTGCACCTTACTTATTGTAATAGCAAAAAAATAGCAAAGCCAAATTGTCCCTTTTCTTCCCTCTTTTTCGATCATTTCTCACTTTAAAAAAAAATTGCCTATGTCCGTCTCCAGGGTCCCAACTATCTCTGTACAAACAAGTCATCAAAATCGGTTTTACATTTAGGCGTGAAGACGTAACAAACAAACTCACCTTCGCTTTTATAATATTAGTAAGGATATATAATTGGGAAATGGTTGGGCCAATTATTAAATAGAAGGAGCAGTTGTTAAATTCTTTTATGTCGTTGTGTTGTCGAGAGCCGTGTAAACATTTATTGTGGTAGCTGTAAGTTACCGATGCCGCGTCGCGTCCCTTATTTTTTTTCTTGAAATTCTCTAAAAATAGTACGACACTTATGCATAAACTAAAAAGTAGCGTCAAAAAAATTCGTCATGTTATACCCATTTTTTTTTCTTTGGGAGTGTCAGACTTGTTTTGACTAAAACCCACCCATGTTCCTTCTATTGCCCTTTACGTTCCGGGCCCCTGGTATCTGTTTCGAACAACCCGCAACATATTGTACCTAAAATCATAATAGTTTATTAGCAGGAAAAACAAATGACACAAGTTTGAGTACACGTAATTGGCACAGAGAATATAAAATGCAATAATAGTTTACAATTGATGGGTAAGGAACAGTCAATCCAAAATTTTAGCCCTGACTCCTAAACTTGGAAGATCCTGTATCTTAGGAGACAAAGATCTATAAATATTCTAATTAATGATTTGAATTTCAAACAAACTGGCATCTTGATCATCATCTGTCTGGCCTCCTTAGCCTACTCCAAGTATGCTAGGATCAGTGTTCAGTCTAACTGGCTGCTGGTATTCATCTACAGCCAGTTAGACTAAGCAGCAAATGAAACGGCGCACAGTATTGTTGCAGGTAACCTTCCTGATGATGCCACTGGAGATAGCGTGGGCGGGCACGGTGCAGTGGCTGGCTGGAGACATGATGTGCCGCGTCATGATGTTCACGAGGACCTTCGGCCTGTACCTCTCCAGCTTCGTGCTTATTTGTATCGCTGTTGATCGGTGAGTGGGAGATGAGGATTTTCTTTTTTTTTTGTTCTGTACCGATGGCACGGTTGGCGCAGTGACTGGGCGATTGACTGCTGCGCTGACAAATATTTGTATGACCTACAGATAGTTGTTCCGGGTCTGGCTGTTTGTGTATGTGAGTTTAAATGTTTGTAAACGCACCCACGATACAGGAGAAATTCCTAGTGCAGGGCAACGTTTTTTTAAAAAAAGAAAAAAATTGGTTGTTTGTAAAGTAGGTTTACGATCGAGATGTTTACGTGATAACGTCTTGTTGGTGATATAAGTTATCACCAGTAGTGACATCTAAAATGAAATTAAGTACTAATTTAAAGTTTTTTTTTCGAGCCAAGTAACAGATGGCGCTACCATCTTTATGAAATGTCGCTTGTGAGGTTTTGGTGTGACACAAGTTTCTGAACATGTCACCCGACTAAAACGATTTTAAAGACGTTATCACGTCAAAAAACATGTTTATATCGCAAGTTTGTACTGAACCCTCGGCCTCACCGTTAAGCGATTCAGTGCTTGACATTCTAAGGACATTGCGGGTTGCGATTATTTCGGGTGTCGCTTCTCATTCTTAACATGTCTCTTTTGACACGTTCGTTGCGCCATCATTATCAAAGAACTTTAAGCTGGTGCTTTGGAAGCCTAAAAGATCTCGAAAGTAACCTACCCCTGACTGCGTTTGAGACACAATGAGTCTTCTAAAGACAGGTTTCTCATATTTAACGTTAGATCCTCCCGCGAGAAGTGAAACAATACGATCATATTCAACGCACAATACAAAAGTCCTGCAAGAGATCTCATAGATCTCGTAATGCAACGAAACGTGTTAAGAATACATTCTATATCATTTTCATCATTTTCCTTGTTTGTAACTGAGGACTGGTTGACCCTAGTCATAAAAATAATTTTCCCAAAAAAGGTAAATTAAATGTACAATGTTAAAGTTACGGTATTCAAGTTAAGGGGATCCATACGAATACAGTTTTAAAATAAACGTTTTTCAAATGATACCTAGTACCTTAAAAAAAAAGGCAACGAAAATCTGCAAACGTGTTCGTTTACCTGCAACTGATTTGATTTTCACGATTCTGTTGGTTGTTCAGTTTCGTCTTGAAATAAAACCACGCTTGTCTTTGCCAGTTAGAAATAATAAAGCAAGCAGGAAATAAAAAAGCTTCCAAAAAATCACGTTAAAATCCAAGTAGTTTTCGTGACTCCAGTCTTTTGGCAGACCGTTTATACAGATCCCTCAACTACGCAGTCTACGCATCGTACTCCGTAGATTTCCCGTACGATGAAAGATCCGCATAAATTTTGACTGCACGGTTGGCGCAGTAGTTAAGCGATTGGCTGCTGCGCCACGTGTCGCGGGTTCGATCCCCGCACGGAACAAATATTTGTGTGACCGACAGGTAGTTGTTCCGGGTCTGGCAGGTGTTGTATACGCACCCACAATACAGGATAAATTCCTAGTGTGGCGTAACGATTTAAAAACAGGTTTTGTAAAGATGATATGTCGTCGTATGTACAAGCATAAACGTGTGTTTCAGACTTCACATTTATGCTGAGAGCTACTTGTTGAGTGAAACAAGAATCCTTCAGTTGTTTGAAAAGCCCTCTACAGCGCGACACAATTATAAAAGACCTTTGAACTTTCAAAGAGCATTTGCTTTGAATTTTTTGATACCCGATGGGAAGACTACTTGATCTAAAACTTTAAATATACTTTCGCAATTTTTTTTAAGTTTCAGCCTGTTTTGTTATATAACACAACATCACGCTTGTTATCCCCGAAGAGTAAGGCAGATGTACCTCATTTCGCCAGTTATGAACCGGGAATGCGGGTCCTGCCGGGGTCGCAGGACCTATAGGCCTACCATGACGTCTTAAAGCAAAACTTATTCCACTGAGGGAAAGAGATGGTGCTAGACACCCTGTATAGCTCTGTCTCTTTCCCTCAGCGGAATGAGTTCTGCTTTAAGACGTCATGGGTAGGGTAGCTCGCGGGGTTTGCGGGTCCTGGCGGGGTTTGCGGGTTTTTAGAAAGAGATACCGAGGCCCCGGAACACAAAGTACAAAATAAGGAACATGGGTGGATTTCAGTCAGTAAAAGTCTGACACTCCCCTCCGCTCCGCCCAGAGCGGGGGAAGTTATTTGATGATAATTCAACGAAATCCCACAGTCTCGTTGTGTATTATTAATATTGTGTATTATGAAACAGTATCACAAAATAATTACAGTGTTCAATTCCGTAATGGAACTCTTTTGAGTGTCTTAACTAAATAATAAAGCTTACAAATTACTGTAACTTGAAGAGCTTTTAAAATAATTATTTCCACTTAACTTTCTGAATTCATTTGTCATTTTAAATAAATGTTATGTAACAGAAAGCGTCGACTAAGTGACAAAAAATACAACAATAAAAGGTAATATTTATTAAAGGTATTATAGTATTTAGCAGTTTACCTTTTAAGCTATGTCGGTGTTGTACTAAAAAAAAATAATAATAAGAAAACACAAAAAGAACATGTACATGTTTATTCCTAACTTATAGACAAATAAACAAGGAACATACTATTCTATTCTATTTTTGTTTAATGGCAATTAGAGCCGATGTCGACTATTCTGCCAATGTCCAGTGAATAGGAAAAACAAGTGTGCAAGATAAAAAATAAAAACATGAATCTAATGTTAGTTTAATCAAGATCGCAAATTAAATTCTTTGACACCACGTGGATCTTGTCGGGTTAGTATGTGGGAACATACGTTTCTAAGATAACAATCTACCCACGTCGGCACTTACCCGCCAAAATAATGACGTACCCAAATATGAGTGCGCGTCGAGACGGGTACGCGGGTCATCGAACGAGATCGACCAATCAGCTGTCAGAGTTACAAGTGCCAAGGTTGTTTTTACTCGTATTTACGCATTACATACAATTCTATATTACAATGTTTTATGATTGAATATGATGTTCCAACTGCCCCATTGATCTCGACGTCACAAGCTAAACATCCTAAGTTCCAATCCTGGACCCTGCAAAAAGTTTTCCATTAGATTTTTTTAGTAGCAGCCTGGAGTTTGGAAGTTTGCGTCCAGAGCGGAGGGAGTGTCAGACTTGTACTGACTAAAACCCACCTATGTTCTTTCTTTTGCCCTTTATGATCCGGGGCCGCGCTATCTCCTTCAAAAACCCGCAACCCCGGCAGGCGGTAGCCCCGAAAGACCCCTGTGCTATGCTGACATCTTTTTGAGGCGTGCGTGGAACACGAACGAGCCTCAAGCCAACATTATGATAAGGCCAAACAAAAATAATAACGTTACCCATTTTAATTTTACAGATACTACGCCATACTTAAGCCGCTGAACGTGACATGGGAGGCGCGCGTGCGCAGGGCTCTGGTTACAGCGTGGGTGTGCGCCGGACTCGCTTCCTTACCGCAGAGCTTCATATTCCACGTGGAGGAACATCCCGATGTTAAGGGGTAAGAGACATAGCTACCTTCTTCTAAACATGCCTTCTAAATAATGTCCACCCAGAACTAATGGACCAACAGTCAAGTGTCGATCAGTTAGTTTAATCACAAACAACAGCACACGATATTAAGTGCCTCATCGATTGTGGAACAGCACGACACACGCGTTATAAGTATGGTTATAGATAGATAGAATATTCTTTATTATGTACACCATACAAATAACAAGAATAATATTAAACAACTTATAAATAGGGTTGTCTTATCGCTAAAAGCGATCTTTTCAAGACGACCTTTGGATGGATTTAAAGGAGGACAAACAGTACTGTAGGCAGTCTGTGGTGTAACATTTTTCAAAATTAATAGCTACATTTAAAAAAAAACAAATACATATATATAAATACATATAATATACATTTAAAATAATAATCATCAAGAGCAAAAAAGTATTTAATATTTTGTTTAAGGAGAGAGGTAGTGCTTTTTGACCAGAATTTTAAAAGTGGACAGAGTTTGAGCGCTCCTTACAGACATGGGCAGGGCATTCCATAGCCGTACAGCTTGAACTGTAAAGGATTTATCGTAGGTTATGCGCAATCTGTTGCTATTGAATCAAGCTCAGCGCTGTGCTGTGGACCAGCATCATGCCTAGTGATGAACTGCTTCTTACAGTCACGGCGTGCAAGGGGCAACGTTTTAAAAACAAACACAAATCCAGACAAAACTTAAAGACAATATTGTGTGCCTCACGGATTCCACAACGAAGTCACAAGTAAAAAAAAAAACAAGTCGATCACCTGATCCTTTAAAAGTTTCCAAAACAATTTAGCTAGAGATTATTTTTCTTTGCAAAAGGGTTTTTTCGACTGTTTTTAAGGCTTTCTAAACAGCAAAGTATTTTAATCGGATTATATTTTTCAATTTTAATCCTTTAGTTATTTAAACTCCTGAAATGTGATGTTAAGAGCCAGATGTAACGTCCCTCGCCTCTCGTGCATAAGGTTCAAATCCGGGCAAGGACCAAATGTAACTTTTCCAATTCATATTTACTTTCTAAAAGTTTATCTAAGACATCAGAGACATCGGTGAAGGAAAATATCATGAGGAAACCTGGACTTATAATTAATATAAGTCTGAAATCGCCAACCCGTCTTGAGCAAACGTGGTGATCAATGCTCATAGCGTTTCTGTATGAGCACAGGCCTTGGGCCTAGGGTTGCCAACTTTTTTTAAAAGAAATAAAGTATATTCAGGTCTGTGAAGAATATTTAACAGTATTCTAGAAAAATGAACAATATTTTATTTATTTATTGTTTTAAATAGGTACATATTTTTTAGAACTTCTCGCACAACTAACCAATTTACAAACTTTTTTAAAAACTACATACGCCTCTCCTCATTTATAAGTGTACCTAATTAAAATAAATGAAGAGTTCATTTTTATCAAATTAATAGATGCTCTATTTCTATCCTCCCGCCATTTAACATTCATTACTAAAAAAAACTTTCACTAACTGCAGTATCAGAAAATGTGTTTGCATGCTGAAAACAGTATTTTGTATACTTTATTTTTGTTCAACAGTAAAAAGTATAATTTAGTGAAAAACAGTATAATACTGTTGAAAACAGTATAGTTGGCAACCCTACTTGGGCCAGCTGTGAGACAGGCTAGCATTATTTATTATTTAAACTAGTGATAATAAAGTCTTTCAGAGTTTACTGTTTAAAACTAATTTTTAACCGACGAAAAAAAGGAGGTTCTCAATTCGACATGTATATTTTTTTTATGTATGATATGTATAAATAAACATTGGGTTTATATTTTTCATTTCATTGGTCGTTTATATAGCAACTTTGTACGACTCGCACTTGGCCGGTTTTTTCATCAAATATCATGAATTTTTTATCGGCTCACGAACAAGTTCGCTGACACAAGATTAATATTCATCGACAATTATTATTAATAAAGAATCCTACCAAAAACCTACTTTATAAACATAACTAGCGTTTGACAGCGGCTTCGCCCACTTGGATGATGAAGAAGAACAAGTCCCACGGAGATGTACTTTTGGGATAACAAGTATTCTATGTCCTAACACAGGTGATTTTCTACCTGTTCGACAAATTTCATCGAAATCCAAGCAGCTATTATGGCGTGAATAAGTCACAAACAAACAGATGCAGATACCTTCACATTTTTATTAGTTACTAGCCGTCATGCGCGGTTTCACCCGCTTCTTTAGTTGCTTGTATTTGTAGCGTGATGTTGAGATGTTCGATACAAACAAACAAATCTTTCCTCTTTTTAATATTAATATAGATAATTTGAAATTGGAGTCGTATATGAGTACAACGTGTATATATTTAGATTAAATTGGAACTGAGGTCAATGTAGCCACCTTGGGATTTGGGATTTTGATGACGCAGCTCATAGCTCATCGAACTTTCTCGAGTTTTGAAAGTTTCACTTCTATCATAGATAAAAAAATTGCAGTTATTGGAATTACTTTCATATTAAGTTCCTTCAGTTTCATCTCAATTGACTTTTTTTGAATGTGGCGTTGCCCAAAAATGTTTTATTTTTTATTTTTGTCCTCATGAAAGGAGACAAGGTAATATATTTTTCATTACACTTCGGATAAATTAAATAACAAATAGTACTTTTGTCATTAATCAATATGAAACTATGATTTAATTTGTTTTTCCTCGCGTTTTTTCTTCTCATACAGAAGGAGAAACAGAGGCATGACATCGCTAAACAGCCTAATATTAAAAATAAGAAATAGATCATCATCATCTGTCTAGCCTTTTCCCAACTATGTTGGGGTCGGCTTCCAGTCTAACCGGATGCAGCTGAATATCAGTATTTTACATGGAGCGACTGCCTATCTGACCTCCACAACCCAGTTAATACTGGGTAATAAGATACCCCTTGGTAAGACTGGTTGTCAGACTTTCGGAACACTGACTACCTGTAACGACTGTCAAAGATCTACAAATGACAGCCGGGACCAACGGCTTAACGTGCTTTCTGAGGCACGTAGGAAAGTCGGTATGTAACGGGTGGTTACCCATCCACAGACCAACCTAGGTAAGCGCGGCTTAACCTAAAGATCGACCCGAGCGGCTACTATTTAAAAAAAAATAAGAAATAGATAAGAACTGAAATAAATCAATTAGTTGTCGTAAGCAAATTATTTTATAAATGATCAAGTTTATTTGTGATATTCCATTGATTATCACATTTTTTATAAAAATAAATATGTAGGCCTTAAAATAAAGCACCTCCTTGCTCTGAAAAAATAATACTGCCGTATTTAGGAATTTGAACAGTTGTTTATTGTTATCCGTGATGTAACAAAAAAAAAATAAAGCCCTCCATGCGGTAAATGAGAAAAAGCACGCGTGTTAAATATGTATATTGCATTTTGAACCTAATCGTAGTGCACCAAGTGCCAGTTTTTGAGGGCACTTCCTCGAAAATCATTGAAAAATATTTTTATTGTTATCGCTTTTATCGTTGACGGGCCTGTTGGTCTAGTGGTTAGTGGCCCTGACTGCTGAGCCGGAGGTCGTGGGTTCGATTCCCACCCAGGACAAACTTTGTGTGATGAGCATGATTGTTTGTTCTGTGTCTGGGTGTGATTTATCTATAATATGTATGTATTTATAAATTATATAAGTATGTATATCAGTTGTCTGGTTACCATAACACAAGCTCTGCTTAGCTTGGGATCAGATAGCCGTGTGTGAGTTGTCCCAAGATATTTATTTATTTATTTATAAAATGTTTCCATTTTCACTAAAATGATATAATTAAATAAATGAAATATTCAATAAATATGATATCTAAGGATGAAATACATGAAAAGGAGAAATGCTAGGGTGGGTACCTTATCGCGGGCTTATAGGAAAACATCAATATATTGGGCTCGTATCACAAAGATATAATTTTACAGACGAGTACGTAAAGTAGGCATTACCGATACAGATTAACTCTCAAAAAGGATGTACCTGACAATGTAATATTATTATTATAAGGTAGGAACGTATTTTCAATACATTCCATAATGCAAAAGTAGCAATTAATGTCTTTTTTTTTGGTGATTTTTTGGGGTGAACTAGATATATACTCGTAAGCGTGATGCATAGATGGGACTTCTAATCATCAAATAACTTCTCCCGCTCTGGGGGGAGCGGGTGGGAGTGTCAGACTTGTACTGACTAAAACCCACCCATGCTTCTTCCCTTTACGTTCCGTTCCGTTCATTTCCCTTTACGTTTCGGGACCGCGGTATTTCTTTCGAACTACCCGCAACCCCGGAGCAATTAATGTCTTATAACATCTTATTTCTTAGAAAAGCTTTGAATGTTTAATAAAATTGTATATCTCTGACTAATAAGTTCATATTTAGATTTCTAATGCAGGAATAAATAATAAAATGCACCCATGTAACACAGCAGACACTGCATAGTGAACCTAAAATCGGTGCAACAAAGATACTTTCCGAACGAGTGTTTGAAAATTAGTTTTGAAAGTTATCGTTTGTTACGCTTGTATTCCTTACTAATATGTATTATTAAAGCGAAAGTGAGTTTGTTTGTTTGTTATATCTTCACGCCTAAATGGCTAAACCGATTTTGGTACAGAGATAGTTGGGACCCTGGAGACGGACATAGGCTATTTTAAAAAAAAAAAGATTGCGATATGGAAGGAGATAGACGGAAGAAAAGGGAAAACATAGCATTGCTATTACAATAAATAAGGCGCAAGGGCAAATACTACAGGTAGCAGGTACCTGTAAATCAGGAAAGGGGAACTGTGTTACACCGAATTTAACGCGAGCGAAGCCGCGGGCAAAAGCTAGTGTTTTATAAAATTGTACAACTCTGACTAATAGTTCATATTTAGATTTCTAATGCAGAAATACAAATATAAACGCACCCGTGTAACACAGCAGACACTGCATAGTGAACCTAAAATCGGTGCAACAAAGATACTTTCCGAACGATTGTTTTTAAAAATTATCGATTGTTACGCATTGTACACTTGTATTAGAATAATAAATAAACATTTATTTCTGAACACAGTATAGGTACATTAGAGAGTTATCCTTTTTTTGGGGTGGGAAATCATCAAATAACTTCCCCCGCTCTGGGCGGAGCGGGGGGCGTGTCAGACTTTTACTGACTAAAACCCACCCATGTTCCTTCTATTGCCCTTTACGTTCCGGGGCCGCGGTATCTCTTTCGAACAACCCGCAACCCCGGCAGGAGAGAGTTATCCTTAGACTTTATTTAGAGAATAGAACAACAGATTAGGCAGTAACCACAGGAAAAAATAAACTTTTATATGCATTCAGTAGACAGCCACACACAATTCTCAATCTTATTTGCCAGTAATTTCATTTACTATGGATAAAAAACATATATTGTTTGTTTGGGTGACTTTGCGTAAGGCTAGAAAAACCACAATAAATACACTTTTTTACATCATTTATTATTTTTTCTCCAAACCTCAAGGGGTCTAATCTATAATTTTATCGTGGCTTTCGAGAACCTTCGATGTAATGTTATAAATCCCAACGCGTCTAGAACCGCGAGTCTATATGTCAAAGTTATCAAAAAGTATTCCCAAATGATACCAAATACTTTCCGTCAGAATGTTTTTCCCATTTTTTACATAAAATCTGATTGTGAACATACCAATTTTGTTTTTTTAAGATTCTGTACCTCAAAAGGAAAATACGGAAACACTTATTGGATCACATTGTTGTTCGTCTGTCAGGACCCTATATCTCAATAACGTGTAGAGGTATCGAGTTGAATTTAAAACCATTCACTGAAATCTGTAGTCCAAAATATGGCTGTATATCTCGGAAGTTTGTACGGAATCTTTGGTGCATCTGACTTGTTCTTGGCTGGTTTTCAAAATCATCACCATTTTCCTGCTACCATCATCTGCCTAGCGTTTTCCC
Source organism: Ochropleura plecta (assembly GCA_905475445.1). Lineage (NCBI taxonomy): Eukaryota > Metazoa > Arthropoda > Insecta > Lepidoptera > Noctuidae > Ochropleura > Ochropleura plecta. The sequence continues at coordinate 5,425,286 of FR997740.1, read as the reverse complement.
AATTATGTTGGGGTCGGCTTCCAGTCTAACCGGATGCAGCTGAATATCAGTATTTTACATGGAGCGACTGCCTATCTGACCTCCACAACCAGTTAATACTGGGTAATACGATATCCCTTGGTAAGACTGGTTGTCAGACTTTCGGAACACTGACTACCTGTAACGACTGTCAAAGATCTACAAATGACAGCCGGGACCAACGGCTTAACGTGCTTTCCGAGCCACGGAGGAAACTCGGTATGTAACGGGTGGTCACCCATCCACAGACCAACCTAGGCAAGCGCGGCTTAACCTAAAGATCGACCCGAGCGGCTGCTATTATTTAGTCACGAGCTCCTCCACCATTTTCCTGCTACCACGCCATTCTAAATGATTTGGGATCAGCACAGCATATCTAGTTCTACGTGCCTATTGACGAATCATTTCAATATCCTCTATCGTATCCCTTGTCTATCACTACATCACCCCCAAGGTTACGGCAGAGGTGTACCTAATCCCACACCCACATTTCGAAAGTTATATTAAAGTCCGATAAACTAATCCAATTTTTTTTTCTGCTGCGCTGCGTCTCGCGGGTTAGATCCCCGCACGGAACAAATATTTGTATGACCTACAGGTAGTTGTTTCGGGTATGGCTGTTTGTTTATCTGAGTTTAAATGTTTGTAAACGTACCCACAACATAGGAAAAAATCCTAGTGTGGGACAACGATTAATTTTAAAAGAAAATGTAAACGTCAACGTCAGTCTCGTGCGAACAAAAATATTTTTAATACATATAGCTCACTTTTAACTCTTCAATAATCAAAACTTGATCATATAATATCTTTATTTACAAATATTAATGTTATCTGGAACCTGGAATTTATAAAGTGAAATTTTACTATAAACAATACGTAATGACACCATGGCAGACATACGTCACATGCGCTGTCAAAATAAAAAATCTGTAAATGCATGAAGATGATTACAAGATCAGCAGCTCGCCGTGATGCACGCCTTCCACCTCCGGGCCCGTCGCTCAGCTCCGCCTCGCCGCCGCCGGAACCCAGCCTCGTCGTGAGCGCTGTGACATCGGCCGTGGCAGTTGCGTCGAGCTCGAGCGACGAGTATTTTTCCCCGCCCACGACGCCACCACCTGCTCGTCGACGGGGAGGACGCCGGCCGCCGGACGGCTTAGGACTTCGAGGCCCACCGGCCTCTGATAGGGTCCCAGCTCCCGGCGGAAGTGTGCAGCGCATGCGATGGACTAGTTCCATCAATGAAAACGTCATGCGCTCATACTATGGGGCTACAGAGGGAGGAAACAACCTGACCGCGTACCGTGTTCGGATGCTCTCTCTGTTTCAGGTGCTTGAGCCAGCTGTCAACGTGTCGGCACAACGACTGTCGGATCAGGTGCGGGTTATCCAGCGTAATCGTATGCTGGATGACACCGTACTTGATCGCTTGCGAACCGAAATGCAGAGTAGCCAGGTCATTACCTCTTCGTCGCAGGCTGTGGTTCCACCACAGTCCCACCAACTAGTTAGTCGCGCTGACGAGGTAAGTAATGACATGGCTAATAATGTAAGTACCCAGTGCAGTGAGGAAATGAGGAGTGCTTTGGAGGGTGCGATTCGAGAATATCGGTACATGTCGCCCGAACTTAGACCACGCTTACCTCGTTTGCCCATGCATAATAAAAATAGGGCGCTGGTGGCTGTTCTGGATTCGCAGTTGTCAAACTATTTTGACAACTGCGAAAACCTCACTGATGCTCACTCAATCCTGTATTGTGCGGCTGTAGCGGCGTGTCGTGTAGCTCACGTTAAATTTCCTGATGACGGAGCTACACGACCGAAACCAGCTGTACCATTTTGGCAGTGCAGGATTGAGCGGCGTATTGGTGTGGCCAGAGCACTCATCGGCAAACTAATATGTTTTAAGGAGGGCAACACTCGACCTCGAGTGATGCGCTTTGTGAGGCGGGCATTTGCAGGGACTGACATAAGTCCTCCAGACTATATGTCCCGCATCACAGAGCGCATCGACTTCTTGAAGCAGAAAGTGTATGCATGGGCAAACCGTATTCGTAGGTATAAGCGGCGGGTGGAACGATACACTTTGAATCGCACATTCCAAAGCGATGAAAGGTGGGTGTATAGAGCATGGGAGCGACCAGACCAAGGTGTGTCTGACACGCACCTACCGGATGATGACGCCATGTGTTTGTTTTGGCGCAGCATATGGTCGGTGCCTGTCAGTCATACCGAAGGTGAATGGACTCGGGAAGTCGAGCGAGCGTGTGATCCCATACCAGAAATGGGGGCCTTAACAATCAGCCCCCAAGATGTAGCTTGTGCGATCCGTCCGCTGCCTAATTGGAAATCTCCAGGGCCGGACGGACTGCACAACTTCTGGATAAAGAGCATTCAGAGGTCGCACACTTGTTTGGCAACCCTATTCCAGACAGCCTTAGAGTCAGGGTCGCTACCCAAGTTTCTGACAACTGGTATTACCCACCTGCTCCATAAATCGGGTAGTACGGCGGAACCCAAAAACTATAGACCAATTACGTGTCTTCCGACACTTTATAAAGTTCTTACATCCATTTTGAGAGCGAAAATCACTAAACACATTGATGACAATTCTATCATGTCTGCTTCTCAAAATGGATGTAGGAACGGGTCCCGCGGTACTAAGGAGCTGCTCCTCATTGATATGGCCATTAGTCAACAGGTTCGCCGTTCCCGAAGGCATCTGTCGACATGTTGGATAGACTATAAGAAGGCCTATGACTCCGTGCCACATACATGGCTCATGAGGGTGCTAGAGATGTATAAAGTTGATGCAACTCTGCGCACCTTCCTGATCTCATGTATGAGGCAATGGAGTACAGTCCTTCGCTATCCAGGATGTAGGCAGATTCAGAGGAATAGTGAACCGATAAGGATAGAGCGAGGTATATTCCAGGGCGATAGTTTGAGTCCACTTTGGTTCTGCTTAGCCTTGAATCCTCTAAGCACGCTGCTAGAGAATTCAGGTCTTGGCTATCGATTGAGGAGAGGTGGTCAGGTTATATCTCACCTTCTTTACATGGACGACCTGAAACTCTTTGCCCCCAACGATTTGCAGCTGATGGAGCTACTGAAGGTAACTGAAACTTTCAGTAGTGCCATCAGGATGGAATTTGGTGTGGACAAATGTGCGGTCATGCATGTAAAGCGAGGGGAAATTATGGAATCTGTGGGAACCCAGCTTTCAGATTCCACAAACCTTAGGTCCCTCTCAGCAACCGAAACCTACAAGTATTTGGGGATGTCTGAAGCGCTGGGCATCAATGTTGCTGACATGAAGCAATCGTTGAAGGAACGCTTCTTTGGCCGCCTGAGAAAAGTATTTAATAGTCTTTTATCAGGCGGAAACAAGGTGCGTGCTTTCAACGGTTGGGTCATGCCGGTTTTGATGTACTCTTTCGGCATACTCAAATGGACTCAAACAGAACTGGACGCCCTGGATAGGAAGGTCCGTACATTGTTAACGGCATTTCGTATGCATCACCCACGTTCTTCGGTTATGAGACTGTATATCCCGCGAAGTTGTGGAGGTCGAGGCTTTTTAAATGCTAAGACTCTCCACAATCGCGAGATATGCAGTCTAAGGGAATATTTCCTAGAAACCGACGTGGGAATGCATCGGGATGTGGTTGCAGTGGACAAAGGCCTCACCCCGCTCTCCTTGGCTAAAGAGAATTGGCACAAACCTGTAGTGCTTGACACTAACGACCGCAAGGAGGTATGGCAGAGTAAGGAGCTTCACGGACGCTTTTTCCGGGCCCTACATGGTTCCGATGTAGATCAATCAGCGTCCGTAGCCTGGCTACGTTCCGGGGATCTCTTTGGAGAAACCGAGGGTTTTGTCTGTGCAATTATGGATGAAGTTATGATGACAAATAACTACCGGAGATTTATTGTGAAGGACGGCACGGTTGACATATGTCGGGCATGCCACCGTCCGGGTGAATCAATTCGACACATTATCTCCGGTTGTTCTCGTCTAGCTAACGGAGAGTACTTGCATAGACACAACCTTGTAGCCAGGATTATCCATCAGCAACTTGCTCTAAAATATAACCTTGTGGAATCGGAAGTGCCGTACTACAGGTATGAGCCCGACCCAGTTCTCGAACATGGCAATATCACATTGTACTGGGATCGATCCATCATCACTGACAGGACTATTGTTGCCAACAAACCTGATATAGTGGTGGTGGATCGATCAGAGCGGCGTGCAATGATTGTTGACATAACAGTCCCGCATGATGAGAACCTCGTGAAAGCCGAAAAAGATAAGCAAATCAAGTATATTGACTTGGCTCGCGAGGTTGTCGACATGTGGGATGTGGACTCAGCGATCATTGTGCCGATAGTCGTATCTGCCAATGGCTTAATTGCTAAGAGCCTCGACCAACACCTTAGGAGGCTCTCGTTAGGTGGCTGGATCAAGGGCTTGATTCAGAAAGCGGTACTCCTAGACACGGCTCGTATTGTTAGGAGGTTCCTTTCTCTGGAGCCCTGACCGCCGGTAGCTTGGACCCTGTTCCCGATACCGGTGGGCTACTATTTTTATATTTTTAAATGTTTTTTTTTTTTATTTTTGTTTAGAAGAAATATTTAAAAATGTAAATAATATGTAAATTAATCAATAAATGAACGAATATAATAAATATCTTGGGACAACTCACACACGGCTATCTGATCCCAAGCTAAGCAGAGCTTGTGTTATGGTAACCAGACAACTGATATACATACTTATATAATTTATAAATACATACATATTATAGATAAATCACACCCAGACACAGAACAAACAATCATGCTTATCACACAAAGTTTGTCCTGGGTGGGAATCGAACCCACGACCTCCGGCTCAGCAGTCAGGGCCACTAACCACTAGACTAGTGGGTCAGTGTTATAGCCACATACCAAGAAACTCTACTAGAATGCAAAGCGATGATTGTTAAAAGACATATCGATATCGTTTGATCTAATATTCCATAAACACACAAAGGGAAGGAATCTTGACGTAATATTGGCATAGATTCAAGCAAATTGTTCTACATTTGCGCCTACATTTCAGCCTGTAATCTAGATCATAATGTTAACGTTTATGAGGCTGATCTATCGGGCGAAGATAGAATATGTCTGAGCCCTCTTAATATTAGAGCTAGTGAATGGGATTTGAATATTTGAGAGGATAATGTGATTGGTATTATGGAATGTAGCTGAGAATGTTTATTTGTATGACTCTTTTTTAGGTGCAAAGAATTTATTTGAAATATTAAATTAAATTAATTACTATATACAACCTATAAATGGACACAAACTAATAATAAAAATATATACAAGTAAAAAAATTGAAAATTACAGGGCGTCAAAAAATTCGTCCGTATCGCAGTCAACAGGTAAAGTGCCCAGAAGGCTGGCAGCATTACCTCGTTGGATGGCAATGCTTATTTTTTGTGCAAAAAACAGGCCAGCCCTCTGGTCACGAGAAGAGTCGACCAATTTGTATGACTCAATTATTCTACTACGCCACAAACCTAAAGCTTCGTATCCACTAGGCAAGAAGTTTGGCAACGTTGCACAACAACGCGCGACTTTGTCAACTAGCGCGCGTCATGACGCGCCACTTGCTGTTTGTTTATATGCCACATGCAGTTAATCATAAAATGTTGTCAAGTGTAGATGTGACGTGCAACAACACCGCCGCGCCGCTGAAGTCAATAATAGTTCCACTGGTGACATGTTTTTGGTGACTTGTCATGTATGGGCACACAACGTTACTAAACAAAATTGACGCGTTGCCGTTCAACATGATGAGCAACACGTTGTGCATCAAGTTCTGAGTCAAATGTTGCCTACTGGAGACGAGTCTTGAGACATTATTGTTTTTTCATGCAGTTGGAAAACTTAAGATAGTTTTCTCAAACTATTTAATTGTTGACTGGCTCGTTTTTCGAGTCGACTGCTGCATGTCCTGGGTTCAGTTTCGATTGGTTCTTTTGGGTTCTAACCTAACCGACTAGGGTTAGCCTATGGGAATTACATACGTGATGTTATGTGAAATTGTTAGAGTAATTGTGGTGATACAAAATGTTGTGATAGTCAAGATTTGTATTTGTTCCATCATTCCTCATTTTCCTGCCCTTTGCTTCATTCTCTTTGGGGTCGGCGCAACACGCGTTTTTCTTCCATTCTCTCATTCTTTGGCCTTTCTCTCGCTCTCCGTCCATCAACATTCAGATCCATCACTCTTTTAGTCACATGTGCTTCGTCCCTCCTCATTACAAGTCCATACCAAGACAAACGACTCTCTTTCAATTTTTCTGTAACTGGCGCAACTTTCAAACTTTCCTCTAATTTACAAACAATATTTAAAATGAATCAACCCAACCTATATCTCGTTGTCAAGTCAAATGTTCCCCTCCCTGCCGGGGTTGTGGGTTGTTCAAAAGAGATGCCGCGGCCTCGAAACATAAAGGGCAAAAGAAGAAACATTGGTTTTAGTCAGTTAAAGTCTGATACTCGTCCGCGCTCCGTCCAGAGCGGGAAAAGTTATTTGATGTTTGTAAGCATCACTAAGCATGTCTAAGTTATTTGATGTTTGTAAGCATCACTAAGCATGTCTAAGTTATTTGATGTTTGTCAGCATCACTAAGCATGTCTATGTCATCGATAGCTTAAGCATCAGGAAGCATGTCTAAGTTATCGATCGCTTAAGCATAACTAAGCATGTCTAAGTTATCGATCGCTTAAGCATAACTAAGCATGTCTAAGTTATCGATCGCTTAAGCATCAGGAAGCATGTCTAAGTTATCGATCGCTTAAGCATAACTAAGCATGTCTAAGTTATCGATCGCTTAAGCATCAGGAAGCATGTCTAAGTTATCGATCGCTTAAGCATAACTAAGCATGTCTAAGTTATCGATCGCTTAAGCATATCTAAGCATGTCTAAGTTATCGATCGCTTAAGCATCAGGAAGCATGTCTAAGTTATCGATCGCTTAAGCATAACTAAGCATGTCTAAGTTATCGATCGCTTAAGCATCAGGAAGCATGTCTAAGTTATCGATCGCTTAAGCATAACTAAGCATGTCTAAGTTATCGATAGCTTAAGCATCAGGAAGCATGTCTAAGTTATCGATCGCTTAAGCATAACTAAGCATGTCTAAGTTATCGATCGCTGTCTATTTAAAAATCATCACCCGTTCGGCGTTTTCCCAGCTGTTGGAGTCGAGAAAGCTATTTTATGATTTCCCATCCGTTAAAAAAAGTCTTCCCATTGTTCAACAAGTCAATAATATGTAAAATTCCACCATCCCGACTCACTAATACACAGTAATAAAATCTGCATTTACGATACCAATCACCATAACCATTCACTTCACAGCCTTCCTTAAGTAAAAGAAACGTTCGTGGCTATAGTCCTTACACAAATATTTTACCTCCGGCCATGCATAGCTAGCTGTAAAATCACAATCATCTTTATGCTACTATCTATAAGGTTTTTACTAGGATCTCATCACTGACAAGTCTGTTAAAATCAAAGTGATCCTTATTTTCGTAGTGATAAGGTTGTTGTTGGACTGCAATTTAATTGTGGAGGGACTGTGGTCGATACATGATGATCGTAAAATTGAATTGATGAGATAGGGTTGTTGAGCTTGCAGCCAACAAACTAATAATATGGAGTACATTTATTTACATAAACATGGCTACGAACTCTATTTGTATTGAGGGAATTTCCGCTTTATATTTATGGTCTGTGGTAATTGTGGTACTGAAATAGTTACATGGTTAGTCTGTGGTTATAATGTTTATTTCAATGTATTCCATGGTGAAAGTCGTCATGTAGGACGTTCGTAATCCCAAAGGTTTAGATCGATATAGTTGCGTAAAAATAAATACTATCGCATAAATAAATTGTGTGCGTTTTTAATTGAAATATAGGTGTTGGCTGATTCTCAGATCTATCATCGCATCGGGTAGGTCTGAGAATCGGCCAACACCTTTTTTCAAACCCCAAAGTGAGAAGAACCCCTACCTGTGCAACGGGTGAAACCGTTGGGCACTGCTAGTAGTTAATAAAAAAAAACAGATTTAAAAAATAAACATCGGTAAATAATGCTGGTAACCTAACTTCATAGTAAATATCAATTTGAATGAAATTAATGAGTGGTGTTATAATTTGAATAATGTTTTTTGCGAGTATTTTTTTTTGTGTAAGCAAAGAGATCTTATAAGCACCTACTATTTCGCCGGTTATGAACCAGCGTGTGAGCACAATAATTGAAAGATAAGAATGACGTGACCTGCATGATCTGACGTCCATTGACGGCAACGACACGGGCAACCAAGCATTGTCAACCAAACATACATATATGCAAAATTTCTGCTCAACCGAAACTGGGATGTAGGTATAATTTAAGTTCTATGATTTGTTAGTAACAGGAACAGGGTTATAAGGAAAGAGATTTAAAAGAGTCATAGGGCTATTGGGAATGCTCCCTGACAAGCGGGCGTGTGACACTTGACAGAACGAATTGTTACGTCTTGTCCTGTCTATCACTCGTATATTTTTGTTTTGTCTTTGGTTACAAGCTAATAGAAGCTTGTTAAAAATTTGGTTCAATTTTAAAGTTTCTATTTCATTTACAGGGTCATTTGAATATTCGCATAATCGTCGTTCATATTCAAAATCATACTTAGATACTTTCTATTCATAGCCCTTTTAATTTCCTTACAGTCCGATATTGTTTGAAAGAATAATAAACTAATCTAAAAGTGTTTCTCCAATTTAATTATAATATCTGAAAGTACTTACCCCAAAAATACTGAAAAATAAATTTATTGAAAGAGAAAACCAAACTTATTCAGAATCTATTTTAGATCAATCAATGTAAAATTCAAATAAGATTGATGAGTAGATACCTACGTTCATTAATATTCAGGTATCTCACCATTCAATCATAATGGCTCTCCATAAGGGCTCAGCCACACTGCAAAGGCGGGAGCAACGCAGGCGCGAAGCACGCGGGCGCGAAGCGACGAACTCAAACATCAGACCTTCATTTGTGTGTCCATAGTGGACACGCGAGTGCGGGCTGCTTGACGCGGAACGCGCGCGGGCAACTCACGCCATAGCTCTTTCAAGTTCAAACAAATGACAACTCGCGCGGGGAGGACCGGTATCCCAAACTAGTTCGAGCAAACCGCGCGCGTTTTTATGACAGTGACTGCGGTCAGGCATAAAAGCGCGCGTCTCCGCACCCGCTCCGCGCGACCAGTCTGGCCGAGCATAATGAATGAGAGATTTATTGCTTCGTAAAAATAACTCGTTGAGAGGACCATCGTGTAGTCGTTTAGCTTTTTGTGAAGAGAACTGTCAGTGCACTTCATTACTTGGCTCCTCTTACAGTAAAGAAGGAGGCAGGGGGTTATCAGGTAAAGCAGGACTGTTCAATTCTGCCCATGATTATTTCTGCCGTCAAGGAGCGTTAACGAAACGACAAACGACAAAAAACCCGTTGTCCCACACTAGGAATTTCTCCTGTGGGTGGGTTTACAAACATTTGAACTCACATACACAAACAGCCCGACCCGAAACAACTACCTGTAGGTCAAACAAATATTTGTTCCGTGCAGGGATCGAACCCGCGACACGTAGCGCAGCAGTCGATAGCTCAGCCACTGCGCCAACCGTGTCGTGTCGTCGAAAAATGATCCTAATTTGTTTGGGGTAGCACGTCTTCTACTTACTCGTCATCTCAGCATGTTGTTCCTTTCAAGCCATATGATTATTCATACAGTCAAACCTTTCTTATAACTTATGAGATGCAAATACATCTGTTAACATGATTTCCAGACCAGATCATCCTCATGTGCTTAGCCTTTTCCCAACTTTGTTGTGGTCGGCTTCCAGACTAACCGAAGGCAGCTGAATATCAGTATTTTACATAGAGCGACTACCTTTCTGACATCTACAACCCAATGAGTACTGGGTCGTTAGACTTTTGGGACACTGACTATCTGTAACAACTGTCAAAGATCTTACAGCCGGGACCAACAGCTTAATGTGCTTTTTGAGGTACGAAGGAAACTCGGTATAGGTAACGGGAGGTCACCTATCCACAGACCACCCCAGGAAAACCTTAAAATCGACCCGGGCGGCTACTATTATTTATCGACGACCTCCTTGATCTCCGTACAATATCCTTACTAATATCCTTACTAATATTATAAAAGCGAAAGTGAGTTTGTTTGTTTGTTACCTCTTCACGCTTTAATGGCTACACCGATTTTGATGAATTTTGGTACAGAGATAGTTGGGAACCAGGAGACGGACATAGGCTAATTTTTTTTAAAAAAAAGTGAGGAGAAATGTGAGGGAGAAAGAGGGAAGAAAAGTCAAAACTTAGCGTTGCTATTACAAATCAATAAGGCGCAAGGGGAACTGTGTTACCCCGAATTTAACACGAGCGAAGCCGCGGGCAAAAGCTAGTCATAAAAAGTTTCGAGTTCCATAATATGGTTCGGTAATATAAAGTTGAACGGTTCGGTGATTGATCGAATATCAATACGATTATTACAAGTGCGTGTGTTTTATTGGTTACGTGACTTATGAGTTACGTCAGCCATCGAGTTGAAACGGAAATATTGGATTATTGTGTAAAGGTCATGGGAAATTCAGAGATTACCTCAAGTATACATCACAGAAGAGGCAATAGTATTGTTTTTTTAAAAAAAACCTTGCCCCTCACTAGGATTTCCGCCTAGCCACTGCGACAACCGTGTCGTCAAAGTTTCAACTGGCTGGCTTAGCGTAGCACAGTTTTCTATCGAATGAGATGGTAGGATGGTAGGTACAGACGCCAGCAGGTCAAGCTACCCGAAACTGTAAATTTTTCCCAATGAACCTTGAACCTAATACTTTAGAAATAAAGTCGAAAATCTATCAAAGAAATCTGACAGATTGTAGTAGCTTGATGTGCAGGCGTCTGTACAAACAGATATCGGTAACGTCAAATCTGCAAGTTTCGACGGCACGCTTGGCGCAGTGGCTGGGCGATCGACTGCTGCGCTGTGTGCCGCGGTTTCGATACCCGCACGTAACAAATATTTGTACGACCCACAGGTAATTGTTTCGGGTCTGGCTGTTTGTGTAAGTTAAAATGTTTGTAAACGCACTCACGATACAGGAGAAATTCCTAGTGTGCAGTAAAGTTGTTTAAAAAAACGTTAAGGAACTACGTTGATTTTTTAATCTAAACTTATAAACTTACTAAGATATTATATGTAAATATATCATACATCCATACATCCATACATACATCCATCCATCCATCCTCACAAACATTCGCATCTATTAAAAAAAACAACTATTAAAAGCTAAATTGTTTACAATAAAGTAAATTACATTAAAGAACACATATAAAATTAAATTCGAATTGAATTAATTGAATAGGATTACTTAAATTAAATAAAAAAAATGATTGTATTGTTTATATAAGAATGCTTTATTGGCTGGGTAAATGTCTCCCCTTTCTCCTACCTAATCTCTTGTACGATAAGACTAATTAAATTACCATCCATCTTTTAATTACAGATACTACCAGTGCGTGTCTTACGGCTCGTTGCCGACAGAGTGCCACGAATTCGCGTACTTCCTGGTGAACATGATCCTCATGTACGTCATCCCGCTGCTGTCCACGCTGTACTGCTCGATGGCCGCACTGCTCGAGATTATCAGGAGAGCTAATACTTCCAATGGTACGTGTGTATTTAGGATTTGTCTTATGCTGTTCTAATAGAAGCTTAACACATCTCAAAAATAATAAATAAGTCTTAATCCTTACTAATATTATAAAAGCCAAAAAGTGAGTTGTTTGTTTGTTACGTCTTTACGCCTAAATAGCTAAACCAATTTTGATGAATTTTGGTACACAGATAGTCGGGACCCTTTAGACGGATATAATTTATTTTAAAAAAGTAGGAAATGTGGGAAGAAAAGGGAAAACTTAGCTTTGTTATTACAATAAATAAGGCGCAAAGGCAAAAACTACAGGTCGCAGGTACCTGCAAATCAGGAAAGGGAAACTGTGTTACCTCGAATTTAACGCGAGCGAAGCCGCTTGCAAAAGCCATTTTTTTTATATTTCGTATAAAAATACACAAGGTTCATAATAAACGCAAGATCATTCATTAGGTGTCACAGACTATGAAACTGACCAACTTTTGTTTTTGGTTCTACCATAAATAGTCAGCTGATTATATCAGTTCCTATAGAGAGTCCAATATTTTGCTGCATATTTCAAGAATTCGAATTTAAAAAAAAGTTGTTAAATTTTATAGTTCCAAACACCACACGGAAAGTCTTGCGTTTATCATGTTACAGGTTTCAGTTACTTGCACCGTGGTTGGAATCCTTTTGACGGGCCTGTTGGTCTAGTGGTTAGTGGCCCTGACTGCTGAGCCGGAGGTCATGGGTTCGATTCCCACCCAGGACAAACTTTGTGTGATGAGCATGATTGTTTGTTCTGTGTCTGGGTGTGATTTATCTATAATATGTATGTATTTATAAATTATATAAGTATGTATATCAGTTGTCTGGTTATCATAACACAAGCTCTGCTTAGCTTGGATCAGATAGCCGTGTGTGAGTTGTCCCAAGATATTTTTTTTTTTTTTATTCTGCATTTATTTGCTGATAATAACCTAACAAACGAATACATGTTCACTACACTCTCTCATTATAACGTTTTATTTTTTTATCGTTACAACGTTAAAACTTTTTTACGTTATAACTTTACTAGCTTTCGCCCGCGGCTTCGCTCGCGTTAAATTCGGTATAACACACCAAGCAGACCTGCAGTTTTTGCTCTTGCGCCTGATTGATTTGTAATAGCAACGCTAAGTTTTCCATTTTCTTCCCTCGTTCTCCCTCATATACCACTTTTTTAAAATAAAAATTAGCCTATGTCCGTCTCCTGGTTCCCAACTATCTCTGTACCAAAATTCATCAAAATCGGTTTAGCCATTAAAGCGTGAAGAGGTAACAAACAAACAAACAAACTCACTTTTGCTTTTATAATATAATATTAGTAAGGATAACGTTCTAACGTTGTTCATGTTATGTTTTAGCGTTATAACGCTTTCCATGTTACGTTTTAACGTTTTTATGTTACGTTTTAACGTTATAAAGTTTTATGCCATATGTTTGCTATAATGGTTGCAGATAAGATGCGTCGAAGTGGCGTCGGTATCCTGGGCCGTGCGCGTGCGCGGACGCTGAAGATGACAGTCACTATAGTTCTAGTCTTTTTTACTTGTTGGTCTCCTTACTACTGTTATTGTTTATGGTAAGTTGTTAAACTGTAGTAATGCAGTAGTTCGGCCTCTTTGGTCTTGTAGTTACAAACGCAACTGCTGAGCATGAGGTGCTGGATTCGATTCCCAAGTCGGGTAAAATGTTATTGGGTTTTTCCACCAAGATTTTTTCAGTAGTGGCCACGGAAACTGGATATGTGCCTAGTTGATTGCAATAGGCTCACCCCTAATACAAGGACTTAAACATAACTGGTCAAATGTAGGTGTACTTTTAAGCACATCTCTGCCTAACCTTTTTTTTGCGGATGGGTAATCATCAAATAACTTCATCTATTGCCTTTTATGTTCCGGGGCCGCGGTATCTATTTCAAACAACCCGCAACCCCGGCAGACGGTGGCCCTGGTAGGCCCCTCTGCTTTGCTGACATCTCTTTGAGGCGCGCGTGGAACACAGAGGCGCCGTCGACATGGCCTGTCGTCAATAGACGGACGGACGGAAAGTTACCTAATGCTCACCTTCCACAGGCCCGCACCTACGGTGGCTTGGAGTCGTCTCGCGGCACCTGACGCCCGGGGCCTCACCTGCGGTGGCTGGGCTGGTTTGAGGTTCTCTCCCTCAAACGCCCGGCCACCTCCTTCGCTAGCATGAGTGCTTCGCAGAAGGAGGTGATCGCTTCCCATTCCCTCTCGCTCTGGACCATGGATTAAATCAGGGCCGGACGCGAGAGCTCGCCGCCGCCGATGGCCTTTACGAGGGCACGGCGGTGCTCCGCCCAAGCTTTAATTTTTTTTAAAAACGTTAAAAATCTAAATCTGTTTCATTCCCAGGTACTGGATCGACAAAGAATCTCTGAAAAGCCTGGACCCGGCTATACAGAAGGCCATGTGGTTGTTCTCGTGCACCAACTCGTGCGCCAACCCCATCGTGTACGGCGTGTTCAACCGCAACCGGTGGACGTGGCGCGCCGGACGGGTGAGTTACTTTGTAAGTCTCATTCATCTGGCTATTTACTCGTATTTACGTATATTAAAGAGTTTCGGAGGTTGTATCTAGGTATCTTGCTTTCAGGCCACATTATTTTCCGTGAAAATCTATGGTCGTCAGTGTTGTGAATCTTTAAGATAGACGTGTGAGAGTATTACAGTACCGCCTCAGATGAAGTGGAACGAAGCCTCTCTTAATTCTTTTACTTTTCTAACGACCACGTTTTCTCAAAGAGTGCACTGTTTACTAAACAAATACAATGACATGCCCTTAAAAATCAGTCTACCGGTCTGTCTTTTGTAATAGGAGCCTACACCCCAACCTATATCGGTAACTTTTGAATGCGTTCATTTGACATGTTGACGACATTTTGGCGGGTTTGGTGTGTATGTGCTCCGATATATAAATAATCTAAGCATGCTAATAATAAGCAAAATTAACAGCTACATACCTACGAAGCCGAACTTTGGAGGTCAAATAAATATGCTAACTCATAATCACGCTTGGAAGTAGCCAACGGCTTAGTCATTATACACCAAAGAAATGAAAACTGATCTAAATACTAATGTGATGAAATGATTTCCAGAACGTCCGATGTCGAAGCGGCAGCATGAGACGTGGATCAAGACTTCCTTACGGTGAATCTATGGAAATATCAGCAGCAACACTAGCTAGAGCGAGAAGCTCTTTGTCTACGGGAAGCGAGCGGAACGGCCGACGGGATTCCCCATACAACACACAGAACGGCTCACAGAAACACTGGAACACGATCAACAACAACCATGTTAGCAACGGCATGGTATAGCTATCTCACTCTCACTCGCCTTATAATTGTGTTAAGAAAAAACCTTTTTGGGAAAGTTACGATTAAAATGGTGAGCGGTGCTTGGAAAAGTCGAAATTCGAAGTTTGAACGACATTCGTTGTAGGATTTTTAATTTGCTGATGATATGGTGGACGATGCACTTAGATACCACCTTAATTTTGCGTCAGGGTAGCCCGCGAAATTTCTTAACGTTTTTTGCAATTTGTCGGTCAGTTTCAGGCTGTATGTTGACCAACATTTTAATCGCGACCGTAATAAATATTTTTAATGTGTCTATTAAAATCATTAAAACAACACTCTAAGTCCATTTAATCCTAGTAAATGAAAAACTCACTTAATGGGGTTACATAAAAATATAGGATTGTAAATCTGATGATATAACTATCATCTATAAAATTATTTGTTACGGTCGCGATTAATCAACATACAATTGTAAAAAACGTTATTAAGATATATTTACTGGGCTACCTTGGCGCTTTCACCTTAAGGTGAAAGCTCCAACCTACCCGCGAAATTCAAATTTTCTTACGTTTTTTGCAATTTTCAGGCCAGTGCTAGGTTGTATGTTGATTAAAATATTATTCGCGGCTGTAAGACGTATGTAATTATAGAATTATAATCATCAAAATCACCAATACAACCCTCCAAGTTCATAAAGCTGTAGGAAAGACTTTTTCTGTTTTTTTTTTGTTCCTACGCCTTTATGAACTTGGAGGGTTGTATTGGTGATTTTGATGATTATAATTCTATAATTACATACGTCTTACAGCCGCGAATAATATTTTAATCAACATACAACCTAGCACTGGCCTGAAAATTGCAAAAAACGTAAGAAAATTTGAATTTCGCGGGTAGGTTGGAGCTTTCACCTTAACTCGAAGAAAATTCCAAAGATCACAGCCGGTGTTTATGCTCTTTGCAGTGATGGGCATAAAGTAACGGCTCTTGACATTTTCCAAAAACGTTATTTTAAACGACTCTCGTTATTTTTCTGAACGCGATAGTTCGTCGAAATGAGGTTGAATATCTTTACTGAATTTTTAACCGTATGAAAGAAAGCTTTAAGGTGGAGTTTTGAAAACATATCTAGGTCGCGATTAGTTACACAATGACTACGGTTCGTGCGGTTTGTGCCATGCCTTGTGAGTAGGTTAACGTTATTTGTAATTGTTGAGTGTTACGCACTGATATGTAACATTCCTATAAGTGACTTAGCTATTAATATAGTCATTAGTTCTTAGCTCGTAGCTAGTTTTATGAGGTGTCATCAATTGATATTGTTACGCGTTAAGATGGCAATCGACAATGATTCTCTAGTTCCTCGACACAACTAGGATACTCATGGCTTTCCAGCATGTAAAGTTGATACATTCCAATGAGAACACGCTTAAGTTATTACGTATATATTTATTCAATAAGACTGACTGACAGACGAGAAGTCCTTAGTAGGTATATTGATACCAAACGCTAATTGTTATTTCTTTGAAGGTTGTTTTGTTTAAACTATAGTTTTAATGTAAAGATTCTTTTATTTTTGGTTTAGTAGTGTAAATGTGTACCTTGGCTGTGAGGTGATAGAGACTCAGATCTATACATACAAAGAGATATGCAATTTTTGTACCAAATCTTAATCCTAAGTTAATGCAAAATCTAATTTTTTAAATAAAAAATTAAAATGATGATTTGTATCATTTAGTAAAAAACGACTTTCACACAAATATTTATTTAAAATAACATCCATTTTAAATAAAAACAGGGAATCATGAGCCGACATCAATAAATAAATTGTACTTACATTACATTATTTGGTATGATTTTAAACTCGGTAATATACGACTTAGTGCGACAATACATACACATATCGATAAAATACATAATCATAACAAAATAAGTTATTCCTTACCAAGTAAACGATATTTTCGTAAAGGTCCAATAGCTGTTGTTAGACTCCCGTTAAAAATTTCATAGTCACACGATAACACTATCGAATTTCATTTTTAACATCAATTATAATAACGGACTAATAATAATTAAAGTGCGGACTAGAGACTATTATGAACATTACATCTACGTACATAAATGTGGTTATATAATATTTCAAATCGTAAAATACCTTATTATAATCCTTACAGCTAAAATTTGGCCACAATTTAATGACTTTCCCTCTGCTGTGGTCGATAACAGAAATTATTCTTTTATTTCATGTTGTCGTAATTTATTGGAATAACTAGTTAATTAAATCAATTGCTTTAGAGAATCACTTAGTAACTAGTACACTACAATAGTCTGTTTCACCAATTCTGAGGAAAAATAACACGTTGCGACAAATACTTAATGGATTTGAGACGTTTGATTTTGTCTCACACCTATTGTGAAATAAATGTATTTAATCAGTTATTGGTGAAACAGGGAAGAAACGAAATATTTTTTCAAATTACTAATGGGATTTTTATATCGTTTGTAACGATAAAAACAATCGATAACAAATGTAAATAAATAGAAGAACAACACTAAGTGTCATGTATTCCTTCGAAATAATTGGAATGCAGGCTGTCTTTAATATTACAACTCTGAAATTCTACTACAACACATTTTTGGTTTTACCAACAGGTCAATGTTAATTTAAATCGTTTAGATTGAACTAAACAATGTAGTGAATCTATATTAAGTACTTTTTCGCAATGACGAAACTTGTCGAAAAGTACTAACGATACAATTGAAATATCGAAAAATTGAGTATTACAATAAAAAATCAACATCATTGTTGGTAGAATCAATATTTGGCGGATATAATTAAAGTACCTACTTATAATACAAACATATTCTAGATACAATACATACACATTCGACTCGACTAATGTACATTCATACAAAAATAGATGGAATTTTTCAGCTATAGATTGGTTTTTAAATGTCTCCAAAGATTAATTTTATATGAGTTATTTTTTGCGGTCCATCACTAGATAGAACCTTCCTTATTTAATCTTTAAATTTTGTTCCAAAAGTAGTAAATAGATTAAGGCGGGAAAAGTTTTGTAGTAGCAAAATAGCTGGAAATATATATGTGGTTAAAAATTTCATACTGTATAATGAAAGTACAGATCTTAATTAATCTCTAAATGAGAATATATCATAAATGACATGTACGAATCATATTCACTTCATACTCGAATTTGGATTGAATGTTAAACGCGAATAGGTGTAGAGAGTCGAAAATTCTAAACATCACCACAACAGCTAATTTAAAGCTACATAAAATGGCACATATAGAACACACCGACACATTATATAAGCTCCTTCTAACATTTACATCAATACTTTAATGGTAAATACTGGATATCTAAATACCTTATTTCCAACCGGTAGCAACAATTTGGAAAATATATGATAATGTTTTGGTAATTCAAAACGTGAATAATACGGTGAATAGAGAGCCTTATAAATCGTACTAAAAACATTTAAAATATTATGCGTAAATTAAAACATCAACATTTTTCAAATAATTTATGCTATAAATTAAAACAGTAATAATCAAGGTTTGCCATAAAACAAAAGTTCTTATAATTCAAACATCAATATTTTACACAAAATACTCAAACATCCGATCACAAAATAACAGTTTAAGCTGTAGCGTTATTGTCCTAAAAATAACGGTAACAATAATTTTATTTGAACACAGAACAGTTTTTGCAACGTGACGGAACAACGAATTATTTATTTTTAACGTTATTTTATTAATTGTAATTCCTGGCATACGATAAACAGGCCGGTTACAAGTATGTTTGAAAAACGAATTGATTTGAATTTAAAGCTCTTGACTTGTACTCGAACATCGGCTTTTATAACTAACTTCCATTCGATCATGGTGTTCCGTATTCTGTCCACAAAAGTAGTGGAGGGCGTATATTTGTGTTATTTTCTCAATGATCTCCCTTCTCTAGTTCGGTGAGCTCGTGGGAGGGTGCCCCATCTCTCTCGTTATTGACAGCGCGGGTCTTCTCAATGTCGCCCTGCGATAATGACGTCACTATGATGGCGCCCAGAGCATCGCAAACCACGTTGATAGTTGTACGGAAGCGGTCGCTGGAATGTAACAAATATTAAGATTTAAGCCACATTCTTAAAAAAATATATCATAAAACTTTCGTGTACAGTTCTTTTCTTTCCCAGTTATTGAGCATAATAAGTTTCAAAACACAGTGGTCTTTATTTTCGTAAGAATAAGATTGATTTTGTATTGCAGATGTCACAGGTTAAATTTAAATAACTGAAGACAGACCTAAATAATTGTAGAATAACATACAAGATGTAAACGGGCCGAACTAAGAAATATATTGCTGGAAAGTGAAAAAATCACGATTTTCGGTGGAACTTAAGGTAAAGCCATCAACACATTGTGCATTGTGCTAACGGATGCATTGAATAGCCCAGAGGCAGAACGAACTCACGGTGCAAACATATAGTTTCACTTTCATAATTTCACTCTAGTGCAGCAGCTTCTATGTTCAATTTCACTATGCCCCACAAAGTATCTTCAAAGAACTACTTTGAGGCAAAGAAAACCTAAGAGTAATTGAACTCTAGAAGTTCTTTTAGAAGTCACTATGTTTTACAAAACCGTTGTTTAAGAACAAATACCCATGTGGCCTTACCTTGCCTCAAAATGCATGGCCACCTATTGCCTCTAGAAATTAAATACGAATGCGATATTAAAAAAGATAAACTGAGATCTAAATTCAGTTGCGGGTTGTTCGAAAGAAATACCGCGGCCCCGGAACGTAAAGGGCAATAGAAGGAACATGGGTGGGTTTTAGTCAGTACAAGTCTGTCATTGGATGATTTCCCACCCGAAAAAAAAAAAAAAAAAGATCTAAATTCAGTCAAACTAAAAAGTTATAATATTCTAAGTTGGTAAAAACATTTGCGGTAATCTCAAATCTAGATAATTCCTAACTCTTGATTTACTCAAGACAGTAAAGAATGCAGACTTACAGCAGCCAATCTACAGCGAGGATGATGGAGACGTCCTCGGCGGGCAGGTTCACGGTGTCGAGCACCATCACCATGGTGACGAGCCCCGCCTGCGGGATGCCCGCCGCGCCGATACTCGCCGCCGTCGCCGTCACGCTACAACCACACACTCATTACTTACTAGTACCAGGAACTGAAGCCCGTTTATAAGAGTTGGGGGAGAAAGCCGGGCAGACGATGATGTATTTCGTAGTAGTCAAACATGATGAGGAAAGATACATGTAAATGGCAAGACTTGCCTGGCTAATTGGGCGATTTGAACGGAAGAGCTTAGAATTTTGCAGTTTGTAATAATAGGTAGATACTACATCAATTTATTGAACTTAACCGGTTAGATCATTTCAAATATCCCAGTTTTATTTTTAAGTTGTAAAATATGTAAAGTCGTAAAGCAAGAGTATTGAAGAAAGTAAAATGAAAATTGCATGTTTGGCAACTTTATCTGGCCAAAACACATTTCGACCTTCCTCAGATGGATAAAAATCGCGGCGACGACTTCGAATAGAGCCGAGCCAGCGATAGTCATGGTGGTGCCCACCAACGGGAATAACGTACCTTGTTTCATTATCACTTTATCTCACCTGACAGCGATAATCTTGCCGAAAGACATCTCAACCTTCCTCAGCTGGGCGATAAAGATGGCGGCGACGGCTTCATACAAGGCGGTGCCGTCCATGTTGATGGTGGCGCCGATAGGGATGACGAAACGCGTGATGCGCGGGTCGAGGCCCATGTCATCGCAGCAGCCGATCGTTATGGGCATGGTCGCTGAACTAGAAGGTGGAAATAGAACTTTAATTAGTGAGACAGAAAGACAGAGATCCACAAAATATCATCCTAAACTTTTCAAAGTTTTTTTGTTAGTGAGTTTGCATTAGGGCTGCTGTTGTGTGCAGTTATTTATATTATTTATTACACATCCGGAACATGGTTTTACTATGCAAAATGAAGAGCAATAGAGGCATTAGTCATGAACGAATTAAAATGTCAATAACTGCACAATTAGAAACAATAAGTAATCAATATTCTAGATAGCAAACCTCTTTATGGTCATAAAGTGAGCACCTACAATTTTAGAGGCTAAAATAGTATTATTCGTTGTTTCACTAACCTAGAAGCAGTACCAAAAGCAGTAGCCATGACCTGTCCCATCTTCGCGATGTATCGGCACGGGAGCTTCTTAGTGGCCAGTATGAACAGGATGCTCAGGGTTCCGAACCCGTGCAAGAACAGCCCCAGCAGTACCGTCATGAAGTACAAACCCAACCGGCCCACCAGCTCCGCAAATGAATCAATCTCCATGATCTTCGCTGTCACCAGGAAGAACACACCAAGTGGTGATAACCTGGAAAGTTAAAAGGTTTTATAATTAGGCAAGAAAATATTTACAAGGATAGCAAAGACACACATATTATATAGACTGACTTCTCTTCTGAAGTCAATAGATACTTCCAAATTAAAATAATAGATATAAACAAAACAAAAACGAATTATATAAATTTCAAAAAACAACCATCGGTTTCTAAGAAAACTTCAACTTAAGGTATCCCTCGAACCTGTACCTTACTGACTGTACGTCAGGTTTATTTAACGATCAAGAAGATACTGATGATTTCAGTCTTGCGGCATATTTCACTGTTCGATGCTATTTCACCCTCCACGGAAAAACTAGGGGTCGTTTTTTTTCAACTACACCTACATTCCCCCGATTCATAACAATATTATGACGTATTTACCAAATAACCCATCCAGTGATGATCATCATGGCTTCGGACAAAGCGTGGAAGAACTCCTGCAGTGGTTTACTCTGGTCGCCCATCTTGCCCAGAGTGATGCCCAACACGATACTGAAGCAAACCAACCCCAACACATTGCTGCCGCTCTGGTACTCGCCCGTGATCTGATATGTCTCCAATTCCCCTGAAAACGAATAAAAAAAGGATTGACAACAGATATTACCAAGGGGTCTAAAAAGGGCACTTTAGCTGAATCTTAATAGGATAATAATATGAATTACGTTAAAGTTTTTAAATTGATTACAGATGAAGTTAATATTGTATTTTTTAAAACGTTGCCCCACACTAGTAATTTCTCCTGTATCATGGGTGCGTTTACAAACATTTAAACTCACATACACAAACAGCCAGACCCGAAACAACTATCTGCAGGTCATACAAATATTTGTTCCGTGCGGGAATCGAAACCGCGACACGCAGCGCAGCAGTCGACCGCTCAGCCACTGCGCCAACCGTACCGTCAGTCGTCACTTTGTGACCATTTACGAATGGTTATGTGATTCACATTATTAACCTATTGTGATTCGACTTGGTATGGGATGCGGAGGAATGAGGAAAATGTCTTGATTAAAGTTATGAGTGAAGTGGAGGCCAAAGAAACGATGGATGGAATGTGTAAAGGATGACATGGCAAGAAAGGAGGTGTCCGATGAAATAACGAAAAATAGATGAGTGTGGAAGACGAAGACATGCTGTGCAGACCTCAAATAACTGAGGTGATTCTGTTTAAGCGGCCATTTTAACCCCCGTAGTTGTTAAAAAAGGAAGCTAATGTGGCAGTAGGTCGGCCATATTAGCCGTAAAACCCAAGACCGTTGAGAAAGACGTGTCATTGAGTAGAAACCACGAGTAAGGTTGAAGTCCCTCAAGCTCGGTGGAGCGACGATCTGCACAAGGTGGCTAGTAGCTACTGGATGAGAGTTGCCGAATAACGAGTTAAGTGGCGCAAGATTGAAGAGGCTTCTGTCCAGGAGGAAAGTATGATAACGAGCATCGAATTGCTGTCAGTTATTGAAATTCCGACTGAACAGCTTACTTTTTTACCTACTATTTCATACACCTAATTATTTCATATGCGAACAAACCCAAGTCTCCAAGCTCTTTTCTTCTCGAATTAAAAACTCATTCATCATCATTTTGCAATAAAACTCTTTGTTCAGTTAGCTGTTCACCAATTGTCTGCGCACGCGTTTGTCTACTGCCAGTAGGTACCTACTGATTACACTTTTAAGGTGGCCCATTAGTCAGTGTAGTATTTCCCGCGGAACCTATTCTTTTTTTTTTTCGTGTCGTTAAAACTCAATTTGTATTAGACTAGTATGTAGCCACCTGCACACCTCTAGCATTACTTAAGAGGACATCGTATAGAATTAGAAAAGCCTAACGTTATTACCATGTGTAAAAATGTTATTTCAGCATAGTGTTTATAAATTTCGGAAAACAAACATTTTCCCATTTAATTCAATTAAGCAATGGACGGTTCCATTGTTTAAATGAATGCTCTAGCACCTTCACATTGTGTGTGCTGAAAATAAATCTTATATTTCGTTGCTTGTCGAAGAAGGACATGTACACACGACGGCACATCAACCTACACAAATCCATTTTATCCTGATCTCTCTACTACGGTGTGCGATCCATAGTAGAGAGATCAGGTTATAATAGTTTAGAATAGGTTGACCTGCCGTCGTGTGTACACTATGACGACTACACGACTTGATGGCACGGTTGGAGCAGTTGCTGAACGATCGACTGCTGCGCTGCGAGGCAGGGATTCGATTCCAGCACGGAACAAATATTGTATATCCTACAGGTAGCTGTTTCAAGTCTCGCTGTTTGTGTATGTGAGTTTAAATGTTTGTAAACGCACCTACAACACCACTGTAAGACAACGTTTAGTTTAGATTATTATTTCAGATTTATCGGAAGTAAAAGGTAAATAAAGAATGTACCTAGTCGACTTTTGG
This sequence comes from Ochropleura plecta, assembly GCA_905475445.1. NCBI lineage: Eukaryota > Metazoa > Arthropoda > Insecta > Lepidoptera > Noctuidae > Ochropleura > Ochropleura plecta. The sequence continues at coordinate 5,401,313 of FR997740.1, read as the reverse complement.
TGTCGTTCTTGTCGAAAATGAGCCTCGTGCGGTAGGACGCGATCGTGGCCTGGGCGAGGTTCTCCGGGAACACGTTCCTGAAACAAACAAATCATAATACACTATTACCTATATCGCGTGGGAAATATTAAGTATATATAATCAAATTTTATTTCAGAAACACACGTGTTAAAAAAAGTACAAAAATAATTTTAAAAAATACAACAATAATTCAGATATATGGATGAAGTTATGATGACGAATACCTACTACCGGAGATTTATTGTGAAGGACGGCACGGTTGACATTTGTCGGGCATGCCACCGTCCGTGTGAATCAATTCGACACATTATCTCCGGTTGTTCTCGTCTAGCTAACGGAGAGTACTTGCATAGACACAATCTTGTAGCCAGGATTATCCATCAGCAACTTGCTCTAAAATACAGCCTTGTGGAATCGGAAGTGCCGTACTACAGATATGTGCCCGACCCAGTTCTCAAACATGGCAATATCACATTGTACTGGGATAGATCCATCATCACTGACAGGACTATTAACTAAATATACAGCAAAAAAGTATTGGCAATAGGTGAATTTAAAATAGAATACTTTTATAAATAGAATGAAGGTCGAATCTTTTAAACTTATTAAAAGGTGCACAGTGGTCAAATGTGTCTTGAATGGCAAGACATCGTCACTTCCGCCGTCATTGTGTTGGTTCGTGTACTATTGAAGTGCAATTGTCTAGTGAACAACCTAAAGACCCAAAGAAGAAACATGGATGGATTTTAGTCAGTAAAAATCTGACACTGCTACTAAAGTCTCAAAATAAATCTCCTAAGGACTTGCAGTTTTAGTAATAAGCCACCTACATCTGGCAATTTGCCTACCCAAATTGCATTTTATTGTTTTTAATTTAATTTTGATCTCATTTGTTTTTCCTTTTGTACCAAGTCTCGTTCTTTTTTTGTTTTCTGTTATACCCTACTTTTTGTTGTTTTTGTAGTAGTTCTTTTATATTTTATAAATACATAAACATTATTGTTATAACTCATTATGTAAAAATGTTGGTTAACCTATAATTATATAAGTCCAAACTGTGCAATTTTAATTTCTTAAGATATTTGTATACAGAAGCTGTTGGTGACCTTTTTTAATAAATAAATGACACTGCCCCCGGTTTCCCAAAGTGAGGGGAGATTTTTGATGATTTCCCATCCGAAAAAAAGAAAAACGACTCGCTAAAATGAGGTTGTATTACTAGGTTGTAGTACACCTTTTATTTTTTGGGTTGGAAAACTATCAAATAACTTCCTCCGCTCTGGGCGGAGCGGGGGAGAGTCTCAGACTTGTACTGAATAAAATCCACCCATGTTCCTTCTATTGCCCTTTACTTTCCGGGGCCGCGGTATCTCTTTCGAACAACCCACAACCCCGGTAGGCGGAGGCCCTGGCAGGTCCCTCTGCTTTGCTGACATCTCTTTGAGGCGCGTGTGAAGCACTACCCGGCCGTCGACACGGCCTGTCGTCAATAGACGGACGGACGGTGAGCTATTATTGGTACACCTCCCTTAGTTTCTTCAGGGTACATAGCAGGTGATGTTATTTACATTATTCACCCCTACCCCCTCGCTTCTCTAGACCTGTTGCTTCACCTCCTAGTTTAATTTCACTTATATGGCCACTAATTCGTATAAAATATCTAGGATGAAGTTCCTATTGTCATACAGGCTATAGTAACAGTTTTATTTTAGACTAGTTTTTGCCCGCGACTTCGCTCGCGTTTAATTCGGGGTAACACAGTTCCCCTTTCCGGATTTGCAGGTACCTGCTACCGCTGATAGTTTGTGCCCTTGCGCCTTATTGATTGTAATATGTCCGTCTCCAGGGTCCCAACTATCTCTTTACCAAACTTAATCAAAATCGGTTTAGCCATTTAGGCGTGAAGACGTAACAAACAGACAAACTCACTTTCGCTTTTATAATATTAGTAAGGATAGTAAAGATACCTTTGAGGGAAACAGAGGCATTCTTCCCTTTAAAATACCAAACAAACGTAAAAATCTCTCGTTAACTTCTAAAGACACGCACGTCGTAAGAAAATAGGTTAATAATGATTCGTGGTTGCTCCCTAGCGGCCGCTGGCGCTGGGCCAGTGACTATTGTCCACTTATGCACTTTTGCAATCTGGGTGTGTTATCGTTCCCAGTTCAAGGACAGTCAACTCATACACGTGTAGGTACTGTGAGCTTATGTAATTAAGAAGGGAACATACTTTTATAAGACTTACTATAGTTACTTAGGGCTAACGCTAACTTTAACCCGCGTTATGATCGAAAAAAAATATCTTACTCTCCCCTTTTCTTCCCTCTTTCTCCCCCTTTTCCAATTATTTTTTATCCTATGTCCGTCTCCAGGGTCCTAACTATCTCTGTGCCAAAATTCATCAAAAATCGGTTTGGCCATTTAGGCATGAAGACGTAACAAACAAACAAACTCACTTTCGCTTTTATAATATTATAGTAAGGATTACATTAATATTTAATCACAGCATATAGTAAACTTATTACCTAGTTACTAAAAAGAAAATGAACATTTACGTAATATGAGGAATAACAATATAATTGACAATGCAGATCAATAATATTATATCCTGGTGATATTGACATTATTACTCACCATTTAATTAAGTTAATATTTGTATGAAGTTTACACACGATTAATTTATAAAAAAAATTGAGTGGTGTCAAGGGACAACCGGATGGAACGAGGTTATTATTTATTAAATACAAAAAATCTGTATACACTCAACAAAATAATCGTCGCGACACCACACTGTTCAATGCGAAATAGAAAGACGAAACGAAAATAACTGGCTTGCTTTCTATGAGAGAGAGAGAAAGAGAGACAGACAGAGAAACACGCACAACTTTTGGTCTTATTTTTTTCCGTCTAGCCCCCTTTCGCAAAGCGCGATAAGGAACTTCGTTCCAAAACTTTGTTCCAAAAACTATTCATGCAATAAATAATAAATAACAATAACCTAGGTGACTGACCGTGAGACCAGAAGAGCAAATTGAGTTTGAAAAGATCCTAGCAGATTTGTAGTTCCTGCGTACTCACTACGAAAAAGGGCAAAAAAGAAAATTTTTGCAACACTTTCAGCTTAAAAAAAATGTTAACATACGTTTATAAAACTCGAAAAATATTGACACCAAAATGGAAGCGGAGACGAAAATAAAAAAAATCTACGTAAAAATTATGAGGGCTAACACAATTTGAAGCAAATCGAATCATTCCATTAACGGCCCGAAAATAAAATAGCAGTGGCCTGGAGGCGAATACTGTCTAAATTATGGTTATAACATTTGGGACTAAACTGCGGCCGGACGCTTTTCAATTCTAACTCTACGATTTATGTGAATAGTAGCTGCGCACCGCAGTTTCGTCCGGACAGACCGGTATACAAACTAATTTTTATTAATGCATGGTATCTATCTTGGTACCAAACTTCATTCAAATCCGTTTAAGCGTTAACGCGTGTCGGAGAAACAAGCAAACACACACAAAAGTTTGTATGTGTGTACGTACAACTGTACATACAAATTTAGCCTTTATAATATTAGTGTGATTGTATTCGTCTATCTCTGCAGTTTACAGTAACACAATTTATAAAATAAAGCTTCGGATAAATAGGAAACTATAAAAAACAAAGAGATTTTATTAAAGAGAGATTCCCTAGAGCGGTCATTGGGAATATTTGTTTTTTTTAATGAAAACATTTTGATCCCGAACATTGTCAATTTTGACCCACGAATGGCATCTGACAAGCGGGCGTATTAGACCAATTTGTTATTATGGCATTGATTTCCGATTTCTACATCTTGTCTTGTTGTTAAAGAAAGAAAACCTGTGTATTTGTCTCGCACAGGAAAAAAAATTAAAAAAAAGAAAAAATCTTTTTTATGACAATTTAAAAATTGGTCCTGTACTAAGCCAAAAGGCCAGAATTATAATATAATTGGTTGTAAATATTTGAATGTAAAATGATTTCTTCTTAGATTTCCTTTCTAGATACTTTATTGGCAGTGCAGTCTGCCCTAAAGCTGAGTATGTTTCCACGCTCAACATTTAGTTGGTCTGCCAAAGCCAAGGATCTGGATCCAGTGACGTCACAACACCTGATGATTCATGCATAAGGCTGTCTACAGTCGGCATAACTTCTAAGTTATTATAAGACATTTTACAGAATGAGGGTGTATATTTTGTAGGTTTTATTTTACATAATTGCAAAATTCAATTTTTTCATTCATTTTTAATGGGACATTACCAGTTGACAGCGTTGATGACGAATTTTTTGACGCTATATTTAGGTTTATTTATAAGTTTGTTTCTTTATGTTATTTTAATTTATACCAAGATAATTTAGATTTTTTAGAGAATTTATACCATGTTAAGAAATACAATATTTTAAAACCTTCAAAAAAGGGAGAGTTTCTCAAATTGATTTTTTGTATTATCTGTTTGTTACGCGATTTCTCCGTCAATTTTGAGCAATTCTTTTTATTATAAAAATAATTTAAAAAATCGGCTCGAAAGGGTATACGCCCAAAAAGTCATATGGCACCCATATCATTTTTTTCTAGATTGATTTGTTAGTTTATAAGTTATCTCAATAGCAATAAATCAATGATCCAAACAAAGGTCACTTGCGGAAGTAAACAAATCTACTTTTTGGTGATTTTTGCAAGTCGGGTTTTTTTGTTTCCCCCATATAAAAGCGGTTTCATCAATATCTTCTCAAGCTTTGTACATAATAAATAAGTCGTTCTAAGAGCTACGTAATAGTACAAAAAGCATTCGGTAACTAAGCTACCTTACCTATGTACATTATAAACGAAGCTCGCCAAAGGTCTGTCTCCCAGCGGGAAACACAATGAAATACCATTAATTAACAACACGATTCTCTTGGGACTGAGCTGTTAACTAATTGAGTATTGAGCTGTTCGGAAGGGACCTTGTGCGTATGGTTTCGTTACCGCGATTAGTACATAAGCAAAGTTTTAATTTTTTATTTTATTGAATGAGCTATTATTTAAAATCAGTTCACTCAGATCCAGCCTGTCCCTTTGCTGTCCTCCCTCAGCGATGCCCTAATACGAGGCTCGTTCCCCTAGGGGGTGCCCTTAGTGTGTAGTCGCTTAGTTTGTAAGCTTTTTGCCCTGGCTGGAGGTCTTATTTTTAAGGCATCCACAGGAATCGCCCTGTTAAGCAGAAAAAAGACCTCCTAGGATGAACTGCGAGATGAATTCAGAAAAAAAAATTATATAAGTTATTTTTAAGATCAGTACACAGTGGTTTTACATATTTAGAAATACCCGCTAGTGTACCTACAGGTCAAAAATACTCAAATACCAACACGGTATTTAACACCTTGTTCCTTTCGAATCGAGTTACTTGGAATGTGAAAAGACTTGCGAATTTATCGTAATCAAGAGCGTTATGAGGATGCGTGTAATCATGAGGAACTGTTTTCGGTCAAGGGACTGCGAAAGAGAAGGTGCAATAAAAGATAACTCATTGTTTGTGATTTTTGTGTAGGTATTATGTCAGTGAGTAAACGTAAAAGTGAGTGAGTGAGTCAGTGAGTGAATTGCCATTCACTCACTCACTCACACAAGTCGTTGAAATGACCTAAATCCTTACTAATGTTATAAAAGTGAAACTGCGTTTGTTTGTTTGTTACGTCTTCACGCCTAAATAGCCAAACCGATTTTGATGAATTTTGGTACAGATATAGTTGGGATCCTGGAGGCGGACATATAATAATTTTAAAAAAAAAGTGAGAAAAGGGGGAGTAATACGGAAGAAAAGGGGAGAGAAAGATATTTTTTTACGATCATCACGCGGGTTAAAGTTAGCGTTAGCCCAAAGTAACTATGCCACGCAGACAAAGTTGCGGGCGGAAGCTAGTAAAGGTATAAAATGAATCAAGAATAATCCATAAAAGCGAAAGTGAGTTTTTTTTGTTTGTTACGTCTTCACGCCTGTCCAATTCATATATTAAACCATGTAGTTAGACGCAGAAACTAGTCGCAAATAAATCAGTATTGAGGAAGGACGTTTGTGAATTTTATTAAAACACCGTTCCGTAGTAAATCTAAGTGAACCTTAAATCAATAAACATATGGTCCAAAACGAGCCGGATTAATTAGTAAATGGAACGGCTAGCGGGCTCGGTGCGCGAATACAATAGAAGACCCGCATTCCTTAGATAAGGATTGAAGTTGTTTACAAGTCATTAGTGAGTGAAGACTACATATAAAGAAAAACTTATAAAAAAGTGACTAAGACATTGCTAAGTGTTGAAAGTTTTGTGCGAAGTGTATTACGTGGACTTTTTTATTTTAACTGCGAAAAATGACGTCCCCAACTCCAGAACAGTCTAAACATTTATCTACGCTAGAAGATGTGGCTAGTATGATACGGAAAGCGCAAGTTAACATCAAAAAGTGTTCTAAACAGAGATTAACAGCCGGTTATATTAAAGCGAGAATAAAAACTATTGAGGAATATTGGGATTCGTTTAAACAAACACATAGCTGCCTTACTAAGTGTACACCACGTGAACAGCGTGGCGTGTTGCCTTATTTTCTTAACGAAGAGTATTATACGTATGAAGAAATGTTTCTCTGTTTACAAGCGGATTTAACCGATCTACTAACAAACTTGGAATCACAACAGAGATTGGCAGAAGCGTCCAACATGTCTACTTCGATACACGATGGCCAGCTACCATTCGCTAAGTTACCAAGAATACAGCTACCTACCTTTTCGGGCAGATATGAAGAATGGCCTACGTATAAAGATATATTTACAGCACTCGTACATAACACTTCTATTAGCGATGTACGTAAGTTGCATTATTTAAAGACTAGTGTTGCCGGGGAGGCAGAGATGTTATTACGACATATTCAAATTACAGAAAGTAATTATGTAACAGCATGGGAATTACTTCAAGGACGTTTTGGTAGCAAGAAGATGATTGTGTCGTCAGTTTTAAAGAAATTTTGCAGTCAGAAAAAGATAACCAGCCCGTCAGCTACACAAATTAAAGCTTTACTCGACAATTCAGTAGAATGTATTAATAGTCTGAATAACATGAACATAAACACCGCCACTTGGGATCCGATCCTAGTGTTTCTAGTGGCGCAGAAATTAGATTCAGATACGTTAAAGTGTTGGGAAGAGGAAGCTTATAAGGAGAATAGCGATGAGTTGTCTACGTGGGCGGCGTTGAGCAAGTTCCTCGAGTCTAAATTTCGTACGCTTGAGTTAATTACACCCATCACTTCTACAGCTGCAAAGGAGAAGACACAAGGTCACAAAACGTATCATGTCGTAAGCAAAGGATACTGAGCGCGATAAAGATGACTCTGCGCACACCAATAGCACTTTATCATCTTGTTGTGTATATTGCAAGGGTGACCATTACATCTTTAGTTGCAAAGAATTCGCAAAGAAAACTGTGCAACAGCGACGGGAATTTGCAAAAAACAAAAACCTTTGCTTCAACTGCCTAGTACCAAATCACATAGTCTACAAATGTAAACAAAGAAAGAAATGCCGAGTCTGCGGAAGAAAACATCACTCTCTCTTACATGAAGCAAAAGAAACAACACAAGAGAGTGACAAAGAAGAAAATAGCAAACAAGAAGAACAAACAGAGAAAGTCACAAGCGCACACTTCTCCAAAAAACAACCTGGTCGTCAAATATTATTGGCAACAGCACAAGTACATGTTACATCAAGCGACGGCGAAACACACGTACTTCGGGCATTGATTGACCAAGGCTCAGAGGCTTCACTGGTATCATCAAGGGTAGTCGAACTCTTGAGATTGAAGAGGACAAGCATCAACGGTGTAGTCTCAGGTGTTGGAGAAGGAAACTTGGTTCCAATAAAACATGTAGTTGACCTGTCAGTTAGATCGCGATATAATAGAACGGAAGTTATTCAAGTGAAGGCTTATGTTTTGAAATCACTATCGGCAAGATTACCTTCAAAACACATCGCGATGAACTGGCCAGCACTCCAAAAACTATTATTGGCTGACCCTACGTATAACACACCGGGCAATATTGATATATTACTCGGTGCAGACATCTTTTGCAAAATTATAGAAGATGGCTTAGTGAGATGTTCTAATGGCATAGTGGCTCAGAAAACACGTTTGGGGTGGATACTTTCCGGTCAAAGCGAAGACAAATTTATTGAACATGAACACAAAATCACAACACTACATGTGACAAGTATGGTATCAGAAGACAATGACTTATTAAAGAAATTCTGGGAAATTGAAACAGCTTTATACAAGAAAATACAACTATTTACAAAAGAAGAAGAGATGTGTGAAGAGATATACAAGAAAACAACTAAAAGAATAAACGGAAAATACACAGTGCACTTACCTTTGCGACAAGGATTAGAAGAGACACTGAAATTATGTGGAGATACGAAACAACAAGCCGTTTATAGATTCAAACAATTGGAGAAGAAACTACAAAGGTCTCAGGGCTTAAAGTCAGATTATTCTCAAGTAATACATGAGTACAGGGAAATGGGTCATTTGCAAAAATCAGACCCAAACGATGACAATAAATCGGTCTATCTTCCTCACCACGCTGTAATACGCGAAGACAAGGATACAACAAAGGTTCGAGTAGTTTACGACGCGTCTGCGAAGGGTTCGAATGGTCATTCTTTGAACGACACCATGATGACCGGTCCTGTATTACAACTTGATTTACGAAGCTTAATTATAACATGGCGAACACATAGAATATGTGTAGTAGGAGACATAATTAAGATGTATAGGATGATTGATATGACACCAGAGCACACAAATTTACAACGCATAGTCTGGCGGGATAACCCTGAAGAAGAACTAGAAAGCTACAACTTGATGACTGTAACCTTCGGTACAGCAGCAGCTCCCTATCTAGCTGTACGAACGTTACAACAAGTCGCCGAAGATGAAGCACATGATTATCCTAACACTGCACCTGTAATTAAAAATTCATTTTATATGGATGATTTGATGACGGGAAGGGACACTGAGGAAGAAACAAAGAAAATGTGTGATGAAATAAAAGTGATACTAAGTAAAGGGAATTTTAAAATGCAAAAATGGTCTAGTAATTCGGAAGAAGTATTAAAGTATTTACAAGAGAAAGACAGTACAAACAGAACGAAGGATGGAATAGAGATAAAACTAGATAAAGTTATAAAAATTCTGGGATTGACATGGGATAGGAAGGATGACACATTTAAATTCACAATTAACTTACCTGAAGTTCGATGTCCAGTAACGAAGAGATCTATTCTATCTGATGTAGCAAAGCTGTTTGACCCATTTGGATGGCTGTCACCAGTGATCATAAACGCTAAGGTTTTGATACAAAAATTGTGGCTGTGCAAAATGGGATGGGATGAGGAGCTCACATTACAATTGATAGATGAATGGATGAGATATAGAGAAGAATTAATACATCTGCAAAACATTACAATACCACGCTGGTTTAAAACTACGCCGATCAATTACACAAGGATTGAATTACATGGTTTTGCAGATGCATCTATACACGCATATGCTGCTGTTACATACCTGAAAATTATTGAAGAGGACGCAGTACATATCACAATCATCGCATCTCGTACCAAGGTTGCGCCGTTGAAGCAAATCTCAATTCCTAAATTGGAATTATGTGCCGCAGCATTACTAGCAGAATTAATTAATGACCTGGTAGATCTATTGAAAATACCTAAAAACAAAATCTTTGCGTGGACTGATTCAATGGTCGTGATGTCATGGTTGCAATCTCAACCAAGTCGTTGGCGAACATTTGTTGCAAATCGAGTGGCTGACATAACAAGAATATTAGACAAAGACCGATGGAGACACGTTCAGTCTATCGATAACCCAGCCGATATCGCTACAAGAGGCGTTAAAGCAAGCGACCTGGCTTCTTTTGATTTATGGTGGACTGGGCCTGTGTGGTTAAAACATAAAGACCTCGATATACAAACATATGAGATCCCTCAAACTGAATTAGAACTGAAGGCGTCATCATTTCACACAAATGTAGAAGTCAAACCAATCTGGGAACATTTTTCGACAATTTCACGAATGAAAAGAATATTAGCATACTGTAGAAGATTTAAAAAAAGAGACAGGGAAACAAGAGAAGAATATTTAACAGTTAAGGAGCTAGACAAAGTATTAGAAGTTTGTATAAAGTATTATCAAGACTTGGTTTATCAGAAGGATATTGAAGACTTACAGAAGGATGGAAGTGTGAAGAAAAGAAGTTCTCTCATCACACTCGCCCCCTTTTTAGATAAAAACGGGATAATAAGAGTGGGAGGAAGGTTAGCAAATGCCTCCATAGCTGAAATTACAAAACACCCGATTGTTATACCATGTAATCAGCATATAACTAAGTTATTAGTTCAAGAAGCTCACCTTAGAACATTGCATGGCGGGATACAAGCGATGATGGCTTTTGTGAGAACGAGATACTGGGTGATAGGTTTGAAATCTGCTGTTAGAAAACGTATCCACCACTGTAAGACTTGCATTTTGGATAAAGCGAAGGTAAAAACCCAGTTCATGGGTCAGTTGCCTGCCGTCCGAGTCAATCAACATCGGCCATTTATGAATAGTGGAGTGGATTACGCTGGACCTGTATTAATAAGGACTTCGAAGGGCCGCGGACACCATGCAACAAAGGGCTATATCTGTTTATTTGTATGCATGGCCACTCGCGCGATCCATCTAGAAGCGGTCACAGACCTAACAACACAAGCTTTTATAGCCGCATTTCGGAGGTTTGTGGCGCGCCGAGGCCACTGTTCGAACTTGTGGAGCGACAATGGCACAAATTTCGTTGGCGCTGCTAAAGAATTAAGAGACATGTTCCGTAAAGGAAAGAACAATATCGCAAAGGAAGCAGCTGAATTACTGGCTAACGACAACACAATATGGCACTTCATACCACCAAGGATGCCCACATGTGGAGGCCTTTGGGAGGCAGGAGTTCAGTCTGCTAAAAGACACCTCTACAGAATAAACAAGGACACAAAGCTGACCTATGAGGAGATGTCTACGCTCTTAGCACAAATTGAGGCATGTCTCAACTCTCGCCCCCTTTATCAAATGGACAATACTGTGATGCCACTAACGCCGGGGCATTTTTTAGTTGGCGAGCCCTTGATTTCTGTTCCTGATACATGCTACGAGGACCAACCTGTCAGTCTTTTAACTAGGTGGCAAATTATTCAGAAAATGACTCAGGACTTTTGGCATAGATGGCGTACAGAGTATCTACACACGCTCCAACAAAGATACAAGTGGCAAGTGAAGGTTCCAGAGCCTGCTATTGGAGATGTTGTAATAATTAAGGAGGATAATCTGCCGCCTACAAAATGGCTGTTGGGACGGGTGAAACAAATACATCCCGGAAGGGACAACCTCGTAAGAGTGGTAACAGTCCAAACTACGGGGAACAACGAATTAAAAAGGCCCCTATACAAATTGATACCGCTTCCTAAAGAACCAATAAGTCAGTGAGCCATGGTGGGCGGTTAGACGAATTCATGAAGAATGTATTTTTGAAATGTAATGATTAAATCAAATCTATAACAAATTAAGTTCAAGATAGTTACAGTCCATTCATTGTTAGATTTTGCATGACATGTATTATTAAGTAAAGATTTTAAAACTAAAGTTTTGGTGGGCGGTATGTCCAATTCATATATTAAACCATGTAGTTAGACGCAGAAACTAGTCGCAAATAAATCAGTATTGAGGAAGGACGTTTGTGAATTTTATTAAAACACCGTTCCGTAGTAAAACTAAGTGAACCTTAAATCAATAAACAACGCCTAAAGGGCAAGAACGATTATGATGAATTTTGGTATAGAGATAGTTGGAACTCTGGAGACGGACGAATGAAACCGCAGGGCGCAGCTAGTACATAATAAGTATATAAAAATGTGTCATCTCTATCTAAAATCTCTCAATTTATGAATGTATCAGCCCTACGCACCTAAATGTAGGGCGCAGTAAAAACAAGCGAGTGAAGCGACAAGCGTGAACTGCGGCGCATTGCTCCTCTCACACCGCCATCGGCTGCAATTGACAAATTAGGTGCCTACCTATGTCGCCATGCTCGCATAGAACACGCATAGCGTGTCGTATACATTGTCACGCATAGCATGTCGAGTCATACACGCTACTCTAACATGAATCATAGCCGGTGTAAATCAAAGGTTGGTTATCGGTAAAGTTTTTGGTCATCTCTTATTACATATATACATAAACTCGCGCAAAAACGCCACCTTCTACGATCCTGGCATACTCCTTTTATGTCGTCCACACTGGGGGTTTAAAATGGCCGTTTAAGCACAATCATAATCCTTACTGTTTGCTCGTTACGTCTTCACGCCTAAATAGCCAAACCGATTTTAGTGAATTTTGGTACAGAGATAGTTGGGACCCTGGAGACGGACATACGCTAAAATAAAGTGAGAAAAGGGGGAGAAAGAGGGAAGAAAAGGGGAGAGAAAGATATTTTTTTTGCGATCATAACGTGGGTTAAAGTTAGCCCAAAGTAACTATGCCACGCGGACAAAGTCGCGGGCGGAAGCTAGTAGGTTAATAATGAGAATTACGTTACCATTCATAAAATGGACAAAGTAAAAATTCACAATATTAACCCATTTTAAAATATTTCATTACTATCCTATTATGAATCTGCTTAAGCGGTCATTTTATACCCTCTGGTCATACATTCATTAGACGGGCCTGTTGGTCTAGTGGTTAGTGGCCCTGACTGCTGAGCCGGAGGTCGTGGGTTCGATTCCCACCCAGGACAAACTTTGTGTGATGAGCATGATTGTTTGTTCTGCGTCTGGGTGTGATTTATCTATAATATGTATGTATTTATAAATTATATAAGTATGTATATCAGTTGTCTGGTTACCATAACACAAGCTCTGCTTAGCTTGGGATCAGATAGCCGTGTGTGAGTTGTCCCAAGATATTTATTTATTTATTATACACGAATACATTCATAGTTATTATTACGCAATAAATAAATAAACATCATCTATTGAACTTAAGCTTTAGTAGGAAGTTATGTGAATGTAGTATTTACTGAAATAGCTTGTTGTTCTGTTTTTGTAATGACTTTAGATGTCACATTAATATTCATGAACTTGTGAAGCTCACTGGAGTAAGCTATCAGGAAGTAAACGTTCATTAGTAAGAATGTTGTGTTTTTATTGATTTTGGAGTAGTAAGCAGTTAATTCGTTAATTTCTTAAAACCGTAATCAAATGCTCTACTTTATGCAATGTTTTACCATTAATCTTTTCAAAATAACGTCGAGACACAACATTTTTTTACGGATGGGAATGGATAACTTCCCCCGCTCTGGGCGGAGCGGGGAGGAGTGTCAGACTTTAACTGGCTAAATCCCACCCATATTTATTCTTTTGCCCTTTATGTTCCGGGTCCGCGGTATCTCTTTCGAACAACCCACAACCCCAGCAGGCAGACCGATTTTCATGTAATCCTTACTCCTTACTGATATTATAAAAGCGAAAGTGTGTTTGTTTGTTACGTCTTTATGCCTTAATGGTTAAACCGATTTTAATGAATTTTGGTACAGAGATAGTTGGGACCCTGGAGACGGACATAGGCTAACTTTAATTTTTTTTAAAGTAAGAATTGAGGGAGAAAAACGGAAGAAAAGGGAAAATTTTGCTTTGCTATTACAATAAATAAGGCGCAAGGGCAAAAATTACAGGTAGCAGGTACCTGCAAATCAGGAAAGGGGAACTGTGTTACCCCGAATTTAACGCGAGTGAAGCCGCGGACAAAAGCTAGTAGATCTATAAATCAGGTGATAGGCAGTTATGGCCGACAGCTGTGACCTCCGATCTCTGCGGGAAGGGCCGTGCTAACAATTGGGACACTAAACTGGTGTTAGTTTTGATAGTATTATTTCAGGAAGTTAATGTTTAGAATCAGACTTGTTACCTAATTAATTGAATGGAAATGATTTTTTTATAGTTATTGTAAATACCCATTTACGCATTCACGCTTGACCTTAATAATGAGAAAGGATCAAGGACATGTGACTAAAAGAGTGATGGACGGAGAGCGAGAGGAAAGCCAAAGAAAGGATGCATGGATTGTGTACGGATTGATTTGAAGGAGAAAGAAGTAAATGATGCCGTGACGTCTGATAGGGTAGAATGGAAGAAGAAAACGTGTTGCGCCGACCCCAAATAGAATGGGACAATGGCAGGAAAATGATGATGCTTGACCTCAATCTTGTCTAAAGACAGCGACGAGATCAACGATGGGACGAGGTAACCCAAAAGAAGCCTGCTAAGTCTGTATTTAAATAAATAGATCCCTGCTGTGTGAACACGGACAACAGGCAGGAAATTATACTCTTTGGCAGTACTCATAATAAAATATGAGGCAAGGCGTTTCATGGTGCCGTGTCGACGGCGCGTTAGTGTTCCACGCGCGTAGTGTTGCCCAAATTCAGTCTTGGTCTTGCAGTCTTGGTCTTGTTCTTGCGTTTTTGCAAGACCAAGACCAAGAACAAGACCGCGTATTTTTAGCAAGACCAAGACCAAGACTGACCGTGCAAGACTTGAGCAAGAACAAGACATAGCCTGCAAGACTCTTGCGTCTTGCAGCTAGGACTTAGCGCTATTTTACGGAGTAGTTAGGTGTAACAGTTCGGTGTATAGGTACGCTTAGGAATTCTATGAGACGCAAAAAACTGTATCAAAGAATATGAAAAACTGGACATATGCGCATTACGACTAATACCATAAACATACCTACATAGCGAATAAAAAAATATCCATTAAAATCAAACTGAGTGCATGCATAGTTATGTTTTAATCATCGGCACTTTGATAATGCGGCATCAAAGGTTTTGTACTTACTTCTCAAAGAAATTTGCCGCTTTTCGGAAGTACATGGTTATTATATATATTATATACACGCGCCGGGCGGCGGCTTCTTTTGAAATCATATACAACAAACGTTGCCGCCGCGCCGAAATCACAACATTTGACACTATTTTATGGCCGCCACAGGGCGTAGGTATACTCATGCAAAATAATTTCGAATTTTAAGAGTACCTACAGGTGTTCCAAAGAATAAATAAGTTTCAGAGTGCTTAGAATGAAAATGAATACATTATAATGATCACGCAATATTAAATTTCATATAAGTTGAGAGTTCAATCTTTCTAGACAGATATTGTTCTTTAAAATACAGTCAAGTTATTGTAATTAATTTGTTTATGCAAATGTAAGCTTATTTGCTAAGACATGTAAAAAAACAAATTGGAATGTGGAAGTAACTGTTTCTTAATTATAAGATATTATTATTAAGAAACAGTTACTTCCATGAAAAACGACATATAGGTCAGTTGATTTTTCAAATTTCTTATCAAATCTTCAGTAATTTATTAATCTGCTTGATCTTTACTATGTCTATGTTAATTCAAGCTCACAATGTTCCAATTATAATACGTTTTTCTAAGATTTAAAATAAACTTTAATAAATAGTAATAGACTAATAGGTAATTGCAAGACTTGCAAGACTCTTGCTGCAAGACCAAGACCAAGACCAAGACTTGGAGCGCAAGACCAAGACCAAGACCAAGACCAGGTGTATTGGCGCAAGACCAAGACCAAGACTGGCTAAGTCTCGTCTTGTTCTTGCATTTGGGCAACACTACACGCGCGCCTCAAAGAGATGTCAACAAAGCAAAATGGCCTGCTAGAGCCACCGCCTGCCGCGGTTGCGGATTGTTCGAAAGAGATACCGCGGCCCCGGAACATAAAGGGCAAAAGAAGGAACATGGGTGGGTTTTAGTCAGTACAAGCCTGACTTCCCCCCCCCCCCCCGTTTCACCCAGAGCGGGGAAAGTTATTTGATGACTTCCCACCCGCAAAAAGAACCAAAGAACCTGTTAACTCTTGATTTAAATTCTCCTGGCTATGTGAACTCAGGAATACGGATGGCGCGAAGGAAGGCGCTTCATAGTTAGCCAAAGATATCTCTGCTCAAAGGAAATTTCCAATCGAATTCTAGCACGCCTATTGCACAGCTATCTGGCTGTTTGTGTATGTGAGTTTTAATATTTATAAACGCACCCACGATACAGGAGAAATCCTAGCGTAAGGCAAAGTTTTAAAAAAATATAAAGGGCAGTAGTAGAGTACTATTAAGTTTAAAAAAAAGTGTGAATTATTAAACAAAGTGTGTTTTTTAACCCTCGGTCGAATTAAAGAAACATCAGTTTATCCTTATACGGTTAATATTAAATGGGCAGATAAGTAATTGCCAACACCATCTGCGTCATTCGCAACCGAAACCCGAAAATTCAACACAGTTACCTCTTAACGTGTAATATTTAAATCAAGCATATCATTTTATCAACCTAATTTGTTCCAGGTCAGCCGGATGGCAAAATTACACACTATGTAACACCTATTAAGAGTATTAAGCCAATCATCCCGCGTATACGAATTGCATTGTGTGATACGATCTAGTTAATGTAGTCATAATATGTTCTAGAAAATGTCGCGTGAAACGTTGCAGCACTTGATGAATGCAATTGAACGCGCTCAGTAGCTCTAAACCGTATTTAAGAACTGTCTGTGTCAGTGTTTTCAATCATGTCGACGAGCTGTTGTTTTTTGCGGATGGGGGAAATCATCAAATAACTTCCCCCGATCTGGACGGAGCGGGGGGGAGTGTCAGACTTGTACTGACTAAAAACTACCGAAGTTCCTTCTATTGCCTTTTACTTTACGTTCCGGGTCCGCGGTATCTCATTCGAACAACCCGCAACTCAGGCAGGCGGTGGCCCTGGCAGGCCCCTCTGCTTTACTGACTAACGCGCCGTCGACACGGCCTGTCGTCAATAGACGGACGGCCGGTGAGCTACCCATTGCTCACCGTCCACAGGCCCGCATCTACGATGGCCGGGAGTCGTCCCGCGGCGGCTGGGTTGGTTTGAGGTTCTCTCCCTCAAACGCCCGGCCACCTCCTTCGCTAGCATTACTGCATCGCAGAAGGAGCTGACCACTTCCCATTCCCTCTCGCTCCAGACCATGGACTGAACTAGGGCCGGACGCGAGATATCGCCGCCGCCGATCGGCTCAAATGTCGATGAGCTTACAGTCGACTTAACGAGTCCTATCACGCATGCTTATAATTTCTTTCAACCATCTTTCTGATACAATAAAAAATCTCCACTTATCCTATAACTGAATGAATCGAAGCTTAAATCTTGTATTAAATGTACGCTATGTATGAAAGCATATTATAAGTTAGAGGATTACATTTATGATATAAAAGTTTGTCCGCAATGCCGGTCCTGCTCCACAACCATAGGGGCAAACCAATTGATTAGCATTTGAACTTATTGTGGCAGCTGCAGAAGATTGTAAGTCTATCTTTGCATTGTCTAGACTAAATTTTTTTTCTAGACTATATTTTCCTGGTATTGTATAATTGTAATGCCTTTGAATTTGAGTTTGATACATGTAAATATTATGTCGGTAATAATTGGGGGTCTAGAATGGTCACATAAACGGATTCATAAAGAATAATAAATAAAAATTCTTAAAATAGTGACAGATGCAGTTCATATTGTGAATTTTCAATTATATTTTAAAAAAAAACGTTGCCATTACACCTGTATCGTGGGTGCGTTTACAAACATTTAAAACTCACATACACAATCAGCCAGACCCGGAACAACTATCAGTAGGCCATACAAATATTTGTTCCGTGCGGGGATCGAACCAGTAATCCGCAGCGCAACAGTCGATCGCTCAGCTACTGCGCTAACCTTGTCGTCTTATATTATTACTAACGTAAATATTATGATTCTGCTTAGCTGCCATTTTGTAACGCCTGATTTCATGATCTTAATAAATGTCTCAAACAATTAGTTTGAAAACATTAAAAATCAAAAGACAACCAATACCCTTCTCAGATTAAACAAGAAAAACAATCAACGGCATTCGAGTTAATTCAGGGATTAATATAAAAGCTTGCCACAAAATTGCTTCGGATTATCCCGAACCCCGCGCCATTTTATATTCAAAGGTCTCTCTGAAGTAATGTAAGGAGCTTTTCCTTTGCATTTTCATATAAATGTTCCTTTCATATTATATTTCCCTTTCCCGGGAATATGAGAAAAATATTACCGGGTAGCCTTGTTACCCACGGGTATTGATTCTCCATGGTAACTTTAGAGACATATTAGGAGCCTGTTTACGTTGTGGTCGTTTAATTTTCCAGGCCACGTCTAAATTATTAGACTTTTTTATCGCTTTTTTGTAAGCTCTCGATCACTTTCCTTAAATATTTTTTTATCTGACAACTCCGGTTAATGTTTTTTTTTTAATGAACCAATGCAAATGTTGTCATTTGGATGAGGCTATTTTCGCGGTTCAGAAAAGTAGCGGTCACCGTTGTCTTAATATTAAACTCAAGATTTACAGAAAGCAATATTATACGAAACATTCAACTCTCGGAGAATGTCAAATACTATTTGAAACGCAATTCGATATTCGAAAATCGAATACAACTTCGATTTTTAAATGTCAAATAGATCTAAATAGCAATATCTCAAATTGGTACTGAATAAGCTGTAATGTATATCAATGAGTAAGCCTTATATGAATTTGTTTTAAAAAAAAATAGTCTCAATTACGTCGAGCACACAAAATACCAAAAAAAAACATTGAACATACAAAGCATCTCGCTTTTTTTTTGTATTTATAAATACATATGGAACCAAAAAAATAGCTGGCACGCCGTGACTGCGAGCGACAAGTGGGTCACCACTCAGCATGATGCTGACTTATTTTATGACCAGCCTGTGAAAGGCTGCGATTCTTGATTGATTGGTACAGGGATGCAGCCATTTTATGTAAATACTACACAAACACTGACCTGATCAAATCCAGCAACGTGTCTGACGTCAGGGTATCCTTAATGTTGAGCTTGGTAGCGTTGGGCTGGGTGTAGGCCTCCGGATCCTTGCCTGGCTTGATGGTGGTGACTAGGGCTATGCCCAGCATCACGGCGCACACGGTCGTGGTCATGTAGTAGATGATCGCGCGAAGACCAACCCTGAAAGTAATGGGGAGTTAGTAAAGATAATGTATTGGGCTACTTTTAACCAAAGTCAAACAAATCATTGTCGCTGGACATAACAATGGGTCATAGGCGTGCTCTCCAGCACAGGGGCCTGCCACCTCTTAGCGGGTTGTTCGGGAGAGATACCGCTGCCCCGGAACATAATAAACAAAAAAAGGAACAGGGGGCAGTGTCAGTACAAGCCTGACACTACCCCTGGTCCGCCCAGAGCGGGGGAAGTTATGAATAGCCATCCGCAAAAAAAGGCGTCCTCTTTTCAGGGATTGGTAATCCAGGCTGACTATAACAATCCTTACTTGATATTATAAAAGCGAAAGTGAGTTTGTGTGTAAATGGCTGAACCGATTTTGATGAATTTTGGTACAGAGATAGTTGGGACCCTGGAGACGGACATAGGCTATTTATATATATATTTTTTTTAAAAGATTTAGATATGAGGGAGAAAGAGGGAAGAAAGGGGGAACCTTAGCATTGCTATTACAATAAATAAAACAAAAAGGAAGGGCAAAAACTACAGGTAGCAGGTACCTGTAAATCAGGAAAGGGGAACTGTGTTACCCCGAATTTAACCCGAGCGAAGCCGCGGGCAAAAGCTAGTCTAATATAATATTCCCAATTTTAATTTTACACATGTACTGGTTTTCGAAATTTATAAATTTTAATTTAATTTAACAAATAAAAACCAACTCACTTGCCAGATAAGCTTAAATCCAAGGACCCAATCGCGGAAACAATACTGGACACGAGCAACGGTACTATAAGAGACTTCAGCATCCGGAGGAACAGCTCCCCAGGGTACTGGAAGTACATGACGTCACGGCGGGACCACTCCTGACCCGAGGCACGTAGGCCGCAGCCCAGGATGGTGCCGGAGACCACGCCGATGACGGTCAGCAGCGTCAGGAGGTTGTCGCGCATGAACGACGAGCAACGGTTTCTTCGGATTTGGAGCGGCATGATGGCTGGTGGATGTTTCTGGAGATAAAGAAAATTAACGTTAGTGTTATAGAAGGGAATTTTATTGTCTTTGGTAAAAGGAAGAAATGGATTTTAAATATAGAATGGTTTTTATTGACAAGAACTTCTTGTCAGAAAAATTATAGTCAGTTGTTCTAAAGCGATTTCGCGGACACAAAATGTAGTTTATTTTAGAAGGTGTTTCTTTTATGTTATAGAACTTTATAGAGTGATGTATTAATATTAAAAATGTCTAATAGTGTTTATATAGCTGTTTGATAAAGAAATAACAAAATAACAGTTAAGTAGTAGTGTTATAAATGTTATATCCTACTATAAACGTGAATGTTTGTGAGGATGGATGGATGTATAGATATATGGATGTTTGTTACTCTTTCACGTCAAAACGGCTGAACGGATCTTGATGAAATTTGGCACAGTTAGATTATAGTCTGGAATAACACATAGGGTACTTTTTATTTCGACCATCACACGGGCGAAGCCGCGGTCGCCAGCTATTAAGTGATAAATATAATTCGTGAAGCTCATTGTATTTCCTGGTCATGAAGAGACATACAAAACGGATGGTTTAATCCATAACGCAGTACAAAATAAAAAAGAAACGCACCGAGGGTTCCTTACGAATATACGACATAAACGACCATATCTGTAGAGTTAAAGAGTTCATTTTTTCACAGCTCCAAGGGACCACTGGCTTAAGTATATGTTTTAACTAGCTTTTGCCCGCGGCTTCGCTCGCGTTAAATTCGGTAGCGCCTTATTGATTTGTAATAGCAACGCTAAGTTTTCCCGTTTCTTCCCTCTTTCTCCCTCATATCCCACTCTTTTAAAAAAAATAATAGCCTATGTCCGTCTCCTGTTTCCCAACTATCTCTGTACCAAAATTCATCAAAATCGGTGTAGCCATTAAAGCGTGAAAAGGTAACAAACAAACAAACTCACTTTCGCTTTTATAATATTACTAGCTTTTGCCCGCGGCTTCGCTCGCGTTAAATTCGGTAGCGCCTTATTGATTTGTTATAGCAACGCTAAGTTTTCCCGTTTCTTCCCTCTTCCTCCCTCATATCCCACTCTTTTTAAAAAAATAATAGCCTATGTCCGTCTCCTGGTTCCCAACTATATCTGTACCAAAATTCATCAAAATCGGTTTAGCCATTAAAGCGTGAAGAGGTAACAAACAAACAAACTCACTTTCGCTTTTATAATATTAGTAAGGATAGTAAGGATTAGTAAGGATTTTAACTCGATAGCTCCACGCTTTCTCGAGATAAAAGGTCTTGACAGACAGACAGACAGACAGATGGACAACAAAGTGAAACAATAAGGGTTCCGTTTATTCGTTTTGAGGTACAGAAACCTAAAAACCCACTTGATATTCTACAAACATCAATATGTATAGTTAACTAACTGTCACAGAGCGGTTGGCTCTATTAGCATATCAGTTATTTAGTTCAAACACTAATTAGTTGTTAAACTTGGTCTAGACCAGTCTATCAGAGTTTCCTGGGAATGTCCGGCAAGAAGATTGGCTATAAATCATAATAATTGTGCGCTGATAAGATGACAAGACAATGTCCATCGTTACCGATGAAATCGGGTCGGATAGGGAAGCCATACATTTGATTGGTGTGGGACATCATATTTTATTGACTATTTTAAACATTGGGACGTTAAGGAAAGAAAGAAATAAAAACTGTTTATTAGATTCACAAAACAATAAAATAAATAAATAAAAAGAACAACAAAAACTGACTCCAGAACAAAACATACAAATAATAAATTGACTTTTTGGAGTTATTTTGGAGCAATTAACTGCAATAATTTGTTGGTTGATCAGTATCCAGGGAACAAGAGACAAACACAGAAAGATGGGCTGTCTATAATATACAAAAATGTTTTGCACATATCAACTCCGTAATAGCTCATTTTGCTTAAAGATTTTCTCAATTCGAACCAACAGTTCCTGAGATTGGCTCGTAAAACCAAACAAACTCTTCAGCTTTACAAAATTATTCATTGAACAATAACAATGAACATGACAACAAAGAGTAACCCTGTAGTTTTTGCCGGTTCTTCTCCATAGGAAACGACCAACCCGAACCATGCATCTTTTCTCGACGTTTTATAATTTCCTATGTGAAATGTGAAATAAATATATTTTGATTTTGAACTATATCCAGCTGAATCCCTTGATGTAAGCAAACTGCATTTCTCAATAAACTTCCGATTAATCTAGTTCTTTACATATCACAACAAATCGAAGTAGGACGTATCCTGTTGACACAGTGTGGTCACCCTGTCGTGACCGCGCTGCGTTCCTCAGTTAATATTAGTAGTAGCTCTTGGCAGAGCACATCGAACTATTGTGGTCACAGCCGAAACACTAACACTAAATAAATTGATGCACATGTGACAAAATGATGAGCAATCACAACGACTTTTGAAAGAAAGAAAAACTGTTGACATGACAATTAAACAAAATTACTTAATTTAAAAAAAGAACAATATATCAATCGGCTCAAGGGTAGCCAGTATTGGTCAAGCTGGTCTAAATTGGCGATCGATTAGAATCTAAGAGATCTTCAAAGTGGGGGGCGCAAAGACCTGCAAAGGGAGACGGACATTTACGTCCTACGTATTGTTTTATACAAACTTGGTAACATACATACTTATATACTGGCTTAAAAATTACTGAAAATATTTGCGAAAAAAGTTCAAGTATTTTTTCATTTTGAATTATGATTAATTTAAAATGATTACTATATTTTATCAGGATGGCAGGGGGGCACCGAATGTTTTGTTCTTTATAAAGGGGGCGTATAATGAAAAAGTTAGGGAACCCCTGGATTAAATGTACTATACTCGTGTACTATACTCGGGCGGTAAATATAAAACGAGAACTGAGTAGTAATTATATAAAAAAGACAATTAATTAAATTAGTCCTGTGTGAGGCCAAAGGACTATATCTCAGTATGGAGCTGCAAAATGGCAGCCATGTCACAGCGCTGATAGTCTGATAGGGCCCAAGAAGTCCTTTTCCGAAATATTATTCACAGAAAGGACCTGCTTTGCTTTTAGCTAGCATGTTAGAGCGAGCAGGTCTGGGATTTGATCGAACGTCGTACGTATTCAAATAAATATTCTATACGTATACTTTCCATACAATCAGCAGTCGTGTCTTAGTGACTGCCAGATATAGCCAATTCATGCTCATCAAATGAAAAAAGTTTTTCAACAAACCTGAAGTACGTCTTTTTACCACATCTGTTATTAGCAGAAAAAGATAGTTTGAAAAAGACCTGAAAAGTTAACCAGGTGAAAATAATTACAGAAAGACAGTTTACCTTATGTGATTATTATTCACATTCCAATGTACATACCTATAATGTAAAAAACAGCGAGATATCATCGATTTTTACCGCATTTCCGGTACATCCGGTTTCAATTTAGTCAGATTTACAAGGAACTTATCCTCCGACCCATAAAATCATCATTATTATAGTGTGGAAACTTTCATCGAATGACAGCATCCATTTTCGCGTAGCGATGCGCAGGCGCACGTGGGAGCGGACCCCCCGCGCGGATGTCGTCGCGGAAATCTTTATTTAGCGGCATCGCTATCAATCCGCGTCCCCCTTCGCTCACACGCACCGCATAACTGCCTGCCCTAATCCCTCATCCACCTACTAGATAATACGAGCTATGTCTGACTGCCTGCCCTCATCTACTTATCAGCTGGGTGCTGATCGCTTAATACTATGACCTATATCAATAGGGGTTCTAAAATGGCCGAAACCTACTAATATTATAAATGCGAAAGTTTGTGAGAATGGATGTATGTTTGATCCTCTTTCACGAAAGAACTACTGAACGGATCTTGATGAGATTTGGCAAAGAGGTAGATTATAGTCTGGAATAACACATAGGATACTTTTTTATCATCACGCGGGCGAAGCCGCGGGGCGCAGCTAGTAGGTTAATGATTTTCGTTATCAATCGTAAAATGGTCATAAAGTGACAATATTCACAATATTAACTGCGTCTGTGATAATTTTAAGAGTGTTACGTAATTATTAGTATTTTCCTATTATGATTCTGTTCTAGCGGCCATTTTAAACCCTCAGAACTGTAGAATGGTTTTAATTTAGATGAAGTAAGCTAACTCTTTCATTTACCATAAGATCCTGAGATGAGAAACGTTTTGTCAGTGAACTAGAGTCATGACGTCAGTAACCTAATTACTAATCTCATGAGACATCAGAAGACGTGACCCCAAATAGAATAGGACAAGGGCAGGAAGATGATGATGATGAGACATTAGAAGAAATCCCCACGAAACCTTACAATTATCGGGAAATAGTGGAAATAATTAGAGTAGCAGTGTTCTAAAGCCCGGGGTTGGGGGATAATTCGGAAGAGATACCGCGGCCCTAAAACACTAGCTCAACCCAACAAGTATACCCTACTACGTACATTGTACCTTCAGCACCTTACTACCTTCAGCAAATCGTTTAGTGGTAAGAATTTAAAAAAAAATGGCCAAGAGCGAATCAGACTCGCGCATCGAGGGTTCCGTACAAACTTGCTCCATAAACAGCCATATCTTTTGACTGCGTAGACTTAAAGGGTTGCTTGTTTCACAGCACAAAAGGACAATAGAGTTGAGTGTATGGTCTAAATTTCTACCCAGTACCTCCTCGCAATCCCGAGATAAAGGGACAAGACAGATAGACAGACAGACGGACGGTCGCCGCTGTGGGCTGAGCGGAAGAGAGTGTCAGACTAGTACTGACTAAAACCTACCTGGCTGTTTGTGTATTGAGTTTTTTAACATACCCACAATACAGAAGAAATTCCTAGTGTCGGGCGAAGCAATTAAAACAAAAAATCAACAATTATATAACCTAATCATAATTAACAGTATATTGTCCTCCCGACTAAATACCGAAACGGCTATCTTTCCAAGTTAATCAGTCCAGTTAAGCAGATAACGACCTCATAGGTTGAACTGTGAGATGCCATTAAAAAAAAAGAAGTCGTGTCTATATTCTCATCTCCCGTATTAAGTTTTCCGGCATAAACAAGAGTTATCAGGCTTATCACCATAAATTCATTGACACGATTCGGGGATGACGGCTTATGATCACTATTAATGTACAAACAACAAGGTTTAGCAAGATTCCGGTACCTACTTGTGAACTCAATTCTTGTTTAGTTTGAGACACATCACTACTAGAGTGACGACAGGGTTGGCGCAGTGGCTGGGCGATCGACTGCTGCGCTGCGTGTCTTAAGTTCGATGCCCACACGGAACAAATATTTGTATGATCTACGGTAGTTGTTTTGGGTCTGGCTGTTTTTGTATGTGAATTTAAATGTTTGTAAACGCACCCACGATATAGGAAAAAATTCTAGCAATAGAAGCAAAACTAAAAAAAAAAAATATTGAAACTCAATGCTTATTATTTTATTTGTCAACTATATAGCTATTGCCCGCAGCTTTGGGATTAAAAAAATATTGTTTTGTTTGTCAAGGATTTTAATCAAACAATATAAAAAGTTTATTTATTCAAGACTAATTTACTGTGTTAAAAATATTTTCCTTAGGCTATTTTTATAGCATGTGTTAATCTAGGTTACACACTATCTGTGTGAAAAATATCATCAAAAACCGTTCAGTATTTTGTTGCGTAAAAGAGTAACAAACATCCAAATAGTTCAAAGCTTTCACATTTAAAATATAACTACCTACGCCCCGCACACCCGCGTAGACCCGAATAAAAGGTAGCCTATGTGTTCTAAACCTTATACCTTAACCAATGCTGGCCATGACGTTCCAATACTCAGGTCGTTTTAAAAAAAGAACTAGAAAAACAAAGACTAGAAATAGAATAGGAAGTGTTCGTCCACAAAAGCCATTAATGAAGAGTTGAAGTTGAATAGGAAGTGCGACATGTATCTTTAAAATGTAATAATCTTAAAGTATTAAATGCGCTTTTATTGTAGTAATCTAGCCTATATCTTACAGTACATTCCAAATTACATCCAAAACAGCACAGAAGTTTGAGCGTTTAGGAGTAACAAACATACTCACGCATACAAACTTTCTATGTATGAACTCTGTGAAGAAGCATATTTGAAGAAAGGAGTTGTTTGAAGAGATGCCAAGTAATAGAGAAGTATAGAAGACTAAGACATACTGCGCTGAGCACAAATGAATTGGGATAAGGGCAAGACAATAATGAATATGGCATATTATTATATAAAATATTATTAAATACAACGTGTTGATTATTAAATATTACAAATAATCCACTGTTAATAATAATTTAATAACTTTAAACAAGGCAATAATTACCGAGATTTACAGTATACCTTTTTTTTTTCGGGTGGGAAATCATCCAATGATTTCCCCCGCTCAGGGCGGAGCGGGGGGGCATGTCAGACTTGAACTGACTAAAACCCACCCATGTTCTTTCTATTGCCCTTTACGTTCCGGGGCCGCGGTATCTCTTTCGAACAACCCGCAACCCCGGCATTTACAGTATACCTTGTATTACGGTAAAATTATATGGCTGACTGCTGTGTGCCCAAAATACCTAAGTAAGTACCTCAAAAACGGTTTAACGCATGAAAAAACTTAAAAATGCGTGGAAATGTCAAGTTGAAATTAAAACCATATACACACACAGACTTGAGCTGTGGTCCCTTGGTGTTGTGCAAAAATCAACCCTCTGAATCTACGCATTCAAAAGCTACGGCTGTTTATGTCGCTAGTTTGTATGAAGCCCTCGGTGCGCGACTTCGACCCGCACTTGGCCGATTTTTTGTGTTAAAACGTCGATACGAAAATCGAAGTCTGACACACCATCAACATCGTTTTGCAAGACCATGAATGGGCAGTTAATGACCGTTCCTTAGAGGATGTTATCGTCAAATTCCCATACTTGGAACTTGACCCATGAATCGATTACGTGACCCGAAGCACAATAGCGTCCGCCCCTGCCTCGGTTCAGGTACGTGTATTTGACCCAATCTCGTTAAAATTGGTCTCGGAATCTCAAAGGGATACCTAACCTAAGATCGTATGCCCTTCGACGGTCCAGTTGCTTGGGCAAATTGGATGTAGGTAAGTAGAACATATAATTTTAAGAAACACGTAATTCTTTGGGTTCCGATCCTCAAAAGAAGAAAACGGATCCCTTATAGGATCAATTTGTTATCCGTTTATCTCCCTGTCTGTCTGTCAAGACCCTTTATCTTGGGAAAGCGTGGAGCTATCGATTTGAAACTAATACCAGATGCTCAAGTCTGTGGTTCCTTAGAAAATCAACCCTCTAAGTCTACGCAATCAAAATATAATAAGTTGTATTACACTTACACTGTACACAGTGTACGGAACCTTCGGTGCGTGATTCTGACTCGCAATTGGTCGGTTTTTTTAAATAATAGTTTTTTTTCTGTGCACATACCTAGATGACAACAATGTAGACAAGTTCTTTGACGCCTAGTCTTATGTTGACACTTTGCGATAGAGTGAATTCCGCTCATAATATCTTTGTCAAGAATACACAGAATATGATGCTCGGAACTACAAAACAGCGGATCCAGCGCTTTATATTTCTGCTTCAGCAAAGTACAGTTTAATCCTCACTTGTCCCGTTTCGTATCTCGCCACAAGAAGCTGATGTCGACCTGTATTTTGAGCGGGATTTGTAGCTAATAACCCCGTCTATGTGAAGTTACCTGGTACCAACTTCTGCAAGAAGATTTTAAAATCTATATAAACAAATAAAATTTAAGTGTATTTTTGTAATTTCAAAATAACAACGTTTTACTGAATGCATATGAAAGTAAATAGTTGTTACACTTACAACAATAATATTAACTATTAATAAGATTTTTATAAAATTAGCAATATCCGCATGTATAATATGGTATTTTATTATATACTTATATTACATGGTATGATTTAAAAGTATTTGGGTTGTAAAAAGTGTTTGTAGAATCTTTTTTATATTTTTTTCATAGTTTTTAAAAGAAATTTGTAAAAATATGCGCAAAAATGAATAAACGTATTTTTTATGAATGTTGTTATTTTTGTTGGAGTAACATTTTTTTTTGGTCTTTTTATTTCGAGTAATATATATATATTCATATCGCATATAGGTAGGTTGATGTATGTACAACCAGTAAAGGTTTTATAACAACCAGCCTCGTCAAATAAAAGTAAAATTAACTTAAAACTCGATGAATTTTCAGTTAAAGTTAAATTTATTTGATAACAAGAAACAAACAGTTTATTAAATAAATTGAATTTGTATTGAAAAAAATCAACTATATCTGACAAGCCTGGTCACTTATCTCTTTTGCTGATTGTACGTGTTATTCGAACGAAAATGCCACTCAATTTTCAACGCTATTGAATTTTCTCATGTAAATTGATACGTCCTTATAACGTAACCTTATTTAAGGCAGAAAATTGATTGTTTACACTCTATACCAAATCAATACATGTTGGTACGCAGGTTTGCTCGTTGTTCGTCTAAAATCAAGTTAGCGTTATTCAAAGCTTATTGCCAATCTTTCTACACAAGCAGCTTGTGGGTTAATTATACCCAGAAAGCGTTCAGTGCTCTGCGGGTGCAATACAATAATGTCTTCAGAATGTTGTTGCGTTTGCTGAGATTCTGCAGTGCGTCCGCGATGTTTACTGAAGCGCGTACCGATGACGTTCATGCTATAAGACGCAAGCGGGTATCGTCACTGTTAGGCAGAATACGCGGCAGCAGCAACGACATTCTGAGGATTATCCTACTATAAGTCTGGAACACATAGGATACTTTTTTTTCGATATCACGCGACCGAAGCGGCGGGCGCCATCTAATAAATATCAGTGCCCGATGCACTCGCTCTGGTTAAGGATTGTGGTTGGGGCGGTCAAGTAAATGTAAGTATCTTGTAAATGTATTTTGAGTAAGAAGTATTTTGTAAATGTATTACCTACTAACGTAGTTTTTAAGTTCCAATTGTTACTAAGCAATATGGCTAACTGTTATCTCTTTTTCTCAAATAAATAATAATAATAATACAGAATCACACTGTGACTATGTAGATACATGTATTTTAAATCATCTCAATCTCTCATCCGATTGTAACCTAGCAACCAGCTGGGACATCATTAAAGAAGGCTTTATTTACACACACACACACACGCAACAAAGGCAACTCAGGTGGTTTGAAGGACACTTGTTGATTCCACCCGCCCATCCCGCCGACCCGCCCGCCCTGTGGAGGCGGTGAGGGAAATACCTCTCCCAGGGCCACTACGACGGATAAAGTACCTTATTAAGATGCTTTGTTATGAGCCGGGATCTTGAGCCTTTAGCTAAGAGTAGGATTAGTCATAGCACTCCTGGCGATTTTTTGCGGATGCGAAATCATCAAATACCTTCCCCCGCTCTGGGCGGAGCGGGGGGAGTGTCAGACTTGTACTGACTAAAACCCACCCATGTTCCTTCTATTGCCCTTTATGTTCCGGGGCCGCGGTATCTCTTTCGAAAAACCCGCAACCCCGAGCACTCATGGCTAAGATTGCATATTGGCACGCTTTAACCTCTGGACTCAACGGTCTTGTATTTAACGCTAAAGTCGTAAAAAGTTTAATTTAAAAAAAAATACCCCACACTAGGATTTTTTTTGTATCGTTGGTTTGTTTTATTAGGGCGATTGATCATCTACATGAAACAATTAGAATACTCCAAAAGGATGTGGCAGATCGCGGCCGAAAGTTGAACTCCGTTGACTTGACAGTATCTTTAAACATTGGGCTCAACTAAGCGCACAAAAAGAACACTAATTCTTCGGATAGCCTGTAGCGTCTTATGAATTCGACATCTTCATAATGATTGAAGGGGTCCAACTGGCCGCGTAACTGGAGCCTCTTACGTTTTTGGGTATTGTGTGAGGCAAAATCTTCCTCAAAAATCTCAAATAAATAGTAGTTCATCAGACATGAAATGCGATTACAAATGCATGTAAAATAGGTATTTAAGACTTAAAAGCAAAGATTAAGTACACTTACATTAGTTTTTGTTAAAATCTACTAAAATAGCACTAAAAAACTTTATTTTCTTCAATAATTATTAAAAACGTTTCAGTTTAAGTTATAGAAATAGTAACTTTTGTTGAATCGCTTATTTTGACAGTTGAGCGTTTCAGTTGAACTTCATTAAGGACGTCATGGTACCAAATTGAATGAATGAAACCAAAACTTGCGACTCAGTTTAGAAAAATCGCTATTGTCTTTATTGAATCGTTAAACAGATGTCATAGTACGAATTTGACGAAGAGTTCAGTTTAGGTCGTAAAATGGATCGCGATAAGAGCTTGTGGTAGCACTCCAAGTTTCTGATTTGAAACGCAATTCTCGCTTTTAAAAAATATAGAACTTTCATAGATTAGTTTGTCTCAATGTATCAAAACATTCTGAAAACAGGATTGCGAATTGAATTTGAACGTTTTAAAGCATGTAAAAGCGGTATACACCCTCTGGGATATTTGAGTATCTAATCAAGCAAAGTAACAAGATACGACTCAACAAAACTAACAATAACAATAGGAAAGCAAATAGAAAGTGCCTCCACTAACGAAACAGGATCACAGTCCCTTGGGCCTACACGAATCTCGGATTATCCCGGACATCAAATAGAGCAGCCTTGTTAGAGATCGCCTCAGATGTCTCGTTTAATTAAGTCTTCCCATTAATATATTTGTATTAATCGACTTCAAAAAAGGAGGAGGTACTCAATTCGACTGTATGTTTGTTTTTGTATGTTTTTACGCGATCTCTCCGTCGATTGTGGGCCGATTTAAATAATATAAAATCAAAAGGGTATGCTCCCGAAGGGAAAATGAATTTTATCTATATTGCTTGTGCAATTTATGAGTAGATATTTTTCTTCTAATTTATATGGACGATAATTATGGTAATCTCTTAGCAAAGAAAAATACTCGATAAGAATTTGTGTGAGAAACCATTATACCACAACTAAAAAGGCTGAATTAAAAAAAAATTGTGTTTTTAGGATTTTTTTTTTTGTTCTATGTTTTTGTGACGAAAACAGCAGCATACAGATTCAAGGCATTTATTTCAATTACAACATTATAGGCACTCCTGAAAGTCAAAAACAAAAAAGATGATGCTACAGTCCCAGTCACGAATAAAGATTTCAAAATTCGAATTCATTTGACATCTATCGACCTGCACCTCACTGGACCCGCCCGCTACACCCATAGATACCAGCCCTATTTAATCGGATGGGAAATAATCAAATGACTCCTCCATTTAGGGCGGAACAGAAGGGAGTATCAGACTTATAATAGGGTATTTTACTCTATATGAAAGAAATTCTAAAAATATTCAATTCATATAGCTTAGGCAATAAGCAGTCGGAAAATGTTAAATTTGGTTAATAAAATAACTAAATGAATTTTAAAATTGATTTCAAAGTTTTCACTTTTTTAGTCTGTTGTTTTACTAAGCGAAACAGTGTCGGCCATGATTATTATGTCTTATGGTCATGTAAACAAAAAGTGACAACTGTCAACTGAGCAACTATTACGATTTTTGTATTAAAAAACTTTACATTTTAATTTTTATTGAAATAATAGTAATAATACCATGGAAGAAATAAATACTACCATATAATAATACCATAAACTATAGTGAAATATACAACTAAACAGAAAGACTAATAACAGCGCATTTGTTTACATGACCAACTGACGTCATGACCACAGAGTAACATGGCGTCAAGCGATTTTGTGATTTTACGCGCGAAAATAGAAATTGTAAAATTGAAATGCAGTTTTATGGCACTTATCGGTTGAATATTTTTTTTTTGTTTTATTTGGTGTTTTACTAGGACCCTAGGATCAAAATGAGATACTTTTTAAAAATGGGTGTAATACCGTATTAGTGAAACCCATCCATATTCCTTCTTTTGCCTATTGTATCTCGGGGCCGCGGTATCTCTTTTCGAACAAATCCATAGCCCTTTTTTGCAGGTGTGAAATCTAATAACTTCGGCCTGGGGAGTGTCAGACTTTTACTGACTAAAATAACCCAGGAGGAGGAGTCTAGACTAAACTAGACCTGTATTAGAGTTGTAGTGTAGTGAGACCATTATAAGGAGGCTGATTATGATTATGTCACAAACATTAAAAAACGCCTGGTTCAAATGGATAAACGTAATGATAAATACTGGTCATAGATGGTAGATGGCTACGCTTTAGAATATAAAACAAAGTTTAGTTACAGAAAGTAAACAAAACTTCACATCGTTTGCTATGTCCCCTGTTAATATACTCGCAGTTCACTGATGGCGATATATTTCACAAATTAGGTCTATTCAATTTAGAAGCCAATGACTATGAAAGGTTTTTCTTATACTAAGTAGCAACCTAGGAAAGAGCACGCTTGCCTATAAGAAACCGATTCACTCGAATTTAGATCAGGGAGCCCTATCGCTACAGGGAACAAAGAAGTGAATCCCGCAGATTGGTGGTTCGCACGATAGGTTTCGGGTAGCGGAACAAAGGCCATTCCCACAGTTAACTTATCAAACCCACTACTACTTTCATGAACTAACTCTCTAAATACTTTTACCGTCAAAGTTCTTCCAATCTTCATCGACCTGGAAATAAAAGCTTTATATCGCACTGTGTTTACAAGCGGCAAGCGCTAATCGTAACGAAGTATAGCAAATGCAATTTGCGCCAACGAGCATTTCCGTCAGTGCCAAGGCGAAGCTGCCGGTGTCAACATGAACGCCCCGGGCAGGACCTTAGCAAATGCGACTTGCGGATCGACACGACAGTCATCCAAGTATGTGTATGAGCGATCGACTGCTACGCTGCGTGTCGCGGGTTCGATTCCCGCACGGAACAAATATTTGTATGGCCTACAGATAGTTGTTCCGGGTCTGGCTGTTTGTGTATGTAAGTTTAAATGTTTGTAAGCGCACCCACGATACAGGAGAAATTCCTAGTGGGGAGAAAGCTTTTTTTTTCGCAGCGCGACCAGAGCAAAACAAAGCAAAAGTCGCGAGTCGCTGCTCGCGGACTTGCCGTTGGTGAACGAAACCAAACTGTTGATTGTATTAAAACAGGGTTGTCACATATATGATGTGGCCTTCGGCTGACTCATCAACTGTAAGCGCAATAATTCTGATGCAGCAAACAACTGCGTTGTGCGCGAGTGCCCCAACTCCTAAGTAAGTTCTATCATTTGTTGGAACGAAGTCCCTTATCGCGCGTTGGGAATGGGGGCTAGACGGAAAAATTCTCACGAAAACTTGTAACGATACTTTTTGCTATAGTAAGCTATTGTAAGCTGTGCGGCGTGCGCATGTTTCTCTGTCTGTCTCTCTCTCTCTCTCTTATAGAAAGCAAGCCAGATATTTTCATTTCTATTTCGCATTGAATTTATTTTTGTTAAGTGTATACAGGTTTTTTGTATATAATAAATAATAACTTCGTTCCATCCGGGTGTCCCTTGACACCTCTCAAGTTTTTTTTTTCTGCAGTCGTTGTCGCGACATTCGTAGCTCGTGGCCGAGGCTTTTGACCGCCTGCATACCGGCGCAATTTATTTATTCACTTATCTAGACATAAGTACAAGGGTGATTGATACAACGGCTGAGAGACAGATTGGGGCAAGGTTGAAGGAGTTGTATGTGCTGGAAACTCGACGGTTGTAGAAGACGTTAGATAGATTATTGGACTAGGTAGAGATTTGAATATAGCTTTTTCGAACCCATTGAATTGCAATGAGTAATATTTACCCAAAATCCTTACTAATATTATAAATGCGAAAGTGAGTTTGTTTGTTACGTCTTCATGCCTAAATTGCCAAACCGATTTTGATACAGAGATAGTTGGGACCCTGGAGACAGACATAGCATAGCAAAAAAAGTGAGAAAATGGGGAGAAAGAGGGAAGAAAAGGGGAGAGCAAGATTTTTTTTAAAGTTAGCGTTAGCCTAAATTAACTATGTTACTCGGAGTAAGTCGCGGGTGGAAGCTAGTATAACAATAATGTCGTAAACCAATGGAATAGGCATCAAACAAAATCATAAATTCAAAACGCAAATAAATGTATGACACATCAAATGTAGATCAGACGATATGACAATCATAATATTATCTGAGGAACTCACATTTTCAATACTGTTTCCAAAACGATCCGTAGCAAAACGAGGTCAATCCCTACCTTTAACATAATCCCTCTTTTCAACATACAGGGGTTCACTTTCCTTCTCCACTTTGTCTTGCGTGTCCTTCCTAGATTCAGATTGCAGATTCCAATACCGCTTTTCACAACAATGAGCCAACCACAGCATCACTATCACAGTGACCTATTTTTATTCAATTGACACTCAACAATTTTGCGGGGAGATTATATCATTTCCTTTAGGGTTTTCAATTGTTATTTTTTATATTAATATGAAACTTATTGTTAAGAAAACGATGAGTTTGCCAAGCAAGGCCATACATACAGTTTATCGTGACTTTTGAATTTGGACCCTTGAACGGTTTACTAAACTTTTCTAAACGAATTACTTTATTGTCACAATTGCCACTATCCCTTTTTCAATTTTCTTGAGTGAAAAGGCGAAGAAGAGAAGGCTTTTCAACAATTTGTGGGACAAAAGGAGTTAACCAAAAAAGGTTCCAACATTGACCGGAAAAGGGGGATTTTATTGAGGATACGGAGAACTTTAAATGCGTATCAATAAATATAAATTTATTGATTGCTAAAGACAGCATTAACTGATTCTCCACTTTCGCATAAGTTTTGAATCTCTAGTTACTGGCAGCTTTATTTGCGTGGGAGGAGTTGGTGGCTGAATAATGACAGACACTCCGGTTGATCTTTAGGTTAAGCCGCGCTTGCCTAGGTTGGTCTGAGGAAGTCTGGGTGACCATAACACACAGAGTTTCCCCTATGTTTCAGAAACCACGTTAAGATCTAGGTCCCGACTGTCTTTAGTAGAACTTTGAGTGGCTCGAAAATCCGACAACTAGTCCTACCATTTTTTTTTGCGGATGGGAAATCATCAAATAACTTCCCTCGCTCTGAGCGGAGCGGGGGGCAGTGTCAGTACTTGTACTGACTAAAACCCACACATGTTCCTTCTATGTTCCGGGGCCGCGGTATATCTTTCGAACAACCCGCAACCCTGAACTAGTCTTACCATTGAGTAGGTATCGTATTACTTGATACCAACTGTTTCGTGGACGTTAGATAGGCAGTCGTTATGTAAAATGCTTGTATTCAGTTGGGGTTTCTAATCTGAATGCAAACAAACAACAAAAAACAACACGCCTAAATGGCCAAACCGATTTTGATGAATTTTGGTACAGAGATAATTGGGAGCCTGGAGGCGGACATAGGAATACAAAAGATCATAAAAAAGCGAGAAAAAGGGGAGAAAGAGGGAAGAAAGGGGGAGAGAATTTTTTTTGCGATCATCACGCGTGTTAAAGTTACCGTTAGCCCAAAGTAACTATGCCACGCGGACGAAATCGCGGGCGGAAGCTAGTTTATTCGATAAGTGAACAATATATGTTCTTCTAGAATAAATAAAGAATCTTTTAACCCATATAGACCCAAAGATATTGTGACATGTCAACTTATCTGCGCGAAATAAACGAACATGGAATATTTAAGTAGGTACAGTTGTGGTCCCTCGCAAGCAAACTGCTGCCTGACGATTGATAAAAATAGACCAACAAGGGGGATTGAATTTGTCATTCTATCCGGCAGCGGCAGTGAAACCACTTGTTTTATTTATTGATATACGCAACTGAAGTGGCCAATTCCGTGCACTGAGCTCTTCCTGCACAAGTAATACTAACTAATCTGATCTAGATATTTCAAAGTCCTGTACGATTCAAACCTATACCAAAGAAAAACAAGGGACACCCGGATGGAACGAAGTTATTATTTATTATGTACAAAAAACCTGTATACACTCAACAAAAATAATCGTCGCGACACTACACTGTTCAATGCGAAATAGAAAGATGAAACGAAAATAACTGGCTTGCTTTCTATGGGAGAGACAGAGAGAGACAAACAGAGATACACGCGCACGCCGCACGGTTACAACCATAGCAAAAAGTGTCGTTACAACTTTTGGTCTTTTATTATTTTTTGTCTTTCGCAACGCGCGACGAGGAACTTCGTTCCAAAAAAAAGTTTGTTAAATTGCGCTCGCGTTTCCGCCCTCGTGTAATTTTTCCAATTGTTACACTGGAGTTCGTCTACTGGGATGAAACGTATCTTATGTTTTAAACCAAGTTATAAACTATGTATGTGTGCCAAGTTTCACGCAAATCCATTTAGTATTTTTATTCAATAATCATTTTACTTTAATTACCTAAAGCATTTTTCATTTTTAATTTGGTATGCTTAGCTTAATCACGCATTCTTTGACTAAAATAAAACAAAATATACGCATGACCTAAACAGGCAAAATACAAACCATATGTTGGTTGTTTTACCTATATTTTAAACAAATAAATGATTCTAATTGTGAAAGAATGAAAAAACTTAATCTCAAAGATGACATCTATCTTACTACAATTGTATTCTATAGTCTACTGAAAGTCGAGTGATTCCCCATAGGTACAAAATATTAAACAAAAACTTGCATCCTCTATTCATCACACGACAACACGATTGGCGCAGTAGCTGATCGATCGACTGCTATGCTGCGTGTCGCGGGTTCGATCCCCGCACGGAACAAATATTTGTATGGCCTACTAATAGTTTTTTCGGATCTGGCTGTTTGTGTATGTGAGTTTAAATTTTTGTAAACGCACCCACGATACAGGAGAAATTCCTAGTGTACGGAAACGTTTTATTAAAATTAAAAAGAAAATGTATGGCCTACAGATAGTTGTTCTGGGTCTGGCTGTTTGTGTATGTGAGTTTAAATGTTTGTAAACGCACCCACGATACAGGAGAAATTCCTAGTGTACGGCAACGTTTTATTAAAATAAAAAAGAAAATGTATGGCCTACAGATAGTTGTTCTGGGTCTGGCTGTTTGTGTATGTGAGTTTAAATGTTTGTAAACGCACCCACGATACAGGAGTAAATATCGTAGTTCAGGGCAACGTTGTTTGGTTAAACAAAATAAAAAAAAGGATTGTGTGGTTTTATGTAACCACGGTAAAAGTGAAACTTATTTTCACATTATAGACATTTAGACGCCCCTACTTCGCGGCCGACCGTCACGCGACATGCAACACACAAACGAAAAAGTTTGAGACGATGTAATAAAAGTTTCACTTTAAAAACACCTTTAGTGAATATCACGCTTTTAATCCTCGAGAGGTTAGACTGAGGCGTGCCTGTAGTGCCCTTTAAGAAGAGGTTAAAAAAAACCTAAGTGCACAGACCACAGTGGTGAAGTACACCACGGTGATTTGATGAGACGATCTAGTTTTAAATTCGGGTGAACATGGCCAGATATTGTACAGAATAGAGAGGTTTGGAAGGATTCCTCCTTCCGAAGGGAGAGGGAGACCTTTGACCAGCAGTGTAAAACTGTGAAACAAACAAAAAAAAGTGTACATTTCCTGGGGCTTATGTTGTTCAAGTGTGCGACGCGTTAAATACGAGATTTTTATACAAAGAAAGTATCTAAAGTAACAAGATTCATTCTTTAATTTAAATTACGCTTTTACCCAAGATTTGGTTGTAGATAAAGGGCAGAAACAAAATTATTGCCCATAATGTTGAAAAACTATTTTTTTACGTACAAAATACTTGACTGAACATTAAGACAGAAGAACACAAAGGTAGCAGTACCTTTGCTGGAAGAAATGTCTAATGAAATAAGCAGTTATTTCATTAGACATTTCTTCCAGCAGAGCTGCGAGAGGAAAGTTTAATAAGATATACATGTAGACAGTGTGTAGAAAACACAAAACAGGATAAATTCAAATATCGACTAATCACTAGTTTTATATTTCAAAAATGGATTGAGACAGGAGAATACGGAGCCGATATACCAAAATACATCAAAAGAATATAACGTAGGTACTCATATGTGACATAATATTTGTTAACAGAGTAAACCTTTGGTTTACTCTGTTAACAAATGTTATGTATGTTTTTACTTTTATAAATATTTTGTATGTTTTTAGCGAAACCTGGACTTATAAATCAATATAAGCCTGAAATCGCCAATCTATGCAACCTTGAGCAAGCGTGGTGAGCAATACTCGTGCCTTCTCTGTTTGAGAAGAGGCTGTCACCCAGCAGTTACTGCTGGGTGACAGCCTCTTCTCAGCAGTTCTTCTGAGCAGTAGCACAGTAATGAGCTGGTATTATTATTACTCCTAATTGTACACACAACGGCAGGTCAACCTATTCTAAACTATTATAACCTGATCTCTCTACTACGGATCGCACACCATAATAGAGAGATCAGGTTAAAATAGTTTTGTGTAGGTTGATGTGCCGTCGTGTGTACATAGCAGTTTACTGCCTTCTACATGGGAACCAATTTATGTTGAAACATTAATTCCTTACTAGACAAACGACAAACATTTTCAAGCAACTTATCTTAATACCTTAAATAACTCTGAAAAGGAGTTTCCCAAAGCAGCATACTCAGACTATAAGTAACCCAACCGTAACAATTAAAGGAGTATTTTCGTACGTAAATTATGCGCCGATCGACATCTTTCTCCCATATACCCAGTAATAAAGTTGTAATTGCATTACAATCTCTAGACACGCCAATATGTGAGCAATCAATGGTATTATTTTAATTATCAGTATTTATTTTACGGTTTATAAAACCATGTGAATCCAAACAAATCAAGATTAGTAAATACTTTTCACAATATGCTTTAATAGTGTAAAGTATTTAATATTATGAATAAAAACAAAATATCATTATAAATCAATGATATAATATAGCAAGCCATGAAGGTAAATAAATCATTTAATTCTTGTAAACAACGATAATGGAGAGAGACGCGTGACAATGGCACAGAAACTCAAAACTCAACAGTTGTCGATTTTCCCGCGCAACTTAATTCGGATAAACTCGGGATATTACAGTTTGCTTTTAAAGAAAAGCTATGATAAATACAAGACATATATTGTATTTGATAATATACAAATATAATTATATAACAATTGATGAAACGAAAAACACTAAAAATATAGGCGTATTAACGCCTATACTTATTTTTTTCTTACTACGCATTATACATATTTGCGATTCCATTTCTGTTGGTTTTTTCAAACCAAGATTTACTATTCGATTGTTTTTAAAACATATATTTTCGGTAAAATAACTACTAACTATTTAAGTTACTTGTTTTAACTGTAACTTTTATTTGATCAGCGATGCATTTTAATTGATAAAAACGCAATTTTCATTTTACAATAGAGCATCGTTCTCCGAAAATTTAGCGCTAACAAAAATAAAACTGTTGAATATAATAAATACTTAATACAAAATAATATTTACTCAATACTCACCGTTCACAATAAAAACAGCTGAATACAGTAGTTATCACAAATCACTAGTTAGTTTTAATAATACACCGCATCACTTTCGATTTCGAGCGGTCGGCGGTGCGGGCGACACATGCGTCGCGGTCGGCAGTCGGGACCTCACTGACAAGCCACTCTGTCTGGATATCCTCCAGGCCAGGGATCACGGTTGGGGGGAGGGAGGGGGGAACGTGACGATTGATCTGTACTTCCATGTCCTGAATGGGATGGAAAGCGCCCTATTGCCAGTTGCGGTCCTACGACAGTCGTAACGTGTCGCTTGCGAAGATTTATGACATCGATAACAACAAAAAAATTATAGATTGCGTTCGAATTTCAAATGGTTGCAGTATTGCTGGTTTGAGGACCACCGATCAACAAAGCGATTGTTTATATGGTTATAGGTAGATTGGTTTATAAAAATGAAAAATAAAATACACATGTTTTTAATCAGCTTTTCAAACACGATTTACAGCATACATTTATCATCTCATCCTAAAAAACAAATGCATTCCAAATAAAAGGTCTACCTATATATGTACACTAATTATGAAGCGGACAGAAATAGAGCCCTAAGTGGTATTACCTAACCGCTTTATAAATAATAATATTAACAGATATGTAATTAGCACAGTTCGAAAAAGTTAGACTTTATTTTCCCGAACTTCAAGGAAGTAAGTAATGCCTTCATCTTTCTCTCAATTCAATCAAATTTATATATTATTTTATAAAACCTTGGAATGTCAGGCACCTACGTCATCGATAAACTTTTTTAAACCATTATTGGCGTCAAAAATAAACATTTTTTAAATACTTAAAGATCGTGGGCGTAACTTGAGTTTTTTTCCCATTATTAGGCTGTATAATTAACCTTATTTCTTGGCTTTACCTAACCTTATAAAAAAACGCAAAAAACGTTTGTTAAAAGTACTTGTAAGCTTTTACGCTTTATTTTTTTTAATTTTATACTGTTATACTGTTAACATCATATTTTTGTTTTGCCTAGCTAAGTTTATCGAAGTTCTAACATTTATAAAACATCTTAGTGTAACTTTGTGTTTTTATTATAACTTGTTAAAGGCATCTTTGCGATGTTATTATATCTTAAAAAGGTAAAATAATAATAAACTGTTTCGAGAAGAAAATGATGGTAGGGCTGTGCCGCTTTCTCTCGACTAGGCGGCGGCACTGTTGTACCCCCAGATAAAATGAATAAACATCCATTGAATTTAACAAACTTACAAACAAAAATAACAATCAAAAAGTAATTTATTAAAACACGGAAGCTACGCAAAATGGTTGTAGCTAAACTTTGCTCGCAAATTAAGTCATATTACGCCTACGACGTGCTACGAGATCTCAGTGACGTAGACAGGTAATAATCTCGTAGGCGGAAGCTACGAATATGCTACGCCCAAATATCGTAGACAAAGAAAAGTTGGATACAGAAATAATACGGCTTTAGGGACAGTTTTGTCTTTTTTTATTTAATGTCGGTATTTTATTTAATGAGAATTACTTTTATTTCATTAATTTATTAATTTTTTGTATAAGAATTTAAATTTGGTCAATTTTATTTAATGATAATGTTTGTATGCCGAATAGTGAAATATGGCAAAACCGATGTAAACCTACTACCACCCTACTTATGCATAACCCATATTTGCAAATAAATGCTATTCTATTCTATTAAAAGTAAGTAATAAAAACGTATGATTGGATTTTTATTAGGGTTGCGTATCTCAAAAGGAAAAAATGGAACCCTTGTAGGATCACTTTGTTGTCCGTCTGTCTGAACAGTGTGGTGTCGCGACGATTATTTTTGTTGAGTTTATACAGGTTTTTTGCACATAATAAATAATAACTTCGTTCCATTCGGGTGTCCCTTGACACCTCTTAAGTTTTTTTATATATTTAAATAGTGTATTATGTAACAACCTCGCTCCAAATACCTATTTACCCGACACTGTCGCCTCTCTATTAAAAATAATGAACGCTAATTACACGACCTTAACCGCCATAATTAGTACATCCGACTTATTTTAATTATATTCAATGTCGGATCTAATTCATGAAACTATTCGCTTGTTTCCTGAAACGCTGAATTTTGGCGACTATTAATTAACGTGTTCATTCCCTTATTAAGTTTATACTAGCTGAACCTTTTATCAAAATTGACAAAGCTAAATCATCAAATAACTTCCCGTTTCTCCTCTATGCGGAGCAGGGAGGAGTGTCAGACTTTTACCCACCAAAGTTCCGGGGCCGCGGTATCTTTTTCGAACAACCCGCAACCATCATCTGCCTAGCCCTTTCCTACCTAGGGTTGGCTTCCAGTCTTACCGGATTCAGCTGAATACTAGTATTTTACATGAAGCGACTGCCTATCTGACCTCCACAACCAAATTAGTACTGGGTAATACGATACCCCTTGGTAAGACTGGTTGGCGAACAACCCGCAACCACGGACACTAAATAGGCTTGCGTCTGGCCGCAACTTAAGTCGCCTGATGCTCGCGATAATGCAGGCTAGGGTAGAATACGCTTGCTTAGAAGAAACTGATTCAATGGAACTTTGGAGAGATCCAGATTATAATGAGAGCAACAGAGAAGCCGGCAGAGAATAGGGAAGCTTCCAGGGTCAAAGTAACTACATTCTATTCAGTTCGTCTTTTAGATTATTCAAAAATAAAGGACACGTATTTTTTTATTTGTAAATTAGACCAAAAATGACAAAGATATAGCCCATTAAAAATACGTGTGACGTCACTCGTGAAAAAATGCAGCAACGCGTGACGTTATACGTAACTTTAATGGAAACTAGCCTATTCCATAGACTGACGGTTCGCACAATAAATGGGAAAGCATAGCGCTTTGTAGCGGGTGCGTGAAACAGTAACCATACAACGGTGACGCTTTGCCGTCTCCCTGCTCTCAATCTTTAAACAGACTTTAGAACCTGGTTGGCCTAAGCAACCCGCCTAGGTGGATATCCATAGATATCTCTGCTCTGATGTAGTACATATGAACGTGGCGTTCAGCATAAAGAGGCGTGAGTTTATGTATGTGTGTTTATGTAAATCTGCTTTAAACTGTAATTGTGGTGCTGTTCTGTGTCTTCCATGTGTCCCGCGTGACCTGCTTATTCGTTACAATTGTTTGATCTGAATAGACATTGATGAAAGCGCCAAATTCCTAGCCAAGTTCTCAGCAGACCCAATATTGATAGCTATCGAACCGCCAAGAAAGATCAAAAGATTACCGTTAATATGATCATCATCTGTCTATCTTTTCTCCAAGTCGTTGGAATAACCTACTTCCAGTCCAACTAGATGCAACTCAAACCTCAAAACTGCAAAGGAAAACGGGCGGAAGTGGTCCAAATGGCGTTCGCTAACGAAACATTTTATTAGTTTAGGTATGGACGTAGGTTATGTTTTTACTATTGGCACCATCAAATTGACACACGGCCCAAAAATGAGGAAGTAGCTATTATGCAGTGTTACAGTAG
Organism: Ochropleura plecta; assembly: GCA_905475445.1. NCBI lineage: Eukaryota > Metazoa > Arthropoda > Insecta > Lepidoptera > Noctuidae > Ochropleura > Ochropleura plecta. The sequence continues at coordinate 5,357,973 of FR997740.1, read as the reverse complement.
GTATAATAATTTAATTCGTACATTTAATTAATTATTAGTATTTATCAACACTCATATCGTACAGTGCTGATTATGATTTCGAAATAGTGGGTGATGGAGTTTATGCATGTACAACTGAATTAAAAAATCATTTTTTTTATTATGATACAGGTTTCCAACTTATTGCTTTACGTATACTTTTTCTGTTAAAGTTCGTATTAGGCTTCAAATCGACTGAAGAGTTTTCAATACCAAAGAGTTTTCAATACACTTAGGTACTTGGAAACTGGTTCTTATTGCACTACGATTAGGTTCAACATTAAATGTATTTCGCACGCGTGGTTTTGTCTCATTTATCGCATCGAAAGCTTTATTTTTTTCTAATTTCCACGGCTAAACGGATCAATAATGTTCAAATCCCTATAGCCGGCGCTGATTTTTTTTTTAGTAAAGGGCTAAATATATATTTTTTTTTTAAATCCTTGAATGCCGTTTTCTTTCTTTTCAAAAATAAACAAATGTTTTCTTAGAGTAAAATTTTCTATCAAAAGTATTAAGAGTACTACCCCTTCAGGTGGCATTACAAAATTCCACCCTGTATAAGCATATCATTCACATACAAAAGAAGAAAAATATGTATTATCGATAAAATTGATATGGGAGCACGGAAATCGTTTAGACTGAAACAAGTTTATTTTTTGTTTGTGTTTGAAATCATTTCCGCCGATAGGAATGCACTGCTCGACATAAATCTCTTATTCTCTTGGCGCTAACTCACTATACCTACAATAAATTAATTGCTCCTTTCACTGCTTCTCACTACGTCCAAAATGACAGTCTACCCTACCCTTATAATCTCCATCGTTGTCCGATTCATAAAATGCCTTTCCAGGCGTTTCTTTATCTCTGCGATAAGTCTTCGCAATTAGCAAGATTAGTCCTAGGCACACTGATAACGCCGCGCTATAACCCTCCTCGAGTAGAGTAGTAGGGAAACTACACTCTTAAGAAACTCAGAAGCAAACCGCTGTTCTTATACCGACGAGGCCTTTCGCGACGCTGACGTCGTGGTCGTTGCCCCACCCATCCTTTGCCAGAGCCAGCCGGCGATGCTGGGCCAGTAGTCTCAAACCAGTCCCTAAATAATAACATCACTGAGATCCAGCTTGACCCTTTGTTGTCCTCTCCCAGCGACGCCGTAAGCCGAGGCTCGTACTCCACAGGAGTGCCCTTAGCTTGTAGTCGCGTTAGTTTTTAAGTCTTTTACCCTACAGCCTTACTCTCAAGGCACTCACAAGATTACCCGATTAAACAAACTGTTCTTCTCAGATCCAGAAGGCTGAACGGCAGTTTTCTATTAATGGAAAGAATTTCATAAATCTATTTCGATTACTTCCGTTCTGAGTGAGGAATATTGTGAACTACATTTATATAATACTTGTGCACTGAACTTGAAAATGTATGTACATACATTTGAATTTGAATGATAAACTTTCGACGGTTTTCGATGTTAAACTTTCGACCCATAAGTCCCATGTCATAGAGTACCTACGTCCACAGACTAGATGGCACGGTACGTCGTTTATACCAGCTTATTTCCATCGACCAAGCACCAATCCAAGCACCGTGCCGCCGATTTTTTTTCTTTCTTCCTTGGCAACTGAGCCTATGTCGACTATTTAATTCTGCAATATTTAATTATTGAAAAGTTGGAGGGAGATAGATTGATTGTGTATGCTAAAAGTATTAATATTTTGACATTAAAAGTTTTGACAGCTTTTCAATTTGACAGTTTATTTATTTGTTATTGAAAGTTGAAACCGTAAAGAGGTACCTAGACGTTTTATTATTAATCCAGAAAAATGAATACAAGAAAGCTCTGGGGTGAAATGGAAGAGGAAAGAACGGACGAGACATTATTGCAAAACGTTAATTTTAACCCCATAATAGAGTTGGGTATGCAAAACATTCCCGAAATATCTATCACTGTGAAATCTTCGCCTATCGAACTACCGAAGCCGAATTTGATAACTCACACGATACAGCTTCATTCTCATGCACGACAACTATCAGGAATATTGGAACAAGCTGAAGCTGCTATATATGAAGGGGCTCGCCTGGGTCCCGTCAGTTTACCAATAGAGCCACCAGAACCAGATTTGAAATTAGAACACGAGACAGTCCCGCCAATCAATTTCCTCGAAAAAGAGTACTGTGACTTTTCAGTAGGCAAAGGTCCCATGATTCTGCCTTTTACACCTGAAAGTCACAAGAGAGCATTGCGACAATGTGCAGCTATAGCTCTTGGACATGTTGGAGTTTCAACCACCACGAATGTCGTTTTAACGGCCCTAGCTGACACTCTAGACCAGCATTTAACAAACATGTGTAAATTACTTAGGACAGTGGTTGACAAGGAAGCAAGTGGATTAAAATCAGGATACCCTGATGCTATTTCAAAAGTATTTGCAGACCTCAATGTTGGTGATCTCCATGAATTTTATGATGATAGAGTTGTGAGGTATCATGCAAAGATTAAAAAGAGATGTGAGGAATTAAGATCAGAGGTGGAAGCACTAGCTATAAGGGATATAACTCCACAGTTGAAACTAGAAGAAGTGCCAGAATTGCACTTTCCCGCAGCCCTAGATGGGGCTTTCACACCATCTTTGGAACCTGGCTTTCAAATGCTGCATAGCTTAGAACAAGAACAACTGCAGGGCTTGGAACTCCTTGATGCTGTGTCAACAGATGATATTAAAATGGAACCTATGGAATTGTCCCAACCAGAGACAACTGCAAAACTGCCTTCATTATCACCCAGTGCTAAGAAGAAAAGAAAATAAACCTTTTATAGGTATATTGTATCTGTGTGTAACTTATATTTAGGTTCTAGGTTATGCTGTACTTTAGCCAAATACAAGATTAATAAAATACTCTTAATAACAAAAAAAATTATGTTGTTAATTATGAATTCTCATAGTCCTGTCCTGTGGTAATCTATTTTGGTGGCCATACTTAACTCTTTCGCTGCCCAGAACTCAGTCCAAAATATATGGTATAATTCACACTGCATAATAACATTACATTTCACTTGCATACCTAAAGGGATAGGCAGACCAAAGCATACTTAGTACTCAGTGTACTCACAGTTTTCTAAGTTAAGAGTACACAACAAGCAAGCTTATTTCCATACAAGTTAAGAATAAGCTACTGTTGAAAATTACTTGATGGGAATACCGCACTGTCTCAAGTTGGTAACCAAAGCCCCCAGGACTCCATGCTTAGTAGACATACATACTATACAGTACTTGTTGTGACCAGTCGACCTATGAGGCCATCCCACCAGGAATCCCCTCTTCACTAAAAACTTTAGAATTTTAACATTAGGAGTGGGGTTGCTTGTCCACTGCCAATGTCTTGCCTAATTTTTCTTAAAATACGGCCAATCAGGAATGAGGGCCTACGCACACGGAGCGAGTGCTGCATGTCTTGTCTAATTTCTCTTACGAGAAACCTCCACACATCCCTGCAGTACCTATACTACTCATACTACTTTCATACAGACATGAACATACCCCACCGCTTTTAGCGTACATTCTTTACGCATCCCCACATAATTTTGCTATAAATAAAATCATTATTATATGGTTCAAGTAATAACAGCAGTAGATAAGAGGCTAGTGGATGGAGGGCAGGTAGGCCTTTGCACTGCAGTTTGTTTGTTACATCTTCACGCCTTAATGGCTTAAACGATTTTGATGAATTTGGAAATGGACATAGGCTAAAAAAGGGGAGAAAAAGATTTTCGATGTACGATTTGAACACGGGTTAAAATTAGCGTTAGCCCAAAGTAACTGCCACGCGGACGAAGTCGCGGGCGGAAGCTAGTAATAAATAATATTTTGTCAGGCTTCAGCAAAGCAAGTAAACATGCATAGAAATAAAACATCTTTTCTAACATAGCACCAAATAATTTATTTCAATTACTGTGTTAGATAACAATAAGTGCTGCCAAAACGCCGATAATTACATCACTGTATTTACAACATGCAATAATTATTATTGTCTCAGTTTATACAAAAACAATTACTTGGTAGTCAAACTTAAGGGGTCATCATAAAGACCTGATTTCATTGCCATAGTTTACATTCTCAAGTCAAAACATTTATCACATATTCTCATAAATTCTATACTAAGGCACTATGTGAAAAATCCCTAAAAATATATTACTCATGAATCCAAAAACTAATATTAAATTCAAAAATTATTAATAAATGATTTTACTGAATCGTATGTATTATTGCTAGGACACGAACCTTTTATTTTGTTATTTACACCCTAAAAGATAATGTATATTGTTGAAACATCAAGAGATTACGATTAAAACAAAAAAAGGATGAATGCCTAGTAGCAAAATGAACAAATGCAGCTTGTAACTGGAAATACAATTCACGTCATGACAAGAAAAGTTATGATTTTCTTAAACAATTAATGACTAATTTAAGAAATAAAAGTAAGCATTGATCTAAAATGTTCTTGGTCTGAATTAAATTATGTGATCAAGTCTTAATAAGCTTTGGATCAATGCTTCTTTTAAAAAAAAACTTAATAATTATGGAATGAAGATCAGTAAAGCCCATACAAAACATAGTAGGTATACTATACTGTCCTGTTAGTTGCTTGTGCCAGACAACAAGTAACGATTTATTTTTATCTATTGTGAATCTGCAGTTACCATTGACCAAAAAAAAAATATTATGATTTTTTATTATATTAGTATGTAAATGTGCATTAAACTGTTCAAAATATAAGTCAATAAGATTTAATAGTTATAAAATATAAATAATTTCAGGCAAAATTTTGTACAAATATTCCATTATGCGGGAGGATGATTGTAACCTTGGTACCATTACTATAGGACCTATTCTGTAAGTTTCTTCATTTTTTATTGTATTGTGAAGTAAACAATTCAAAAATTTGTACAAAAAGCTTCTATTATTTCAATTTATTTTTGTGCTCATTAGTAACATTTTAATGGAAGCTAGAGATTCATCATTGATTGAGATGGGCAATATTAATTAAAGCTAGCATTAATCCTAATATCAGTTATGAGCTATACATTTACACCTTGCGCCACTTGCATTGTTTGATATCACTTCTTTTCTTTCTTTCGCCTAAATAGAAGGATGTGAGGCTCTGAAACGAAAAAAAAAACATTTAAAGGAAAAACAGTAATAGAAAAGCTAAACTAGTTGTTCAGAACTTGTTATGCAAAAGTTTAAATAAATAAAAGCCACATTTACTTAGGGTATAACAGTCATTATTTTACTTTAGCCAACTGAATTAACAGGGGAAAAAGGTCATAACTATAATTTTGGAAGAATAGAAAAAGAAGACATTAACAGTAAAAAATCTACTTTCACAATTTACTACTATAATGCCATGTCTAAAAAATGTAATGAGTGTAATATATCAATACACATTTTTTAAATACAACCTTGAAATCTCACTGGTACCAAAACTGGGTCTAAGCCCGGAGATTAGAGGTCCAGAGAGAACAATCTCCTAACTATACACATGTCAATATGAATTATTACTCACCAGGTTGATGCGTCATGTAGTGCACCCACCCCTGGCTCTGCTGCACACCAATGCCGCGCCACTCCTGCTCTGTCATCAAGTGGTTTTTCGGAACCAACTTCACCATTTCTTTTGGTAGCACCACATGCCTAAAACACAAATATTTGTGTTATTAGAAGTAAGAGAAGTAGACAACATTATTGCTTCAAAACAACACCAATGTATTTTTATTCTATATAAACAATTACAGGCCTAATTTCCAGCTGGATCAATCTTGTGGGAGCATTTATGTGTTTAGGTAATTTTGAACTGAAAACATAACACATCACAATCAGATTTCATACAATAATGTGAACAAACATTTCTCTAGCATGACCACAAGTTCACATGAAAACAAACAATGCCGAATCTTCGAGAACTTCAGATTTCTACCAGCCCATGATTGATTGCCCATGAAACTTATTATTGTACTTATAGTTGTTTGGTTCTGTGAGTTTATCGAGGTTTAAGATTCGTCATACTTTCATGGAAGAATAAACCGCGCCGGTACCGGTGTTTCTAAGAGGAACCGACCCATAACTAAGAAATTAACCCTCATGAACCTATTGAACACTTTTACATTATAAATAGGTTATAAATTGACTGCTGTACGTATTCTGATTGTAAATATTGTAAGAATGGAAATCCTTTACCTGTATTCGTGTTCTTCATCGTAATATTTCTCAGAGTAATAAATTTCTCTCGCCGACATGGTTATGACAGTCACAATCACAATATTCCAAACTGCCGAAACAGATGCTATTCGCTTTTTTAATAGAATCCCAATACTTTTCGGAAAAGCTCTTCCAATGGTGATACAACGACTATGTTTACAAAATAATATCCTTGTGCAGTTTTCGAGAAAATCACAAAGAAAACTCTTGAATTAGTAACAAACACGATTACACGACAGGGAAGCGTTAACGATTTCAAAATTCGAAAATATGAATGTTACCAGAAAAAAAATGTAAAACCGGAAAATTAAGCAACGTAAAAGATGATATTCTCGGTATCCAAGAAGGATAGATAATCGGTTAAAAAGTTTCGAAAAGGTTAAATAGAATGATACAAAGAAGCCAATAACAACGTGAACATAACGGAAAAAATGATGTAAATAGTTTGAATAGATTAAAACATGACATGATTAAGTTTTGTTAACGCATTGACATATCCGGTTTTTATTTAATGTGTATAGTAGGCGCATAATAATGGCGTCGAATCGAAGAGATAGATTGTATGTATGTAGTAGCTGTACAAGTACATACAATTTTCCATGTTGCTGCCATTATGCGCCAAAGCGAAGGTTTTATCCCACGTATCAGCAGAAAATAGCAATACCATTGCGGCAGCGTAAGATATTAAAATGCTCTGCAAAGAGTATAATAATAATGATGCTCTGGTTAACCCACAAAGGTCATTTATTAGTAAATTATGAAATATATTTGACCTAGCACTGAGCGCTGTGCGACAGCCAAAGAGATTATTCTCATTTTATATATATTAGTCTATGGAGATTATGCTATGCAATAGGATTGTGCTCATGTGAGAGTCCACTTCCAAACATTGTTTACGGCCGTTAAGGTAATCTTGAAACAATTTGTGCTGCAAGCCTCATAATTGTGACGTTACAATTTAGCCCGAAGACGCGGGACAGACACTGTGTCAAGCGCCTTCACAACTTCCCTATTTCTTGTATTATAATTTATTGTGCGTCACCGCTTTTGGTAACGACAACCGAAAGTCCGAAACGTAAACGTCGAACAAATTCAATGTTGCCGTCTACCCTGGCGCTTTCACACCTTAAATAACATAGTATCACGCTTTTCATCCCCGAAAGGTAAAGCAGAGGTGTACCTATTAATAAACCCCCATTTTGCCAGTTATGTTTTAAGTTCAGATGTAATAGGGGTTGAGCTTATTGTCATCAAATGGGAATCCAGACTCCTCTATTAAATAGTATGTACTATGTATAAAATAAAATATCTGGCTATTATGATGGTACAAAACGAATCTACAAACTTAAACGCAGAGTATGTGGCTAAATAAAAAATAAATAAATAAATCAATCATTTTATAATAAAACACATTTATTAGTTGTCGACTTATATCACAGGAAATGAAAGGAATGAAATTAATCATCATGAATATATTATATGACAATTTTTTTTTATTAGTTAAATAATAACTCGCTTTTACTACTAGAGATGTTGTTAATAAATAAGTACTAAAATTATTGCTTGTTAACAGGTTAATAAATAGCTAACTTATAGACATACAAATGTTCCAATAAAATACTTATAACATATTAAAACTATTCCTAATCTTCGTGAGTTTTAATATGCTTTTCTAGCTCGCTTTTCTTTATAAATTCTACTGGGCAATGATCACATGAGTATACAGTTTTTTCGTGTGTTAGTTGCATGTGTCTTTTGAGATGTGAGGCGCGAGTGAGTCGTAGTCCACAGATACAGCAGACATGGGGTCGGGCGCCAGTGTGTGTAAGTAGATGCTGTTTTAAATCGCTGCGAGTGATAAAGGCGCGTCCACACGTATCACACTCGAAGTTCTTTTCGCCTGTGTGTCGCCTGGAATAGATAGACAACTCTTTAGATTTAAATTTTATTCTACTTTTATAATACTTGCAGCCAATGAGCAGTAGAACTTTATGTTAAAGTGCTGGGTATAAGGCCGCGTTTTAATATCAGTTATCGTCGCGTTCATACTGTTCGGGTAACCTGCGTCGTCGCACCAACAGACTGTGCGCCTTATAATTTTGAGCAATCAAGAGAAAAATAAACATGAACGCGACGGTCGCGTTCTAGCGCGATGATCGCTTTTGTTTAGAAGGTAATACAGCGTCATTTATTTAGATGGTCGGACAGAAAGTTTTGTACTAAAATGTATTATTAAATCTTTCTAATTATTTGCAACGGTTTTAAAAAAAAAAAAACAAATGTTTACCGAGTGTGGTACTGTAGGTGTCCTATAGTCCTAAATGAGCGCGGGCACAGCTTACAATCATATGGTAGTACTCCTGAGTGCTTCCGCTTGTGTGCTGCTAAACCTGCTGACTGAGCGAAAGCATCTCCACATATTGGACACTGCAGAGGTTTCTCACCCTGAAAATTTTAATGATAACATAACAGCTTGTAATTCCCAACGGGTTAGACAGAAGTCTACCCAACAGTACATCCACATATCCGGATTCCCAGTTGATGGCAATAGGCTTCCCCTAAATAGACCTTAAAACAACTGATGAAATTAGGGTTATATTAGGTTAAACCTCTGCCAAACCTTTCTCAGATTACGGCGTGTTGTTATATTTATGTTACTTTTACACTTTAAAAAATATATAAATTTTTAGTGTTATTTTTGGACAAATTAGGCCTACAGCATAGCTGTAGCAGATGTTGGTAAAAAAAAAACAAATTCTCGTTCAAATTCTATACCATGGTTTTAAAATACATAAAGCTAGACTCTAGTGGTGCCTATTGTATAAAAAGTTGTAAAAAAACTTTTTTTGATTCCAGGGTTTTAGTAGTGTATTTAATCCTTGGTAGTTTGTGGCGCGCACTAAAGAGTTAACAAAAATTGCTTAACACTAGGAGAATATTGACATCCAATCTTAGTCCTTCAACTGAATGCCAATGTGACAGGAAACCACCTACAGTATGTGTTCTCAGATGCACTTTCAGGTTCTGCGCCAGAGAGAAGTTTTTACTGCAATGTGGACAGGAAAATGGCCGCTCCCCAGTGTGTGTCTGCATGTGGGTCTTGAGACGAAATCTGAAGGGCAGAATGTAGAATGTTAGACGAGAGAAGAGAATCGATAAATATTTTCTTCATTACAAACTTCTAGCGGTGCCCACCAGCTGCTCAGCTCCTAAGAGTGATATTACACATCTATCAAATATTAAAAGAAAACCAGTACTTTCTGAGATTAGTGCGCTCAACCAGACAAGCTCTTCAGCTTATAATATGTTTATAGGAGCTATATAATTAAAATATTACCATCCTTACTAATATTATAAAAGCAAAAGTGACTTTGTTTGTTTGTTACCTCTTCATGCCTTAATGGCTAAACCGATTTTGATGAATTTTGGTACAGAGATAGTTGGGATGTAGGAGACAGACATAGGCTATTTAAAAAAAAAAAGAAATGGTAGGTATATGAGGGAAGAAAAGGGTAAACTTAGTTTTGCTATTACAAATCAATAAGGCGCAATGGCAATAACTGCAGGTAGCAGGTACCTGCAAATCAGGAAAGGGGAACTGTGTTACCCCAAATTTAACAAGAATGAAGCAGCGGGCAAAAGCTAGTTTTTCTATATAAGTACCTATAGGAGGATGATGTTGCTGATGCATTGGTGATTCATAAAGATCATTTAATTTTATTCCTATTTACTTGCCTTGATGACATTACTTTTCCACATGTAAAGCATTGTTGTTTACGAGTGTCCTTGTTATTTATACATTTTGACTGCATTTCCTCTTTTGTGTCCATATTTGTTTCATTACCCATAAAGTCATCAGTTAAGGTGGAATGGTCCATTATACTATGATCAAGACTTTCATCTATAAATAGCTTTTCTGCTTCACTTTTAGGAGATAAAGAAGTGTCAATGTCTGATAAGAAGTTATCATTTACTATATTAGTATTGCCTATAATGAACTTGTTTTCCATACAATTATTTTCCAGTAAGGCCCTTAGTTTTACATCAGAAGTTTCACAAAGTTCAATAAATTCTATACAGTCATCGAGTTTTTGAACACATTTTGAACATATTCCATCTGGAAGGCCATCTTCTGGTGCTATCTAGAAAAATTAAATAAAGAAAAAATCATAAAGACCTTTCTTTTGAAAATGAAGGTTCACGCGACAAATGTGAGATTTACTGTATAAATGACCACGACAAATGTGAGATTTAATGCATGAATGAAACTGTATGACTCTAGCCTAACTTAATCTATTATTCAGATAAATAGTGACAAATTTACACAGAGCAGCATTGATTCTCATACAATTAGTATTTTTAACACCCACCGTACTCTTAGTGTAAGCGTAGTCTTATTAATCGTCGATTTCTTTTATAACTAGCATTAAACAATAATATTATCATACTCACGTGTACTTTCGCAATAGACATTAATTTCGTAGATATCTTAGAAAACCCTGTCTTTTTAAATATATCTATTAATAATTCTTGATTTAAACAGACTCGACAAATATTTGCCGTCATCTTAAATGTATAAATCTAGTGTTTGTTCTAAGAATAAGCGCGTTTTCTTATTTTAATTTAGAAAAATATAAACAAAACATTGGCAATTTGACATGAGCTATGCTTTGACAATGACATGAATGACAAGACTGACATAAGACAGAGTTGGTCCAAACAAGAAGCATAATTTTATTTTAGTAAGAAATAACAAAGTACGGTTTTAAGATTTTAGTATGGTATTAGTGGATCTCCGGGCTCGTTAAAAATCCACACAAATGAGTATCTTGCTTTATCCATCTTTTCTAACGATCGAACAAATAAATTGGCACTAAAATAAATAACAGTGAAATCGTCCTTTAAGTTACTTGATCGTACAGTCTGACCAAAAAGAGTAGAAATTAAATAAATCAAAACTAAATTTCTCTTCATATGGCAATTCGAAAGAAATGTCAAACAGCAGTCAAAATACCAAAACAAAGAAAGTGTATTGTGAATTATTGCGATTTTTGTTAGGTAATAAACGCTTAAGACAGTTAATTGTTATTGAAAATGGGCAAGACGATAAAAAGTGGTACCAGAGAAGTCATTTACAATGTTTTTAAACGATGTTTGGCGGAATATCATGCCGGGAAACTTTTAAACGAATTGGATGATCTTTACAAACGAGTCGCCGATATGACAGGTATTTATTGACTCTAATTTTATATAATATACATAGTTCATGATCCAAGTTACAGTTTACTTAAGCTACGTATTAAAAAAATACCATATCATCGATGTTTTTTACGGATTTAGCATAATTTTAGAGGTTATGTTTGCATAATGAAAGTAGGTACTTTCACAAAGACTGTATAGAGCGACTGCATTTTTTGATAATCGCGCACGTCATTCTAAATTAATGTTTTATTTTGATTCCAGGAAAATCAGAAAGTACTGTCCGACGCATAGTTAATGAAGGCAGTAAAAACGAAGGTAAATTTATAACACCAGCCAAGCATAGAAAAGGCCGTCCAAAAATAGACCTGGATGACTTTAATCTCTGTGCAATTCGCCAGAAAATACAATTTTCTTACACTGTGCAGAAAGTAGCACCAACTTTGCGGAAGCTGTTGGCTGTGGCAAAAGAAGAATTAGACTATAAAGGAGGCCGTGAGAAATTAAGACAAATATTACATGCATTAGGATTTTCTTACAAAAAATGTTCTACAAATAGAGAATCACTAATAGAAAAAACTAATATAGCAGCAAAGAGAGAAAAATATTTGGAAATAATAAAACGTAATCGGGATTTGCCTGTTGAACTACAAAAACAAATTGTTTACTTAGATGAAAGTTATATCCACAGTTCATATAAATTAAGAAAATGCTGGCAATCTATTAAAATCAAAGGCATAAAGCATGACATTTCAAAAGGAAAGAGATGGATAATTGTCCATGCAGGAACTGCCAACGGATTTGTACCCAACGCTTTATTAATATTTAGTGGTACCAATAAAATGGAGGATTATCATTCAGAAATGAATTCTCACAATTTTACCAAATGGGTAACAGAAAAATTAGTTCCAAATCTCACTGAAGCATCTATAATAGTCATGGATAATGCGCCTTATCACAGTGTGGTGCAGAATAAGGCTCCAACATCAGCTTCCAGAGTTGATGAAATAAAACTGTGGCTGTTAGAAAATAATATCCCATTCGAACCAACTACAAGAAAACCAGCATTATTAATGCTTGTTAAAAAGCACAAACCTGAACCCGTGTACGAAATAGATGAGTTGTTGGGAGAACATGGTCATGAAGTGGTACGGCTTCCTCCGTACCACTGTGATTTAAACCCCATAGAGCTCATCTGGGGCATCGCAAAGCAAAAAGTTGCTGCGTGTAATATAGGAGCAATAGATATAAAAAAAGCAACTGAGGAAGCTTTTAATAGCATTGGTCCCGAAACGTGGAATAATTGTGTTGAACATGTAAAAAAAATTGAACAAGATTACTATGAGAGGGGTAGAACACTTTATGAAGATATAGACCGACTAGTAATTAATGTTGGAGAGGACAGCAGTGACAGCGGCTCAGATTCTGAAGATTATCAAGAGCTGGGATCGGACATGTCAGGCGTAGAACATTTCGATAGTGATTAGAAAATGTTATTTTAATTATGTATAATAAAGAGGTTTAAACTTTTCTTGGTTTTTTTTTATTTATTATCATCATTAACATCGTTTCAGCCGATAGACGTCCCGAGGTTGGACGTAGGCGTCTAAGGCGCATTACTTAATGTAATTTATTTCATCACTGCTGCTCTTATTCATACTTTTACATATAAATACGTAGAATATTATGTATCATAGCAAAAGAATTTGAGTAATTCCCTTGATAATACTTAACTTTGATGAACTGAGCTATGAGCTATACTAATACCCGGTTCATAAGAATAAAAAAATATTTCTAATCATGGATTTTATGACAAGATCTACCTAAAAAGACACCCAACACGTGCATTGGTTAGAAGGACCTTCTATACAAATGTGCCCATTACCCTTTGGCATGAAATGTAATGATTTTCCTGACTAATTTAAAAAAAATACTACAAGTATCAAGTTCATTCGTGTTATAGTATAAATGATACCATTTAAACGATAGTGGCGGCCTCAATTTTTTTCTACTCTTTATGGCCAAGCTGTACGTTGTTGCAGCAGTTCACTGACCTCTTTTACTTAACTGTCACTTCAAGGTCTTCAAAAAGTTAACTAGTCTGCGTCACAGAGTACTTTTATGTCTGCGTTTCAAACTTATTTTACGTATAAACCATTTCAGATTTTGATTAATATTTTGATAAAAATATGTCTGTGAAACTTTATCATTTTCCTATCAGTGGCCCATCGCGTGGAGCTTTACTCGCAGCTAGAGCCGTTGAAGTGCCAATAGAAGTCGAAATTATTAATTTATTCAAAAAGGAACAGATGAAAGAAAGTTTTTTGAAAATAAACCCTCAGCACTGCGTACCTACATTGGATGATGATGGTTTCGTTATATGGGAGAGCCGAGCTATAGCGTGTTACTTGGCCGACAAATATGGAAAAGATGACCAGTACTACCCAAAAGATTTGAAACAGCGCGCTTTGATCAATCAGAGATTGTACTTTGATAGTTCCTCATTATACGTGAAGATAAGGGCTATTTGCGTAAGTAAAGCATGAGTTGCGGAATGTTTATTTACATTCCTTTGCATATGCTTCCAAAATTTCGTCAGTAGTATTTTTTCTTTTTATACCTACTTAGTAAGATATGGGTGATGATCTGCCAATTTATTTTCCAGTTCCCGATCTTATTCCTTGGTGAGAAAGAAATAAAGAAGCCACTGAAAGATGACCTGAACACCACTCTTGGCTTCCTGAACCAGTTCCTCAACAATAGTAAATGGGTTGCTGGTGAACATCCCACTATTGCTGACACATCTATTTATGCATCTCTGAGCAGCATCCTGGTAAGAACAATGAACAAATTATAAATACTATGTATTGAGCTGGAATTGTCTGGTGTCATTTTATTTAGTGAACCATATTTTACTTAGTGCAGTAAACCTTACTAAAATAACTCTGCAATTTATCAAATAATTTTGGGTCATTGCAAATGGGTTAAAGTTATAACACTAACTAATTACCCCTATATACTCCAAAAGGATAAGCAGAGGAATAGCCAACAAATTATATTTAATTTGAGGTAAACTATGGACCTGTATTTATTTTTTATTGCACTTTTGTTGCCATGTTGTTATGTAACAAAATAAAATAATGTTCTATTAAAAAGTTGTTCAGTGTTTATTTATTATCTGTATTTCAGGCTGTTGGCTGGGACATCTCAAGCTTCACCAACATTGAAAGATGGGTGAAGCAGTGCTCCACCCTTCCAGGAGTTGCAGAAAATGATGAAGGGGCTAAAGCTTTTGGAGATGCTGTCAAAAAGAATCTTGCTTAAAAAAATTACATTATTTTACTTACAAAATATATTTTTGATACATTTTATAAATTATTGTATAACTTACTAATATACAACAGTGATTGCAATACATTAAAAGACCATTGTTTAATTTGACCTCAAACTATAAACAATGAAACCGTAGCAAATCAAGAATAACATTGTTTTATCAACCTGTCTTATTAATATTGCAAATAAAATATAGACTTTACTTAAAAAACTTTAAAACTAATTGTTGTTCATTTCGAACTTGCCTCTTTAGGACAGTTTCAGATTTGAAGTCATAACTAGACATAATTTGAACAACTTCATCAGGAATGTTTTCTTCAATGAGTAGGAGATAGAAGACTCCGTTAGTGGCTAGTTTCTTTGGTATTGTGTGGAGTAGCTTGTCGGTAACCTCTCGGCCTTTAGCCCCACCTGCCCAACTAGCTGTAATGTCACATCCACCACACTCCTCACTTTCAGTCACCACATACGGTGGATTGAAGATGATAACATCAAAAACATTATCAGTAAAAGAACTAGCCAAGTCCATATTGCAGGAATCTAAATTAACATTATTATATGTTGCAGTTTGCTTAGACATTGCACAAGCTTTAAAATTAATGTCTGTGCTTATACAGAAAGTTTCAGGGAATGCCATGCCAAATGCTGTTATAACTACACCACTGCCAGTCCCAACTTCTAAACAGAATGTGGGGTTTTTGTTCTTTAGATACTCTAGGTCTTTTTCTAAGGCATCTATGAGTAGGAAACTGTCCTCAGCTGGTTCATACACATGATCATAGTCAGCCTTGTTGATGTGGTTCTGATATGGGGTCTCCATGTTGTCAGTTGATAGTTCCCTTGTCAGTGACCACTCCACTGGTGCTCTGTTCAGGCTCTTGAGGAGGTTCAGGCAGTACAGTTGTGCGTACAGTCTTCTCTTTGCTTACCATTCGTCTTATTTCATTGAGTCTATCCTGAAATAGTCACAAGGATTTGATTAGAATTTTGCAAATACTATTCAGTTTTTGATTTATTTCGTTACAAAGTTTTAACTTGTGGTGAATAATTCCTAGAGACTGAAATAGATTGATTATACTTGCCTAATCTTTAAATGATAAATGATGTTTATTTTGCAAGTAGGTTTTCACAAACACTTTTACATGTCTTTTTTTAAAAACTAGATGAGGCCGGTGTTTCGTACCCGACTACTCTGAGAAGAAACAGCCGAAACAAACTCAGAGGTCATAGTTTCTTTTAAAGTATTTAAGTAGGTAACATGTGGATCTTTTATAAAAAATCTAATTGGACTCACTCTTGACCTCTATCTTGTCTAAGCTTACTGCCCAGTAAGCTAACCCAACAGATACCTGTCACACACACACATTCATACACCTCTTTGTGAGAACTCCACAATAAAATTGATAAATTTGAGGGAAAATGTAATTTAATCACTTCCTATTCCGTACTCTGGTAAAAACAGTATATTCAAAAAGGATAAAATATCTGCACATTAATCAACAGGAAATCAAAAGCAGTTATTTTATCCCAGTATAATGAAGTAACAACAAACCTGTGATGCTTGTAACACATTCAGTACTACAGTGACTTTGTGTTTGCAAGATATGAGCTTCTTCACATAGGGGTCCAAGTCAGGGTGATTGTTCAAAGCTTCTCGTACATTCTGCAGCTCTTCATTCAATGATTCTATCTGCTGTTTCAGTTCTAACTGGGAGATCCTGAAAATTGTAGATCAAAGTTAAGAATCTTTTACGTGGATGGGGTTTTAGGATGTGCATTGTGATGTGTGGTTTGTATGTAGCATGGGTGCTTGTGTTGTGACCTACTTTTTAGTACACAAGTACATTTTATCTATTTTAGTTTAAAATACACTTGAACTAATAAAGTCTCTATGACTAGATAGATATATAAAAGTTGTGGCATCAACGAGTTTCAAGAAGATGAGGTTTCATCGTAGTTGTCTAATTATTAATCGTCGAAAATTGGATCATGAAGCAACATGTGCGTACAAATGTTTATTAACCAAAAAGTCGCTCACAATATCATTTTTTTACCTTGTGGCTCTGACCCTGTCATCTAACTGGTCCACAGTTGGTTTTAAAAGCCCAAGCAAGCCCTCGGCTAAAGTATCCCTTGTCGGGTTGTCGCACAAGTTACCGGTGTTCTCATCAGCCGATGTTGTAGTGCTCTCAGTGTCGTCCATTTCGTAATAACTTGCTATTACTGCTTCATTTTAGATTGAATAGCGCAGAAGAATGATAAATTACAAATATTTAGGCTTTATTTTTTCCACAAAAACTGACAATTCAAGCGTGTCATGTGTCAAGTGATTGTCATTTTTCACTTGGCCGTCAGGCGTCAGTGTCAGTCCGCATTTTTCTGTTGGTTGGTACCATTTTTATTGTAGTTGCGTTCAAAATATAAATTATTTTCAATTAAGTCATATGATTGCACAAAAACCGAATGTCTCCGATGCACGGCAAAAGCAGGGCAGTTTCAACAACACTCTTAAAGCATTATTATATTGAACGAGCAGGATATCCAGCGATCTTTTGTAATAATCAACACAGATTTCCCGCGTACAGACGCGGTACACCGTGCAAGTCTACGGGAAAATATTACTTCGGACCGCTAAAGCCCTGCACTCCCTCTCTATATCTACATCGTTTCTAAATTCTTCCTCATTTAAAATAGGATCTCTTGCTAATTTTTGCCGCGTTCAGAAGCAACATCTTCAAACTTAATTTAAAGCATGTGCGGCAGCGTAGGCAACCCATACGGTTTAGTTAGATAAAGTACCGTCCCATTTCACCTGATTCATTAGGCTGCGATACCAGTACTGATAGAACACACATTTCTGCTGCGCATTTTTAACCCATGCACCATTTAATCCCATGGGTTTTCATTACTAGAAATTAATAACATTAAAGACAAAGCGCTGTACAAAGCAAGTAGTAAAACGTCTAGATTTTCGTCGCAAAGTTAGCCGTATCTGTACATGCCACTAGCCAAAAAAAATACCGTGTATAGTTCAATACATAAAGTAAAGACTTAAACCAAATCAGTTTACAAAAGTGGTCTAGTACTACGAAAAAAAAAATGTTTAAAAAGACCACGAAAAAATTTTTTCAGCGACAGCCATCATATTTTTTATACCTATAACAAAGGAAATGTTATAGACTAAAGATATTAGGTCCTTACATATGAAATTGGCGTTTTTCGTACTGGCCACTTTAATCACGAATTTCTCCTCTTTGGTAAGGAATTCCAAATTCAAATTTGTACAGCTATTTACTCATGTATTTGTGCTTCGATGACCGTCATTCATTTGTTTTTTTTCTTCTGTTTTTTCTGTTTGCGTCACTCATTTTACAAAATGGAAAATTTAAAATATCGCATTATTTACGAGTACGAGTTCCGCCGTGGCACTAGTGCTGCGGAAACGACTCGAAGGGTGAATGATGTGTATGGCGGTCATGTTGCAAAAGAAAACACAGTTCGTTTTTGGTTCCAACGTTTTCGTTCTGGAAATTTCGACCTGCAGAACAAGCCCCGTGGACGGCCTGAGACCCAAGTTGATAATGGAGAATTGAAGGCTATTGTGGAAGCGGACCCATCGCAAACCACGTCCGAGTTAGCTGCAGGCTTCGATGTTAGTGATAAAACTGTTTTAATTCACTTGAAGCAAATTGGGAAGATTAAAAAGCTTGAAAGGTGGGTACCTCACGAATTGACTGAAGCAAACCGGCAAACGCGCGTCGACTGCTGCGTTACATTACTGAACCGGCACAACAATGAAGGTATTTTAAACCGAATCATTACCTGTGATGAAAAATGGATTCTTTACGATAATCGGAAGCGCTCAGCGCAATGGTTGGATCCTGGCCAGCCAGCCAAATCCTGCCCCAAGCGAAAATTAACCCCAAAAAAGTTACTTGTAAGCGTTTGGTGGACTAGTGCCGGTATTGTTCATTACAGTTTTCTCAAATCTGGCCAGACTATTACAGCTGATGTCTATTGTCAGCAATTACAAACCATGATGGAAAAGCTAGCGGCTAAACAACCAAGGCTGGTCAATCGCTCCACGCCACTGCTGCTTCACGACAACGCCAGACCACACACTGCGCAACAGACGGCTACCAAATTAGAAGAGCTTGAATTGGAATGTCTTAGACATCCTCCGTACTCCCCGGACCTTGCTCCAACAGATTACCATTTTTTTCGCAATTTGGATAACTTTTTGCAAGGGAAAAAATTCAACTCCGATGGGGCAGTCCAAATCGCCTTCAAAGATTTTATTGATTCCCGTCCGACTGGTTTTTTTAGTAAAGGGATCAATGAACTACCTATAAGATGGCAAAAGTGCATTGAAAACAATGGTTCATACTTTGATTAATTAAATATATTATATTAAAAAATATTCGACTTTTTGTTCCTTCCATACAAAACGCCAATTTCATATGTAAGGACCTAATATATCTAAAATTTTTCAAACACGGAACTGTATTTTTATTTATTAAATATTCAATTATAACTGCAAAATGACCTACATTTTGGCGGACATGATATTCAAATAAAATCAAACACCAAAATATTTTCGACCTTATTTCTATTCTTTCGATGCAATACTGTCGTGTACTTGTGTCAGACCATGTCCAGTATGCAGCTAGCCTCATTTCCGCGAATACCTAAAGATTAGCTTGTTACCGCGCCTTAAGTAATCTCTTTAGAAGCAACCCGCAGCCGACAGTTCTTTAGACAAAATGGCACTTTGGTCCATAAGGGTTCGCAACCCCTGCTCTACGGACTATTCAAAACAAGTTGATGGAAAGGCACTAGAGGGATATAGAAAATGCTTTATTTTAATGTTTCAATGATTGCTTAAAGGTGTGTCCAAATATCGAGCGGCAATCGAGCGCGGCTGCCGCGCGCGGCCCGCCGCGCTGTGATTAGACGACTGCCGCGCGCGAACGCTTCTGGCTACCTGCCGCGCGCGAACATTCTTAGTAAACATTCGGCAGTAATTGTGTTTGGACGTATTTCTGCGCACAAACATGGACAACGAAACATCGATTCGTTTAATTGAAATGTATGGATCTTTTAATGAGTTATGGGATCCTCGACTGCGACTAAAAGTTGTTCCTCAAAAAACGATCTACAAAAATGGTCAGATATAATTTTTTCGTAAAATTATAAAAAAAAATTACATCTAAAAATATTTTTTTTTTCTGGAATATCTGAAGATTTTCGCTTATAACTTTTTTATTTATAGTTCTACGACAAAAAGTTACTGGACCAAAGTTGTAGAGAATTTAATTTGCAACAAAAAATGTTGGCAATTTTTTTTATCAAATAAAATATAGTTTAAGAGATATATCGTAAAAACCATTTCAACCTCTATTTTCAAGATGGCGGCCGTGGGACAAGGGTTGCGACCCCACAAATTTGTTTTTAGCTTTATACTGACCCCCCTACACATCAAAAAAATAAAATTGCTTCCTCTAAAAAACGCAAGGTAAGGCCTAAAAAATGTAACATTTCAATGGACTAGGTAATTAATTTCATAATTGATTGACTCAATATTCTGTAACCTCCGTTGAAAAAGTGGTTTCATCCAGCATTTCCTCATTAAAATATGTTTCTTCTTAGCTCGTTTACGCAATTTTTTAATAATAAGCAGAGCTACGACACATGCGACCGCTTTCATTTTAGTTCTGATGCCAACTGAAGCGCGCGGCATATCTTGGTTGTGCCGCGCAGTACTGCCGCGCAAACATTAGTTGGCTTTGTCCAAACTAGAGCGCGGCAGAAATGTGTCCTACAAATGCCGCGTGTTGCTGCCGCGCTCTTGCTGCTCAATGTTTGGACACACCTTAACAGGTAACCATACTTATTTAAATTAACATCATGCTAAATTCCTCATCATTCCAACAGGAACAACGAGACAAGGGCAGTACGATGAAGAATTTAGCATGAAGTCGTGTAAGCAGGTTTGTTTTTCTCTTAATCTCGACGTAATATTAGTTTAAAAAAAAATACAAAAAACATCTATAAATTGTTTATTATTAAAATTAAGGAGGCACATGCAGGGCAGTATTTCAGCTTGTACTATTGTTATTCTATGCCTACATTACTTACACACTACAAATTGTTCTAACGACTGACAAAACATTAAACATGCTGTTAATTGATCAGTTTGATTCCCTACCTACATTGAGCAAATTACAATACTGTTCAGTCCACAAAGTTACTGGGCTTTGATTGATATCTACACTAATCTATTGGTAAAAAAATAATATTTGGGTTGGTATTTTATTAACAAGATATTTAGTGGTATTATAATAAGGTAAATTAACTAACTAAGTAGCCCGTGAAAAGACGAATTGTGAAATATTTTTTTTTATTTATACTGTAACTAATTGTCATATCCTAATAATCTAGATTTTGGCGGCGCGATGTTTTACACTAATTCTAGTCTAAATAAAGCTAGTTTTTAAAAACTCATTCACATTGTGTCCATAAGCATTTTCATTTGTTCCTTCACATGTGTTTCCATGTCTGAAAAATCCCGCAGAATGTCTTCTATCATTTCGACTAATATTGTTGGCCATTGTACTTCAAGTGCTCTAAGTCTTTGCGCTGCCCCACATGCTAATTCAATTGCGTGTGATAGTTGACCGCGCCCACGAACTCGCCAGCTCATGTCCTCCTGTGGAATACATTGTGTTGCAATAATGTTACTGACACTAATGAGAATAATACGATCTTCAAATACGTACTGAATCTTACAAGGTACAATTCAGCTCCATTCCATCGTGTTAATAACGTACGAGTACATACTAATGTTGATTTTAGTTTATTTGTTTATACGCATATTTTTATATATTTCTTATTAAAAAACAAAGAATACAAAAATAAGTAGCACACCGGTATCGGAAACAGGGTCCAAGCTACTGCGTTGCGGGCTCCAGAGAAAGGAACTTAACAATACGAGCCGTGTCCAAGAGTACCGCTTTCTGTATCAAGCCCTTGATCCAGCTGCCTAATTGGAGCCTCATTAGGTATTGGTCGAGGGTCTTGGCAATTAAACCATTAGTAGATACGACTATCGGCACAATTATCGCTGAGTCCACATCCCACATGTCGACAACCTTGCGAATCAAATATATTGATTTATTATTTACCTGTGACACATTTCCCTTTTTATATTGCAAGGCTTCTTTTGCAATAACGTCCCTTAAAGCCGGATCGGCAGCTCTTAACCATGCCTGAGCACTAGCAGTACTATTACCACTCCTTCCCAGTCTCGACAAAAGAGGTTGTAACGGAGCGTCAGGTATAGCTCGGAGTACAATATCACTAAGCCCTCCATAAGTTCTATTTGCCGACTTGATTTCTTCATCAGTCACCTGAAGGATAATCAATTTAATAACTTCCCCACTTAATACAAAGTGTAAATAATATGTTTATGTTTTTAATGTTATAATTTTCAACAATAATTTAAAACTTAAAACTTTTGGTTAGTCTGTTGCTGTCGTGGTGTTGCATAAAATAGGCCATAGCTTTTTTAAGATAAGTACATTTTTAATTTACTATTTCTCTTCATTTTATTAACAAACATTCTCAACATTTCAGAAAATTAGGTTAGGACAGTCTTATACGTTCGAATTTAAATAAATAAAGCTCCAATATGTCCGTAACTAGAAGGTTCCCAGGTATGGTCCAAAGCAAAAATACGCAATGACAGGGGGGAGGGCATGTCCCTTTCGGTCTCGTTAAAGGTCTTTTAACACCCATTATTTTCAGCACATGCCACTACTTTATTTAAATCTACTTACCGGCTCATCATTGATTTCTTTTAAACCCCAATGAGCGAGCCTGTAGATAGCATATTCTCTCCAGATTTTCGCATTAATGGGATTACCCTCGGGTAGTACTGTTAGACCGGTGACGCCTCGCAATTCAGCTAGAGCGTGCAATTGTCCAAGCCATTGTAGACCCGTCGCACGAACTGATATGTGGCTGACGTTTGGAAATCTGATAAAACAAATAATTGGTTTAAGTTTAACTTAAAATAAATATTATATCTTGTTTTTTTTAACTTACTTGGTCTTTAGCTCAGGCAGTGACTGTGCGACTGCATTGTAATGTATATAGTGGTAGGCAGCACGCGTGACAGTGCGCGCACGCTCCCAGTCCCAGTCACGAGCAAGACGTCGGACAGCACCAGCTCCCCAAGCGCTTACCACTCCGTCACAGACTTCAACTAGATAATCAACTCCTGTAAAATAAGGTTGTAGTCAATATTATACGTAAGATATTTGATTTTGTTAAAAACATCGCAAAACTCTTACCCTGTTCTCTGTCTTTAGAAGCAGGCAATGTCTTCGGCACAGGTTCTGAAGATTTGAAGTTAGCTAAATTCAAATTTTTTACCGACTTTGTTCTTGCTGTAGATGCTCTATTGGCTGAAGATGCCCTTTCATTCCTCCGTGATATTGTTGCACTCCTTATGTTTCTACTCGTTCTGCTATTAAGGGAGCCTTCTCGACGCAGAACTTTACTATTATGATCACTTCCTGAAGTCGAGGAATTGGCTACAGAACCAACATTTGTACTACTTGAAATATTGCTCGCGTTTTCACTTATATCTGAATTCTTGGATTTAGATCTGCGACTTTCTGGGTCACAGACTGACTTTGACCGCATCGTACCAAAGTTTTCTCGACGCCTCAAAGCTGTTGGCATGCGTCGAACAGGTCTTTTCTTCGTTTCCTCTTCACTGTCACTGCTGGATGATGGCAGCGAGCTGAACGAAGAATCGACTACTGGTTCGACACTGGAAATACTTTCCCAGCGTTTTAGTATCGGCTCTGAGCTATCTGCCAGTTTTACATTTTCCAAAGAAGATATTATCGGTAATAATATGGGCGGTAGTCTCAAATCACTACTAGTGGATGTAGAATGAGATGCGTCTGTGTCTTGGGAGGCACTTCTATCAGAAAAATTAACTCTTCGCTCAGAGGGTTTTCTGGCTGTTGAACTTCTTTGCAATTTTTTCATTGGCGACGTTTTTGCTACATTGTCTGTGCTCGTTTTTGCATTTGCATCACTATTTATTTTGCAATCAGATTCTTCGGTTTCGGCGTGCTGCAGCGACATAATGACATCTGGAAGTGCTGCAGCTTCCAACATTTGGGATTCACCACTTGGTGTAATGACTGTTGTCGCTTCTATTGAGAATTCTTTTTCTGTGTCTACAGTTTTGGTTATACCAGTTGGAGGGACGAAGCATTTATTTTCCGATCTAAAAACAAGATAAATGATTAAACTTGAGTTTCATATGTAGTTTATAATGTTGTAAGATCAATTTATTACACACTATTAGCTTTGCAGTTCGGTAATTGCCACACAGGGTCGTACTACCGAGATAAAAAGTTTCACACACACAGATGCATACATAAACTCACGCCTTTATCCTATAGCGGTACGTTAAAATCACAGAATGCCTCCTGTTACGATCATAACATACTCCTTGTGCCTGCCTCGTCCACGTTGATACGTCTGGTCATACACGCAAGCTAGTTGCGAATACTACGCACCTGACCTTTCTGAAGAACCTCACCAAGAAGTTCAGTATATCACTACGTACTTTTAGGTTAGGGATATCTGCTTTGTCCTCTATCCTCTCCATATGAGCAAACTATGTAACCATACTCTTTTTTTTCACAGCGTTTTTTAAACCGCAACGGTGTCGTTTAACTTCAGTCCTTAATTTATCATTTGAGTGTTATCACACATAAGTACTCCGCAAGGAACGTATTTCCACAGAATTAATTTATTTTACTTTCATGCCTCGTTTGCCACACCCAACATTCATTCCATATATTAGTGTTGGCATCAGCACCCTGTTGTGAACAGCCAGTCGAGCCCTAATGACTTCAATTGGTTGGTCAGAACCGAGTATTATATTCACTTTTGTCCCGCATACTCTCCTTTCCACATCCACTTCAATCTTTCAATTTCTTGTAAACTAGATAAATAAACTGCCTAAAAATAGAAAATCATTCACGTGTTCCAAACTCATATTTTTTTACATCACACACCGACACATCTTCTTCTCTTTCAAGTTCCGAAACCTTCGTCTTGTTCACATTTCAATTCATCCCTTTTACTAATTAATGCTTCACGTAATGAATACCATATTTTGCAACTGTTCCGTTGACGAACACGCTGTTGCTACTTATATCGTTTATGTAAATCCAAGTTATGAAGTGAAGTACTTGCGTGAATGAGGGACACACATCCATCCATCTGTGCTCATAAACTTTCGCAGTTATAATAGTAGTAAGAAATTAAAGTGATAATGAAAACCTGAGCAGTTCCCAGTTTGTACGAGCATTGTTGATTATTTGATCTCGTCTAGCTTCTTGTTGCGCTGCTCCACCTAGGGCGCAGTAAGCTGCGTGTGCTGCTTCTTTGTTATTTCTCCAAGCCATTGCAGCCTTACGTACCTGTACCAAATGTAACATATATTTAAAAAAATATCTGATTCATAATGTGAAGACGCTTTTTGCTAATATTTTTACAGTTTTCGTACCTGTTCAGTAACATGCATGTTGCTCAAAGTCAGTAAATTAGGTAGATATGACACAAGAAACGGTATGCAATCCCCACCCAAAGCCACAGGATTTCCGTCTAGAGATACATCAACTAGAGATTCTGCTTCAGCAAGGGACGACATGTCCTCTACACTGGAAATCAGAAATAAAATAAACTGCAAATTATCACGAAGTTAATAAGTGAATACGAGATTGGTAGTTGGATATATATACCTTTGTAAATCATTGTTACCAAGATAAAGTTTTTGTAATTTTGGCGTGTTTTGAAATCCAAGCAGCTTCCTCAAACGATTTCTTTTCAAATTCAGTTCTCTCAGAGAAACAAGACCCTGAAGATCAGTTTGCCCGACACATTTGATCTGATTACCAGCTAAATTGAGCACTTTCAGTTCACTTAGGTTGGATAAACCGCAAACTTTTCCTATTCTATTTCCATGTAAATCTAGAACTTCTAACTTCATCAAGTTTGTGAGGCCTTCGATCCTTTTTATCCTGTAACATTATAATATAGGATTGAAGAACTTTCATTAAAAAAAAAGCTTCATCATGATGGCGTTTGTTGGTTACCTGTTTTTCCCCATTAGAAGCACACGCAAGCCAAACAGTCTTTCCAAAGAAGTAATTTTGTCAATTTGGTTGTCGTACACATCCAGAAACACAAGTTTACCTAAATCTAATGGAGATAATCCCGATAAACTGTTAATTAGATTGTGCTGTAAGGATAAAAGTCGTAAGCCTGGCTCTCCGACTATGTGGGGTATTGACGAAAGGCCTCTCCTGGAACCAATTACAGCGTATTAGCGATAACAAATTATAACGTCGACAGATAGATAACATAATAATGGAGAAAATGTAGTGCCCACTTTGATCGATAATCCCTCATAAAAAATGGGTGAAAAATTATTTTTAAGGCGAATAATTAAATTATATTGTAAGAGGAACGACGAAGCAACGTGAGACAAGCAGTGTTGGTTAGTTTAATTAAGTACCTATCGAGGCTAATCCGATCAGGCAGTCGGTCTTTTTCTTGTGGTGTCCTAGAAAGTTGAACTTTTCCTTCACCCACAGCTTGCAAATTGATAGTTTCATCTTTGATATCTTCTTTAAGCACGAAATCATTGCTGCAAATCGACGATTTTAAAAAATATACTTTCACCAATACCTACGACGGCTTCAATTGGGTTTTAAAGATACAATAGGAATTAAAGGATTAAAAAATATCAAATAACGAATACTTGTCTGGGACAAAGTGGTTACATGTTTGCTACTTACCCTGAAAGCGTTGTGTGAGATCGTTGTACTAGTGCAGCTCTCGAATCTGGTAGCGCGGGTCTTATTTGCAAAAATAAACGGCCGTCACCTCCAGCACCAGGCTCAACCCGAGGCCCACCGGCATCAAGAGACTGAGCTGACCGACCCCTTGTGCGGAAAGCTATTTTCCTTACCTTTATAAAAAAAATAAGTAGGTACACAACGATCGAAAAATAATAATTTACATATTTACGTAATTTGAATTCGTTGTCCTAGTTACTTACATTTCCACGGTTGTACGTGATAGGCATTATTCTATAATGGTAATAATATTTTATCAACAACGGTACAAAAAGACTTAAGAAACAATTGGCCCCATTTAATACAATTTTATTTTATTAAAATAAATT
Organism: Ochropleura plecta; assembly: GCA_905475445.1. Lineage (NCBI taxonomy): Eukaryota > Metazoa > Arthropoda > Insecta > Lepidoptera > Noctuidae > Ochropleura > Ochropleura plecta. Next base: position 5,330,883 of record FR997740.1, on the reverse strand, counting down.
CGTGCAATAAACAGTTTTGGTCCATTTTAATTTACCACTCAGACAAACAGGTTGCCTAGTAACGCTTAAAACGGTCTTACTCTATATTCTAATCTAATAAATGGAAATCTGCAAGGAAAACGTTATTCTAGTTATGGAGTTATCTCTATAAGTACTCATTTATGCTAATTAAATAATAATGTCCTAGAATTGTTTTAATTGTATAAACTTATGTTTGCATTCACTAAAACGTGTATAAATATTTTTTGTATCCTGTAGTTGTGCTTCTTCAGTTGGTATACATGTACAAATGTCAATGAAAACGACTGACTGAATTGACAAGTTGACAAAAACAAAACAATATCGCATCTCGCGAAAGAAAGGTTTAAAGAAAAGTTATATTTTATTTACTTACAAGGGTATTTCAATTAAAGTTGCATTGATGCGTAGGAGCTTCGAAAAGATTTCTGGGACTGTACTTCGAACATTTAAGAGCCTAATTACATCCAGTTTATTGGCCCCTGTTACTTTTGAAGAAAAAATGGTACGATTCTTCCTTAACCCATACGATGATTACAAGCCAGGAGACCGGTTTTCGATTGAGAGAGATGAGGTAACTTCTCAAATACGTGAGGTCACTAATAGTATTACCAAACGCCTGCATCCTTCACGGAAAAATGTCGATGGTGGTCTATATGTCGGCGTCACCGGCATTTCTTACATGTTTTATAATCTATATAAAAACCCACTACTTTCGGATAATAAATCTGTGTATTTAGAAAAGAGCATAGAATATTTAAAGCCAGCCTTGGAGACTTCGGCGGGAGATAAGACTTCGTTTCTGTTGGGCGACGCCGGTACTTACGCTTTAGCCACTATTCTGTTCAAAGAAAAAGGTGATGAAAATTATTCTGAAATGCTGAAGTCCTACAGATCTCTGTATACCCAATATCTTAACCCTAAGTTCCTTAAATGTGGTGGAGATGAGTTTTTTGTTGGGCGTGCTGGCTACCTGGCTGGAGCGTTGTGGATGAGCCGAGAACTTAAAACACCAGTGTTTACGAATGAGGAGTTATACAAGATTTGTGATGTGATAGTGGCTTCTGGAAAGGATTATGCTGTGAAAAATAACAGTCCTTGCCCATTGATGTATCACTACTATAACACAGAGTATCTTGGAGCCGCGCATGGAATGAGCTTTATCTTACAGATACTTCTATCTGTTCCTGGATATATTAAATTTAACGGTAATGCTGCTAAAGATATTAAAGAAACATTAGAATACCTTGTTTCATTGCAAAATGTTGAAGGAAACTGGCCTTGTTGTATGGAAGAAATTGGACAGAATGAGCACAAGCTGGTGCACTGGTGCCATGGTGCTCCTGGCACTATCTATGCAATGGCTAAAGCGTACTTGGTTTACAAAGATAAGCGATATTTAGATGCTTGTATCAGGGCTGGTGAACTGGTATGGCAGAAGGGGTTGTTACGCAAGGGCCCTGGTATTTGCCACGGAGTAGGTGGCAATGGTTATGTATTCCTGCTCCTGCATAGATTGACTGGTGATGTAAAATACCTGCATAGAGCAAAAATGTTTGCTGATTTCATGTTTACCGAAGAGTTTGTTAGAGATGCAAGGCTACCAGATAATCCGGAGAGTCTGTATGAAGGCACTGCTGGCACCGTTTGTTTCCTGTCAGATCTCCTGGTGCCTGATAAGGCAGAATACCCGTTTCAAGATGTTTTCTCTACTTACAGTTTTTAAATCTGTCTGACTGTTTAATTTGTTTGTGCTGTTTAGAATAGTTATTTAATATTTATTAAAATATTTACATATACTTAGTAAAAACTTTTTATTACTACAACTGTATACAATGATGTTACAAAATGTACTGTGGGGAATGCTGCAATATGTAGTCATTGGATTGTGTAGGTACTATTGCATGTACTATTAGAATTTGTCAATGCTAAAGACTACTATAAGTCCTTCCATTAAAACAAATTTATTCTTATCAAGTCGACATGATGTTGACGTTAATAGAGGTACTATTAACGTAAACAGAAGCTTCACTCATATAATATTCATAATTCCCGTTGACATGCTGACAGTAAAGGCGCTCTTTCATTGCGGCGGCGCGGTATTTTAAAGACTACACTATAAAACACGCACGGATTTACGCTCGCGTGGCTGTAATGAAATTCATGTAAATGAAATAAAAAAAGAGAAAATTAGGTTTGTTCTGTGTTTGTGCTATTAACGGTTAAGGATCCTGTTTGCAAGATCAAAGCAGGACCACCTGTGTATTGTGTTAAATCATACAGTACCTATGGCTTGAAATGAATATTAAAATATGCTGCAGGACACTGAGTGCATATTGTGCTTGTGCCATTCTCCACAACCGAGCGTGTGTAGCTTGCTCGAGCGCCGCAATAGCCTGCTGGACTAATAGGACATTAATCGCGCCCATTTTATTGTCAGTCGCGTTTCAAGTTTAATCGAGTCCATTCACCACAAGATTAGAGGCTTAAGTGCATTCACAAGTAACCGATTCGTAAAGAGTACCAGATACTTTGAGAAGCTACAGTACTCAAGAGTGTATAAAACTTGACCAAGGATTTAAATATTCTTTACTTTAGTCTTTTTTCAACATGAATTTGTTTTGCAACGTATTACTAACTCTTTCTGTATCAGACGTTCCTTTAATAATCGATATTCTTAAACATAAAAATATAAAAAACGGAGTAATATTTCATTGTTACGATAACTATTTTGTGAATGCTATGCATAAACTATTCAACGATCACGATCTCCTAATCGCGAGTGCTAAAATAGATTATAATGTAACTTATAATGTCACGGAGTCTTATTCTAGAGTTGGGTTAGTTATAGACACGGCTTGTGCAGGATGGAGCTCTGTGTTGGACTCAAGAACCACGTTTCAGGGATATTCCTATATAATAATTACAGAACAACTGTATGTAACTACGAAAACTTTATCTCAATACCCAGCAGAAGTCGACTCGGATGTTATCGTCGTTCATAGGGAGAATGAAACATTCAATCTGTATGAAGTCTATAATACTGGGTCAAATTTCAAAGGGAAATACAATGTTAGATTAGTAGGAAGTTGGGATACTTCATTACATATCATAGAATCGAAACGATGGGACTTACAAGGAGCGTTCGTTAAGACAGTTGTAGTAATACTCCCATCGCCCAGGTTGGCCAACCAGACTATAGAGCAGTACATGGAGAAGCCTATCAAGTCCCAGATTGACGTCGACACGGTGCATCGAATGAAATTTTTCACAATGTTGAAGTTTATGCGAGATATGTATAATATCAGGTAAGGTTAGAACTGTTCCGGGGTTTCGAAAGAGATACCGTGGCCCCGGAACTTATAGGGCAATAGAAGGATCATGGGTGGGTTTTAGTCAGTATAAGTCGGGCTGTATGGTCGTTGGCATAAGTCTAACACCCCCCACTCCGCCTAAAGCGGGGGAAGATAATGGATGATTTCCCATCCGCAAAAAAAACGGAACTGCTGACCTATCGTCGTTATGTGTGTTCTGCTGGCATTCTTTTTGTTTGAAATGATTGTTTACAATTGCACCACTTGCACTTTAATAACTGTTCTAGCTGTGGATGTGCTTGTTTTAGTAGGTACTGATAAGTAGTGTACGTTCATTAAATTTAATTTAAGTACCTACCTACCCACAATAAAAAATATAATTTATGTATTTAATATCCCAGTCTACGAGGGTGAATCCGCGGGGTGCTTGGTAGACCATAACTTAACAACTACCAAAGTAAAGTAGGTATGTATAATGTATACCACCATGCCAGCTTTCTCTACCAAATAAAAAAAATCACGAAAGGATGCTGGAATAGATCAGATGCGGACCTGTCGACGGTGAGCAATGGGTAGCTCACCGTCCGTCCATCTATTGACGACAGGCCGTGTCGACGGCGCGTTAGTGTTCCACGCTCGCCTCAAAGAGATTTCAGCAAAGCAGAGGGGCCTGCCACGGCCTCCGCCTGCCGGGGTTGTGGGTTGTTCGAAAGAGATACCGCGCGCGGCCCCGGAACGTAAAGGGCAATAGAAGGAACATGGGTGGGTTTTGATTTCACATCCGCAAAAAAAAGGATGCTGGAATATATGTATAACTTTCTCCTTGAGTAAAAGTCTGTTATAAATTAGCTGCGTTGAGTATCCTATGCTGTTCGAATTAGGAAGAACACAAGATTTGAGCTTTGAAGGAGCCTTGGGTTGTTCTTACATATTTTACTTTATCAAATAAATTGTTTGTAGCTACGACTTGCACCGAGTCAGTACATGGGGGTACCAACGCAATGGCACTTTCGATGGCATGGTGAATGCCCTATACACTGGCATGGCGGAGATAGGTGGCGCGCCTATCTTCTACCGCATCGATAGAGGGCAGCGTGTGCAATATATTTCTGAGGTCTGGATGTCCAGGTAAGACTTTCTTTTTCTTTCTTTCTTAGTGACGACAGGCCATGTCGTCGGCGCGTTCGTGTTGTGCCTGAATGAGATGTCAGTATAGCAGAGGAGCCCGCCAGAGCCACTGCTTGCCGGAATTGTGGGTTATTGGAAAGAAATACCGCGACTCCGAAACATAAAGGGTAAAGAATGGAACATGGAAGGGTTTTAGTCAGTAAAAGTCTGACACTCACGTAAAAACTAGCTAAGAACGAGTCAGACAAGCGCAACGAGGGTTCCGTACAAACTTGCGATATCTTTAGCCGACAGCTATATCTTTTGACTGCGTAGACTTAAAGGGGCCACAGAGTCGAGTATATGGTTTTAATTTTAACTCGATACCTTCACGCATTCCCGAGATAAAGGATCTTGAAAGACAGGCAGACAGACGGAAAACAAAGTAATCCAACAACAGCCTTTTGATGTATGGAATGATAAAGACTGTGTCGGGCTGTCGACGATTTATCTCGGAAACGCATGGAGATAATTAAAAAAGGAAATTAAATCATATAGGTACCTACTATTCCTTAAAAAAACAACCCTCCAGTCTCAGCAGATCACAGAGTTGAGTATATGGTTTTAATTTCAACTCGATACCTTCACGCGTTCCCGAGATAAAGGGTCTGGACAGACGAACAACAAAGTGATCCAATAAGGGTTCCGGTTTCTTCCTTCTAAGGTACCTACGGAACTCTAAAAACAAGGATATTTGAATTTTACGGGCTACACTAGTGCTTCTACCATCCATTTATAAGAAAGGGAAGCACACTTACGACGCTAAATCACATTTAACCATCACATTGAACCAGTTAAAATAAAGCGATAAGACATGATCTCGTGAGTTTCGAGTCGTGTTGCCCATAGCGAAAAGATGGCGAAGAGTGTCCGTCCCTCAGAGCTGCTTCTGACTCTCTCAAACTAATTTGCGTTGATAAGTGTTGTTAACCCCAAATGGGACAATGGTGTAGTAGGTACCCATACAGGGGTAGGTAGGTATACATATTAGTAGGTAGGTAGTACCTATCCTACTAATATGTATTATAAAACGAAAGTTTGTGAGGATGTATGTAGGTATGTTTGTTGTTGCTCTTTCACGTAAAAAGTACTGAATGGATTTTGAAACTGCACAATAATAATAATATAGCTTACATATCAGAATAACACATAGGCTACAATTCATAAAGATATAGGTAGGTATTGTATATTCTATCACCACGCGAGTAAAACCGATGTTGTGATTTTTTATTATAACTAGGTATTTCATTTTCGTCCCGTAGGCACAGTTTCATCTTCCGTCACCCGAAGTATCCGGGTGGTTTTTACACAATCTACACGCGACCTTTAAGCGTTGTCGTATGGTACTGCGTCATCACCATGCTGGTGGTGACGGCTGTCACACTGTGGGCCATGTTGGTAGTGCAGAACAATAGGGGCAATAATGAGGACTCCTCGTTAAGTATGGCGGGATTGGTGATCTGGGGGGCGATTTGTCAACAAGGTAAGACTAATGGCTTCTCTGTGTTGCAAAATGTTTTGTTATTACAATCATTGCCCCACACTAGGAATTAGGTACTCATGTATCGTGGGTGCGTTTACAAACATTTAAACTCACATGATACACAAACTGCCAGACCCGGAACAACTATTTAGGCCATGCAAATATTTGTTCCGTGCTTTTCAACTGCATTTCTTTTTATTTCAATGCTAGCTTACCAATTCATTACCTGCTTCTGTCTTATTATTGCCTTCTATTTTCACGTACTAAATCGTCTTTTGGTCTGCTTCAGCCTTCAGCTTCTTCTTTCTTGTCAGTCCGTATCAGTCTAAAATCAAGGTCTTGCAAAGTTTAAGGTTAATAAGCTGATACCATTACCTGACTCAATTTGACGGCTTGAGCCGGTAGAAATGCGCACATATGTCCCAGCTTTAAATACAAAAGATTTGATTAATCACAGTTTTTGACTCCAGCAGTTCCTCTGCTCCGCTCGTTTTGACTGTAGCAGAAACCGGGCCTCATAGTTGTTTGTCTTCCAGGCATCTCCATAAAACGTGAGTCAACCTCCACGAAGCTGGTGATCTTCACCACGTTCGTATATGCCGTGACCTTGTACCAGTACTACAACGCCACCATAGTGTCGTCTCTCCTGCTCGAACCGCCCAGGAATATCAGGACACTGAAAGATCTGTTACACAGCGATTTGAAGGCCGGTTCACATGACATTGTATATGACAAAGATTACTTTAAGGTAAGTACGTATATTGAGGGTTGTTCGAAAGAGATAGCGCGGCCCCGGAACGTAAAGGGCAATAGAAGGAACATGGGACCCATGTTCCTTCTATTGCCACACCCATGTCATGGCTGGGTTTTAGTCAGTACAAGTCTGACACTCCCCCCCGCTCCGCCCAGAGCGGGGAAAGTTATATGATGATTTCCCACCCCAAAAAAAATAAAAAGGTAAGTAGGTATTTTCTAAAGGCAGACTCCTTTTAGATCTCTATAAGTGGAAGGAGAGGCCTATTTGCTCTGCAGTGAAATACGGATGGCTAATAATTAAATGAAGGGGTATATAACCCAGGGTAGCGGGATTTTCAAAAGAGGAACATGGGACATGCGTAATTAGGTTTTAGTCAGTAAAAGTTTGATATTAGCTCCCGCTCCACCCGTACCGGTAGAAGTTATTTGATGATTTCCCATCCGAATAAAAGTACCATCTATGCATCACTCTTACGAATATAGAGTTCAGTTCTGTATTTCTTCATCATCATCTGAGTCACAACACGCTCAAAGTGCTATACAGAGGCTTACAGAGGCCTCAAGCTTTTTTTTTTTTTCGGTTGGGAAATCATCCTATGACTTTATTAGCTTATAATATTCACTCGGACATAAATATTATGTCTATGTTTTCTTCTATTATTAACACTGCTAATATTAGTACTTATACTAATATACCTTTTTACAAGGAAGGCGGGGGAGTATTGTCACTCACTCCGGCTCATTTAAACTAGCTAGTAAGACAACAGAAGATATAAATAACATAAGTGTTACACTCACTAACACCAAGGTACCTTCTTGCTCTCAAATAATTAAATTTAAAAAAGGGGCTAAGCAGAATTCCTTGAAATTATTCCATCAAAATATTCAAGGTTTCTCTTCGAAACAACTAGAGATTGAATTGTTTTTAGAAAAAACCAAGTTTGATATTGTATGTTTCACCGAACATTGGCTAAAAGATCATGAAATGTTAATTAACTTTGAGAATTACAGTGTAGGCAGTTCCTTTAACCGCAAATCTAAGATGCGTGGGGGTTCACTTATCTTAATTAAAAATGGCATTAAATTTAAAACTCGTAATGATATAATTGATCTTTCGGTTGAACATAATATTGAAATGTCTTGTGTTGAGCTAGATAAGCATGTCATAGTGTGCGTTTACAGACCCCCAAATTATCAAAACTACTCTGTATTTGAGTCAGTAATGGAAGATGCTTTAGCAAAACTTGCAAAAGGTAATAAATTACTAGTTATCTGTGGTGACTTTAATATTAATATTTTAGATATAAATTCAAATAGCAGTAGATTCTTACATCTTTTTAAATCATTTAATTTGATAAATGTCTTTTCGGAGCCTACCCGAATTACTACAGACACTGCTACATGTATTGATAATGTCTTTTGTTGCTGCGACTACTTAAATAAAGCCATTGTAAATTACCTTCCATCTGATCACAGCGGTCAAACCGTCGTTTTCGAGTCTTACACACCGTCACAAAAAACCCAGATAAAATCTAGACAAATAACACCCAGCAATTTGAATAAATTTAATAATAATTTAATTAGTAATTTAAGCACTCCGGGATTTAATATTGAAAATGTAAATCAATTTTATGAGGAATTCTTTTCGGTTGTCTACACAGAGTTCAATGATACGTTAAAAATAAAAACTAAATCTATTAGCCCAAAGTTTATGTTTAGTGATTGGGCAACTAAGGGTATAAGAAAAAGTAGGGAACGATTGTTTGAGCTTTACGGCCTTAAGCCTTACTTCAACTCAGAAACTTTCAATCACTATGTTGCAACTTACTCCAAAATTTTTAAAAACACCTGCAAATTAGCTAAATCTTTATTCATTAGCAACAAGATTAAATCCGCCGATAATAAAATTAAGACGGTTTGGAAAATCATTAATAGTGAAACTAACAGAAACAAAAAATGTAATAATGAGATCACACTAGAGTCTTCGCGTGGTCTTCTAACCACTAAAAACGAAGTTGCTCAAGAATTTGTAGATTTCTTTACTAGTATCCCACTTAAAACTACTGAAACATTAAATTCTTCACCCTTGCTTTCCATTGATTTATTAAGAGCAAATGTTTCACCATGTCCGGTTGAGTTTCAATTTAAGCATATTAACCCCACTGCAGTCATTAAAGCTTTCAAGCAAATCAAAATCAAATTAACCGAAGATCTTTGGGGAATGTCTATTAAAGTTTGTCAAGCTATTATTGAGACAATAGCACCGTACTTAGCCATAATATTCAATTTGTGTGTGGACCAAGGAGTTTTTCCGGACCTTATGAAATACAGTAAAGTTATACCCCTTTTCAAATCTGGGGATAGTAAAGACACCAATAACTATAGACCCGTATCCGTTTTGCCGGTTTTCAGCAAGGTGTTTGAAAAGGTAATGCTTAATCAAATGCTCAACCACTTTAACACCAATAAGATCTTACATGAAAAACAGTATGGTTTCACCAAAGGACGTTGTACGACTGACGCTGGTGTTACCTTGTTAAAACACATATTTACTGCGTGGGAAGAGGCACAGGATGCCATAGGAATCTTTTGTGACCTTTCAAAAGCATTTGATTGTGTTAGCCACGAAACCCTACTCTTGAAACTTGAACATTACGGCCTAGGAAAACTTGCGCTTAGTTTAGTAAAATCATATTTAAATGATAGACAGCAGCAAGTGCAAATAAATGGTGTCAATTCAATGGGTTTAAATGTAAAGATGGGTGTACCACAAGGATCGATATTAGGTCCCTTCCTCTTTTTAGTATATATTAATGATCTACCCCATTTATTTAAAAACCAACCACAAATGGTGTTGTTTGCTGACGATACTTCTTTAATATTTAAGATAAATAGACGTGCCACAAATCTAGACGACTTAAATAACGCCCTATTACAGGTAAATGATTGGTTCACCGCCAATAATTTGGTATTAAATGGGAAAAAAACGAAGTGCATAAGATTTGCTCTGCCAAACGTCAAAAGTAGTGATTGTGACATAGTATTGAATCAAGAGAAACTAGAATTCGTCAATAAAACTGTTTTCCTGGGGATAACGCTCGATTCAAGGCTACAATGGGGTCCGCATATAACATCTCTTGCAGGACGGCTTAGTTCAGCAGCATATGCTGTCAGAAAAATCCGTCAGTTTACTGATGTAGATACCGCGAGGCTAGTCTATTTTAGTTATTTTCATAGTATAATGTCATACGGTATTTTACTTTGGGGACGGGCTGCAGACATCGAGTCTGTATTTATTCTGCAGAAAAGAGCCATTAGAGCCATTTATAATCTACGTAGGCGAGATTCTCTAAGAGAACAGTTTAAGGAAATTAACATCATGACAGTACCTTGTCAATATATCTATGAAAACATCATGTACGTCAGAAAAAATTTACATCTATTTGGTAAACGAGGTGATAGACACAAGTATAATACTAGAAATAGGGACCAATTGGTTCAGCCGGGTTTCAGGTTAGCTAAAGTAGACTCATCTTTCATGGGGTACTGTTTGAAATGCTACAATAAAATACCTCCCCACATTCTTCAACTGAATGAAACGAAATTTAAATCTTGTATTAAACGCACACTATGTAGGCAAGCATATTATAAGTTGGGGGATTATATTGATGATAAAAATGCTTGGCTCAATGCTGGTCCTGCTCCTCAAGCTTAGGGGTAAACTCATTGATAAGTATCCGAAGCTATAGTGGAAGCTGCAGAAGATTGTAAGACTATCTTTGCAATGTATAGAATCAATTCTCTAGTATTGTATAATTATTAAGCCCATATGTGAGTGCTATGTATTATCATTGACTTGACGAAGCCCTGGTGGTTAATAGTGTCATGCTCACTTAAATGTCTCGCTGATAGTGGCGGGTGTGTCGGGTCATTTAGCTCCCTTCAAAATGGTCGAGCTGAATGGGGCTGATCCATACGTCATGTTCGTGAACGGGCGCTGTCAGTTGGGACTGGTCATTTTTTAACTACCACGGTCATTTTTTTTAACTAATTTAGATTTTAAATTGAATTTTGCTTTTTATTTACTCTGGACGCTCTTACTGTGCACGTCTTTCTACATCGTTCTCACATATTTGTATAATCTCAACACGAATGATGTAAATACGATTTTGTAAAAATATTATAATTTAAAAGAGTGTCCATGGAGTTTCTTGCCCATTCTTCTCCATAGAGATCAACGCTTTGGAATGGGCAACTACAGTACTTTCACAAGTTATTATGCCTTGTGACCGGGATTGTAGCAGCATCATTTTTTTGTTCTTGTTTTTTTTTGACATTCAAAAGTGCCTGTAATGGTCTAATTGAAATAAATGCTTTGAGTTGAGTTTGAGTTGAGTTGACTTCCCCCGCTCTGGGTGGAGCGGGGGGGCATGTCAGACTTGTACTGACTAAAACCCACCCATGTTCCTTCTATTGCCCTTTACGTTCCGGGGCCGCCGCCCGGAGGCCTCAAGCTTCACTTCAGGTTTTGATAGTCGGTTCACATTTTTTTGACATTCACGTAACCCAAATAAACAAGGTGTAAATGGATCCTTCACAAAGCCGTCATTCAAGGATACATGAAACTACGGATTATTGCTGGGAAACGATATTCTATGGTAAAAAATAAAACAATATAACGTAGGTATACAAAACATTTGCTGATGGATCATAACGATATTTTAAGTATAACTATAATAAAAAACACCGGTATTTTTGAAGGTAAAGTTGGAACTTTGACCAATATCTCAGTATCTAGAGGGAAGACAAGTGCCTTTTTTTGCGGGTGGGAAATCATCAAATAATTTCTGGGCGCGGTATGCCTTTCGAACAACCCGCAACCCCGGAGACAAGTGCCTTAAGGGTTCGTTATTGGTATTTTTACACACATTATTAACGATAAGGCCCATTTCACAGCGTACAACCGATCCAGTAGCCATAGAACTTTACCACAAAAAAGTTGCCACAGCAACCCACTGCAACTTCTTTACACCAGAAGAAGGTATCGCTTTGGTGAAGAAAGGAGGCTTTGCTTTCCACGTTGAGACAACTTTCGCCTTCCCTCTTATTAAGAAGACGTTCACCGAAAGGGAGATCTGTGAGACGAATTTGGTGCAGATGTATCCGCTGCAGCGTATGGGCGTCGTTGTTAGGAAGAATTCGCCGTATAAAGAGCACATTGCTTACGCGTAAGTACCTATTAAATGAATAACATTATATCCGTATACGTCGGAAACTACCTCCTCATTATTTTTAGAACATTTACTAGATTACCAATTGCACAACCAATTTTAAAATGATTACTGGTTGCTGTAGCGGATGTGGCCTTGTCGTGGTGCTCTGGTCTATTTTATTGCAATAACTAGAGCTGTTCCACACATGTCTACATGACAAAATAACTGGCCGGTCCAGTACTATTTATTTGTAGCAGATTCAGCTGAACCGCACCATAAAACTCCCTATCGCTTCTCATCCTATCCTATCGTTTGAACCATCGCACACTACCTACTCTTTTGTGATATTCGATTAGTTGCGGTCAGATGTGGCTATAATTTTAGCTAAGTGTAACCATAACTATCAATTTTCAGCATCCGCAAAATGTACGAGGTAGGTCTACCTCCCCGCATCCAATCAGAGATCGACGAGCGGATGCCTGAGTGTGCGCACACGCCGGATTCCAGCGTGTTTTGTGTCGGCATCCGGGAGTTCTCCACGCCGCTATTAGCGTTGATGCTGGGCATGATTACTTCTGTGGTCGTACTTGTGTGCGAGCTTGTAGTTCATAGGCTGGTTAGGAGTAGTGGAAAGCTGAGAGTTTAGGAACTGTCTTGGTATGTGCCGCCTCGGATCTACGATTAATTCGAACCGGCGCAAACTTCATAATGTCATCCCTCCCTTTAACGTTTGAGACCATCACTTTAGAAATCTAACGAATAATCAAAATACTCACTTTAAGTGTTGGCTTATTTTGTCGTATTTGTTGACACAGTGAAACTCAAATCGGCATCTTGTGCGTTTTTCTTTCAAGTCGTCTGTGATTGTCGGCTTATACTAGGCACTTTGTGGAGCAAGACCTTTTTTTAAATCGTATTATAGATTTTGGTGCCCCCGAAACTGCCGCTGGTATCCGGTTTGCCATTTTGATTGACATTACAATTTAGAAAGTAGGAAGCTGTTGTTTTACAAAATGTTCTAAGATTTTTTTTTTATCTACCATAACAACAATCACGCTTGTAATCCACGAATGGTTAGGCAGAGTTGTATTTAATATACCGCCCACATTTCGCCAGTCATGTTTTTAAGTCCCATATAATATGGGGGCAAGCCTATTGCCAATAACCGGCCACAAATCCACACCCTATGGATGCTGCTGAGATATTCCCGATTTTTAACCCAAAAACTTTGCACGACTCGGGAGCGAACAGCACCTAATGCTCAGCAGTCGCGCTTGCGACGACTAGACCAGCGAGGCGGTCAGTAGTTTATTTTTAAATACCTATCTTATGATATTATGTTATCTTATCTTATGATATACATATATAAGATAGGTATTTAATAAAAGATAGGTAAATGTTTATATACAACGTGTAAAAAAAGGAGCATTAATACTTATAGGTAGGCACATATATCATGTAAACTTTGTAATAAACTGTGAAATGATTCAATTTTTCATTTTATTGCACTGTTACGACCCTAGGTGTACAAGTCAATGGCCGACGATTGTAGGTATTACTAAAGATATTAAGTAAGTACGAGTGCGCTTGTTACATGAATACTTTTTCCTTAAGTTCTTACCTACAACTTGCTGGATGTAGAGATACCTAGGTACCTAATTAAACAAACTTGGAAATAAATATTTTAGGGTTATATCACGGCGTTCGTGCAAAAAAAGTAAAATGTCTTTTACTCCAAAAGTATAGTATTTGAGAACCTGGGAACATGTACAACTGCTTACCTGTATGCCCCTTAAATGTTATTGCTCCTTTAGTTTTACACGTTGTAGATTGTACTAATTTGTATGGGTTAAAGTAGCGACAATAAAAGACACATCTAATCTTCCATCTGTTTATTATTTTGGGTACATAACTTCCTCGCGTTACACAGTTACATTCCAGAGTGGAATCGTGAAAAAATTACAAACACCATCCAAAACTGTACGGATATCCACGTTCATAATAATTTATACTATTATCATGTATGCATACACGTATAATACACGACACTGTGGCTAACTTCACTTGGAACATTCAAGTCGGCATATTGCTCGAACGAAGACACATAAGATCAGTACATGGCTGATTATGACGGGAGTTTAAATACAATGTGGATAGACGTCGTATGATGTAACCTAGTTAGGCAGCTCTTTGGCTATACAATGTGTTTGGGACACAAAATATACCGATGAAAAATTTATATGCGAAGGGGGGAGAGACGGGTGTCAGAATGATATGTACACACGACGGCAGGTCAAAATATTATAACCTGATCTCTCTACCACGGATCGCACACCGTAGTGGAGAGATCAGGTTAAAATGGTTTTGTGTAGGTTGATGAGCCGTCGTGTGTACATACTGAATACGTGGCAACAGTCTGTATGTCGTTGTCCCATCCACCCCGTATATTGTGATGTTGGTTACTGTTCAAAATGACGTCATTACTCTGTATTTACAGCCCCGCCTTAGAATCCCAGCAAAACAATGTACAATATTAGGCTAACGATCATTTATCGGTATAAATGAGGATTTCAGAAACGCTGCACTGTATACAAGTGTCCTTTTATTTGACAATATAAAGCTCACAACCGCAGGAGCTCCGTTATCCGCGGTGGATGCGCAACGCAATATAAACACTATTAATGTACACAATAAAATTCCAATTCGAATGCTAGAATAACAATCAATGTTAGAACTCTCAACCTCAACTAAATAATTTGTTTGATGATACAACACGTTGTATATATTACCGTGAGTTTGGGCTCAGACCGAAGTTTACACGAATTTATGCTTTATGTTTATTAAAGTAAGCGTTATATTTCCGCGAAGGCATAAACAAGTAGCATGAGTTACGTAGACTTCTTACAAGACTGTCTCACTACGCGTCGGGCGTTAGTAGCTGCATCAAAGAGAATCTACAGAAGTAAAGAGGCAGCCTTGAAATAAGTTTTGATGATATGAGGTCGCATGTCTATGGAAGCCACAGGATCAGAAAATTGCAGTTCTAATACACATGAAAACACAATTGAATTAACATAGTTATTGAAATGTGGGATTAATGAAAAGTTACTGTTGCAGTATGGAAGTAAGAGTAGAAAAAAACCCTGTTGGCAAATGTCGAGTTATTCGCTACCTTCAATGACCTTTAAACTCTTATTTATGGTTCAGCAATACTAATTTAGGACGAATTACAAACAGTTGGTGTGATAAAATAAAAATTAAAAGCATTTGAAAAGTCTACCATTGAAGCTGATACTTGACAAGATTGTAAATTATAAAAAAAATAATAACATCAAAAAAGGTCGAAGACTCGTCGCTTTAAAAGCTCAAATAGTTTAATTTTTATGAGGAGTTAACACTTCTGCCTAAAATGCGGATTATACGAACGAGGATCTGAACCAGGTGGCTTCTATGTACAAACAACATACGTATATTTGGATCTTTTGGCGCGAAGACTAAATCGGAACTAAAGCCGCCATTTTTTATTTGTTTTTTTTTTCCACAGACAATTCCACAGTTATTCACACACAGCGACGTCTTGTTCTGTCAATTCAAGAGCCAAAAGATCTTTGGAGCACTGTATAATCTGTTTTGTATTAGTTAGTATTGAGTGGAATGCGGTTGTGTAGTGTTGCGCGGGAGTGTTGCGTGCGGCGGAGCGAGAGGCGCGACTCACCGCTCCTCCAACATCACCGTCTCTTGCGGGTACAGCTTCAGAGCTTTCAGTGTGCTGCTTGGAGATTCCAGTGTGAGCTGAAACGGATATTGTTTTTTTTATAACATATTAGTAGACTGTGGGGAAAGACCAACGAAACGATGGATGGAATGTATGAAAGATAAAATGTTTAAGAGAAGGTGAGCGATATACTCCTGCAGTGTGTGGCGCTGTTCGATCCCCGCACGGAACAATTATTTGTATGACCTACAGGTAGTTGTTTCGGGTCTGGCTGTTTGGAGTTTAAATGTTTGTAAACACTCCCACGATACAGGAAAAATTTCTAGTGGGGGGCAAAATTAAAATGGATGAAGAAGACATGTTTTGCCCACCCTAAATTGGGATTGGGGCAGGAGAATGCTCATTTGGTAGAGGTCGATTTTCTGATAGCAATTCGTAGGAAAAAGTACAGAATAGGCTTTAAAATAATTAAAATAAAATTTGTAGTAAATACTTACATCTCTCCTAGGCCAGCTGGAGATGACCTTAAAGTGTTCTTGTGGATAACCTTTCGACGCGAGGAAGTCTAGTAATGCCTGAAAGAAATAAGTATTTTTAATATTTATGTAAGTAAGCAAACATATAAAAACCATCATACTAACTTCGTATATTATTTGGGATTTGGATATTATTTTCATCTTTCAGTTGAGGGTTGTTGTTTTGTATTGAACAAAACCCGATTTGGTCGACTTGGGAGCGGGTAGTTAAATTAAACACTGGACTTTATATTAAGCGCGTATAATAAATCAATCACAGTGCTTGCTGCTCACACCAAAAAAATCAAAACATCTTTGACCTAGTTAAGCGCCGGAGAATCTTAACACCGAGATTCAGAAATCGGCGCTTACCTAACAACGCCATCTATTGGCAAAATTATTAACTAATATTACTTGAACATTCCGCCCACCAAGGACATATTGCCTTAATGTCCTTCTCTTAATCTGAACCGCCCACCATGCAACATGTCTAATAATATGGAGAGCACAGATACAACATTTAATTTATAATAATAACATGGGTGAAGGTATGTATACAAAAAACAAAGGAAACTATTTAGTAATTCTTACAAACTAGATGCAATAATAACAACACATTTTCTTAAACTATACCTTACAACAAAGTTAAGTTGCTACAGGAAGGATAGCCAATTTGATAACAGGTCTTTTTATCATGGAATTTTTAGTTCTGACAGTAACAACTCGAGTGATTCCGTCGGGGCCAGGATGTTTTAACTCAATCTTTCCCAATAACCACTTACCAGGAGGTAAATCATCCTCTTTTATCAAAACTATGCTACCTATGGCTGGTTCTGGATTTTGGTGAGCCCACTTATGGCGTTGTAAGAATTGATTCAAGTAATCTTGAGACCACTGCCGCCAGTAGTCTTGTACCATTCTTTGCGTAAGTTGCCACCGTCTGAGATTAGAAATGTTAGCCCTTTCGAAATTCGAATCAGGTACTAGGACGAGCGGCTCCCCAACCAGGAAATGCCCCGGAGTTAACGCTGTTAACTCATTTTGATCGACACAAGAAAGTGGTCTCGAGTTGAGGCATGCCTCAATTTGCGCCAACACCGTCGATAATTCCTCGTACGTTAATGTAGAGTTCCCTATAACCCTTTTGAGATGGTATTTGGTTGACTTTATTCCGGCCTCCCATAGACCGCCGAAGTTTGGAGCGTGAGGAGGAATAAAGTTCCATTTTGTACCATTATTGGCTAAGCACTCAACCAATTCGGGAATTAATGTAGATTTTTCTTCATTGAATAGTTCCTGCAACTCTCGCGCAGCACCAACAAAATTTGTGCCGTTATCACTGTGTAATTCTGCACAATGACCACGCCTCGCCACAAATCTCTTGAAAGCTGCTAAAAAACCTTTGGACGTCAGGTCGCTGACCACTTCGATATGAATCGCCCGCGTAGACAGACAAATGAAGAGTGCGATGTACCCCTTGTACGACTTATTTCCACGTCCCTTAGACACTCTGACGTTTATCGGACCGGCGTAATCGACACCACTGTATAGAAAAACCTTATTTGGTGTAACACGAGGAGCTGGTAGCTGCCCCATTAGTTGAGTTGTGGCCTTATTTGCATACCTAATGCAGGTAACGCATTTTCTAAAATAGGCCTTCACTAAAGGTTTAATTCCTACAACCCAATACCGAGATCTGAAGTAAGAAAGCATAGCTTGAGGCCCCCCATGCATTGTTTTTTGATGCGCATCGCTTACGAGAAGTTTTGTGATGAAGGAATCTTTAGGTAGAAATATTGGATGTTTGCGATCATAACTCAACTGGGACATCTCTAATCTACCGCCCACTCTAATTATTCCCCTTGAGTCCAAAAATAAGTTCAACGATTTATACTTTTTCCCTATAGATCCTGTCTTCTTTAGTTCTTTTATTTCTTCTTGTAACTCTTCTTCTTGCCCCCTTCTGATACACACTTCCATCGCCTCTTCGAGTTCCATCGTAGATAATTGTTTACTTCTGTTCTTGTTAGCACAATGGTTTCTTATGTGCAAAAACTTCCTACAGTAGGCTACTACCCGGATCATCCTAGCAAGCGATGAAAATCTGTCCCAAAAGGAAATTTCTAGGACACCCGAATGAACCTTCACCTCCTCTAATTTAGTAATTAAATGTTTAGGTTTTTTATATTCTACCACCGATTGCCTTAAGAACTCTGGCCCATTAAACCATATCGCAGTATTGCTGAGTTCCCCTGGAGCTACGCCGCGAGATGCGCAATCCGCTGGATTTTGTTTGGATGAAACGTGTGACCAATAGTGTGTATCCAACGTGTTTAAAATTTCTGCAACGCGATTGGCCACAAACGTTTTCCAACGGCTTGGATGACTATTAAGCCATGCGAGAACAACTTCGGAATCCGTCCAAGCGTGCACATCTAATAAATTTATACCCAGAGTTTTAGCAACGTCCACCATCAACTTAGCTAATAGAACGGCTCCGCATAGTTCTAACCTAGGTATTGACACCTGTTTGATGGGAGACACTTTGGTTTTTGAGGTAACTAACGCAACATGTATGTTACCCTCCTCATCTATAGCTCTGACGTATACCACCGCAGCGTAGGCCTCCTTTGAGGCATCCGAAAAACCGTGTAGTTCTGTTTTTAGATTACTGGATTTAATGTTAAGCCAACGTGG
The DNA here is from genome assembly GCA_905475445.1 of Ochropleura plecta. Taxonomy (NCBI): domain Eukaryota; kingdom Metazoa; phylum Arthropoda; class Insecta; order Lepidoptera; family Noctuidae; genus Ochropleura; species Ochropleura plecta. The sequence continues at coordinate 5,312,005 of FR997740.1, read as the reverse complement.
GATTTTGACGTTCACCAAGGAAGATAAATCCCTACGGTAAGTAATCCATTCTTTTAATAAATTTTTAGGTACTTCTTCGTCCCAACCTATACCTGCTAACCACAGTTTTTGTATCAAAATTTTAGCTATAATAATACTAGGTGACAACCAACCTAACGGATCGAAAAGCCTAGAAATATCCGATATAATTTTCCTTTTGCTAACAGGTTCCGTCGGAAAAGGCAGGTCTACAGAGTACTGGAAAACGTCAGCGCGAGGATCCCAGGTAAGTCCGAGTATTTTTGTAATATTATCTATTTTTATTTTTATTTCCTCAGCCTTATCCCTTTTGCTTTCCCTTATCCTATGTAGTAATTCTTCGCTGTTACTTATCCATTTTTGTAATGGAAATCCCCCTTTAGCTAGAATATTTTTTATTTCAGTATGAATTTTATATCCTTCCTCTACGCTTTCTGCTCCTGTCATTAAATCATCCATATAGAAATCATTGAGAATGATTTTTGCTGCTAATGGATGATCCTTCCCTTCATCATAAGCCACCTGATGTAAAGAACGCACAGCTAGAAATGGTGCCGATGAAGTACCAAATGTTACCGTCACTAACTCATATTCTATTATTTCCTTTTCAGGGCTATCCCTCCAAAGAACCCTCTGAAACATTGTATCATCTCTATTGACAAGAACTTGCCTGTACATTTTAACTACATCAGCACCTATACAAATTGGATGGGTTCTCCAACGCATAACCGTATGTCGCAATTCTGCTTGCAATGTGGGACCAACCATCAAGTCATCGTTTAAAGATACCCCATTAATTCCCTTGCAGGAAGCGTCAAATACCACCCGCACCTTAGTTGTCTGCTTATCTTCCCGGAGTACTGCGTGATGAGGTAAGTACAACCCTTTATTCCTTTCTTCCGGAGATACCTTTACCATATGGTTGAGATCTATATACTCCTGCATTACTGCCGTATAATCCGCCTTTAATTTGTGATTCTTAGAAAGTTTAAATTCTAAAGCCTTTAATCTTTTTTCAGATATAAACCTGGATTCACCATCCTTACAACTTTGTTTACCATCCCGGAACGGCAACCTTACTATATATCGTCCAGTTTCGTCTCGTTTTGTGGTATTTGTAAATATATTCTCACATTCCGTTTCCTCTTTTGTTGGTATTTTTTCAGTTCCTGATGGTTCCTCTAATTCCCAGAACTTCCTAAGCAATTCATCTTCTTGGACGCTGGCATGCATCACGGCAATTTGTGAGTGAGTATGTACCTTACTGTCAACTTCGAGTGCACCTGACAATATCCAACCTAAGGTTGTTTCTTGTGCTAAGAGAGTCCCGCTTATATTCTTCTTGACTCCGTTCTGAATGACTTGGCTAAATACCTCGGCTCCCAATAAAATATCAATTTTATTAGGCCTGAAGTATTCCGGATCAGCCAAATCATTATCGCTCAAGTCTACTACCCATTCTACCCGACTTATTCTTGAAGATGGGAGAAGAGCTGTAACCGACTTCAGAACGTGAGCCTTTACCTTTATTTGAAAAGACGGCCTAATTCTCGAACGAAGATTGATAACAACCATGGATGTCGAAATTGTACTTTTATTACCACCCACACCTAACACCGTATTTTTTGACGGTATTTTATTTAAACGTAAGTACTGAACCATGGATTCTGTAATAAATGAACCCTGGGATCCTTGATCCAGTAACGCCCTAACCACATGATAAGTCCCTATTTTCGACTCAGCCTCGACTACAGCTGTGGTTAATAATACTGTTTTCCGAACTTGTCCTGTCGCCAGACACGAGACTAGTGGTTTATCCTCCGCCTTATTAGCGGCCTCGATTTTCTCATAAACTACTGATGAGGCTTCCGCGCGAGCAGCACTACTACCTTCACCAATATCCGACCCTACCTCACCCTGTGGGTGTAACAATGAGTGGTGGCGGCGTTTACACACCTGGCATCTAAGAGTGTTTTTACAATTCCTGGCAGAGTGGTTATTATATAGGCAAACAAAACACAAATTATGTTCTTGGACGAAATTACGCCGAGTTTCATTTGACTCTTTTCTAAATTTAGGACAAAATGTAATCTTATGATCGGCTGAACAAAATTCACATGATACAGACTTTTTATCTTTCAATACATGAAACGATTGAGTTCTTTTAGGGTATGGATGTCTGTCCTTGTTTTCCGACTTGTCTAAATTCTCCAAACCTCTAAAGCGACTGTTTAAAAATTCCGAAAACTGTACAAACGTCGGTAACTCATCACCTAAATCGGAAGCCACTTTGAGTTCCCATACTTTCCTGGTCTCTTTGTCTAATTTTTCACTAATTATATGTACTATAATAAGATCCCAGGAAGAGACATCCACCCCAAGATTATTAATTGACTCCAAACATTCTGAAGTAGTACTTAAAAGCCTTTTTATTTCGCTAGCGGATTCAAATGACAAACTCTTTTGGCTAAGTAATCTCTTCATAATACCATTTGCTATAAACTTTTTATTGTTGTACATTTTATCTAATTTAGACCAAGCAATTTTGTAGTTCTCGCATGTAACCTTTATGTTCCTTAATAATTGCTCAGCCTCCCCACTTAAATGTCCTTTCAAATAAAAAAATCTCTGTGCATCGTCTAGTGACGGATTCTCGTGCACTAAACCATAAAATAAATCTCTAAATGTTTGCCACTCTGAATATTTTCCCGAAAATGAAGGGATTTTAATTTCTGGCAACTTAACTCTGCTAAAACCCTTTTCATTGTGACCAAATATTGACTTAGTATCCTCATTTAAGGCTGGCGAATTTCCTTTAGATGCTAACTCTTTTAATTCGCTTTTAAAATCTACATAAAATTCCTCGACTTCATCATAAAGCCCGTTTCTTATATAACTAGAGTTAGACAATTCAACCTTTTTAACTGTACTTAATATTTCTTTATGAGTCGCCGTGAATGTACTCCATAATTGTTCCAAATTTTCAAGACGGGTTTCTAAATATGAATAAGTTAATCGCTCTTTAGGCGCTTTCTTTAAATTGATTTTAGCCTTGTTCATTTTGGCACTAATGTCCTCCTGAATAGCAATGAAAGACTCCATTTTGCAACAATTATGGTATACAGATTACCAACACAAATATAACACGAATAAAAACATAAAAATCAGAACAGAAATATAAGGTATGATCTTGCAAGTACAAGTTCTGCAATTTACGTCAGTTGGATCTAAGTCGGGCATAAATTCCCCGTCAGAACCACTTTTCACATAACAAAATATACAAGTTCTAAGTAAAAGGTTCTAATTTAAAATTAGATATAAAGGTTCTAATTTTAAAGATATCAAAGTTCTAATTTTAAAGTTAAAGTTCTAATTTTAAAGAGTTCCACTTTTACAGATGCACTATTTTTTCTTTGAGATTTTAACTATTCTTCCTGATTATTATTTAAAATGTACTCACGATTTTTTCTTCACAACACACTAACTTCACTCACTGATGATGCCGCGCTGTACTGCACCCGACAGTTTGGCTGCTGTACTGCACCGCAACTGGCGCCGTCTGCTTGACCACGATCTGCCCGCTTGTCACCTCCCTTGCGTCGCTCCTCCGGCTGCTACCAGATGTGGCTGCACCACGCTCCACCTGGCTGCTCCCTCCAACCGGTTCCACCTTCAGCTCCTGGGTACCTCTCACCTGGAGTACCCCACTTGAAGGGGTTTGCTCTGGACAGCGATCCACTGCCCAGTAGTGACGCGAAGGGTGGTATTCTTTACCACCACTGGAGAACACCAAAACACTCCCGAATGATCCGGCTCGAAGGACCATGAACAAAACCCGATTTGGTCGACTTGGGAGCGGGTAGTTAAATTAAACACTGGACTTTATATTAAGCGCGTATAATAAATCAATCACAGTGCTTGCTGCTCACACCAAAAAAATCAAAACATCTTTGACCTAGTTAAGCGCCGGAGAATCTTAACACCGAGATTCAGAAATCGGCGCTTACCTAACAACGCCATCTATTGGCAAAATTATTAACTAATATTACTTGAACATGTATTCTTATAATATTACTAGCGGACCCGACAGACGTTGTCCTGTCTACACGTCTTTAATTTGAAAATTTCAAACTTTTTTTAATAAGCTAATAAGCTGTCTAATTTGACACTGCGATGGTAGCGCCGTCTGTCGGATCCAATGTAAAACATTCCAAAAACAACAACTACTAATAAATTAAATATTAATTAAAAAAACATTGTCCAGCGGACAAAATTGTGAATCTAAACCATTCCCAGATCCCCTTGAACACACACAAAAAATTTCATCAAAATCGGTCCAGTCGTTTGAGAGAAGTTCAGTGACATACACACTCACAGAAGAATTAATAATAATAATAAATATCTTGGGACAACTCACACACGGCTATCTGATCCCAAGCTAAGCAGAGCTTGTGTTATGGTAACCAGACAACTGATATACATACTTATATAATTTATAAATACATACTTATTATAGATAAATCACACCCAGACACAGAACAAACAATCATGCTCATCACACAAAGTTTGTCCTGGGTGGGAATCGAACCCACGACCTCCGGCTCAGCAGTCAGGGCCACTAACCACTAGACCAACAGGCCCGTCATAAATTAATTAATTAATTATATATATAAAGATTTGTTTTTGTGTAATATAATATGCGAATATAAAAATGTAAAGGTCAACTTATAAGGACTGCACGGGAGCGGTAACTCTTCAATCCGACGACACGCTTTAGCTACGTGTCGCGGGTCCTATCTCCGCACGGAACAAATATTTTTTTATGATCTACACAGAGTTGTTTTGGCTGTTTGTGAGTCTAAATGATAGCAAACGCACCCACGATACAGGAAAAATGTCTAGTGTGGGGTACACTAGGAATTTCTCCTGTATCGTGGTTGCGTTTTAAAGTTTCTCTAAAAGGTTTTACTATTTAACTCCATATGCAAATCACTTATGACCTGAAGCACCATAACGGTATCGCCTCGCTTTGGGATAAGCATATATAGTGCTTATTGGTAAGCTATGAAGTCCTGCTCCACTTGTATTTTGAAGAACCTGCCGACTTTCTTTTTAATATTCTCGTGGCGGCTGCACTTCGGAGTAATTACGGAGATGCTACCATGTGTATACGTACCGCGAGCGTATCGTGCGCGTTGAACCGTCTCTCGAGGCTGTGGTCGTGCGGCGGCGGCAGACGCACGCGGATGCGCGCGATGTCGCCCGCCGCCGCGCTCGTGGCCGGCTCGGGCGGCCGCTACCATGTGTATACGTACCGCGAGCGTATCGTGCGCGTTGAACCGTCTCTCGAGGCTGTGGTCGTGCGGCGGCGGCAGACGCACGCGGATGCGCGCGATGTCGCCCGCCGCCGCGCTCGTGGCCGGCTCGGGCGGCACGCGCCTCGCCGCTACCATGTGTATACGTACCGCGAGCGTATCGTGCGCGTTGAACCGTCTCTCGAGGCTGTGGTCGTGCGGCGGCGGCAGACGCACGCGGATGCGCGCGATGTCGCCCGCCGCCGCGCTCGTGGCCGGCTCGGGCGGCACGCGCCTCGCCGCTACCATGTGTATACGTACCGCGAGCGTATCGTGCGCGTTGAACCGTCTCTCGAGGCTGTGGTCGTGCGGCGGCGGCAGACGCACGCGGATGCGCGCGATGTCGCCCGCCGCCGCGCTCGTGGCCGGCTCGGGCGGCCGCTACCATGTGTATACGTACCGCGAGCGTATCGTGCGCGTTGAACCGTCTCTCGAGGCTGTGGTCGTGCGGCGGCGGCAGACGCACGCGGATGCGCGCGATGTCGCCCGCCGCCGCGCTCGTGGCCGGCTCGGGCGGCCGCTACCATGTGTATACGTACCGCGAGCGTATCGTGCGCGTTGAACCGTCTCTCGAGGCTGTGGTCGTGCGGCGGCGGCAGACGCACGCGGATGCGCGCGATGTCGCCCGCCGCCGCGCTCGTGGCCGGCTCGGGCGGCCGCTACCATGTGTATACGTACCGCGAGCGTATCGTGCGCGTTGAACCGTCTCTCGAGGCTGTGGTCGTGCGGCGGCGGCAGACGCACGCGGATGCGCGCGATGTCGCCCGCCGCCGCGCTCGTGGCCGGCTCGGGCGGCACGCGCCTCGCCGCTACCATGTGTATACGTACCGCGAGCGTATCGTGCGCGTTGAACCGTCTCTCGAGGCTGTGGTCGTGCGGCGGCGGCAGACGCACGCGGATGCGCGCGATGTCGCCCGCCGCCGCGCTCGTGGCCGGCTCGGGCGGCCGCTACCATGTGTATACGTACCGCGAGCGTATCGTGCGCGTTGAACCGTCTCTCGAGGCTGTGGTCGTGCGGCGGCGGCAGACGCACGCGGATGCGCGCGATGTCGCCCGCCGCCGCGCTCGTGGCCGGCTCGGGCGGCCGCTACCATGTGTATACGTACCGCGAGCGTATCGTGCGCGTTGAACCGTCTCTCGAGGCTGTGGTCGTGCGGCGGCGGCAGACGCACGCGGATGCGCGCGATGTCGCCCGCCGCCGCGCTCGTGGCCGGCTCGGGCGGCACGCGCCTCGCCGCTACCATGTGTATACGTACCGCGAGCGTATCGTGCGCGTTGAACCGTCTCTCGAGGCTGTGGTCGTGCGGCGGCGGCAGACGCACGCGGATGCGCGCGATGTCGCCCGCCGCCGCGCTCGTGGCCGGCTCGGGCGGCACGCGCCTCGCCGCTACCATGTGTATACGTACCGCGAGCGTATCGTGCGCGTTGAACCGTCTCTCGAGGCTGTGGTCGTGCGGCGGCGGCAGACGCACGCGGATGCGCGCGATGTCGCCCGCCGCCGCGCTCGTGGCCGGCTCGGGCGGCACGCGCCTCGCCGCTACCATGTGTATACGTACCGCGAGCGTATCGTGCGCGTTGAACCGTCTCTCGAGGCTGTGGTCGTGCGGCGGCGGCAGACGCACGCGGATGCGCGCGATGTCGCCCGCCGCCGCGCTCGTGGCCGGCTCGGGCGGCCGCTACCATGTGTATACGTACCGCGAGCGTATCGTGCGCGTTGAACCGTCTCTCGAGGCTGTGGTCGTGCGGCGGCGGCAGACGCACGCGGATGCGCGCGATGTCGCCCGCCGCCGCGCTCGTGGCCGGCTCGGGCGGCACGCGCCTCGCCGCTACCATGTGTATACGTACCGCGAGCGTATCGTGCGCGTTGAACCGTCTCTCGAGGCTGTGGTCGTGCGGCGGCGGCAGACGCACGCGGATGCGCGCGATGTCGCCCGCCGCCGCGCTCGTGGCCGGCTCGGGCGGCACGCGCCTCGCCGCTACCATGTGTATACGTACCGCGAGCGTATCGTGCGCGTTGAACCGTCTCTCGAGGCTGTGGTCGTGCGGCGGCGGCAGACGCACGCGGATGCGCGCGATGTCGCCCGCCGCCGCGCTCGTGGCCGGCTCGGGCGGCCGCTACCATGTGTATACGTACCGCGAGCGTATCGTGCGCGTTGAACCGTCTCTCGAGGCTGTGGTCGTGCGGCGGCGGCAGACGCACGCGGATGCGCGCGATGTCGCCCGCCGCCGCGCTCGTGGCCGGCTCGGGCGGCCGCTACCATGTGTATACGTACCGCGAGCGTATCGTGCGCGTTGAACCGTCTCTCGAGGCTGTGGTCGTGCGGCGGCGGCAGACGCACGCGGATGCGCGCGATGTCGCCCGCCGCCGCGCTCGTGGCCGGCTCGGGCGGCCGCTACCATGTGTATACGTACCGCGAGCGTATCGTGCGCGTTGAACCGTCTCTCGAGGCTGTGGTCGTGCGGCGGCGGCAGACGCACGCGGATGCGCGCGATGTCGCCCGCCGCCGCGCTCGTGGCCGGCTCGGGCGGCACGCGCCTCGCCGCTACCATGTGTATACGTACCGCGAGCGTATCGTGCGCGTTGAACCGTCTCTCGAGGCTGTGGTCGTGCGGCGGCGGCAGACGCACGCGGATGCGCGCGATGTCGCCCGCCGCCGCGCTCGTGGCCGGCTCGGGCGGCACGCGCCTCGCCGCTACCATGTGTATACGTACCGCGAGCGTATCGTGCGCGTTGAACCGTCTCTCGAGGCTGTGGTCGTGCGGCGGCGGCAGACGCACGCGGATGCGCGCGATGTCGCCCGCCGCCGCGCTCGTGGCCGGCTCGGGCGGCCGCTACCATGTGTATACGTACCGCGAGCGTATCGTGCGCGTTGAACCGTCTCTCGAGGCTGTGGTCGTGCGGCGGCGGCAGACGCACGCGGATGCGCGCGATGTCGCCCGCCGCCGCGCTCGTGGCCGGCTCGGGCGGCACGCGCCTCGCCGCTACCATGTGTATACGTACCGCGAGCGTATCGTGCGCGTTGAACCGTCTCTCGAGGCTGTGGTCGTGCGGCGGCGGCAGACGCACGCGGATGCGCGCGATGTCGCCCGCCGCCGCGCTCGTGGCCGGCTCGGGCGGCACGCGCCTCGCCGCTACCATGTGTATACGTACCGCGAGCGTATCGTGCGCGTTGAACCGTCTCTCGAGGCTGTGGTCGTGCGGCGGCGGCAGACGCACGCGGATGCGCGCGATGTCGCCCGCCGCCGCGCTCGTGGCCGGCTCGGGCGGCACGCGCCTCGCCGCTACCATGTGTATACGTACCGCGAGCGTATCGTGCGCGTTGAACCGTCTCTCGAGGCTGTGGTCGTGCGGCGGCGGCAGACGCACGCGGATGCGCGCGATGTCGCCCGCCGCCGCGCTCGTGGCCGGCTCGGGCGGCACGCGCCTCGCCGCTACCATGTGTATACGTACCGCGAGCGTATCGTGCGCGTTGAACCGTCTCTCGAGGCTGTGGTCGTGCGGCGGCGGCAGACGCACGCGGATGCGCGCGATGTCGCCCGCCGCCGCGCTCGTGGCCGGCTCGGGCGGCCGCTACCATGTGTATACGTACCGCGAGCGTATCGTGCGCGTTGAACCGTCTCTCGAGGCTGTGGTCGTGCGGCGGCGGCAGACGCACGCGGATGCGCGCGATGTCGCCCGCCGCCGCGCTCGTGGCCGGCTCGGGCGGCACGCGCCTCGCCGCTACCATGCGTTCCGCCTGCGGGATCACACGGAACATTATCTTGGCTTACTCCAAACAGATGTGCCAAGAGAGAGTAACCTGTTTTGGTGGCCCTGTGTAGTTCTACATAAAAATAATCAGAACAACATGCCACACGGAGCGTTGGAAAGACATAGGACGACAGAACTCGCGCGCGAAGTAAAGGCCAGTAGGATCGCAGCGGGGTGCAGTCGGAGCGAAAAAAAGGCCACACAGTATTGTGAAAACCTTACTGTGTTCCACAAAGAAAACTTGGTCAAATGACGAAGTGTTGGTGTTACCTTAAGGTATATCCCCAAAATTATATATTATTTTTAAGTATTTCCAGAATTTGTTTAAGTATTTCCAGAATATACAACGTGGCAACGCGGCCAGTCTCTTGGGGACGTTGCCAACTGATAGCGTTGAGGACGAATTTTTTGACGCTATTTTTTAATTTATTTGTAAGTTACTTAGTATGTTTACAATTTGAGACGAAACTAATAATAATTTTGAATTTGAAATAAAGCTTGCATTGTTTTCCAGAATTTATAAGTTCTAGAAATATCCATACAACATGCAAATGCTCAACTGGAGTCACCCTAGAACTCGACAAAGTAATGAATGGAAAAAATTAAGTAAAGATCACTAGACTTTGTATCTTTAACAATAGAATATTTTCAAGATTGGTCATGGATTCTAATTAATTTATTTTAATCATTAGGAAAAAAAAAGGTTTTCACAAGGAACGCGTACTGACACTTCACTTATCTATGGTTAGAATCAAATATACCAAAAAATGACGTCAGTGTCAAATATTCATGGTTATTTTTGGGCTGGATGCAAAGTTATTAAAACAATAATCTCTTCTTAATAAAATTCTGAACTAAAGGTTTACTCTCTGACAAATAAGAACGAAGACCAAACAACAAACTTAAGATCAAACGGCGTGAAGATAAGTCATGAAAAAATACCGTATTTGTTTTGAGGACTCTTTGTGTTAGAATTTATTCGAGATTTAGGTGGTAGCAGGCACTAAATTAGATTGAGGTCATTCAGGCACGCCTGTCTAAATACTGCAATGGTGAATTAAAAACAAATTGAGGTGAAGATAAGATTTGTAAACATTAATTTGGCAGACTAGAATTATTGACATTGACATTTGTTTTTGTTTTAACCCGGCCAAGCAGTATGGCTAATGCCTCCTCTACACGTAGACAGATTTGTCTGCAGACGTCCGCAGACGCATCCGCAGATGAATCTCTACGAGCCGTCCACACGTCGCCAGGTCGTTCAGTCTATGTTGGTTCTCGTCAGATGCAACACGTACGCACGCAGAATGGATATAGAGACCGTTGCTGCCGCAGCTATTTATTTATTTAGTACCTACAAGTATTATTTAAGCGTCTATCGCAATAGAGTTATTAAAAAAAAATGGAGAAGAAGAAGGTGGTGGATGCTGACTATACATAGAAACCGAACAAAGTAAGTGGGATTTTTTTATTCATAATATAACTTGTACGCTTTTTAATCGACTTCAAAAAAAGAAGGTTCTCAGTTTGACCTGTATGTTTGTATGTATGTTTGCGGTTTTCATAAAAGGATTTGTTACATTTAGGTAGAGGTTATAGTATATAATACTTCTTAGTTTAATGATGACCTTCGGCAATATACTTGGATATTCTTACGGGTTAGTGTTTTTGAAGTCGGTTCTCTTTTCTAAAAAGTTTTTTTTAACGTAGGTAACGACTTCTTACATTACTCTGTTTCTTCGCAGGAATAGCATGGAAAACCAGTTTGCAGAACTATATGCAGAGCCCTCTGGAGAATTTAATAATTTTGTTCGAATGTCTAGCAGCGATTTTGAATATTTACTACAAAAGATATCTCCAACGATTGCTAAAAAAGATACAGATTGGAGGGATGCCATTCCAGTGAAAGTGCGTTTGGCAGTAACATTAAGATATTTAGCTACTGGTGATAGCTATAGAAGCTTGCATTACCTGTTTAAAATTTCAAGCCAAGTTATATCCATTATTGTTCCTGAAGTATGTTTAGCGCTCAATAACGTGTTAAAGGATTTAGTGAAGGTAAACCACATAATTTAATCCAAAATCTTTATTATTAATTGTATTGTAATGAATAATCAACAGTTTACAAAAAACTTTGCTTTGACAAATAGGTAAGTAGGTACTTTCAGTTTGCTTTGACAAATTAAGGGTGATCGGTGTTATTATCGTCCGTCATATTTAAACAGCTTTCGTAATACATTTAACTTGTTTGTGGTACAAGTACTTCTTGTGAAATAATGTTAACCATTTCGGTTTGTTGATTGGCCATATTTTGTGGTGGTGACTGAACTGAATGGGGGGAGTCTACTACGTATACAGGTGACGGTGTTGATAGATACATGCTGTTGCTCGTGCTAGGTCGACTGAGGATTATTTGTGAAGGAGAAGAAACAGCATATGATCTACCCTGCATCGTGTTGTAACGACGACGTCTGTTCATCATAACACCATGAAGCTCGTACATTATTTCTTCCCTTTCAAGTTTTGGATACTCCCTTATTTGTTTTGCCAACATTTTACAAAATAAATCGCATTCGTCTTCTTCTTTTATGTTTTCTTTGTTAGCCAATGCTTTATTTAATGCTGTAAAAGCAGTACTCATTTTTTTATTGGCTTCTTGCATTTCGGGTGGATCTTTAGCACGACGTTTTTGTGACTGAATAATTGGTTTGTTTTGAGATGTAGTAGGGATGTCGGCATCATTATGGTCTTCGTTTTTAGCATCCGGAATATTATCACTAACCTGCACGTTAGAAGCGCTATCCTCTTCATACAAATCAGGTTGTGTCTGGGAAAGAAAAAATTCAATAAAAATATATTTAAATAATAATATTACATTAAAGAGCAAACCAGCGTTTTTTTTTTTTAAATTGACTATATATTTTTATTTTCAGATACCTAACACTACGGATGAATGGCTTGCAAAGGCAAAAGGATTTAATTTTCCTCATTGTATTGGCGCTTTAGATGGGAAACATGTCATGATTCTACCGCCACCCAATACCGCAACGGAGTACTTCAATTATAAAGGGCATTTCAGTATTGTACTCTTAGCACTAGTTGATAGTGACTACTGCTTTATGTTTGTAGATATAGGTTGCCCAGGGCGAATTAGCGATGGTGGAGTCTATAATCAAAGTGTTTTAAAGCAAAAAATTGACACAAATGTGATCAACTTGCCTTCTCCTAGTTGCTTACCCAATAGTAATACAAGCTTACCCTATGTATTTTTAGCTGATGCCGCATTTGCATTGAGTACACATATTATGAAACCATTTCCAGGGCATCACGCTCTTGGTACTCCAGAGAGATTATTCAATCAAAAGCTCTCTAGTTCGCGTGTAGCAGTCGAAAATACTTTTGGTATAATGTCTAGCGTATTCAGAATTTTCAAAAAGCCTATACCCTTGAATATCACTAAAGCATCTTTAATTACAATGACATGTGTCTTGTTACACAATTTCTTAAGAAAAAGTAAAACATCTCAACATTTGTACAGTCCCCCAAATTCAGAAGATAAGTATCTCAATGGAGAATTAATCCAACCAGGGTCTTGGAGACAAAATTACACGGGAACATTCGATCCACTGCAACCTATACCTCGAAGAGCGCCTACATGTGCAGTTGAAACGCGATTAAAATTTACCAGATATATTAACGAGAATAACCATTAATTCAAAAGTACCTAGTAATCTAGTAGTATCTAAATACCTATAAATTTAAGATAAGTATATAGAAATGTATGTTGTGTTGGCTACTCAAATAAATAAATAATCCAAAAATAAAGAATGTTTTATTTTTACTTACTTTTTCCTCTGTATTTAGAATACTTGTGGATTCGTAAACATCTGTTAAAAACGCAGCCATCACATCGTAAAATATCCATATGGGCTGATACACATCCTCTGTTCCCGCCCCTGACCGAATGGATGCATTTCTTTTTTTTAAATTCGTTCTAAATGTACTAAGAAGATTATCTTTTTTCTTTTTTAACTCATGCACTGGAATGCCCATCGTATCAGCAATACGTTTCCATGAATCATTAATCTGAAAAAATAAAATAAGTAAGTATAATCATTGTGGTTATATCAATGGGCATAATAACAGGTGGTCAAAATAAGTTGTCGTGTGTCGCGTTAACACGATCAAAATACCCATTCACATAAAACTGTATTATAACTTTGACCGTGTTTCAATGCGGCTTTAATTCGAACTAAAATAACAATTGCCTACCCGTCATAAATCCACATTGTTAATATCTAATAACCAATTTACAGTAAACTCAACTGAATTTGTAAGTAGATAGTTAAATAAAATGAATGAATTGTGTACTTACAACATTTTTATTTTTGTGGTATTTATTTTTGGGATTCCACAGGCAGTTTTCTGCTTGATACAGCTCCAGAAATTTAAATGTTTCCTCTGTGCTCATGTTTGCCATTTCAACAAGCAAGAAAAAAACGGCGGTAGGTAAAAAAGAACGGCGAAAATCACGCGTGCACTCTCACTCGCTTCCCGCTGAACACTGATGCGTCGTCAGACGTGTGGACACACCGCACGCTCGCGCCGGGCGCCCGCGCCAGATCCCTTTGATCCGTGCAACAAAAACCGACAACAAACGGATAAGTGCCGGACGCGTCTGCCGACGTCAAATACCTACCACAGACGAGCAAATCACTCCCTCTACACGTAGGCGGACGCGTCCGCCGATGGTATCGGCGGACGCGTCCGCCGACGTGTAGAGGATGCATAAGGAGCACAGCTATTATGCCTAATGCGACAAAATGACAGCATATATCAATTTAGCCTCAAACAAACAAATATTCCTACAGAGCCCAGAAAAATAAAATACGTAGTTAGTTTTTTCAAAACGGTCTCTATTATCGAAAAATAAAACAAAATATAATACTTTTATTCAAGGCATAGCCAATGATTTAAGAAGATTGCATCCGTACAAAGTAGGACCACACTAGCGCCCCTAGTGTCAATATTACAATACTCGTTTAGTACACTATTTCAGTCACACACGCGCCACGCCACCTGCCACGCTTCGTATTATGTCTGCAAATAGGTGCCGCGGGACATTATTCTGTCCCTTTTGTATGGGAGAAGTAACTGTGAAACTTGACGCACTTGTAGCTAGTTCTACACATCGCCATTGATAAAATATCTTTTGATCACAGATAATATAATACTAGCGTACAGATACTCCATCTCATACAAAGAAACGTGACCGCCGTAACTTCGTGATTTCTCCGGGCTATCCGGGCTATTTTTTACTCACAACGGCGCTAGATGGTGCTTGCAGCGATAGCTCATGTTCAGTTTATTTTACAGAGAACCAATAGATGGCGATAAAACCAAACTGTACTTTTGTACTGTAAACTAAGGTATATAATAGCCCTTTGACCTTGAAGCTTACGTCGTCAGTCACTCGGCAATCGCCATTGATAAATTCACGTTCTTTCATGCCTAATTGCCTACTATTATATTATCTGAGGCGTGCGTGGGGTGTAGCTACATGTTTTTCGGTAGACTTAGTTATTATTTGTTAGGTTCAAAATATGATAATTATCAAGTATTTAAGTCAATCAAAGTTATTTATAATATTATCGAAATAGCGAATAGAGGAGCTCGTGGCTAAATAATAGCAGCCGCTCGGGTCGATCTTTAGGTTAAGCCGCGCTTGCTTAGGTTGGTCTGTGGATGGGTGACCACCCGTTACATACCGAGTTTCCTCGGTGCCTCGGAAAGCACGTTAAGCCGTTGGTCCCGGCTGTCATTTGTAGATCTTTGACAGTCGTTACAGGTAGTCAGTGTCCCCAAAAGTCTGACAACCAGTCTTGCCAAGGGGTATCGTATTACCCAGTAGGTACTAACTGGGTTGTGTTGTGATTCACAACCCTAACCTAACCTCCACAACTTGTGGAGGTTAGATAGGCAGTCGCTCCTTAGAAAATACTGATATTCAGCTGCATCCGGTTAGACTGGAAGCCGACCCCAACATAGTTGGGAAATGGCTAGGCAGATGATTATAATATCGAAATAGCTCTTGAAATGATATTTGCTGCAAAGTAGATGATTTTAAGCAGGGAGTTATTTTTTAACAGACTCTGAGAGTGTGTAGAATATTTTTATTTTATCTACAAGTTGTTACTTAACTAAGTAGGTACTAAGTAATATTTGTATATTGTGTTGGTACACTACAAAAGTAGGTAAGTACTTATAGGTACTTACCGGCTCGAATCTTGGGCGCTAGACGATAGAGTGGGGATGACCTTGCGCTTTGTACAAAAAAAGAAATGAAAATAAAGCTAAAACGCCTCTCCAATACTATCTATCTATACCTACATCACTTAAAAATAAAAACTGTGATAAAAACCTATCACTGCTGTACTTAATTAATAATACCTATAATATAATTAATAAAAGTACCTACGCTTTTACCTACTTAATATAAAAAAACAACATAAATTAACCAAAACTCGGGGTATCTAAAAATCTATGCGTACCTACTACTACTTCACCTAAAAAGAAATTAAATGTAAACTATTAATAATTCGTAATTTGAACGATTACCTATTTAATTTAAACACTACCAAAATAACTAATAAGTACCTATTTTATAAAATAACAACAAAAGAAATCTAAAAATAAATTATTTAAAGACTTAAAGTCGCGCTGATAAGCATTGTCTGTCAATAAGGCCGAACACTCTGAACGTCTATTCGCATCAACAGCCAAATATTACGGTAGACGCGGCGACCGTTACACAAAAATAATCCTTATAGCATGATTCAGTATTCACGCGCGGTGGCTTATTGAATAGGTAATAATGTTAACTTTTTTTAATAAGGGATGAGTAGTGAGTGTGCTATAAACCTAAGAGTAGACAAATATACTCAGAAAGTTCCGAACTGCTATCGGGAGTTACACGTGTTTTTCTGAGTCAACCATAAAAGATAGACATAATATGCTGTCGTGAAATATTTTTTAATATAATTTTAAGGAGAATATTTCCGTTATTACATTATTTCTGAGTAGCTTTAAGGCGGTAGGTACCCTAACCAAATAACCTTGAGCATTCATTCCCTCTTCGCCGCGCAAGAGTAACAGTAGCGAATAATTCCCATTTTTTGGAAAAAAAACTACTTATATAAAATAAAGTTTTGGGTTTTTGGAAAAAATATTTGTACCAAAATGTTCATTATAAAATTGTGTATCCATTAGAGTCAGTAGCTAAATTAAACAATGTTTACTTTGCGAGGAGATGCAAGTTATTGTTAATTATTTCTCATTTCTGGCTTTTGCTGTAAGAAGATTAACTAAATAATTAAGTACTCAATATGAATAAATCTACAGAGAGAATCTTGAATCTTGTTTCCATTAGAAAATAAGATTACAAAGAAATTAATGTATTTTTTTGTTACTTAGTTCGTTTTAAATAACAAATAGATAGCTCCAGAAAACTGCACAAAAACGGCTTGAGCGGCGTTTTGGTCTAGTAGGCTGCACACGCGACAGAAGCCTAAAAAAATGCAGTAACTTCTCCCGTTTTACCAACATTTGCCTTCACTGCTCTGCTCCTATTGGTAGCGTGATGAAAAGTATACTATAACCTGCCCAGGAGTATGAAGAATAATATAATCCGTCCAGTAGTTTTTGTTCCTATAACGAACATACAGACAGACAGACAGAAAAAAAAATTACTGATTGCATTTTTGGCATCAGTATCGATCACTAATCACCCCCTGATAGTTATTTTGGAAATATATTTCATGTACAAAATTTACCTTTCTACAGATTTATTATAAGTATAGTTTGTATTTCATACAACGACCATACAGCCCGTAGACGCCTAATGTTTGATATTTTGTTCCAAACCAATTCTGTCAACTAGCCGAGGTATGAGGAAGCGGGGTACTGCATTCTGATTGGCCCTACCAAGGTCATAGGGTAGAATTAGGGATGGGACAAGTTACAAAAAAAACACGAAGTTATCGATACCTTTCCATACCTATAATCAAAATGTTTATAATAATATTTTTTTTACATTCCGATTTCAAAACCGAATGAAATCGAATAATACATATATATAGTATATGAACAATATTTTGAAAGATTTTCTGTTTTTGAAAAAAAATTACTAATTTTTTTATGAATTCAAATTAATCTTCACGTTTAGAGAACCTCCGCGAGACCATTCGAAGGTACTTTGAGAAATCATTTCATGTACAATAAAGTTATTCTAGTTACCTATTACAAAAGGAGTACCTTTTGTAACTACTAATTATTTACCAGTTTTTTTTTACAATGTTCAAACATTGTAAAAAAAAACTGGTAAAGGTACAACGTACAAACACCTACCCAATCGTTTTTGAGCCGGTGACGGTTTTTCATGGGCTTAAAACAATCCTCAGTAAAATGCTATGAACATTTTAGTACTATAATAAATGTTAAAGGAAACCAGTTCTCTCGTTTGGTTGCAATAATCCACTTAATTTTATATTCAGGATTTTGTGGGTATCTAGAACTAATCATCATTTCACAATTCATTTAAATGTAAAAAAAAAATATACATACGTAGTATTTTAATCGTCTTAAATAGGCAGTCTACTTCATCTATCACATTACTACTAAACATTCCTTATTTTTTTTAATGTTTGAAATGTTTAGTAAGTAACGATTTTTTAAAATAACATAATGTAGGACTTATGCTTTATCGATAACGAATTTCGATAGTAGATTTGGTACATCTTTAACTTTTTGCCTATAGTACACTCCCACTATTGCTGTCACTTTCTAAGTACTATCATAAGAAAGAGACCTGTCCCAAAAGACATCAACGCGGGTCGGTGGTACATACAGTTTCACCTGTAGCTATGGCCAGTTTATGATGACCTCCGATAAAAATATCAAAAAGTTTGTTTAATTATGATTATGTTAACCGATGAAATCTTATACCGATTTTCGGAAACTCGAATTCTGACCGTTTTTAACACAGCAATGTATTGTACATGGGGCCATTGTAATATTTTGTTCTTGAGTTTTTTATACGGTAACACGGAAGTGTTTACGGATCACAGAAGTGGTCGAAACTGATTCGAAATTGTTGAGTGGCGACTTGTATAAGATTTATTAGTCAGATGTGTTGACAGACATCGGTCGCCTGTTATTAGGTGTCTACGGGCTGTATGGTCGTTGATTTCATAATATTTCATTCTATCAAAATAGGTATGGTAAATGGTAATATTGAGCTGTGTAGTAAAACTGAGAAAATGAAAACAACGCCATCTATTAGTAGAAATAACAGTAAATGAGTTACCTAACCACAACGTAGTACAAATTGTTCTCACCAGAGCCAACACCATAATATTATTTAGAAAAATCATGGAATTTGGAACTAGGAGCCCATTATTCCTGATTTTTGTGTTATGGGGATTTTTAAAAACAAGAACATACTTCTTCCATGGTCAAATTTAAACAGTTACACAAACTTCAAAAACAAATCGATACACATAACGCCATCTATTGAGGTTTTTTTGAACTATTTTTTCTTTCTTCGCAATGAGACCCCATGCTTTTGATGTAGTATCAAAATACCGTGAACTCATTGGTTAGTCAGATTGGAACTTAACTTTGGACACTCTCTACAATGAGCTTTGGTCAGCCTTTTATATTCACTAGGCATAAAATACTATTTAGACTTCATCCAACTTAATTGTGCAGAGAGGAAAACACAAAACTAAAATAAAATTTCAAAATTGACGTTGCATTTTTGCTTGGCAAGCAGGGTCACCTTATATTGCATTCTTAAAGTGGCCATACTGAATTATGGCCAAAGTCAATCGGGGAAATAAAGACAATTTTATGTAAAAATTATATAATATGCTATGGTGCATGTTAGTCGGTTTAAATTCTACTTATCATTTCTCTATTATGATTAAAACAAAACTCTGCCAATTTATGAGCTTACCTCTTTCTTAGCTTCCTCCATTTGTCTTTCTGACTCTGCTCGTTCTAATTCCTGATTTCTTTCTAGTTCTATCTTTTTCTTAACTTCTTCCTTGGCCCTAAAATAAAAAAAAATAAAAAACTTATACTGCGAAATAATAATTATTAACTAATTATTATGTACAGATTCTGAGAAAAAGGGACAGGACAGTAAATTTAATGTGCATTCTCAGTGATAATACTACAAGAGGAGTTAACCTGAATAAAGTGTTTTTATACCGACAGACAATTATATCAAAACCGGTCAAGTGCGAGTCGGAATCTCGCACCGATGGTTCCGAACAAAGTTGCGATATAAACGGCCATATCTTTTGACTGTGTAAACTTAGAGGGTTGATTTTTTCACAACTCTAAGGGACCACTGATTCGAGTATACGGTTTTATTTAAACTTGATACCTCCGCACGTTCCTGAGATAAAGGGTCATGACAGACAGACAGACAGACAACAAAGTGATCCAATAAGTGTTCAATAAAATGTATGAATATGCTAATAACATGTACTGATCTGAATTGTAATTAAATATTTTGTATTGTAATGTAATAGTGGTTAAAACTCTGTACTTTTGCATGTCTTGTTATTGGCAAGATATGGCTGTTTCTCTATTTATTAAAACAACTGTACTTGTACCCATATTTGCGAAATATAAATCTTATCTTATCTTCCGTTTTTTCTTTTTGAGTTACGAAACCCTAAAAAGCGTCAGCTGACACTAGACATCTCACTTATGTTAAAGCAAAATCATTATTTGAATCATTAGCCGTACCTGTCGACCTCCAAACTGCGTTGGTATGCTTCGTCCTGCTCCCTCTTGACGCGTTGTCGTGCGTCTCGCTCCCTCTCAAGCTTGGCCTCGTCCTCTCGCGCGGAGCTGAACCGTTCTAGTGCTTCTACTAGACCACCTAGTAACTCTGATACGCCGACGTTACCTGTTAACAAATTTAACACATTAAATTCGATAATATAAGCAGTACAAGGATCTATTAGTAGAAGCCCAGAATATGGCTCTATGCTTGTTTGTTGCCATAATCAAAATATTTTGGCACTTATAAAACGTCGAGAAAAGATGCACGGTTCAGGTTGGTTGTTTCCTATGGTGAAGAATCGGCAAGAAACTACATGGTTACTCTTTAAAAACAATTGGTTCTACAATATTGTTGTTACAGTACTTTAGTATGAGAGGACAGTATTGCTTACTTTACAAAACGTAAAATAAGACAAGAAGAAGTTAGCCCTCTATTATGAAGGACAAAAACATAAGTAATGAAGTGTGGGTAAAGTGTACATACTATTATTACACCTCGGACCGACTGTACTGTTATTTTATTTTTTATATGACTAGGAATTTCTCCTGTATCGTGGGTACGTTTACAAACATTTAAACTCACATACACAAACAGCCAGACCTAAACAACTATTTGTAGGCCACACAAATGTTTGTTCCGTGCGGGAATCGAACCCGCGACACGAAGCGCAGCAGTCGATCGCTCAGCCACTGCGCCAACCGTGCCGTTATTAATCTTATCACTCACCATTGATGACAGAGTATATCTCGGTGTTGGAGCGCACTCGCATGATGATAACGAGCGCGGGCATGCGGTCCACCGGGATGTTGCGTATCGTCATACTTGCGACCGGCCCTAACGCGTTGGCTACCGATGATAATAACCTGGAAAACAAAAACATATCATTTTATCAGAATGGCTAGGTAACAATATGATTGCGTTTATGGTCGCTGTGGTTTTCCAATTGTATCATCCTTACTAATATTATAAAAGCGAAAGTGAGTTTGTTTGTTACGTCTTCAGGCCTAAATGGGTAAACCGATTTTTATGAATTTTGGTACTGAGATAGTTGGGACCCTGGAGACGGCCATAAGTTATTTTTTTTTTCAAAAAAAGATTGAGATATGAGGGAAGAAAAGAGAAATCATTGCTATTACAATAAATAAGGCGCAAGGGCAAAAACTACAGGTAGCAGGTACCTGTAAATCAGGAACGGCGAACTATGTTACCCTGAACTTAACGCGAGCGAAGCCGCGGGCAAAAGCTATATCTAATAATATCCCTCCCCACATATCATTTTTTACTCTGCAGGGTCTGACGCAGAGCCTCGCAGCTGACTATAACTCACAAGTTGTAACTATTAGGGTCTACTATTGCTTACATGTTATTGTTGTCGGGGTGCGTGAGGTCCCAGCCGTACACTATGAAGTTGGCGGCGAGTGTCTGCAGTACTGCCTCGCAACCGAGCAGTTGTGCACAGAATACGTTGGATAACACAGACTGCTCGTGGTGTAAGTATACGCCTAGGAGTTTCCGCTGTAACAAAGTAATTAAATGATAAGAATTACACACATTAAGACATAATAACATTGCATTCACTGATGCTGATACTCGATAGTCTCCGGTTACTCAGCGTATGTCGTTATTGCACATTTATAATCAGTAAAGAAATAGAAATTCAATGTTGTGAATACATAATTATATTTGAGTATAAAGAAAGTAAAAAAAACTGTTTAATTAACTTGCACAGGATAAGAGTTTAGAATAAAATTATTTTAAAAAAGAATGACAAATACAAAATAAGAGGACAGTTAATTAAATTAGTGCTGTATGGGGCCAAAAGATGGTGATATCTCAGCATGGTGCTGCAACATGGTAACCATGTCACAGCGCTGATATTCTGAGCATATTAGTATCAGTTTTTTTTTGATGTCATCCCCTAATCGTGCCCCTAGCCTTGTTACTTCACAATTTGATGTTTTTCCCACTGTTACATGATATAGTTTGGAAAAAAAAGATAGAATCTTTAGGTTTCTCTGCGATTATTGACCTCTTTGGCAGGTTTGAGACAGGACTCCTTGATGGCATCCTGCAGAGTGCCCTCGAAGAAGTGCGGCGTGTTGGGCCCGTACCGCGTCCGGAACCGCTGAGAGAACTCGATGCAGCCCAACGCTTCGTCTTCCACGCTATCGGACACTGCAACACAGATAATAAGTAGGGATAAAGGAAGTGCAATTACTGATTTTCAGTCTGCGTTAAATCGCCAACGTATTTTCGTCGATCTAAACCTCTAGAGCCCCAGCGGCACAAAAACGTGCCAGTAAACAAGTATTACCGTCGAGCCCCACTGGAAAATTTGTGCCACCAAACCCCGACCGATTTTAAACTGTATTTGTAGTAAAGATAAGTCTTAAAACCAGATTACGCTTACGATAAGAGCCCGCCCGGCGGTGCTTGACCGATAGTTGACGTAAATAATGGCAGTCCTTGAGAGGTTCGTTGTCTATTTAAATACATATGCAAAGACCATCCAATTTGAACGCTCGATAGAACGTCAATTTGTCTTGTTGCAGCTTTTTCATAAGACTAAGGAACTCAATTTCAGCCGTGGTTTAAATTAACAGACAATTCCAAGTTGATTGTGAATTTGTCTGGTTAAACAGACGACAACCACATAGGTAGAGCTGCGAGATGCCATACACAAAAAAAAAAAGAATTTAACAAAACGGGGACCCGGCCTCAACTTGGTGTAGTGAGACTAGGCAGTTGATGAGTCAATTTGCTTATAAAAGGTGTAACATAATTATACGCAAGACCGTTTTTTTTCGTTGCCCCACACTACAAAGCATTTATTTCAATTAGACCATTACAGACTTTTGAATGTCATAAAAAAAGATGTTGCTGCAGTCCCACTCACAAGACATAATAACTTGTGAAAGTACTGTAATTGCCCATTCCAAAGCGTTGATCTTTATGGAGAAGAATGGTCAAGAAGCTCCATGGACACTCTTTTAAATCATAATATCTTACAAAATCATGGATACATCTTTTATGTTGATATTATGCAAATTAGTGAGGAATCACTAACCTTACATTCACAAATCGTACATTAAAAACTATGGACTGAACTGTTTGACCATGCTGAGTGATGACCTACCTGTCGCAGACACGACGTGCAAGCTTTTTTTATTTTGTCTCATATATGTATTTGTAAATGTTTGAGATGCTTTGCATGTTTAATGTTTATTTTTTTTGTTACTTTGTGTGCTCGTCGTAATTTGCGACAAATAAATGTTTTTTCTTTCTGTTTGCACTGTTCAAGTAGATCGCATGTCGACGGTCCCTACGTACATAAAGACATGTCGAAAATGGCATTTTTTTTTATTCTCATTGGCTTTAGATTATCTATGCGCACATGCTGACATACGATTTTTATTTAAATTTAATTTATTTACCTTGTTTTAAAAAATGTATAAGAGAACAAGTCTTATAAATACAACGAATAAGTGTCGTAGAAAGAAACGGTCATCTCTCAGTTTTTCTAAGAAAACGTGAAAAATTTTGTGTAAATGGTATCATAAAGCTCTTAAAACTGTTAAAATATTGTAGAAAGAAAATTTTTATTATTGCTCATAGAATTATTTCTAGAGCGTGTTGAACACAAATTACGCTCTCCTGTAAACCTCGGTTTTTGACTTAACGTTATGTACGTAGGGACCGTCGATGTACTCACTAAGCGGCTGCAGTCTCTCAGACTGCACGAGGTCGACGAACATGTCGTCCTCGCCCGTGTACCCTTCGGCTGTATCCTCTACCTCTTCCACTGAACTGTTTTCACTGTCCGAACTCTCCACTATTATCTGGAATTTTTACATTTACAATAACCATTAGAAATTGCATTTTTTTTATAACATAAATGAATTCTACTTAGCTAAATATGGACTGTTATAATTTTTAGAGTGAAGCGGGGCTAACTCAATTTAAAACCGTGACATAACACTTTTGAATAAAAATGTAAGATTGTTAGTTTAAATAAGAACTCGCGAAAAGAAAAGCTTTAGCAATTTTTGAATACATTCGTATCTCATTGGATGGTGTTAATCTATGACTTGCAACCATTATTTAGTAAAAAAAACATAAGTCTTAAGCAAGTTAAAAATTGCATTTTTTTGCCGATGGGAAATCATCAAAGAACTTCCCCCGCTTTGGGCGGAGCGGAGTGTCAGACTTGTACTGACTGAATCCCACCCATGTTCCTTCTTTTACCATTTCTTGTTCCCTCTTTCCAACAACCCGCAACCCGCCCCAAAGCTTCTTAACCTCTTTCTTCCGCGAGTAAACAACATAGATAGGTTAGTGAAGGGTCCAGTACCGTACTATTTACCCTCTTATACTCTTTCTGCTTGCCGGGTGCGCGCCTTACGGTGAGCTCGTGTTGCGGAAGGTCCAGGCCGGCCATCGCTAGCACTGTATCATCCAACCCTGTTATTGTGGGCCAGCCTGTCCATTGCTGTGGAAGACAGAAAAGAAAGAATGAAGTTAGAAAAAGGTCAAGGTCGTTTTTAGGGAAATGTACCTGAAAAAGGTAAAAGTGAAACTTTTCTCACATTATAGACATTTAGACGTCCCTACTCCGTGGCCGACCGTCACGCGACATGCAACACACAGACGAAAAATTTTGAGACGATGTATAAACTGATGATCTTATTGGATCACTTTGTTGTCCGTCTGTTTGTCTTTATCTCGGGAACGCGTGGAGTTATCGAGTTGAAGTTAAAACCATAGACTCAAGTCTGTAGTCTCTTTGTGCTGTGAAAAAATCATCCCTCTACGTCTACGCAGTCAAAATATATGGCCGTCAATGTCGGAAGTTTGTACGAAACCCTCGGTGCGCGTGTCTGACTCGGTCTTGGCCGGTTTTGGGGTTTGATCACGTCTGATAGAAAGATATAGAGAAGAGGTTTAAGTGAGTAGTCTAATCTTGAATCATTAAAGCAGAAGGGACCGTGGAGTTTTACATCTTAGCCTTATTAGATGTTGTGAGCTACAAGCTCAAGCGACACTTCAACGCGAATTACGGAACTAACTTGTAAGAAAAGACTAACTTCTAATGAAGTAGCTTCCGCTATCTGTTCGCTTAGATCTATCTTTTAAACTGCTCAACGGTTTTTTTTTCAGCAGTATATAGAGGTTTTATACGTATATACATACATATCAGTATCTACTTAGAGGATATTTAGAGGATTTTCCAAAGGATCCTCTTCCAGACCATAATCTATCTCTGTGCCAAATTTCCTTCAGATCCGTTCAGCCGTTCTGGCGTGATTGAGTAACAAACAACCACCCATAAAAACTTTATAATGCAAAGTAATCTACTACTCAACCCCGTTCATTTAAACTTGGTCGTTTGTCCGAATTCCATTGCCAATCGACTAAGGGCTAACGACTTAGTGTAATAGCGTATTAGGTAGTGATCACTGACCTGATGTCTGACGGGTATGTCTGTAAGCGAGTATACATCGCCCTTCACCTCTTGCACGGTCTTCGTGCCCGGGTACTTGAGCGTGTACTCCTTGTCGTCCACTTTCACGTGCAGCGCGTATGTTGTTGTCAGCCTTTCTGCGACCCTAGTAGATACATGGTAAGATATAAGATATTGATACACTTCTTCTTCCCAGCTAAAACACTAGGAAGTGGCGAAGGGCAGGGCGTTTTTGTGGGAATGTCTCTTGTAATGTTACGTTCAAAAAGTGCTGATTATCAGCCTAATTTGAATAAATGACTTTTGATTTGGATTTTGATTGAGTGTGTAAATTACGTATCTATAATATAAAAATGAATCTCTGAATGTGTTGCTAATCGCAAATCTCGAGAACAGCTAAACCGATTTCGCTAATTCTTTTTTTGTTGTTGGTTAATGTCAGAAGAACCCTTTCTTATGAAAAAAGTAGGGTAGGTAGAGTAGGTGGAATGTGGAATAGGTAGCGTAGGTGGAGTAGGTACCTACCTACCCTACCTACTACCTAAAAATTGCCGGGCACAGCTAGTTAGTTATATTATTTGCGAAAGTGGATTGGTAGTGTGGAAAGGAGAAATAGAAATTGAACAATAACATTGAATGTTTCAATAAAATTGATTTATTATGATTTGAAGGCGCTGAATAAAGGAACAAAGAGTGTGACTGACATTGAATGATTAATTTGTATGATTGATAGGGTTGCTTTTTTTTTAAATTGAAGTTCAATACACTGAAATTGGATCAACTTTTCGCACTGCTATAGGCGGTTTTAGAATGGCAAATAAGCTCGATTTTTCGAAGCACATGTGACTAAAAGAGTGATAGATCTGAATGATTATGGATGAAGACGAAAAGGAAGGCCAAAGAAAAGATGGAAGGATTGCGAAAAGGAATGATATGAAGGAAAAAGGAGTAAATGATGCCGTGACGTCTGACAGGGGAGAATGGAAGAAAACGTGTTGCGCCGACCCCAAATAGAATGGGACAAGGTCACGAAAATGATGATATTATAAGCCCGATTTTTGAAGGACATGTAGTCGCGTGCCATTTGCCATTCGCCCAACTCGTACGAGCGTTGACGCGCGCAAGCCGCGAGGGACAACTTCCTGCGCGTCCTCTCACCCCGCGCGAACACGCCGTTCGGTTCATGCGGGTTCGCTTTTTTAAAGCGCAAGATTGGGTACGCATTTTAACGGCTTATACGAGTGCCGCTTAAAGTGTAGGCATTAACTTCCACATCTGGCTCTGTTTATTTCCTGCCGCATGGAACAAATATTCGTATGACCTACGGGTAGTTGTTTCGGGTCTGGCTGTTTGTTTATGTGAGTTTAAATGTTTGTAAACGCACCCACGATACAGGAGAAATTCCAAGTGAGCAACATTAAAAAACAAATTACTCTTTAAAACTAGACCGAGCCATTTTAAAGCAGTTAAAATCAGACACGAGAAATTAATGACTCAAAAGTTGTACTCACTCGTCATCAGCCATAAGGTTTTCGGCAGCTTTAAGTCGCAATACGGCATTCTGCGGAAGATTGAGCGACATCAGAATTGCGTTGTTGGTAGCCCGCGAGCCGCCCAGCCCCGACAGTTGCTGCCGGCATACTGGCACGCCGCATTTGTTCTCCAATTCCTTTTTTAAATCACCTGAGGAATAAAAAATTTAGAATTCTCTTTACTATGTGCACTATACAAATTACAGGTATGAAAAAAGATGAGGTTATAATGTATGCGAGGGGACAAGGTATGAGTTTATTTATGTATGTAATATTTACTGGTAAAATCCTTTCAGAGTTATAATCTGAGTTATTGGCTCTGTGGTTGTTAAGAACGTAAATAGAACGGTTCTTTGAAGCTACTTTGTCTCTGGTTTTAACGTAGTTAACATAACTGTGATGTCTATTGTCGGCGCAAAATTTATTTTGGTCTGCTTATATATAAAATAACTGGGAAGGGCTATAGCTGTACTTTTTTTTATTTGCGGATGGGTCATCATTAAATAACTTCCCCTCTTTGGGCGGAGCGGGGGGAGTATCACTTGTACTGACTAAAAACCACCCATTTTTCTTTTATTGCCCTTTATATTCCGGGGCAACGGTATATCTTTCAAACAACCCGCAACCCCGGTAGGCGGTGACCCTGGCAGGGCCCTCTGCGCTATAGCTCTACTCAGAAATTAGTGTGTCAGATGCTGACGCATGTTTTTGAAATAAGAATTTTATACATAAAGGTACTTACCGACTGTCGAATTTCCAGATATTTTTACTTCATGTATCTTATTATTACAGTGAACTTGTAGTTCTATAATAGGAATGGGGTTAAAATTTAAAGGCGTCGAGGTTGATGCTTGATTAAGACGGTCTTCCCGGTCTGCGGACAAATCATTAAACCATTAGAAAAAGAATACTTCAAGGTGTAAGAGACCCATCACAGATGGAGCTGCATTTGGTGACATTATTAATATTTTCTGAAGTATAAATTACAAATTCAACAGAAAATGCAAATAATATAACAACATACTAGTAGTAGTAGACAGCTTGACGGTTGCCTGAGCGATTGACTGCTGCGCTGTGTCGCGGGTTCGATTCTCGCACGAATCAAATATTTGTATGGCCTATAAACAGTTGTTTCGGGTCTGGCTGTTTGTGTATGTGAGTTTAAATGTTCGTAAACGGACCCACGATACAGGAGCAATTCCTAGAGTGGGGCAACGTTTTTTTTTAAAAGAAAGAAGAAGATTCATACCAGGTGGGTGAGTTTTTGGTGTTATCACAGATATATCATCGTCTATCATCTCTACATCATGCGTGTCGTTATCATGTACTACTGACGAGCTGCTTGCGTCCTGTGGCATCACTCGGTTGATGGCTGCCTGTAAACATTACACGTTAAAATTCAATAAGGCCGCTTGTAGAGACTTCTATGGTTTAATTAAAACTCCTATATCGCACAATCAAAATTATTAAATAGTAGACGAAAATCAAACTGTCCCAGTCGCTGTAGGAGACACCCCGGGCGTCGGGAGCGCGTGACGACTGCCGACGGTGGCCGGCGGGGCCCGTGATCAGATTATAAACAAATGTTTTCTATGGCTACTTTTATATGAACTAGGCTTAGGATTATATTTCTATTAATAAAATTACTTTAATACCTATTGGTTTACCTATACAGTTAAATTGATTAATCTAGTCGTATTTCTGTCTGAGTAATTAAGTTTAACTTCATATTTAAATAATATTATACTACATTCAATAAAACTCACATTACATAATATCTTAAAAAAAATGTTTAACTTGTTATAAGGTTATAAAAAATAATTAAATTTGGTAGTAAAAGCATGTTTTGTCTGAAGTTTAGTGTAAACCAGATCCTTCTTTCTCTTATCTGAAGGGACTGGTTTTAAACCTAGTTATATTGCCAAACCAATAGAAACGCAGCATGCTGTTGTTTTTTTAAAATAAATTAAAATATAATGTTCTATAAGGTGTCATTATGTTTGTCATTTTACCGACTGCCTAATAAGGGTTATGTTTTTTGTGGAAATGGGTATAGTGTGCACGGGAATTCGTTTAAAAAATGAGTCTTATTTTAGAAATAAAATAAAAAAATTAAAAGGTAGCAAAAATAGCAGGCAGGTCGGAATGAATTTAAGAAGGAATCAGACAGATAGATAAGAAATTTAGCTCCCTATAATGAGCGAAAAAGGCTGAACATCTGCCGCTTTTGGGGATAGTGCAACAGGATTAAAGGTGATCTTCTGAAAGCGATTGTAATAACAATCCACGACAGTTTTTAACTTCAACTGTTTTATGGTTTCATGGGAAACCACTCATGCCGCTACAGTATTGCCATTACAAAAAAAAAAAAACCGTTCCGTTGTAAACAAAAGATCACCTTATGACAGCATCTTTCAAAAAGTTTCGTTTTCAAATTTAGAACAATAGAGTCACCCTCACACAACTACGCGCTATGTCCCGGACCTGGTTTATGGAGCTTTCGAAAAGAGCAAAGATAATACAACTATTCCAATTTTCAAGTGATTTCAGCCTGGTATTGATAAAAGCGACGACACGGTTGTCGCAGTGGCTGAGCCTATGGCCTACAGATAGACTTTATGGCTGTATGTGTTTTTTTTTAAAAACCTGGTTGGCTTCTGTATACGGTTTCGAAACCGTGACCTTTCAATAGTTTTCCCTTTGTAATATAAACTGCAAATACAGGATGACAATTTAACTTCAAATTATCAGCTCACCCTATTGCATTTATAAATTTCATTGCTTGTGAATAAAACATGTAACCATAATCAATTCTATATGTATTTTCACAAAGAAATATTAAATAATATGAAACCATCATTTTTAATACTGTTTATAAATGGACGTAGTTATGCAAAACGGATCCAACCCACAAAAACCATTTTTTGAGTTACTGTCATAAATGGCATCTACACTACAAACTTTAAATTTGCAAAAATATCCAAGCCGCAAAGTACCTTTTTACTAATAAAAAACACAGACATTGATGATACCAACAGAATATTGTGCATTATTGCAGTGTTAAAATAGAACCATGTGTCATGGTAACTTAGATAACGGGTTAGAAGACAGGAAAAAAAGATCCAAACTACATTGGATTTGTATGTTAAATCGATGTTTTACTAATGATTTTGATAAAATAGAATGTGCTTTAAGGCAGCACTAAAGTATTTACCTACCCGAAGATTTCATTTATATTTTTATAAGTGTTTTATTGCCTAAACTTAAATCAAAAAGATCCATCCCACATTTTTAGTATTGTAAAAAAGACCCAAAGACAATTTTACTGAAAAAAAGTATATTTATTAACATAAAACTTATCAAAACAATACTATAAAGGAAATAGATAACAATACCCAATTTTTAAGAGGAATTCGAGACAAAACTACGGTCTTGTTATTTTGCTATATCAATTTTACTAAAACTTCTGTTTTCTCAAAAGTAAGTTTTTGTGGCTGGATCCATTTTGCATAACTACGTCCAAATATAAGTGGTAATTTTGTAAATGAATCCATATTTCTTAACATTGTTTATCAGAAATAAATGCTATCAATCAATGCAATAATTATGTTGTTGTTACTGGTTCTATTCAAAATATAACAACCAGGAAACATATTATATGGACTTCTGTCCCTCTAGCTGTTTGTTAAGGCTATTGCTAATAAGGCAACTTGTTTTTTAACCGATTTCAAAAGAAGGAGGAGGTAATCAATTTGGAATTTATTTTTATGTTTTTTACTTCAGAACTTTTAACCGGTGAACCAATTCTTTGTCTATTTGTTTATTTTTTTTATAATTTACTTCCACAAGTCAGTGGCAAAAATCGATAAATAAAACTTAAGTCATTGACTTCGGGAAGTAAAATTATTGTCCATCTTATTTGTGTTTTCCTGGAAGATAGTTTAATTTTTTGCAAAAAAGTTTATATGACTAAAAATAGTCAATAATAGAAAGTTATAAATACAAGGAATGAAGACTTAATTACTTGTTATGATTCTATAAGAAATCCTAGAAAAACGGACAGTTATGATATTAATTGGCTTCAAGAATTATGACTAATTGGACTTCAAGTGTAACAAAAGTTGCCATCAACAACAAAAGTGATAATCATTTATCAGCTATGTCTACTTTTGAATTCTTTTAACATTTTTTTTCACAGTATTTTGTTTTCTATTTTGTGCCTGAACTAAATAACAAAATAGGCTAACTGTTAAGACAGGTGGACCATACCTATTGATTGAATAGACAATCATAATGTTAGTAAATTGCTGGTTGCATTCATTTAAGGCAGTTGAGTATTAAATCACAGTTTTATTATTGAGCATTACAGTACGCACACTCAAATAACTGCAGTCTATTGAATGTCTATTGTTGTGCCTTATTTATTATTTAAATTGCTTTCTTAATAATGGCAATTGTTTTAAGAAATTAAATATTCCAGTTAGCCAAATTCTTGAGTAATAAAATTGATTGCTGAATAAGTAAGGAGTACTTACTTAAAATATTCTGAACTTGGAAATTCATTTTATGGCCAAAAGATGGTAGCCACAACCCCTTTGGGTTGTAACATAATAGTTAATTGAAAGTAAAGATGGAAATCATAGATTAGACCAATGAATTTCAATGATAAGCTGAGCGGATAACAAGTTTGCGATGACATGCAGATTCAACCAATATTGAAGGTCAACCAATATTTTTTTCTACAGCAGATGGAAATAATTATAAATTGCAATTTTTGTAGCAATAAGAATTTATTATGATTCAAAATATTAATTTATTGAGTTGAGTAGATTGTTAAATGATTAGCAAAATATTTAAATCAATGACACAAGTGACATCTGAAACAGCTATAAATGTAAACAAACTCTTTTATGGGCATGACATAAAGAAAGTTAGAAACCCTTTGTATAAAAATATATTTGGCAGTGATGAAATGCATACAAATTGACTAACTATTTCATGTTTTATAGTTTCTACAGTTTGAAATAAGAATGAAAATGTAGTGTACTTACGAGTAAGTCCCAATTTACTTCTTCTAGGTGGTATATAGCTTCAGCAACATCTTCTATGGCTGTTATACCCTAGAATTATTTGTTTCATTAATATTAGACTACGTTGAACGTTGGCTTAATTACACATACGCAATTGAATAACGCAGTAAACACCAACCACAAGGTTTACCTTGTAGCTCAAAAGCTTCAAGGAAGTGAACAACGACTATGCACAAAGAAACAATAAAGGCATAATTTGTACCGTCTAACACGTGCCCCAAGTATGATTCACAATCGAAAAACCTATGCAGATATACAAAAGGGACAAAGAAATTTTGTAAAAAACTTTGAAAACTACGATAAGACCAAAGCACAAAGAGATAAACGAGAATTAAGAGTCACTGTTGTTATACGCTACATAACCTTTTTCAAACACTAAAGGGTGGTGAGAGGAAAACTAAGATGATGCCTACGTATAAAGGCACTCTTACCTGAAAATTTGCTAGAATTTCCTCTCTGTTTTCTGCCATCCTGATATTATTGAGCTCAAAAAATACTATGACATTTACGATTGCGACAAATCACTCAAACATTGACCATCGACAAACGGCAGAACAATCTTATTGCCACAATAAAAAAAGAACATTGAATTTTACCACAGGTTAAAAAGAACTTGAATCGATGTAGTCTGTGATCGTTAAAATACACCATAGAGAGAGTTAAAGATTACGTATATAATTACGGCGCGGGGCTGCGAGCGGGCTGGCGGGCTATTCAAAACACAATGGAAGATTTTAAATTGAGACGATCATCAAAACGATGGTTTAAATATAAATAATAAAAGCAAGTGTTGGTAATAAAAAAAAATGTGTTCGACATTATTTTGTAAAAGTAATATGCAGAAAAGAACAGATTGTGATAGGAACTAAATATGTCATTAAAAACATCATTATTCTGTTTCATTTTGGACTTATCAAAAGAACATCGTTTTCGTTTTCGTGTTCATCATCGTTTAGAAATTCGAGGATCGAAGGCACTTTGAATAAAACTCTATTACTGGCCCCGTGTGGTAACCCATCCATTCCCAAACCTTGGCAAGGGTTGCTTAACCTGGCCCCCTGTGGTAACCCATCCATTTTGAAACCTTGGTGAGGGTTGCTTAACCTGGCTCCGTATGGTAACCCATCCATTTTCAAACCTCGGCAAGGGTTGCTTAACCTGGCCCCGTGTGGTAACCCATCCATTTCCAAACCTTGGTGAGGGTTGCTTAACCTGGCTCCTTGTGTTAACCCATCCATTTCCAAACCTCGGCAAGGGTTGCTTAACCTGGCCCCCTGTGGTAACCCATCCATTTCCAAACCTCGGCAAGGGTTGCTTAACCTGTCCCCGTGTGGTAACCCATCCATTTCCAAACCTTGGCAAAGGTTGCTTAACCTGGCCCCGTGTGGTAACCCATCCATTTCCAAACCTCGGCAAGGGTTGCTTAACCTGGCCCCCTGTGGTTACCCATCCATTTCCAAACCTCGGCAAGGGTTGCTTAACCTGGCCCCCTGTGGTAACCCATCCATTTCCAATCCTCGGCAAGGGTTGCTTAACCTGTCCTGACGGGCCGCAAAATACATTGGAGACATTTACCAATCCCTACTCCGCTGGAGAAAGTATACTTCGAATCACGCGTGGTAGGGATAACAAAAAGATGGCGCGTAACCGAAAAATGTGACGCGAATTTTTTTCCAACCCCGATAAAGAAGTTTCACTTCAAAAATACATAATTGCATGAGTTTATATTATGTGTGACTTTTCCTGTTAAAGTGTAACCAGCAAGTAACGTATTTTGTAATATAATAAATCCCAAGTGAATAATCATACTATCGTAGATATTTTAATACAACTCTTTTTTATTGTTACTTATGCTTAGCTGTAGAATTAGATCTTAGCTTACGCCATTGATTTACTTCTACAGCTGTAAAAAACATGATAACTCGTTCATACAAAACTGTACCTACCTAATACGTGAGTTTGTCCCAAGATCGCGGCAGTTGAAAAGCGCGTAAGCGGCCCGCGCACGCGCACTTGTCTACCCGAGCTTGCGCACAATCGGAACTTTACGCGGGAAAACAGTGTTTCAATAAAACTTATTTAATCGCGGTAAATCATTATTGAAAATATATATCATAATTCTTTTTTCTAGGATTTGTGGAATAATTAAAAACCAATTAACTGTTTGTTTTTAATTAGATCAGTAACCATTTTAATTACACAAAAGAAACTGACTGAAAATAAAATATCTATGGCTGATTTTTTTTTATTCATAAAATACTAAATATTACTATTTTATTTTGCTGAGAAATTGTGTTATTAATATTTATATAATTTTATGACTTAATATTTTAATTTAATGATAGTTGTTGTGTGTTAACATTTTTGTATGATCTACCAAAAAACATGGTGTTTCAGCAGACATGGCTACTTCAGCCATGTGCGCGCGGGCCCTGGCGCTGCTTGCGCTGGTGGTGGTCACTCAATCGCTAACCATGGATGAAGGTGAGTCCAATTACTTAAAAAAATGTGCTATCAGCAATGTCATAGGGCAACTATTATTTTAATATCTTATCGCTACTGTCCCAAATATAATAAAAATCGACAATCAAAGTAGTCCCTAATTGTCGATTTTTATCCGAAATCAATGTAACCTAATAAAGATATTACGAAATCAGTTTTTTAACACCTCCATAGAACATTTAAAAACAATATAAACTTTTTCATGTAAGTAAGGTTTTTGTAAACTTTTCGGCATAGAGCAATACCTACCTATTGCTCTATGCCGAAAAGTTTACAAAAACCAATAGAACATTTTTTAACTTTCAGTTGTAATGAAAACTTAAATTTGCGTTGTAGAAATAGGTATCATAAATTTGATAATGAGTGAAATCAAGTCGTTTTTGTTAGAGTTTTGCTCAATCTGAAAGGGTTATAGGTCGCTAAGATAGAAAACGTACTAAAAATAAACAATACGAGTACCTACAATCTTATCACTAGGCGTAGGAGTAAGTTGAAGGAATCTGAGCGGTGACTACAAAACTATACTAGGTTACCTATACCGTACTCCATTACTGTAGGTGGTGGCCTAGCTGTTTTTATTTTATAGACGTTTAAACATTAATATCGATTTAATTAAACACTGCCAGTGTTTGTCAGTAGAACTGAAATATATCTTCGCGTGCTAAGTTTTTGACAAAATACACGTTGAAAAGCTAAAAAAAAGGACAACAATAAGTTTAATTGGCACATGATACATGTGCACACTATTATTAAACAAAAAGAAACTTAAAATCTAAGTACAAAAAAGATATAATAATTGTGTCTCACGACTGCGCCAAATATAATAGGAAAACTCTCTATATTTAATACGGTACTTTTCGCAATGGTATGATTTGGAGGACTTTCGCCCATTTTGACCAAGACAGCTATCTTTACGTTTTTTTGGCATCTCAACTTTGACTTACCTAGACCCCATCTCTTCTTGAAACAAGCTTTTTCATTTTAAAATTAAAAATGTTCACCCCTCGCACAGAAATACATCAGTCAAAGTAAACATAAATTCCCATTAGGACAGTCGCCATACTATTCCTGGGGTCATTAGCGGGCGAAGAGAAATAGAACGAATGCACACATAGAATGGCATAATTAGATGGAGCGGAAGTTCAGGCATTTTCTTAGGATGTGAGCTGGAAGTTCAACGACTGGATTTTATGAGTTGTGACTTTGCAAGCTTCAGTTTTTAGGCTAGCCTGCTTCCTACGATTTGTTATGTTGGATTTCGTATTGGTTACAATACCTTTGCAGTTTAGATTTATACTATTTATCAGAGGTTTGGCAATTACGTCAGTATAAGCGGGTTTTCGTATGAGTTCTATTGCAATGAAATTGATCGTTGCTTCCATGTTTGACTTTTCCCAGTTTTAAAAGTCCGTTTGTAAAATTTTGGGACCCTGATTTCGTTTTATCGCGATAAATTTGAACAACACAGTTGCTGGTATCTACCTACATGATTTTTCCTGTGACACAACGATAAAACCAGTAACAAAGTACCTCGTGTAGTAACACACCCCCCACCGTCCCTCTGTATCAGTATGATGAGGTACTAAAAGTACCCCTAAAGCTCCTGCGACACGTTAATAAGATAGACAGAGCCAACGAATTTACCCAGCGAGGTAAACAAACCGTCTCGTAATCTATTTGTCACGCTTAGTCGGGACTGCGTCGAGTGACCTCAGGATTAAATGATATTAACATGGACGAATATTAGTCTGCTGTAGGAGAAATACCTAGAAAATGTACGTCTTTTTCGGTAGACCTAAGTTTAGTTATGAAAGGTAAATGTTTGTGTAGAGTCGAGTCAATTTCTTAGTGTAATTTGGTAGAAACTTATTAATCTGATTCGTGCGTTCTTGCCCCGAGGCTCTTTGTACGGA
The DNA here is from genome assembly GCA_905475445.1 of Ochropleura plecta. NCBI lineage: Eukaryota > Metazoa > Arthropoda > Insecta > Lepidoptera > Noctuidae > Ochropleura > Ochropleura plecta. The sequence goes on along the minus strand of FR997740.1, from coordinate 5,275,526 downwards.
CTATGGTCAAAGTCAAAGTATTTAATGGTGTGCATTTTGGTGCTACAGTAGGTCTTATAGTTAGGTTATGGTAACTCAAAGAACTACCCATTAAACAATAAAATAATTTATAATCGATAATACATGCGAATTCACACAAATAACAACATTTAATTTTAATTCGATTATGATGATAAAAATACATCACACAAATACAAAATTATCAATAAGAATAATTTCTTATTAATATCAACAATTTTATAATAATTTGTTTATTACATTTTGTCAAGACGGAATTCGTCAATGGTACAATAGCATTTTCCAATTAAAAATTCATTTAACTTTCGCTTAAATGTGTTAAGTTTAAATCTTTAAATTCATTTGGTATTTGATTATATTTTTTGAGAGCCATACTTAGAATGATTTTGTGCATCAGGGCGGTCTTTCAGGCTCTTTTTTTTTTTTTTTTCGGGTGGGATGTCATCTAGGGGGCGTCCATAAATTACGTGAGGTGTTTTTTTGAATTTTCTGTCCCTCCCTCCCCCCCTGGTGAGATGTCGTGAGATTTTATTCAACCCCCTCCCCCATCCTCCAATCTCACGTGAGATTTTTCAAAATGTGGGTTTCTTACGTAAACGCGTTGGACTGTTATTGTAAAAAGAAAAAAAAATTGCTTCGTGCTTTTATTTACAACTAGTTAAGACTAGTAATCAATATTGCTGAGAGTTTAATTATAAGTGTAATATTTTTTTTTGTTTCAATCCGAAAAAAAATTGCGTGATATTTGCCGAGACCCCCCCTCTCTCCAACGTAAGATTAGATGAGATTTGACTCGACCCCCTCCCCCCCTTAAACACCTCACGTAATTTGTGGACGCCCCCTAATGACTTCCCCCGCTCTGGGCGGAGCGGGGGGGGCATGTCAGACTTGTACTGACTAAAACCCACCCATGTTCCTTCTATTGCCCTTTACGTTCCGGGGCCGCGGTATCTCTTTCGAACAACCCGCAACCCCGGCAGGCGGAGGCTCTGGCAAGCCCCTCTGCTTTGCTGACATCTCTTAGAGGCACGCGTGAAACACGAACGCGCCGTCGACACGGCCTGTCGTCAATCGACGGACGGACGGTGAGCTACCCATTGCTCACCGTCCACAGGCCCGTATCTACGGTGGCCGGGAGTCGTCTCGCGGCGCCCGGCGCGTCTTTCAGGCTCTTAGACATAATTCGTAACGATATTCTTTTGTCGGTCTAAACCGTTGTTCTGAAGTTTTTTTAAGAAACAGTTTAGCCTCGTATATGTAAAGGCAAGGTAATGTTAATATGTTAATGGTTCACCTGTCCTATTCCTTCCACAGATGACACACGACTCTTTTTATTTATAAAAAAAAACCTTGCCCCTTTCTAGGAATTCTTCCTGTATCGTAGGTGCGTTTATTAAACTCACTTACACAAACATCCAGACCCGGAACAACTTTCTGTAGGCCATGGAAATATGTGTTCCGTGCAGGGATCGAACTCGTGACTCGTAGCGCAGCAGTCAAAAGCTTTCTGTCTTGTCTCCTCAAATTATTCACAAACGATATAAATTTAGATAGGCGTATAACTATCAACTTTCTACCGCGTGACCCAATAGAAAAGCAAAATTATATTGTTACATTCAACGAAATCTCATGCGCCCTTGTATGTCAAAAGCATCCTTATGCAAAGGAACACAAATTTAAATCTAAAGTTCGAGTAAAGCAGTGCTATAATCAGGTCAAGGGACAGATGGTAACCCTGGCCATATAGGGAACATAATACTGGCTTGACACAATGCTCAAGCGCAACATAATGCTTACAATGTTGTTGTTGATGTCGTAATCCAGCTGTGAGTCAAATTTACTGGAATTTGTGCACTGTTAAGAAAAAAGAACTTTGTCTTGACTAAAACTGTATCGTTATATCATAAACCTAGGTAAAGGTATTTATTACTTCTAGGTACTTTTATGCCCTGCAAGTTAAAGGGGAAAATATACAAGTGCGTGATACCTGTTGTACTGCATGGGTCAGAATGCTGGTTAAAAAGGTGGATGAAAAACGATTGCATGTAGCGGAGATGAGGATGTTGAGATGGATGTGTGGAGTGACCAGAATGGATAAACTAATGATGAGTATATTAGAGGAAGTTTGAAAGTTGCGCTGTTACAGATAAATTGAAAGAGTCGTTTGTCTTGGTATGGACATGTAATGACGAGGGACGAAGCACATGTAACTAAAAGAGTGCATCTGAATGTTGATGGACGGAGAGCGAGAGGAAGGCAAAAGAAAATATGGATTTATTGTGTAAGGAATGATATGAAGGAGAAAGGAGTAAATGATGAAGAAAACGTATTGCGCCGACCCCAAATAGAATGGGACAAGGGCAGGATAATGATGATTTGTCTGTCTGTCCGTATGTCACAGCCGTTTTACTCCGAGACTATTTGCACCACGTAGTTTAAATTTGGATAGTACATGCGTTCTATGAACTGCTATACAAAAATGATGCGAAATATATGATAATGATTTTCTGCGAAAGGATGTTTATGCTATCCGCTGTTATGCAAAATAATATTATGACATAAAAAATCTGTCAAAAAGGGTAGACCCTGCCATAGATCTACAAAGGAAAGCCGATACCAACGGTTTGACCTGTTTTCCAAGGCAGGGTGGAAACTCGGTATGTTATGGGTACCTTATCCACGGATCAACCTTGGCGGGGTTCAACCTCAAGATCAACCTGAGCGGCAGCTATTATTTAGCCATACTCCAAAATAGGGGTCGAGGGTAGATGCGGGCCTGTGGACGGTGAGCAATGGGTAGCTCACCGTCCGTCCGTCTATCGACGACAGGCTGTGCCGACGGCGCGTTCGTGTTTCATGCGCGCCTCAAAGAGAGTCAGCAAAGCAGAGGGGCTTGCCAGGGCCTCCGCCTGCCGGGGTTGCGGGTTGTTCGAAAGAGATACCGCGGTTCCGGAACGTAAAGGGCAACAGAAGGAACATGGGTGGGTTTTAGTCAGTAAAAATATTATTATTTTATTATTTATTATTATTACCTCATACCGTAATTAAATTAGGTAGGTGCATCTGACGAAACGAGGACGATTGGAGCGGTTGTCTGGTCAATCAATCATCATCAGAAGTTATTTGAAGTTGGTTTAAAACATTAAATATCTCGTTAAGCGGAGAGTTGATTCCAGTAAATGTACAAAAGTAGCTAAGTAAGTTTAAAGGGGTAACTGACAGGTGAACTGGCGGAAATTATGATGAATTTCTAAGGATTCTTGTTCGTAGCCCATAGCCACTTAAAGAGCTTCCGAATTTGAAAAGATATTGCAAAACTTTATACCTTAACAGCATAATTGAGGTGTAAAGTTTTTCTTAGGGGAAAAACCATAGAGGGGCCTGCCGGGGTTGCGGGTTGTTCAAAATAAATATCGCGGCCCCGGAACATTAAGGGCAAAAGGAGGAACATGGGTGAGATTTTGTCAGTAAAAGTCTGACACTCAACCCGTTCCACCCAGAGCGGGGGAAGTTATTTGATGATTCCCATCCGTAAAAAGAGGACGCGCTAGAGAAGGTTATCATTACTTACAAAAAAAATTGTCACTGCTTGCAGGCCAGTGTCGGCCTTTATATTGACTAAAATATGATTTGCAGCCGTATCATTTGGATATTAAGATAACTAGCTTTAGCCCGCGGCTTCGCTCGAGTTAAATTCGAGGTAACACAGTTCCCCTTTCCTGATTTGCCCTTGCGCCTGAGTTTTTGCCATTACGCCTTATTTTTTGTAATAGTAAAGCTTTCTCTTTTCTTCCCTCTTTCTTCCTCATTTGTGATTTTTTTTTAAAAAGTAGGCCTATGTCCGTCTCCAGGGTCCAAACTATCTCTGTACCAAATTCATCAAAATCGGTTTAGCCATAAGGCGTGAAGAGGTAACAAACAAACTCACTTTCGCTTTTATAATATTAGTAAGGAAAGGATTGTAATCATTAATACAACTCTGTATAAAGTTCATATTATCTACATAATGTTCAAAGGTATTGCTCGTATATTTGTCACAAGGCTCATGGTTAATGGAGGGGCGGTACAAATTAGGCTATCAAGCGTCGCGTGGGTGGTGTTAGGGTCCGCCTTACCTAATACAGTAACGAAGCTTGGCGGATGCATAATCAGCAGTTCATACCGGTTCTTTAGACATTTGAGCAGATTGTTAAAACTTACCTACGTTTAGAATCCTTAGCGATGCAGTTGAATTTGACTTTTTCAACTGATCAGTGAACTTGGAGAATTAAAAGAGTATATCGTTTTTACCGACTTCCAAAAAGAAGGAGGTTTCATGTTCGACCGTTTTCTTATGGATGTTTACCGATTACTTCGCCAACTGAGGACCGATTTTCATAATTCTTTTTGGAGTTTACTCCTTAAGAATCGATTTTCATATATGTATAAGGCGCCCGGTATGAGAAAAATGTGAGGTGTAAAATCTACTGATGAATGACCTTGAATGACCTCGTTAAAAACAGAACGAGACGTACAGTTGAATATTACTAGATGGCGCTTTATGAAATTTGTCCGTCAGTGATATTTTTAATTTTTTTTTTTATGATATTTTTTTTTGTACAGACGCCTGCACATCAAGCTACTACAATCTGTCAGATTTCTTTGATAGATTTTCGACTTTATTTCTAAAGTATTAGGTTCAAGGTTCATTGGGAAAAATTGACAGTTTCGGGTAGCTTGACCTGCTGGCGTCTGTACTTAAGGTGAAAGCTCCAACCTACCCGCGAAATTCAAATTTTCTTACGTTTTTTGCAATTTTCAGGCCAGTGCTAGGTTGTATGTTGATTAAAATATTATTCGCGGCTGTAAGACGTATGTAATTATAGAATTATAATCATCAAAATCACCAATACAACCCTCCAAGTTCATAAAGGCGTAGGAACAAAAAAAAAACAGAAAACGTCTTTCCTACAGCTTTATGAACTTGGAGGGTTGTATTGGTGATTTTGATGATTATAATTCTATAATTACATACGTCTTACAGCCGCGAATAATATTTTAATCAACATACAACCTAGCACTGGCCTGAAAATTGCAAAAAACGTAAGAAAATTTGAATTTCGCGGGTAGGTTGGAGCTTTCACCTTAAGGAGTAAACTCCAGTCATGCGTCGGAGCTGACACACACACTTTTTTGTTTAAAGGGTTATGCTTTCGAGGTGGTCCCATATCAATATAATCCCATAATAACAAATTTTTTGTTATATTTTTGACTTTTTGCTATTGATTTATATTGCTTCGGTAGTTTAATATTGCCGTGACGTCTGATAGGGGAGAATGGAAGAAGAAAACGTGTTTCGCCGACCCCAAATAGAATGGGACAAGGGCAGGAAAATGATGACGGGTAGTTTAAGGGTGTTATCGTCCATAATACATACTTATTTATTTCTTCAACGTCTATATGGATGATCTGCTAATATATTTTAGTAACAATGTAAAATGAATACTCGATAAAAGTTGGTGTGAGATATCATCATACCATAACTACAAATTCCGAAATAAAAACAGTTTTGCAAATAAAATAGGTTATTTTTGTTCATATATGAAAGAGTCGCTGTGAGTTAAATGTCCTGGCGACTGGGTTTCAAAGATAGTTTTTAACCTATTCCAAATTATTATAACCTGATCTCTCTACTATGGATCGCACACCGTAGTAGAGAGATCAGGTTAAAATGGTTTTGTATAGGTTGATGTGCCGTCGTGTGTACATTTAATAATGTGTAATGTTTTGTAGTACAACGGTTTTAGGTTACACCTAATCAGCTAGGTTTCAATAAAGCTGATATCTCGGACTGTAGCTATCTCTTGTTTTCTTTCCAGAATTTCAATTACTACTTACAATGCTCAAACAAACGGGCCAGTACATAAACCTTGACACAATGGAATTCAAATTAGCTATTTAATAAAATAGATAAGATTGTCCGAATTCTCAGTAAAGCTGGCTTAACTTAAAGCGGAAACGAGGATTCAATCAAACGACGCCCGGGATTAAAATTTCTTATAAACATTATTTTCTTTAATATCTTCGGAAGCCTTCCACGGCATTTTGAAGTTCCAAAGAAATTATAATAACAGATTGTATCGGCTGTTACGAAGTAAAAATGTATTTTTAATACAAAGATTATGGAAATTATTTGAGGGTATAAAGATGAAGAGAATACGAAAGTTATTACGCCGAAGTTACTTGTTTCATAATTTTTACGTAGGTATACTTTTCGCTACTTTTATTCTTTCAATAGAAAATGGTGCCGATTCTGTTGTCAGAAAACTAAACTGCTCTAAAATTCACTAACATTTAGATTTTTCCTATCAAACCACTTTTCTTATTTCGAAATTGATTGAAGTGACAGTTTAGTTAATCAAAAACAGTGGTTATCAAGCTAAACCGGACTATCTTAAATCGCGATTAAAATAGTATTGAATAATATTTGATGTGATTCGGTATGTCAATTTAATCTAAGTTAAGTAAGATTAATATCACGAAAATGGAAACAACAAAACTGGTGACAAGAAAATTATTGGAAAAATACAGTAAGTTTAAAACAACCGTAGCAAAGATGTAGGATTAAACTTTGCTCACAAAATACTCGATAATAAATTGTAAATATTGCGTTTAAATGCTCCACTTTTAGTTTATCTTAACACTTTGGAAACAACTTGGACCTAACCCCCCAAACCGCCCTCTAAATATCTAAACCCTTACAATTTTGCCAGTAGGTGTTAACCAATCATTCCAACATTTTTATGGACCTTCAAAACCGAACGACCGGTACAAACATACCAATCATAATTCGCTGCCTACATTGATGATTTCATATTCCGATTTCATAACAGTTCATTGTATGCATTAATTGAGTGCTAAATTCACTAATTCAATAATGATGTCATTGTTAAGAGGTATAACTTCATTTAACCTAATATGGTGTTTCATTTCCGCAACTTTCTCAAAAAAAAAAATGTTATTCCCAAGATTTAAGGAAAATAAAAAAACTCTCTCATTAGCTAATTTCTGTCGCATTGACTTTGCAAAGTTAACTGAGCAAATGGCTACGCCACTAAGAAAGTTGTGCAGACGTTGATTGTACTTTGCTTGAATCCCCCGCTCTGGGCGGATCGGGGGGGTGTGTCAGACTTGTACTGACTAGACTAAAACCCACCCATGTTCCTTCTATTGCCCTTTACGTTCCGGGGCCGCGGTATCTCTTCCGAACAACCCGCAACCCCGGCAGGATAACTAACTACTGACGGACTAATAAAAATTGTATGGAAAATCATAGAGTGGAGCAATGGGTAGCTCACCGTCCGTCCGTCTATTGACGACAGGCCGTGTCGACGGCGCGTTAGTGTTCCACGCGCGCCTCAAAGAGATGTTAGCAAAGCAGAGGGGCCTGCCAGTGCCACCGCCTGCCGGGGTTGCGGGTTGTTCGAAAGAGATACCGCGGCCCCGGAACGTAAAGGGCAATAGAAGAAAAATGGGTGGGTTTGAGTCAGTACTTTGATTATTTATAATCCGCGAAAAAAGAAGTGGTAAGATGGGTTCTGGTGGAATAAAACCGCATGAACCTATATCAAACCTATAAATACCTAATATCATACCTACCTATATACAGGGTTATTTGTAAAACACCGACAACCTTGCAGGACTGTATTACAATCATCATAAACAACAAATTTTGTTCTATGATATTTTACAAAATTTTATACATTTACCAAAAACAAATCTTCAAGATTTCGTTGTCCTATCTAACACATTTTCAACTCCGTATTTTGCTGTACCTACATACCTACACCGCCGCTTGTAGGTACGTTTGCTTCGCATAGATTTCGTAACATTTATAGCGTTCAATTTCAATATTTTTATTTTTGTATGAAAATCTAATGAACTGAAATATGATAAATGTTTAAATGTCCTAGAACAAAAGTAGTTGATTATGACGTTAGTAACATTGTCCTGAGACGTTGCCAGTGTTTTACAAATAACCCTGTATATGTAACCTATATTACAAAAATAATAAAATTACAAAACATGAATTGACGCAAATTGTACACGTTATCAATAATTCAAGGAACAATAAATCCTTGACTAGATAATTAAACTTGTAGGACCTCATTCCCGACAAGATGCGTAGGCGCGCGCTCGTAACTAACCGCGGATGAGGTCATTGTTGCAACCTGCTCATTGCTGCATTTTATTGGCGAACCTAAATTCGTATTTGGTCAAAATAAATTATGTATATTCATCGTAAATAAGTCAATTTATGAAGATACAGCCATTTTGAATTTAGATTAACTAAGTAGTATTGATTTTGAGATCATCTTGCTTTTCACAATATGCAAGAAAATTGGATTTCTAAGTAATTTGGTGACTCTTGGTACTTCAGATATATTTCCTTGAATGACTGGACTAGTGACAGATTCATTACATCATCACTTAATTAATCACAAATAATATTAGGTCATTGTCCAGTGTTGACTCAAGTTTCCTAGATTCCTAGGCAAACAGCCGGTTTCGGAAAATACGGTGTGCTTAGTATTTTTAGGGTACCGTACTGGAAGAGGAAAAAACGGCACCCTTATAGTATCATTTTGTTGTCGGGCTGTCTGACTGTCTGTCAAGACGATTTATCTCGGAAACGCGCGGAGATAATTAAAAAAGAAAATTTAAACTTTATACTAAAATCTGTGATCCCTTAAAAATTACAAAAAACAACCCTTTCGTCTCAGCAGATCACAGAGTTTATTATTTGGTTTTAATTTCAACTCGATACCTCCACGCGTTTCCGAGATAAAGGGTCTTGACAGACAGACTGACAAAGTGATCCAATAAGGGTCCCGGTTTTTCCTTTTGAGACTCAACTCTTAAAGAATATTTAAATAATTTTGCTGATCGTTTGTGCCTACACTGGTAGGAAAGATCTTGATACTAAAGACAAGAGACGGTCGTTTTGATAAAGGGTGATGAAATAAAAATCTGCAGTAAAGTGATGTAAGCCTAAATAAGTCTCGCGTGTCTCATGTTCGAACATGATGTTTACATACCCCAGTAAACAAATCTTTTTCATGTAAATAAGGGCCAAATTATGCAACATGCTGCTTACAAATTCTCTTGAAGAAAGACTTATATTTGGAGACGGAATTTCTCAAATATTAAACCTGTAGGAACAGGGAACAGTAGGCTGTTCAATGCCTCAAATATTCGCAGAAGAATTAAGTTCTTTTGAAACAGTTTTATAAAAATACTAGCTTTTGCCCGCGGCTTCGCTCGCGTTAAATTCGGGGTAACACAGTTCCCCTTTACTGATTTACAGGTACCTGCTACCTGTAGTTTTTGCCCTTGCGCCTTATTTATTGTAATAGCAAAGCTAAGTTGTCCCTTTTCTTCCCTCTTTCTCCCTCATATCTCAATTTTTTGTGTCCGTCTCCAGGGTCTCAACTATTTCTGTGCCAAAATTCATCAAAACCTAAACCGTTAGCCATTTAGGCGTGAAGACGTAACAAACAAACAAATAAACTCACTTTTGCTTTTATAATATTAGTATGGATAGTAAGGATTCAGGAAAGTTTAAATGTCCAAATTACATAATTATTATCTGCTCTTGTGAACATTTTGGGTAAAAGTTCTCTCCAGATTTTTATGTGTCCACGGCCCTTAGCAACAGATTTTATATTTAATTAAGTCTACAAGCTATTTACATTTTTGTTTTAACAATCAAGTACGACACACATCTGTGATTCTAATCAAAATCTACATAGTTCACACAGTACGTAATTAAACATTTGGTGAACATTTCGTAAGTTCTATTTCATGTGGCTTTATAAACAAATATGGAGCCTCATAAATTAAGTCTAATGGACCCACCAGATGTGTTGCCATCTAAAGTGTTCTGTATTCGAATTTGGGTGCTACTGACATTGAGAATCAAAATAAATCTATCTATACATATATTATTCTGCTGTAAGTGTCCATGTCACTGAACATGTCCTAAACGGCGGCGTGACCGATTTGAATGATTTTTATTGTATGCGTTTGGATGGCGCCCTGGATTTAGATTTAGATGATAGGTTTAGATTCACAAATCAGCCCAAAAAATAAAGGAGGACAACGTCTGTTAGTATAATATAATTATCTAATCTATCTCTATCCTCTATCTCTATATTAACGATGCTTTAAACATTAGCCAAGTCCTGTTTTGTTACTTATGTTTGTAAAAGGAAACTGATTGCTTAGTGTGAGATATTCTTAAATGTAGGCTTCGTTATAAAGTTTTTTTTTTGTTGATTAACCATCTGCCCGATTTCACAAAATCTTGACTATGAATAGGCACACAGATAGATTGTAGATTACGAAAACTTAACCTTCTCTACATTAAGGTCGTTTTTGAGATAAATGTTAAATAGAAAGACAAAAATACAAAGTTGTATTTTTAACACACAAACTAAATAATAATCGATGGTATATTATATCTCTGTAGTATAGAATAAAATAGATTAGAATATACTTTATTGTACACTAAATGCAAACAAAACTGTTTTCAATATTGCATATTCCATGGTTAGAATGGCGCTCTTATCGTAGCGACGGAGTTACGTTCATAATTTAATTATTTACAAGCAAAACTAAACATGATATACTGCAGACATAAAAGAGGGAAGATTTGATGGGACATGGAAGTTAATATCCACCGCCCGCACCGTCGCAGAATATTATATTATTTTTCATGAACGCGCCAGAGAAAATATCTAGAAAATTCCTGGTTCAACCTCCAAGCCGAGCTTATTAATATTAATTTACGATGTAAACGAGCATCAAGTGGGTATTTTGGAGAAATAAATAGGCTTCGCATCTAATTTTGAATGTACTTAGGAAACGATTTGATCTTAGTGTAAATTCGTGTAATATCTACTTAAGGTGAAAGTACCAGAATAACCCGCATTTTTTTAGTGTCGGTTTGTATGTTGATTAAAATATAAATAGCGACCCTAATAAATATTTTTATTAAGTTTCAACCATTAAAATCGTCTATACAGCCCTAAGTTCACCTAATCTCATATAGGGAAACTTTCAGGAAAAGACATTTAATTTTGGGATTATAATATATGCATAGAGATTTCCGGTTACAAAAAACGAATGGAAATGATATCATTAATTAAATGCAGCCAAACAAGCAATTATGTATGTCAGAAATAGAAGACCTTGATGGTGTAAGCAGATTATTGTGCAATTATTTTTGGGTGTATAGGAAACTCAATTGATAATTATTTGGGCCTTTGTTTTGACCTCTTTCATAGACACTGACTACCATAGGCACGTACATAGCACACATATCTGGTACTAGCTGGCGCCAGCGGCTTCTGCGTGATATCGAAAAAAAAATCCTTCCAGACCACCATATAATCTACCTCTGTGCCAAATTTTATCAAGATCCGTTCATCCGTTTTGACGTGAAAGAGTAACATAATATTAGTAAGATAGCTGGCGCCCGCGGCTTCGCCCTCTTGATACAAAAAACTATTCTATGTGTTTTTCCAGACCATAATATGACTTTTTTTTTTGAGGTGGGAAATCATGAAATAACTTCCCCCGCTCTAGGGGGAGCGGGGGGAGTATCAGTCTTGAACTGACTAAAACCGACCCATTTTCCTTCTATTGCCCTTTAGGTTCCGGGGACGCGGTATCTATTTCGAACAACCCGCAACCCCGGACCATAATGTACCTCTGTGCCAAATTTCATCAAGATCCGTTCAGCCGTTTTGACGTGAAAAAGTAACTAACAAACATCCATACATCGATCTATATACCCTCACAAACATTCGCATTTATAATATTAGTAGGATCTATATTAATGATAGGATAGCTGACATGTCTTTTATTTTGTCGTATTGTTAGATTTAAATGAATATACAGATCAGACGTGCGCATTTCAGGTAGACACTGCTTTGGTTACCTCATTAGATCCGATTAAACTGTCTGACTCACATTAATAAGTATAATGAGTGATGACGACATAATATATCATTCAAGAAGGAATACTTAAAGATGATAATACCATCCCATACTACAAGATACAGATATTTATAGGTAGGGCCAGTAAGGAAGTGGGAATGCCTAGATAGACTGATAAACACTGCCGACGTTGATTAACGGCACTTGAATCAATTAAGTTTCCTTACGCATTAGAATCCTGATACACATTAGTGCGTAAGCGATCTAACGCCCGGTTCCAATAAACAAAAACGACTCGTTTTGCTTACGGATAGTTGTATTTTGACATAAGTTCTATGAGACTTATGTCAAAATTAATTGATTCAATTGCCGTCAGTAAACTTAATTATACAGTTCATAGCTTGTATAGCAGCAATAATGGATGGTAGCTTAGGAATTAGGAAAGGAGTATGTGCAAATATATCCAATATAATCCAACCTTCATAGACAAATTGTCAACGCATATTTTGCAGGCGAAAAAAAAACTGTCTACTACACAACATCAGCAGCCATTAACACGTCTTCAAAGAAGAAAAAAAAACATATCGCCAAGAAATTGCATCGGGGTCAGGATCGCAAGGCGCGCTCAGCAGGAAGGCCCTACAAGGCGATGCGAGTTGACTTTTTATCTCGTACCGTTACGCCATCGGCTTCTCTGTGACATCACTATGTCGCATGTCGCCACTATTACTAACTGTGCGAGGCTTGGAGATCAGCAAACAGCTGTAATAAAGTAACGGGGAATTCTGTGATCCATGTAGGGTTGTATAGAGGTAACTGTCTCATTCATGTCTAAGTGAATATCCTTTGAAAAGAGCAGCAAAGGTATTCGGTTACTAAAAAAACCGGTCAAGAGCGAGTCAGACTCGCGCACTAAGGGTTCCGTATAAACTTGCAACATAAACGGCCGTTTCTTTTGGCTGCCTAGACTTTAGAGGGTTGATTTTTTCTCAGCACAAAGGACTACAGACTTGTGTACCTATATGGTTTTAATTTCAACTCGATACCTCCTCGCGTTCTTGAGATAAAGGGTCTTGACATACAGACAGACGGACAACAAAGTGATTCTATAATGATTCAGTTTTTTGATGTAAGAGACCCTAACGTTTTTATTAAATGTTCTGTGATAATTGAACCTATAAACAAAAACAAAATTGCGGCTTTCGTTTCGATTGTAGTATCGCCAAAAGATTCATGTAGCACTATACTAGTTATATCGTCCAATAATGCGGTGTAAATCATTTGCATTAGATATATTTCTCGATGTGTTTAGTTAGTTGCATCCGGTAATAGTGTCGATTCTGCCGTCACAAACTAAACCAAAATTACTCTAAAAATTCCAAAAAAAAAATAGACGACGATTCCTAATTATATAGAGATAAGACAATTCATATTCTGAATTCTGATTGAAGTGACGCAACTTAAATATATTATAGTTTGACAGCATTAATGATGGTTTAGTAACTCAATATAGAGAAAATAGCAAACTCACTATTCTGAAAGTGACGGTTTTCACCAGAAATACTGGTTGTCAAGCTAAATCGGACTATCTTAAATGGCGACTAAAATGGTGTGTCATTTTAATATTAGTCTAGTTAAATCCGGTGATTGATTAGAATCGGCACCAATGTCGTCATGTCACCATTGAATCAAAAAATAATATCTGGTCTGAGGCTACACATGAAACAATAAAATCCCTATAGAAACATTTAAAATAGAATTGGTTTTATTACCATGTACTTGACCAATAAAATGTACATAAATAAACAACAAGATCGAGTGTGAGGACCGTTGTTGTTTTACTTGCCAAACGATATGTCAAAATGTATGTAGCCTGTGATGGATCGCTTGTTATATTAAAACGTTACCCTTACCTTAGCATCGCCCTCGTGTTCAAGATTATTCTTATTACTGTACTATACTGGTTCATTCATATTTTATTTCTCGTTATCTTAACATGGGAAAAAGGCCTGAAAGCAATTTTTGCACTTGCCCGGATGGTTTTGCTCATACTTACGAATCTAAAACTAAGCAGGTATAATGTACATTTAAACATATAATGTTAAAACATAAAATGTTTATTTCAATGTATCTCATAATAAGCGGACTGTATGTTCTTATGAGAAATAAATTTCTTTAAACCGAAACCGAAAAGCCTTGTTCGTCGTAAATTTATAGACTATTAAAATACTGGAGTACATGATACTTAAGTAAATAAGTAAGAAACAAGTATAATTAGTGATCCGTCTCTTGTGAGTCAACGGTTGTGTCATACGGTCCAGAATAACTTTCCTGGGAGCGACCGACAAGCGTTTTATTGGAACTGCCTATATGCGCTTGTTGCTCTTAAAATACATGTGTTTTAATGCTTTGAAGATCCTGCAATGACTGTGATGACTAACTTACTTCTAGTAACAATATCAAGGTTTTAAACATCCTAAACTAATGCCTTTTATATATTTATCCTTTTCGCCCCGAATCTGGTACGGACTGAACACCACTTTATATTTATAAGTACGCATCTCTAGGGTCTTGAATTACAACTTAGTTCGAAAACAAATTCTGGAGAAAATGCTGAGATTTTATTCAATTTCGAACGAATTATTCAAGCAAAGTCCAAAGCTCGTAAGTTTATTTGCGGAGATCCAAAATTAACATGGTTTATTGGCCGTATTTTAGACTAGGTTGTTGAAATGTCTGGAACCAGGTGTTTTGTATTAATCTCTCACCGTTAATCCAGGACTAGGTGACAGGTGGGACTGATTTCCGTTTTCAGCGTCTAGCATGATGTAGTACTTGTGATTAAATTCGCCGCATATGTATAAGTAACTAGCTTTTGCCCGTGGCTTCGCTCGAGTTAAATTCGGGTTAACACAGTTCCCCTTTCCTGATTTACAGGTACCTGCTACCTGAGTTTTTGCCCTTGCGCCTTATTTATTGTAATAGCAATGCTAAGTTTTCCCTTTTCTTCCCTCTTTCTCCCTCATATCTCAATCTTTAAAAAAACGTTTAGCCATTTGGGCGTGAAGACGTAACAAACAAACAGACTCACTTTCGCTTTTATAATATTAGTAAGGATTAGATTGTTTAGTGTCTTTTTGCCGGTAGGTAGGTAGAGCATGTTACTATGTAGGCCCTTTTTTGCGATTGGGAATTCATCAAATAATTTCCCCCGCTCTGGGGGGAGCGAATGTGTGTGTCACTTTTACTGACCAGAACCCATGTTCCTTCTTTTGCCCTTTATGTTCCGGGGCCGCGGTATCTCTTTCGAACAACCTGCAACCCCGACACTATATAGGTACTTAAACTACTTTTAAGTTCGTTGCTATCGTGTCTCGATGCCAAATTAAGAAATATCGTTTAGTACTTTTCGATTTGGCAACAATATCCGTCTATCTGCCGGTTCAATGGGTTGACGAGCTCTTATCGTCCACAACCACGAATCCAATACAATTTATACAATAGGTTAGTATCCTTATCTACTGAACTTGTGATCTTTGTTACAATTTCAACGAATTTCTACTTGGATCATTTAGTGTGCTTCTTTTGAGAGTAAAGTCTATTATTTTGCCAATCTTGTTCGCTTGGTTTAAGTTAGATTTCAGATTTGTTATCTTACTTTTACAGAAAACTTTTTTCTTTTTTTTATGTTACGTTTTACGAATTAATGTAAATCTCTGAACTTTTATTAGAAGCCAAAGAAAACTGAAAGTTCTTTAACTAATTTTTTTTTTTTATTGACATTATATGTAGTTTGAGTTTTAATCTCTGACATATCTTAATTTTTATTTGTACTTTATAAAATGTTTTGTATTTTAATTTTGCATGCCTAAGCTGGTAGAACACCGAACTACGCATTCCCATAATATTCACAAATGTATTTAATACTAGCTGGCGCCCGCGGCTTCGTCCGTATCATATCGAAAAAAAAGGATCCTATGTGTTATTCTAGACCATAATCTACCTCTGTGCCAAATTTCATCAAGATCCGATCAGCCGTTTCGACGTGAAAGAGTAACAAACATCCATACATCCATCCATACTTCCATACATCCATCATCACAAATATTCGCATTTATAATATTAGTAGGATACCGTATTGTGTTCACCAATAAAATATTGAATTGGACCCTTTGACGCTATATAATATAGACACAGATTAATAAAATAAATGGAAGAATAGCACTGGAAGGTACAAATGTTATTTGTTATTAAAACGAATAACCTAAGTAAGTCATATTTTTTTTGCTTTTCATATCACTAGGCTCTTAAAGCACTGGTTTTAACAAAAGGTAGGTACCTTTTGGAGTCATTGGCGTTTCTATGTACCTAACTGACACAAACAGAAAATGACAACTGACAACAACTTCCTATTCCTTTAATTCTGATAGGAAATAATACAAAATTATAGGCTGAAAAAGAAACAATAATACAAATCACTAATTAAATTGAGTAGGGTGAATTAATCCTCCAATAATAATAATCCAATTACGCGCAGTCAGTGATTCGTGGCACGAATTCCCATTAGGAGCCAAATCTGCTGACTTAAGTAAACGTTTCGAACGTTTTCTTAAGATGTTTTCAATAAGAACAATAAGTACGAGTGCCATTATTTTTAAGAAGTTCGTTTGAAGCTTGACTTTAGAGATTTAAGTTCATTGACCTTAGAGACTTCTCAACCTTGTATAAATAAATGATACGATTTGTAAATGTGAAATTTAAAGTCTTTCGGTTAACTGAGAGCTTATGTTAATGTAACGTATTGCGTACATATACTATTCATTGAAGCATAAAATAGATTACACTTTAAATAAAAAAGTCTAAAATACCTAAACAACAATATTTAATGAAATTAGGCCGCCATTTTTTAGTAAACTTATATGAGCAAGTTGCGTTGGCGTCCGTCAACTTGATGGACTTTGAATAGGTTGGCTTGGTCCTTGGTCAGGCTGGAAATGCCATGTCCAGCAGTGCACTATGTACTATAACAGTGTTTAAATATAAATACAATGATACCAAACATATTTTCAGACGCAGCAGGCAGCGTAATAGCAGCAGCTGCAAACGCTCGCGACGGTGGAGAACTCGCCATCCTGGTACGAGGTCTCCATGGCAGCGGTGCAAGGCGAGAGGAGCTGCTTCACGCGAAGGGAGCCGAGGATGTTTCTGTCTCACTTTATTACAATGGGAAGAGTAATAAGGGTGAGTAAGATAGAGCGAGGAAGCAAGCATGCTATCAATATTTGTGTATGTGTAGTGTAATGTTTGTGTATGTGAGTTTAAATGTTTGTAAACGCACCCACGATACAGGAGAAATTCCTAGTGTCGGGCAACGTTTTTTTTTTAATAAAAAAAAAGTGGGTAGACATACAATAACGTCAAGTTCCCTTGCCTTAGAAAGACCTTTGGTTGAAAATCAGGCCTGCATTTAAGAAAGATTTGAGAGAGCGAAGTTGATAGTGTTAATAATACGAACTGATTTTAAAATTAAACTAGTAACATTGAGAGAAAGCGTGAGAATGAAGTTCTATTTAAAATGTTTTATGCGGAGGAAATGGTAACTTAACCACATCCTCCGAACGATATGAATTTGCAAAGGAAACAGGATACATTCTACCTCTGAATGAGCCCGTAAGCCATTTCCAATTTGTATAACAATGGATTCATCTTTCTACAGTAAACGGCATCTTATTTACGTAAGTAGGCACGTACTATGCTTATGTGCCAGTAAATAAGATCAAATAGAAGAATAAAGTCAATTTCAGCCTAAAATACCGCTTGGGAGAAAAAAACGTACAATATATGTAGTAGTAACGCCTAAAAGCATTAATGTTAGAGCGACCACATAATGTGCTAAACGACCACATTTTGTGCTAAAACTTCCAGAACATGTGCCTTAACGAATAAAACCACTCAGCTGTAATACCCACAGCTACTTATCGTTATCCTCGTTCGGAGGAGCTCGCAGCCGCTCGGGTCGATCTTTAGGTTAAGCCGCGCTTGCCTAGGTTGGTCTGTGGATGGGTGACCACCCGTTACATACCGAGTTTCCTCCGTGCCTCGGAAAGCACGTTAAGCCGTTGGTCCCGGCTGTCATTTGTAGATCTTTGACAGTCGTTACAGGTAGTTAGTGTTCCGAAAGTCTGACAACCAGTCTTACCAAGGGGTATCGTATTACCCAGTATTAACTGGGTTGTGGAGGTCAGATAGGCAGTCGCTCCATGTAAAATGCTGATATTCAGCTGCATCCGGTTAGACTGGAAGCCGACCCCAACATAGTTGGGAAAAGGCTAGGCAGATGATGACTTATATAATATCCTCGTTCATTGGGCAAGTGAAGAAGCTAAAAAAAAGATTTTAATAATCGGAGAAAATGGATGATCCATTACCATTTTGTAGTCTTTCGAGAATGTCATTTGATATCTTTGAATTCATAGAAGATCTGAAAATTGAAATGCATTTATTATATCCGCATTAAGGAAAATGTTGTGTCGAAAATAATATGATTGAAGACGTGATCGGCTATAAATAACAACTCGGTTGTCATATGGCTACAGTTTTAGTAAAGTAAGTTAATGATAAAATGAGACGAATGACCCATTTCGGCTATTTGTGTATAATGTGAGTTTAAATGTTTGTAAACGCACCCACGATACAGGAAAAATTCTATTGTTGGGCAAAGTTATTTTTTCCTTTGAAAAAATAAAAACAACATTTTAGAGCCCAGTCATCAGTTTAATACTATTTTCTTCATTACGCAGTTTGTTTTTATTTCAAACATCAGTATTAATTGGCGGAATTAAGAATAGAACAGCAATTCAACAACTACAGTATAGATCAGTAGAGGGTAATTACGGAAAGCCACCAAACCTAACACCCCGTATTAGTTGGTAGCCAATGTGCACGAAAAAACACATATATGCTTTTTGAAAATAATCTCTTTCATTTTATCTTTCGAAGTATCATTGGAGAGTCTCCACGGCGGTCACATAAAGTCCGTATCTTGGGGCTTAGGCGACCAGCCTCGAGGGACCCTAGCCCTGATCATCACTCCCAGCAGAGTGAAGCTGGTCGTGGGCTGTAAACCCCTCCACTGGCACACTATGTCCGGCAGACACGATTTGCTGGCCATGCTGTCCAGTCAGAAAATGAAATTGGTAAGTGAAAGCGGCTAAGCATAGATTATTGTCGAATAATTCCATTGTCCTACCGTGATGATGACACAAATTATTACACAAAAATTAAATAAATACGGGCAAAAAAAGTATCTTTTCATTCTTATTCTTTATTTAAAATAAAGAATGAAAATAAATATACAAACAAATTGTAATACTAAAACTTATGTACAATAGCGAGCTTAACCCAGAATTGGGTTTTTTACTGCAAACCGTACTGAAATTGAGAAATTAGGATATGGTTTATACTAATGTGCAAAAACACTCATCACTCATCTATCTTTTAAATTCGAAACTACACTTGGGAGCAAATAAATCGAGCCACTTCCTTTTTCACGCATTATGGTAATTATTTTTGGTATTAAGGAACGCATCGATTCGAAACATATATCGCCTAAAAGGGTATTTAATAACCTTTACAATGAGGGTAGTTAGTTGTCAAAATTTCATTTTTATTAAAGTTTAAAGGGTAGAATAAAATTATCGCATTTAATTTGCTTATGACATTTTTATTGTACTCTGTTAAGAAAAGATTAAATTTGAGGTTTTTGTTAATCATACCCATATTACTTGTTATTGTTGTCTTTATCTGTGTCTGTGTAATCAAAATAACCTGATAAAATGGATACTACACCGACGGAAGCTGCCCAAGTTGTAGCTTTACTTGAGGTTGGACACGGACAACGTGAAGTGGCACGCAGACTTCATTTGAGTCGTTCAAAGGTACAGCGGGTATACCGCAGGTATCTGGAGACTGGTGCTTTTGTTCGGCGACCTGGAACTGGCCGACCACGGGCAACAACAGAACGTGACGACCGCTTTATTGCAACCAATTCGTTGCGCGACCGTGGACTTAATGCTGTTCAGCTACAGCAAGCGTTACGTGACGTTCGAGGAGTCGCAATCAGTAGGTGGACAGTGAGACGAAGACTAAAAGAACGAAATTTAACATCACACAAACCAGCAACTGGCCCAAAATTGACTGTAGCTCATCGCCGATCTCGCTTGGAGTTTGCTCGAGAACACATTAATTGGACGTTAGAAGACTGGAGGTCAGTTTTGTTTTCTGACGAGTCAAGAATCTGTCTTTTTAGCAATGACGGGAGAAACCGAGTGTATAGACGTCCTGGTGAAAGATTTGCCCAATGTTGCATTCGAGAAACGGTGAGTTTTGGTGGTGGTTCTTGTATGGTGTGGGGAGGAATTTCTCTAGACGGAAAAACGGAACTTGTCTTCGTCGACCCCGCCAACGATGGCAGTGGTAGACGTGGATTAACAGCTGACCGATACATAACTGACATTCTTGAAAACCACGTAATGCCGTATGCTGGTTTTGTCGGAGAAAATTTCTTGTTTATGCATGACAATGCGAGACCTCATACCGCGCAGATCGTTACGGAATACTTGTCTGCGATCGGGATTCAACAAATGGTATGGCCAGCACGAAGTCCCGATTTGAACCCGATCGAACACCTATGGGACGAGCTAAAACGGAGAGTCCGAGCCAGGGTTCCCGCTGTTTCATCCATTCCCGAGCTTAAAGTCGCTGTGCTTGAAGAGTGGGAGATCATACCACAATATGTCATCGTAACGCTGATCAGATCGATGACTAATAGGCTACAAGAATGTATCAGGGCCCGGGGGGGTAATACCAGTTATTAAGAATATTTTTTTTGCAATAATTTTGTTTTTTATTGTTTTTATGGACTGTTTTAGCCCTACTAAATTTTCTATCAAAATTACCATTTTTCTTGCAGAGCCAATAATTTATCATTCAATAAGGTTATTATTCAATAATTTACCCTCATTGTAAAGGTTATTAACTAAACTTTTAGGCGATATATAGTTCGAATTGATACGTTCCATATTACCAAAAATATTTACCATTTTACGTGAAAAAAGGTAGTGGCTCGATTTATTTGCTCCCAAGTGTAGTTCGTTTCTCAAGATGCTTGGCAGTTTGGATTCTAATTAGCTTTTCTAGGAATCATAATTTTCTTTCTAAATGAAATGTTTGTGACTACTTCAATCAAAACTTCAATGTTTGATTTTGGCAGTAAAATCAAAAAATATCAGAATAGTAACTTTTGCCCGCGTAGAGTTAATTGGCCGACGTGATCGTACTATCGGATACTAGATAAAAAGTATCATATCCAAATCTATTGAATGATAGGGTAACAAACATCCATCCATCCTCACAAACTTTCGCATTTATAATAGTAGTAAGATTATAATTATTATACCTCACCTGTATAATAAAATCTAAGGGTTCGAATAAACGAGTATTAAATACTTGAGTGGCCAGCGTTTTAGTTTCAAGTACCCTTGAGCAAGGCCCAATCTAACGATACTGCTGAGTGTACTTGATAATTTCTAAGACTTGAAACTTATTTAATCCTATCCTTCTATTTGAAATAGAAAACATTTAGGCAATTATTTAAAAAAAAACGACGCCTCTCTTAACTTGTTTGGGAGGTAGTAAAATTTGACTCTTATTTTACAGTATCACGAAGAAAATGCACCTGTAGAAGTATATAACAGCCAAAAGGCAGTTTTGGAGTCTCTTAACTGTGACCACCACGAAGATACCATGAGGCCACCAGCTCTCACGACAGTTGAAGAAACTGACTTTGAAGAAGTTCGAGACTTTATAGCAAAAGACGCGAGAAGGAAGCGAGAAGAACAGATGCAAGGGGATGACTACAGAGGAAACTACATCGACCCTAACATCAATCTGCCGCAGCCACCAGCTCCGAATAGAGGAGATATACCTTCAAACGCCATTGAGTCTTGTGATGGTAAGGGTATTTTTGATCTTAAGAATCATTTTAAAGTTTTAAATGATCTATTTACACTTAAAACGAAAGTATTTACTCATTGCTATCATTGTAATTAAAAACAATTTTTTTGGAAATCTAAACTGTGTGGTTAAAGATTTATACATGATTAACTATCAGTAAAGTACTTTATTTAACGGAATTTTGAGAACTTATTTATCTACTTTTTTTAATTGTTTCTGTCTCTTCATCTTTCAGACGAAGTGATCCGTCAGCTGACTCTCCTTCGTCAAACAATCGAGCTCCTTCGTCGCGAGGTCGGCGAACAGAAGGGCATCATCGACAACTTGCGCACACAGCTACGCCAGTGCTGCAACCGGGTACCCACTCCGCCTCCTGTCGACAGATGCACTGGATCTTCTTGCTACCCTGGTTATAATAATTAAAAATTACTATGAAAATCTGTATTATTCTAGTATATAATAGTCTTGCCAGTTTTAGCTCTTACGACGAAGCTATTGAAAATATTCAAGAGATTAATAATTTGCATTTATCGATTTAGGTTTTGGCGTGTGAAGGTAGTATCAAAAAGTTTACTAATTTTGAATATTGTGTTTGTGTAAAGTTTGTTAACAGAGTAGAAAATAAAAGAGATGTATTTTAGGATCTTTCGCCTTGAATATTTTAATAATTTACTATATAGTAAACTTGTAGAATCTCATTAATCGTCGTTTTTAGCATTAATATTTTGTACTTTAGCATTTACTAACATTATATTCCCATTAATTTTATAATCGTCAATATTGTAAGCTTCATAAACTTTAGTTAAATTACCTAGTTCTTGCTATATCACATCATCTTCTAACTTACGGTGTATCAAGCAACTTTTATATTCAAAGTGTGGGTTTTTATTAAAAGTGTTCTTTTGAAATCGCGTTTTATTTCAAATAGTTTGCACAACGACATAAACAGCTATATTTCCAGTATAACCTGATCTATTATTGTACTGAGTGCTTATACAGTACAAGGTTAGCTTATACTGGGTATTTACTAGTTGCTATGTCGTCGTATACTCGTCCTTATATATCAGAACATTGTCTGCCAGCAGAGTCGCGAGTCTCGCCCACCTAATATCAAGTTGCTTGATTAACCTTATTCATATTTGTGAATGAATAACTAGATTTGTCAATTATAATGATGTCGCGATGATTGGTGGCCCGTGGCTCTGTAGGCGATAGTGTAATGATGTTCCTTGTTCAAAGTTATATACGTGAACGAAGTTTTCTTTGAGCTATTTATAACATTTTGTATCTGAAATTATTTGTTTGAAAACTTTTGGTTATAAAAGAAATAAGTCGCTCTATTATCTCATTTTCTGATAATGATCAAGTTTAAATTGAAAAACCAAATAGGGAGTTATATTGCAAATACGATTTTATAATTAAAAGAAAATAAAACCGTTTAATAAATCAGCTTAAAAGATCAATTAATCAAAAAATATATCAGGTTTCTTGGATAAACGAATTCTATACAACCAACAAAGTAAAAATAAATGTGGGTAGTTAGAATATACAGAACGCCACGAGCTGCAATCCACCGTCATAAGTAAATTGTCTATTATTATTACACTTGTGTGAACTGTGATACAGGTGTGGAATGCCGGAACATAGCGACTGGGTTTGAGTGCGGTTCCTGTCCGCAAGGCATGGAGGGCGATGGCAAGCGGTGTAGACCCATCAACTGTAACAGACGACCCTGCTCACAAAGTAAGTCATAAAGAAAAGGTAGATTAACTTAGTATTGGTGTAGTACGACATATTTTTGAAGGTAACGGGAACAGAAGGGTTACCATGACATCTTATAGGAGTTTTTATTCCTGAGTCAGAAAGAGATGGAGTGCTAGACACCCTGTATAGCTCTGTCTCTTTCCCTTAGTGGAATAAATTCTGTTTTAAGACGTCATGGTAGGGCAGCAGAAGTATTAAGTGATCGTTTAAAAACCCATTTTAAAAATATCCAGTTTTGCTTCGACATTTGGGCGAATTCCATATTCAAGTAATTGTCGACCACAACTCTGCCACCTCAACAGCGTTAGGATTAACTTAGGAGGTTTCTAAAAATACAGGTGGTTTTGCACAAGGAGCATGACAGGAGGTGAAACATTTTGTGTGAGTTGCTCAATATTCTGATAGTATGTATGGTGGAGTCTTTAACCGCTTGTATGTCGGAATTACAGACACAATTAAAAACGCATTGTTTCTCGCGTAGATCTACGTTCCGACATACAAGGGGTTAAGTCTGAGATCCAAGTTGGTTGTGTACACAATAAAGTTCTACACTTAAAATGAAATTGACTAGGAGCCTAAGCTTATACCATAACATGTCAAGAAGAATAAATCTTACTTTCCACTCAAAAATCAAAAAACATTACCATAAACAAGTTTTGGAAGAACTCCAACGCCAGATGTTATACCGTTTTCGCTGTAGCATGGTGCGGGTGACATCAGTTAAATGAACCGTACCTCTTCAATCTGGAACATTATCGTGATTGATAAATGATGTTTATTTTGCAAGTAGGATTTCACAAACACTTTTACACGTCTTTTTTTAAAAACTAGATGAGGCCGGCGCTTCGTCCTACTCTGAGAAGAAACAGCCGAAACAAACTCAGAGGTCATAGTCTCTTTTAAGGTCCAGACAAAAATCTTGGTCAACTCACATGAGGACTATGCAGATTAGTGTCTGAAATGGTATGGATTTCCATTTCCATTGATAAAAGGATTTACCTTGAATAACATAATGGTTAATGATAACCCATCATAGCAATACATCCCATCACTAAATATTATTTTTTATCAAATGTCACCTGTACCATGCTACACGCTACCCAGCGTGTGCGGATCGACACATCATTTTGTCAACAACGCGGCATGCATGCTGTACCTACCTAATCATAAGAGAAAGCCAACGCATCAAAAAGAAGAATATTTTTGCATGATCTATCAAGATAGATTGTGGCAATATTTTTTATGTTCATTCATGAAAAGTGTTGATAAAATATGAAGATATAGGTACGTAGAACAGCCTTGTTTGTAAGATGGACTACAAATCATCTATGGATTTCCATTATATGTTTTCCGTGAAATGGGAGATCAGAAAGAAATGTTCACTACGTACTGTTTAGCTACCAAAACCCACACTTGTTCTGCACTAACCTCTTCTTACAGAGAGGAGCTCTGTGTCCCAGCAGTAGTAAGGCCAGTTCTGGTTTGCGTAACTTTTTGTGTCATTATTCTTACCTAACGCTATTATTTGTTCCCCTGTTCTTCAGCGGAGAGATGCGTGGACACAGAACAGGGATACCGTTGTGAGAGATGTCCAGGACGACTGACCAGCGATGGGCAAACCTGTCGCACCGCCTGCAGCGCCAACCCTTGCTTTGGTGGACGTGAGTACTTTGAGTTCTATTTTCCTTCTCAACTTGGGTGTTTAGGGTGTATCAGCACGGAATTTTACCATGCTCGTATCCTTTTGCGAATATCCTTTTTAGAATCGTCTTTTTCTAGGGCGGGAAACATCTTTCTCCTTGTTTAATTTTTTTTTCAAGCCCTTAAATAGAAGTAATTTGTGAGTGTAAAGAATGTACGTCTGTTGCCAGGTGTACAATGTACGGATTTGCCAGATGGAAGCTACCGATGTGCATCTTGTCCTGAAGGTTTCCATGGCAACGGAGAGCAGTGCTACAGAATTTCATGTCGTCAGAGTTCTTGCTACCAAGGTAAGTTCACACAAATTCTGATCAATATTATAAACCATTCTAAAATAATGAGATTCAAGTCTTAGTGGTCTTGTGTATTAATCAAGCATTTGTCACAAACCCCCAGGAGTAGAATGCACGGAGACAGCTGCAGGACCCCGTTGTGGATCCTGTCCAGCTGGCTTCAACGGCAATGGACAACAGTGTCAACACATCTGTGACAGCCACAGGCCCTGTGGGAACAGGCGCTGTAGCCCCAAGTCCAGCTCGCCCTACTACGACTGTGAAGGTTGCCCCAAAGGGTACGACTGGGACAGTGAGCGACAACAGTGCCAGCACATCTGTGACACTCGTCGGCCGTGCGCATCCAGACGGTGCGCTCCAAAGTCCGAAAGTCCTTACTATGAATGCGAGGGATGCCCCAAAGGATTTGATTGGAACGGTGAGTAAAAGAAGACCCTGTGGGACTAAACGATGCATTTCTAAGTACAACAGTCCGTTCTATTAATGAAAAGGATGCCCTAAAGGATTTGATTACAATTGAGAACAATACTAACGTGGCTTTGTGAAAATACTAAATTAGTGTTTAGAAGCTTTTATTATGCAAAAACATTATGCAGAAGCAAGATAAAAATAAGTGCTACTGATTTTACTATAAGCTAAATCCGGTCCAACGGTTAAAAAGTTAATGTTTCGTAGCATTACAAAATTGAACTGAAACTATTTCTATATACTTAAGTTCCTTTTCTGAGGAAGTACCGCTAGGTGAAAAGAAGACTAAGATTCCAAAAATATGCAATAATTTTAATCTTCCATTTTTCGCTTCTAGGATTTACATGCGTTGACATAGATGAATGCGACCTCATCCGTCCTTGTGATGAGGTCGTGTCTTGTCGGAACGAGGAAGGCGGGTTCACTTGCGGAGCCTGTCCCGCTGGATACGAGGGCAGCTCCGGATGGAGAGGATCCGGCAACGAGCGGCGAAGGGAGCAGTGCGTCGATGTGGACGAATGTAGCGATGGACGGGCGAATTGTCCCCGCGGCAGGCTATGTTTAAATATACCGGTAAGATTATTATAAAATGACGGTAACGACCCTGGCTGCAGTGTCCATAAAATCTGTTTTTTAAATCATTAATCGCTTTTGCCCGCGGCTTCGCTCGCGTTATATTCGGGGTGACGCAGTTCCTCTTTCCTGATTTGCAGGTACAGCTGCTACCTGTAGTTTATGCCGTTGCGCCTTATTGATTGTAATAGCAAAGCTACCTTTTCCCTTTTCTTCCCATTCTCCCTCAATTCTCACTTTCTTTAAAAAAATAGCCTATGTCCGTCTCCAGGGTCCCAACTATCTCTGTACCAAAATTCATCGTAATCGGTTTAGCCATTTAGGCGTAAAGAGGTAACAAACAAACAAACTCATTTTCGCTATATTATTAAGGATTATGGCTTATGTTCGTTTGTTCTTATCGTAGGGATCGTATAGCTGTGTGCCATGCGGAGGTAGCTACTACGTGAACACGACGCGGCCGTGCTACGGGCCGGGCGAGCTCGTGCAGCGCTGCGACCCCGCGCGCTGTCGCCGGTACAACGCGGTGTGCGGCTACGGGTACAAGTGTGTCTGTGCGGTACGTATGCTGTGGGATACGTGAGCCCCACGTGAAAACAATGTGGGATCTACGTGGTCATTACTTGGGCATTACGTTAGTGCTACCTGAGCCTTAAGTGAGCACTATGTGTGCTCCATGTGAGCTCTACGTGAGTACTAAGTGAGCACTACGTGAGCTCTACGTGACTACTACGTGAGCAATACGTGAGCCATAACTGGACTACGAGGCTAGAACTACGAGGGTATTACGCGAGTACTATAAATGTACAAACTAAGTGAGCATTTCATGAGCACCAACTGAAAACTACGTTACAATAATAATTGGTAAAACTTTGCAGACGTTAGCACAACAACTCTGATTGGCGGCACGTGTAGCTTATATGTTCCCTTGACGAGTTCCTTTTAAAAAAAGTTCTACAACTACTTTGTTTTTTCGACTTTCGAGTTATCACTAGGCAAGAACGTATTTACGAGAAAAATTCCATCGCTGCTACTAAAAAATCCCTGATGAGAAAAGGCAGTCCTGACGTGGTCATTCATAGCGAAAATTGCTCCACTTTTCTTCCGATTCACATTTTCACAAGATTCCTCTTTTTCAGACTGGCTGGGCAGGAAACGGCACTGTTTGTGGTCCCGACAAGGACCTAGATGGGTACCCAGATCACCAGCTAGGCTGTTCCGAGCCCCGCTGCAAGGCTGACAACTGTCCTGACGTGTCCAACTCTGGACAAGAAGACGCTGATGGCGACGGTATAGGAGACTCTTGTGATCCAGATGCTGATGGTGATGGTATTGCTAATCTGCCGGTAAGTGACTTTGAAAGCTTAGCGAAAATAGAGGAAACTAGTTTTATTTTACTACTACATAGGCTTGTGTTTGACCGTACATCGCCTGATAAAGCGAGAACGCGGCCTAAAGTGTAGCATGCTTGCTTAGAAGAAACCAATTTACTCAAACGTTGAAGAAGGGAACATAGAGTCCGGTAGTGAACCTAGTCCTGCAAGGGTGACAACTATTTAGACGTATGGAAGTCGGCACAAGAACACAAGACAGGAGGATACTTTAAC
This sequence comes from Ochropleura plecta, assembly GCA_905475445.1. Taxonomy (NCBI): domain Eukaryota; kingdom Metazoa; phylum Arthropoda; class Insecta; order Lepidoptera; family Noctuidae; genus Ochropleura; species Ochropleura plecta. The sequence continues at coordinate 5,247,106 of FR997740.1, read as the reverse complement.
TGTATTCTTTACCGAATCCTCTTCTGCAATACACCAGTCTGCGAAGCTGACAACAGTCCTAAAGTGTCCAATTTGTGGTAATAAGACGCATATGGTGATGACGTATGCGAGCCTTTAACTCTTTGATTTATTAGGAAAAGTAAGTTGTGTTGTACAAAACAAACGAGAGTGACTTAAAATGCCATTATGCTGACAGATACTTCTCCAGTTATCCTAAAAACAAATAAGACACTTTTAGGTCCAAAAGCTTTTTCTCCCAGCAAGATAATTATGAAACTGTTTCACAAACATGTTTGTTAGGATTTCGTCTTTTATTTATTGGTTAGGCAGACGGCTAGACGATTCGACGCCTTTGATCTTAGGTATTTGCTTTTATAAAGTTCTCATGTAAATAAGGCCGTTCACAGTGTTCACTATATACTAGCTTTTGCCCGCGGCTTCGCTCGCGTTAAGTTCAGGGTAGCACAGTTCCTCTTTTCTGATTTGCAGGTACCTGCTACCTGTACTTTTTGCCCTTGCGCCTTATTTATTGTAATAGCAAAGCTAAGTTTTCCCTTTTGTTCCCGCTCATTTCTCACTTTAAAAAAAAATAGCCTAAGTCCGTCTTAACTATCTGTCAAAATTCATTAAAATCGGTTTGGCCATTTAGGCGTGAAGACGTAACAAACAAAATCACTTTCGCTTTTATAATATTAGTAAGGATTTGAGACTTCTATCTCAAAGCCCCTGGTTTACAATACATTAGAATATTTCAGAGCTAAATCATTCTCATTTTAGCGAAGCTCGGGGATAAAAGAATTGTAATCTCGGTAATTTAATTAAGGAGAGACAATAACCGCCATCTTCCCTATTCATAAAGAGAATATTTAATGAGCAATTTTTGTTTGTAGCAGTCACGTAGGACCGATTCTGTTCAGTAGAAATAGTTTAATCAGCTCGTTTACGATTCAGAGAAGTTTTAACCGTTTTTTGAAACGCTTTGTATGAAGCAAATGCCAAAAAAAAAAGTAAAGACCGTATTTTCGCGACATACATTTATTTTTAACGGTTTACCTATTCAAGCATAAGGTATTCGAAATGATTTCTTCTACGGAGATTTAGAGATCATTTTGTTTCTTATTTAAACTGTTTCCAAATGGGCCTCTATAACAATAATTGTAAAAAGACCCGTAACGAAGACGAAAAGCATTTGCTATCCCGTCATTGCGATTTTTTGCGATGATCTCAACTATATTTATGAACCGTTTTTTTTAATTACAGATTTTTTTGCTTTTACTTTGTATTAAAAACTTCCATCACCTTGTATAATTCAATGCATCTACCAGCACAATTTTTTGATTGATGTTTAGAATGCTTGGTTGGCTCTTGTGTGAGGAGTCATTTTTTGTTAAAAACTGGAATTTCTCCTGTATCGTGGGTGCGTTTACAAACATATGAGACTTCATACACAAACAGCCAGACCCGGAACAACAACTTGAATCGAACCCAGCAGTCAATCACTCAGCCACTGCGCCAACCGTTCCTTGGATGTTCTTCGATACTTGTAAGACTTAAAAACACAACTGTTTGAATTTAACACAAAACTCTTTTTCAGGACAACTGCCCATTGACTCCCAACCCTGACCAACTTGACCGGGATGAGGACCGCAGCGACAAGCGAGGTGATGCCTGCGACAACTGTCCCCGAAGGTACAACCCCGGACAAGAGGATACTGATGGAGACGGGCTTGGTGATGTCTGTGATCCTGATATGGATAATGATGGTGAGGAAATTATGATCTGTTATTCTTTATTGCACACAAATATTAAAATAAATATATACAAACAATTGCAATACTAAAACTTATATCCAGCGGTGAGCTTAACCCAAAATTGGGTTTTCTTATAGCAAACAGTACAGAATTTAAAAAAATGCAAATTTGGTTATACTAATTAGATAAACACATAAAATATAACTATTAATTAAATATATACATAATAATGAAATCCAGTAAAATACACAATTAAAATGTTGACTGAAAATGTTGTTATTCCTTTCTTGAACACGTCTAACGAAGGGCTTTCCCAGAAGAAGTGTGGAAATAAATTCCACAGACTCTCTGTCTTTTAGCCTAGTTTCTTGTTCAAACCATAGCCCACTTGCATATCGTAAATATCCCCTTTCTTTCACTAAAGGATTAAAATAAAACAATTTCTCTTACCATAATATCTTGATCAATATTGTGATATTTGTAGTCAAGTCAGCTCTTGTAAATGACCCCAAGTCATCATCGATTCCGGATACAATATAATCATTAGGATGGCTAATAATCATTACAATACCATCATGTAAATGATTATTATGACCGTAGATTTTACAAAAATGAGATTTCAGTAACATTAAAATCGAATTTATAAAACGTTTTGCTTACAAATTGGTTTTCACGCCCTGAAGCCTGTAAACGAATTTGTTTGTTAACGTTAAACGAATTGGAACGTCAAGTATTCACAGCAATAAAGACTTTGCAAAAGTGATTATAAAGTCTAAAATAAAAAGGTCTTAATTACTTATAGCAACTTTATTGATCTATACCAATATGTTTGAAAGAGATACCGCGGCCCCGGAACATAAAGGGCAATGCATGGGTGGGTTTTGTAGATTTCTCATCCGCGAAAAAAAAACCAATATTACTAAAAGAAAAGAGATTTTTGTGATTGTTTGTATCGAATAGGCTTCAAAACTACTGACACGACTCCACATTTTTTTCACTGATAGGAAGCTACATTATCAGGAAGTAATATAAGCTACTAGCTTTTGGCCGCGGCTTCGCTCGCGTTAAATTTGGGGTAACACAATTCCCCTTTCCTGATTTGCAGGTACCTGCTACCTGTAATTTTTGCCCTTGTGACTTATTTATTGTAATAGTAAAGCTACGTTTTCCTTTATCCTCCCATTGTCCCTCATTTCTCACTTCCTTTAAAAAAATTATCCGTCCTATAGCCTATATCCGTCTCCAGGGTCCCAACTATCTCTGTACCAAAATTCATCAAAATCGGTTTAGCCATTTAGGCGTGAAGACGTAACAAACAAACTCACTTTCGCTTTAATAATATTAGTAAGGATACCAATAATATAAAGAGAAAAGAGTTTTTTTGATTGTTTGTATCGAATAGGTTTCAAAACTACTGACACGACAAGAACAATTTTTTTACTGATAGGAAGCTACATTATCAGGAAGTAATATACGCCATAGAACATTACGCTACTACCCACAGGAGTGAGGTAGCAACTAAACTCACGGGTGAAACCGCGTAGGACAGGTAGTTAAAAATAAAGTTGCACTAGTTATACTGTTTTCGTTGTATGGTGTGGGTGTCATTAGATGTGGGGAAAAGTCTATGTGACGGGGTGTATTACTATGCTGGGTAGTCCTTTACGACTATAATATTTTGGGTAAAACCCAAAATTTGTCATGATAGTAAATCGTGGTAACGATCCAGATTAAACAGGAACGGTTCATCTAACTAATGTCACCCGCGCCATGCTACAGCGAAAGCAGTACAAGAGTGTTCAATTTCAATAATTCCAAAAGACACCCATGATGGTAGGTGTCGATTTGGATGCTTTATATAATTACTTACACACCCATAGGAGGAAGCAGAAACACATTCCTTTGATTTAGGTTACGTTCATTAATCACTATCAAAATTCAATACTAACTATGCCTCCAGGTATACCAAACGAGATGGACAACTGTCCTCGCCGCTACAACCCAGCTCAAGAGGACATGGACAACGATAGCGCAGGAGACGCTTGCGACAATTGCCCTCGTATACGAAACCCTGCGCAAGAGGACGCTGACAGAGACGGCGTTGGTGATGCCTGTGATAGCGATATAGATAGAGATCAGTGAGTAGATCTTATTAACGCAAAACGTTACCTTACAGTCTCATTTGAAGCCCAACGAATTTCAACAAAGAAACTCAGTTCAGGTGGGTGGGAAAGAGATGGCGCTAGACAACTTATATAGCTCTGTCTCTCTCCCACACTGGAACGACATTAAAGAAATCCTGCTTGAAGACGTCATAGTAACCGCACCGCGCATCAATACCACGTTTAAGAGCAGTAAAAGTGCTTAATCATCGTGAGATAAATGAGCTGAAAGAAAACATGACATTAGCATGTATTTTACCAGTAGATAATGATAAAGTTCAATGCATGCATCAGGATGTAGCTCTCAGTGATTGTCTACTACTTCAAAGATTCTAGTAGTATCATGCTTAAACTTGTCATGTTCCAGAGACGGTATCCAAGACAGTAGAGACAACTGTGTGACAGTGGCCAACAGTGACCAGCTGGACGTGGACGAGGACGGTATAGGAGACGCGTGCGACGATGATGACGACGGAGACGGTGTGCCTGACGTGGAGGACAACTGTCCGTATATCAAGAACCCTGATCAGAAAGATTCTAATAGTAAGTGCGCTTCAGCTAATGTATTCAAAAGGACACTTCTATTGTCAATTATTCCAACATGCTTGTAAAGAACTTTATTTTGGTTATCTTCTTCGAATTAAATCGAAATTGCTGTACAGGCCAAATATATGCGAGCAGTGGCCGGCAAAAGTTGTATGAAAATCCATATCTATGTTGTTTTAGCGGCCAACTAATTTACTATGTAAACTCATATCTGTCGTTTAATTTAAAAAGGGAACAATCTTTTACTCTCTAACATGGCGACCGAGGATGTAACTTATCAAAGCTTTTATTTAAATTTCAAACTGGCTTGCAAAATAGAACAGTTTATTGAAAAAAATTGAACACTTTGGCGCTTGAAAAATTATTGGTGTTTTTGTTGATTTTTACATTTCTTTTTTACATTTCAAATAAATAGTTCTGGCTAGGTACTTCTAATTTTAATTTCCGCGCATTATTTGAGAAAAGTACAATATAATCCTTGGCCACAATTAGGCATGTATAGAATTACGTATAAGTGTTAACTCGTTCGTCCATAAATACGTTTTCTGGTCGCTTTAGTAATGTACTATTATTTGAAAAGGTATAACATATTATATGTGCAGTCTAAAGAAATCCAGAGTTTTATTCTTATGACAGCTAGAAGCTATTTAGTATTCAAGGTGATAGGCAAAAAGAAAGAAATATTTTAATGTTTGAAAAGTCTGCAGTATTATCTATTCGTTTCTTAATCATATATTTTTTCCAAATCTAGATGATGGCGTAGGCGACCAGTGTGACAATGATAATGACGGTGACCATGTGGTGAACGAGCTCGACAACTGTCCCAATAACTCCAAGATTTACCGCACGGACTTCAGGTAAACATATATTTTTTTACTAGCTTTTGCCCGCGGCTTCGCTCGCGTTAAATTCGGGGTAACACAGTTCCCCTTGCGCCTTATTGATTTGTAATAGCAACGCTAAGTTTTCCCTTTTCTTCCCTCTTTCTCCCTCACATCCCACTTTAAAAAAAATAGCCTATGTCCGTCTCCTGGTTCCACACTATCTCTGTACCAAAATTCATCAAAATCTGTGTAGCCATTAAAGCGTGAAGAGGCAACAAACAAACAAACTCACTTTCGCTTTTATAATATTAGTAAGGATAAGGAAGTAAGGATGTACATAAGGTTGTTGATTTGTCCCGCTGCTGGGGAAATGCGGGGGAGTAGGACCCTATCCGTTTCAAAGCTAATTTATATTTTCTCTTATACGGCCGACCAGTAAAGACAGAGTTTGAATAACAGTTTTAAAATGATATGTAGTGATGCGTTGCAATGCAATTTTTCTACCTACATACCCTACTTTATAAGATCCCTCTTCTGATATTAAGCAACAAAACAAAAAAAGCATTAGAGAAATCGGTTTAGCTGTTCTCGAGATTTGCGTTTAGCAACAAATTCAGAGATTTATTTTCATATTAAAAATTAATAATGTTGGAAAATGATGACATGCCGCGCTGACTCCAAATAAGTTAGGTTAAGGGAAGGCGAATGATATAATAATGTTGGAAATAATCGGACAAAACTGTTAGATATCTATAGAACGATGACAAGATGTTTTTCTAATCAAAAGTTCTCTTACACCGTGTAACGAAGTTGAATCAAGTCTTACACAAACTTAACGGCGAAGATCCAGATAAGCGGAAAATCTTTGCAACAAATCACTAGACCTTAACTGATGAACTAATGCAGTTCTTGAAGTTCAGCTCTTAAGGAAAGGATTAAAGTTTAATTACAGCGTGAGAACAAGATTGTGAACGCCTGATCAGGTTTTTCAAGTTCTTATACTGTTAGAATTTGTACTTAGATTTCTTATTTGAACTAAGTCTCTTAGCAATGTGAATTTTGACGGTAAAGTTTTCTTCCGATGGGAAATCATTAAATAACTTTCTTTTTCCCTATAATTGAGTTTTAACAAAAGTGTAATGACATAGTTAGAGTAAATGTTATTTTATTTCTCGTCGAGACTGTTATTTTGTTTTATCAAATAAGTTCTCTCGCTCCCAGAGCGGGAGGCAGTATCAGACTTTTACTGACTAAAGCTATCCAATATCCATGTTCCTTCTTTTGACTCTTTATGTTCCGGGGCCGTGGTATCTCTTTCGAACAACCCTTCCCCCCGTGCGGCGCTGTCCCAGGCGCCGCTCTGTTTTGCTGACATCTGTTAGAGGCGCGCGTGCGGCAAAGCGCTGCTCAGCGTTGACAAACGTTGTATCATGTGTCGAGAAACCCCTTGTGTGGGGCAACTTCGAAACTTTCACACAGAACTTCACAATATGAAACACAGGGCTTCAACAATAGGAACATTATGGGCTTAATAAAACCTTATACCGTTCTACAATACACAGCAAAATTTTTGTAAATATGTGGTACTCTATTTTGGCAGTGACTATGACTTGCCTAGCACCTGTGACTCAAAACTATGGCATTATTTTAAACCTTTCATCATTTTAATTCTTTTTAGAAACTACATGACAATCCGCCTTGACCCTGAAGGCGAATCCCAACAGGATCCGAACTGGGAGATAGCAAACCAAGGCGCGGAGATCCTCCAGACCCTAAACTCCGACCCCGGGCTAGCTGTGGGCTTCGAAAGCTTTAGCGGAGTCGACTTCGAAGGGACACTCTTTGTGGACACACAAATAGATGATGATTACGTTGGATTTATATTTGGGTAAGTTTTATTAAACTAAGTACTAACTAAATATATGAGCCAAATTCATTTGTAAAATTTACATGTTTTTGAATCATAGATTTATTATAGTTATCTGACTTTCACAAGATAGTACCTAATTAATGTCAAATGGCGTCATTTAGGTACCATGGCACATAATTAAAACATTGAATCTTTCTCATTGAACCTCAAAAAGAATAAAACCGAACCCTTATTGGACCATCCTTATTTGTCTGTCTGACTGTGTCAAGACCCTTTATCTCGAGAACGCGTAAAGGTATTGAATTGAAATAAAAACCTCAATTACAGTCAACTTTGTGGTCCCTTTGTGTCGACGCAGTCAAATGATATGGCTGTTTAAATAGTAGGTTTGTACGGAACCCGCGGGGCGCGAGTCTGACTCGAGTTGGCCGGTTTTTTGATAGAAGAAACACGCTATTAAAAACTAAAATGTAATATAATTTAATCAGCACGACATGCCAAAAGGTTTCTATCAAATAAAACTTGACGAGGGTCCGCGCTTAAACTGCATAAACCGTTAAACTTTCAAAAAGTTACACTATTTCAATGAAAATGAATTCCATACGTGATGCGCAAAGTTATTTTAATCCTATTTGAATTTAAATTCAGACAATTTTACTCGTAGTTTTTAGTTTTGTGTATTTATACGATGTTATTGTTTCATTATCTAATTTTATTCTAGAATGGGTGCAAAAGCGCGTATCTTTAAATGCTGCCTGAATTTATATTAGATGATTAATTTAGAGTTTAACATAAGAAAAGAGGATTATTTATTAGCGCTCTACAAACATATTCATCTACGTAAAGTTGTACCAGGCTAGCCAATTTGACTCAAGTCGTCACACGGACCGCAAATTAATCCTGTTATCTGCAGAGACTAGACTAGACGCAGTCTGGATGCGTCTAATTATATAGAACTAGCTTTCGCCCGCGACTTCGTCCGCGTGGCATAGTTACTTTAACCCGCGTGATGATCGAAAAAAAAACTTTCTTTCCCCTTTTCTTCCCTCTTTCTCCCCCTTTTCACACTTTTTTTTAAATTAGCCTATGTCCGTCTCCAGGGTCCCAACTATCTCTGTACCAAAATTCATCAAAATAGGTTTGGCCATTTAAGCGTGAAAACGTAACAAACAAACTCATTTTCGCTTTTATAATATTAGTAAGGATTGCTTTATCTTCGTACCCTTATAAGTCTAATCAAATCCCTCATTTTGATAGAAAATCTCAACAATATCAACATTAAAACAAATGAATTAACGTGCGATTTAAAATGTAAGATAGTAAGGGTGACTTTGATTTCATTGGCGTCCTTCCAGAGGGTAAAAGCTGTCGTGAATTTGAATTATTTTTGTTGGAAACCACGGTTCTACTGCTTATTACATACTTACTAATATTATAAAAGTGAAAGTGAGTTTGTTTGTTTGTTACATCTTCACGCCTAAATGGTTGAACCGATTTTGATGAATTTTGGTACAGAGATAGATGGGACCCTGAAGACGGACATAGGAACAGGATATGTCCTGTTCCTATGTCCGTCTGGAAAAAACATAAAAAAGTGAGAAAAGGTGGAGAACGAGAGAAGAAAAGGGAAGAGAAAGATAATTCATTCGATCATCGCGCGGGTTAAAGTTAGCGTTACCCCAAAGTAACTATGCCACACGGACGAAGTCACGGGCGGAAGCTAGTTGGTAATATTTTTCTTTAATTTTCGTAGCTACCAAAACAACAAACGTTTTTACGTCGTCATGTGGAAGAAAAACACCCAGACGTACTGGCAGACCACTCCGTTCAGGGCGGTCGCTGAACCCGGCATACAACTTAAACTGGTCAACTCTAAGACTGGACCTGGCAAGACGCTGAGGAACGCCTTGTGGAACACTGATACTACTCCTGATCAGGTAAGTGTTTCGTAAGCATAAGATGAAAAAATTCGGCCGCATCGCAGTCAACAGGAAAACTGTCCAGAAGGCTGGCAGCATTGCCGCGTTGGATGGCAATGCTAATTTTCGGAGCACACCCTCTGGTCACGAGAACCGCTTGGCGATTTCTCGAACTACGTTGGCACTCGGACCTAGTATTTCAACCCCAAGCGGCTCTAACACATAACTATGATTGATTCTTAAATAAATATAGGATACGATGTTAAATTTGTTGCTTTTAGCAGCGATAACCTATCGCTGCTTAATCGGTAGGGACCGTATCACGTATTTAGTTCGTAGCAACGTCAAATGGCGTCGTAAAAACTGAAACGCGACGAATGACTTTGAATGGCAGAAAGCCTATCCAGGCAAAATGGATTTCGCGTCGATATGTGTGGTCACTGCCTTATTTCTAACCGCCGTTATAATTTTTCAGTGTTTATGTTGTTTTATTGCATAGGTACGCTTTATAGGTTTCTACATGTAATGAAGAAGAATCGCCTAAATAATGTTTTAACATTTTCTTTTTTAATTGTTTCCCTACCTTAGCAATTACTCCTGTATCTTGGGTGCGTTTACAAACATTTAAACACACATACACAAACAGCAAAGTCTTGGAAATAAAAATTTCTAGTTTTTTTTTAATAATAATTAAGTAAAACTTAACTTATCAAGTGATGAGGGTAGACTAAGAAGCTTAATAAATGGGACTTTGCCTTTGTTTTATAATTAAGAATTTCTGACGTAGATAAAATGAACATGTGTACGAAATGTTTGTGAAATATTTATGTTTAATTTAACCACTTCTTAATGTCTAAAACTTGATTAAGTTTACCCTAGAAACAAATTTTCTTGAAATTCACCAAAGTTTAGTAAGGCTTGAGAAGCTAATTTCATGAATAAACTCGAACTTAGTTGTAAAGAAAAACCCAAGTTTTTTTGTAAAGTTGTTTTTACGAAGGTTATCTCAACTGTAATCTACAAATATGTTACTTATTTTTGTTTTCAAAGAAAATTAAATTTCAACAAAAGTATTATAGTAATGTATGGTTAACGTACTTTTTAAGATTTCGACTTAAGCCCCGTTCCAATAAACAAAAACGAGTCGTTTGCTTACATAAGTCTCATAGAACTTATGTCAAAATACTACCATCCGTAAGCAAAACGAGTCCTTTTTGTTTATTGGAACGGGGCTTTAGTTCTCTTTTAAAGGATGGTTATAATTAAATAATTACCCCCGCGCTGGTCGGAGCAGAAGAGTGTCAGACTTTTACTGACTTAAACCAATCCATGTTCCTTCTTTTGCCCTTTGTGTTCCGGGGCCGCGATATTTCTTCCGAACAACTCGGAGCTCCGGCAGGCGTTGGCCCTGACAGGCCCCTGTGCTTTGCTATCATCTCTTTGAGGCACGCGTGGCACACAAACGTGTCATTGACACGGGTTGTCGTCACGTCGACGGACGGATGGTGAGCTATACATTGCTCACCGTCCACAGACCCGCGTCTAAGGTGGCCGGGAATCGTCTCGCAGCGTCTGACGCCCGGAGCTTCTCTTACGGCGGCTTGGTTGGTTTGAGGTTTAGTCCTACTAAAAGAAAATGAAGATTTTCGTACTTTCGCATTAGTCAATACCTTAGATTGGTAAGCCAATCGCTGATAGTGTTTGTAATAAAATATAATTTTGAATAATGTTTGATCAGATTTTCTAGAAACAAAATCACATTATGTTATACACTTGGTCACAGACAAGTTTTAAAACATGACAAACAATACATACACATGATAAACAATATAACCTGTTTGTTGACTACACATTCCAAGTATAGCAAGCAATCTAACATAAGCTCGTCACGATTCGAGGACTCACGCACACACAATGCAATTTACACTGTATTCAATTTACGAGCCCCTTCCGTACGTCACGTAAGCTTGCACCAAGCAAGTAATTTTGTATAATTAGTGCATAGAAACATACTGCATCTGACTGTAGACAGACGGATGTGATGTATGCATGTATAAGGACTTGGTCTTGTAAGTCAAGTTTCATTAAAAAGGTCTTGTTCATAGTGTCAGATAATTTTGGCACCCGAGAGATATAGTATGTATAAATAGATAGAGAGATATAATTATCATCTCTTGATAAGTTCGTAGTTTACTAATGATAATAATGGCAGTAAAAAGACCCCTTTTTGCGGACTTGAAATCATTAAATAACTTCCCCCGCTCTGGGCGGAGCGGGGGGAGTGTCAGATTTGTACTGACTAAAAACCACCCATGTTCCTTCTATTGCCCTTTACGTTCCGGGGCCGCGGTATCTATTTCGAACAACCCGCAACCCCAGCAGGCGGCAGCCCTGGCAGGCCCCTCTGCTTTGCTGACATCTCTTTGAGGCGCGCGTGGAACACTGACGACAGGCCGTCGACACGGCCTGTCGTCAATAGACGGACGGACGGTGAGCTATCCATTACTCATCGACCCCTAACGAAATCACATGGCACTTAAATTGTTCTTTTTGTCATTGCGATATTTTTTCAGGAGCATATCTGGAAACCTTCTGCCACGATCTGTTACCAGAATAAAATTCATATTTCCTTTGCCACACAGGTGACACTCCTCTGGAAAGACCCTCGCAATGTGGGCTGGCGTGAGAAGACGGCCTACCGCTGGCGTCTGCTGCACCGACCTAAGCTCGGACTCATCAGATTGAAGGTAGATAGAATGCAAGCATCGAATAAACTCAAAGATCCAATAGCAGTTCTCACTCACAAAAAAAATAATATAAATATTTCTGAATCATTCACTTCAACATCTGGGTTGGCACTTTTTGAGGATAGAACCTTACAGATTTGTGTTAACCTGTCCCTTAAAGTTGTATAAGAGTCGCAGCAGTATTTTATGTATCGTGTAGCTAAAAAACTATAGTAGTTAAACATTTCAGTAGAGCTTTTTAAGTTTGGTAAACCAAAGGTTCGTCAAAGCTTACTCAAAGATGTCGGATCTATGACGAACCTCCGGTTCAACAAAATCAAACTGAAACTCAAAGCATTTATTTCAATTAGACCATTACAGGCACTTGAAAGTCATAAAAAAGAAAAAGCTACTGCTACAGTCCCAGTCACAAGATATAATAACTTGTGAAAGTACTGTAGACAACAACCTTGCCTTACTTTATCTATTGCCTTGTTTATTTTTTTACGTGTTGACATTATAATTTGAATATTAATCTCTGACATACCATACCTTAATTTTAATTCGTAAATTATTAAATGTTTTGTTTTTAATTTTGCTCGCCTAATATGGTAGAACACAGTGAACTACACATTCACATAACATCCAGAAATGTATATTATAAATGGTATTGTGTTCAACAATAAAACTTTGATTTGAAAATTGCAATAGGCAGTTCGAGAAATTAGTGTCTATAAAAAATAAATAATTTTTATTTTTTATAGACACTAATTTCTCGAACTGCCATATCTCTATAGTTCTCCAATTAACAGTAAACAAAATATGAATTTAGATCACTCAAATAAATGTCATTAGGTTTACGAGAATAACCGCCTAGTGGCGGACTCGGGCAACGTGTACGACTTCACGCTGAAGGGCGGTCGGCTCGGCGTGTTCTGCTTCTCGCAGGAGATGATCATCTGGTCCAATCTCGTCTACAGGTGTAATGGTAAGTTGTATAGCTGTATATTTTTGTTATTTTAGATGTTCCGTACATTTGGTTTGTAGTCGTTATCGATGTATAAGTAGAGATGGGATATTCGGATGCATATTTACCAAAATTTGAGATGTTGGCTATTATTGAAAGCATTTTGTACAGAAAAAATCCCGCGATCCCGGGTACATTACAATACAATTTAAGGCGCTGTACAAAGCAAACACTTCGTAAAACGTCTAGATTTTCGTCGCAAACTTAGCCGTATCTGTACATGGCACTAGCTAAAAAAAATTACAGTGTATAGTTCAATACATAAAGTAAAGAGTTAAACAAAATCAGTTTACAAAAGTGGTCTAGTACTACGAAAAAAAAAATGTTTAAAAAGACCAAGAAAAAAATGTTTTCGTCTCGAAATCCTCAATTTTTTTAGCGACAACCATCATATTTTTTATATCTATAACAAAGAAAATTGTATCGACTAAAGAGATATCTAAAATTTTTCAAACACGGAGCTGTATTTTTTTTATATTCAATAAAAACTGCAAAATGACCTACATTTTGGCGGACATGATATTCAAATAAAACCAAACACCGAAATATTTTCGACCTTATTTCTATTCTTTCGATGCAATACTGTCGAGTACTTGTGTCAGACCATGCCTAGTATGCAGCTAGCGTCACTTCCGCGAATACCTAAAGATGAGCTTATTGCCGCGCCCTAAATGTATACTCCGTGACAAGAATTAAAACAAATTCGACACTAATTACTGTTGCAGTGTTACTACGGAAAATGGTTACTTTCAGTGATTTTTGACGTGATTTGTAACAAACATTAATTCGGGCCTATTAAACCTCAGGAAATATAAGTAAATATACATAGATCCTATTAGTTATGCAATCCTGAAATCAAGGGATTAAATTTTTGATAAAAAATATCCTAACAAGCCGCTTCCATACTTTGTAAACCAAAACTTACCTAAAGGTAAATTATGGATCCGATTATCTTATTTCTAATTATAAGTTATGTGTATTGATTAATTTTCTCTACTTTTCCATAAGAATAAGTCTGCTTTTTTTATCGATTATCTCTTTTTGTAATAATATTTGTTAAAACTGGTCTTAAAACTATTGATAAAGATTGATCATCCCCGTGTCTTGCTAAGCTAGCAGGAAATGTTATCTATATGGAAAAGTGTGGGTACCTACCTATTGCATGGATTAAAAAAAAACTATTTCTATTCACAGATAAAATACCATCGAACATAGCAACAGAGCTATCAACGAGGAACAACTTTGAAATAGACCACGATTTCGTATACGTTTAGTCAATAACAACCAGAACATTTAAATTCAAACATTTGTACAAAACAAACAAAATATTACGTAGAATAAATTAAATTGTCGTATTTACATCGAGTACCGTTTTCAACTAATAAATTACCTTTAAAATGTCGGATGTATGTTTCGTCAAAAGCTTTCATGCATCAAATTCTGTTTGTTGTTCCAATAATTGAATTGTATTTGCCTTTGTGTAGAATGTTGATTGTATTCCAATCGTGTGAATTGTTATAAGTTTTATTTTAGATTTAAGGTTTAACAATAATGCAATAAAGTTGACACTTAAAAACTTTTAAACTTTTTACTTTACTTAACTTTTTACTTTTTAACTTTTTAACTTTTTTTAACTTTGTTTATTTTTCAAAATAATCTTACTTAATATGAAGGTAATTAGATACTCTCAAGGCGTCATCTTCTGTCTAGCCTTTTCCCAACTATGTTGGGGTCGGCTTCCAGTCTAACCGGATGCAGCTGAATATCAGTATTTTACATGGAGCGACTGCCTATCTGACCTCCACAATCCAGTTAGTACTGGGTAATGCGATACCCCTTGGTAAGACTGGTTGTCAGACTTTCGGGACACTGACTACCTGTAACGACTGTCAAAGATCTACAAATGACAGCCGGGACCAACGGCTTAACGTGCTTTCCGAGGCACGGAGGAATCTCGGTATGTAACGGGTGGTCACCCATCCACAGACCAACCTAGGCAAGCGCGGCTTAACCTAAAGATCGATCCGAGCGGCTACTATTATTTAGCCACGAGCTCCATACTCTCAAGGCGTCGCAGAACGAAAATAAACTGGAGTGGTTGGTGTCCGAAACTGATGCCACCAACCACTGCAGTTTATTTTTGTTCTTCGTTTATTTTTGTATGAGATTCCTGAATGTGTTTACTAGTCTTTCCCGCGGCTTCGCTTGCCTTATGATTTGAAACTATGCCACGGGGACCCTTCAAATAGGTAGGACTATGACACTTGGAATAATGTAGCTTCCCATTAGTGAAAGACTTTACGGAATCGGATTAGCAGTTACGAAGATTACATCCAACTTACAAAGGACATGGCCCGATTCTGCCCTGATAATGCACAGTAATGATTAATATATGAAAATTCCTTTTTGAATAAATAAAAAATAATCGCATTAATTACATTTCCCAAAAATAGGCGAGAGAAAATGCAAAAAAATATATGTTTGTTCATTGATTGTGTGGTTTTATATTCTGACATTGCATTGATTGACATTTACATTGTCGTCTTGCGTTGATGTTATCACGTATTATCGTATTTTGTTACTATTGAAACTAGACCACAAAATATCGTTTACGCGTCTAATATTAATATTCTGCTGTACTTGTTGGACTTGCTAGTTTAAATTACGTTTTACAAATATGTGGGTATCCAGAGAACAAAACACACATGTATTAAATTGTCTGTAACATTTTTATTAATTTAAAAGGCAAAGCTAAAAATGACAATCATCCTTACAGGATCGGAGGATAAAATCTGCAATCATGATTTCATTCCTGATCGATGCGACAAAATCGAAAATTAGTTTTAAGTACTACAGGAAAATTAACCTGGATTTCCGGAATCATTTAACACTACTTTACTATTATTTCACTTACATTACACTACTATTTATTTCACTATTGTAGTGAGCTTTGAGCGCAGCGACGACTCCAGACGACTGTCTATGAAACTTGGTGCTACGGCAGCGCTAACTTGACGCTGTTTTCTTGTAAAATATCACGATTGCTCTTGTGCGTTGTAGTCGTACTAACGCATATTTTACCTTTCTTGTGGAATTAGCTGTTAAATGAATAGCCTAGCCTATTTACTAAATTGTGTCTGAATAGTATTTCTCGTTTTGTTACGCCTACAAAACTCTGAATGTTTGATCATTGCTATTCAAATTGTTAAGGCGCTTTTTTTGTTTCCTTCTTATAGTATCTCTCGCCTATTCTCTGAAGATAAAATATAATCTATTGTAAAGCCCTGCATGTGAGTTTTAAAATGACGTACTGTACATAAATGTACATGAATATTTTTTTGTTAGGGTATTGCTCTATACAAGTTCCAGCCGTGTCATTTGCGTTTTCCTCTTATGCTCTATTTTTTCCAAAACTGCTGTAACCTGTAGAGGAACGAGAACGATGTTTAAAAACATAAAATGAATGCGAAATTCCTGCGAGGTGGAAATAGCGAGTCTGTTCACAAAGAGGTTTGCCATCTCTGCGAGCTGACTTTGTGAACCTACCTCATTTCCATAATTAAAATTTAAAATACGTTTTAAAAAGTAGCTGCCAAGCTTGTTAGCTATTATTGTCACTTGTTTCGTTTGATTTCTTCATATTTTGACAGCGAATTTGTAAAACTATTAATAATTTTATTTATTTACTTTATTATTTAAGTTTTACAAAGACAATTGTTTTCAACGAAATGGAAGTCGATGAACTACCCAACGTGAATGCAGAAGAAATAAATATTGAAACGTCTTCTGAGAAAATTCAACCCATACATCCTCCTATAGGAGTCACGGCCACAGATATGGCTACTGATAAAACTCATAACAAGGACATTGTGACACCATTTTCAATATTAGATTTTCCTATATTTGCTCCATCTGCAACTTCAAGCAAATCTAAATACAACAATGCGAGCATCGACATTGAGAAGAAAAAAGTACAAGAGTTTATCAGGATCCTCCGTCCACACCTCCCGAGGAAAGCAAAGAGCCACGCTTACGAAATACTACAGAACATAGCAAAAGGAGCCGTGATTAAGAGTTCATTCCAGCAAAGAATCAGAAAAAAGAAATCGAAAAAGCGGTCAATACGTAAGCAGAAAACTCGACAGTTGAAGAAGCTGACAAAATCTCTAAGCATTGTGCGCAGGAACGACCGCAGTTTATACAGTTCCTCTGATTCCTGTCGATCCAACACGTCATGTCCTCACTGCGGTTTCTTCTGTTCTAAAATTGCTAGATGTTGATTTTCGAAATACTTTCGATTTTGATATTTGCACAGTTGAGTCTGGATTAAACATGCGGACCTCTGAAGATTAAATTTCCAGTAAAAATATCGTGTGCGTTATTATGAATTTACTATGGTTGTTTTTTAGTAATTTAATTATTTTTAATAAATGATTATTATACTTTTAATACGCAAAACTGTCTCTAAATACCTGTTAGCACTATCTGTTTGAGCATTCCGTTATCTGAAAACGTTTTTTCTCGTAGCCTGTTCTCATTAATGTGGTTGTAATCCGCACGATTAACATCCACACAAACTTTCAAATTGTTTCGATATGTGCCTATCCTTGCGTGAAGCGCGTCAGGGATTTTTGTGTCCAGCGACTAGCAAATTTGTTAGCTAACGACGCTACGTTGGCATCTTCAGGCAACGCTGCAAGCAAACGGTCTTAAATTCTTGTAAGTTTGTATTTAAAGAGGGCTGCGCCGCGGCATCGTGGTGCCCGGCGCGTCGTGTCTTGGGAAATGATCCTTAACAGGACTTCGAAAACTTATCTCTCTATAAGTATAACATTCTAGAACCTGATTTAAGACAAGCACTTTTACACATATTGGTAATCAAACGACTTTAAATAGAGCAATGTTCTTGCTGCAGCTCTGGCGCCTAAGTAAAATTTGCTGTCAAAACTGGTGATTAGAAAACATGCATTAAAGAAATGTTTGATGTAACAAGTGTGTTTTTAGACCCCAGAACGTTTTTCAGCATGAAAACCAAAGCGTAAAAATACTTATACAAAAAGAATATGAAAACTAACGAAGTAGAGAGAAAAATATCTAAGCTAAGCTAAAATGCCTAATGAAATAAATGAAAATTTCACACAGGACCCACTCATCAATAGGGACAAAAACTAACAACGGGATGTTCACCAAAATTATATTTTTTCTCAAAGATATCCACTTTTCGCTAAATCTGGGAAATCCATTAAACAAAAAAAAGTCGGACGATTTTTTTGTCTAAATACAACTTGAAAATATCCTGTACTTTATTATTGCGTATACAAATCGAAGTACTCTTAAAAGGGAATTCACTCAGTTTGGCTATAATGCGCAAAAAAACTGCGTCGCTGCTATGCAGAGTGCGGAGTAGTCGCAGCTATATCCTAAGAGTTGTGGCGGAGAGCTATACTCCATTTTGGGAATTTTGTTCGGAGGTTGATCAAGTAGGGCACATTGTTCCTGTCTTGTCAGCCTTTGTTTTGATGTTTTTTTTTTTTTTTACTACTAACACTAGAGAATAAGCCGTTTGTAATACTAACAAAGTATGGATCTCCGTTGTCCGAAATAAATGTTTTTTATTTTTTTTAGAGCTGCTCTGTATTAACATTACAAAGACAGGTGCCACCTCTGTGGGTGCCACGGCAACTGTCAGTACCAACGTTTCGATGAGGGCTATTGTTTTTGAACTCACCAGATGGCGCCACTGGAGAGGAGGATACTGTAATTAATTTTATTATATATGTTACTGTAAAAGCCCGAACTACGGTAAATCTTAAGATTTTCCAGTAAAACCTAAGATTTACCGATTATGAATGGTAAATGTCTATATAAGTTGGGGATTCGAACTTTTACTATCATTTACTTGGTAAATCTTAGGATTTACATTAAAGGAACGGTTAATGTCGAATAAAATCGGGTCCACCCTTTATAGCAGAACTTTTTATGTCATAATTTTATTTTGCATAACAACGGATAGCATAAACTTCATTTCGCAGAAAATTGTTTGGCAGACACTCATTTAACTTACATTCAAAACTCATAATTTTGTAAGTCAGAATTATCTCTAGACATAAATTTCATATCCATAATATTTAAAAGTAGAAACATAGCGCAGAAAGTTCACATTCAGAATCGTCTTTTGGCATATATTTCAAACCAATAATCATTAAACGGCAGAATTGTCATATCGCAGAAAGTTTATAGTTAGAATCATCTTTGTCATTATTTTTAATGTCATTTAATACAATAAGTAATTATCCTAATCTAAATAGTTCAGTTCTGAGTAATCTACTATAAACAATCTCTTTTTTCTATTAATTTAAGTTGTTTCTGGCACTCGCCGGCCGCTGCTGCCGCGGCACAGCTCGCTGCGCTCGCTCGGCTCGTGCTTAGGGGGTCACAGTTTAAACCTAACCTAACCTACCCATTTCTTTTTTTAAAGGAATTAACCTAATCTAAATAGTTAAGTTCCGGGTAACCTACTAAAAACAATATCTTTTTTTCTATATTATTCCCAAAAATCTTATTTTTGCCTTAATATTTTTTGTATAATTGTATCAGTTCACGCCAAAATATTGGAAACTCAAACTAAATAACAAACATGGTAAATACCCCATTTTAACCGTTAATAATAATGTTAGTGACCATGTCAGTTTAAAGACTTATAAGCCTTTTAAAATTATTCTTAATGAAATTCTGCCATCTGTATAATATGAAATGTGAAATTATACCAAATAATCATCGCTCTATGAACATTATGCTAAACGATATAATGCTAAATATGAACTCTGCCAAACGTAATTATACTAAATTTCATTCTGCCATCTTAAAAGTATGCCATTGTACATTCGGAGTTTTAAACAACCAAACGATAAATATATCAAATAATTTTTACGCCTTATTATTCCTAAAACCAACATTTACCAGTCCACATTGGTAAAACCTAGCATGTACTGAATTGGAATGGCAAAAGTCCGATAAAGTCGTCCCTTTATAATAAATACTTACATTTACCAACTCATGTCGGTAAATCTTAGGTTTTACTGGAATATCTTAAGATTTACCGTAGTTCGAGCTTTTACAGTAACATATACACCAAAAACCTTATAAAAAGTTTATTTTATAACGTCTATGTCAACATAGTGTAAACTATAAATACATATTGTCAATATTGTTCCTAGAATTAGCTGACACGAAACGTTTAAAAATCATTTTTCCTCCATTACTAACAATTTAGAACATGAACTTGTTATTTAAAATCGTCTTAATTAAATAGAAACAGCTCAATGTTGAATTATTCTTGACCACAATCGTGAATATTCATTAAAATACGTTTTAAAAATCACGAACACAATGACATCTGACATTTCTGGAAACCTCACTCTACACGAACGCCTCTAGCGGCGAATTAATGTAGCCCCCATTTCGCGTATACACTTGTAGCTTGGTAAAGTAGGTAACATTACTTACGTATACAGGATTACATTTCCATTGCAGTGGCGTGTTATATCGCGAGACCGTGGGTCTACAGCAGTATCCCTTGTAGAGTTCTCAGGTGCGACCTTTGCCCTAGTTACGTTGGTTTGTTCACATGTATGTAATTTTCAATTCCTACTAATAATCTGGTTTTAACCGTGGAAAACAAAAAAGGAAGAGGTTCTCAATTCGACTTGTATATATTGAAGTGTAGGATATATATTGAAACGTACGATTTAAATAATTCTTTCCTCATTTCATTATTTTATGTGTACTTAGTTACCAACGTTTTAATTTCAATACTTTAATTTTAATTTAACATTTTGCTCCCAATAGTTTTTAATGAAATTTGTTTATCATTTCTAAAATGGTGAAGAAGCATCAGTGTGCAAATTCTTCGTAATTTTCTGTGAGTTACTCAAATTATTTTCCGTCAAGACTTGGATCCAATATTAGCTTTTCATTACATTTATTGGAAATGGTAATTTCATTCCGTATATCTGCTAGTCGCAGTGTTTGTGCGATCGACTTGGTTGCGGGCTTATGCGGCACTTTATTGTATTGTTTTCCTAGCTGCGTGGTTAAAGGAAGAAAAGTATTTCATATATTTTCAATATTTTGATACAAGATATATTTCATAAAATTACATAAATATTCTTTTAATACCATGTGTGTAGAATAATTATACAGCAGCCTTTTTTTTTTTTTTTGGTGGTGAGAAATCATCAAATAACTTCCCCTGCTCTGGGCGGAGCGAGGGGGCGTGTCAGACTTTTATTGATTAAAACCCACCCATGTTCCTTCTATTACCCTTTACGTTCCGGGGCCGCGGGATCTCTTTCGAACAACCCGCAACCCCGGCAGGCGGAGGCTCTGGCAAGCCCCTCTGCTTTGCGGACATCTTTTTGAGGCGCGCGTGAAACACGAACGCGCCGTCGACACGGCCTGTCGTCAATAGACGGACGGACGGTGAGCTACCCATTGCTCACCGTCCACAGGCCCGCATCTACGGTGGCCGGGAGTCGTCTCGCGGCGCCCGGCGCCCGGGGCGTCTCCCGCGGCGGCTGGGTTGGTTATATACAGCAGCCTTGTTAATAGTCTCAGCTAGAATGTTTGTTGTATGCATCATGTATGTATCTTTGCAATGTTTCCCTATACTATTTTATGAAAAAGTTCAATTGCACGCGAATTAACGATAAGGACTATATAATCGTATATAAATGATATGCGAATAGTTTCAACTTTGTAGAAGTTAATTGATCGACTATAACAGGGCAGCTGTTTACGTCCAATTAAACGTTGTTGTTTAATTAATAAACTGAATGCTGAAAGTTCTGTAACATATCATTATTGATGGTAGATAATTCAGTAAGTCTCTTTGCATAATTAACAAATAATAATGTTTTGCATCGACAATGTGATGCAGATATTGACCGAGTCATCCGATAAATAATTGAAACCTTTCAATTATTTGTAATTACGCAGTGAAATCGAGCGGCTATTACGAGAACCAATATACTGCCGATTAATACATACACAACAGTTTATAGACGATCAGCAAATATCACGATATTACCCTTGTATCGTGTTATTTATTGGATCCCAGAAGTTGAGGTAATGTACTGAAAGATAATAAAGCGATTAGGTATAGCAAAAGGCAATAATGAAACAAACAGGCTGTAATATCACAAATATAATATTTATTTTACCATTGTACATACTTTATAATAACTCAGATGAAGTAGTTTTTTAATCATTCTGAAAAATATTAATGAATCGATTCTAGAATAAAATATCCCAATAAGGACAAGTCGTTTCTCTTGAATAATCAAAACGTTGTGCTAAAGATAAAGATGATTTAAAGATTTAAAAATTATGATTAAAAAGATTGTGCTGATAAAGCATCCGGATGTTAGAAGCGCTCGGCTCGCTTTCTCACATCATTTCATTTTGGTAAAAAATAACAACTTTTACATTTACACTTTATGTACAATTATATTATTCGCTATTCTCCGTAAAATATTTCTTATTAATAAACTATATGGAATATAACTGGACTATTCGGAAATAATAACTTGCCGTCTCAATTCCTCGGCTGTATGAATCTCAAACTCAATACATAATTGCTGACATTTACTTCTATTGTACAGTTATATGAAGACCAGGAGATTGCAATGGAAACAATTATTCAAGAAATTTAAAATACATGTTTTCAACATTTTGAGATATTTTTGTAAAACTTTGAGATGTAGAATTAAGGGCTAAAGCGCCTTTTTGTATTACTTTTATATAGTGCGCACTTTGTTTCTATAGCACTCCCTGGTCTCAAAGCCATTTACACGGGCAATTTGAATTGCTATTGGAAAAGTAGACTCCGCAGAAATAGCCTGTGTGAGCATCCTGGCCATTTACTGTGCTTTTATGGTTGAAACTACATATTATATCCCCAAAGTTTTCCCGACTCACTGAACGAACAATACTCCGGATACCGTGATTCTATTTCGTTCGTTTTATCAAAGAGTCGTCCAAATAAACGTCGAATTTTCTACTTGCTTCCCTTGACGGAATATCTAATAATACTAAATTATTGTAACTTTTTCTGCACATACAAAACTGTAAGAATATAGAAATAAATGTTGTACGTACAAAAATTATTGCTTTATTGATATCGAGCGACCAAATACGATATCGAGATATGATCAAACCCCTATTCAATGTCTACTAAAAAGTAAAATAATTTATTGCATCTGTTCACCCTAACAATACACCGATGCTCAATGATAGTATAATAATCAGTATATTATTAACCTCCTATTAAATATACAATAATCACCTTCATATTATTTCATGTTTCTACAATTATATACAAAAGATGTATTTTATTTCATTGTACTGCAAATATAATAAAAATGGTAAAATTTGCACAAAATATTTGGTATAATTGAACACATTGTGATGACCGTTATTTATAGAGGAGGATTGGAAATAAATAAAATATAAAATATTTATAGTTTTACTACATTTTTAACCAGAGACGTCCCTCTTTCGGAATTATTCTAACAATTTTACTTATTTGATTGAATTTCAAGTGTATAATAAAATGCGTTGTACATTCATATAAATTGGTCAACAGTAGTAAAATAAATGAAAGTATTCAAATTGAAATACGCAGATCAAGTATAAAACATTTACAATCTACGTAAATAATGTTACGTTTCAGAACATAAAATTCTTATTTTAGTAATTGTCTCTGATATGTTCAAAATAGTAGAAAGCGGTACTTAAAACAATTGAGATGCGCTTATTAGTGCTCACTGATTAGTTAAGCTTTGAAGAAGCGTAAACTCTTAAGTTTCAACATTTTCGTTCATATAATATGATTCCGAATTGTTATAACTACTAAGTCCTAATTTATTAACCTCAGTACCTTTTATAAATCCTTTAACTCTGACAACAGTATGTATAACGTGAGCACTAGTATTGTCGTTTGTCTTTCCCTTAGTTCTTATTTCTGAACCGTTTATATTCTGTACAATATTTTATAAATCTATGTACAAATCTTGAGAGTAGGACAACTTTTATTGAAGTACTTTGTCCCCTCGGCACTTTAACATTATACTAAATCTTCAATACGCTCCTTAATTTAAGTAAGAAAGTAGGTAAGTATAAAATTATCCTACTCCTTAGATTCGATCTAAGTGAAAAGAGTACGAAATGACATGCATTGGACCATGTATCTACAGACGATATATTAAATAGCGACACTTGGCGTATTTACAGCTAAATATTACTCCCTCTAACAAAGAAGAAAGATAGAACGTTTTGAAGTAATTTTGAATGTTATTTTAAGCACAAGGCCCATTTTTGTATAATTAAAAATAAATAGATGTTATTCAAAGTATTCGTCATTGAAGCGTTCCTGATGAATGTTTTATTATAGACCTAACGTGTGAAATATCAAATAATTTGAAATTATGTGAACAATATTCAATAATGCGTAATTTTTGAGCAACTAATGCTTATACTTACTTAACAGTGAATATTGCCCATGGATATAAAACATAAGTTCCATGACCGACTAAGGTGTTTCTCTAAGTTGTAAACATATGAACGGATTCGTAGTTACCTTCCAAAACAATACTGAACTAAACCTAAATTTATAGAAAATATAGAAATTTAAAAGATCCGATATGATAGTTTTAGAATTGTGTTCAATTCAGTCTGTTAGCATCACGCAGGAGACGAGAGTATCAACTAGGTAACATTGAAAAGGGTCCCAAAAGGCCTACAAAGGGCTCTACAAGTCATCGAAACTCTAACGTTAAGTATTTGGTGTTAACAATTATTATGGCTAATACTTCACTAGGTCAGTCCTTCACTGCTTTTCTGTAATTTACAAATTTATTTGGTTGTCACCTTGAAGAGCTGGATTTCTTTGGAGGTGTGATTGTTATTGTTACCTGCAAGAGAATTTTTTCATGAGAACTATTCCTGTCTTCCGTGTTTTGGTAAAATACTTGAATCGAGGTCCTAGGACGTTTATCCATAGCCGCCGTCACTGGAACGTCACCAAGTATGAGATGGCGCCAAAATAGCAATACTACGGCGGCGTGTTCAACATATGTCCGATCAGAAATCAACATGAATTGCTTCCTACTAGTGGGGTAGGGTTTTCAGAAGCTATATTTCCCCACACTTAAATCAGTAAGTCCCAGTGACGTGGTTCGCTGTTAAAGTTATGAAAGTGTTGTAAAGTTCTAATTACCAGATCCTAGCACATGGTCTCTGGGCGTGCGGGTGTGGGCGGCTGCGAGGTCGGCTGGTCGGCGGAGCGTTGGCGCGGCAGCTGCGATGAGTCCAGCACGATGGAGGGCCGCGGTGGGAGGTTCTCACTCACCATGTGCGACAGGGACAGCTCGCTGGACGCGTTCGTGTCACCTGTGCGATGGAATAGTGTAAGTTGAGAAAGAAAAGCATCTGGGTTTAACGGTGATTTGAAAGGTTACATTTGTAATGGATTAAATGCAATGACTCATTATTTGCATTAAAAAAAACAGTTTAAAATTTGTACGTCATGCAAACTGAACTAGAACGAATTAAGGAACAAACTTCCTCTCAACGTGAACACTTTTTTTAGGGAAAAAATTGCTGAGCGTTTCTTTATCTTTGAAAGGCGTGTCTACAGGCTAACTACTAATATTGTAAATGACAGGCATTTCTAAATATATTATAGTTAATACCACATACCAGAAGGTTGCCTTGGAACCGGTAGCAGCACTTCCCCGCAGGCATCGTCGTCTAACAACGGCTGCAGCGGCGACGGCAAGTCTCGAGTGTCGATAGCTGACGACCTTCTCAGTGAGTGCCTATAGTGTTGACGAAGGCAACGTTATAGTAGAGGAAGATATAGCAAGAGAAGCGTAAAATGCTAAAAAAGATTGGAAATATTTTGTGAAAAGAAGGTAAATATTAAGACCACAAGTTAGATTATGTAAAGTAAGAAAGAATTAAGAAAAATTTAAAAGAAATATATTGGATACAGAGACATAGGAATGAATAGTTAAGAATTATTATGGACACTTACAATGAAAAATCCTGAAAAGTTTTTTGGTTAATTGACCAAATATGCAATTAAATGTGACGTTGTTAGAGAATCGATGCGTAAAGAACTGTTACTATAATACTCAACATTTGCGTCAGTGATTTACAAAACAATCATCCGTATCATAGAAACTGCACGGCACTATCTACACGGGCACGATTAATGGAATTGCTGAATTTTTATTAATCAACGAACAATTCTACGCTGATGTGTCAAGCATCATAATAACAATTGTTTGCATCTTGTATAAAAGAGTCCACGTGTTCATACCTCTGATGCGGCAAGCGCCTCCCGTCCCCCACGGTGAGGTGCGAGCTGGTCTGCGGTGGTACGGCGGCGGGCTCCCCGGCACCGCTGGTGTTGACGCACACGCTGATGCTGATGCCACTGACGCCCCCCTCCCCCGCGTCCCCCCCATCGCCCTCCTCCTCCTCGTATCTGCCAAGCCCACCCATTTCTAGGCTACAGTACAAACGGCTGGTGAGTAAGGATTGAGTTCAGGACGATCACAAAAGCTATAAGCCGAAGCAAGCTCAGCTCTCCGTGTCATGCCTGCCTGGTGCGGTGCAATTCCCTTTTGACTTTTTTTGTACCGCAGTCGAATGAGTCCGAACTTTCAGATTTAGTCATATTTGTCCACCTGCTAAGATATTTTTTTGGGAAACGGATATTGAGCCATCCTTTTTTATTGGTACACACGGCGATACGAAGTTATACAATACCAGTTTATGCGGATTTCTCATTGTACGAGAAATCTATACAAAACGAGGCAACGTTATACTGGAAATGTATAGCTTGATGTCATGCAGTGTGTACTGGTTAAGCATTTTAAGACTTTTTGGATACTTTTGCGAAACCGAATGTCCTTTTTTACTTAATATATTATTTATCAAACAAATTCAAAATGAATGATAAAAAAGTCGACAAGATAAAATCACTGAAACGAGCATAAACGATTCCATGTATAATATAATGTATTTATTTATCCTCGCATTGGAATGCCTTGTCTCCTTTGTGTTTACAGTCTCAGTCTCACAAAATAGTCTTCCACTTCAGGAAACTCAGCGGGGTTCGATCAATGAGATTAATATTAGCGCGCGGGCAACAGTTCGAGGAGTTTGGAATTTGTCGGGCTGTTATTATTGACACCAATATGCCGCCTAACCTCTGAAGTTTCTAGTGGCGATGAAATATTATCTAATAATGATTTGAATCTTGAACTCAAAACACCTAAATCCGTACATTGACTGTAGAGCAATTTTGTTCAGAAAGATTCGAGATTGAGATATACGATTCAAACTTATTCCAAGCATATTTTGTATAAGTTTAGAATATCGAGTCTTCTTCGTATAACTTCTTCCAAAGCTCCAAGCTGTCTTCAGTAGTTCTAATATTATAAAGTGCTTTTTATAAAAAAATGTACAATGTAGGCCATGTTCTAACGAAACAGTACGGATATAAGCATAGCTTTGCTTGCATTACCAGTTTTATGTTTTCCAAACTGCGCAACAACGTACTGCCCGGTTAGAACATAATGATAAATTTACAGCAATACAAATAAACGCATTCCCTCCACCATGATTTTCATGATCCGTGTGACCTTCCTTCGCAAGCAACGCACAATTCCGCTCCGTCTCCTATAGGACCACTCACCGCCTCTGGATAAGGTTCTCCATGATTATGTAGTCGTCTTCTTCGGCGCCTCGAAGATGTTCCTTTTCCATGAATAGCGCGAACTCAGGGTTGGACATCTCGCTCGCGTGGCGACGACGGACGGAAGGGGAGGCTGCACGGGCCGGTGAGAGGAGGCGTGAGGTTATTGGTGTTCTGTGGGCAAGAGATACATGTACTATGATTTGCGATTGTGGACTTATGAGTATTATAAATAAAGTCAGTAGCTGTGTTCAGTTTTAGGTTAAGTACAGGCTCGCGGTTTGGAGCACTCTATCGCATCAGCAAGAGTAGCATGACCGTTTCTATTTTATAATTCTTCCTGTAACTGATTTAACAAATGTTTCTTTTGATTCTTAGATATTATAATCTGATAACATATCCTAACAAGATTACCAATAAATAGCTAGCCAAAGTAATTGTTCCTATTGGTTTTCTTACCTCGGCGTATGCGGTGGTGAGAAGAGTCCATATACGGTCTCCAGTTCATCAGTGATGCTGGTGTACTCGTGCATGGCCAGCAGCAGGGATCGCGGCGCTCCACCTACTCGCCTCTGACCTGAAGGGATGCCGGTGGCACCGCCCGTCGCTTCCCAACCGGATTGACGACCTGGTGCAAGGTTAATGCGAATATTGATAATTATGATCAGAAGTCAATGCTTTCTCACGAGTTGCAAATATATATCTGTTTTCATCGTTTTAGAACATGCTGGTATCAGATGAATTGTGAATTTACCGAAGCTACCTACGCGGCCAAAGAAAATATGTTTGGGTAAATGGTGAAACTGTAATGTCGAACTTTTTTAAAAATTCTATGCGCCATAGTCGTAGCTTCCAACAACCTTAAAAAATATGTAATATTAGTTTGTGAGAGACTTGTGTCTGTATTTAGAATAGCAGATGTTTATACAGGTAGGGTTTTATATGGCGAGTCACATACTTGTCCCAGTGACGGAGTTGTGCACGGAGCCAGCGTCGACGGCCGAGTTGTCAGGCTCAGAGTGCGTCTGGCTGTGCTGCCTGCGCGGCGCCAGGTGCTGCGCTGAGTAGTGTCCGCCCATGCCACAGTCGTTGCCGCCCTCCGAGCGCCTGGTAATGCCATGATCGTTTTACAACTTCGACTATTTTGATATCAAGTCTCTTACGTTGGACGATGTGTTGACTTGGACATGTTGACAAAGGTTTTGTTTCTTCTTTTTTTGGATTTAATTCTGTCTGCATTTTGATTGGTTTGACTCAATCAGTGTCAGAATTTGCTAAAGAGTTATGAGACGACAAAGTCAGCGCATCTCCAAAGAAAAGTCAAATAATTATGTTTCCACAAGAATGTGACAGAAATATGTGTGCAGTGGCAGTTTAGTTGAAGTATGTAGAAGTCTTTGTTGAAAAATAAATAAAGTGGTTATAATTCTTGAGATTAGTTAGTAATGTGAAGACAAGACAATCGAAAATACAACAGAGAGCAACAGTGACGTTAGAAGATTAAATTATTATAATAGTGTAAAGTTTGTAATTGAAGAAATTTTGAATTCTGACGAAGCTTACCTTATAGCAATCATTGTTATAACAATAGAAAATAAAAATGTTGAAAATGATAGCCACAATATTGCAGTAAATACTTTCCAAGTTGGCATACTATGGAAACGTAATAGCTGATCAATGTAAATTAGCCAAATAGATAGATCAAATGTTAATATGATTGAAGTAAGATTTTAATATGTGTAGTACTAGAAATGTACAGAAAATACATAGTCAGATGCTCAAACAAAATTGCGCCACATTAAAACCGTGTTGTGTGTGACTGTCGAAGATAGTGCTTGTTAATGCTAAACATATCGATATCGAGCGTGTACACAAGCTAGATAAGTGAATGTTTATTATACAGTAAGGCAACTACGTCTAAAACTACATTCGCTAAGAAGCTAAGCCAATCGCCAATGACTCTATTTAACTTACTGTTTCCACAACCGTCTCCTAACAGATGCAAGAAGGTAACAAAAAATAAAATTAAAAACAATTATGGCGATGATAATTTTGGTTTTATACAAATAAACACAGTATTTGCCGATTTTGTGAATGAAGGATAAAGAAACGAGTGAGATTTTGGTGGCTGTGGATAATGCCAATGATCGATTGCATTCACGAAAATCGACAACTTTTTTATTTAGATTCTCGAGATTTTTGTAGCAAACCAATCTTTCTGTTTATTTTTTTCATTATACAACTGATTCCAATGTCTTATAGTATAATAATTTCTAACAAAATAGTTATAAACATTTTTGGAGACCATTAAAAAAGTTTGGGTCCAGAGCGGCCAAAACTCTATCAAGTATAGTTTTTCCAAAATAAATGAAGTAATGGTTAATGAGTATGGCAATCAAGAACAAAAGGTAACGCGGTCATGCTTGACGATACGAAATGGAACCATCTGGTTCTGACGGCACTTCCATAGTTGACTGTTCCTATGTATTGGGAAACTCATAATATTGTCTTGGTCGTAATTTGGTCTTCGGTGATAATGAATGCACATGCTCCTTTAAATTCTTTGCGTGAATTTGATGATTCTATTGTTTTCTTGCTTACCTTCACTGTCATGGAATTGGTGCCCAGACTATATACTGAGTAAACATGTTTAGTGATATTTAGTTAATGTTATTCTTTCGTATGGGCTTATTTACATATTATTACAAACACCTACTCAATTACGTATATTATTGCAATTCACGGGTTCATTAATCCAAAGTACGGCAATATGACTGAAACTGGAATTCATTTCGAATTGGTTTCAGATGGTTTTATTTCACGAACTATAATGAACAGTTTACGTAAATTTGTAACTCAGTTTTCTGCTTTATCTATACCATCAAAATGTGAAATACAGAATAATCCAAAAAAGGAGAATGTTTTCGAAACTTACCGTCTTGTGTTCGCAGTGCGTCTTGTTCCAGCGGATGTGGTGCGCGGGCGCAAGCTTTGTAGATCAGTTGGTACCTCACGCACTTCCGGCAAGAAAGCATCGTCGTTCGATGATGCTATTAGACGAGGATGAGGGTAGATATCTACAAATAATATATTTTTGAGCCATACAAAAAAAAAGTAATTGTTTGGTATGAACGTACACGAATTTTGGAATACTGTTTTAATTAAATTGAATTCTCTTTATATGTCCTTTAGTAACCTTTTTGTTTACCTTTCTTCTCGTCACTAGGCTCCGTCCTGTTGCTATCGGATGATCTCTGCCTGGCTGGTGTTATGGGTGGCTGTACCTTCACCACCGTTATGTTAGGTCCTGCGTGACCTTCCCCAGAGGACGTTGATATTGAGTCCGCTTCCGGTTCCTTCTCCACAGGAGCCTCGGGTCCAGACTGAGGCATCTCATCCTGGTAATAAGCGGTGAAAATGTAGGAGGAAGACTAAAGAGTTTCTTAAGCGTATAAATAATATGAAGTCAATAAAACCTTGAATTTCAAGTGGCGAGTTTAAAATTTTGAAGTTGAAGATGACTTTTGAAATAATGTAATTATTAATAAAGGATGTAACTTCAAGGTGTTATTGCTAATCGAAGTTAAAATTAAGTTTATAGGTGGAAATGAAGAAGCTAAGTGAGACTGCGCCGATAAGCCAAATTAGAAAGCTGAAAGTGCGTATATAGTACACGCGTGATTCAACAATTTTGAAAAGCTTTAGTGCTATACAGTAATAAAAACTAATTTGCTTAATATGCATACATAGTACGATTGTGAGTCATAAAAATACAGTACTTACGAACCCACATCAAAGTAAAATATAAAAACTACAAGATTATGAAATTGCAGAGCTGAATATAACGTAATTATTTAATATTTCAATGCTGATTTATGTTTTTTTTATAATCATAAATCTGCATTGAACCAAATTAACCAGAAAAAAAATAGTAATAAAGGTTCACGGTGCTGTCCCACACGACACTAAAGCATTACCTACTTCTGCATTTACTCGAATTAAATTAAATTTTCCTATAATTGACTACTAATTTTATTAGACAAATAATAACCTACAGCTAGTTCACTGGCTGCCGAAACAAATGTGCGACACATTATTACCTAGAAGTTTGTGGACCAACAAATAATATGAATCGTAACAAATGCTAAATGTACAGAGGCTATTCCAGTTCCGTTAATTAAAAAGCTTTGATACAAAATTGCATTTGTGCACTAAGGAGATAATCCTGTTTACGTTTCAGGTGGAGCTCTAAGCAGAAAGAAGCTCCACCGTAGTGCTCAAAGTACGTCAACCAAATGGTTAGAACTTGCCTGATGTACAACCGATACTTCACCGTCGTCCTAAGATCGAAACAAATAATTTTCATCAACATAATTTATAAAAGAAAGATTTTTAGAAAGAGATAACATAACAGCCAACGATAGTCTATACATTTTTGGTCAATTTAGAAATTTGAAGGATATTATGAATTTCAAAACAAATCTATATAAGGCAGTTCCACCAAACAGCCCTATAGCCTTTTCAGGCGCGGATGTAATGACAGGTTAATGTTCATTCATATAGCTTACACTTTCATCTACAGTAATCATTGGTTCTTTGTCAAGGCCTATGAAACCCGTGCAGCTTGTGCGGGCAGCTATGCGGCAGAGAGGGCCGAGAGGGGTGCTTACATCGGAGGGTCGCGAGCGCTCGTCTTCCTCCTGCACCGGGCGCACGGCGAACCGCGCCACGCCAGTGTCGCTGTCCGACAGCACCTGTCGTGACGTCATACATAGCTACCTAACTAGTATTTGGGACAACGTCACGGAGATTTTGGTTGACCAAGAACTTCTTTCAAACCCTGATTTACGATCTTTGAACCAGTATTGGCAATGTAGCAGATTGATAGATTCCATACAAATTCTGGTCCCGTTTAAAATGATACAGTTTTATCGGATACTGTTAAACTATCTATGAAAATCTAAATGAATCTATTTATGAAAGGCAATGAAAGCGATTGTTTCAACTTTGTGAAATACGTAGGTATTTATTAAAGCATTAACTTATCTCATACATTTCACAGTTTCAGACTTTGGTAATACTCCGATCATTTGCTGAATATGGCAAACACCTAGTTCAGTTCTAACGCTGTCACGCTAGAATATTAATTGAGCTCCAGCGGCTTATTGTGACATCGTAGTTTGAGATAATTGTGTAGACTAATACTGCGAAAACATGGAAATTATATTTGATCCCTTTTTAATAAACATTCAACAGAAACCGCAGAAAAATAAAATATCTCCAGTTTCCTTTTCAAAATTACAGCCACAATTCTAAAGACAGGCACAAGAAGTTATAAAATAACACAGATGTTTAATACAATACCATACAATTTGTAGAAGTTAGCTATAGTTTTGAGTAGTTAGTGTAAGAGAGGATCGAGAGAGTTCTATTGGCCCCAACTTGGACTGTATGAGAATAACTTAATATTGCATGTTGCATATTAATGTTGAGTATAGCTACATTGCATATTGATACGGTGTAAATCTCCGAATGACGCTGAATCAAATACACTAAAGCGAGTACAGATTGTCAGATCATAATTGTTATTTTCACTTATAAAAATAATGATATTATGTGTAAGTGAATACAAATAATGATATTATGTGTAACGAGCACCGAATCGAGAATTTATATATATTATCAAGTTAACGAATTTCTGACAATCTGCAGGTTAGGTGGGGTTCACAAACATTGAATGAAAGACAAAGGTTAAAATTAGCATTAATGCAAACAACGACATAATTCACATGCTAATTAAATGATTAACATAAAACGTTGCAATTAGTGTTCTCAAGCATTCTTGTTGAGGTCGACATCAAACATAATGGAATTAAAAGAAACATCAAAAACAAAGGTTGATGAAGCTTTCATTGTGGACTTGGGGTAAACTTTTCATCAGATGTCAATTTTGACAATCTTATATAAATTTTTTGTTGGGGTCGAACCAACGCAGAAAATATCTTTTTTAACAAAACGATGAAATCAAACAAGAATTATACACAGTTTCTTTATAGTTAAGACAGGATTGATTATTCTTTCACCAATTAACACAACTCCTTTTTCCTGATATCTTTACAAATTTTATAATTTACTTACCTCGGAACGATCACTAGCAGTTCTTAATCTCGCAGCTCCAGCCTGGAAGGTAGGTGGTGGAGGTCCCAGGGTGTCGGTGGACCCTCGATTCACCAGCGAGGGGTGTGTTGCCATGAATCGATGTATCACTGCCAAGTGATTCATAGTCTGCTCTGCCACATCTTCTAACTTTCTTAACCTAAATTCTACACTCTGTAAAGATTGTTATTTTTTATATTGTTTGTAATGATAGGTAAGTTTCTTAAAAATGTAGAAAGTAGTTCTAATAGTTTTACTCGTACCTGTACCGATTGTATTTGGCAATTAGCTTTTTGATTCAAGTCTTCCATTTTGGTCGTGATATGTTCTACCCTATCAGTTGTGTTTCTCACTCTCTCTTCAATAGAATTCGACAGTTTAACTTCCTGAAAACATTTATCGGATGCATTTATGAAGGCTATATTTTCATTAAGTCAATTTCCGATTTATTTTGTTTATTACTTACTTGTTCCCTAAAATACCCTTCAACGCATTCCTCTTCAAAATCATAAAGTCTTTCCATATCCTCCTTCTCTAAAAATAGCTTGAGCCCATTGTCGTACTGGAACCGTTTGTGCGATACGTTTCTGGTCACCCACTTGCCTATTGCGTATA
Organism: Ochropleura plecta; assembly: GCA_905475445.1. Taxonomy (NCBI): domain Eukaryota; kingdom Metazoa; phylum Arthropoda; class Insecta; order Lepidoptera; family Noctuidae; genus Ochropleura; species Ochropleura plecta. The sequence continues at coordinate 5,212,743 of FR997740.1, read as the reverse complement.
TGTGGCATAACGTTATCAATGGAGGAGGCAACACTGGCTTCCGTTCATATTCCATCACCACGGTGAATCTTTGGAACATCCATACCTAAAAGGTTGGTTGGTTGATTTAAAATAGGGAAATGCAGTAATCGTTGTTATTAATTCAATTTTAATCTTTCATATATATTTTTTCTAAACTTTCAAAGGGGACTTTGTAAAATAACTTATTAATAGGTGTCTTAAAAATCTCTTTTAAACAAAAAGTGTTACAAAATAAGTAATAACATCAAAGACAGCTAATGCAGACGTATTTGATTGTGGGATAGCTGATCAACTATAAGATAATGGTAAAGATAAACAAGAACTTTAAGTAATCAAAAACGTCTACCGTGCAACTTTGTCAGAATCATAAATACCTGGCATGGAATGGGGCATGATTCCAACAAAATACGAAAAAAGCAAAATGCAATCATTCTTCTGACATTAGTTTTCCGTAACATCAGTTAAAGTCAAACTCAAACATCATAAGCTTATTTTAAAAGTTATGAATTAAAATAAACTTTAAGCATGGGGAAAGTATCGTAGTATTGTAGTATATAGAAGTCTACAGAATATCGTGATTTTGTAATATAATATCGATTCTGTAAAATACAGGTTTAGTTAATTAGGACAAATCTATAATTACAATAGAAAAATGCAGAGAGAACTTCATATCTTTAAAAGCAAAGTTTTCCAACTCTGGTACGGACAACTAAAAGCAAATAAAGAAAAAATAAAATAAAAAACCTGATGCGAGACTTCATTGACTTCATTAAATATATTGTTGAAGACGGCAATAAGTAGGTTTATGAGTAAAATGTTCGCGACGAGCAAGTATACGGTCATGACGACGGGCGTGATCCACCTGCCGGTCACACACTTTGGCTCTCCGGGGTTCTTCCCGCACTTGGGGTCAATCTCAGGAGCGAACACCTCGCCATACAACATGAAGTACGGTTGGAAGAATATCTACGGACAACGGGAGCTCAAACTAAAATGGCGGTAAAATAAAATGGGCAATAATAAAAAAGGAAAAGTTAAAAATGTAACAATAACATTAAGTTTAAAGTCAAATAATATTTAATAAAACTCAATATACCGGGGAACTAAATACTAATCAACTTAATAAACTAAAACTACCCAGGTGCTAATCTACTCAAGATGATAGACGAATTACAACTACAGTCGACCATTTCACTTTGTACCACAGAAATATTTCTTGTACATTTACTAGACTTTACCGTTTCTTTAAATAAACCCAAATGGAATAAAAAAATCATCCAAATACTGTGGACCTCTTTATATTCCCAAATTTGAAAATAACCTTTCTAAATACAGAGTGAAAATCTACCGTCTACAAAATAAAATCCTCTGACTCCAACCGTAACGTAATCAAATCTCGCAACAGGCACTATAACAACATCGAAGCTACGACAGTTATCGAGTTCGCCGCAAACCTGATGCGACACACCGTTGACTTCAATGAAGATGTTATTGAAGACGGCTATGAGAAGGTTGACTAGCAAAATGTTGGCGATGAGTAAGTACACGCTCATGACCACAGGGGGGACCCAGTGGCCCACGCGGCACTCTTCGAGCCCAGGCAGCCCGCAAGGGGGCGCCATTTGTTCAGCGAACACCTCTCCGTATAGCATGAAGTATGGTTGGAAGAATACCTGCAAATGTTAGTAGATTTTGATGGTACAGTTGATTATGGTTTGTGATTTAGTTAGTTTTTAATTAAACAGGTTGCAGTACATTAACTCTATTATGGTGTGGTAGAAAATATGTAGTTAATGGTTAAAATACAGACTCTTGGCTCTAGTTCATTATGATTTTCTTGATAACAAAATACTGCCATCACTGATTCATACTATTTAAACAAAAATAGAATCTGCGCGTAGAATAGATTCAGCAACTGCAGACATGCTTTCACTAATATGTTTAATATGCTCTGTAACATCTAATTCTCAACTATCGTCTTTATAATTTTCAATGCCACTAAGTACAGACGCCTGCACATCAAGCTACTACAATCTGTCAGATTTTTTTGATAGATTTTCGACTTTATTTCTAAAGTATTAGGTTCAAGGTTCATTGGGAAAAATTGACAGTTTCGGGTAGCTTGACCTGCTGGCGTCTGTACATTTAGATCATCAGCTAATATGTCAGACTTACTTCTCTGATGAGATGCCAGCTTGCTTCCTCGTCTGGATATAAGATCGCCTGCCGCGCCACGCCGAAAGACATTAGCACCACCAGTAATAGCACCACAAAATAAATCATGTTTTTTACCATCTTACCCATCATTGTGACTAGGGGACCTGTAGACGAAAATGAAAACGGTAGAATACTTGGATAAAAAAGAGCAGTTGACAGATTGTCTATAGACTGATACGATAAAGGATTTAAGGTCTTGTTAATCCTTACTAATATTATAAAAGCGAAAGTGAGTTTATTTGTTTGTTTGTTACGTCTTCACGTCTAAATGGCATAACCTTTTGATGAATTTTGGTACAGAAATAGTTGGGACCCTGGAGACTGCACATAGGCTCATTTTTTTTAAATTGAGAAATTAGGGAAAAAGAGGGAAGAAAAGGGAAAATTTAGCTTTGCTATTACAATAAATAAGGCGCAAGGGCAAAAACTATAGGTAGCAGGTACCTGCTACCTATAGTTACACACACTTACGTTACTACAGTAAAGGGGAACAGTGTTACCCTGAATTTAACGCGAGCGAAGCCGCGGGCAAAAGCTAGTTAACAATACAGTCTTCATAGAATTGGTAACTTTAGCACAAAAAGAAGTATTTATAGCTGAAATTAACTGTACTACAATTATGAAAACTGGAGTATAAACATATATAAATATGGCACATGACACAATACTCACCTAAGTACTTATTAACACCCAATATATTCAAAATCCTTAAGTACCAATAAATAATATCGACGCAGTAGATGACCCGGCCTACATCCATAGACACGGATCGCAGCCTCAAGGTCAAGCCCACCAGAAAGAATATGATGAAACCCGCGTCGTACGTGTTCCATAGATTCCACGCCCATACGCTGAACTTATGTCTGGAACAAGTATTAACGTAGCTGGAGTAAGTATATGCCTCTACAAAATACACATAAATAAATGTATGAATTACGCGAAGTGTTTGTTTACAATTCGTATCTTAACTTCTAACTTGAAAAAGGATACATTGATGGAATCAGTTCAGTTGCATGTTTTTATTTTTTGCTATGACTTATTGTCGGGCCTATGCTGTCCGCATACATGCGTGTCGATGCTCATACTTAAGTACTAACGCTGTAAAAACAACATTGTAAAACCAAATGTTTTTTTTTTTGAGTAACCATAGAGTTTCTTGCCAGTTCTTCTCCATAAGAAACGCCCAACCCGAACCGTGCACTTTTTCTCGACGTTTTATAAGTGCCCATGTAGGCCTATGTGAAATAAAAATATTTTGATTTTGAAAACCGCCATATATAACTAAAATGATACATACAGAATTTAAATTTACATGTAAACACAACATAACTGTTACTAAAAGCCATTTCAACCTTTCTTTTAATGTATTCATATTTTCAATAATTAATTCGGAAGCAAATATTGTTCCAGCCAGCTATGTAATGACTGCAACTTAATTACTATGCAGTTTAATTACCGGAATGTATGTCACATACCACAGATTAGCGAGAACAACTAATTTGCAAATAGAATACGAATTTGTTAGGTATTGCTCGGCTTAGTGACTGATCGCACTGTTGCGTGGACATTGAAAGGATTATCATATTAATAATTTTGAATGCGATAATCCTAAATATTTATATTTTTACTTATAATAAGCTCTTGCCCAGCTTTGGCATGATGTAGACAGTAAGTAAGAATATCATTAACCTACAATGTCGTAGATTTAAATTAAAAACACCGTTCTCCTTTCAGAAGCGAAAAATCCATGTAAGTATAATATAGTCCTTCTGACCGAAGGTGACAGCGGCCAAACTCAGCGGAGATTTGTCATCTCCGCGGGAGATATTATAGCGCACAAGTGTGTGCGCAGGCACAGGTGCACTCTCTGTTCTTTCACTCTCCTAGTCTGACAACCGGACCGACCGGAGACAGATCAGGCGCAGGACCAACAGCTTAACGTGCGTTCCGAGGCCCGGGGTTATCTTACTACCAACTAAAAAACTCCGCGCGGTTACTGAGAAATCTCTAAGGATAAACGCAATAACACTTTTTGTCTGACACAGGAATCGAGCCAAAAACCCCGTGCTCAGCAGTCGCGCTTGCGACCGCGAGAACAACGGAGCAGTTAAAAAAAATGACTGACGTAGACCTTTAAGTTCAGAGATCATCCTCAAACAATAATGAAGATTATATTATTATTGATGGTCTCGCCAACGATCCGCAAATTAATAGAATGATTAATGGATCTATCATCTTAATTGAGATGAAGGCAACTTCAATATAAACTAAGGACGGGGGTCGAAGAGATGGGATCATGGAAGTTTTTGATTTGATAGCGCTCGATATTATGGCCCTCACTAACGGAGCATTCGCCATTGACGCAATAACAATAGCAAGCCTAAAATGGCCGGTTTGGTTTTAGAGTAGTTATAGTTTAGTTTGTGACAGTAAAAATGACACCATTATAAACTTAATGCCATTTTTAAGTTTATCAAAAGGTTAAGTTATAAAAACGTTTATAAAGCTAATCACTTACCTAATAGCAACAGGTTCGGACGTAATGATTTCCCTTATCTTCTCACATAAGAACGTTAATATATAACATATAGAATATATCTCGGGCCAAGACGGCGTCGGGTCCATCTTGACTAATACTGTATATGTAAACATCAATAGGAACAATATGTAGGCTATCTGGAAACAAGAATACATGAATTAGTTAGGTACATTATATTAATATAATGTACCGGCACGGCAAATAAAATTATTCCACCATCAACGTCTGAAAAAAATAAAAGATCTGGGTGAAACAGAGGGGTCAGTGTCAGACTTTTACTGACTCATCATCTGCCTAGCCTTTTTCCCAACTATGTTGGGGTCGGCTTCCAGTCTTTTACTGACTAAAACCTATATACATATGTTACTTCCAATGTTGCTGACCTAAAACGACCTCTTTAAAGCGCGCGTGGAACACGAAAGTGCCTTCGAAACGATGGCGGCGCTGGCTACAACTTACTTCTTATACACACCAAACTTCAGTTTTGTAGCGAAAAGGTTCAGAATGATGTACTGAATTCGTGGTAACCTTTTTCGCGTCGGGGACACCCCTTTCCACCCTGTATACGTAGTCTATTGAAGTCACAGTAATCCTTACTAATTTATAAAAGCGAAAGTGAGTTTGTTTGTTACCTCATCACGCCTAAATGGCTAAACCGATTTTGATGAGATTTGGTACAGAGATAGTTGGAACCCTGGAAATGGATATAGGCTATTTTTTTTAAATAAAAGTGAGAAATGAGAGAGAAAGAGGGAAGAAAAGGGAAACTCAGCTTTGCTATTACAATATAAACAGGCGCAAGGGCAAAAACTACAGGTAGCAGGTACCTGCAAATCAGGAAAGAGGAACCGTGGTACCCCGAATTTAACGCGAGTGAAGCCGCGGGCAAAAGCTAGTTTGTGAATAAAATACAGTTTAAATCATTTTTCAATCCTACTCCTTGAGGCGCCTAATACAAATTAGATAGTAACATTCCGGAAAAAAAACCACACAATATGCATTGACCATTACTGTCATTGATCTTTATTGTCAGACAATGGTTGGCAGTTTGAATTTTTAATATGGCGATCGCATGAAATGTAGCCAATTATTTCATATAAAAAGTGATGCGGAAGGGAATTGTAATACAATCGAAGTGATTGCATATAGGTTGAATCCATTGATACTTTGTCGTAATGCACAGGATCATTACTATGCACTGTGACAATTACCGTGCATTTATACATACCTATTGTATTGATTTATAGGTCTAGAGTTTCCAATGGATTAAAAGAATGTTTGTAACAATAGGGTTCCTAGTTTTCAAAGTTTTCTTTGTAGCTTATTTTTGAGACCTGTATCATTGGCATCGCAATTTAACCGAAATTTCTTGGAACTAGCTAGAAAATTCAGGAGGTTTTGGAGGTACTAATACAGTTTAAAAGTTAACTAAACTCAACTAACACGTAGGTTGACAGATGCAGTTATAGCATTGATCACTTAAAACGTAACTACACCTTTGATAAAAGCAATTTTGTATGCCTTTTGAGTTAGTGCAATTGCTGAGTTAAAACTGTTTCGCAATTACGAATTCTCTTCATGTACGCTAAGAAGTCTTTCAACTAAATTCAAGTTGCTCATGAACAAAATTACGAAATTCTGTGGCATTTTGACAAATTTAAATGTAAGTAAGTTTTCGTGTATAAAAACGTTAGAACGTAAATAAAATAAGGATCTAAATCTAATTTTACAAAAGATCGGTCAAGTGCGAGTTGGACTCTGGCACCAAGATTTCAGTAGAAACTTGGAGCAGGGTTGTTTTTTTCACAGCTCCAAGGGACTACAGACTTGAGTATATACTTTTAATTCGATACTTCCACGTGTTTCAGAGATGTGGGTGGATCAAGGGTCTTGACAGACACACGAACAACAAAGTGATCTCACAAGAGTTCCTTTTTTCATATTGAGGTACGAAACCCTGAACGACTTTATTATCTAATAAAAAAAATATTACAAAAGAACCGTTTCCGGAAGCAATGCTGGAAAAAAATGAGCAAGAAAAAAGAAACAAAAGGAATTTAAGTGAAATGGGAGAAACTCAAAATAACGAAGACAAAATTATGCTAATCCTACAAAATTATAAGGCAAAGGTCGGCAATTTCCCGGCAGTAATTATGTCGGTTATGGGATAATATGAGATTCTTTTTGTAATAAATACAATGCATGAATAGTACAGGGTTTTCGTAAAAATAAGGGAAGGTGCACGCCGCGGGAAATTTTAACTCAAAAAAGGCTAAAGAGGTTCTACATCTTTGTATTGTGTTCAAAATCAGCTATTTCTCCCTATTATAATGTCTTAATAACGATTTGGAAGAAATATATCTAAGATACGTATGGTTTATTATTGTCTGTATATTTATAGCATCGTAGAAGCTCATGGTTAAATAATCACAGTTTTGAACTTTAGGTTGAACTGCGCTTGCCTTGGTTGGTCTGTGGATGGGTGACCATCCTGTCATAGATATTTGTAAATCAATACCATCATGTGCATTATAAAGAGCATAAAAAACTTGAAGTTACTCACCGAATCGGCCCAGAACTTGGTGATAGGCGCTGTAAAGAACTCGTAAATCTTCTTCTTGAGTCTCAGTGGCCTCATCATCTTGTCCTCAGGCGAGTGAGGCTCAGGCAGCTCTCTATACGAGGGTTCCCACCCTATTTTACCAACTTTCCCGTTCTGATCAACACGAGTTTCGCATTCGGCCCCTGAGCCAATCAACGCCTGCTTGAGTCCAGACAAAATCGTTTTTAAATGTTACAACAATATGATCACACCACAAAATAAAATAAGACTTGGTAATAAAAACATTCATAGTAAGCTTGAATTTAACAGTAAATAGTGAATAGATTTAAACGGTTGCGGTTTCATTCTCCAAAGACCAGGCCGAGATGACAACGAGTATGATAACAGTACGTTAGTTCAATATTCAAGACGCAAGCATGACAATAAAGCAGAATATTGATATTAACAACGCATACAATATCGAAATATAAGCTCACGACATCACATCAAGTGTAAGAGTCGACGTTTACAAGCTGAATCTTAATAAAATCATCCATATTTTGAGAATAAAGACATAATCATAAAATAATGATAAACGTATAAGAATCGAACGATATAGCGAAAATATCTTTGAAATATTGAGACGACAGCTTGAGTTAAGGATTGGAAATAGTAACAAAATCTAACTACGGTACACATTGACACAAATTGAAGAACAGAGAGCTTTAATGTCACCGTTTAAGCTTCACCTCGGATTTATTTTAATTAAAAACCATTGCAATTAGTGTCGTGATTATATTTTACGACAGTAATAAACTTTGAATGTTTAGTATTTACAAAGCAACCAGAGTTTCTTTAGAAAAATGTCTCGTTACAATTTTAATATCGATGTCTCGGGTAAATTAGAAAGACGTCGTAAATTGAGCTTCTTTAGAGGGTCGTCTTGCACGAAAATGTTCTTGGAGTGCTAAAATTCAAGGTGAGCTATAAACGAATGACGTTGCCCATAAAGACGGGCGGAACGGCAGGAGGAGGGGTGAACTGAGAGGCTGGAAGTATGCGGAGCGCCACGGAAGCCTAATATCACGTTCAAAGCCACCGACGTATCGCGAAACAAATATATTGTTTTGTGTGTGCACTTTGATGTAATACGAACACAAGAAGGTTTATCGTGTGGAGTGTAAAGACTTCATGAGGAAGAGGCGTACAGCAGATAAAGTACTGTGCCAGTTATGATGCTATACATAAATCGGTTTTCTTTCAGCTAAACTCGTATAGAATAGTGCAGACTTGGGGGCCTAAAATGCAAAGCCGCTTTAGCAGAATCATAATAGGATACCTAATCATATGAATTAGGTTAAAATTCGTAAAATGGTCTGTTTCCATTTTGAGAATTTAAATGTAATTAATTAAATATATATTTAAAAAAAAAAACGTTGCCCTACACTAGGAATTTTTCCTATATCGTGCATTCAAACTCACATACACAAACAGCCAGACCCGAAACAATTATCTGTAGGCCATACAAATATTTGTTCCGTGCGGGGATCGAACCCGCGACACGCAGCGCAACAGTCGATCGCTCAGCCCAGCTCAGCTCAGTATTATGATTCTGCTAAAGTGGTCATTTAAGACCCTCTTGAGAGATAGTGTTCAACGTTAGACTATTAATTGTTTAGAAACTACGTTTCTACTAATGTGTAGTACGTTTGTGCGATTTGTGTTCGTATCACAGTAGAACACTTAGGTCCCAAAGTCTCGGCTACCTTCGTTACTTTACTCGGCTGTCCTGGCGGTATAATCTTCTTGATAGATAGCGTACGCCTTTTCGTTACTCCAACCTACATACGCAACAATCACATAGTTTATTCTAATACTAGGTATATCTAAGCTCTGAAATATTAAAATAGAGATACATAAACATAATATTATATTCTTCTATATGAGTGAATGTGGAATATGGTTTTGTGAACACAAATAATTCCTTCACCGATAGTTATATGGATTAGTCTCTTTACTCAAAGTTAGAAGATATGATATTAAGTAGTTTCAGGTAAATTTAATTAAGATTTCCTCTACAGCAAGTTTCTTTGATGGACTTTCAGATAAAGGTGACTTTCTGTAGATGTGGTAGTTCAAAACACAGCAAAGAGACTATATTTAATATAATCCCCGTTGAGAAATGTGTATTATATTTGTAATAAAAGGTGACAAAAATGGCCAACGTGACGTCATACTTCCCATGAGAATGTAAAACTAAGATGGTGAGCAACAGAACACGAACTCTTACCTCAGCGTCGGTGGGGTCCTTAGTACTCCTATCATCTTCGATGCTCTCGTTCTCGAGGTGTTCCTCTTCCGTCTGCGGCATCAGCTGCAGTTCTTCCTTCGACTTGAACTCCAGTTGGAGAATGTACAGCGGACACAGCAGGCTCAGAATTACCTTCACACATCACGACAAAGCCGATGTGGCAAAGGAAACGCTCGTCGATGCTAACTCACTTTGACTTAAGCGGTACATGCTATGTTTCTAATTGAAACGGGGTTTCGACGCCGATTATGTGCAAGTGAGATAGCAATATATTTTTATATTAAAATCTTGTGTGCATGTCTATGAGTCGAATTAAAGATTTTAATCTGTCATTAATTTGACACACATTCTTCAATACAAAACATGAAATTCTGAAAAATCAAATTGGACTTGCATAAATCGGCGTCATAAACAAAGTGCATGCGAATTTCCAAATGATTATAATATATAAAGCGACTCATCGACACACAGACATCAAATTATATATCTTTACAGTCGAGTTCCTCTGTTATGTCTAAGTTAAAAGTCTAACATCGAAATCTACTGATCGTGCCCTTTACTACTAACAACGGAGACGTGTTATATTTATGTCACACCCACTCATAGAGTGAAGCCCTCTAATTGGAAGTATTCGTGAAATACGCGGAAAACTGTCGATGACTATATTTCTACCATTACTTTCCCAAGTTACCAAAACACGTCTTCTTTATTTTCGTATTCTGAAATGTGCGAATGACAAGTCTGTGCGTTAATAAGATGAATGACTAAAAGAAAAGAGATAAAAAAATATATAAACGGCAATTACCTTTAGGTTTGTGTTTTTTCTTGTTCTGAGACCTCCCATCCATAGATCAGCTAGAATTATTTGAGAGCAAGGGTGTGCGAGTAACGCGCGGTGATTGGCTGCCACGGCTAAGCTGAGACAGGTTTGACCTGACCAGTTCTGGAGCTCACAAGTCAGCAGCTGTTGGGCTTGATCATCATCCTGACGGTAGCAGTAATCTAGAAGCTCCAAGGCTAAAGACGATGAAATTTAAAATGAGTCTTGTACAAAAGTCGTTAATTTAAGTTTATGTTCTAACATGTTAGGTGTCTAGCTCTCACGTTTCTAGTTTTATAGCGCTATTAAGTTTATAATAGCTTTCAATATTAACAGGTTAACATTTGTCAATTAATGTTTAAGTGAGGTTTAAACTTGCCATTAATTAGACGCGGTTCTTAAATAAAGAGGACTTATTTATATGCGGTAAAAGTTTTAATTTCTACAAATCTTTTTCTTTTAAGATTGCGAATCACGAATATTTCTTGAAACAACTTTGGATTACTTTATGTGTAAACATTACTTGAGAACTTAGTGAAATGAGTTCGTCATATTCAAGCAATAGCAAAGTTCAAATATAAAATTGGTCATAAAATAAAACGTGATCGAAACTTTGGTGATTGTGGAAACTTTATCGATTATTTTATGATGTTTTCTTAATTTTGACAAAATGTATTTAATTGCTCGGCTTATAAGGGTGACTGAGAAATGATTTATTAGAACACTTTCTAAATTTTCAAGTTTTGAACCCTTCTGTAACAGTTTTATGTGGGTTCAAAGAACAACTTAGAATATTGGGGAATCATTATCAATAGGTGAATTATAAAAGGGCTCTACAGCAAGACAAAGAACACTTATTGACAACACAAAATTAAAAACTGAAGCTAGTAAAAGTAGAATAAAGACAATTCCAAAAATAGTCAAGATTACGTCAAGAACAAAACCCTCACCTTTGTTTTCAAACTCCTTGCCATAGTGTCTTAGCTCCTCATAGACCTCAGTCTCCATATCGTCTTCAGCAGCTTCATGTGCCATAGCTTTGTACAGCTTGCAAGCCACCAGAGACTTGGCCAATGCCTCCTCACCATGCGTCCACATCAGTAACGCCATTTGATGCCGTTTTGTTAATACTGCCCACATCTGGGGGAAAAGGAACTAATTTAGGAAATCTAGAATGTCACATCACACTACAGCAGAACGAAGTTTAATATTGTACTGAGGTTTTCTCAAAATATCAATGGAAATAAATTTGATTGAAGAAATACTAGATTTATATTCATCTTTTTAGATGGGTAACTGCTGACAGAACTGACAGACAGACAAAATGATCAGATAAGAATGTACCGTTAACTACCGTAACTTTAGTACTTTTAAGAAAATGTCGACTTCTATTAACATTTTTTTACAACTCGAAGTTGTTGTTACGATTCACGTGAGTACAAATATTATTTTGGCGGGCCATGACAAAAGTCAGGATAAAAAACAAGTTGAATCTTTACTTAATATTATAAAAGCGAAAGTGAGTTTGTTTGATTGTTACGTCTTCACACCTAAACGGCCAAAACGATTTTGATGAATTTTGTTTAAAAAAGTGAGAAATGAGGGAGAAAGAGGGAAGAAAAGGGAAAACTTAGCTTTGCTATTACAATCAATAAGGTGCAAGGGCAATAACTACAGGTAGCAGGTACCTGCAAATCAGGAAAGGGGAACTGTGTTACCCCGAATTTAACGCAAGCGAAGCCGAGGCAAAAGCTAGTTAGAATATAAAAGAGAAAAATAAAGGAATCTTACTAGAAGCTCATTAAAAGGATAGTCGAAGAGCGCCATTTCAGTGGTGACCGGCATGAAGCCAGTGATGAGGGACAGTCCACCAGCGTTGTGTCTCGTGAAGGAAGCGCTGTTCCGATGGACGTTCACGCTCTTGTTCATCACTTTCGCGTAGATCGGACGGAACTTGCGTCTAGTGTAGTAGCACCTAGGCAAAGGAAACGAATGACAATACACGCTTTAAATGTGTTCAATGAACTTATGAGATGAAATGAACTAAGTTTAAAAGCAGTAATGATAGTAGCAAAAAGTAATGCAAATTTCCAAATGTAAATTTTGCTTAAATCCTCGCGTAGATTAAAGAATAAAAATATGCATATTTTATGAGAATTTACATTGCCACTGTCAAGGAATTCTACCAAGTTGTGATAGTAACGCTTTAAACTAATAATACTGAGCTTTACTCTTTGTTGAACTCGAAGCTAAGCTAAAACTGATTTTATAAGTACTAGGGGAAAAGTTATTTCTTTTATAACAATAGATGAAGACAAAATATTTAAATGCTTAAATCAGGTTTATCTGGATGACATTGTTTTTCTTTAAAATACAACTTTATTTTGTTTTACTTAAAGTATAATGTTCAGTAACTTACCTATATGCACCACCCATAAGCTTATTGATAACCAGCCCAATATCGTGTAGGGTATACACATAACCTCTCGGCAAGTGTGGTCTGACATCTCTGAGGATATACCTCAATGTGTTACTGGGGCCGCTCTTGGTGTTATACAGTTCTTCCAGTCTAGGTATTGTTAGGAATTTGCGCATGGAGACACCATTTTCTAGAAGAAGTTTGACGAAGTCTATACGATCGTGTTCTAGAGCTTGCATCATAGCCTCGTCGAGAGCACCTGAAAAAATAAAGATTTTTAATGTAATAAAATAATTATATCCTAAAAAAGAAATTGCTATAAAGATTTTTCATTTTTTTTTACGACATACATATGTATTGAATATTTTCAAGGCCTGGGTGGAAGCTATTACATACGTTTTTACGTACATTAACTGTCCCTTACAAGTTAGTTCCGTGAGCGAATTTCGTCATAGTATTGATAACTTTATGGCGCTATAAACAAAGTATTCGAATATTCACAAATATGTCATTCCTCGTGAAATTGCGATCGCAAGTTGGTTTAGAATTTGCAAAATGTTAAGTGGTATTTATGTTCGTGGTAATTGAACTAGCAATGACGGTATAATTCACAAGTGTTTATGTGCAGGAATTTAATGTTAATAGGAATAAAATTGTCCTTATTAGACTCTGCATTCCTAAGAAAGCCAGGTATAGGACACTGCTATTAAATCGTCTTGTTACAGAGAAACTGGTTAGAGATGCATAAGGCAAACTGAGATAGAGTAGAGTGCTTATTATATCGCATATTTTTATCTGAGATTATTATTGTGAGGATTTAAGTAGTTAAAATACTGCTGCGTAATTATTACTTGAAATATTAAGTGGATTTCTGTAAAAGTGCCAACATGTGTGTACAGTTTTAAATATACCAAAACTGCATGTTACAAAATATTTGTTTAAAGGTTTAAATTATTAAAAATCATAGGCTCTAAAACAGACAAAAACACAATTATATTTCTTCAGTTTGCAAGACTGTCAAATTGCTCTATGCAATTTAAATAGCGATGGTCAAGATAGTTTACTTCACTTAGAACTATGCAATTAACCGAGCTTTTACAATCTCACAGGAATGGAAATATTGCAGCCAAGTCATATTTGTTACGACTTTAGTTCTCTTCTTCAATTTTTGAGTTCTAAAGGGAAAGGAAATTAAAAGAGCAATTTTTCAGAGTTTAATATCGTAAATTAATTACTAAAATCAGTGATGAAATCGAACAAAATAAAAGAGTGATGTATCTGAATGTTGATGGACGGAGAGCGAGAGGAAGGCCAAAGAAAAGATGGATGGGTTGTGTAAGGAATGATATGAAGTCGAAAGGAGTAAACGATGCCGTGACGTCTGATAGGGGAGAATGGAAGAAGAAAACGTGTTGCGTCAACCCCAAATAGAATGGGACAAGGGCAGGAAAATGATGAATTACTAAAATCAAATAGAAGAAAGATAGTTTATGAAGGTAGATTACTAAATTAACGGCATATTCAATCAAAACAATGTGTGTCAGAAAACCTATCCACAACCAACACCAAACGAAGTTACCATTAACACATATTTAAAGTCACGCTCGGGGTATCACCCTTTTAAAGGATTTAATCCGATATATATATATACTAGCTGTGCCCAGCGGTTTCACCCGCTGAGGTTTAGGGGTATGAAAAATAGATGTTAGCCGATTCTCAGACCTACCCAATATGTACCCAAAATTTGATAAGAATCGGTCGAGCCGTTTCGGAGGAGTACGGTAACTAACATTGTGACACGGAAATTTTATATATTAGATATATATATGTATTTTTTTTAATATAACGTTGCTCCACACAATTTCTCCTGTATCGTGGGTGTATTTACAAACATTCAAACAGCCAGACCCAAAATCAGTAGGTCATGCAAATATTTGTACCGGGTGGGGATCAAACCCGCGACACGCAGCGCAGCAGCCGATTGTTCACCCACTGCGCCAGCCACGCCGGCGTCTATGATTAGAACCATAGATAATAATAGCACGGATAAAACTGAAATCTACAATATTAGATCTTGTGAGCTGGCAGAAGTCTCTCACCATTTTGCCACGGCTTTAGAAACTGAAGCAGAACAACAAATCATCAAAGCATGAAAGCTTCGCTGCGCAGTTCAACGTAATCCCAAAGTTGCAGACAATCTCATCAATCGTAGCGATTGCAATTTTGCAATCGAAGATCGGATTTTTCATGAGTCCATTTATCTATGAGTCAGGAATAAATTCTGTTTTAAATATTGATTTAGAGGCATATTTGTGAGATCTTGTTCTTAGTAAAATTATCTCAGTTTATGTTTCGTTGTTTTTTTTTATTACAGCATGAAGGATAGCTTATAATAAAACTTAACAAAAAATAAATGTTAGCACTTATAACCAAAGCGGAAGTTTCTACAATTTTAAATGACGATATTTGATTATGAATTGGCCACACTGGCTGAGATGCAGGGCCGTCGTATTGGCAATACCCCAAGTATTTCCAATAAGAACGTCCAGGAGGTGGTTCTTAGCTTATATCTCGAAAACGTGACGATTTTGAAGATTTAGTCTAATACAAAATTTGTTTGTGTTAATACCAGCTATTGATCTATATACGGTTTAAATGTAGCTATTTTCTTTTCTTTCTTTCTTTTTTAAAACGTTGCCCCACTCTATTTCTCCTGTATCGTGGGTGCGTTTGAAAACATTTAAATTCACACACACAAACAGCCAGACCCGAAACAACTACCTGTAGGCCATGCAAATATTTGTTCCGTGCAGGAATCGAACCTGCGACACGAAGCGCAGCAGTCAATCGCCCAGCCACTGCGCCAACCGTGCCGTCAAATCTATATACATTTTAAATGTAACTACTTATCGCAAACAAAATTACAGCATCTCGCCATCTCGCAAGTCTGCCTATGAGATTGTTAGCTGCTAAACTGGATTATCCTGTGGGTGTCTTGAAGTTAAGGTCTCCAGCCAGGGACAAATAATTATAAACTAAGCGTCGGCACACTACGGGCATCCCCTGCGGGTACGAGCCTATGCTTAGGGTGTCGTCAGGACAGCAAAGGGACAGGCTGGATCTGAGTTACATTATTTGGGGGAATTTTAAAATCCTTACTAATATTATAAAGACGAAAATGAGTTTGTTTGTTACGTCTTCACGCCTAAATAGCCAAACCGATTTTGATGAATTTTGGTACGGAGATAGTTGAAAGCCGTACATAGCTTTTTTTTTTTTTAAAAAAAGTGAGAAATGAGGGAGAAAGAAAAGGTAAAACTTAGCTTTGCTATTACAATAAATAAGGCGCAAGGGCAAAAACTACAGGTAGCAGGTACCTGCAAATCAGGAAAGAGGAACTGTGTTACCCCGAATATAACGCGAGCGAAACCGCGGGCAAAAGCTTGTAAAATATAATGGGAGAAGTTAAATAGCCAAAAAACTTCCAGACAGACAGTATATTAGTTTAAAACCTTGCAGTTTTCGGTATTTTTACTGCGTCAACAATTATTATTATTGTTGTCCTCTTTACTGTATTTATAAAAGCAAAGTAGGTAACAATAAGGTCACCTGTACAACGTCGATGAATATTTTAGTACCACCGCCCCGTACACTGCAGTAACAATGAAAGCTGCAATTAAAACTTGGTAATACCGGTACAAAGTTAAAGCGGGTACTTTAAATATGGTACAACTATTGGTATTTGTTGACATAGTGGCTATTGTTTGGAAGAGCGTTGAATTTGTTACTTGTAGTACCTGTCGTATTAAATATTCTGTTGTTTGTTAGTTCAAATATTTGAAAACAAATGTGGGGAATAGTGGAGATTGAGATATGAATATGTACACTTGTACAGTCAGCAATGTAAGGGTTGCCAGGCCAAGCCGTGTCGACGGCACGTTCGTGTTCCACGCGCGCTCAAAGAGATGTCAGCAAAGCAGAGGGGCCTGCCAGGGCCACCGCCAGCCGGGGATGCAGGTTGTTCGAAAGAGATATCGCGGCTCCGGAACGTAAAGGACAATAGAAGTAGCATGGGTGGGTTTTAGTCAGTACAAGTCTGATACTCCCCCCCGCTCCGCCCAGAGCGGGGGAAGTTATTTGGTGATTTCCAATCCGCAAAAAAAGTGTTGCCAGGTCGTTGAACCTAATAAGTGGACAAACCAGCCAGATTCCCCGGACAATTTGGTAAAAAAACCACCATGCAATATTGAGGACTAGTTGCGCCCCGCGGTTTCACTCTTGGTGATAGAATATACAGTATATCTTTATAAATTGTAGCCTATGTGTTATTCTGATATATAAGCTATATTCTTGTAAAGTTTCACTAAAATCCATTCAGTAGTTTTTCCGTAAAAGAGTAACAAACATCCATCCTCACAAACATTCGCATTTATAATACTAAAAACGAAATCAATACGGTTCAAAATCGTTTGATGTTACGTTGCAGTAACTCCGCGCATTCATACCTTGTGCCCACCCTTTGCAATGCAGCGCAATAGCGGAACCCAGTATTTTCTTTCAAGCATTCAGAGGAGAACCAGCAACCGCATTAGTTCACAGAGAAAAACACTATCTTTATTTACGTAGGATTTGTTCCGCAAAATATGCTGGTGTTTATTTCTGTGGTAATGGTAGAACAAGATAGTATTCATTGCGCTACATTTCTCTCTCAGTATTGCCACATTTGTTTTAATCTTATTATCTTCTATCTTTTTAATCTTTATCTTTTTTAGGGTTTCATACCACAAAAGGCTTCAAAGAGCTCGTGGCTAAATAATAGCAGGCGCTCGGGTCGATCTTTAGGTTAAGCCGCGCTTGCCTAGGTTGGTCTGTGGATGGGTGACCACCCGTTACATACCGAGTTTCCTCCGTGCCTCGGAAAGCACGTTAAGCCGTTGGTCCCGGCTGTCATTTGTGGATCTTTGACAGGCGTTACAGGTAGTCAGTGTTCCGAAAGTCTGACAACCAGTCTTACCAAGGGGTATCGTATTCCCCAGTATTAACTGGGTTGTGGTCAGATAGGCAGTCGCTCCATGTAAAATACTGATATTCAGCTGCATCCGTTTAGACTGGAAGCCGACCCCAACATAGTTGGGAAAAGGCTAGGCAGATGACATACCTCAAAAGGCTTATTGTATATGTTATTGGATCACTTTGTTGTCCATCTGTCTGTCAATACCCTTTATTTCGAAAACGCGCGGAGGTATCGAGTTGAAATGAAAACCATATACTCAACTCTGTGGTCCCTTTGCACTGTGAAATTTTTTTTTTTTTTTTATTTATAATGAACTCACTCTTGACCTCGATCTCGCCTGATGGCTGTTTATGTCGCAAGTTTGTACGGAACCCTTGGTGCAAGAGTCTGACTTGCTCTTGGACGTTTTCTTTCACCCTGATGTTATTTTTTGTCATATATTTTTGTGTCGTAAATATATCCACATTGTGTTTAAATTTAATAAATAAAACGACGGCACGGTTGGCGCAGTGGCTGAGCGATCGACTGCTCCGCTGCGTGTCGCGGGTTCGATTGCCTCACGGAACAAATATTTGTATGACCTGCAGATAATTGTTTCGGGTCTGGCTGTTTGTGTATGTGAGTTTAAATGTTTGTGTACCGCACCCACGATACATGAGAAATTTCTAGTGTGGGGAAAAGTAAAAAAATATCGTACCAAATAATAATGTTCTTTTAACTGATCTCAATGATTTAGAACGCAAACATGTGAGGTTATATATTCACAGCATCATATTTTAAACTAGAAACATACTCGTATATATCCAATGAAACAAACAGCATTTATATCCTAGAACAAAACATTTGGCGGTAATTTAACATCACAGTTGGCTGCAACAATAATTTTGCCGCTCCTGACATTTATATTACTTACACACGCCCAACAATTTTAACGAGAATAACACACTAACCAACCGTACATAATTGACCTACAAATACAGCTTAATAAATCATCTACAGCACCTACAAATACAGCTTAATAATTCATCTACAGCTATTTTTACACGACTGCCCCAAAAAAGGAGTGTTATGTTTTTAGGGTTCATGAATGTTTGTATGTATGTGAGTTTCTTTATTCCATCATAACTTCTAAACGCCTGAACCGACATACATGTATGGGGTATCGTTAGAATCCTTGCATCGAGTAACATAGGCTATTGAAAAAGTATAGAAATCCAACGTGGCGGGTATGATCAATAATTGAACACCCACATTTTTTTTTTATTATTTATTCTGTTAATGCATGTGATTTTCGTCTAGGATTTGACGAGTGGATTCCAAAAACATAAATATGTTACATTGTTAATCAAAACTGTCGATAAAAAAAAATGGCGTAAGTAGCCCAATTATCCCATAGTGGATTCGTTGAAAACAAACAACGTGCGCCATCTAGTGGCAATTAGAAGAACTAGTGACGAGTAGATTTATAAATAATCTATTTCTATCCCAGAAGATCATAATAATGTGTGCCAAACTTAAACATAATTGGCTCAGTAGCTAGGTTCGAACTTCGAAGTAGATATAGGCAGTTAAATACAGATAACATTTAAAACACGACATCCTTTAAAAGTTCCATTTTTTCTTACTTAATGCTTACAAACTATATTGTGTTTTATGATGTATTTTTATATAAAACTTATCACTAAAAGGTTTAAAATAAAAATAAATAATTAAAAAAAATAAAAAACACGACTGCCGTGTCAAAAAAGTGAACTAAAAGAAAAAAACAAGATGTTAGTTTCAACAAAAATTTTCATCGCAGTCGGGGGACCAATCTGTAGAATACTTTCTTGCATAAAAAGTCCCCCGACTGCGATGAAAATTTTTGTTGAAACTAACATCTTGTTTTTTTCTTTTTAGTTCACTTTTTTGACACGGCGGTCGTGTTTTTTAATTATTTATTTTTTTCCTATATAGTATAAGCCTGGTACCTTGGTCTAGTGGTCGCGAACGCGACTCCTGATCATGGGGTCCTTGGTTCGATTCCTGGTTCTGGGAAAGGATTACCAGGTTTTTCACATTAGCAGCCCCAAAATCTGACTTTGTTAATATGATTTATCGCCTATTACACGTAATATCTTTATTACACGTACCAGTGAACCAGGAAACGTAACTGAAAAAAATATGTGTGTTGTATTTGGTGTCCTCTGCCTAACCCTTAGGGGAATACAGTTGTGATGTTGAGTTTGAACTTACGACCTAAAATGATTAAGCTGAACCCATCACCACTGGGCTACTAGTACTCGTCATTTTCCAATTAACATGGACGTAATGAAGTGAACAATCTCGGAGTTCTTTGGAAAGAAAAAAAGACGAATCTGAAGGCAATTTAAAAGTTCGCGTCGCCATCTTAGGCTGTCGCCACCTTGTTGCCAGTTCCTGGACCAAGTATTTTCGTAAAGTAAGACTTGGGAGTTGAAAAATTAATTCAGTGTTGCCAAGATAGCACTACATTTTAATAAAGACCTTCTAAGCGCGCAAGTTTCGTGGGAACATTAATATTTAAATAGGGCTGCCATTTTTAGACAAAAACATTTGGCGGCCTAATATTTTCTAAATGATCATTTTATCTGATTTACTTAAAGTTTTCTAAAATTGCCTAATTTTTTTTCAAGAATCTAATTTTCCATTTCGTGTTTCATACTCATACAAATAAACACAGAGAAATTTCAGTTAGTTTCACCATAATCCGCCAACAATGGATTCCGCTGAGAGCTTCAATCCATTGTGCGAGAGAGACAACCCTTGTTCTTGTGCCACTCTATAGGAGGAGACAGAAGGTCAGTCCAGACAAACGATTTATTTTTAATTCTTACTTAATATTATAAAAGCGTAAGTGAGTTTGTTTGTTACGTCTTCACGCCTAAATGGCAAAACCAATTTTGATGAATTTTGGTACAGAGATAGTTGGGATCCTGGAGACGGAAACAGCTATATTTTTGAAAGTGTGAAAAGGGGGAGAAAGAGGAAACAAAAGGGAAGAGAAAGATATTTTTTTTTCGATCATCACGTGAGTTAAAGTTAGCGTTAGCCCAAAGTAACTATGCCACGCTGACGAAGTCGCAGGCGGAAGTTAGTTAATCATATTTTCTTTACGACAGAGTCTTAGGAACTGACAAGTGGCGAAAAGGGCAATGGCGTGGGGGCGGGCATGTTAAAGAAAGAGCAAGTGAAATTGTTTCGATCAAAATCAAAGCCTACCAAAGAACCTGCCAGTGTTGCGGGTGGTTCGAAATTCGAAAAAGATTATGGGTAGGTTTTAAAAGTAGTAGTTTTAGTCACTAAAAGTCTAACACTCCACCACCCCCTGCTCCGCCCAAAGAAAGTTATTTGCAAAAACTGAATTTCTTTTCTTCAGAAATTCTTAAGTTAATTTAATTTGTAGCTGTTTCGAATCACTAAATACGGAAATGTCAGAGCTAAAACCGGAGGGTCAACCTTCCGAATAAGTTATTTCTAAGAAGGAAATGTTATTTTAATCCTTTTGTACTAAAAGGGTCAAAATATCAATTCCTGACAATATATATGTATGTATTTTGATCTATATATTATAGATTGTATGTAATAAGTTTATTATTTGTGAATGTTTTGTGTGTTATTCATAGATTAGTTTTGTATAGGTATGTCATTGGTCCATTTAAGATTTTAAATGTACTATTCTATGCAAATAGGTATGTCCTCGTTTGCATTGTTTTCAACTGAAGCAAGGTTTGCTGTAAAAAGACCCAATTCTGGACTAAGCTCGACATTGTATATGAGCTATAATATGTATATTGCAGTTTGTGTATATCTAGGTGTTTTCAACGTTCAACCTAGTGATCAGAGTTAAATTTACCAAAGTACACATTGTAGGCATTTATTGACAGATTTGGACACAAAGTCTTATTGAACGCGACATTCCAAGCTAAAAATGTATACATGATCATCACCTGTCGAGCCGTTTCACAACCATGTCAGGGTCGGCTTTTAGTCTAACCCGATGCAGCTGAAATCCTTCGGAACCCAGTTAGTACTGGGTAATAAATAAGTTATCAGTATCACATGATCTTGCCATACAACTCCCTGAACTTGAAAAGATCTTGAGTCCTTTCCTCTGCGTTTGATGCAGTGATTCCTAAATTTGTTCATAGATTTAAAATATGAATGCTTTGAAAAGATGTTTGTAAAAATCTAGTACAATATTTGTTATTTTTGTCTTAGTATAAACTGAGTCACCATCATTTCCCGCCCTTGACTCATTCTATTTGGGGTCAAAGGCGTTTCTTCTTCCATTCTCCCCTGTCAGACGTCACGGCATTATTCAGTCTTTTCTCTTTCATATCATTCCTTACACAATCCATCCATCTTTTCTTTGGTCTTCCTCTAACTCTCCATCCGTCAACATTCATATCTATCACTCTTTTTATCACATGCCCTTCACCCCTCCTCTATACATGGCCATACCAAGCCAAAGGACTCCCCTTAAATTTTTCTGTAACAGGCGCAACTCTCAAACTTCCTCTATATACTCATTCCTTACTTTATTGTCACCCCACACACCCATCTCAACATTCTCATCTCCGCCACATGCAATCATTTTTCATCTATATTTTATTTGCATAAACTGATCTTTTGTAAAATTTATTTCACTGATCTCAGTACGGAGGGTAACGGCTTCTTTGAATCTATTTACAGGACACCTGATGCCTATCCACGAACGCACCACATACGGTCCGATATTGTGTTTATGAACGTCGTAAAATATAGACGTAATAAAATGGAATAGTTTCGTGCCGAGAATGGAGTCATTTTGAGGGTATCTCTGGCACTTTTGCGAAAATGCCTACTAGATATGAATTTGGTAGTTGAATAGTAAAATGTTTTGTATTCATATTTTCAACAAGGGTGTTCCCGAAGACTATTTTTATGGATTTAGTAAAAACGGGTTGTATCCTGTACGTGTTTATAGCACAGGATTTGCGGAAAGGAGATTGCTATGCGGTTTGATGGTTAAACGTGGACTGATTTTCCTGAGACAAATATCCGCCTTACATGCAAACGTAAAGTTTAAGATAAGGTCTATCAATAGTAAAAGTAGTTTTTTTTTTAAAATATTTTTTTGCTGATGGCATATCAAATACCATCTCCTGCTCTAGACGGAGCGGAAGGGAGAGTCAGACTTTTACTGATTAAAACCCACCCATGTTCCTCCTATTGCCCTTTACGTTCCGGGGCCTCTTTCGACCAACCCGCAACACCAGCGTAAAAGTAGAATGAGGACATTTTTATAAGGATAACATTTTTGTGTTCACTAAAAATACTGATCGTGCACCAAATATTCTTTCCTGAATGTTAAAAAAATGCGTAGGTTAGGTTAGGTTAAAACTGTGACCCCATACGACCCCAGTAACGACTTGCATTAATAGAAAATGGATAAAGATATAACACTTTTTTATTGTAGTGCGCTGATGCTCGTTATGACATATTTTAATTAACATATTTTGGTGCACATTCAGTATATTTGGTGGAACACAGGTAAAATTAGGTAAATGAAATGGGAATAAATTGAAGTACTTTTAAATACCATCCTATTTATAATCTCTATTGTACATACACTTCTCATCAAAAAAATCGAAACACCTCGCAGTTTATGATTTGATAAGGATTATCAGAAAAATGTGTATATTTAGGAATAAATGTAAAATGTCATTTAATAGTAAGTAGTATGAGGTTTTTAAATCCTAATGTTAATGTTCTAAATTCAAATTAAGTCTTCATAGGTTTCGTATTTTGTATAATGAGTAATTTTTACCCTGTATGGAATATGAAGGAAATGGGTAAAACAACACGCGTAAATGAAAAAAAAATGTAAGAAACGTTTATTTAATAACTTGTATTCCCTCCGCGAGCTCTTATTACTGCTTCCATACGGTTCTTCATCGATCGGATGAGAGTCACGATCACATGTTGTGGTATATTATCCCATTCCTCTTGGATTGCATTTTGCAGCTGGCTAAGTGTTTCTGGGGCTGGATCTCTTGCTCGAATTCGTCTCTTTAATTCATCCCATAGATGTTCAATGGGATTCATGTCCGGGCTTCTTGCTGGCCATACCATAATGGAGATACCGACTTCGGTAAGATAATCTCGTACGACGCCCGCGGTGTGAGCTCTAGCATTGTCGTGCATGAATATGAAGTCGTTGCCAATAAAATGTGCATAGGGCATCACATGAGGTTCAAGACACTGTTCGATGTATCGATGAGAGTTTAGTGCAGGCAGCCGTGGCCCAGACACAAAGGCAAGTTCTGTCTTACCGTCGGCGCTGATTCCTCCCCAAACCGTCCACGAACCGCCACCATAGCTGACCTTTTCTTCAATGCAGCATTGTGCAAAACGTTCTCCATCTCTTCTGTAGACCTTGTTCCTTCCGTCGTTACCATACAGCATAATTTTACACTCATCAGAAAACAGTACTTTACTCCACTGAAGGTATGACCAAGTTAGGTGCTCGCGTGCAAAGTTAAGGCGCGCTCTTCGATGGTCTGCAGTTAATTTCGGCCCATTCGCTGGCTTATGCGGTGCCAATCCGCGTTCCTTCAACCTTCTTCTTATTGTAGAGTCACTTACAGCTACTCTTCGTACAACGCGAAGCTGCTGCTGCAGTTGAAAAGCGTTAAGGCGTCGATTTCGTAAAGAAGTTGTTACAATAAATCGATCATCTCGCTCAGAAGTGACCCGATTCCTGCCAGATCCTGAACGGCGCGTGAACGAACCAGTCTCCCGATAGCGTTTGTAGACTCTATGAACAGATGATAAGCTTAGATGCAATCTTGCAGCCACAACACGCTGACTAAGTCCAGAATCCAGCAATGCCACCACTTGGGCGGCTTCTGCGGGCGAAGTATCCATATGTTTTAGAAAAAAAAGTTTTTTCAGACGTCCCAAAGTCACAGTAAATGAAATAAGAAACAAAAAGTTTAAAGACAAGCGCTAATTTTTAGTTTTTAAACGAGAAACGTACTCCAACCCTAAATACACATTTGTCTTAAAACAGTGATTAATTTCATTTATAGGATAAACAAATGAAATTCTAATTTCGAATTTTGATTTTTTTCTTCTTACTGTAATGACCAAACTGCCAGCTACACAATAATGTTTTTTTTTCATGGAATTAATTATCTTTTGTAAAAAATTAGGACAAAAACAATAAAAACGAAAGTGTTTCGAATTTTTTGATGAGAAGTGTATAATTAAGTAAACAACATACTAAGGAAAAGCCAAGCCAGATGCTGAATGTACTGAAACGCAGCGTAAACACACCAACTCACAAAAGGTATTTCCGTATATTCCTTAATGACAAGGCAATCATGCCGTGTTCGGCACTTAAGCTAAAAGTTAACGAGCAGTAACCGAAGTTTGTGAAGTAAAAAGTTTTCCTGTGACACTTGCTCTTGTAACAAAGTAGTTTTTGCACTTGTTCTACAACGTTGAGTTTAGTTATGGTGTGTAGAAGATAAAAAATAATATTAAGTAAGTCTTTTAAGCGTTGGCTTGAATGGTTGTGGCCCATAAGAAGAAAATAAAAGGATATTGTTTGGTTTAAGAGCTACAAAAAATGTTACGTTGTTTATTTAATACTAGCTTTTGCCCGCGGCTTCGTTCGCGTTAAATTCGGGGTAATACAGTTCCCCTTTCCTGATTTGCAGATGCCCTTGCTCCTTATTTATTGTAATAGCAATGCTAAGTTTTCCCTTCTCTTCCCTCTTTCTCCCTCATTTCTCACTTTTAAAAAAAAAGTTAGCCTATGTCCGTTTCCAGGGTCCCAACTATCTCTGTACCAAAATTAATCAAATCGGTTTAGCCATTAAGCCGTGAAGACGTAACAAACAAACAAACTCACTTTCGCTTTTATCCTTACTATCCTTACTTCCTTACTAATATTATAAAAGCGAAAGTGAGTTTGTTTGTTTGTTTGTTTGTTTGTTTGTTACCTCTTCACGCTTTAATGGCTAAACCGATTTTGATGAATTTTGGTACGGAGATAGTTGGGAACCAGGAGACGGACATAGGCTAATATTTTTTTGAAAAAAGTGGGATGTGAGGGAGAAAGAGGGAAGAAACGGGAAAACTTAGCATTGCTATTACAAATCCATAAGGCGCTACCAAATTTAACGCGAGCGAAGCCGCGGGCAAAAGCTAGTAATATTATAAATATATATACATATAAGTAAGGATTTGACTGTACGGTTGGCGCAGTGATTAAGTGATTGACTGCTGCACTGCGTGTCGCGATTTCGAACCCACAACGAACAAATATTTGTGTGACCGACACGTAGTTGTACCGGAATAGCCTGTATGTGTATGTGAGTTTATATTTTTGTAAATGAAACCACAATACATACAGAAGTAATTCCAAGTTCTTATCGATTATTCATTTTCCATTGGTAGTCAGCCCATACTTGATGGAGAAATCGAGTAACAAAAATACCAAAAGAAAACATACACTCGAATTGAGAACCTCCTCCTTGTTTATGAAGTTTGTTAAAATAGGACTTTGCTCTAAAATCGCAAGCATCATCATTTTCCTGCCCCTGTCCCTTTCTATTTGGGGTCGGTGCAACACGTTTTCATCTTCCATTTACCCCTATCAGACGTCACGGCATTATTTACTCCTTTCTCTTTCATATCATTCCTTACACAATCCATCCATCTTTTCTTTGGCTTTCCTCTCGCTCTCCGTCCAACAACATTCAGATCCATCACTCTTTTAGTCACATGTGCTTCATCCCTCCTCATTACAGTCATGTCCAACAATCGCAATGCATAGTGCAGTTATGTAAACTTTAATTCTATTACATTCGTATCTACCAAATGTGTAAGCTTTGAGCATTTGGCATCACTTTTCCTATTAGCACACTGTTTGTAGTCATAAGCAGAAAATAGCAAACATTTACGACTCATGAAAATCGTGATTGCCTTTTGTTTTATTAAAGAAACTAGCTTTTGCCCGCGGCTTCGCTCGCGTTATATTCGGGGTAACACTGTTTTTGCCCTTGCGCCTTATTTATTGTAATAGCAATGCTAAGTTTTCCCTTTTCTTCCCTCTTCTTTTTTTTTCAAAAATAGCCTATGTGCGTCTCCAGGGTCCCAACTATCACTGTACCAAAATCAATCAACCAATCATCAAAATCAAAAACAACAAACAAACAAACAAACTCACTTTCGCTTTTATAATATTAGTAAGGATTTTATAAGTAAGGATTCTGTTCATCCTGTAGAGATATTTTAGTGGTTTGATTCGATATTGTACCTAAGGTATATTATGTACATAACTTATTTCATTTTATAACTTATTGAATTTGTATTCACACCTACGGTTGTAAAAGGGTTGGCCTTTCTTTCGCGGGAATAACACGACCTCAACATAAACTTATTTATCAACGAGTTCAACAAAAACGATACAGAATTCGACCTTTTTCAACCAACAAAAAAAACAATTAAACCTGTATTTTTTATGGTCTGATTGTTTGGTTTTCAAACCTTACTAATATTTTAAAAGCGAAAGTGAGTTTGTTTGTTACGTCTTCACGCTTAAATGGCTAAACCGATTTTGATTAATTTTGGTACACAGATAGTTGAGACCCTGGAGATGGACATAGGCTAATGTTTTTTTTATTTTTAAGTGTGAAAAGTGGGAGAAAGAGGGAAGAAAAGGCAAAACTTAGCTTTGCTATTACAATCAATAAGGCGCAAGGACAAAAACTACAGGTAGCAGGTACCTGCAAATCAGGAAAGGGAAACTGTGTTACCCAGAATTTAACGTGAGCGAAGCCGCGAGCAAAAGCTAGTATTAATATAGAGTTATGCGTTAACAGTTTATTTTTGTACATAAAATGGTGGAACACTAAGAGTTCCTGTTTCCCGTAGATTTTCTTTCAATTCTTTGTGTATGAGTGGACTTTGTAGGCTTTGTAGATTCCTAGATGCTTGTCGACTTTTCTTAAATTCTTATTTTACGTTTTAAAGTAAGGATTGAATTATTGTCGGACCTATGCTGTTTTCTCATACTTAAGTTCTAACGCTGTTTGTTCGAAAGAGGTACGGGGACCCTGAACACAATGCAGGGCAAAGGAAAGAACATGGATGGGTTTTAGTGAGTAAAAGCCTGACACTTCCTCCTCCGCCCCTCCGCCTCCAGTCGAGATTACATAAATAATAGAACTAAGTATGACCCCATAATAAAACTCCACAACTCATTATTTAGTTTCCATAGTCACAAGGTGATAGAAAAACAGAAAAGTTTCTATCCCGGAAAATAGAAAGCAACTCCAGGGATTCCACAACAAAAGCTATTTCGTTTTCCCGATAACACTTCGCCACGTGTAAAATATTTAATATCTTGTACCACCGGGGTAATATGAAAATAGTCAGCAAAAATGGAAATATTGTTGTTATAAATATAGCAGTGTGAGTAATATCGTTTTATTACGTTTGGGAAATCATTAAATAACTTCTCCCCCTCCGCACAGAGCGGGAGAAGAGAGCAGAGGGGAGTGTCAGACTTTAGCGAGTTAAACTCACCCATGTTCTTTCTTTTGCCCTTTGTGTTTCGGGGCCGCGGTTTCTCTTTTGAATAACCCGCAACCGCAACAAATACGTTTTTGGAACAAAAATAAACAATCTCCAAAAAAACCTGGTAAATAACTCTACTTCGGTGGCAAAAAAAACAATGAAAAAAGCAAAAGTCACCGACTTCCAGAAGTAAAGTTACTCTTTTGTGTTTGAACCATATCATTTTGTGCTGTAGCGTTTACACTTTACGTATAGCTTTTATGTCAAAATGATGAAGATTTTGACATAAAAGCTATACGTAAAGTGTACTTTACGTACTATACGTAAAGTGTCAAGACACTCATAATCCGCAAAATTTGTTCTCAGAGTCATAAAATTGATGGATTAAAGTCTTAGTAAAGAATTGAACATAACCTCCGAGTCGTAAATCATATACAATGTCAACCAAACAATGTTATTTTTCATGGCTACATGAACAGGATTGATTTATTATGTTTGTGTCAATATTTCTGGCATCGTGCCTTGATTTTTGTGTTTGTAATTTTTGTAATGTGTCTACTGTGAAGGTTCTATACCATGAATCAAACCTTATAGAGTGAAGGCTGGTTAGCAATGACGTTCGAGTGCTCAGGTTGTTTAACCTCTCAAGGACCGCCATTATTTACGACAACTATCCGTCAAGCACCGCCGGGCGGTCTCTTAACGTAAGCGTAATCTGATTTTAAGACTTATCTTTACATAAAATACAGTTTTAAATCGGTCGGGGTGTGGTAGCACAAATTTGTGCCAGCGGGGCTCAACGGTAATACTTGTTTAGTGGCACGTTTTTGTGCCGCTGGGGCTCTATAGGTTAAACAGAGAATAGAAAAAAAGTTATAGTTTTGAAATGACGTGACTTGTTTTGGAAAAGTGATGAACTAAAAATATAGTCTGAAATATTTTATGCTTCTTTTAATCCTATCCTGCTAATATTATAAATGCGAATGTTTGTGAGGATGGATGGATGGATGTATAGATGTTTGCCACTCTTTCACGTCAAAACGACTGAACGGATCTTGATGAAATTTGGCACAGAGGTAGACTATAGTCTGGAATAACACAGGATACTTTTTTTTGCATATCACGTGGGCGAAGCCGCGGCTGCCAGCTAGTTACGAATAAACTCCACACATATCTCCAAGTCACCACACTACAAACACAGGTTTACATCAAATATTTCGGAGTACCATTTTTTATGGAGTATTAATTTATCTTTGAGCAATATTGTTCTTGTTGCTATTCTGTCAAAGTTGATTTTGTGGTAGAGTAGCTTTTTTATGGTAAAGTAACTAGTGAAGCTTGGCAGATCGGATCTTGAAATATATGGCAAAAGCAATGTGATAAACATAACTGGGACACAGTTTTTAGTAATAGTGACATCCGTCACAATACTCAAAGGGGCCTATAATAGTTAAGTATTTATTCTATTAAATTAGCATGGTAAGATTACTTAGTTATAACCGAGGTTACTCTAGACACTAGAGTCACTATGTTATATTTTGGTCTAGAAAAATAAACACATGGCAATAAACTAAAGTCAATGAAGCAAATAAACATAAAAAAACTTCGTATTTTGTTTATAAATATCAAACAAAATTCACTACAGATTATTATACGACCCATATTTGTATAAGGTAAATCCAAATAAAATATTTGTGCGAATTGGTAACATCTAACTGAAATGGCAATATGACGGTAAATCATTTTACTCGCTCAAAACCCAATAAGGGTCCAGAATCCATGAATTTATTCTGTACGGTCCAAATGTAATTTATTTGTGAGCGGGGCAAGTTGGTGAGGGTCTCTTAATGAATATACCCTTTAAAGTTTGATTCCACTGTTTAAACTGTAGACTAATTTAAGTTTATTACTTTGCTATGTATTAATTTTGTGAGGGGTCTCTCAATTTGCAGTATTTAGATTGTGGACTTTTGTAATGTGTTTATTTGTTGGGTTTACTAATGAGATTTTGCCGAATTTTGTACATAGGTAGGTGTTATGACGTTGGAAATGTTTTCTTTTAATTGAACTGTTTTGTCCCAACAAACGGTAGTGGAAAACATGAACAACGTAAAGAAATTGGAATGACCTTCTTGCATCCCACAACTGGGCCCGCGTGCTCCCTTCCACAAAAAAAAAGTGTGTGTGTCAGCTCTGACGCACGACTGGATTTTACTCCTTAAGTACGAGTATCTAACCATACGCAAAAAGAGTTTATTCAACTGAAAAAAGATTAATATCATATGAAAGGGTAAATTCACAAATTAATGAAAAAAAAAATAGCAATATAAATACATCGACACTGATAGAAACAAACAAGCCCAATAACATATAATATATAGGTATAGTCGCCTATACAGCATACCACATGTACGTCTTAATACACTCACAGCCAAATTAGAAAGTTGCGCACTTTATATTATTTATAAAGGTGCGCACCAAAAACGTGACACATTTTCGTTACTTTAGTAGGTTTTACCCCTCGGATTTTCTCATACCGGGCGTCTTAGATATGAAAATCGATTCTTAAGGAGTAAACTCCAAAAACAGGTGTAGTGCGAGTAGGATTTACACATCGATTGATTGCACACATTCTGTACAAACTTGCGACATAAACAGCCATATCTTTTGACTGCGTAGACTTAGAATGTCGTTTTTTTCACAGTTTTAATTTCAACTCGATACCTCCACGCGTTCTCGAGACAGACAACTAAGTGATCCTTTAAGGCTTTAGTTTTTATCTTTTGTGGTACAGAACCCTAAAAAGGACTTACAGCAGTGGGTAGCAATAATTAAGCTGGTTAATGCTATTAATTTAATTTGATAGATTTTTATGTCCCACTATGGGGAAGGCTTTTGCCCACCAAAGGCCTTCCCCATATCTTTTCAAACCAAGAAGTTAGTCTAAGTTTTTCTACGGTGCCTTTCTATCCATAAAAACGTGTTAACAACCACGCGACACAATATTCTACATCTCCACATTGAACATTGATTTACAGTTGGTAATAACCCTGCCGGGGTAGCGGTTCCCGCAACCCCAGAATGAACCTCTACCGTTGTTCGAACGGGTTACCGGCCCCGGAACACAAAGGGTAAAAGCCCCTCCGCTTTGCTGGGAGTGGGAGATGTTATTTGTTGATTGCCCAACCGAAAAAAAAAATATATGTCGATTGCTTTTCTACAAATACGCTCAATTATTCTCTAATTCGCTGCAAACCCTACAAATAGACTAGCTACGTAAACTTCAAACGTAGTCACTTCTCATAAGAAGTGACTTTGTGTAGTGGGTTTGCAGAGAAATAGAGAATTATTGAACAATCTATAGCTAGACGTATGCGCCTAGAGAAGATTCCATTCACCTGTACTCACTTTGAAATATGCTAATGCCACTTCAAGTTCAGGTAATTATGGCGTAACTAATTTGTTACCTAAATGGGTTGAAGCACTAAGTAGGTCTAAGTACTTCGCTAAACGGTTTTGGCAACTCTCTTGTTAAGACGTTATTACAAAATTAATTATGAAACTTATTAAACAGAAGGCTCGTTTCTGTTTAAGTGTTCTGCGAAAACTTATTGTACAGGGAAAAGTGGAAAAACCACCTGGAAGGATTTAATGGCCCCAGCAAGACAAACAAGACTAACCAAAAAAGTACAAAAATAGTTTAAAAACATACGTTATTCAAAGTGACTAAAGGTCACACAAAGGCAAGAAAAAATTCCAAAAATCGTTTTGCTTTTTTAACACATTTTTTCCTCGTAAAAACTACTAAGGTACTAGGTACCGTTTTAAAAACGTATATTTTATATTTTCAAATTCTTTTCGTAGGGCGGCCCTTAAATAAAAATAACTAGTGCTGGTTTGGCGAAATTTTGAAGGAAATTAAAATTCAGTCTCTTTTTTATGGTTCCCCCTACAGCAAAAAGAAAGAGAAACTGTGAAAGATGTAGCCATTTATGTCACCAGTGTGTACAAAACCCTCAGAGCGCGAGTCCGACTCGCACTTGACCGGTTTTTAGTACCTAGTATTACAATATTAAAATTCGACATACCTGGCGGCCATTCTTGTCCATAAACGAAGATCTCGGACCTGGCGATATCCACTCGGTTCCATGTCAGGGCCAATGAAAGCTGTTCACTTGGAGATAGATGCTGTGCTCTGAATAGTGCTGTTAGGATGACCTGGTCGAGCTCTTGGACCTCGCCACCTTCTGCACGCTCCTGGATTCGAAACACCGTGATCTGGGGAAGAAGATGATACGAATTAAGAAACAAACGGGAATCGTTAGATATTCTAAGTTTTACAAGGTTTGACGACACGGTTGGTGCAGTGGCTGTGCAATCGATTGTGTTCGATTCTCGCACGGAACAGATATTTGTATGGCCTACAGATAGTTGTTCCGGGTCTGGCTGTTTGTGTACATACACAAATCTTTTTGGGTTTTATTTTTTATTAATTACCCACGATACAGGAGAAATTCCTAGTGTGGGGTAACGTTTTTTTTTATAAAAAAAGTAAAAATGAAAGGGTTTGAGTACTGTGTTTCTATACTCGGCACAGCTTTAGTAGTTAATAGTCATGATGGGACCCTGTATAATTGGCAAACTCGTTATTCTGTCACGATATTCGTTTAAACAACCAATAAAAAGAAGAAAAGGATAAAAATACAAAACCGTCTTTTTTCGGAGCGTTAGCATGAATATTATCTTTCGTTGAACATCTTATCTTATTTTCACCGTCTTTCATTAAATCGGTACTTACCTATGAAAGGCTTTTAAAAGGAAGATTTGGCTTTTTAGGATTCAAATTATTCAGTTTCAATTCAATGAAAAAAGCTTTTCATTTCAATAAGCGCTTAAGAAAGAAATCAAGGCCGGTCGTTCATGTTCGTTAGATATTTAAACTAAACCAGGTATTATTAAACTTGCTTTTCGTACAAATAAAAAGTAAAAGGGTCAACAACCTAACCTGAATAAAATTTTACTTCGTAATCACCTCGGAATTTTAATGGTTTATTCTAATAAACTCGTGAAACGCAAAGAATTTGACACGAACTCCATTTAATTATTTTATAAAGGGCTTGCTTGTCGGCTATTGACCTTAAGAAAATACCCTCCTACTAAGAAGTCGGTTGACATCTTTAAGAAATTGACACAAATTGGATTGTCCCTTACTTTTATTAGTCTAATAGATTTTTATTGATGAGGTCTTGCCTGGCAATGATGGAGCATAGACAAAAGGTCGAAAGTAACAATTCATAGATAAGTAAGGACACGTAAGGTGACCCATATGTTCGTTGGCTGGTTTTAATTTATTAGGCTCCTTCATAGTAAATGAAAAATACATACCCTTATTATTTAATGACTAATATATTATTGAAAAAGGTTACTGCTGTGATAGAATGAGAAATCCATAGTTTCTTGCCTGTTCTTCTTTCCATAGGAAACGTCCAATCAAACCCATGTAGGGTCTGCACGGGTTAATTTATGGCCTACACTGTAGGCCTATGTGAAATAAAATATATTGATTTTGAAAATATTTGCTTAGGTAAAGGTAGGTGTTAACTTTGATTAGTACTAGAAGTACTAGTAGCTACTGACAATGTGGTAATGTAGACGCATCCAGTAGTACATACATAAGTAGGCAGGGATGTCGTTTTGTGAAAATTTAAATCAGCTATTTATGAAAGTCAGTCAAAAATAACGTTCAAATAAATCGAATAACTAATCATAATTCCGAACGAACATAACATTTCAACTGCTACATAAATGTAAACAAAACTTAGCGAGTATTGAACAGAAACAAAAGGTCATGCCACCAAATATGTCAGCCACATAATACAAGGACAAACTATCACGTATTCACGGGGCCATACAACCAATAAACTGTTGTTTACGAAAGTATTGACACGGAAAACTAATCACAAAGCCAAAAACATGAAAAAAGTTTCAAACAAAAAGGTTTAAAAGGTGAGCCGTGCAACGAACTAAAACTAAAAAAAATATGCTGTAAACATGGTCGACGATTTTTACAAAATAACTGAATGTTCTACACTGGATATTAAGTATTCTGAAATGAAGACAAATACAATTTCGTCCCTCGTTCGAATTTCGATAAGTTATTTTTTTTTTGTTAATACGAAAATAGAACATACATTAATCAATAGACTAAACTATAACCCAATCAAAAATTGAAATTGGAAACTTTGAATAAAAGCCACTAAATGGTTTCGAGCAACAAACCTATTTTGCGGCCAAGTAATATGATTGTAGAAAATTGGCGCGCGAATTTGAAAATTAGTTTTTAACGAATTTCTGTGTATAGGGCAACGGAAATGTTTCAGACGGCCACAAAGAAGTTATTGTGGGTTTACTACAATAGAATGCTTTCCTTTTTTATGTCTATTAACCGCTTGTATGAATAATATAGACACAATTAATTACGCATTGTGTCTCGCGTAGATCTACGTTCGCCGGGGTTAAAGGAGATAGCGCAGCCTACTACGGCACTTGGTTGCGCAACTTTTGACACAGTATAGTAGTGAAAATTAGACACAAAAAAGGGGTAGTTTCATACTTTAAAACAAGGTTAAATTCAAAATTAAATATTGTGGGGTTTTTGAAAAAAAAATGTTTAATACCTATTGAGGTTATGTTACATCTCAAAACAATTCGTTTTGAAAAGTTATTAACTGGCACATATTTTGCATTATTTTGGTACATATTAATTGAGTATTACTTATGTTTACTATTTAAGATATTTAAACACATTGATCTAGAAATCCTAAACAATATTCTCGGCTTAACCGGCAGCTAACACGGTAAACAGAAAACACCGATTTTGTTTGACATTTCACCGAATAGTGTTGTGACACAACAAATGACTACGGGGCATCATAACAGTATCGATTATATCTTAATTGTTTTATTTTTGCCTAGAAGTTGTATTTAATGAAAAAAAAAATAGTAACAGAATTAAAGAATGATAATAAGGACAACTCTTAATACTTTTTACTTGCGAATGTTAATTATTTTGTTGTTCTATGATATAAGTTAGTGTTTAATCGATCGATTATAATTGAAAAAGGAGTCGCTTTACTATAATGGAACGAATGACGTATTTATTGTATTAAATTATTAAATACTAATTAAAATGAAAACATCACAAATGATATCAATGAATTTAAGTGAAAAATTACTAAAAGTACGTAATATTTTGAATTATACATTTACTCAAATGGCCATCCGCGTCAAAAAGTGAATCTATTGGTGCGCAATCTCCTTTTATATTAATGGTGGTTTTACTTTGTTTAGTAGAAACCATAGAGTAAAGAGGTAAGGCTAATGAGGTCGACTCATCGTACTTATCCAAATGTATTTAAAGGAATGTTATGATATGATAAAAGGATTGAATTAAATTAAATTATTTATATTAAAATTTTATTTCTTTGGTAAAATAATTGTTGCTAGCACACATTTTAAACAATTTACTTTAATATAATCTATGCCTGATACCTATTTTTGTAAAACGGAAATTGGCGCTAAAAGAAAATTTATTCAAAGAAAGCATTCTTTAATAAAAATGTTTGTTAATTAAGTTAGCGGAGCTTCCGCCAAACTTTTTGGGTAGAATTACTTCCTCTATTTAATCAAGTTCAATGTTTGGGTAAGTAATTTTTGAGATGATGTTGCTGCGTAGGTATTTTGTTTCTTCACTGTCCTATTTTTTCCTTTCAATAAAACTGGATACAGGTAGATAGGATAAGATCAAATTTTCTTTCTGCCAGAATGACATTTCAAAACTTTCGTGACTTGGAAAGTTAAATAGTGCTAGCGGTATTCCATAGTAGTAAGCCACTATGCTTCGGGTCCCTGAACAAATAGGTTTATTGTTAACTAGCTTTTGCCCGCGGCTTCGCTCGCGTTAAATTCAGGGTAACACAGTTCCCCTTTCCTGATTTACAGGTATTTGTTGTTGGTTACAAAGAGTGTGTGTACCAATTTTTAGTTTCCTACTTAGATAAATGCGAAAAGTTCCATATAAAATTTCATTCCCTCTTTTAAGAGGT
Source organism: Ochropleura plecta (assembly GCA_905475445.1). Lineage (NCBI taxonomy): Eukaryota > Metazoa > Arthropoda > Insecta > Lepidoptera > Noctuidae > Ochropleura > Ochropleura plecta. The sequence continues at coordinate 5,176,162 of FR997740.1, read as the reverse complement.
TGGGGGTAGATCTCCAAAAAAAAATGATGCACGATGTTTTTGTTAGTGACAAATAGTCTGCATACCAATTTTTAGTTTCCTACCTTGAAAATTGCGGAATGCTCCATACAAACTTCCACCCCCTATTTTATGGAAGTGGGGGGTTAGAAAGAGACAAAAAGTGTCCGTTTCCAGGATCTCAACTATCTCTGTACCAAAATTCATCAAAATCGGTTTTGCCATTTAGGCATGAAGACGTAACAAACAAACAAACTCACTTTCGCTTTTAGAATATTAGTAAGGATTGCGTTGAATCAAGGCACAGGGCACCTTTTGTCGTGACTCAGATGTGGACTTATAAAAAATCGATCGTGACTGTAATCAGAGAAATAATTGACAACGGACGCTTTGTGGTGAGGCGAAGAATCATGTGATAAGTAGGCACATTGGTCTTTGATAGTTAGTTTTGGCGCCGTTAGTGCAATTTTTGGTTTAAATGTCAAATGACATAATTTATCTTTTCTCTTTCTAATTGGACCTCAACCAAAAACGATTTCAGGCTACACTAGTTTGTTATTTTAAGTGATTTATTCTGCGCATGTTATGAAATCAGCCCGCCTATGCACCGGTACTGTAAATGGAGTTTTAATTATAAAAATACCCCATCTTTGTCAATCTCAGCGTTCTCCTACACGAATTTTGATCCCAAAAATCCTTTAGTCCAAAGAGTTTCAATTCGCAAAGGGCGATCCACAGATACTTTTTGTTCAATAGTGTGGATACAACTACCATCGTCGGCGTCTAGACATAATTTAATTTTGTGAACATCGCTCCTAGATATATCTACGGGTTAAATTTAGGTATTGTCCTTTTGATGTCACCCTGAAAAGGTTTCTGCGATGAAGTACCTACTTGAAAAGATAAAAGGGGCTTTAGTTTCCTCTGTAATATCATTGAGTGTTTAGCGTGGGTGTCTAAACGGATCATTTTGTGAGGTAACTAAAAGAAAAGGCTTGTTGTTAGCTGTTTACAAATTGTTATTTATCTAATATATAAAATTTCCGTGTCACAATGTTAGTTACCGTACTCCTCCGAAACGGCTCGACCGATTCTCATGAAATTTTGGGTACATTTTGGGTATGTCTGAGAATCGGCCAACATCAATTTTTTATACCCCTAAACCTCAGCGGGTGAAACCGCTGGGCACAGCTAGTAGGTATATAAAAGCCAGTCAATATCTGATTTAAAAAGATAGCGCGCTCCCTTTAGCCTTTTTTTGCGGATGGGAAATCATCAAATAACTTCCACCGTTTTGGGCAGAATGAAGGGGAGTGTCAGACTTGTATTGATTAAAACCCACCAATGTTTCTTATTTTGCTCTTTATGTTCTGGGGCCGCGGTATATCTTTCGAACAACCTGCAATCCTACAGGCGGTGGGTCTGGTAGGCCCCTCTGCTTTGATGATATCTCTTTGAGGCGCGCGTCGAACACGAACGCCCCGTCGCCACGGCTTGTCATCACTAGACGGACGGACAGTTAGCTGCCCATTACTGACCGTCCACAGACCCGCATCTACGGTGGCTGGGAGTCGTCTCGCAGCGCCCTACGGCCGGGTTGATTTGAGGTTCCCTCAAACGTCCAACCACCACCTTCGCTAGCATAACTGCTTCGCAGAAGGAGCTGATCGCTTACCATTTCCTCTCTTTCGGAACCATGGGTTGAACCGGGGTCGGACTCGAGAGATCGCTGCCGCCGATCGCGTCTACGAGGACACAGCGGTACTCCGCCCAAGCTGGGCAGACCGTCACAGTGTGGTCCTCCGTACCCCCGTAGGCTTCACCGTATTTTCGTTTTACTTGTGCATGATAATTTTTCAGAAACGCACATACAAACACACACAAAAAATACGTTAAAGTTAAGCAAGCTTCAACATACGTCTTCGATGTCTTCATCTTGACATACTACATGGGAAAGAACAGAACGACCACCAAGTAGCAAATATTTTAACATTTTTAATTATTCGTTGCACTATCTCATCTTCCAATGCACTGTTTAATAAAGCACTAGTTTAATCAATATTGTCACACTGTCTAAATCATTCAAAAAAACTCCGAACAATTTCAAAATTAACACAAAAGATTTAGTACTTTTAAACATTTAAGGTGACTAGATTGTTACTGCAACTGCAAACATCATGCCAGACAAAGTATTTAGTCGAGTCTAATCTCCTTTCTACCTACTACGAAATACAACATGTATGTCCTAAATCTGTAGTCTCGGTTAAAACAGCTTTACTGCATAATGTTTTCAAGATCATCTCCGCCATCAAACTTTTCCATATTAATTTTTCTAATGTTTGAATATATTGTAACCTAAAGTATAAAATTAATACAACTACTTACGCTATGTTTGCGGAACTGATGTTCGATCACACCAAGTTAAAACATAACATAAACTCGGCGTGAGTTTAAGTTATGTTTTTACATGTGGGTAGGCAGACACCGCAGAACGCCAACTGAAATATCCTACTCCTTTTGCCTCGTAATCTCCTTTTTGTGTTTAGATTTAAGTTTTTTAAATTTAATTTCATGTTCTTTTTTTGTTTAATGCTGTGTGGCATGTGTCAAATGAACTTATTTTCTTTCTTTCTTTTCTTTCAAAACATAATCACTACCGTATAAACTTGGCTACTTATTATATTTCCACTGGCAATCTATTGGAAATATAGTAAGTAGCGAAGTTTAAAGCTACACATAATTACAGCAAAATATTTCACAGACAAAGTCGCAGGCACAAGCTAACTTAAGTACAAGCAGGTAAGAGCCAAGTATTTATTGCAGGTACGTGTTCAGAACGCGGTGAAAACTTTGTTTCACTTAACTTGTACTTTATCAGGCTGCAAAATAAACACAGTTAAATAATGAAACAACTCTATTAGTCCTTATCTTGTAAGTTATTTAAAATTCAATTACATGGGTACACTCATGTGTAATTTGTTATCAGCAAATTTATCAGCAATTAGGCTGATAATCAGCACTTTTATTACAAGAGACAGTCCCACAAAAACGCCCTGCCCTTCGCAAACTTCCTAGTGTTACAACAATAATTCCTAATGTTAGTGTTAGTTTGTGTGAACAGAATAAAAGTATGTATGTTTGTAATAATACTTCTTAGCGTATTTTTTTTGTATTAAAATTTTACCTAATTCTGCATTGGAAAGGTTGTATGACTTGTATCCGCAATTTTCCGTCCAAAGCCCGACTTTTTTCATTGGTTTAGCTTTAATAGCTGTGTTTGTTAGTTACATGATAAACATGGTTACCAATTATCCGAAAACAAGCTTGTTTTTACGAGAATAAAACTATACAGGTTTTAGTGGAACGGTACAATGAAATAACAACAATGTAATTTGCTCAATAAAATAATCGTGTAGATAAAACTCATCCAATTTAATTCCAAAGGTTTAATTCATAGTAAATACGTCCATGAAACCTTTCTATGATCAGTTATTTCTGAAGTTATTTAGCAGCAAAATGATACTGTAAAACTGTACAGAGCGCTTAAATTTATTTTAAAGCTGTTTTATTTCCTTGCAAAATGCGTTGTGAAATTAAAATATCTATAGCGAAAAGGCAAACTATCTATAGCAGTAGATATCATACTTGAAAATACTCTGGATGTCATATTTGAAAACGTTGTTAAAGGGACTTTCAGAAACTCTCTAAGCCGAAAAGGTGTTAATTTGATACGGGTATCCTTATAATTCGGACACGGTTCCAATTTCCAACTATGATTGGGTAAATAATAGAAAACCCACTACTATTGTTATATTGGCTCCGTAATCAAATGAAAGTAGCTAAAAAGGTTAGGAACCTTATTGAATTTCAGGCGTGGGTAATGGGTTTTCAAAATACTGTTTGTCGCCACAAAGGAACCCCACAAATTTGCTTTGTTAATATATATTTAAAAGACATAACTTGCTTAACAAAAATAATACGTAGTTACGTTATGTAAAGTGTACGTGTAATAACGGCGAGGCATTTTGAAAGGACTAAAAAGTGCAGGGCCAAGAATGTCGCCCGGTGGAACGCCTTCGTTTGCCGCCGCCTCGGGTCTTCCATTAAAGAAACTAACGAGCCACGCTCATTAATTGAGCCTTTTCATTACACAGCAAACTATCTTTGATAAAGAAAATGATATTTTTAAAACGAAACTCTTCATTACTACTATGATTAATAGACTCGACTGCTTTTGCAAGAACTAACATTTTTATTCTGGTTGCAAGTCGTTTTAATTTCAGTAGTAACTTGGCTTCTCCTGGTTTTTAAAGTAAAAAATATTTGTGTATTTTATTGTTCATGCTTAGCGTTTATTTAGTTTTGGCCGAGGTTTATTATTAAGTAGTGACACACTCATCATGGAATATTGACTTTTATTAAACATCATCATCTGCCTAGCCTTTTCCCAACTATGGGAAATCACGTTGGGGTCGGCTTCCAGTCTAACCGGATGCAGCTGAATATCAGTATTTTACATGGAGCGACTGCCTATCTGACCTCCACAACCCAGTTAATACTGGGTAATACGATACCCCTTGGTAAGACTGGTTGTCAGACTTTCGGAACACTGACTACCTGTAACGACTGTCAAAGATCTACAAATGACAGCCGGGACCAACGGCTTAACGTGCTTTCCGAGGCACGGAGGAAACTCGGTATGTAACGGGTGGTCACCCATCCACAGACCAACCTAGGCAAGCGCGGCTTAACCTAAAGATCGACCCGAGCGGCTACTATTTATTTAGCCACGAGCTCCACTAGCTCCATTTACTTTTATTAAACAATAATTTAAAAATTATTATAACAATTTTTCGAGATATTTTATTAAAACAAAACCACGGAGATCAAAATACTGGTTTGATTTTAGTTAATTAATGGGCGCAATAGACCAAAAGAGCATTTATATATTTGATAAAATAAATTGAAAGCTACGTTTATGCGGTAGAACATAAATAATATTGAATAAAATAAGAATTTCGCATCCACCGGTAACATGACAAATAATGACGGGGTATTTATCCTAATTACATTTAATTCATAACGAGGGCATCATAAAAATATTCCAGAGTTGCAGTAAACCGCTATTATAATGGTGATGATTAACATTAGACATTAGCTTTTTCGTGTTTTCTAACTTGGGTTCAATAGAAATGCTGTTCGAATGGTCTATGGTATGTGTATTTTCTGAATGACCTACAGATTTTCTGCAAAGTTTATTATTAAGTAACATTGATTGCAGAAAATGTGGTAAATACACACATCAAAAGTATCTAGGGATCAACATATATTTTTGCAATAACTTTTCTCCTGATTGATATTAATTAAAATTTTCTTTAAGGATTCATCAAATAAAGTGTTTTCGTTTGTCACAGTAACGATAAACCAAGTCACCTTTGCATTAATAAAGAAATTTGCCATTTTCCTAATAAAGGGATTTTTGACATTTGAACCACTAACATTAAAGTTCGAAAAAAAAGACTGAAATACAGTTTTCTTTAAAATTTTATTGGGTAACTTAAACAATTAATAATCCGTGTTTCTACCGCGAACACTAACAACACAAGAACATCGGTTTGGCATACTCAAAATGAGTTCATCCAAATCACGCTGTGGAATGGCCGCCCATGTTCGTTGCAACAACAAAAAAAGGTCTTCTTGCGACTGGATACCCTCCATATTCGGCAGAGCTCTGCTCTGTAGCATATCCCATGCATGCTCAATCGGGTTCAAGTCTGGCGACTGAGCAGGCCAGGGCAGGACATTGATGTTAGCTGCGGCGAGAGTCTGTCTTACAACTCTTGCGGTGTGCGGTCGTGCATTATCATGCATTAACTGAAATAAGGGACCGATTTGCACTTGTAGAGGAACGATGACGTCTGATACAATCGTCTCAGCATAAATTTGAGCGTTGAGGTTGCCTCTGATCCAAATCAACTCAGTTCTTCCGCCGATCCAAATACCCGCCCATACCATGATGGTTCCACCACTATAAGGATGGACTTCCTGGCAGGATTTTAATCGCTGTTGGCGTCCAGGGGTTCTCCAGTGTCGTATACGTCTTGTATCCGGTCTCATACCAAAACGAGACTCATCAGAAAAGCACACGAAACGCCATTGTTCTTCTGCCCAATTTCTGTGTTCAAGAGCCCATTGATATCGAATCCTACGATTGTGCATTGCTATAGGTGGTACCCGTAGCGGTCTTCGGGAATGAAGGTTCACTTCATGCAAGCGGTTTCTGACTGTTTGGTCGCTAATTAAGTTCCCTGAAGAGTGATGAAGCCTCACGGCTAACATCATGGCGGTTATTGTTGGAGCTCTTCGAGTTAAGATTTGAATGTATCGGTCTTGTCTCCGTGTGGTGCAGCGATACCGTCCTCCATGGCGCTCAGCCACGGTACCAGTGCTTCGGTAACGTGTCCAAAGTCGACTGATAACACTCTGACTTGTATTCAGAGCTAAAGCTACAGTACGTTGCCGGGAACCAGCTTCTATCATTCCCACGGCTCTGAGCATTTCTTCCCTGCTTAAATGACGTCGCCGCTCCATAATAACGTTGGTTTTAATCAGTAGTAGGGAAACAGTAGCACTAATAATGTCTTCAATGCGTTGTATGTTTTTATAGGGAAAATATTGACAGCTTATTTTCATCTTTTACTCGAATTTGATTGAGAGTTCCTGATTCAAATTATGAAATGCACCAAAAAGGATCCATATAAATTTATAAAATCATAAATTTATTACAAAGCCACATCTCAATCTCAAGAAATCCGCATAAAAATGCTTGATCCTTAGACACTTTTGATGTGTGTACAACTGATTATACAGCTGTTTTTAGTGTAGGACACATTCCGACATAATTCAGTAGCATGCAAATTATATTAAACTGTACTGAATTTATGCGTGATTTTTTTTTATTATTTTCCAGTACTAAAAGTGGAATAATCATTAAATTTTATTAGATACAATAGGGTCGAAGAATGCATTTAAAAGTTTCGAACGAATAAATTGATATTTCAAAACAAACATACTCAATTATAGAGCACATTCTAGTACAAGAAAAGCAGTGCAAAGTAGGATCTGGGTCAAAAGAAATTGAAATGTCAAGCCTTGAAAAAGGTTAACTTATGAAGGAGCACGGTGGTAATCCTCTATTATTTATTATACCCAGATGCATTTGACGTTCATATTGCGGTAGTTTTGCTCGACATTTTTCAGGTTTTAACCCAACCATGAAATTGTACGGAACCAAAAGCGTATTAAGAAACCAGACAAGTGCGAGGCGGACTCGCACACCGAAAGTCCGTACGAACTTGCGATATAAGTCTAAACGGATGCACTTGAACGCCAGTTAGTTTACGTGGATCAAATACCTGTCTGGCCCTCACAACCCAGTTAGTACTGGGTAATATTAAATGGTACCCCTTGCCAAGACTAGTCGTCAGACTTTCGGGCCATAGACAATCTGTCAAAGATCTACTTCGGATCCAATAATATATCATACTGACGTAATTATTTCAGTCCATCCTATATTTTCCTTATGATATAACGGGCTGGTATCCGAAACTCCTCGTCCATGGCGTATTTTGCCTACGGTCTTTCCGTTTAAAAACAAAAATAAACTGGTGCAGAAGAAATGTATGGGAAAAGTTTTTTTTTTTATAGAGATGTACAACGTAGATACGTATAGTATACTGGTTGGCTCCATACAATATAATATTCATGAATAGTGGTTGTTAGTATCGAATGCAGACAGGCGGAAGTGAGCGATGATTGATAGTTACCCTGGTGAAATAGAAAATAATGATCCTTTATGAATAACTAGCTGGTGCCCGCGGCTTCGCCTGCGTGGATCGAAAAAAAATATAATATATTGTGTTATTCCAGACCATAATCTACTTCTGTGCCAAATTTCATAAAGATCCGTTTATCTGTTTTGACGTGAAAGAGTAACATAACATAAGATCGAATCGTAAATAGAGGCTGTTCTTTTTTGCAGTCGTCAAAAGAATTACTCAATGGAAAAACATACAATAAATACTTCGTTTAAAAAAAGGACAAAGGAAGATTCTCGTTATAGTTGGGTTTTTTGTACTTTGGGAAAGTTTCCGGTACTTAAACTTGTCGACATGGTATATCTTTTCTTATTTTCCATTTCATTTGAGTCCAAAAAGAACTGAAGAATTGAATATGTATTCTCCTTTTACACCTTTTGAATATTTTGTTTCTATAAGCCCGAGGTATAAAATAAGTGTGAACTAAAAAGCCTCGGCGCTCTTAAAAAGTGAATTATTCCTTTATGGACGCAAGCGCGACTGCTGGGACACCGGGGTCGGGCAAAGTGTTGTTGGTTTTTTTCCACCAAGTAGTCAGCTTCAATAGCAGCCTAGGTTTGTTGTACGGAGTCTAGATTTGTGCCTGATTGATACTAAGAGGCTCAACCCATATTTTAGGGGACTTAAAAACATATAGGCGAAATGTGGGTGGTACTATAAGGCACACCTCTGCCCAACCCTCCGGTTAACGTGATGTTATCATACTTTAATATTATAAATGCGAATGTTTTTGAGTATGGATGTATGGATTTTTGTTACTCTTTCACGTCAAAACGGCTGAAAGGATCTTGATGAAAATTGATACAGAGGTAGATTATAGTCTGGAATAACACATAGGATGCTTTTTTCGATCATCACGCGGGTGAAGCCGCGTGTGCCAGCTAGTGTATGTATCTTCCTGCACAACAAATTGCCCTCTTCACCGAATTGACTTGGTATTCAATCCGTTTTTAGTCACAAAAACGAATGTACTCATAGAACATGGAGCATAAAAAATTAAGGATGCATAAAGTTGGAGTGAAAATTCTTGTACCTATTTTAACGTTTCAGGAGTAAAAATGGCGCAGTTATATCTAGTCTGTGGCGTATTTTTCATTTAATAAATCACTAAAATTATTATTATTAAAGAGAGCAAAGATGATTATTATTAAGATTAGTATTGACGGCACGGTTGGCACAGTGGCTGAGCGATCGACTGCTGCACTGCGTGTTGCGGGTTCGATTACCGCACGAAACCAATAATTGTAAGACCTGCAGATAGTTGTTTCGGGTCTGGCTGTTTGTGTAAGTGAGTTTAAATGTTTGTAAACGCACCCACGATACAGGAGAAATTCCTAGAGTGGAGCAACTTATTTTTTTTTTAAAGTAGGCACCTAGCTATTTTTTTTAAAAATACAACACGCCAAGATTATAGGAAAACCTATTTCTTGATGATATTGTAATACCTACACAGAAAAGGTTGCCTATTCTTGACTGGGATCAAACTCAAATTAATGTTTATTATTAGAATCTCATATTATTGGCAAAGCAGTTCAAACCCGGCCATCTCAAACGGAAGGTCGTTTAATTTATAAGGTTAAGTACCTACGGTGAAATATTCCTGTTTTCGTCCTTTGCCAAATATTTGTGTAGCTCGCATACCCGGATACGGAACCACGAAAGTAAATGGCTCCGTAAATTACAGCCATAAATAATACCTTATGTCATGGGATGATTAATTTGAACAGGTAAACTTGTTTATTTGGAAAAGGTTTACCTGTTTAGATTAAGCTCGATTAGAGAGAGAGCTCAATGGTCGATTGGTCGGGTGTATATCGACTTCGCAGCCTCGAAATGTCAATTTGTATTTGAAAAAAAGTACAAATTAAAAAAAAATATGACCATGTGTCATATATTTTTTTTAATGTGTACTTTTTTATATTATTTTCTATAACATTTTATGTAATGTTTTATGTAATCTCTTTTTCAAGACATACTTTCATAGAAAAACACGTTTGAAATCGGTAAGTTAGGGTTGCGGATTGTTCGAAAGAGATGCCGTAGCCCCGGAACATAAAGGGCAAAATAAGGAAGATGAATGGGTATTATTTGGGTCAGTAAAAATCTGACACATCACCAACCAGATCAGGAAAAATTATTTGATTAGTTAAAAAAAAAGCGTCGCATTCGTATGGTTTTTATCGATCCAACTAATTTATATCATGTTTTGATTTTCACAGTCTTTAGTCATTCTTTAATAAAAAAATCATGGTTTTCTTTGTTATATTTGTGGGTTTCTACAGATTCAAGAATGATCAAAATCGGTAAAAACTACGCCGTAAGTGTGTTTTACCCAACTTTTTCATACAATTGAGGTAATAACATATTGACATTTGATTCTGAAGACATGAAGCGGAATTGAAGTTTTTTCGATGATGGTGATAGAAAAGAGTCGAATAGAATATATTTCTTCAAAGACACAATAAATACCACGATTACAATCCTAGAAATAATGTAGGTAGGTGTAATTACAAATTATTACAATTAATCACAGGCGGCATCCTCTAATAGGTAATTAGTGTTAGGACAACAGATTCAAATCTATAAAGAGCTAAACTCTGAAACAAAATCTCATACGCTTACACAGTTAATTTAACGAATTTTATTGTGCTTTTTGTTTAAAAAATAAACGAAACCAGCTCAGTATATACGAGTCAAGTAGACCCATAAACTCATAATATAAATACACCTAAAAGCGAACAAAATAACGTAATCATGTTATATACGTACCATCTCCATTTTATGCGAGGGTTCACGTGTTTTCTCAAAGCTAAAAGGTATAAGTAAATCGTAATACGGAAAGATTTGTTTGTAATAAGAAGGTAAATGTTGGTATAAGTATTTGGGATTATTGTTCGTCTTTGATATCCTGTCAGCCATGTTTATGAATCGAGCTTATGAAAAAAAGGTTTTACAAGTTCTGCTTGAGTTGTCTAGTTTTATGTTGTAAATCTTTTTTGACACTTTCATTAGCTTCACCTACCTACAGGTAGGTACTATGTAATCAAATCTATGAAGTTAAAGGACATTGCTCTTCGCCCATACATTGTTGGCCCTGGAGCCAAGAGCATCGGAAGATGATGTACTGTATTCTTTATCATTAGGAAACTCCTTTATGATCTTATTTTAATAGCGGACTAGCTGCAGAATAGATATCTATATATATAAAAATGAAACCCATTTCCCGTTGTCACGGCATCACGCGTGAACGGCTGGACCGATTTGGCTGATTATTTTTTTTGTAGTTTTCTAATACTCTGTAGAAGGTTCTTACGGAAAAAAATAATTAAGAAAATGTCTCAGAAGATTGAAAAAAATACATTTAATTTTGCATATTTTAAAAAACGCGCGTAACGAATGTCAACGTCATTCACAGCCATAGCTATATTGAAAGAGCATCGTTCGTTCGGAAATGTGGTTACTTAATTAAATTCTATTGCACTAATTTACAAATTTTTGAAAATAACGCGCCACGGAATATTTATTTATAGATAAATATTATTAAATATACCGACTTTGACGGTAATATTAATAATACCAGTGATGATTTCATCTTAATGGAAGTATTTAATATCTAATAATAAAATATGTATATTTCGGCTGGAGCCAGGACTTGGTGAAGGCAAGTGGCCTCATGAGGTCATCCGGGCAGGACCTTGACCGATTCTCGGACATGTTGTATCAAAAACCTCAGTATATTGTTGATAACTGATTTATTAATACAAAATTACAATCAACTAATCGTTTCACTAATAAACTTTCACAATAAATTGTATTTATGACTCAGGTGTGATCCGCATCACAATTCCGAGGTGTTGACACTGCGACTGCTTCGGTAAAACTGACTTGTGCCCGCTAGCGCGCCGCCTTATATTACTCGTCCCCCACCTCGCCTGACTCATGGAGTGGTACGATGATGTCACATTGCGCACGTGCACGACGCACGTGCGCCGTTGCAGCTGTGTTTGTCTTCTCAGCGCCGACACGGCCATTCTGCACAAAGGTCGCCCTCGACCTTAAACAAAGAAAAACTGCGCAGAATATCAAGGTTCAACTATGTCACACATTACAAACGTAAGGAGACTCCCGTCCTCATCTCACATACGATACACATTGGGAAGTAAGGAGGCCCCTGTCCTCAACTTACGGATAAAGCATACTTGCAAACATAAGGAGGCCCCTGTCCTCAACTTACGTCCAGTACATACCACAAAGTAAGGAGGCCCCTGTCCTCAACTTACACTCAACACACATACTTGCAAACATAAGGAGGCCCCTGTCCTCAACTTACGTCCAGTATACACCACAAAGTAAGGAGGCCCCTGTCCTCAACTTACACTCAACACACATACTGCAACCATAAGGAGGCCCCTGTCCTCAACTTACGTCCAGTATATACCACAAAGTAAGGAGGCCCCTGTCCTCAACTTACGCTCAACACACATACTGCAACCATAAGGAGGCCCCTGTCCTCAACTTACGTCCAGTATATATCACAAAGTAAGGAGGCCCCTGTCCTCAACTTACGTTTAATACATATCGCAAAGTAAGGAGGCCCCTGTCCTCAACTTACGTCCAATATATATTGCAAAAATAAGGAGGCAACTGTCCTTAAGTTATATTATGAACAAGTTATGCAATACTTTTAGAACAGTTATGGAGTAATGAAGTTTTTTACCTTTACTACTGTAGACTTTCCTCCAGAAGTTGAGTCGAAGTTAGCAATAAGACTGCCAAGACTGACAGAGTTGGACGGTGTAGTCTGTCTACACTCGGTTGTTCCGCTAGTTACTAGTTAGCTGCACCCCTTCTACGAGCGTGTCCAAGCGCGCGCGCGAAGACGAATTCTTAGATGGCGCTGTTTGCATTGTGCCATCAATCCACGACACGGCCATCCCTGACTAGCACCCGTCCTCGGATGTAGTTCCTGTGGACAAAATATGCTCAAAGAGTAATCTAGCTCGGCTTTCCTGCCAATAAAAACAAAAGGTATCTTGGTATAGTTATCAACTTTAATGGTTTTACTATGCCCTGTCACAGTACTCCCTGCTCCACATAATTCATTGAAAAGAAATCCGATCAACAAGTTACAAAACAAAGTATCTAACAATTTTATTACTTTTTATCATAGTTCATAAGCAACGCATACTCAAATCTAATTCTCGAGAAACTTTGTGATCGGGGATCTCCCTCACACGATCATGAAGGTATTTGTATATTTGCTTAGAGTCAAGCGCCTTTAGTCGGTATCTATCCCCGTCTAACACTTCAATGATCTCGAATGGGCCTTTGAATTTAGGAACTAATTTTGTTGGAGTCTTTTCCCTCAATTTAATTAAAATAATCATTAACAACTAATTTAGAAACGTGAACCTTATTTTTATGAAATCGTTTTTATCGTAATTAGCATTTTTTTTTTTTTTTTTTTTTTGTAAAATTCTGTGTCGCATGCCCTCTCATCTCATCTAAATTAACGTCAGTCACGTCATTATCAACGGTCACTACGCCAAGAGGACGTGCTACCCTACGATCATTAACTCAAAAGGGCCAGATTCAGTCACCCTATTAATAGTGGAGTAAATGGCCAACTGAACCTCTCCCAATGGTTCCTGCCAAGAGCCGTCACGACTAGTCTTTACAGCTGTCAACATAATTTTAACATAATCTTTGATGAGAGAGCATTCGGCACCAGAATCGTAATAAAAATGGATACGACTCACCAGAATTCATCAGCGTACCGCTGGCATTACTGACTTGCTGTACCACCATCACAGAATGCTGCAAAGCTACTGGCGTTAATACCTCCTCCCGCTCCTCGGCCAAATTAACCCTCTCAGCCTCATCTGCCATCCTCCCGAAGCAGGACGACTCAACATGTCCAGTCCCGCCACAGCAATTACCCCCGGGCTCCGGACGCTCTGCGCGGCTCAAGGACTCGCTGGAACCAACGGCCCAAGACCGCCCGACCGCGTCCTCCCACCGCCCCTGCCACAATGTGCCCGTACATGTCCTGGCTTAGTCACAATAAATGAGACCACAAGAGCCATTGTAGCGAAGGGCTGCCCTCTAGGGGGCGTCCTCTCGCCCCTACTATGGAACCTAATAGCGGATAGCCTAATCCGATGCCTAAACGCCGAAGGCTTTTACACCATAGGCTACGCCGACGACATCGCTACCTGATGCGCCAAGCCCTAAGAATAATGGAAAAATGGTACGAAGAATACGAGCTAACCGTAAACCCCTCCAAAACCGAACTAGTCCTTTTTACTAGAAGAGGAAACTGACAACACTACAGCTGCCGATTTTCTTCGGCACCACGCTAAGCCTAGCAACTGAAACCAAGTACCTGGTCGTTTATCTGGACAAACAACTAAATTGGGCAACACACGGACTATATCACCACCAAAGCTAGCATATCCCTATAGCAGTACAAAAGACTACTCGGCAGGAATTGGGGTATAAGCCCCAAAATTATGCACAGGCTGTACCCCACAGTCATCAGACCCATAATAACATACGGCTGATGATGATGGCCCAGAACAGAACTGAGCACGACCCAAAAAGACCTAGAAAAACTGCAACGCCTTGCCCGTGTAGCGATCACCAGTAGCATGGGAAACCGCACCAACAGCAGCCCTACAAACAATGCTAGGGCTCTCGCCCCTACATCTCACGGTACAGGAGGAAGCGGCTCTTGCGGCTTCAGACTAGAAGTCTCTGGCACACTGAGTAATGACTCCAGGATAAAGCACACCAAAATCAAAGCAGGAGCCGTCTAAAGGCAACCTCTGTAAGTAGCACCGACCGATAAGATCACCAAGATACATTGCCTCCAAAAACATTACGACATACAGCTCACGGAGGAACCATGAGAATACACGGGATCAAACAAACTGAGAATATAATACAGATGGCTCGAAAACCAGAACGGGAACAAGGGTTGGGGTCTTCTCCTACGACCTAAACATTAAAATTTCTAAACCACTCGGAACGCTCAACACAGTCTACCAGGCTGAATGTATGGGCATTATTCAGGCCGTCGTAGCCATTGAGGCCAGAGGAGTCGCGGACACCAACAACCGAATACTCTCCGACAGTGCCTCTGTTCTTCAGTCCCTAAACAATAGCTGCTTCAACACAGCTCTAATATACGAATGCCACAACCTACTAGAACGAATGATCGCACACAACCGCAATACATTAACCTTACAATGGATCAAAGGACACAGTGGCTCCCTAGGCAACGACACAGCGAATGAACTCGTCAGACGGGCGTCCATCTCTCCAGCACTAGGACCGGAGCCAATTGAACCCATCCCTTTCAGCCAGATACGCAGCTGGCTGAAGGAACACACCTTTTCGAATGTACAGGAATCACTGAAATCCGGAAAGTGACACTGGATATACTAGGGTCACTTGCGGACGCCCTCAAGAACCCATCTGCTTCTGGAAGGAGGTGGGCTGGCTAGAGTATGCGTAGAGTAGCGGCCATCAGGTGCATGGCATACGCACAATGGTCCATTGCAAGGACTAGGTGTGGAAACCGGACCCCCCTCCAAGAAGCGGAGTCCACATGAAGAAAAAGAAGATGTCCTGCTTCCTACACCCAAAACAAAGCATATGACCGTCTCCAATGCTTCTCAATCCCGGTCGCTTTGCAGGTGTTTCATCCCGTCGAAGCTCTCGTTGTTCGACTGCAGCCGCCACCGAAACCAATTCGGGAACTGAGGAACATTAACCAGACAACAAACGCAATCTAAGGAACTCATCGTTGACGCAGCCAATCATGGCCCCCACAGCATCCCCGTCCTTGTCACCATCAATGACCCGTCTCCAGACAGGGGCCCGGTTGTCGCCAAAGGCACCGGTACCCTCCTCCATGTGAGCACTCGGAGCCGAGGAAGCTCCGAGGTCCATCCCGCTTCTGATTTCGGCTGGAGCCAGGACTTGGTGAAGGCAAGTGGCCTCATGAGGTCATCCGGGCAGGACCTTGACCGATTCTCGGACATGTTGTATCAAAAACCTCAGTATATTGTTGATAACTGATTTATTAATACAAAATTACAATCAACTAATCGTTTCACTAATAAACTTTCACAATAAATTGTATTTATCAGGTGTGATCCGCATCACAATTCCGAGGTGTTGACACTGCGACTGCTTCGGTAAAACTGACTTGTGCCCGCTAGCGCGCCGCCTTATATTACTCGTCCCCCACCTCGCCTGACTCATGGAGTGGTACGATGATGTCACATTGCGCACGTGCACGACGCACGTGCGCCGTTGCAGCTGTGTTTGTCTTCTCAGCGCCGACATATACTATGAGTTAGATTTCAGAACGCAGTATACAAACTTCGCATATAACCTATTTAGTAACCTGTGGTAATCTGTGACATACCTACATAACCGCGCTAATAATATTTTTTAAGTTTTTGATACTTAAAATTTGTTTTGTTTTATAGACTAAGAATTTTGTTGTTTGCTAATAAGTGTTTGTTAATCACGGTAAGTTCACAGCTTAATTTCGATTTTTGGTAACTTTTGATGACTACACAATATTAAAATTTGGTATACATTTGGTTATACAGAAAATATAAGGAAGTAATTTTTTATTTTCAGTTGGATTTTCATTTTTAAAAATGCCACCAAGCAGACGTGCAAACTAAGGCAAAAAAAAGAAAAAGAAGAAATATAAGATGTGAAATAGGGATTCATTTTTATATGGCGGATATTATAGATTCCAGTTCAAATTGAATAGGACTCATATCTAAGATAGGACAACTGTCAGCTATACAAAATAAAGTAGTGCATCAAAGCTATGTAAGGCGGTACGAAGTTCGCCGGGTCAGCTAGTATTTAAAAAAAATACTAGATTTTGAGGTTATAATCGAACCATAACAACCTAGTGGTCCTAGTTTATCACCTGTGACTTCTTCACTGCACGTGTAAGCGGGCACACCCTTTAGACTGGTGAATTTATTATTTAGGCAGGGTATTTTTTTGTTTTTATATATAATTGGTGTTTGCTAGCTGACAAGTGACAATGAATGAATAATTTCTTATTTTTTTATAATTTTTTGTCATAATATAAATTGTATAAAATCTGGTTCTTCTAACCTGACAGACAGATGTGTTGCTGGGGAGTTTGTTCCGCCACTTCTTCTTCCCAGCTAAAACACTAGGAAGTGGCGAAGGGCAGGGCGTTTTTGTGGCACTGTCTCTTGTAATGTGACGTTCAAAAAGTGCTGATTATCAGCCTAATTTGAATAAATGACTTTTGACTTTGACTTTGACTTTAAATATTAGGTATAATAATAAAAATAAAATTTTCATGGCTCAGCGTGATTTTTAAGAATCCGAAAAATGATATCATAATACTTTTAGCTATTTTTAATACCTACCTAGACAATTAGTAGGTACCCAACCTTTTTTTTTACGCCTAAGTGTAACATAAAAACTATTAATATTATTATATTTATAAAATAGGCGTTGATTGCGGGTGGCGGATGTTATTAGTCCGGTAAAATACTATAAAATGTACATTTTAGCATACAGCTAGTCAGTGTTTCAGAAATATTTGCAACTGACACAATAATAAAGAAAATGAACTATAGAGTATTCCGATACTCTTTATTGCACAGGGCCATTTTGGACATTGTCCTTTGACCCAGTTTCCAATTAAGCTGAAATTTTACATACATGTGTATGTTTGGATGACAAGCATGGTCAAAGTTTGTTTCCAATAAAGAACGGCCCCTATTTTTTTTTATATAAGGCGAATGACCTGTGATTTAAACTCTGTCCTTAATAAAATTTGCAACGGACCAACAAGCGCAAATGGTTACAAGTATTGAAAGACAAAAGTTACCAGCTTGCCTTTACCTGATCCTCTTCCTCTTCTTCCTGTAACCTATTACATAAAAAAGAGTTTGTACTCACCAGGTTCTTTTTTCTGGTGCACTGCAGCAGCTCACCGTACAACAGCTCTGCCTGCTGCAAGCCGACTTCGAAGGTCTTCTGGATGGTGCTGATCAGGTAATCCCGCATGGATTCCAGAACCGTCTGCTCTCCGGTCTCTGATGCATATCTGGGATGATAAAGAGTATTTTTTTATAGCACGGTCGTGGTGTACCAATTACCATATACCTTAAAAGCATTTAGCTGTAGGCTGACAGACAAACTCGTGCATCCTCGTCTCGGGAACTCAACTTCATTCAAACTACTCGTAGTCGTTAGCTTGTATACCATTGCAATGACCAAGGTAAAATAATGCATTGAATAAGGTCATACGAACACGCGAATGCAGGCCGACGACTAGCCTATGTCCGTCTCCAGGGTCTCAACAATCTCTGTATCAAAATTCATCAAAATCGATTTAACCATTTAGGCGTGAAGATGTAACAAACAAACTCATTTTCACTTTTATAATATTAGTAAGGATTTGTGCCATTTAAAGCGAAATGAAACGCTTAATATTAGTTTCAGCAAATAAGCTCTATACGTAATGTAAATTAATGAAATGTGTATTCAGAATATAAGCATTATGCCATAAGCTTTCTTAATTTAATATTTACTTAACTAATAACATGAAAGAAAATATTTGCTCTAGAACTTGACTGTGTGTGTAAACGACAACAAGTACTTAACATCAAGTGTGTGTACACTCACAGTTAAGTAGAACTTGACATTTACTTTGAGTACGTCTTAGGGACGTCCCTACCCCTACTTAGTAGTATAGGAAACGAAAATGATTTCCTCTAAATATACCTGCGATTTATGAAGATAAAATGGAATTTAAATATGATTAAAATATGATTCGCGACTGTTAAAAACAAATATGTACACAGAGTTATAAGCATTAAAATCCTTACTAATATTATAAAAGCAAAAGTGAGTTTGTTTATTTCTTTGTTACGTCTTCATTTTGGTACAAAGATAGTTGGGACTCTGGAGACGGACAAAGGCTATTTTTTTTTAAAGTGAGAAATGAGGGAGAAGGAAGGAAGAACAGGAAAAACTTGGCTTTGCTATTACAATAAATAAGGCGCAAGGGCAAAAAAAAACTACAGGTAGCAGGTACCTGCAAATCAGAAAAGGGGAACAGTGTTACCCCGAATTTAACGCGAGCGAAGCCGCTGGCAAAAGCTAGTCAGCAATAAATCCCACTCGGTTCATAGATTCCGACTGAATGATTTATTCTTCAAATAGTCGTGGGCTACTGCGGCTCTTCCACCTTAATGTGCATTCTCTCTGGCGAAAGAATGAAGTATTTTCCTTTCTCTTAGTTGATATCAATAAACATAAAGTACCATGTGCATAAAAAAAAAGTTTGAGTGTGTGCGGTGAAAAAAAAACTTTTATTTACAGACTACATTGGCCCACATTGTATTAGTATTATCATTAAAACCTATATTACTACTTAACCAAACAAACTATACAAACTGATTTCGTAGAAATTGATGCTGTGTTCAATTAAAATTTAGTTTCAACAACAACAAAAATGTCAAAATTTGACAGGAGGCGCATTTAAGCAGCAATTGTCCCCAATTATTGCACGCACATATGTCGTAGGTATTGGAGCAATAGAATACCCAAAATATTGCGAATTCTCTTTAGGTTTTCGTAATGTTTGGGATATATTTTTTGGGGTTTTAGGGTACCTCAAAAGGAAAAACGGTAACCTTAAAAGATGACTTTGTTTCCCATCTTTCTGTCTGACAAGACCCATAATCTCAAGAACGCGTGGAAGTATCGAGTTGTAATCAAAACCATATTCTCAAGTCTGTGGTCCCCTTTGGCGGAGCAATAATCGCTCCAAGTTTACGCAGTCAAAAGATATGGCTGTTTATGTCGCGAGTTTGTACGGGAACCTCGATGCGCGAGTCTGTCTCGCTTTTGGCCGATTTTTTTTTAACAAGTAAAAGCATTTTGTCGAAGTATGTCAGTAAACCGTCGATTTGTTATACTTGAATAAATTTATCTGTAAACGAAAACATAAATGGATGGTTAAGAATAATAGCTCATCTCCGTATAACGACTGGCTACTTATCTCATTTATTAACCGTAAATACAAATTAGTCCGAGAGCTGCAACATGTATTTTTATCGAATGTGATTTTTCCAACTTACTTCAACATCATACAATTTTATTTCAGCTTTTCCCAGTTACAAAATGTTTGCACGACATGATTGACATGAAACCAGGTTCTCGATAAGATCCGAATTGAATTTCTGAAAACTAGATTTCAATCTATTCAGTACAACTCTTTCGAAACGAAATTTGGTATCCGAAAATAAATGTGAATCCAAATGTTTGCTTTCGAACTTGTCAGACCAATTTGTAACTTGTTTTTCACTCAACAAGCAACTAAATTAGTTTGTTACTCTTTGAAAAAGGAAAACGTGGCTTTATAATAACAGCCGCTTGGGTCGATCTTTAAGCCACGCCGCGCTTGACTCCTTTCTAGGAGTCGGTTAAAATCATTTCGCAATTAATACGTTTCCAATAACCAAATAATTACCGTCTACAAAGTTCCCGACGTAAAGTCTAGGCCGATATTAAATTGAAATAGAGAATCGGATTTCCTTTGACAAATATCTCGGCAGTACTTACTTGAGCTGTTTATATTTCTTGAAATGTGGGTAGTGGAAGGGTATGTGGTTTCTAAATTGGCGAAGTTAGACGATTAAAATAATGTGTAGAGGAATGTTAGTAGAATTATATGGTACTAGCTGTGCCCAGCCGTTTCAGTCGCTGCTCTTAAGAGTCATAGTTTGACGTTAATCCTTACTTAATCCTCACTAATATTATAAAAGCTAAAGTGAGTTTGTTTATTACGTCTTCACGCCTACATGACTAAACCGATTTTGATGAAATTTGGTACAGAGATAGTTGGGACCCTGGAGACGGACATAGGCTAACTATTTTTAAAAAAAGATTGAAAAATGAGGGAGAAAGAGGAAAAAAAGGGAAATCTTAGCATTGCTATTACAATAAATAAGGCGCTAGGGCAAAAACTACAGCTAGCAGGTACCTGCAAATCAGGAAAGGGGAACTGTGTTACCCCGAATTTAACGCGGGCGAAGCCGCGGGCAAAAGCTAGTAATATTATAAAAGCGAAAGTGAGTTTGTTTGTTACTTCTTCAAGCCTAAATGGCTAAACCGATTTTGATGAATTTTGGTACAGAGATATTTGGGATCCTGGAGACGGAAATAGGCTACTTAAAAAAAAAAGATTCAGATACCTTGCCTATTCTGCATGAGGACAACCTCATGCGGAATAGGAGGAATAAAGATATATTTTTATCACGGAAGCCGTAGGCATCAACTACACACATCAAAAGTATCTAGGGATCAACATATATTTTTGCAATAACTTTTCTCCTGATTGATATTAATTAAAATTTTCTTTAAGGATTCATCAAATAAAGTGTTTTCGTTTGTCACAGTAACGATAAACCTGCAAGTCACCTTTGCATTAATAAAGAAATTTGCCATTTTCCTAATAAAGGGATTTTTGACATTTGAACCACTAACATTAAAGTTCGAAAAAAAGACTGAAATAACAGTTTTCTTTAAAATTTTATTGGGTAACTTAAACAATTAATAATCCGTGTTTCTACCGCGAACACTAACAACACAAGAACATCGGTTTGGCATACTCAAAATGAGTTCATCCAAATCACGCTGTGGAATGGCCGCCCATGTTCGTTGCAACAACAAAAAAAGGTCTTCTTGCGACTGGATACCCTCCATATTCGGCAGAGCTCTTCTCTGTAGCATATCCCATGCATGCTCAATCGGGTTCAAGTCTGGCGACTGAGCAGGCCAGGGCAGGACATTGATGTTAGCTGCGGCGAGAGTCTGTCTTACAACTCTTGCGGTGTGCGGTCGTGCATTATCATGCATTAACTGAAATAAGGGACCGATTTGCACTTGTAGAGGAACGATGACGTCTGATACAATCGTCTCAGCATAAATTTGAGCGTTGAGGTTGCCTCTGATCCAAATCAACTCAGTTCTTCCGCCGATCCAAATACCCGCCCATACCATGATGGTTCCACCACTATAAGGATGGACTTCCTGGCAGGATTTTAATCGCTGTTGGCGTCCAGGGGTTCTCCAGTGTCGTATACGTCTTGTATCCGGTCTCATACCAAAACGAGACTCATCAGAAAAGCACACGAAACGCCATTGTTCTTCTGCCCAATTTCTGTGTTCAAGAGCCCATTGATATCGAATCCTACGATTGTGCATTGCTATAGGTGGTACCCGTAGCGGTCTTCGGGAATGAAGGTTCACTTCATGCAAGCGGTTTCTGACTGTTTGGTCGCTAATTAAGTTCCCTGAAGAGTGATGAAGCCTCACGGCTAACATCATGGCGGTTATTGTTGGAGCTCTTCGAGTTAAGATTTGAATGTATCGGTCTTGTCTCCGTGTGGTGCAGCGATACCGTCCTCCATGGCGCTCAGCCACGGTACCAGTGCTTCGGTAACGTGTCCAAAGTCGACTGATAACACTCTGACTTGTATTCAGAGCTAAAGCTACAGTACGTTGCCGGGAACCAGCTTCTATCATTCCCACGGCTCTGAGCATTTCTTCCCTGCTTAAATGACGTCGCCGCTCCATAATAACGTTGGTTTTAATCAGTAGTAGGGAAACAGTAGCACTAATAATGTCTTCAATGCGTTGTATGTTTTTATAGGGAAAATATTGACAGCTTATTTTCATCTTTTACTCGAATTTGATTGAGAGTTCCTGATTCAAATTATGAAATGCACCAAAAAGGATCCATATAAATTTATAAAATCATAAATTTATTACAAAGCCACATCTCAATCTCAAGAAATCCGCATAAAATGCTTGATCCCTAGACACTTTTGATGTGTGTAGTTAATTACAAAATGGCATTTAAACATTCTGATCGTTATAGGGTTCAAATCCGGGCAAGTACTAATGTGACTTTTTAAATTTATGTGTATTTCCTTAGTTTATCTAGGACATCACAGACATCGGTGACAGAAAACATAGTGAGGAAACCTGGACTTATAATTAACTAGCTTTTGCCCGCGGCTTCGCTCGCGTTAAATTCGGGGAAACACAGTTCCCCTTTCCTGATTTGAAGGTACCTGTAGTTTTTGCCCTTGCGCCTTATTTATTGTAAAAGCAAAGCTAAGTTTCCCCTTTTCTCCCTCATTTCTCACTTAAAAAAAATATTAGACTATGTCCGTCTCCAAGGTCTCAACTATCTCTGTACCAAAATTCATCAAAAATGGTTTAGCTATTTAGGCGTGAAGACGTAACAAACAAACTCACTTTCAATTTTATAATATTAAGTAAGGATTTAAGTCTAAAATCGCCAACCTGTCCTGAGCAAGCATGGTGATCAATGCTCGTGCCTTCTCTGTTTGAGAAAAGGCCTCTCCAGGCCCAGTAGAGGGACAGTAATAGGCTTGTATATTAATACTTACTTGTGAACAAAAGCGATGAGATCCGCCGCGCGTCCACTGCCATCACAAACGACGACAGGTACTGGAGGTGTGTCGGTGACGTATTCCAGCACGGCGCGCACGGTGTTGGTGCCACCTTCTATCACCAGGCAGACCACGGGGGTGGAGGAGTGTGTGTCTGAAACAATGACACGGTGATCAATATCACGTGATTATCATCTGCCTAGCCTTTTCCCAACTATGTTGGGCTCGGCTTCCAGTCTAACCGGATGCAGCTGAATATCAGTATTTTACATGGAGCGACGGGATAATACGATACCCCTTGACTGGTTGTCAGACTTTCGGAACACTGATTACCTGTAACGACTATCAAAGATCAACAAATGACAGCCGGGACCAACGGCTTAATGTGCTTTCCGAGGCACGGAGGAAACTCGATATGTAACGGGTGGTCACCCATCCACAGACCAATCTAGGCAAGCGCGGTTTAACCTAAAGATCGATCCCCTCGGGTCGATTTTGCTGCTGTTATTTAGCCATGTGCTCCTCAATATCACGTGTTATGGAATAAAAAAAGACGCTACGGCGGCTTAGATCTGGAATCTGTTAAACTTATTTTTGCACAAAGTAAGAAAAAGTATTAGCTCGTAAACCCAATTAAGTACAAAAGTATGGCCAAATTTTCTTATTTTTAGGGTTCCGTATATCAAAAACAAAAATTTGGGAAACATTATTAGATCACTTTGTTGTGCATCTGACTGTTGTCAAGACCCTTTATCTCGGGAACGCGTGGAGGTATCGAGCTGAATTTATAATTGACTAGCTAGCGCCCGCGGCTTCGCCCGCGTGATATCGAAAAAAAAGTATCCTATGTGTTATTCCAGACCATAATCTACCTCTGTGCCAAATTTTATTAAGATCCGTTCAGCTGTTTTGACGTGAAAGAGTAACAAACATACATCCTTACATTCTCACAAACATTCGCATTTATAATTTTATAATTGAAGACAAAAAATCAACCCTCCAAAAAAAGATATGGGTGTTTATGTCGCAAGTTTGTACCCTTGGTGCAAGAGTCTGACTTGCTCTTGGCCGATTTTATTATGTATAATAATACTAATTGTATTTGTTGCAAACAATATTTAACTAAAATACTTAGGATATTTGTATTTTCGATTCAAAAATCGACGTATGGACATTTACACCACGCGCTCGTGGTGGTTGACCTAGGCCCCAGGTTGTCGTCAGTGATGATGACCGGTAGCACGTGACCACAGTGCAGTCGGGCATATTTGCACAACGAGACTCAGGAGAGACCTCTATAGTCTCCCCAGGGGTGTGGCTTAACAGACGTAGCATAGGGGCTCCGGACAAGTCTATTAAGAGGAAACAGTGCCTCCTCTCATGTGCGGATTGTGATCACTATGGTGATTTTAATGCGGTTAAAGCCCCACGCTCCCGGGTTTTATCCCCAAAGACTGGTCTCCTTTTAAAGGTTTTACCCCCGATAACACGAAAGGCCCTAGGTTGTTAATTTAAAACGTTTCAAGACGTATTTCACTTTAAATTTTAAAACAGTTTTTTAAGTTTTAGATTCTTTGATACCAACTCTGTAGATTTAAAAGATTAACGTTGATGAGGTTTAAGAACTTAGCTTTATTCACTTGAATTAAAAAAAAAAACTAGTGAGCTATGGAAAATAGATTTTGCTACTTTAGGATTTTTTCCCGTAAACTCACAGACGCAAACAGTCAGACTTGGAACAACTATCTGTAGGTCATACCAATTTGTTCCGTGCGGTAAACGAACCCGCGACAAATAGCGGAGCAGTCAAACGCTTAGCCACTGCGCCAACCGTGTCGTCAAAAACTGTTATTAAAAAAAAAGGATTAAAGATTTTCCCGTCAAAGTGCAATAATTCGCTTGATTTGCGTTAATAAAACCACAAAACCAAGTGCTATAAAAAGAATGGCGCGAAATACGCAGTATACATCAAAGCAAAGTCGTAACGGTCAGGCAAAGGGAAATGGCCATTCAGCCACTAAGGGAGGGACAAAGAAAACAATGTGTCTGCGACTGACGTGTCGTGTGTCAATGTTCTTACAAGTGTTAATACGACCTTTTAACAATGGTTATGTTTAATTGGGTCTAAAATACATTAGCTCAAGACGTTCTTGTGTGTGCCAGTGTGCCAACCTTACAAACTGATAGTACCTAGCCCACGTTCCCGCATCTGGTCACACACCGGATGCGCGACCGGTCTAAAATGTCACAATATTTGATGTAGGTTCGAAAATTCCATAACTCAAAGAGTAAAATAATCTGGAATTACTTACAGGGTCTATTCTTGGCACTTAAACTAAGTGTATGGGTGAAATTTGTTTTGTACTGTAAATACCCCACTGACAAACTCATAGGGGGACACTCCCCGTGCAGGCCACGCCTCAATAGTGGCGGCAAGTCCCCTCTTTGAGGAGTGGCTGGAGAGGCGTCATGGCGTCCTCACCTACCGCCTGACGCAGGTCCTCACCGGACACGGAAATATCGGGAGGTTCCTGCACATAATCGGGCGGGAGGAAATGCCCGGGTGTCACCATTGTGACAATCGCCCGGAGGACACGGTGGAGCACACAGTGGCCGTCTGCCCAGCTTGGGCGGAGCACCGCCGTGACCTCGTAGAGGCGATCGGCGGCGGCGATCTCTCGCGTCCGGCCCTGGTTCAGTCCATGGTCCGGAGCGAGAGGGAATGGGTAGCGGTCACCTCCTTCTGCGAAGCAGTCATGCTAGCGAAGGAGCAACCCAGCCGCCGCGGGAGACGCTCCAGGCGTCGGGCGCCGCGAGACGACTCCCGGCCACCGTAGATGCGGGCCTGTGGACGGTGAGCAATGTGTAGCTCACCGTCCGTCCGTATATTGACGACAGGCCGTGTCGATGGCGCGTTTGTGTTTCACGCGCGCCTCAAAGAGATGTCAGCAAAGCAGAGGGGCCTGTCAGGGCCTCCGCCTGCCGGGGTTGCGGGATGTTCGAAAGAGATACCGCGGCCCCGGAACGTAAAGGGCAATAGAAGGAACATGGGTGGGTTTTAGTCAGTACAAGTCTGACACTCCCCCCGAGCGGGGAAAATTATTTGTTGATTTCCCACACCAAAAAAAAAATAGGGGGACACTTAGCGATAGCGATGTAGCTCCAAAAATTACACCAGCCACCACCAAACAAAAAAAAATGATATACCCAATCGTACATTAGGATCATTCTAAATAATGGCAACACAAATCCTTTTATATATGCAAATAGTCAAATACGTAAACATATAAGGTAAGCTATTCACGACGCACTAAAGTCTCTAAATTCTGACAATATCTAGGATCGTACTGCTATAAACTGCTTACAGTAATCCAATAAAAGTTTCAACGACAACACCTGAACTAGGGTTTATGTCAAAAAGAAGCTTTTATTTGAAGCCGTAAAGCCTGTTTATGTAATTTTTACAGCTTTCGGATGAATAGGTATTTTCTTGAAGTGTCTTCGAAGGGACTTGCACATGTCATTGTGAATTTATTGTTTTTTTTTACCCGCCAAAATCAAAAGGAGGCCATTCTAAATTTGAAAAGTGTTTATTTTATGCATGGCCACGCATAACTTTTTACAGAGACGACTGATTTGAATGATTCTTTTTTAATTTTTCATAATATTTTTCTTTTTTTGTACATTTACATTCTTTTCTACCGTTTGTTTGTGAATGTGTGAACATTGTATGCCTTGTAGATTCCTAGATGCTTATTCATTTCCTTAACTTTTATTTTGTTGTTGTAAATTAAGCAACGACTTATTGTCGGGCCTACGCTGTCATCCCATACGTACTAACGCTGCCGCGCTGTAGGTATCATAATCGCTCTGAACAACCAAATAATTTCAAAAGACTAAACATGGAGATTCTTGCCGTTTCTTCTCCATAGGAAACGACCAACCTGAACTTAATGGTTTGATATTGAAGAATAGAAAAAGGTGGCTGGTAAAGATTGATTAGTTTAGTCACTGTAATTAACTAATCTTTCTTGAGTTTTAGCTTTATAAGGTGTTAGTAAATCTTGGTAACAAAAACTGTGACAAAATTTATGTCCTTAATTTTGTAGCTTCTTACAAATTTGGGACACATGTCTTGTTCCCGAAAAGAGCTACGAAGTAAATTTATCATAAACATAACGTTTTTTTTTACATGTTTTTTTTTAGCTTGCACTAAAAGAGTGATAGATATGAATGTTGATGGATGGATAAGTAGAGAAAGGCCAAGAAAAGATGGATGGATTGTGTACGGAATGGTATGAAGGAAAAAAAAAGAGTAAATAATGCCGTGTCATCTGACAGGGGAGAATGGGCGAAGAAAACTGCCAAAAAGCCAGCACATAATTGCGGATCGATCACTTCTGGAGAAATGAATGCATTGGATGGATAACTATTAAGTTGTAATACTGATGACGAACTTATTGTAATCTATATTTTAAGTACTGTTCTCAAGTAAGTGACTATGTTTTTATTGAGAATAAAATTTCTTTAAACCGAAACCGAAACTTATTGCGCCGACCCCAAATATCAATAAAATCAAAATATTTTTATTTCACATAGGCCTACATGGACACGTATTAAACGCCGAGAAAAGGTGCACGGTTCGGGTTAGTCGTTTATGGAGAAGAACCGGCAAGAAACTCCATGGTTACTTTTTTAAAATCATTTGGTTTTACAATGTTGTTGTTACAGCGTTAGTACTTACTATGAGAGGACAGAGTAGGCCCGACAATAATTCATTGCTTACTTTACAAAACGTAAAATAAAATCATACGCTAACAAAAGTTAACAAGCGTCAAAGAATCTACAAGGTCAACCATGTCCGAGCGGACATGGTTGGCCTTGTCATTTATGTCATGGTAAAAAAGAATCTATACAAGATTAAGAAAAAACATTGCAAAATAGAATGGAACAAGGGCAGGTTGTTGTTGTTTTCTTTTGCGTCCGGGGATCGAACCCGCAACACGCAGCGAGGCAGCTAATCGCTAGGGCACGCCACAATAGTGGCAGTAAGTCCCCTCTTTGAGGAGTGGCTGGAGACGCGTCATGGCGTCCTCACCTACCGCCTGACGCAGGTCCTCACCGGACACGGAAGTTTCGGGAGGTTCCTGCACATCATCGCGCGGGAGGAAGCGCCCGGGTGTCACCATTGTGACGATCGCCCTGAGGACACGGTGGAGCACACAGTGGCGATCTGCCCAGCGTGGGCGGAGCACCGCCGTGCCCTCGTAGAGGCGATCGGCGGCGGCGATCTCTCGCGTCCGGCCCTGGTTCAGGCCATGGTCCGGAGCGAGAGGGAATGGGAAGCGGTCACCACTATCTGCGAAGCAGTAATGCTAGCAAAGGAGGTGGCCGGGCGTTTGAGGGAGAGAACATCTGCCCAACCCAGCCGCCGCGGGAGACGCCCAGGGCGCCGGGCGCCGCGAGACGACTTCCGGCCACCGTAGATGCGGGCCTGTGGGCGGTGAGCAATGGGTAGTTCACCGTCCGTCCGTCGATTGACGACAGGCCGTGTCAACGGCGCGTTCGTGTTCCACGCGCGCCTCAAAGAGAGTCAGCAAAGCAGAGGGGCTTGCCAGGGCCTCCGCCTGCCGGGGTTGCGGGTTGTTCGAAAGAGATACCGCGGCCTCGGAACGTAAAGGGCAATAGAAGGAACATGGGTGGGTTTTAGTCAGTACAAGTCTGACATGCCCCCCCGCTCCGCCCAGAGCGGGGGAAGTCATTGGATGATTTCCCAACCGAAAAAAAAAAAAAAAAAAAAAAAAGGCTGCTAATCGCTTAACCAACCATGTGGCAAATATTAACAGCGTCTGTGACCATTTAACGTGATTCAAGTATCTTATTATGATTCAGCTGAACCAGCCATTCTAGAACCCAGATTTACGGTTCACTAATCACAATCAGTGGTCTAATATAGGGGCGGCGAAATTTGTACATCCGTGTTGCGGTAGACCGCGGGCGTCCAGTGAAATGTTACGGCACGCTTGCGTAATTATGCCAGTTTTCACTAATACTAGATGATACCTAAAGGAAAGCCCAAATATTGAGAGAACAAAAAATTTGTAATCTGCTTTTGTAGTTATCGATAAATGCAGTCAACTAATACAGACAGACTGCTTTGTTGGTCCTGGGTTCGATTCCCGAGTCTGTCAATGTGCTATTGTTTTTGGAACGAAGTTCCTTATCGCGCGTTGCGAAAGGGGGCTAAACGAAAAAAATAAAACCAAAAGTTGTAACGACACTTTTTGCTTAAGACCATAAGTTGTAACGACACTTTTTGCTACAGTTGTAAGCCGTGCGGCGTGCGCGTGTTTCTCTGTCTGTCTCTCTCTCTCAAAGAAAGCAAGCCAGTTATTTTCGTTTCGTCTTTCTATTTCGCATTGAACAGTGTAGTGTCGCGACGATTATTTTTGTTGAGTGTATACAGGTTTTTTGTACATAATAAATAATAACTTCGTTCCATCCGGCTGTCCCTTGACACCTCTCAAGTTTTTTTTATATTAAGAATTTCTCAGTAGCAGTCACAGAATCCGAAAATGTGCCCGGCTGATTGCAATAGCCTACTAATACATGGGTACTTAAACAAATGATGAAATTAACGAATGTAGGTGTATTATTAAGTACCTACACGTCTGTCTATCCCTTTTGAGTTGAAAGGCTTAATTTTATGTCATGTAATCCCAATTTTCAGTATCTAATCACAGTTTAAAATCAAACTGGGTAATACCATGTCTTTCGCACTCGGGGTTTATAGGGCGTAATTTGTGCATTCGTGTTGTGGTGGACCGCGATCATCAGGGTGACACGTTGTGGGGAGACGCCTGTAGGTAGCTGTGCATGTAAGGCCGAGAGGAAACCGGGATTAACACGGTTTGGTAGCGAGAAATCGGAACAATTTGCACAGGTTCTTCCAGAGCTGTGCTGTGAGCTCCCCATAGCACAGCACAATGCTGAGTGGTAACCTGTTTGTCGCAGTCAAGGCGTGCAGGCTGTCGACGATTTTGTTCCATCCTGATGTATTTATAAATATTTGTGATGCCTTGTGTGTTTATTGTAATTTTGTGTGCTTGTTGTCATTGCGACAAATTAATGATAAATTAAGGTTTTTTCACAAACACTGTTACACGTCTTTTTTAATATTTATTTTTTCTTTCTGTGTTATTTTATAATTGTTATTCAAAGTAAGTGTATAAACAATATTAACGCATGTAACGTGTGGGGCTTGTAAACAAAATTACGAATCGGCGCGATGCGAATTCGCAATGCAGAAAACTACGACAGAATTTATTGCGATGCGATTTCGTGCGAAGGCGTCTCTCAAGATTCGGGTGACCATTCCTTCGACGACCATCAGCCGTACTGAACGTGTTTTGGTAACTTGAAATAAATAGAAGTGCGTGCTTCTGTTATTGCTAAGAAGATATAGGAAAAAGAAAGTAAGAAGAAATTTGGTTCATACATTGATTACTATTATTAACGCCGATGGGTTTTTTTATTATTTTAGAATGAACATATTTTCATTCGATCAGCATAAAAGTTTATTTTCTCCATTTTTTTGCTGAGAACGGACTAAAATGACGTCTACTAGTTCTTACGATGCGACGTCGAATCACTGTTTTGTGTTAAAGCACGTAAACTCATGAACTCGTAGCACAAATACGAGCTACGCCGTAGCACGTCGCGTAGCAACACAGATTTACGCAGTAAAAATAATACTGTGGTTCTTTGACATCGTGTTTTTAAAAGCGATAAACTTTAACAGTCCCAAAAAAAGAGTTCGCTTAGTATAGTTCCTCCTCTACGGCTATTTTCGTATCTTGGGAACCATTCTTTATTTTTTTAAATAAAAGCTAGGAGTACGATCTGCGAAAAGGGTGGAAAAGTTATTTGTAAGGCCGACCGTTTTTAAACGCACCTATAATAAAAAGTAAAAAAAAAATATATAGAAAAACTGGTTTGGGCAGAAATAAAAAGAGGAAAATTTAGGCGGCCTATGTCGCGAGAGCTAATTAGAGCTAAAAGGTCACCAACTACTTCTGTTTAAAAATATCTTTAAAAATAAAAATTTTGGTATTGGAATTAATCATATGTATGGTTAACAACTGCTTATGTATTGAAGAGGATAGAGTAAATGAGGGGCTGAGAATTATTTTAATTTTAGTACAGTTAATGAAAATGGACATAGATGCCTGTGAATATATATTTCTTAGTACGTTCAACAAACGAGATTAGCAACGAGGCTTGCCAGATGCTTCTTTGACCTAACCATTGAGAAATTATTTATTTTTATCCGGTATCAATTGTCACATATTTTTAATCAGATTTAATATCTTCGTTATTTATATATGAAGCGTTAGTGGGTTGCAGTAAATAAGCACACAAAAGCTTACGGAAAGGAAGAAGTATATTGTTTGATTGCTCACACTGTACAAAGTTCACAGATAGATATAAGGCGATAGAAGAGCACAGGAAGAAAGCGTAGACACAGTTATAGTTTAAGCACGATTTAGCGAATCTAGGCACAAATACTTTAGCACTAGGTAGAGTTCTCAATGCGGTCTCACGGAACGATTACCGGCGCGACGTGCGCATGCGACTCGTGAGGATACTCCACTGGTCGGCGCGCGCGCTACGAAAGTGAAAGAGACAGGTATATCTCACATGTAGGAGCTCGCTCAGGTAACCGGTCCGCATTCCGTAGAACCACATAAAAAATATGCACTAACAAAATAATATGTTTGTACAGTTGTCATAATATTTAATTTGAACAATATTGAAGTTTATCTTCGCTATGATTAGGTTTTAAGTTAAATAAATTATTAGATCTAACCATATACCTATACTATATTAAATATAACAATAAGTAGCTTCGCTATATTTTTTATTTCTTCTTCAACTCAAATTTAATTTATTTAATGAACTGTCTCTTTACAATCTAATCAATTTAACTTTACTCGTAAACATTAATTAAATTTGAAGAAAATTTCAACTGCCTCTGATAATCCCGGTTACTCATATCTTTTGTTGACTGTACGTCTCACTCTACTAGAGGGATCCTAAAGTTAGATTACTTCTGAACCCGCCGGTAGGAATGGAATCTTTGACAAAGTTTATATTTGCAGGAGTTTTAAATGCTGTTGTTAGGTTTTATTTCAATCTTTGAAAGTTATAAACCTAATGTTAAAAACTATCGCTGTACTAAGATACCAGTTAACATAAATAAAAGTTCGGAGTCTACGACAAGGTAGAGGTAGTCATTTCAAAGGTTTTGAATCCAAGTCAGAACTTCAGTCATCTAAGTTTTTCTTACTTTGGTTTTAGTTTGATGTGCTATTTAAGACTTTGCCAGGAATAGGAAAAGAGTTCATTTTAATTTGTGGCAAGGCTACGTTTTGGATCCTAGATAGAAAAAAGCTTTCCTTTAATAAATAGGCAGACAGGGAACATCAACTCGCATACTAAATTCTAATGTAATGTTAAAACATGAATGAAATTTTTCGTAAAAATTGCACTGCATTACATCAGATTTTTTTCATGATGAATGAAATATTCTTCTTTAGGTGGTCTAGTATATAAGCTGTTGAATTCAGGTAACAGTTTGCGTGCAAATTTTCTAAATAAAGGATATTTTTGCCTATATATAGTAAATAAATGCATAAGGCATTATTATAAATAGTCCGCCTTTGTACAGTTTCTACTTGTGCATAAATATATTGCTTAGTTTTCGATACAAACTAAATAACGAAGTTCTTAAATCCTAATAAACAACAGTGCTCAGTATATTATCACATCAAGGAAAGTTTTTATCAAAACCGACCACACGTTCAATCCTGATCGGAATTTTATCAATTTTGGCACACAAAGAAATTCACCTTAAATCTTCCTTCATGGCCGTTATAGCGGATTTAGGGGAGCACTTACTTTAGGCACATGTCTCACCGTGGACGAGAAACGATTAAATAACTACAAAATTCTGGTTGAAAAACGTACAAAAGATTTGTTTTGATTTGATGATATTAATAATTTTCAAAACGTTGCCACTAGAATTTTCTCCTGTATTTTAGATGCGTTTACAAACATTTAAACTCATATACACAAGCAGCCAGACCAAGAAACACTATTCGCAGGTTATTCAAATATTTGCTCTGTATGGGGATCGAACCCGCAATACGCAGCACAGCAATCAATCGCTCAGCCACTGCACTGACCGTGCCCATGTACAGAACACACGTGCAAGACCTCTCCGGCAATCGTAAATCGCCATCGGTGGTACAGTTGCTTTAAACTCTGCTGATATATAGGGAATATTTACTAGCACGTGACATATGCACTTATAAACTTATGGTGAAGTAAATCTGTATATTACTCTATAAAAGAATTCATTGAAGTACTTATTATAATGTGATATAAAATTATAAGAATAGTATGATATGACTTAAAATGTATAAATAATATTAATTAATAAAATATAAACTGTTTAACAGTAAAAAAAATTATGTTATTTTTTCTTTCTTATCTATACCTAATTATTTAAGTTGCAATACTTGAAAAGGCATGTAAGTTCTAAGAACCTTTGTTTAGTTAACATCAAATTCGACTCTGAAGTGACTTTGATGTATTTTTAGGGTTCTGTACCTTAAAAGGAGAGGAGGAGCTCGTGGCTAAATAATAGCAGCCGCTCGGGACGATCTTTAGGTTAAGCCGCGCTTGCCTTGGTTGGTCTGTGAATGGGTGACCACCCGTTACATACCGAGTTTCCTCCGTGCCTCGGAAAGCACGTTAAGCCGTTGGTCCCGGCTGTTATTTGTGGATCTTTGACAGTCGTTACAGGTAGCCAGTGTTCCGAAAATATGACAACCAGTCTTACCAAGGGGTATCGCATTACCCAGTACTAACTGGGTTGTGGAGGTCAGATAGGCAGTCGCTCCATGTAAAATACTGATAAGCCTATGAAAGGGTCTTTTAAGGGTATTTTAAGGTCATCATCATCTGATGATGACCTTAAAAGGAAATAAAAACGGAACCCTTATTACAACCCTTATACACCACTTTGTTGTTGGTCTTCTGAAAAAACTATTTTATAAGAATACTCGTAAATGTAATAATATTCAGGAGTCACTTGGACACATAGACTACAATATTCTATTTGAAAGATAAAGAACTGACTATTACGAGTTCGCTTATAATCTGAAATTGAATCTTAAAATCATAAGCCTATGAAAGGGTAAGGGTTTGCTTGCATTGTTGTCTGCGTATTGTTTCATTCTTTTTTTAAAGGGCTACTGGTTTTTTTCTGACCAGACAGATAAACAGCAACGTTGTTATTTTTGAGTATGAATGTGGATGGGTATATGAGTAGAGGAAGACCAAAAAATTGACCTACAGCAAGTCTCGCTCACCGAAGGTTCCGTACAAACTTGCGACATAAACAGCCATATCTTTTGACTGCGTAGATTTAGAGGGTTGATTTTTACAGGACAACGGGACCACAAAGGTGAGTATATGTTTTAATTTGAACTTGATACCTTCACGTTCACGAGATAAAGGATTTTATCAGACAGACGAACAACAAAGTGATTTAATAATCTATTGTCCACAAGAAGCTAAAACATGTCTTCTATGTTTATTCCCAATAGAGCGGACAAGCCCTAACGCAGAGCTTAGAGCCTTCTTTCCAGTGGAATTGGAAAATGACAGAACTAAGTGAAATCGTAATCCCTTTGAATAACAGTTTTTATAGGACCTATCGCTCCGTTGAGTTCATAAAAGAAGTTCAGATTGCTGTTCTTAAAACTGATGGATTAAATTTAAATTGGTTTGAAATATTCTTCGTTATCGTTCAATGTTTTAAATACTGGAAAACGTTTTTTATGCGTTAAATGCTCCAAGATTATTTGTCAAAGGTCAGAATGTGCGTTGTATCTTGCAATATAAATCTTGCTTGATGGAACGTGTTTTTTCATCTATACTTGATATTATAAAGATTTTTTTGTTTGTTTGTATCGAATAGGCTCCAAAACTACTGGACCGATTTTAATTATTTCACTAATAGAAAGCTACATTATCAGGAAGAATGGGGCAGTAACAAAAGGCAAATATTACTGTGGACCAGTTCTGAGTCGAAGCAAATTATTGTTATGTATTCACACTAGTGTATTTTCCAATATGAAACCACCTGAGTACCTAGGTACGGTAACCCGCAACCCCGGCACGGAGTCTAGACTCCGTGCCGGGGTTGCGGGTTGTTCGAAAGTGATACCGCGGCTCCGGAACAGAAAGGGCAATAGAAAGAACATGGGTAGGGTTTAGTCAGTACAAGTCTGACACTCCCCCCCGCTCCGCCCAGAGCGGGGGGAGTTATTTGAAGTTTTCGCAACCGCAAAAAAGTGCCTCGACTCTAGACAATTCTCAATCTCTCTCAATTCTAGATAAGAGTTTAAGCTAAGCTTTAGACTGCCTTGTTGGATATACAATATTTGTCCTACTAATATTTTAAATGTGAATGTTTGTGAGGATGGATGAATGTATGGATGTATGGATGTTTGTTACTCTTACACGTCAAAACGGCTGAGAGGTAGATTATGGTCTGGAATAACACATAGGATACTTTTTTTTTCGATAATAACGTGGGCGAAGCCGCGGGCGTCAGCTAGTACTTTATAAATAAGAGTTTTGCTGACTGAAAAATTACTAAAATAAATCGAAAATAATTTGTGATTGTGGCGATATCATCCTAAATCGATACAAAAGTCATTTTATGGCACAAGAGCAAATAATTTATAGTTTCACTACATCCACATCTTACGATACCACCAGAAAGCGCAGGTTAATAAAAGCCCATATCTTATAATACGGCAATGTAAGGGGGCTCATTCCCATGGATTTCGTACTGAATATGAATGGCTCGCGTATAATGGAAGATAGGAAGCAATAATGTGGCAGCTTTTGTTTTCTCTCGTTTGTTTTTTGGATATTATAGGATACGGTTTGTTTGTTTTTGTAAAGAGAATCTTGGAACCTCTTGTTATTGGAATCATAATGCTTTGGTGATGTTTTCATTTCGTCAGTTAATAATACGTAATCATGTAGCCCGTATTACAATCGAACTTAAACGTAACTTACGAAATGTGGGTGTGCTGTTACCTCTGCTTAACCCTTCTGGTTTTACATGCATGATTATCGCTCGTTTGAAAGGGGGTTTGAAAGACGGAAAAAAAGACCAAAAGATGTAAAGACACTTTTTGCTATAGTTGTAAGCCGTGCGGCGCGTGGCGTGCGCGTGTTTATCTCTCTCTCTCTCTCTCTCTCATAGAAAGCAAGCCAGTTATTTTCGTTTCGTCTATTTCGCATTCAACAGTGTGGTGTCGCGACGATTATTTTTGTTGAATGTATACAGGTTTTTTGTACATATAATCATTGCAATTTTCCATATAAAAAAAAACTAGCAACCCGCCCTGGCTTCACACAAGCACAAATTTTATAGATGTATTGAATCACTCTATTGATTAAAAAAACCGCATCAAAATCCGTTGCGTGGTTTTTAAGATCTGCAAGCATACATAGGGACAGACAGACAGCGGGAAGCAACTTTGTTTTATACTATGTAGTGATTCTCGTGTCACAGTTTTAGTTGACATACTTAGAAACGGCTTTTTTTTTTCGGGTGGGAAATCATCAAATGACTTCCCCCGCTCTGGGTGGAGCGGGAGGGCATGTCAGACTTGTACTGACTAAAACCCACCCATGTTCCTTCTATTGCCCTTTATGTTCTGGGGCCGCGGTATCTCTTTCTAACAACCCGCAACCCCGGGTCGCTTATATGAATTATATAGGCTTTTTTAAATAAACTTATTAAAAATACCTTGCCGCTGAACAAACCTTTACTTTTTTTTTAAATTATGTGAGCTTCCGGCAAATGTCAGGAGCAAGGGATCCCTCGTTAAAATGCTTGCAAATTGCATGCTTTGTAGCCGAGGACAGGCTCATAATGATGTAAATATTTATGACTGACCTCCTTACCTACTTTTGTTTTTTTTTTTAAGTTTGCTTTTATGGACTTTTGTATTTTGAGAAATTGGAGTACTTTTTCATTTTTATTATTTTATAATGGAGTTGACTCTATAGCTGTTTCATTAATTTAAGTGTGTACCTATATTATGTTGTGTACCTAACATGGTAATTATTTCCATAAATATTATCACATTATTATTAGTTTCTTAATGTTATTCTTGTTATTTTTATGGTGTACATAATAAAGAATATTCTATCTATCTATCACAAATAAAAGATAGAATATTTTAATGTCGATGATTTAATTTAATTTTGTTTTGATGTTAAGGTAAAGATTATTTATTATTTATAGACACACAAGTATACCAACCGATATGGAATAAACCTTATTTTTTTAATTAAGGAATCCCACCAATACTCGCGCTTCCGTACATTAACATTCTCGGCTATCCAGTGAGCCGAGCACGCGTATCGACCGCGCATACAGACATGTTGGCGCACTCAAATTAAATATACTGTGTAAGTGTGTATACAACTATACACAGCCTATAATATCAGTCAGACAGGCCACAGCGGGGACGCGACTCAAGCGGAGCGCGGGGGGGTGGGTAACCCGCGCATTGCCCCACCCAACACGCTCAGTGACCTGCGCGCCGCGCCGCTTGACGAACGCGTACCCGCCAACAAAATGGCCGACGCGGTAAACGTTGTCTTTCCGCGCAAATTAGTCAAGGAATTCATTACCTTATACCAGAATCTACCCTGCTTGTGGGACAGACACTGCATTTCATACAAAATGAAGCACAGAAGACACGAAGCAATCACGAAATTGACGCAGCTTGTTCAGGAATACGATCCGAGTGCGACCCGAGTGCATGTTTTGAGAAAGATTGAAAGTCTGAGGGCTTGTGTGAGGAGGGAACACAAAAGAGTGCTGCACAGTAAGACAATTGCGACGAACGAAGAAGAAATCTACACTCCACATCTGTGGTATTACGATTTATTCACGTTCATGTTCCAGACTGATGAGATGAATCAGAGTTATGATAAATTGAAAGGAAACCCTTCCTCGCCTCAGGCCGAGGAAGACGATCGCGAGGTAAGTGAACTCGTGCGTGGTCGGCTGATTATTCTACCGGTATGTTATTGGTACCGGTATCGGTAACTCTGCCTAACCGTTGAGAGGTTCTTGGCGTGATGTTATCTGACAACACGGTCGTAGCGCGGTCACGGTATTGTAAGGTGGAAGGTGTGAAGGTGGAAGAATCCTATAACTATAGTTATATATACTTTTATCTAAACTATAATCCATTCCAATATTTTAAACAGGAAAGATTTTTTTTGTTTGTTTGTATAGGATAGGCTCCAAAAGGACTGGACCGATTAACGTTTCGGTTAACAGGTTGGCTAGGTAGGTAGGTACTGAATAATTAATGATGTTAGTTCAGTTATGAAAACTTACCTAGGTATTGAAATCTACAAGGTTACACAAGAATAGCTAGCGAAACTCGAAAAACGTTACAGGTTTTCGAAAAAGGTCAACACATGAAACCATTATTTTTGTTGTTGTTTATATTAAGGAATAAATTATGGACGATAGTATTATCACATAGGTGTACTTCTTCGCTTACAATCGGAATTTCTCCTGTATCGTGGGTGTGTTAACAAACATTTAAACTCACATACTTAAACAGCCGGACCGGGAACAACTACCCTTAGGCCATTTAAATATTTGTTTTTGTTGAACTTAATTATACCTAGACAAGGCACCCGAGTGCAACAAACGGTACCGATATACGTCAAGACGTCATCTGTCTGAGTGTCGAATTTTGATAAGTCTAAGTAGGTATATAATAATAATTTGTGTGCTCTCAAATCATAGTAATTGAAAAAAAAACAACCTAAAGTAAGATTTTATAATGCTGGTAACACTATTTCGTAGTAAATGTCAATTTGATTGATACATAAAAAAAACTTTTTGTGTACGCAAAGAGATTTTAAACCTACTTTTGAAAGAAACTACTTTTTAGAATTTTAGGATGGCTTGACAACCATGCATTGTATTCCAAACCTAACATGTATGCAAAATTTCAGCTCAATCAAATTTAAAGCATTTATTTCAATTAGACCATTACAGGCACTTTTGACTGTCATGAAAACAAAAAAGATGCCACTACAGTCCCAGTCACAAGACAAAATAACTTGTGAAAGTACTGTAGTTGCCCATTCCAGAGCGTAGATCTCTATTGAGAAGAATGGGCAATAAATCGGTCTTCGGAAAGTATTTTTTTACATAGTTAATAAAAAGTGACTAATAAAAGCGACTTAACATTAGAGTAATCTAACTTTGCCTTCAAACTAAGGGTAGGAAACTATCTCGGTTTCAGAGGTTAAGCAGCGGTACGGGTAATCAGTGACACGACACTGATTGCCCGCATCTGGTTGGGCTGGAAACCGACACCGGAGTTCGTGAAAGGAGGTTGGGACGACTTGCAGTATATTTGGCGACGACCCTTGTTTAGAGATGGGACACAGGTGTAAAAGGGAAAAAGGAATAGTCTGACGGATGTTACTTGTTTTATCAGTATTTAACCTACATTGAATTAAATAGGATGACCTGGTATTGTATCATCAACGAATTTCAAAGATTAGTTTTGCTTTAATTAAATTATCACTGAGAAAAACATTAGCTGTACATACATACATTTCCTTACGTTTCCCCATGGGGGTAGGCATAAATCGACGAACATGTCGTCATTTGTTGATGATGAACTGACGTATGAAAGGCACGTTCCTGGACTATTTGCATTTGAACACATCACTAAACATGATCCCTAAAGTTTTGTGAACTTAGGAGTCTTATGGACTCATGGCCAGGTGTGCAGGGGCATTAATTTTAAAAGACCCTGCCGAACTTTGAAGTTAAAACAAAGTTGAAATTCATTTAGACGATCAAGATATGTGAACCTGTTGGAAGCTGCTTAAGCGGAAAATTTTCTTTCAACTAGCTGTCAAACATTACGTTGTGCTAATAAAAAATACGAAATATCGCTCTGTAGATTTACAGCTGTATTTCACTTAAGTAAAGATAATTTAGTACAATATAAATTAACATAATCATCTGCCTAGCCTTTTTTTTAATCATTTTAGGGTCGGTTTTCAGTCGAAGTCAGTTAGAATAGACTGGAATATAATATTCTGTAGTGGTTACCGAAATTGTAACACAACTGTTTTATGGTATTGCTAATTATAGTGTCTTATATGAAGCGACTCCATATTTGACCTCCACAACACAGTTAGTACTAATAAATGTGGTATTAGCCTCTATAATGACCTAAGTCATCAAGCAGGTGCCAAACAAAGGAATGAAACAAACAAAAGTCACCGACTTTCGCAAGTAAATTTATTTTCCATTT
Source organism: Ochropleura plecta (assembly GCA_905475445.1). NCBI lineage: Eukaryota > Metazoa > Arthropoda > Insecta > Lepidoptera > Noctuidae > Ochropleura > Ochropleura plecta. The sequence continues at coordinate 5,135,311 of FR997740.1, read as the reverse complement.
TTAAAGTGGTTTTAGCTTTTATTTCAGCCTTTTTAGTTTTTGTATGATAGTATTACACACAAACTGTTATCGAGTATTTATTTTCCATTGTTACTAAAAGATAATAGCTTGGGAGGTAGCGTTGCATTTTTGATGGTGATTTCTGTACGATTAATTTTGATTGAAATTGATAGCTTAGATATGGGCAATAATTGAATCAAGCGTCAGCAGGCGCACCCGGGGTGGATCAAGTGGGAAAAAAAATATTATTATGTCAAAAAATAAAAAAACCAAAAGTGTAATCTGGTCGTTTGAAAATTTGAATAGCAATAGTTTAAACAATAATAATAATTATAGAAATAATTTTTTAATATTTTTTTTAATTTTTTTATTATTTTAATAGCATAAAGAATAATATGTATCAATTTCATTCGACCAGAAATGAATTGAAGATAATTATTTTTAATATGTGCGGATATGACCTGCTGACGTACAACCCACCATTATCTTTACAGCTGATTATTTCTATAATTATTATTATTGTTTAAACTATTGCTGTTCAAATTTTCAAACGACCAGTTTACATTTTTTTTTACATAATTATTTTTTTTTCCCCACTCGATCCACCCCTTCTGAGCCTGCTGACGTTTAGATTATTAAATAATTATCCATAAAGAATAAGTTCAGATATGAATCAATCGACCAGAAATTATTATGTGAAATGCAACGCTACCTCCCTAGCTATAAGTATATCATTCACATAAAGTAAAAGAAAAAATATGTACTTATAGAAGAAAACTCATAAATTACCCAAAGAATAAAGATAAAATTGATAACAGACCATTTCGGGAGTATTTACGCCCTTTCGATAATAAAAGGAATTTTGAAAATCAACTAAAAATCAAATATTAAAAAAAAAAACGTACAGTCGAATTGAGATTGAACCTCCTTCTTTTTCGAAGTCGAATAAAAATCTAAAATGGACGAAGTTATGGTCACAAGAGTTGGTCTTTTTTTGGGGAAATTTATTTTTAACTGAAAGTAAAGTTTGCAGAACTTTAAAAGTAGATGCTTTTGGTAGATGTTTTTTTACCACAGATTGGTAATTTGCCTGACCTAGTTTGAAACTGTTAATGGTTTAAACTGGGCGAGTCTGAAACGATGTCCATCGTAATTGGATAGCGTTTTCCTTGAAAACTTTTTACTTTGATCAACATTTTGTAGTTTTGACATTTTGGAGTCAAGTTAATGGCTAAAACAGCAACCTACCGTTGAAGAAGCTAAAACAAAGAGTGGCAATTTTATTCCGTAGTGTAGTCTATTCCCTACTTAGTTGACTCCTCTTTAAAAAAGAAGAATAGAGATGGGTTAACTTATGCAGGGCACTAGCTCTGCTAGATATGTTTGCAAGTCGCACTAATTTTACTTCTAACTATTTTTAGGCGCCCTACTTCAAAATTCAACACTAAGTTAATGGCTTCTGTATTTTTTTAAAATTCCTTATCATCAGCCAGTATATGTCATACTTGACACTGATAGCCTAGTGCTGTGACCTGCTAAGTAAAAGGTCTTGAATTCAAACTAGACCTCTGATTTTTCGTATCGGTGAAGGACTTCCCAAAAAATCTCAAGCGTCCCCTTTTCCATTAATTATCTGTTAATTTGATTTGGAATGTTAGATCAGTATATAGCTACCTGATAGCTTACAAAAGTGAAATTTCTTTCAAAAACTTCATAATTCTGCAACGACTATCAACGGTATTGACACAATTTTTCCAGTAGGTAACTTTATACTAATCCGATACATTTTTTGACCAACCCATCATATCCTTATCGCTGACAATATGAGTATCACTTTGTCTAGATCTTCTACACAGATCGATCGTCAGTTATTGTTCGCTATTCATTGCCGCTTACATATTACAGTACTTACATGGATGTAGTTTCTGCGCCGCGATGTATTTTTCCAGTTTCCGCCTCAGTACGATCTCTGCTCCGTACCGGCCGACTGAGCCATTGTCTACGAGAAGGAAGTAAGCGTGCCTGTTGTTTAGAACTGCTAGTTTTGATCTGAAACAAACAATATGCAAAATTAAATTAAATATCAGTTACTAAGGTTTAAAGTGTGGTAATCTATTGTCATGGCAAGGCCATCTGTACCATATCGACGGCACGTTCTTGTTTCACGCGAGCCTCAAAGAGATGTCATAAAAGCAAAGGGGACTAAGCAATGAATAAGATGGCGCGTTAGTGGTCCACGCGTGCCTCAAAGACTTGTCAGCAAAGCAAAAGGGTCTGCCAGGGCCACCGCCTGCCGGGGGGTTGCGGAGTGTTCGAAAGACATACCGCGGCCCGGGAACATCAAGGGTAAAAGAAGGAACATCGATGGGTTTTAGTTAGTAAAAGTCTGACACTCCCTCCCGCTCCGCCCAGAGAGGGGGAAGTAATTTAATGGTTTCCCATTCCCACAAAAAAAGACCATGTGATCTGAAGGAGTGAGCAAACTGTCGTGAAGAGAGTTATAAATATGAATATGAATGGTTAAAAGACTAGAGGAAGACCAAGGAAACGATGGATGGACCGTGTAAATATTCATTCTCCTTTCTTTTTCACTGCCGGTGCAGCTATAACGTACCATATGCTGCCGATCAGTCATACATAGCCACCTGTTCGACTGTCGCATAGCTTGTGAATGTGAGCATAATTGCAATTCAAGTAACAAAAAATAAAACAGTGTTGGACTAAAAAAAGGTGACACAAAAAGTCCTAAGCTGAACCATGAAGCCACTGGTTTAAATATTCTTCTTTCTTTAAAAAAAAAACGTTGCCCCACACTAGGAATTACTCCTGTATTGTGGGTGCGTTTACAAACATTTAAGCTCACATACACAAACAGGCAAACCCGGAACAACTATCCTGTAGGCCATACAAATATTTGTTCCGTGCGGGGATCGAACCCGCGACACGCAGCGTAGCAGTCGATCGCTCAGCCACTGCGGCAACCGTGTTGTCGAAATAATAAAGCTATAAGTTACCATAAATCCGACCACATTTCCGACCAAAAGTTGTGGAACCCGGTTTGAAACTTCCAAAGTTTTGAGATTAGCCCGAACATATTGGCAGACAAGTTTCCAAAGATCCAAAACCACATACTTAGGAAGTTTGTCTTAACATGGCGAATTAGTGGAGTTCTAAATCAAAACTGCTTTTGTAGAACACTAAACTCCCTTAAGTTTTAAATTCTTTACAAGGAGGAGACTACTATTAAGTTTTTGTTGTATTAAATAGACTTTCTCTTGACCTTGATCTTATCTTGAGGACAGAGATCACGTCGGAGATGGGAAGAGCTAACACGAACTCGGAAACAGCAGGAGGCAGGGAATTTGAGTCCTTGGTTAGATCGAAGGATGTAAGCAAAGCGCTCCGTGCGAAAGTGTAGAATGTCGAAGTTTACGTTTTCTTAACATCATTGTCATTATCTTCCAGCCATCGTTCCATGTTACTTGGAATCGGCAACACTTTTTTCTGCCATTACTTCACTTTTTTTAATGATGGAAAATCACCAAATAACTTCTAAAACCTGACTCCCTCCCCCGCTTCAAGAGGAACGGGGGGGGGGGGGTCTGACTTTTACTGACTAAAACCTATCTATGTTCTTTATTTTGCCCGTTATAGTTCGGGGTCGCGCGTCAACCCGCAAATCCGTACCATTTTTCCCCTCAACAATCTTCAGGTCTTAATGTAACGGACATTGCCCCTTGAGCAAGTCTCCACTGAACGGATGCCTACAGATGGCCGGTGGTGCCGCGGAGGCCGGGCCAGAAAGAGGTGCCATGACGACTTAGACGCATACCGCGAGAATGATACAAGGTGACGAGGGACAAAAAATCATGGAAAGACTCCACGTAGACCTTTGTCCATCACACTGGGACAGTATGAGCTAAGGAAACGTTATCCTTACTAATATTATAAAAGCGAAAGTGAGTTTGTTTGTTACGTCTTCACGCCTAAATGGCTGAACCGATTTTGATGAATTTTGGTACAGAAATAGTTGAGACCCAGGAGACAGACATAACTTATTTTTTTTTAAAGTTGGATATGAGGGCGAAAGAGGGAGGAGAAGGTAAAACTTAGCTCTACTATTACAATAAATAAGGCGCAAAGGCAAAACACTACAGGTAGCAGGTGCCTGCAAATCAGGAAAGAAGAACTGTGTTACCCCGAATTTAACGCGAGCGAAGCTGCGGGCAAAAGCTAGTTTACGATATAATATGAAAGTAGCACAAGAACGAAAACAAAAGCATATCATCCTCCGGTGTATAGACGTCTTAAGACAAAGCTTAGTAACAATTACAAAGGGCAAGTCATAATGGCCTTATGTTCTCAGTATTCCCTGATTAATTACAATTAACGACTCTTGGTGGTTGTAAACAATAAATTAATCTGTTGGTATAATGGTTAATAACTACGTTAATGTTTCGGGTGGTATTGGAAAGTTACAATTAAATAGTGCGACTTTGAACCTAAATCAAGTATCTACATTTTAGGCAATTAGGATTATTTGTGCATAAAGGACACTAGTTTAAGCGTTGAATCAAGTTCAATTTAAAAAATGATTGTTAAAGAAACATCTTGTTCCCTTCAGTTCTTCTGTCCTACTAATATTATAAATTCTTGTTTGTTACTCTTTAACGTCAAAACGGTTAAACGATCTCTTGATAAAATTTGGCACATAAGAAACTTTTTTTTTATCATCACGCTGGCGAAACCGCGGGCGCCAGCTAGTATTATATATGTTTACCACTTCAATGCATTAGTAACTTTATAGCAACGAGATTAAAGGTCACAATGACTTTAGTAGTATTTAAAAATTTAGTACACATCACACAATATGTATTTTAATTAAGTTAATATTTACAAATAAATGTATTTTTTTGACACACTATAGAAATCTCATAACATATGCACCGTAAAAAACGTAATTATATTTTGTACAAATTATTAAAGCAAGTTTTCATAAATCAAGAAAGTGAAACAATTACCTAAAATACTTGACTTAACTCATGCCTTTTCTCTATGGTAATACAGAAACTACAGTACACAAGCAATTAAAAAAGACGGGCCTGTTGGTCTAGTGGTTAGTAGCCCTGACTGCTGAGCCGGAGGTCGTGGGTTCGATTCCCACCCAGGACAAACTTTGTGTGATGAGCACAACGACCATAAAGCCCGTAGACGCCTAATGTTTGATATTTTGTTCCAAACCAATTCTGTCAACTAGCCGAGGTATGAGGAAGCGGGGTACTGCATTCTGATTGGCCCTACCAAGGTCATAGCGTAGAATTAGGGATGGGACAGGTTGAACAAAAACACGAAGTTATCGATACCTTTCCATACCTATAATCAAAATGTTTATAATAATATTTTTTTTACATTCCGATTTCAAAACCGAATGAAATTGAAAAATAAATTTATATGAACAATATTTTGAATGATTTTCTGTTTTTGAAAAAAATTACTAATTTTTTTATGAATTCAAATTAATCTTCACGTTTACAGAACCTCCGAGAGACCATTCGCGGGTACTTTGAGAAATCATTTCAAGTACAATAAAGTTATTCTAGTTACCTATTACTAAAGGAGTACCTTTTGTAACGACTACTAATTATTTACTAGTTTTTTACAATGTTCGAACATTGTAAAAAAAAAACTATGGTATAGAAAATGTACAACGTACAAACACCTACCCAATCGTTTTGGAACCGGTGACGGTTTTTCATAGGCATAAAACAATCCTCAGTAAAATGCTATGAACATTTAGTACTAAGTAAAATGTTTAAGGAAACCAGTTCTCTCGTTTGGTTGCAATAATCCATTTAATTTTAGATTTAGGATTTTGTGGGTATCTAGAACCAATCATCATTTCACAATTCATTTAAATGTAAAAAAAAATATACATACGTAGTATTTTAATCGTCATAAATAGGCAGTCTACTTCATCTATCACATTACTACTAAACATTCCTTATTTTTTTTAATGTTTGAAATGTTTAATAAGTAACGATTTTTTAAAATAACATAATGTAGGATTTATGCTTTATCGATAACGAATTTCGATAGTAGATTTGGTACATCTTTAACTTTTTGCCTATAGTACACTCCCACTATTGCTGTCACTTTCTAAGTACTATCATAAGAAAGAGACCTGTCCCAAAAGACATCAACGCGGGTCGGTGGTACATACAGTTTCACCTGTAGCTATGGCCAGTTTATGATGAACTGCGATAAATAATCAAAAAGTTTGTTAAATTATGATTATGTAATTATAAACAAACCGATGAAATGTTATACCGTTTTTTCGGAAACTCGAATTCTGACCGTTTTTAACACACCAACGTATTTGTACATGGGGCCATTGTAATATTTTGTTCTTGAGTTTTTTATACGGTAACACGGAAGTGTTTACGGATCACAGAAGTGGTCGAAACTGATTCGAAATTGTTGAGTGGCGACTTGTATAAGATTTATTAGTCAGATGTGTTGACAGACATCGGTCGCCTGTTATTAGGTGTCTACGGGCTGTATGGTCGTTGGATGAGCATGATTGTTTGTTCTGTGTCTGGGTGTGATTTATCTATAATATGTATGTATTTATAAATTATATAAGTATGTATATCAGTTGTCTGGTTACCATAACACAAGCTCTGCTTAGCTTGGGATCAGATAGCCGTGTGTGAGTTGTCCCAAGATATTTATTTATTTAATTCTTACTACAGGTCTCTCTCCATAACCTATAAATCCGATACTGTTACCAATAAAACGTATTCAACTATTTATTCGCAATAAAATCAATTAAAACCACGACACGTACACCAGCACAAACATGTCCCAGTACTGTGGACCAATCAGCTAATCGAGTTGACATCTGCTGTACAAACGTACTGTACATTTTAACAAATAAAACGGCCACTTGCCCGTGGGATATTTCAAAATAATTGCTCCTTTCAGGGTTGCGTACTTCAACAGGGATAAAATGGAACTCTTATTGGTTTATTTTGCTGACCGTCTATCAGGTCGTCAATGCCCTTTACGCGTGGAGGTATCGAGTTGAAGTTAATACCGAATGAGATCTGCGGTCTCTTACGCCCGGTTCTAATTAACTAAAAACGATTCGTTTTGCTTACGGATAGTAGTATTTTCTACGAGACATATGTCAAAATACTACTTTCCGTAAGCAAAACGAATCGTTTTATTCATTCGCAAAAGGAAATAAAATCTATATAGGATACTTCCCGTAGTCTTAGATTCATGTTAGGCAAGAAGCAATTTCATATAAAATCAGTAAACGGGATAATCGGAAAACCGTAAATTTGTAGATGCAACTCAAAAAAATGTGATTACAAACTTAAATGCAGTTGGTAAAGTAACCGCCACCTATGTCGATGTATGAGGACGATAGTTTTCCAATGCCAAAGTTAAGTTTGTCCTTCAATACAGTCTATATTTTTGTTGGAACAATGTTCGGTAATTTCATTAGTTACCAACAGGTTTGTACGGAACCCTTGGAGCGCGAGTCCGACTCGCACTTGGCCGGTTTTTTGATTAAGTAAATGGTGGTTGTGTAATGCGGGACTACTAGATACTAGTGGTCCTATTATAGGTCTGAATCGAGCAACATCTTACTATTCTATTTGGTCATTTATTTATTTACGTACATATTTTTTATATTTTTACATATTTCTTATCAAAAACAAAAAAACATTTAAAAATATAAAAATAGTTAGGTATACTATTCTTATTCTTACTAATATAATAAATGCGAATATTTGTGAGGATGGATGGACGGACGTATGGATGTATTTTTGGGGTGGGAAATCATCAAATAACTTCCCCCGCTCTAGGCGGAGCGGGGGGGAGTGTCAGACTTGTACTGGCTAAGACCCACCCATGTTCCTTCTATTGCTCTTTACGTTCCGGGGCCGCGGTATCTCTTTCGAAAAACTCGTAACCCCAGCAGGCGGAGGCCCTGGCAGGCCCCTTTGCTTTGCTGACATCTCTTTGAGGTGCGCGTGAAACACTAACGCGCCATCGACACGGCCTGTCGTCAATAGACGGACGGACGGTGAGCTACCCATTGCTCACCGTCCACAGGCCCGCATCTACGGTGGCCGGGAGTCGTCTCGCGGTGCCCGACGTCCGGGGCGTCTCCCGCGGTAGCTGGGTTGTTTTGGCTTTCATGTCAAAACGGCTGAACGGATCTTGATAAAATTTGGCACAGAGGTAGATTATAGTCTGGAATAACACATAGGATACACATTTTTTTTCGATATCACGCGGCCGAAGCCGCGGGCGCCAGCTAGTTTTCAATATTCTTTCCGAGTTAAACTTTTCTCATTTCGTAAATGTAAGTGCAAAGCACTAGTCACTTTTGGATAAAAATCCGTTTGAACTGAACTCAGGTAGCTCGAGTGACGTTAATAAAATGTTTCACTTAAAATGCACAAGGGAGCAATCTCGAGATGAATGAAGAACGATTTCTTTGTCTACGTTGATATAATTTGTCTGTCACCGCGCTAGGTTTTTCAGATTGAATTATTATTAGCCGCGGGAAGAAGTCATCTTCTAAGTCATTTATTAATTTAATTTCTTTTTACAAAATATTCCTATATGGAATCAATGTTTTAAAAATATATAAAAAAACAGCTGACTGACGGTGTCCTGGAACAGCAAATCAAATTTGGTGACATTCCGACAGCAGCGGGTCCAATTATCTTAAACAATCTAGGAACCGATTAAAAAATACACACAAAACTTCTTACAAACTGGTCCAGTCGTTTAGGAGGGGTTAGGTGACAAACACGTACAGAAGAATTATTAAGAATAGTACCCCATCGGTATTGGGAACACGGTCCAAGCTACCTGCGGTCAGAGATCCTGAGAAAGTAACCTCCTAACAATACTAGCGGTGTCCAAGAGTATCGCTTTCTGTATCAAGCCCTTGATCCAGATATTTATAATACTCATAAGTGATCAGGTTGGCCCTCTTCAGAAGGGAACCTGACCAGCGTTGAAACGGCTGGGCACAGCTAGATTTTATATACATAATCCTACTTATATTATAAATGCGAATGTTTGTGAGGACGGATGGATGTACGGATGTATGGATATTTGTTACTCTTTCACGTAAAAACGGCTGAACGGATCTGGATGATATTTGGCACAGAGGTATATTATGGTCTGGAATAACACATAGGATACTTTTTTTATTATTCGATATAACGCGGGCGAAGCCGCGAGCGTCTGCTAGTTAATTATAAGAGTATTAAATATTATTTATCGCTTTTCTCCAGGTTAGGAAATCAAATCCTTCGTCCCGCTCTGGGCGGAGCGGAAGGGAGTTTCAGAGTTGTATTGACCAGAACCCATGTTCCTTCTTTTTGGTTTTTTTTTTCAGGTGGGAAATCATCCAATGACTTCCCCCGCTCTGGGCGGAGCGGGGGGGCATGTCAGACTTGTACTGACTAAAACCCACATGTTCCTTCTATTGCCCTTTACGTTCCGGGGCCGCGGTATCTCTTTCGAACAACGCGCAGCCCATTATTTATATATTTCCCGCTGTAATGTCACCTAGGTTTAGTAGCCCCAACCGTTAATCTCATGACGTTTTGGGTTCGATTTTAAGTCCAGCAAAGTGTTATTGAGTTTCCTACCAGGCATTTCTCAGTAATGGCACAGATTCGGGATTTGTATCTTGTTCATGGCAATACCCCCACCCACCGTTAAATCTTCCCTTAAAACACATTGAACAAGTAAAATATGGGAGTTCTATTGCTAAACCTCTGCCTAATCTTTCAGGGGATATAAGCGTGATACTAATGCTAAGAAATGGTATCTCGATATAGATGCTATTTTTGGAAAAGCCATACAATAATCTTTCCATTTCACATGAACTCTAATACGCGGTACCTGCCGCATACAAATATGTATCTTTGAATGCGGAGAGCAATCTCGTTCTAAAAGACTTGTTTGACTTGCCCATCGTGAATCGTGACATACTTTACTAAAGCTAAGATTTCAGTGACATGCTACAACTCGTTATTGGCTCACATATATTGAGAAAGATGGACTAAGGCATGAATTAGATGAGGGAATGGGAAGCGGTCACCTCCTTCTGCGAAGCAGTCATGCTAGTGAAGGAGGAGGCTGGGCGTTTGAGGGAGAGAACCTCAAACCAACCCAGCCGCCGTAGCAAAGCAGAGGGGCCTGCTAAGGCCACTGCGTGCCGGGGTTGCGAGTTGTTCGAAAGAGATACCGCGGCCCCGGAAAATAGAAGGCAAACTCCTCCCCGTTCTGCCCACAGCGGATAAAATATGTGAAAGTAAGTTTGTTTGTAACACCTTCGCTGATAATCGAGGGAATTACAATACATGCATAGATCAAGATCTAGGTCATTCTAGGTTAGGACATACCAATACACTTTCTTTCTTTAACCCTGTAAAAAGTTCCCGTGAAACCTAGGCTTTGAAATATCTGTAATAATAATAAAACAGTTTACCTACGAGTATAGTTCAGTTTTAGGAATTCCCAAGCATTGGATTGGTTAATTGAATAAAACTTTAAAACACAGAGTAGGTATGTAACTAATTACTTTATTGAGAATGATGGAAATTCTCCTTAGCCAACGTTTTTAGTAAAGAAGATTGATTAGACATTTGATTTGAACGTCTAGAGCAAAAAACATATCGCAATGACGGAAAACACGTGTTTTTCGGTTTCGTTAAAGGAACTTTTACACTTATAAGTATATCACAAAAGGTACAGGTAGCTTCAAAACATGTCTGTGCTTTGTTGTGTACTGTGATGTGCTTCCAAGCGATACAAACACCCGGGTTTGCGGATTGTTCGAAAGAGATACCGCGGCCACGGAACGTAAAGGGCAATAGAAGGAACATGGGTGGGTTTTAGTCAGTAAAAGTCTGACAGTCCCGCTCCACCCAGAGCGGGGGAAGTTATTTGATTTCACACCCCTAAAAAAAAAAGCGATACAAACAGGTGGACAACTACATCGCAGAAGACACAATAAATGATAAATGATGTTTATTTTGCAAGTAGGTTTTCACAAACACTTTTACACGTCTTTTTTTAAAAACTAGATGAGGCCGGTGTTTCGTACCCGACTACTCTGAGAAGAAACAGCCGAAACAAACTCAGAGGTCATAGTCTCTTTTAAGGTCCAGACAAAAAACTTGGTCGACTTACATGAGGACTATGCAGATTAATGTCTGAAATGGTGTTTTTAAGAAAGCACCACACAGATTGAGTGGACCTGTCCAGTCAGTGCAAGCATTTGTCAGTTATCGTGTAGTTCGACTCATAACATTTTGTGTTTCAACTATGTGCCACTGAGTTAGTGTGCCTGCCAAGCCGCTGTTAAACCTGCGAAGGTTTATTGGTATGAAAACAAGAATATAATATTATATTATGTTTCTATTAATAAAATCTACAAAACACACGTATTCAATACATTTGTCATCAACATTTGCCCAGACAAAAAAAAAACTTCAATCTAAGCACTTTTTGAACGTCAAATTACATAAGATAGTCCCCCAAAACGCCTTCTTCGTCAATTCCTTGTATTCAGCTGGGCAAAAGGGGTGGCGAAAAAACTCCCCAGTTACACAACTGTCTGATAGGTTAGAAAAACTCATCAAACATCAGACTTACGAAAAATCCCGAAGACAAAGACACTATCTACGCAGAATCTGCTCAGACCGTGCAAGTCACGTCAACTTTGACCCAATTTGATCTCAGATCGTTCACAAAACTTAGCTGACGATGTAACGAGAATGCTGTATGAATTAACTTTAATCGTTCCTTTATTCTTCGACTCTTTGGTATCTTAAAGTCTTGAAGTCGTTTAAGCGCTGAATTTCGGAGTAGGTGATCGGTATCTTGAAATGGTTGGATGGCATGGAAATATTCAAAGGATATAATATTGAGAACGGAGATTTTTCTTCGGTTAATTATAACCTTCTAAAGCATTGTGTCGACTGTAGGCAATATACCGTACAAAAGCCTCAAGATTTAAAATAATTGATTTCATACCGTAATTGCGTACTGTAACTCGTAGTCTACACTCCGAACTAACAAATTAGTACCAAAAAAACAACTCTCTACTTTAGTATTGCCTAAAAGCAAAACTTCCAATTTTGTTTTGTTTGTAAAAAAAAAATATGAAAACCCAGAAACACTACATTTGACCACCGCTGATTTTAAAAAAATACTGGTAAAAAAAATAAGTTGGGAGGGGGGGGGGAGGTCAATATAATGTATGTTCTAAATACGTGGTAAGCGTTTATGCGTCGACGTCCCTTACGTTTCGTACAGCAAAATCTTCCAGACTACCACTGGATGACCAAACGTACTATTTTTATTATACTCAGTATTAGACTCGTCCATTAAAGTGAAATGTAACCCCGTACGACAATATGTTTCTAATTCATTGTATCTCTAGCAAAGCTTTTTGTTTGCATATTTTGTCCCACTACCGGCTTAAGGAATAGGGGAGCATTCCTTTCCAACTCTCGGTGTTTAGCCTCCTCTGGTTAATCTAAAGCTTTTAACACGGGGAAATTGCCATCGTAAAAGGATTAGTCAATCAACGTAACTTGCTGATAAGCCGGGTTGCACACGACGCGTGTAGAAAACTAGCTGGCGCCCGCGTCTTCGCCCGCGTGATATCGAAAAAAAAGGATTCTATGTGTTTCTACCACTGTGCCAAATTTCATCAAGATCCGTTCAGCCGTTTTGACGTGAACGAGTAACAAACATCCATACATCCTCAGAAACATTCGCATTTATAATATTATAGTAGGTAGAATAGCTGGCGCCCGCGGCTTCGCCTGCGTGATATCGAAACAAAAGTATCCTATGTTTTATTCCAGAATTTCCAGACTATAATCTACCTTAGTGCCAAATTTCATCAAGATCCGTTCAGCCGTTTTTACGTGAAAGAGTCCATCCATACATACATCATGTATATAAAACATCTTGTAATGGCTATCAAAGATCTACAAATGACAGCCAAAATCAACAGCATATTATTGTGGTTTCAGAGGCACGGATGACACTCGTATGTGTTACCCATACTCAGTCACCCACAGACAGACCAACCTAGGCCAGCGCAGCTTAACCTGAAAATTGATCTGGAAATTGAGTGACTGTAATTATTTAGCTATGCGCTCCTCAATAGGGTTTTTTTTCATGGTCTATTAAGAAAACCTTCCCTTTGTCCCAGGAATCAGAACCCGAGGAAGAACCCTTAGACAACGATGACGCATCAGTGGACACTTCCACCGACGACAACAGTCACTCACCAGCCCCCTTCAGCATCGCCAGCAACATCGTCGAGGTGCCTGAGAGCACCTGCGGACCTGCCCACACCCCTACTAAGAGGTTCTTGGATGAAGATAAGAATAAACGGCATTGCACTGAGGTGGATGATGAATATGATGCTATTGGTAAGTTTTTATGTACGTCTTATTGGCGTGTAGATGATAATAGACTAGGCCTAGAACATAGCTACAATATTGATCAATTCATGTAGTTTGTAGGCAGGTATAGGCAGGGCACGATATCAAGTGGTTTACTTAAAAAATCGTAAGTAACTCTTATGTAAAAAAAAACTACTATTTGTTTGTTTTTTTTTGGATGGAAAATCATCAAATAACTCCCCCTCCCTCTGGGCGGAGTGGGGGGAAGTGTCGGACTTTTATTGACTAAAACCCACCCATGTTCTTTCTTTTGCCTTTTATGTTCCGTGACCGCGGTATCTATTTTGAACAACCCCGGCAGGCGGTGGCTCTGGCAGGCTCCTCTGCTTTCCTGACATCTCTTTGAAGCGCGCGTGGAACACGAACGAATTGAGATTTTTAATATTAAAAGCCAAAATGAAATTAGGCTTTTAGAATCCTATTGCTGAATCAATACCTACATCTTGTATATCAAAATTACACCAAAAACAATATTTTTCTGACTACACAGTTTTTTTTAATCAAACATTCTATATATAAGAATTATCAACATACTGACCAAAATCTCACACAAAGAAGACCACAATTACGCACACCAATTGACTTGTAATTAATAGGAGTGAGTCGACTCGGTTCAATGAACTACAAGACAGACTGGACCCGTACCCGGACCTAAAACAACAGTAGGTTACCCAGAGACATAATCAACAGAACTCATTCATATACGGATAAATTAGTTCTACACGAAATAGCTTGTGTTGTGTGCATTGAAGGAAATAATACATTTAAAGTGCTTTGATCCCTTGTTATATCATTTAGAGAGAGAGAGAGAGAGAGAGAGATCGAGAGAGAATTTAACAGAGACTGCATCTGTGCCTACGCACACACTTGTGTACTATAATATCTCCCGCGCAGATGGCTTATCTCCGCTGAGATTGGCCGCCGTGGCCAAAAACAGCCATTAGGCTATATTTATACTATATATAATACTATCTGGCGCCCGCGGCTTCGCCCGCGTGATATCGAACAAAAAAGTATCCCTTGTATTATTCCAGACTATATTCTCCCTCTGCGCCAAATATCAAGATCCGTTCTGCCCTTTTGACGTGAAAGAGTAACAAACATCCATACATGCTCACAAACATTCGCATTTAAAATATTAGTAAGATATAATGAGATAGATATATATCATTAACACAGGTTATTAACAGAAAAAAAAAACACAATAACAATTTTCACGACCTGAAGGGCTACCATGACATCTTATAGCAGTTCTTATTCCTGTGTGAGAAAGAGATGGTGCTAGACACCCGGTATAGCTCTGTCTCTTTCCCTCAGTGGAATAAGTTCTGTTTTAAGACGTCATGGTAGGGCAGCCGGAATCCCAAGACCTTATGCGCAGCAGTCTTAGATCACATAGATACGTTTTTCAAACGAGCAACTTCTAGGTGGTGAAGATCATTTGTTTTTGCGTTTCAGGTGTCAACGTAGCTGCGAAACTGCGCAATCTCCCTGGAAACATGCGGATTCTGGCGGAGAAGCTGATCAACGATGTGCTGTACCAAGCTCAGACGAACGGACTGTCTAACGCTACTTTTATCAATACGCCCGACCCGTTCAAGTAAGAGTTTTTGAAGGTGAAAGAATTAGATCAAAGGAGTACAATTTTAGTTCAGAAAAAGATACATAAACAGGGCTAAATAAGCGCAATGAAACCAATACAGAAAGCGTTCTTAATTGTTTCTGGATGCTAACTGAAACCTCGTTAAAGTTAATTTCCTGAACTACCGATGAAATATTTCTTTGTGTGAAATTTTGCATCGTTAATTTTTAAAAAAGGTCAAGTGTGAGTTGGATTTGCGCACCGAGGGTTGCTTACAAATTTGCTACATAAATGGCCATATCTTTTGACTGCGTAGATAAGAGGGTTGATTTTTTCACTGTTGAATACATTTTGATGGAAGACATTATGATTTTCCTTTTTTTTTCGGATGGGAAATCATAAATTAACTCTCTCCCCTCGTTCTGGCCATGATCACCCACGATACAGATGAAATTCCTATTGTGGGGCAAGGTTATTAACCTTGTGTGTTTATGTTATAACTTTACTTTTTTTAAATACGGTCCCGACTACTGTACTATTCAATGTATCCGGATAACGCTTTGAGTGCGTGACATTATGATTCTGAATCTTATCTTTGAGGTACCTAAAATCAATGTTTTTTTTAAAGGTCTGAATGTCAGTGAGCTATTCCGAAAATGATTAATCTGCATTTAAACATCCAAGTGAACGTGAACATCTGGGGTTAAGTCCAATATTCTTCTTGGTAAAGAACAGAAGGTTATATTTTACTTGTATTGTATACTGAATATTGTTTAGTCTTTGAATTGTTGTCTACTTATGTAATAAAAAAGTTCGAAAACTAAATGTGTTTCTTTTGAAATTACAGTAAAGTACGTACAAACCTGGAAGTGAACCTGGAAGTGATTGCACATTACAAACCGAAGGATTTTAGAGGCTACTAAGCCTAATCCATTTATTTTATTAATCAATGCAAATACTTCAATTTAATGAATGAAAAGAAATGCATTACTATTGCTACTCAAACTTGTAACGAAACAAAAAAATAAATGTTTAGTAAATATTTTATGCGGAACGACAGCAGTCGTTCCGTGTGCCGTGCAGTGCCCAGAAGTCGTGTGCCTGAGGATGAACGGCGCCGCCAAGACCGCCCTAAAAAGATGCCGCGAGACTATCTAGCTAGAATCTAGATGCATTTCACTAAGGAGATGAGGAGTTTAACTGGAGGGATTTATATACTACTAGCTGTGCCCAGCGGTTTCACCCGCTGCTCACTTAGGGGTATGAAAAATAGATGTTGGCCGATTCTCAGACCTACCCGATATGTACACAAAATTTTGTTTAAATCGGTCCAGCCGTTTCGGAGGAGTATGGGACCGAAAACTGTGACACGAGAATTTTATATATTCGATATAGGACCAGGTTTTTGTGACTGTTATTAGTAAATCTTTGTATCTTTGATTAGCTTATTTCTTTTGCACTATGGGCCTAGTTAACACCTGTGACTTCTTCACTGCACGTGTAAGCAGGCACACCCGTTAGATTGCAGGATTTATTTATACTTGGGTATATTTTTATTTTTATATACATAATTGGTGTTTGCTAGCTGACATGTGACAAATTAATGTACCTTGTGATAAACGGAATTGTATAAAATCTGGTTCTTCTAGCCTGACAGACAAATGTTGCTGGGGAGTTTGTTCCGCCACTTCTTCTTCCCAGCTAAAACACTAGAAAGTGGCAAAGGCCGGGGCGTTTTTGTGGGACTGTCTCTTGTAATGTGACGTTCAAAAAGTGCTGTATATCAGCCTAATTTGGATAAATGGATTTTGATATGGGGAGGCCTTTGCACAGCTGTAGGATATGATGTCGAAGCTAAAAGCGTAATTCTATCAAACAGAACACTGTTAGTTTCAGCACCTTCCTCGCAAACAGAGAAATAACTAGTCCATTCGCATTCTACACTTGTAACACACTAACATATAAACTGTCCACTACCCTAAATATGAACACATAGAGAAAATAAAGAGAAAACGTGGACGAAACTGTTCTGTCGCCGCCCGCGCTACACAGTATGTGTAAATTATTTTGCAGAAATTGCTATCGTGATAAAAATACTGAAAGTAGAAAGTTTCTGCGAATATACTCTGGGAAAGGATCTTTTAGCAGTATCTTGTAGCCTTATTATTGTTTTGTGTGTTTATTTTAATCGGTTCCTAGATTATTTGGAAACACAATTGAACTCAGTAGGTGGCGCTGCTGTCGGTGTGTCACGAAATTTGATTTGCTGTCCAACACTGTGACAACTTCTGCCGGCTCAGCTGGTTTTTATAACTTTTTTTAAACAATCATTTCCTAGTTTATTGATTTTATATTTATTTAACATGTCAAAAATAAGAAATTAAATTAATAAATGACTTCTTCCCGCGGCTAATAATAATTCAATCTGAAAAACCTAGCGCGGTGACAGACAAATTATATCAAAGTAGACAAAGAAATCGTTCTTCATTCATCTCGAGATTGCTCCCTTGTGCATTTTAAGTGAAACATTTATTAACGTCACTCGAGCTACCTGAGTTCAGTTCAAACGGATTTTTATTCAAAAGTGACTTGTGCTTTGCACTTACATTTACGAAATGAGAAAAGTTTTACTGGGAAAAAATACAGAAAACTAGCTTTTACCCGCGGCTTCGCTCGCGTTAAATTCGGGATAACACAGTTCCCCTTTCCTGATTTGCAGGTACCTGCTACCTGCAGTTTTTGCCCTTGCGCCTTATTGATTTGTAACAGCAATGCTATGTTTTCCCTTTTCTTCCCTCTCCTTCCCTCATATCTCAATCTTTAAAAAAAATAGCCTATGTCCGTCTCCAGGGTCCCAACTATCTATGTACCAAAATTTATCAAAATCGGTTAAGCCATTTAGGCGTGAAGACGTAACAAACAAACTCACTTTTGCTTTTATCATATTAAAAGTAAGGATTAAGGATTAAACAAGAATCATGTAACAAAAGTAAATTAATGATGTATTTTAGAAGCTTGTCAACGGACATTATTAGGAAAAGGCGATCAATAAGGGTCACTCCTATTCCGTTGGTCTGTGGATGGGTGACTGTTACATACCGAGTTTCCTCCGTGCCTCGGAAAGCACGTTACGGCGTTGGTCCCGGCTGTCATTTGTAGATCTTTGACAGTCTTACCAAGGGGTATCGCATTACCCAGTACTAACTGGGTTGTGGAGGTCAGATAGGCAGTCGCTCCATGTAAAATACTGATATTCAGCTGCATCCGGTTAGACTGGAAGCCGACCCCAACATAGTTGGGAAAAGGCTAGGCAGATGATGACAATTTAGTTTCGTACAGTAAGATCTTGAAACTGAACAAACAAAAAAGGACAATACCTACTAGTACATACTAAGCACATATATACAACCTTGTTAACAGTATACCTATGCAAATACATATTAGGTAGTGGAGCGAACAGCGCCCGTGTGGTTCGGCCAGACCAAATGTTTACAAAACCTGCTCACCTAGCCACCTAGCCCCGTTTGCTTCTAGACTAGGTGGCTGCAGTGCCGGATTAAGCAAGCGTGGGCCCGTAGCAAACTTTATCGAGGGGCCCTTGATCTACCAGAGAAGATCTACCGAAGCTAACTTTTAGAATTAAGATTTATGTACGCACAAAACACATAATATGGAAAAATAGAAGATATTAATAAGACACGTGGACCACAGTGTGTAATAATAAATTATGCACTAACCTAAATAAACATAACTATATCAATATACAAAAACATACATATATTAAAAACTAGCTTTTGACCGCGGCTTCGCTTGCGTCAAATTCGGTATAACACAGTACCTGCTACCTGCAATTTTTGCCCTTGCGCCTTTTTGATTTGTAATAGCAACGCTAAGTTTTACATTTTCTTCCCTCGTTCTCCCTCATATCCCACCTTAAAAGAGAATAACCTATGTCCGTCTCCTGGTTCCCAACTATCTCTGTACCAAAATTTATCAAAATCGGTTTAGCCATTAAAGCGTGAAGAGGTAACAAACAAACAAACAAACCCACTTTCGCTTTTATAATATTAGTAAGGATTATAGTTCTTGTCGAGTAGCTTTAAATACTACCGTAGAATATAATATGTCGAATATTCTAATCTACAGGCGACAGGCGGTGGGTTTATTAGGTTCACCCAAAAAAAAATACGCTCAAATGGAAGTGAGCTGGTTTTGTCACGTGGGGCCCGTATCAATTGCTTCTCTTGCTTCGGGGCCCAATTTTGCGTGGGGCCCGTAGCAATTGCTACCTGGTCAATCCAGCACTGGGTGATGTTTTAGGTTTTGTTGCTTACATTAATAAAGTCCTGGGTTTTGTACTAACAATTTATTTTCTTTGTCGTACTAGGATACTAACAAGTTTAGTTTTCATACCAATTCACCCTATGTTTATTAGTAGACCGACATATTAATTAGGTAATTTAGGATTATTAGAATGATGTGATGTCATGGGTTCGATCTCCGCACGGAGCCAACATTGTTCTGGGTCTGCTCTTTGCGTATGTGAGTTAAAATGTTGGTTAACGCAGGCTACAGAATAAATTCCTAGTGTGGAGCAACGTCTTTTAAAAACAAATAATATTAATGTAGATAAATTTCTGCTTACGGTAGACAATAGGAACAGAGCACTATTTCTTTCGTATCTGTATTAAAATGTCAAGAAAAGAAGACATATATTTTATCACTAGCTGGCGCCCGCAGCTTCGCCCGCGTGATATCGAAAAAAATGCCCATGTGTTATTCCAGACTATAATCTACCTCTGTGCCAAATTTCATTAAGATCCGTTCAACTGTTTTGACTTGAAAGAGTAACAAACATCCATACATCCTCACAAATATTCGCATTTATAATATTACTAGCTGCGCCCCGTGGCTTCGCACGCGTGATGAGTAAAAAAGGATCCTATGTGTTATTTCAGACTATAATCTACCTCTGCGCCAAATTTCATCAAGATCCGTTCAGTAGTTTTTTCGTGAAAGAGGATCAAACATACATCCATACTCACAAACTTTCGCATTTATAATATTAGTAGTATAGGATAGTAGGATTATATTATATAGTAGGATATTAATATTAGTAGGATGGTTCTCGATTACAAACCACGTTTAAACCGCTTGTTATCCTTACCTTGGTGAAGCTATGGCGTGGTACGGTACATCCCTTCCTCTGCCGATGAGTTCGTTGGCGCCCTCGACGATACCCCACGGAGCTATGCCGATGCTGACTACCCTGCCAGCTCGCTGTGACCGCTCTAGTTGTAACGCGTCTCCTACTTGCCGGGTGACACCTGGTAGAGAATAAAGGAGAAGAAATTATGTACTGCGCAGACCAGGGTAGAAAACATAAAAAAACCTTTTTTGTAAAAAATTAACCGACTTCCAAAAAAAAAAACTAAAAAGTGGAAAATAACTTTACTTCCGGAAGTCGGCGGCAAAAAAGTTAACGAAAACAACAAAATACAAAAGTTTTTTGACGTGACAACGTCTTTAAAATCGTTTTAGTCGGGTGACATGTTCAGAAACTTGTGTCACACCAAAACCTCACAAGCGACATTTCATAAAGATGGTAGCGCCATCTGTTACTTGGCTCGAAAAAAAAACTTTAAATTAGTACTTAATTTCATTTTAGATGTCACTACTGGTGATAACTTATATCACCAATAAGACGTTATCACGTAAACATCTCGATCGTAAACCTACTTTACAAATAACCAATTTTTTTTTTGTGTTTTATATTTCAGCATTTTTAGTTAATCACATTTTTTTTCAAGTATTCGTTTTCCATTGTTACTAAAAGATTAGCAAATCATCCATATAGAGAAAAAATATGTATTATAGACGATAACTCATAAACTACCTAAGCAATATAAATAAAATTAATATGGGAAGTATACCCTATCAAACAAAAAAGAATTTTGCAAATAAATCCAGGTGTCTTTGAGTAATCGGTGAACACACATAAAAACAAAAGATTCCGCCGAATTGAGAAACTTCTCTTTTTTTGAAGTCGGTTAAAAAGGAAAGAGGTTCGTATACAGTAGTGGGTCGATGATAATGGATGATCAATGTAAGAAAGAAAGAAAGAAACTATCACGACAAAGTGACCTCAGATCTGAGAGATCTGGAAAGCTGAAGCCTAAAGAGAAGGGGTGACTCATTTTACTCACACAGATACAGTTGGCACAGTGGCTGAGTGATCGACTGCTGCGCTGCGTGTCGCGGGTTCGATTCCCGCACGGAACAAAGTATTTGTATGGCCTACAGATAGTTGTTCCGGGTTTAGCTGTTTGTGTGAGTTTAAATATTTGTAAACGCACCCACGATACAGGAGAAATTCCTAGTGTGGGGCAACGTTTAAAAAAAAACAAAATAATCTCATAATTATCTTGTTCAGATATGATTATAGGTATTTCTGCTTGAACATTAATTTTAATTCGTTAAAATGATTTTCTGAAAACTAATTTGATCCAAAATGGTTTTTATATTCGAATGCTGGTGAAATGGAATCAAAAGCTACTACAAAAAAACAAAATATTTTCATACAATTGCATTGAAAACAGAGCACTACAAGGGAAAGTTCTGGACAAAATTATAAAGTAGTTTCGCTTCGTCTGTTGGGTCCAACAATGTGAGTTAAATGCTCAGAGTTTCAACTCTTTTGTTGTGAGGGAATATTTTCATACTAAAAGGAACTTTCAAACGAATCATTATTGTTATACTCATGATAAACGATTCAACAGGGTTGTTTGGGTAATCGCTTTACTTTCCACCCTCGAGTTTCAACGCGAGCAGACTAACATCATTTTTATGATGGCAAAAACTTTTTTTGTAAACTCTTCTTACTGTGGAGACGTGGGAGCCTTCAAGTTATCTTTTTAGTACCTTTCGTTTGTCTTGTTAGGACCCTTCTGTAAAACCTCATTATCTATTAAAAATGCCAAAATATGAAGAAGATTTCTGTTGGATAAAAGTCTCCAACAACCGATTCTGCATTAATCCTTACTAATATTATAAAAGCGAAAGCGAGTTTCTTTGTTTGTTTGTTACGTCTTCATGCCTAAATGGCTAAACCGATTTTGATGAATTTTGCTACAGAGATAGTTGGGACCCTGGAGACAGAGTTATCTAAAAAAAGTGAGAAAAGCGGGAGAAAAAGGGAAGAAAGGGGGAGCGAAAGATATTTTTTTTCGGTCATCACGAGGGTTAAAGTTAACATTAGCCCAAAGTAACTATGCCACGCGGACGAAGTCGCGGGCGAAAGTTAGTTTGTTAAATAGGTAATGTTAAATCCACCACAAACATTGTATGTATAAAACGGGCGTGCTTCTTATACCTCGAGGTTTTATGTATACTTAATTTATTTATTTTTAGGGTTCCTAGGTACCTTAATAGGGAAAAATAGGACCCATATAGGATTCCTTTGTCATCCGTCTGTCTGACTGTCTGTTTGTTTGTCTATCTGTCTTTTCTGTCCTTATCACGTGAACGTGTAAAGATATCGAGTTGAAATTAAAACCGTATACTCAACTCTGTGGTCTCTTAGAGCTGTCGAAAACTCAAACCTCTAAGTCCACACAGTCAAATGGTATGGCTGTTTATGTCGCAAGTTTGTAGGGATCCCTCGGTGCGCGAGTTTTTTTATTATTGAGTGTGCTAGCTGATATGTGAAAACAATTTAATTTAAGGGTTTTTAATTCATATTCTACAGTTCACACTATTATACTTTCCCAGCAACACATTTGTCTAACAGACACATTTGTCTAACAGACAAATGTGTTGCTGGGAAATTTATTCCGCCATTTCTATTTCATTTTTATTATTGAGTGTGCTAGCTGATATGTGAAAACAATTTAATTTAAGGGTTTTTAATTCATATTCTACAGTTCACACTATTATACTTTCCCAGCAACACATTTGTCTAACAGACACATTAGTCTAACAGACAAATGTGTTGCTGGGAAATTTATTCCGCCATTTCTTCTAAACTAAAAAACTAGGAAGTGGCGAAGCTAAAACTAGGAAGCTATGACATTCAAAAATTGCTTATTATCATCCTAATTTGAATAAATGACTTTTAATTTATGATTTTTAAACCCTTAGGACACAGCTACACAGCAACGCGTAGACCCTTTAAAAATACTTACATGCCTTAACTGACACCTTTTTTCCATGAGAGTATAGAAAACTCGGTGGCAATTAAGTCGTTCAATTATGCAATGGCAACATTAACATTTCCAAACACCCAAGGCACAGTCGGGCCAGTAATTGCATAGTCCATAGTACAATAGACAATTAGTACAAGGAGGCCGTAGTACAAGTAGATTGTATAGCTATTTAGTCTGCACATGTGCCTGTGCCCATATACACTGTGTTTCCATAGACAATGGAGATGTGCACTTAGTTAGGGGATCGATAACTGGATGGTCTTGCATCAAATTGTTTGTTTGCTTAGGAAATCTGATGTCTCTAACATTTGATGACGCTACCTAACCGATATGTCAACTATATTTTTGATGTAAGTCTTACTAATATTATAAAAGCGAAAGTGAGTTTGTTTGTTTGTTATGTCTTCACGCCTTAATGGTTAAACCGATTATGATGAATTTTGGTACTAATTTGGTATAATTCTATCTCTGGAGACGGGCATAGACTATTTTTTTTTAAAAAAGATTGAGACATGAGGGAGAAAGAGCGAAGAAAAGGGAAAACGTAGCATTGCTATTGCAATAAATAAGGCGCAAGGGCAAAAACTACAGGTAGCAGGTACCTGTAAATCAGGAAAGGGGAACTTTTTTGTTAACAGGAGTCAAGGGTTTAAACTGAAAACCAGCGCTTAGCTACCCTCTAGGGGGGACCTAAGCATAATGCTGACGCTGGAACCTCTTGCTTCCGGTATTATAGTTTTTATGTATTTACTACTACTAGCTGTAATACTGGAGACAATAAACGTTATTCTATTCTAACTGTGTTACCCCGAATTTAACGCGAGCGAAGCCGCGGGCAAAAGCTAGTAACCTTAATAACTGGTTATTAATAACGTTTGTTAGATCTCTGCTGTGGATGGCATTTGGCGTAGATTTTTTGAAGAGATTTGTGCACGAGAAAATAAATACTCTTCTTACTATGCTGTCAATGTTAATTTTTATTGTGTGTGTGAAACTTTGGGGCTGCACAAACGTAGAGACACTTTTTGGTACTGATACGGCATACCATCAAAGTAAAACCACAGTTTTGAAACAAATATTTTTTTAAGACCAATGTCTTGATTAAAGACATATCCTACTATCCTATTAAAATTATAAATGAGAATGTTTGTGAGGATGGATGGATGTATTGATGTATAATGGAAGTTTGTTACTCTTTCACGTCAAAACGGCTGAACGGATCTTGATGAAATTTGACACAGAGGTAGATTATAGTCTGGAATAATGCATAGGATACTTCTTTTCTTGATTTTAAAAGTTATAAAATCAGGCGTTATTTTGCGTGTAGCCGTATTTTACCAGAATCACCTGGTTGAAAGAATCTCTCTATTCTATTGAGTAAGATTCGTTTTACATTCTGGGGGTCTTAAATAACCGCTTTAGCAGAATCACAATAGAATAACATATGAATTACCATTCGTGAAATGGTCGCAAAAGTGACAATTCACCATACCGTCTCTGACCATTTTAAGAATTTTAACATAATTCATATTATTATCCTATTATGTTTCTGATAAAGCGGCCATTTAAAACCCCCTGTTCATCATACTTCTAAATTTGATTAGACTTTATAATTAACCAACCACCCATCATCAACGTTAAAACCAATGAATAATCACACCCTTTAACCATTCCAGGTGACTAAATCCAGTCTATAAATTATCCTTAAGCTAGAATTTGGTCAGGTAATAATACATGGAGTGCACTGCGCTACCCACAGCATAGGTGTCTAAGTGCAAGTCGATGTAGGTAGCTAATGTTATTACATTATGTTCCTACAGCTAATGAAATTTTACTACGGCGGCGCTTAGTTCTCAAGTTGCAAGCACTAAGTTGTAATGGAACTTTTGGGGATGAACAGAATTCTGGAAGTAGAAGTTTTACGATAAATCCATCCATTATATCTTAGATTAGATTAGATCCTTATAATGGATGTATATTACAAAGCCAAAAGGCAGTTCTCACCGTCATCGTCATTGCGATCATTTTCTAACCGACTTTAGAAAGCGGAGCAGGTTCTCAATTAGACTGTGTGTGTATGTTTTTTTTATGTTTGGTACTTATTCAATTTTTCCGTCAATTATGGGCTGAATTTCAAAATAATCGACAAAATATTGTTGGGTTTATGACTTATTTTCCATAGTTTTCTTTTTCCAATATATATTCTGCTAATATCTTTTAGTAACAATGGAAAATAAAAAATAATCGATAAGAATTAGTGAATTAGAAGTGAGATACTATCATATCATAACTAAAACGACTGTAATAAAAAAAAAACACAAAGAAGAAGTTTCGGAAGTCAGTGGCAAAAGAAGTCAACGAAACAAACAGTCGGTTATTTATTTTTTTTTGGTCTGGACCGTACCTGAAAACTTCTTTTATTTCGTTACGAAGATATTAGTGTAAAAGTTCCGAATTTCTCACAAGTTTTTATTTTTTTAAATGGTGTTTAATAAATGTTATCCTCCTATCCTATAGTACCTCCTCTCGTACTTATTCAATGAATGCGTCAACACAATATTCTCAGTGCGTTACTTTGAGCCCTACCGTGCAACATGATTTTCACCCCAATTCGTTTCCTAGCAACAAAAAAAGGCTTAGAGTCATTTTGATCAACAGAATACTGAATTCGTGAGTCCGTTTACACCTTGTATTTTAACATTTAGGTACCTGTGTTAGTGCCTCCAGTAAATATCCACGCTCCAGTGGTCTTCGCGGCTTTCAGCAGTCCTTTTCTGAGCACCTTCTTAAGCTTCGGCTGCAGGTCGAAGTTAGCCTTTCCGCCCTGGATGGTGATGAGCAGCTTTGGTCGGTCGAGGGCCCATTCTCTCGTTAGAAGCTGGACTATTAGTTCGGGTCGTGTGTCGTGGGAGAGACGAACATACTGCGGAAAAAAATATAAAGCTTACTGAGTTGTTCTTCAACCTATGGTGTAGCATAGTTGTGTTCCAATTCCAATTCCAATTTTAAAGTAATGGCTCCATCGTTTTATCGATGATTCTGGCATAGTTGTGTTTATGTGGGCGCTAAAATGACATTGACAGGCGAGCGTTGTTGATGACAATAGTGAAATTGTCTGTGGAATTTTCAAAAAGCAAGATGGTGGCTCCAGTTCCGACTATGGGCACAGATTTTTTACCTCTGATTAACCTTATGTCAACTATAATAACCGTAATAAATAAATAATAATAAAAAAGAGGGACAGTAAAAAGACAATTTTTGCCATTTTGATATTGACAGAAGTTGATGTACATGGAAGCTGGCATTAATATGTTCAGTGGAACTTCTAAAAGCCAAGTTTGCTGACATGATCGCGCTTGAAAATACCAGCACCAGGTAGCGGTAAGTTCCTCTCTTGCCATATTATCCTTGACACAGTCCATCCATCATTTTCTTCTTCTCTGATAGCCTCATACGTGGTTAACTTAAACAGTTAAACTGACATAGGTACCTACGCATACTTAAACCCACGCCATTTTTCAAAACAACAGAATGCCACCTTTTCTGATCCTTACATACTTCTAAATTTAAACTTATCTATGATGAATCCTTACCTGAGCTTTAGTTGGATGCGGTCCGCCCTGGAACTCGACGGTTCCATAGGCATCGGTTGGAGCTGACTGCGTATGCCGTGCTGGTACCCATGCTTCCCCTGGGTTGGCACTCTGAGTGTTAGAACCATGCGCTGTCTTGCTAAGCCCGCACCAGCATCTGTAAAGAAAGGAATATTAAATTTTTCGTCTAGTCCAGCAAGATACCTTACCTAAGATGCAGTATAGTGTGATTCGGTTCCACTGAGTACTACGCACCAAAGCCTACATAAACGACATGTTTTCTAAATTGGCGTGTTTGAGGTTCAATTTCCAGATCACAAAACTGTTTGGCATTCAAACTTATTTCTGTCATAATAATATTCTTCTTTTTGACACAATTAAAAAGAATATGAAATATGAAACAAGTGACAATTTGGCTGTGACTTTTTGAGAATTTCGAACTTTTTTTATGTGAGGTTTTTATTTAAAATACAAAATTACCAGTTATATCTGGAAGCTATTGGCAATGGAGGATGAAGCTACGAATGAAGATATACAGCCTTCTACAAGTAAGAAAGACAGTCAGAGGACGAATTCTGGAAATGACTTATACGATGACAGGGGACACGATGAGGCTGCATCGAACAGTGAATCATCGGTGACTGCCACGTACTCCGGCAGGAGTCGAGTAGAAATGGTAGAAGCCCGGCCAGAGCCTCCCAAACCATCGGGTCTTGGCAAAAGAGAAACCAAGGTTCCTGAGAAGAAAAAGAGAGGAGGTAAAAGAAATGGTAGAGTGGAAAAGAGACGGCGATCATATCGGCGCCAGATAAGAAGGGCCCCTATGAGGAGGAAGCAAGGACCTATACGTCATCCCAGAGTAGAGGAGAGAAGACTCCGCGATCATTCAATATCAACAATATTCTCCCGGCTGTCTTCTCGAAGCGGTTCCAGGACACCTGGCTGCGTTCATTGTGGACATCGTTGCTGCCGCAGAAGGTAGAGAAATTTGCGTTTTGAAATGTAAAGTGGATTTTCGATTGATTTGCAATAAACTTATTTATTTGTGTAACTTTTTTTGTTTGATTTAAAATTCCTGAGATAGAGCGAAGCGCTTTGTCGTCAGATACGAATACGAAGTCTTCAGATACGAGTATATGAGGAGAAGATGTACGTGCAGAAGATACAGATACAGAAGAATTCCCAAAAAGAAGATGGTGGTGGCTAAAAAATTGAAGAAAAAGCCGGTTCTGAAATATTTTACACGTCGCTTTACAGGTTAGGATCCAAAAATGACTAAGAGCTAACTCTAAACATACAAGCCTAATGCCCGAATACTGAAACGTCACTCAAAATTTGAGGGCTGCTTAACATTTGAGCAGCTCTTAAACTTTCGATTTTGTATTGTCAAACGTCACTTTTGAGTATCTGTTAAATTTAAGTGGTACTTAAATTTTGAGTGACGTTTCAGTATTCGGGGGTAAGACATTTATACTACATAGAAAGGGTGTTAAATACATCGGCAACGCACACTCCCCTTCGTGTGTGAAGCAGTACTAACAAACGAATTCATTGGTGGTAATTACCGTAATGTGGCTATTACTTGTAAAACACAGTTCAAGTAGGTGGTTCCCGGTAGTTGCTGAACTCAGTTTAGCATCTCCTGAGAAAGTGTTATTCCTCTGAGGCAGTATAGGCGTGATATAATGTCTCATCTGCAATTGCATCACGCCTGTTATCCCTAAAAGGTTCGGCTGATCTATGACTATAGAACCCCACAGTAATCCGTACTTATCCTTAGTAATATTATAAAAGCGAAAGTGAGTTTGTTTGTTACGTCTTCACGCCTAAATGGCTGAACCGATTTTGATGAATTTCGGTACAGATATAGTTGGGGCCCTGGAGACGGACATAGGCAAATTTAAGATAAAATTGAGATATGAGGGAGAAAGAGGGAAGAAAAGGGAAAACTTAGCATTGCTATTACAATAGATAAGGCGCAAGGGCAAAAACTACAGGTAGCAGGTACCTGTAAATCAGGAAAGGGGAACTGTGTTATCCCGAATTTAACGCGAGCGAAGCCGCGGGCAAAAGCTAGTAATAATAAATGAGAAAGTGTTTTTGTGTCTTTTTGTTTGCCTGTCTTTCACGGCAAAACGAAGCGACGAATCGACGTGATTTTTCAAATAGAGATAGTTGAAAGTATGGAGAATGACATAGGCTACTTTCTCTTTTTAACCCCCACTTCCTTGAAATAGGGGGTGCACGCGAGCGAAGCCGCGGGCAAAAACTAGTAAAAAGTAAATAAAGCTTTAATTCTCAAAAATTACATAATTCCATCAGTAATTTATATTTTAATCCCAGATTAAAATACCCACATTACGCCACTTACTTTTTTAGGTCCAATCCATAGAACACAAGTTCGAAATTTCACATAGAAATACTCAATAAAAATAATAGAATAGGAATTGTTCCCGATAATGGTGGGCTACTATTATTTGTATTTAGTTTTGAATAAAAAATATGTAAAAATATATATGTATATTATAATAAACGAAAAAAGAATAGATATCAAACCTAGGACCTTATGTTCAGTAGTAGCGCTAGGGACGTCTAGACCAACGAAACGGAATTAGATCCAAAATCCCTATTCAAATCTTCGCCGTTTGTCAAAACATGTTGTTTGAATCTGTTTGAGCTAATGCGTATTTGCCATCAAGTTTCATAGCCCTTTGTTCTCTGTGTTTATACTCTGGCGCCACTGCGTATCAATTGGTGAAAATGGAAGCTTAAACAAACTACATTATTATGTGTTAATCTCCTCTTACGGCTGAGAAAGCGATTATGTGTGTTATTGTAGCTCATTGTGTTTAAAAAGGATTATGGGGTAATGAACTTTATGAGACGAAAATATAGCTTGTTAAGTAAACAAAAACGACTCGTTTTGCTTACGGACAGTTGTATTTTGACATAAGTCTCATAGAACTTATGTCAAAATATAACTATACGGAACAGAACATAAGTCTATTTTATATCGATACGTTCTCCATATCGGTTAGGTGATAGGCAAATCCTAGATTAAAGCCCCGTTCCAATAAACAAAAACGAGTCGTTTTGCTTACGAATAGTAGGATTTTGACATAAGTCTCATAGAACTTATGTCAAAATACTACCATCCGTAAGCAAAACGAGTCGTTTTTTGTTTATTGGAACGGGGCTTAAGTTCATCACAAATATTGTTCTGACTGCGTAGACTTAGAGGGTTGATTTTTTCACAGCACAAAGGGACCAGAGTTGAGTATATGTTTTTTTAAAACTGAACTCGATACCTTCACGCGTTTTTGAGATAAAGGGTCTTGACAGTCAGATAGACGGACAACAAAGTGATCCAATAAGGGTTCCGTTTTTGCCTTAAAATGTACGAAACCTTAAAAATGGTTAAAATCGGTCGAGTAGTTTTGGAGCCTATTGGATACAAACGAATTAATAAATAAACAAAAAAAAATCTTTACTCTTTCTAATATTGGTATTGATTATTCATCTATATTAGTATTATAAACCAGAATACAGTTTGTTTGAAAAACTCTTTTTATTTTCGATAACCCATTTATCGAGAAACGCTATAAGCTATATAACATCACGCTGCGTCCTTTAGGAGCCAATCGGGGGTGAACCAAAACGCACAGCTAGTTCAAATGATAGAAATAGGTGTAGGTTCCGTATGGCAGGTAAACCTTGTGACAGTCTATATTTTTGCACGATTTAGAGACCTAGCGCACTACGCGGCCGCAGTAGCTTCAAAGACAGTTTGGTCTCACGGCTGGTCAGCCTAGTCGGCCAATCGTTTTGTTCGACATAGCGTTCGGTCGTGCTACAAATCGTGGACGGGCTGCTTAGAGTGCAAACTCAAACTCAAAGCATTTATTTCAATTAGACCATTTCAGGCACTTTTGAATGTCATAAAAACAAAAAAGATGCAGCCACAGTCCCAGTCACAAGACATAATAACTTGCGAAAGTACTGTAGCTGCTGTACAAAATCAGATACATCATTCATGTTGAGATTATACATACATGTAAGAACGATGTAGAAAAACGAGCACAAGAATAGAATATACTTTATTGCACATCAAAATTGAAAAAAAAAACTGTTTTACAAAAAAGTGCTAAATCTATTGTTACAATGGCGGTCTTATCGCTAGTAGCGATATCTTCCAGACAACCTTTGGATGGACTTTACAAATATATAAATACAATGGTAAAAGTCCAGAACAAAAGCAAAAC
Source organism: Ochropleura plecta (assembly GCA_905475445.1). Lineage (NCBI taxonomy): Eukaryota > Metazoa > Arthropoda > Insecta > Lepidoptera > Noctuidae > Ochropleura > Ochropleura plecta. The sequence continues at coordinate 5,104,141 of FR997740.1, read as the reverse complement.
CAAGAGTTTAATAGATGAATTAATTAATTAAAACAAACCGTTGCGGCTAAGAGCCACGTCTGACAGCGCCCGTTCACGAACATGATGCATATATCAGCCCCAATTAGCTTAAACATTTTGAAGGGACTTAAATGACCCGATACACACGTTACCATCAGCGAGACTTCAATCTCTCAACTACCCGGGCAACCGTCGAGTCAGTTAAAAAACTTGCGAGATCACATAGTGTGTTAAGTATCGCCTCCGATAACATTATTCTCTACCTTTTTTTGCTGATAATAGGAAATCGTCACATAACTTCCTCTACTCTGGGATTCCCCGGCCCTTATCCTAAATGATTATTATTATTATTATTATTAACCTTTTGAACGCCATTGTGACATATATGTGACAAGCAAGCGCATGCCTTGGACGCCAACGACACAAATATGTGACAAAAATTGAGGTAAAATTAGTGGCTTGGCGTGGAGGGCACGCGCGAGTGTTTATGCTCTGGGGTTCAAAAGGTTATGGGTCAGTGTAGCATGGCTGCTTCTTCCACTTTTCTCTATTCTTCTCTATTATCGTCATCTCATCGAACATTTCCTTTCTATACATCTCATTTTTCACACAGTCCATCTTTCGATTCTTTGGTCTTCCTCTACTTTGATGTATTTCAAGTCATACTCAAAACTTTCCTCATTCCTCCGCATCACATGCAGCAGTATGATTCTAAGCCCCTACTAAAAAGATTAAAAAAAAAACTTTGCACGTCACTAGGTATTTCTCCTGTATCGTGGGTGCGTTTACAAACAATTTAACTTACATACACAAACAGCCAAACCCGAAACAACTATTTGTAGTTGTTGTTGAAACCGCGACACGCAGCACAGCAACCAATCGTTCAGCCACTGCGTCAACCGTGCCGTCAATTAAATTTAATTCAAACATAACTAGTGAAATGTGGCTGAACAATGAGGCTTGTTAAGTACAGACGCCAGCAGGTCAAGCTACCCGAAACTGTCAATTTTTCCCAATGAACCTTGAACCTAATTCTTTAGAAATAAAGTCGAAAATCTATCAAAGAAATCTGACAGCTTGTAGTAGCTTGATGTGCAGGCGTCTGTACAATAACTTGAATCCAACAAATTAAGTCAAAACACAACGTATTTTTTTACAATATTTTACAGCTTTTTCAAAGGAGGTCCAGACCGGCTCCCGGAGCCAAATGTTGTCACCTCTGTTTATAAACACGAACTCAACTCCTGAGGCACAGATGTTGCCATCCCAAACGTATTGTGAGGTAAGTATAAACAGGATTTTTAACCGACTTCTACAAAAAGAATTAGGTTATCAATTCATTCGACTATATATTTTTTGATGGTTTGTTGCTCGATTTGTCCAATCAGTCAGTCAATTTTGGGCTGATTTTCAAAATTCTTTTTGTAGTCGAAAGGGTCTTTTTGTACTTTTATTTATATTGCTTTTAGAAAAACGTGACAATATGTTGAAAAACCCCTGTCCGATCCGTGAAGGTTTTATTTGGTATCGATATTCGATTATATTTGTAGTCCATTTTTGAACATAAATACCCCGATATAATGGTGAAACTTAGATGTAATTCTAAATTCAAAGTCAAGACTACAGGCTCAGATTGCGACGACTAGATCACCTAGGCAATTTATACCGTGCCATGTCATATCACATCATGTGCTACTTTGATAAACCTATGTATGTGATCTAAGACTGCTGCGTTTAAGATCTTGGGATTCTAGGTCGTGATAATTGTTATAATGTTTTTTTTTAAACCTGTGTCATTGATATTATCTATCTCATTATATCTTATTAATATTGTAAATGCAATTTTTGTGAGGATAGATGTATGGATGTTTGTTACTCTTTTACGTCAAAATGGCTGAAAGGATCTTGATGAAATTTGGCACAAAGGTAAATTATAGTCTAGAATAATACATAGGATACTTTTTTTTTCGATTATCACGCGGGCGATGCCGCGGGCGCCAGCTAGTATTTTAATAAGTTAGCAGTTTAACTGAGTTGTCAACAATTTTTTTCGGGATGGCTAAACATCAAATAACTTCTCCCACACTAGGCGGAGCGGGGGGAGTGTCACACTTTTACTGACCAAAACTCAGCCATGTTCTTCTTGTGTTCCGGGGCTGTGGTACCTATCTGTTTCTAACAATCCGTAACCAGAACTATGCCTAAGATTTCCCACGAAGACTGTGATATTATACATATAAACCTTCCTCTTGACTCTCTTCCTCATTCTATATATTGCTGAAAACTGCATTTTAATCTTTTGAGCAGTTTAAAAGTTCTAAGCGAACTTAAATTAAAAACGTAATGTCAGTAATGTGTTCTATCACAAACGTCTTTACATACAGTATTTTACCTTTTATATTTTGTTTTGTTCTATATACATATATGCATAGCATATTATTGCGACAGTTTTTATATTTATTCTGCTCCTAGGTGACACCGGAGATGATCTTCGAATCCCTCTGTGTCCTCAACTTATGGAGGCAAGAAGTCCAGAGTGCTCTGATCTTGGAATACATGCAGGTAAGTTTATTTTATTCAACCGTCGGCGTCGTTAGTATTTTTTCTGTCAGATAAATGAACGTAAACGAAGTTAACTTAAACATTTGTACGCCATTGTCACATTTATGTGACAAGCAAGCGCGTGCCCCGGACGCCATGATGCAAATATGTGACAAATTTTGAAGTAAATGGACTTTCTTGGCGTGGAGGGCAGGTGTGTGCATTTATGCTCTGGCGTTGAAAAGGTTTGCCTGGGTAGGCAAACCTGCTCCTATCCTCATTTGAAAAGCTAGTTTGTAGGTATGTTTTTAAACGTGCTTCCCCTTATACGTCTAGTTTGTTTTTTAAATTATTTTATCAAGAATTTTGATTGAACAATAGTGTTCTTAACTGATCAAAGTCACGCAAACACGCACACAAATTACTTAGTAAGAACGAACAATTAACTAAACTTTCAGCATTTATATAAAGACTAGCTTTTGCCCGCGGCTTCGCTCGCGTTAAATTTGAGGTAATACAGTCCCCCTTTCCTGATTTACAGGTACCTGCTACCTGCAGTTTTTGCCCTTGCGCCTTATTTATTGTAATAGTAATGCTAAATTTTTCCTTTTCTTCCCTCTTTTTCCCTCATTTCTCACTTAAAAAAAAAAGCTATAGCCTATGTCCCTCTCCAGGGTCCCAACTATCTCTGTACCAAAATTTATCAAAATCGGTTTAGCCATTTAGACATGAAGACGTAACAAACAAACAAACTCACTTTCCCTTTCATAATATGTATTAGTAAGGATTCAAAATGTCGACAAATAAACTGTAGTAAGCTAATCACACTACCAAACAAAATCAACAATTAATTAAAAATGAAGAATAAACTCCATCTTTTGACGCTGCTGTTCCAATCCCATGCTAATTGACTGGAGACCTAAAGAATCAACAAATGAATCTCAACACTTGAAACAAAAACAACCTCTCAAATAAAACTACGCTTTGTTTAAACGGAGAGAGAGCTGGATTTCAAACAACGATGTTTGTAGTATCAATTAGGTTTGAGAGTCTTTCGCACTCGTATCTAACAATGCAAGATTTCTGAACGAATACTATTTTTAAAGCAAAATGCAACTCTTTGCTTTGATTGACTGAGATCAAGCGATCTGTTACAAATCGCACTACTTGTATTTGTGTAAGACTACCTCATGCCCGCGGCTTTGCCTGCGTGGAGTTTGTTAATTATCCACGGCATCTTTGTGTCGGGATAAAAATAAACTATGTGCTAATGCAGGCTTGTGCCAAATTTCATTAAAATCCGTTCAGTAAGTATTTTTAATAGATAGAGTGATTCAAGACGAAGGTTTTACGTATAATATTAGTATCTACATTGCAACCAGACGAAGCCGGGGCGGGTAGCTAGTTTATAATATTAGTTGAATGTTTCAGATGTCGGTAGGAAGCCTGGTTACTAAACGTTTCTAGTTAGGGAACAAACAAAGTCGTAAAGGGTGAAATACGTATGTGTTGTTACAGTTGTAACCTAGAAGTTTCACTTAGAAGTTATGTTAGGGAACCGACACATTTATTTGTTAGAGATATTTATTGCTGATTCTGTCTAGGCGATGTTTTTTGGCAACAACAACATAAAATCACGCCTTTTATTCCCGAAAGATTAGTCAGAGGTGTACCTAGAGTACATTTATGTTGAATCGTAATAAAGAACGCATGTACGGCATAAAAAAAGGAAGAAATAAAGAAAATATTGGAAACTTGTTAAAAGTACACACATTTAAAAAAAACTTAAATCATTACACTCCAAAAAATAAAAAATCTATTCTTGAATCTCAACACTACAAAGAAAAAAAAACAAAGCTAATATTCTGTGTCTCACAGCTTCGCCAAAAAGGCCCAGTTTTGAAACCAAACTGCCGAATGCCGAAGAATAGTAATAACACAAAGATTTTACTAGAAATGATTATTCCCGCTTGTCTTATACCTCCTCAAGATATTATATTAATTACATCAAAATCCATATAATAATATCCAGACAACTCTTTGAGACTCGATTTTACATTTGGCTCATGAAATAATTAATACTTATTTATCCTTCAAAGGAAACAGAAAGCCGATTACAAATCAAGCCAACATTGAACAGTTGTTATTGAAACAAACGGTTTTAGAATAAACTCTCTAAGAGCGTGATCACACTGTCGATTTACCAGCGTCTTAACAGAGAGGCGGTTTATGGACGTGTTCTCCGCGGGTGAAAAACTGCGCTAGCTGCGACTGCTCGACGTATTCTTTACGATTTTACAATACTAGCTGTGCCCAGCGGTTTCACCAGCTACTCAGCTTCTTTTCTAAAGAAGGGTATGGAAAATAGATGTCGGCCGATTCTCAGACCTACTCGATATGCACACAAAATTTCGTTCAAATCGCTCCAGCCAAGAATTTTATATATTAGATTGAATACTCGCTTGTCTTGGAAAAACTCGAGGCTAAATAATAGCAACCCCACAGGTCGATTTTCAAGGAAACAGTGCTCGGCTGTCATTTGTAGATCTTTAGCAATCATTACAAGTAGTCAGAATCTCAAAAGTCAGTGACAACCAATCTTACCAACGGTTATTGTATCACCTAATAACTGGGTTGTAGAGGTCAGATAGGCAATCGCTCCATATAAGATACTGGTATTCAGCTGCATTCGGTTATACTGGAAGCTGTCCCCAAAATAGATGGGAAAAGGCCAAGCAGACGATGTTGTAAACTAGTTTGCCTCGCTCTCTTAATAACTCGTTAATCGCTCACGTCACACATGAATGTTATGAAGAAATTGCGGACACTTGGCATGTGCTCTATGCACACGCAGCAAGCGACAAACACGCTTGCAAATCGGTAGTTGTCTTGTCGGTGTGTGTGATAAGGCTCTAACTGTTTGATATTCGAGGAATACTTCTGAAGTACTAATTAATAATCCGCGCGATACAGGGAAGTTTGAGCGTTTGCTAATTGGAGGCAATTCGATTGACATTTATAAGATCTTTAGAGCGGACAAAATATCAGGATTTGAGAAGTTTAGTGAGAGTGTTATTATTAAAGTATAACAAAGAGTTGATGAGTGGTTATTTGCACGGGCCTGTGGACGGTTAGCAAGGGGTTGCTCACCGTCCGTCCGTCTATTGACGATAGGCCGTGTCGACGGCGCGTTAGTGTTCTACGCGCGCCTCAAAGAGATGTCAGCAAAGCAGAGGGGCCTGCCAGGATTGCGGGTTGTTCGAAAGAGATACCGCGGCCCCGGAACATAAAGGGCAATAGAAGGAACATGGGTGCGTTTTAGTCAGTACAAGTTTGCCACTTCCCTCAGAGCGGGGGAAGTTATTTGATGATTTCCCATCCGCAAAAAAGTGTGGAAAAACACAACACGTAATTAAACATAATTTATCCAGCATTGCTATGAGATGACTTTGCCTCTTAAATTTATAATTGCATTAGTTTTAAAATTGTACCTGCACAAAGCATTATAGTATCTCTATCCCTAGTTTCGAGCCTTTTGATATCGACCTACGAATACATCAATCCCCAACCCTGAATATTTTTCAGATGCAAGATTGTAGCCTGGTTTTCTATGCATGATTGGAACTTTTAATATCAGCATGTTACTGTATTGGAACAGGTACAATGGGTACGTGTTCAAATAGAGCCTGCACTGCCATCATATCTGACTGTAATATGTAGCTGTATTGTTACCGTGTAGCGAATGTGTTGCACGAATCTAATATGGGTCAAACGTCGGCTGAATACTTTACTATCCTGGCATTTAAAATTTGTATTTGAAATAGAATAAATACAACAGGCTATGTCCAGCAGTAATATAGCCTGATGATGATGATGAAATACAACAGTATCACCAGAGTTAGTACTCAAATCAAATCAAATCATTTATTTCAATTAGACCATTACAGGCACTTTTGAATGTCAAGAAACAAAATTAATCTACAGTCCCGGTCACAAGGCATAATAAGTTGTAAAAGTACTGTAGTTGCCCATTCCAAAGCGTTGATCTCTATGGAGAAGAATGGGCAAGAAACTCCATGGACACTCTTTTAAATTATAATATTACTAGCTTTTGCCCGCGGCTTCGCTCGCGTTAAATTCGGTAGCGCCTTATTGATTTGTAATAGCAACGCTAAGATTTCCCGTATCTTCCCTCTTTCTCCCTCAAATACCACTCTTTAAAAAAAAATAGCCTATGTCCGTCTCCTGGTTCCCAACTATCTCTGTACCAAAATTCATCAAAATCGGTGTAGCCATTAAAGCGTGAAGAGGTAACAAACAAACAAACTCACTTTCGCTTTTATAATATTATATAAATATATAATAATAAATAATTAAGTAAGGATTACAAAATCGTATTTACATCATTCATGTTGAGATTATACAAATATGTGAGAACGATGTAGAAAGACGTGCACAGTAAGAGCGTCCAGAGTAAATAAAAAGCAAAATTTAATTTAAAATCTAAATAAATTAAAAATAGCTAAAAAAATGACCAGTCCCAACTGACAGCGCCCGTTCACGAACATGACGTATGGATCAGCCCCATTCAGCTCGACCATTTTGAAGGGAGCTAAATGACCCGACACACCCGCCACCATCAGCGAGACATTTAAGTGAGCATGACACTATCAACCACAGGGCTTCGTCAAGTCAATGATAATACATAGCACTCACATATGGGCTTAATAATTATACATTTATATTAATAATTATACTGTTATGTGCTTCTATTTAGCTATAGAGGTATTTTGGCGGTCAAGTGACAGACAAGAGATACCGCGGCCGCGTAAAACAACGGGCAAACGAAGGAACATGGATGGGTGGCAGTAAAAGTCGAATGTACGCTCTGGGCGTATATTCGTCATGAACTAATTTGAAGATTGCCCATCTGAAAAAAAAAGATTTGTTCGTATAGTGATCGCAAACAAATGATAACACGGTTGGCGCAGTGGCTAAGCGATTGACTTCTGCGCTGCGTGTCGCGAGTTCAATCCTCGCACGGAACAAATATTTATATGGCCTACAGATAGTTGTTCCGGGTCTGGCTGTTTGTGTATGTGAGTTTAAATGTATGTAAAAGCACCCACGATACAGGAGAAATCCAGAAGTGTGGGGAAACGTTTTCTTTAAAAAAAAAAACAAATGCCAGTCGTGAGGGCACTTGCACTCGCTGCACGTAAAACGTGTGCGTGCTTTTCCCTTGTTGCACGTAGTAGACCTTCTGAGTACCTGCCTGTCTATTCTGTGACCCGGAAGAGGTGAAATAACACCCGTAGATTCAAGGGAACAGAATACACAGAGGTACTACGTAGAGCCTCTTGAGTGCCAAGCTCGTATTTTCAGAGAGTTCGCGCGCCGTAAACAGAAAGTTCGGCCATTTTAGGCGTATTTGCATTTACTGTTTGATCGCATCTTCTTCCTTGTTTGATAAATAGATCTATCGGGAAATTGAGGGTTATATGAAATAATATTTGTTTAGAAGAAATTGTTGTACCTACTACAGATATTCACGATTACCAACCTTATCACTTAGGGGTATAAAAAATATATGTTTGCCGATTCTCAGACCTACCCGGTATGCATACAAAATTTCATACAAATCGGTCCAGCCGTTTCGGAGGAGTATGGTAACAAATACTGCGACACGAGAATAGAATAGAATATTCTTTATTATATACTCCAAAATACAAATAATTTTCTGAAAAATTTCACAAAGGGTGACAATGGGTGGTCTTATCGCTAAAAGCGATATTTTCAAGATAACCTTTGAATTAATTACAACAAGATGGAGAGACAATACCACACTATTATCTCTCCATCTTGCTGTAGTCTGTGCTATACCAACTACATATCAATATATATGTATAAAGCGAAAACAAATATATCCTACTTATAATATTACTAGCTTTTGCCCGCGGCTTTGCTCGCGTTAAATTCGGAATAACACAGTACCTGCTACCTGCAGTTTTTTCCCTTGCGCCTTATTGATTTTTAATAGCAACGCTAAGTTTTCCCCTTCCCTGGTTCTCCCTCATATCCCACTTTTTTTTAATAAAAACTAGCCTATGTCCGTCTCCTGGTTTCCAACTATCTCTGTACCAAAATTCATCAAAATCGGTTTAGCCATTAGAGCGTGAACTGATAACAAACAATCAATCTCACTTTCGCTTTTATAGTATTAGTAAGGATAAGAGCGAAAGTAACTGAGAATGTATGTAAGTATGTTTGTTGCTCTTTCACGCAAAAACTACTGAATGGATTTTGATGAAACTTCAAAATATAAAAGCTTATAAATATCAGCATAACATATAGGCTATACTTCATAAAGATATATTGTATATTTTATCACCACACGAGTGAAACCGCGAGGCGCAACTAGTATAAATATATATTCATATAACAAGAGCAGAGAAATCATGACAAGTGATGTCACAAGAATTGAATATATTAGATTTTTCTGGCAGCTTTATAGTAATTGGCAATATTTAAAGACTATTTGTTTTATATCCCCTTGTTTCAGAGAAACTACCCAGTGAATACTGAAGAGAGTGAGCTGTTTGCCGAATTAAAGGAAAAACTAATAATAGCTTCCATTGTTGGTAAGATTTGTAGTTTAGAATAATATAGCTTTTGCTCGCGGCTTCGCTCGCGTTTAATTCAAGGTAACACAGTTCCCCTTTTACTGATTTGCAGATACCTGCTACTTGTAGTTTTTGCCCTAGCGCCTTATTTATTGTAATAGCAAAGCTAAGTTTTGCCTTTTCTTCCCTCTTTCTCCCACATCCTATGTCCGTCTCCAGGGTCCCAACTATCTCTGTAGCAAAATTCATCAATATCGGTTTAGCCATGTAGGCGTAAAGACTTAAGAAACAAACAAACAAACTCACTTTCGCTTTTAAAATATTAGTAAGGATTTTTATGGTGCAGAATATTCATTCGCCTCTTTCTGGAAAAAACCGAACAGCTATAAACTTAACATCCCTCCCGGTTTATTGATGGGTTCAGTTTGAAGAGTTTGGTTGCTTATAGATCCTATCTTAAACAAAGGTGCTTTCGTGTTACACGCGTGCCTCAAAGAGGTGTCAGGTAAGCAGATGAGCCTGCCCGGGCTACCGCCTGACGGCGTTGCAAGTTATTCGAAAAAGATACCGCGGCCCGGAACGTAAAGGGCAAAAGGAAATTGGTGGGTTTTAGTCAGTAAAATACTGACACTCTCCCTGAAGTTATATGATGACTTCCCATCCGCAAAAAATATGTAGTAATCTGTGACCTATTGTTTGACACACATCATTGTTTAACTTCGTATTTGCTATAAATGTTAAAGATAAAAGTAATTATTTAAAATCAGTAATGCAAAAAATACAATCGTTACTAATATTATAAAAGCGTAAGCGAGTTTGTTTGTTACCTCTTCACACCTAAAAGGCTAAACTGATTTTGATGAATTTTGTTACAGAGATAGTTGGAACCCTGGAGATGGACATAGGCTATTTTTTTTTAATAAATGTGAATAATGAGGGAGAATGAGGAAAGAAAGGGGAAAACTTAGCTTTGCTATTACAATAAATCAGGCGCAAGGGCAAAAACTACAGGTAGAAGGTACCTGCAAATTAAGAAAGGGGAAGTGTGTTTCCCCGAATTTAACGCGAGCGAAGCCGCGGGCAAAAGCTAGTTTGCTATAAATGTTAAAGATAAAAGTAATTATTAAAAATCAGTAATCCAAAAACTCTAAAAATACAATATTCTAATAAAATCGATTTTTTATCAAACGTTGGTGTGGCTGAGAGAGAACTTGAGACCAATATAGGGTACCAGGTGGTGTTTACACAACTTTTCAGATTAAGTGGTTCTCGAGGGAACTCCATGACAACCACGGAGGGGGAGAACTCATCTCCCTAATTCCCTAACCTGATGATATCCCGACTTTTTCTGGTTAATTTATCTTTATCCCGAGCCTACTTATCGGGAAGAGGGGGTATCAATAAACTTGCATCTGCCAAAAAAAAAATAATAAGGAAAAAAAGGATCATTCTGCAAATTAACTGCAATTTGTTGTAAGAAAGTAAAAATTGTAGTTCCTTGATTTTCTCTCTTTTTTTTTCAATTAGAAATTTAACAAATTATTTTTTTCGTTACACAAATCGGAATTCAGACGAGGGTGTTATGGAGCCGAGAACTGCAGTGAAAAATACCCGTGTGAATCAAACGACGTTTATCAAAACACATACGAGGAAATAACGTAACAAAACGAAAAGTATATTCGTCATTAACCACTATAAAACAATGAATTAATTTTCTTTTTTCTCGCGCGTTGCCTTACAGCTTAAAGGAGGAGCAAAGGTATGAAGCCGCAAAATAGCCTATCTATAAAAATTACACATGGCACTGTCCTTTACGATATTTTTAAATTAAATACGGTATCACATTGTCATGCGGTCCCACATTATTATGCCGTTAAATATCCTAGGTACTGATCCCACCAAAATACGGTAACCAGAATTCTGTCTCTTTTATAACCTAATAACCCAGATTGACCACAGACCCGCGATGTGGTAACGAACATGATTGCATTCGGACAGACGTGGTTGAAATTCACAGTAACGCAATTCCGCAAATTTTTGGAGTCAGCGAAGTTCTCTTTTTCGTAATTCTGGATTTTTGTGGTTCTTTAGCAGAAAACATGTTCAAAGCCATTCTCTGGAGCTTGCTTCGAGAGGGACGAGTGTTTTATAAAAAAATACGTGTGGCACTCGGAGACTGCCGCGAAAAAGATTGCATAGCATTTTTTATCAACTTATGCAATAAATAAAAAAAACTTATGCAATATTTAAAAAAAATCTAAATATAATATTTAAAAAGTACTTCCAATGAAAAGAAGTCGCAAAAGGAAAAATTTGACCTTGGGATTGATCCAGCGTAATATTGATTGTCGACCCGATTCTACCAAACACTCTAATTGAACATTGGAATCGCGAATGAAATAACTGACCGTATTCGTAATGTTAGGTGTTTTCGTTACGAAATTTCTGGATTCGGTCTCCACGCTCAAGGCCCGCGATAGAAGCTATGCAATAGCTTAAAAAAGTTTCTACATTTATGTTGTTAGACGACACGGTTGGTGCAGTGGTTGAGCGATCGACTGCTGCGCAGCGTGTCGCGGGTTCGATCCCCGCACGGAACAAATATTTGTATGACCTACAGGTAGTTATTCCGGGTCTGTTTGTGTATGTGAGTTTAAATGTTTGTAAACGCACCCAGGAACGATACAGGAGAAATTCCTAGCAACGTTTTTTTATATAAAAAAATGTTAACTATGTATTATACTTAGTAAGTCGCTTTTTATACTACACAATAGACTTTTAGGTAGTTTAGACATGGAAGCTTAAAAAACATAAATCTCGATGTTTCGATTTTCACTGCTCCCTTGCGAATTGGATGGGTGGCTAGTATTTGAATGAAATGGAGAATTGGGTACAGTATCTGTCATTTCTATGAATACATAATAAAAATGCTCAAAAGAAAATGATTTGCACGCCCGAAGCTTTGTGCTCGTACTTTAGATGCGTTTTTTGTTTTTGTAAGGTATTTGTGTCTACTTTTCATTATGTGAGCAATACTGGTAGACGTAACTATGAATAAACCAGTCAGCTATTCCATCCCGGTGTTTAATTGACGTCCCAGTTTTAAAAAATATTTAGGTTTATAAAAAAATATGCTTAAGTAAGGGTAAAAATAATAATATTAATAACAAAACTAAAAAATGTATTCGAAAACCGGGATGTGGGTCAGGTTTAAGTTCAGCGATTTCTTACATAGATTTCTCACAAGCCAGTAACCAACCGCAACTTTCAATGTTTCGTTTGTCCGTAATTAGGAAAGTCGGTGTATTTGTAAACAAATTTAAATAGGTATCCGTGTCCCACATAGTGTCCTAAATTAAAATGTATCCTAGTCATAATTATTTATCTTTGCGAAGGCATCGTGACTCAGACAAGCGAGGACGCCTGGTCCCTGGCTGGCGAGTTGGAACAACGCCGGCTGACTGCCAACCACGTGACTCTCTTCTGGCAAGCTTACTCCGACACGCTTAGCCCGATATCCAAGAGGGAGGAGGTAAGTTTGTGCTTATTCGAAACATTACCAAAGGGAAAATCCTTTCTAATTTAACCATAATATTATGATTAAAAAGAGTATCCATGCAGTTTATAAAAATTCTTCTCCATAGAGATCAACGCTTTGGAATGGGCAAAAACAGAACTTTCACAAGTTATTATGCCTTGTGACTGGGACTGTAGTTTCATCTTTTTTTTGTTGTCATTCAAAAGTTCCTGTAGTAGTCTAATTGAAATAAATGCTTTGAGTTTGAGGTTTTACTTAGCTTCACTTTGTAAGCAAGATCATTTACTCTTGGACATCCAGAGATCCATTTCATGGCCTACTACGTAACATCGGACCATCGACTTTATAGGCAACCACTTTTTCACGTCCGACTGTTGAGCATACGACCCATGCACTTACATTTTTCGTGATGTGTTGCTAATTCTAAACATCTTTCACGAATGCTTTCAAGTTTAGCACAGTAGCCTTTCTAGATTTGTGACGGCCTAAAATAAGAAAGTTTTTTTTTAGGGATGGTTAATCATCAAATAACTTTTCCCTTTCTGAACGGAGCTGGTTTTGTCAGACTTTTACTGACTAAAATCCATTCATGTCCCTTCTTTTGGCCTTTGTGTTCCGGGGCCGCGGTATATGAAATGGAAAATGAAAAAAATGTTTATTAGACTCAACAAGTTCTCTTACTTTACCAAGTAGTGATTGGAGCCTCTTTTTAAGCTGAAAAAGCCAGTATTAGGAGACTCTGCTCTTCTATCTATTGTTTTTAAATAATAAATGTAAATCTTTTGCACAACCCGCAACCCCATTGTTTTTAAATAATAAATGTAAATCTTTTGCACAACCCGCAACTCCAGTAGGCATGGGCCCTGACAGGCCCTTCTGAAATAAGAAGGTTACTAGTATACTTGTAACATTTACGTACTTACACGAATAATAACAAAAGGCTTTGTAAACATTTGCGTAATAACTTATATTTATTGTTTTCTTTACAGAATCCTCAAAAAGGGAGATCAGTATTCCCGCAAAACACAACAAGAGCGACCGATTGGGGGGATAGCTTTATTTAGATACATTCACTATCTTTGCTTTAGCTTGTAACAAAAATAATAAATATTAACTACTCAAATCTTGTATAAAAACGTCGTTAGTTAAATGGTGCAAATATTGTATTAAGCTGCTTTTGTTAACCTGACATTCATTAAAAAAAAATTGCAAAAATTGAATTTAATAAAATCTCAAAAGAACTGAAATAATAAAGTGTTCATTATTTTGGAAATCTAGATTAACAATTTACACTGTTGATAGACTAATAGATAGTTGTTACGGGTTTGGCTGTTTGTGTATTTGAGTTTAAATGTTTGTAAACGCACCCACGATACAGGAGAAATTCCAAGTGTGGGGCAAAGTTTCTTAAAAAAATAATCGTCGTGCTATAAATCCACATTGTTCAAATGGTATGGAATTAGTGAAATGCTTTTAAAACACTAAACACAAGAGTCATTTTCGTTTTACAACCAGAAACTTTTCCTATTGCGATAAATCCTTAATTATCCTACAATATAGAGTAACTGGAGACGAGAAAGGGGGTTAAAAGTTTTAAATTTCAAGCATTTAAACCCACTTCTGTTTGCCGAACAGATAATATCTGTTTAGAATGTCACGACGCTCATATAAATAATGGGCCAAAAATAAATACAGCAAATATTTGAAAGTGTTCGAAGAAAGCGTCAATATTTTTACAGTTTTATATTATAGGTATTCTTTAACATTTGGGCGCATGAACAAACCAAAGTCAAAGGTTTTTATATGTTAAACATAGGTGTAAAAGGTGTTAATATAATTTAGGTATCTCTATGTTTTACCCTCAGCGGCGTACAAAGATTAAACAAAATTAAAATTCAATTTACAAAAGGTTGTAGCAGTAGTAAGCCCTAAATTGTTATTTAAAAAGCAAAATTAACATTGATATGACCATCAAGTTGATTTTAAAGGTTGCAATCCCCACAGCTTCTTCAAAATATATATTTACAGAACACAATCCCGCGGGATCCGGGCTTGCAGTACGGTATCTGGCAAGTCAGTAAGTGGAGCAGCAACCGTTTTGTTTGATTGCAATGCTTAGTAGAAATGTTAGAAATTCATTTACAATTCAAATTCGTTTATTTAAAGAGTGAAAAAGTGCCGTGTCGTCGATGCGCCTCATAGAGATCTCAACACAGCAGAGGGTCCCCTCAGAGTAGTGGACTGCCGGGGTTGCGGGTTGTTCGAAAGAAACACCGTGGCCCCAGAACACAAAGGGAGAAAGAAGATACATGGGTGGGTTTTAGTCAGTTAAAAATCGTCTCTCTCCCGCTCCGCTCAAACGGGAGAGAGTGTTAGTTTTTATCTGACTAAAAACACTATAATTGATTTCCCATCTGAAAAAAAAACAAAATAGAAGCACATGACAGTACTAACCGTGATGAAGTTACTTAATGATTTCCCTGCCGAAAAAACGCGTGAAAAGTCACGCGGAAATACCAATACGGGATCATTTTCATTTCACACTCGGTAATAAATTATTCTGTTTCGCGTTCGACACCCTTGCCTCGAGAGATTTGCCATTTTTTGACATGGGTAGTATTGGGGAGCTGATATTCTGACTTAATGGAAATTACTGTCAGTCTGCAAAAATCAGGATAGCTTCACCCTTCATTTTAACCATATTAATGTAATTACGTTTGGGAGTTATACCCGTGTGGTTTTTTTTGATATTTTTAATCACGTTAGTTAATAACTTGCCTCTAAGTAATTAACTGTCCATTGTGATCATAACATATTATGGAGTAAAATTCAATGAGTAACAAGAGCGAGCTATTTAGAAGCTGTGTGTGTTGTGTTGTGAAGTTGTGTCTACACAACACACATCTGTGAAGTTGTGTTGTGTTCGTGGTCTTGTAAACATAATTATGTCAGAAACCGATCTGATATAGATGAGCTAGCCTCCTAATATTTTTGTCCTGTATGTAAAGCCAATGGATGGATTGTGTAAGGAATGATATGAAGGAGTAAAGAGTAAATGATGCCGTGACGTCTGATAGGGGAGAATGGAAGAAGAAAACGGGTTGCGTCGACTTCAAATAGAATGGGACAAGGGCAGGAAAATAATGATGATGTTAAGTCAATAACAGCTGCTGCAATGACCACAGAGCTCGGAATTGCCGGACCAGCAGTGTCTAGAGCTGGCAGTAGTATTTTTTATATTTTTTTGTAAGCTGAGATAAATAACCAGGCTCGTAAATGTAGTTTAAATTTTCTAGGAAATCCAAAAAGTTAAATTTATTTGGTAGAAAATAAACAGTTTATTAAATAATTTAATTTTCTGTTGAAGACATCCATCGGTTTCTAAGAAAAAGTCATCTAAATCTGACGAGTTTGGTTAACTCTTTAACTGGTTGTGGGTATCGACAAATCATACATAATATGGATGTTTAATTATCTAAACTCAGGCCCTTTTCCCACAAAATCTATCATGCGTCAAGTTTCAAAGGATAAATTCTCACTGTATCAGTCTATTTGACGTAGAAACCCACCGAGGGTTTCAAACCCACATACTTCACAATCCCAGAGGAATTCTACAACTACAAGAGTAATTGAGGGGTCGATGGTAGGGCACGCCACAATAGTGGCGGTAAGTCCCCTCTTTGAGGAGTGGCTGGAGAGGCGTCATGGCGTCCTCACCTACCGCCTGACGCAGGTCCTCACCGGACACGGAAGTTTCGGGAGGTTCCTGCACATCATCGGGCGGGAGGAAGCGCCCGGGTGTCACCATTGTGACGATCGCCCTGAGGACACGGTGGAGCACACAGTGGCGATCTGCCCAGCGTGGGCGGAGCACCGCCGTGCCCTCGTGGAGGCGATCGGCGGCGGCGATCTCTCGCGTCCTGGCCCTGGTTCAGGCCATGGTCCGGAGCGAGAGGGAATGGGAAGCGGTCACCACCTTCTGCGAAGCAGTAATGCTAGCAAAGGAGGTGGCCGGGCGTTTGAGGGAGAGAACATCTGCCCAACCCAGCCGCCGCGGGAGACGCCCAGGGCGCCGGGCGCCGCGAGACGACTTCCGGCCACCGTAGATGCGGGCCTGTGGGCGGTAAGCAATGGGTAGCTCACCGTCCGTCCGTCTAAATTGACGACAGGCCGTGTCGACGGCGCGTTCGTGTTTCACGCGCGCCTCAAAGAGAGTCAGCAAAGCAGAGGGTCTTGCCAGAGCCTCCGCCTGCCGGGGTTGCGGGTTGTTCGAAAGAGATACCGCGGCCTCGGAACGTAAAGGGCAATAGAAGGAACATGGGTGGGTTTTAGTCAGTACAAGTCTGACATGCATTGGATGATATCCCACTCGAAAAAAAAAAAAAAGGGGTCGATGGTAAGAATTGATAGTTTACTAAAGCTTTGCTTGAAGGATGGTATAGACTATGTTTTGACTATGACTTGACTATGTTTTGACTATGACTTGACTATGTTTTGACTACGTATTGACTATGTTTTGACTACGTATTGACTATGTTTTGACAACGTTTTGACTCTTAGCTGCCACGGTTTATTTTAATTTATGTATTAATTTACTCATGGTTTTGCTTTTACTCTGGACGCTCTTAATGTGCTCGTTTTTCTACATCATTCTCAAATATATAATCTCAACATGAATGATGTGAAAATCATGGGATTTTGTAAAAATATTGTTATTCAAAAGAGTGTCCATGGAGTTTCATGCCCATTCTTCTCCATAGAGATCAACGCTTTGGAATGGGCAACTACAGTACTTTCACAAGTTATTATGTCTTGTGACTGGGACTGTAGAAGCATCTTTTTTGTTAAAAACTCAGTGCTTAAAAGAATAATAAATATTATAAAAGCGGCCTAGTGCGCGTCAGACTCGCGCACTGAGGGTTCAGTACAAACTTGCGATATAAACAGCCATATCTTTTGACTGCGTAAATTTAGAGGGTTGATTTATCCACAGCTCTAAGGGACCACAGATTTGAGTATATATTTTTGTCTTAGTAAGTATGGACATTTAATGAGGAGTGATGAAGCACATGTGACTAAAAGAGTGATGGATCTGAATGCTGATGGACGGAGAGCGAGGGGAAGGCCAGAGAAAAGATGGATGGATTGTGTAAGGAATGATATAAAGGAGAAAGGAGTAAATAATGCCGTGACGTCTGATAGGGGAGAATGGAATAAGAAAATGTGTTGCGCCGACCCCAAATAGAATGGGATAGGTAAGGGCGAAAAAAGATGATATTTATAATTTCAACTCGAAACCTCTAAGCGTTCCCGGGATAAAGGGTCTTGACAGATAGACAGACAGACGGACAACAAAATGGTCCTATAAGGGTTTCGTTTTTTTTTATTTGAGGTACTGAACCCTAAGAAGACTTGCTCCCTGCATTACATTCACATACAATATAAAATCTAATCGTTATCTTCAAATCAAATCAAATCAAAATATTTTTATTTCACATAGACCTACATGGGCACTTATACCTAAAACGTCGAGAAAAGATGCACGGTTGGGGTTGGTCATTTCCTATGGAGAAGAACCGGCAAGAAACTCCATGGTTACTCTTTTAAAATCATTTGGTTTTACAATGTTGTTGTTACAGCGTTATTACTTAAGTATGAGAGGAGAGGTCTTAACATTCCCCCCTCCTTTCAGTACTACAGCATATCAAACGTATGCTTTGAATAACCTTTCTGCTCAAATATATGAGAGCTTTATGTTACAATTAATTTATGGAACGTGACTTTAATTTGCTGGTGCCAATGGTTTGTTACGGAGCCCGGATGTTCGTTACAATGTCTTTTATGCATTTAATATTCTAATCTGAGTTTTATACGACCATATTTTCATGAGAGCTGTATGTTCGGATATGATTTAGAATACGGTAAGACATCATCACCATCATCTTCCTGTCCTTGTCCCATATAATTTGATGTCTGTGCGTCACGGTTTTAGAGTTCCGTAAGTCAAAAAATTGGTTGTTTGTAAAGTAGGTTTACGATCGAGATGTTTACGTGATAACGTCTTATTGGTGATATAAGTTATCACCAATAAGACGATCGATCGATCGCGCTCGTGAGGTCGATCGCGCTCGTGAGGTCGATCGATCGCGCTCGTGAGGTTTTGGTGTGACACAAGTTTCTGAACATGTCACCCGACTAAAACGATTTTAAAGACGTTATCACGTCAAAGCTCTTTCTTTTTCTTTCTTTCTGTCTGTCATGACGATTTATCTCGAGGACGCGTGGAGGTATCTAAGTAGTTGAAATTAAGACCATATACTTAAGTCTGTAATCCTTTAGAGTGGTGGAATCAAGTCTCTTAATCTACGCAGTCTAAATATATGGTAGTTTATGTCGCAAATATGTACGAACACCTTGGTACGCGAGTCCGACTGGCTCTTGGGCAGTTTTTTTTTCATTCATTCTAACCGTCACTCTATCATTTAATACTCTTGCCTCGCCCTCTCCATCCATCAAATATTTGCAATTGAAATGAAATATTGAAAAAATAATTTAAGTCCGTTCCTCCAGAACCAATCCTAAGAATAAAATTAGTACCTACATGTCCTGTTTTGATCGGTCGAATCACCATACAGTTTGCAAATAGGTTATAAATATATTTGTATTTATATTTAAGTACAATAATATTCGAACACACACTTTGACACCGTGTACTTATAAAGTCAACCAAGACATTGTCATCGGATAGAGTCTTCTAAAAAGACATTCAGCTGAGTCTCCGGCAAAATGGACTATGAATAAATACAATACTAGCTGGCGCCCGCGGCTTCGCCCGCGTGGTGATAAAAAAGTATCCTATGTTTTATTCCAGTCTAAAATCTACTTCTGTGCCAAATTTCATCAAGATTCGTCCAGTAGTTTTTTCGTGAAAGAGGATCAAACATACATCGGCCTACGGCCGATCGGCATACGGGCCTGTTGGTCTAGTGGCCAGTGGCCCTGACTGCTGAACCGGAGGTCGTGGGTTCGATTCCCACCCAGGACAAACTTTGTGTGATGAGCATGATTGTTTGTTCTGTGTCTGGGTGTGATTTATCTATAATATGTATGTATTTATAAATTATATAAGTATGTATATCAGTTGTCTGGTTACCATAACACAAGCTCTGCTTAGCTTGGGATCAGATAGCCGTGTGTGAGTTGTCCCAAGATATTTATTATTATTTATTATTATTTATTATCCATACTCATAAACTTTCGCATTTATAATATTAGTAGGATTGCGCATATAAATTGTATTGCGATTATATTTATAGGTTATATGACAAAATCTGTATAAATAATCCATTATTTAATGTTGTTTCCACATTATCTTCCAGAATAAAAAATAACTTTTTTTGCTTGTTTCCTTTTTATAGGCAGTGTCTCAGTTCCATAGAGCCTTTACAGTTCATTAACCTTCACTTAACCCTTTTAACCTTAACACTTTTAGAGCAGATATAACACTACGTAAGACAAAACATTTTCATAAGAAACCTTCTTGGCAAGGCATCTTGAAGTACGCCATCTTATCTCATCAACGATAACTTCCAAAATGGTTCGTCGTCTTTACGACGTGCCATCAGCGAAGTTGTACGAAGATGGACGAATATTTACGAAGTTCCTTATTTTAGGTGGTTGTTAATACCATTCTATGTTTAAGCTTCTTTGGTTTCTTACTTATTTTATTAAAGCGAAAGTGAGTTTGTTTGCTACGTCTTAACGCCTAAATGGCCAAAACGATTTTGATGAATTTTGGTACTGAGATAGTTAAGACCTGATACTGGAGACGGATATAGGCTATTGTTTTAAAAGTGAGATAAGAGCGAGAAACAGGGAAGAAAAGGGGAGAGAAATATTTTTTTTTTTTGATCATCACGCAGGTTAAAGTTAGCGTTAGCCCCAAGTAACTATGGCACGACGAAGTCGCGAGCGAAACTTAGTCTCTACTAAACCTATGATCTACAAAATAAGTTCAAAATAAAGCTACCTTCTTTTTGTCAAGAATAGAGAAAAGGTACCATTACTGAGTATGTTGGCGGAAGGCCGACTCTAAATGAGACCATAAACCTCTGGTATTTAGAGTTTATTTGCTACAAACGGCCAGGTTGGAGACGTAAAGTTGTCTCGTTACTCGTTTATTTACATTTTTACTATGCTATTGTGATAAAATCTATCTAATATATAAAACTAGCTTTTGCCCGCGGCTTCGCTCGCGTTAAATTCGATATAACACAGTACCTGCTACCTGCAGTTTTTGCCCTTGCGCCTTATTGATTTGTAATAGCAACGCTAAGTTTTCCCTTTTCTTCCGTCTTTCTCCCTCATATACCAATTTAAAAAAATAGCCTATGTCCGTCTCCTGGTTCCCAACTATCTCTGTACCAAAATTCATCAAAATCGGTTTAGCCATTAAAGCGTGAAGAGGTAACAAACAAACAAACTCACTTTCGCTTTTATAATATTAGTATAGAGTATATATTAGTAACGATTTTACAAAAAGCGATTGCCTATCTGACCTATTATATATATTTTTTTTGAACTGAGATATGAGGGAGAGAGAGGGAAGAAAAGGGAAAACTCAAAGCTAAGTTTTCCCTTTTACAATAAATAAGGCGCAAGGGCAAAAACTACAAGTACCATGTACCTGCAAATCAGGAAATGGGAACTGTGTTACCCCGAATTTAATGCGAGCGAAGCCGCGGGCAAAAGCTAGTACTGTAATAACGGTGAGTCTAGCAGCTTATCCCGACATAGTTGGGAGAAGCCGGGCAACTGATGAGATGATGTGCAATCGACGTTTTCTAAAAGACTTTAATAACTACAAACACTTACAATACTTCACAATCAATGTTGTTTTAGTGCAATTTCCAATGCCGAGCAGCTTAGCAACAACTTGGCAACAAAGTTGAACAGCTGCTTACATTCTCACATTTGCTACAATACTGAAGGAGAATAAATAAGCGGAAACTCTTGACAACTACCAATAAATTGCAGATATTATTAATATTTTAATGAAAATATGTATTTAGTTACAGGCAAAAGGTTTGTTAAAAGATAAAGTAATTTTACTTTAAATACCAACTGTAATAGTTACAAAGTTTTTACACTATTTACAATTTTAATTTATGTTTATTTTATGACCCCTATTTACGAAACATATTATTAAAATTAAGAACTAGATTAAACGTTTCTCTTGAATAGAGAGTCCTAAACTTTATATTATTATTAGTTTTCTGCTGCTCCCCCCTCATTACTTAGGGGTATGGGTATGAAAAATAGATTACGACCGATTCTCAGACTTACCGAAAATCTAATATATAAAATTTCAGTGTCACAATGTTAGTTACCGTACTCCTCCGAAACGGCTCGACCGATTCTTATGAAATTTTGGCTACATATTGGGTAGATCTGAGAATCGGCTAACATCTATTTTTCATACCCTAAACCTCAGCGGGTGAAACCGCTGGGCACAGCTAGTACATTTATAAAATTTCATATCATCGTTCACCGAGTGAAAATCTGACGTATTTACAGTCATCTACAAAGGTGTTTTGTCTTTTGTAGATGACTGTAAATACGTCAGATTTTCACTCGGTCGCGAGTTGACTACAATAAAAAATAGATTAAATCGGAAAGTGCTATTTAATAAAAAAAAAAAAAAAAAAATTGCTCCTGTATCGTGGGTGCGTTTACAAACATTTGAACTCACATACACAAACAGCCAGACCCGGAACAAATATCTGTAGGCCACACAAATATTTGTTCCGTGCGGGAATCGAACCCGCGACACGCTGCGTAGCAGCCGATCGCTCAGCCATTGCGCCAACCGTGTCGTCAGTTTATGAGGCGCGAGTTGACGAATAAGCCATTTTAAACTGTACCTAGACGCGGGCTATCTAAATAAACTGTAAAAACAATTTTAAACGTAATACTTACCATACACTCACAATATTACACACACTAACGCACACACATTCACGCAATTACCCACACTCACAATCACACTCGCTTAATTTTATTTTTTTGTATTTTTCTTTAACTTTGTTTCTTTTGTTTTCAATTGCATACACTGCTTAATGTGGACTGGAAAAGCGGAGTCCATCTCTCATCTCCTGCTTAAAAGGAGATCTCCAAAACATTTATGTTAAAGTCCTAGGTATGTAATTGAAATATACATTTTTATATTTGATCTATAGAAAACTCTAAATAGCTCGCTGCAAAAGTACAGTCACTCCACGTCTTTATTTCCGCACAAACATGGTTTACACAGTTAATCCAACTTTCAATTTAATTAACAACTCCTTCACAAATTGTTGAAAACTATACGAAAAGGGTTGCATTTAAACTTGTTAGTTACCGTTAACGCTGCCACGATATTCAGCATAACTCAGTAACAAGTTGTCGACTAACTCACTCAGCCATATACTGTAAACTAGTTAGGGAATTATAGTCTTGTTATATTCTGGAGTAATAGTTCCTGTTGGAATTAATTCCTGTGATGAGGGGGAGTGATAATGCCAGGTGCTTTGGACTCTTTTGTAGTGGGCATACTTTAGTTCATGTTACGGTCGTCTTGGAGATAGACGACCACGAAGTCAATACAGGGTGTAAGCGGACTTCACGCGCGCCTCAAAGAGAGTCAGCAAAGCAGAGGGGCTTGCCAGAGCCTACGCCTGCCGGGGTTACGGGTTGTTCGAAAGAGATACCGCGGCCTCGGAACGTAAAGGGCAATAGAAGGAACATGGGTGGGTTTTAGTCAGTACAAGTCTGACATGCCCCTCCGCTCCGCCCAGAGCGGGGGAAGTCATCGGATGATTTCCCACCCGAAAAAATAAAAAAAGGGTGTAAGCGGACGATGTTACTCCTAATATAAAATTCTGGTATTCAGCTGCATCTAGTTAGAATGAAAGCCGACCCCAACATACCTGGGCAAAGGCTAGGCAGATGATGATGAAAAATTACGAATATTTTAAAAAGAGAGTTGATATCTTAGAACAGGCTAGTTTCCTAAAACAATTTTGTTAGTCCGTTTTTAAGATTATTCAAAAATAAGGGACACGTATTTTTTATTTGTAAATTACACCAAAAATGACAAGGATATGGCCCATTAAAGTTACGTGAAACATCACGCGTTGCTGCATTTTTTCGCAACAAGTGACGTCACACGTAACATTTTTGGTCTAATTTACAAATAAAAAAATATAATACACCGAAAAACCTTAAAGTGTTAAATACAGCTCGCGACCCGATACAGCGAATTTTATGTGTCGAGAACAAAATCGAATTACAGTGGTACCTATATGGAGTGCAAAAAACGAATCAGGAAGAGGGTAAACAGTTTTATCTGCTTATAAACAACCACTCACAATAACGTCAGTTTGTTCCTGATCATGGCGTGTGCCAATGCGCCGAAATATTGGAAACTCAAAACCAACAATAAACATAGTAAATATCCCGTTTCAAATGTTATACATAAGATAGGGTTAAGTATGACATTGACAATATTGGAGTAAATAATGTCATTCATTCCGATATAATTATCATAATCTCGAATTAGTTTGGAGTGCACATTAATATTGTAGCAACAGGGAATTGTCTAAATGCTCGCTTAAATATTCATGTGACAATTATTATTAGTGCTACATTCAATTATTTGTGTTTGTCGTACAGTCAGCTTAGGAGATAAGTAACCAAGCTCGTCAAATACACTTTAAATGTTCTTTAAAATACATTATGTTTTCTAATAAAGTAGATGAAATATGCTAAAAAAACAACCGATTTCTTGTTAATTTCGATTCTTAGGAAGGAATTAGGAAGTAAATTAATTTTTCTCCTTTTAGTTTTTTTTTGAAAGTCGGTTATTTCTTTTGCATATTTTTATTTCAGCATTCTTAGTTATGGTATGATGATATCTGACACAAACTGCTTTTATGGATTATTCATTTTTTATTGTTACTAAAAGATATTAGCACATCATTCATTACTAAGAAGAAAAAAAATGGGATTAAAAACGATAACTCATAATCTACCCAAGAAATATAAATAAAATTAATATGGGACCACTTTAGAAGATACCCTTCCGAACAAAAAAAGAATTATGAAAATCAGTTCACAATTCGAGGACTATTCGGTGAAAATATATGAAAAAAAAAACAAACATAGAATGTCCTCCTTTTTTTAAGTCGGTTAAAAACTGACAGTTTATTTACTACATTGAATTAGAGTTGTAAACGTCTATCGATGTTTAAGAAAAAAATAACTATATTTTACTTAACTCTTTTGCTGACTGTACATTGTAATAATTAATAACTGGTAGTGAGATGTGTAACCGTTCCTGGATACAAGTTCAATAAACAATAGTATTCTGATTTATTAGCAGTTTCAATATTTAGCTGGCGTAATCCTTCTGTAGGTATTTCTGCCATAACACAACCATAGCTTGTTTTACCACAGATGAGAGTAGGTACACTTTATTTTTATACTATTACTAGCTTTTACCCGCGGCTTCGCTCGCGTTAAATTTGGGGTAACACAGTTCCCCTTTTCTGATTTGCAGGTACCTGCTACCTGTAGTTTTTGCCCATGCGCCTTATTTATTGTAATAGCAAAGCTAAGTTTTCCCTTTACTTTCCTCTTTCTCTCTCATATCTCATTTTTTTTAAAAATAATTTGACTATGTTCGTCTCCAGGGTCCCAACTATCTCCGAAATATCTACGAAAATTCATCAAAATCGGTTTAGCCATCGGTTTAGGCCTGAAGACGTAACAAACAAACTCACTTTCGTTTTTATAATATTAGTAAGGATTCCCCCTGACTGCATCTGCCTATAGGATGGAAATACTTCCAGTAGAATTTATTACCTGTTCAAGAGAATCCTACGTCCTGACATTTTTATATTTTTAACCCCCGACGCTAAAACGACGGGGTGTTATAAGTTTGACGTGTCTGTGTATGTGTGTAAATGTGTATGTGTCTGTCTGTGGCATCGTAGCTCCCAAACGGATGATCCGATTTTAATGCGGTTTTTTTTGTTTGAAAGGTATATCAGTCGAGAGTGTTCTTAGCTATGTTTGGTGGAAATCGGTTCAGGTCTTCAAGGTCATCAGGTCGTTTGTTGAGTGTAATTAAATAGGAATGTTCCACGCCCAGTTTACTTGCGAGCATATGTAGGATTTGACATTTGAAACATTGATGTCTTCTGGAACCACTGAGCTGGTCTGCTGTTAGGGCTCGAAGATAGGAGACGTAACCCTGGACTGCCTTTTAGTAAACTCATCGAGTTTGGGCTCGTTGAATTTGTCTTAACTAGTTCTCTTTATTTTTCTAATTGACGAGAACCTGATGCTGGAAATCTGGAACCTCTGAGCTGGTCTGGTAATAGGGCTCGAAGGTAGGAAACGTAACCCTGGACTGCCTTTTAGTAAACCCATCGAGTTTGGGCTCGTTGAATTTGTCTTGACTAGTTCTCTTTATGTTTCTAATTGACGAGGACCTGATGCTGGAAATCTGGAACCTCTGAGCTGGTCTGGTGATAGGGCTCGAAGGTAGGAAACGTAACCCTGGACTGCCTTTTAGTAAACCCATCGAGTTTGGGCTCGTTGAATTTGTCTTAACTAGTTCTCTTTATGTTTCTAATCGACGAGGACCTGATGCTGGAAACGTAACCCTGGACTGCCTTTTAGTAAACCCATCGAGTTTGGGCTCGTTGAATTTGTCTTAACTAGTTCTCTTTATGTTTCTAATTGACAAGGACCTGATGCTGGAAATCTGGAACCTCTGAGCTGGTCTGGTGATAGGGCTCGAAGGTAGGAAACGTAACCCTGGACTGCCTTTTAGTAAACCCCTCGAGTTTGGGCTCGTTGGATTTGTCTTAACTAGTTCTCTTTATGTTTCTAATTGACGAGGACCTGATGCTGGAAATGGGATGTGGCGGATGAAACCCTGGAATGCCGGAATGAAACGGATAAACTGATTTATATTTTTGCTGAAAATCTAGAATGACCAAAATTTAAAAATAAAACACAAAATTACCTTTAAATGGCAAGAAACATAAAAGAAATTAAATGAAAGAATGAAAAATTAAGGAGCTCCTTCAAAAAGCTTGAAATAAAAAATTAAATTAAAAATTTAAAAACACCCCCGACCCAAAAAAAGTACGCAACCCTATAAAAAGCAAAAAAAAATAACTTTTAACACTACGTAAGTACCAACTTAAGCATGTCAGACTATCTACTCGGGACTTTGTGCCACCTTTATGTCGGAGGCATAACCGCTAATTTTGAACTGCAAATGGTTATCTTGGCCTGCTGTTGACCGTACGTATGAAATTTTTGATTAAATTTTGTCGTGTCGGGGGACCGCTTTTTACCTTCAAAAATACTTACCTAAATCAAATGATTCCTACCTAATCACAAAATTCGTATTTTAAAACTAAATATGTACACAACTACACTAAATGATACAATAACACTGGACAAAAAATTAAAACAGACGAATAGTACGACTCACAAGATTTACTTGTAAAGAAAAAGAATATAAGTATACAAAATAATATTTAAATTACAACGACAATGTTAACGTAAGTAACGAAATCAAAAAAAAAACTTTATACTCTATCTAAATAAATGATAAACAATAATTTTAACCCCCATTCTTAGGAACGACTCAAAAAAAATGTATGAAAAATTACAATGGGATTGACGACTTTTTAATGTGTGCTTCTAACGTTAGGCTAATAAATTAGAGCGGTCCCCCGACACGACAAAATTTAATCAAAAATTTCATACGTACGGTCAACAGCAGGCCAAGATAACCATTTGCAGTTCAAAATTAGCGGTTATGCCTCCGACATAAAGGTGGCACAAAGTCCCGAGTAGATAGTCTGACATGCTTAAGTTGGTACTTACGTAGTGTTAAAAGTTATTTTTTTTTTGCTTTTTATAGGGTTGCGTACTTTTTTTGGGTCGGGGGTGTTTTTTATCTTATTTATTTAGCTCACCAACAATTGAATACCCAGTACCAGGTTAGAAAATAAATCGAATAAACTTATTGACTAGTGTACAAATTTTTTATGGGTTGTTAGCACATCATGCATTATATTAATGTATTATAATAACTATTCTGCAAGTTTAAAGCATGTAGAACAGCTTTATTAAGACCTAAAACTATTAATATTGGTTAAAATTTAAATTAAATTAACATGTAAGCATAAATAAAAAGACATTCCGGCCCTGGTTCAGTCCATGGTCCGGAGCGAGAGGGAATGGGAAGCGGTCACCTCCTTCAGCGAAGCAGTCATGCTAGCAAAGGAGGTGGCCGGGCGTTTGAGGGAGAGAACCTCAAACCAACCCAGCCGCCGCGGGAGACACCCCGGGCGTCGGGCGCCGCGAGACGACTCCCGGCCACCGTAGATGCGGGCCTGTGGACGGTGAGCAATGGGTAGCTCACCGTCCGTCCGTCGATTGACGACAGGCCGTGTCGACGGCGCGTTTGTGTTTCACGCGCGCCTCAAAGAGATGTCAGCAAAGCCGGCAGGCGGAGGCCCTGGCAAGCCACTCTGGCTTGCCAGGGCCTCCGCCTGCCGGGGTTGCGGGTTGTTCGAAAGAGATACCGCGGCCCGGAAACGTAAAAGGCAATAGAAGGAACATGGGTGGGTTTTAGTCAGTAAAAGTCTGACACTCCCCCCCGCTTCGCCCAGGGCGGGGGAAGTTATTTGATGAATTCCCACCCCAAAACAAAAGCCTAAAAAGACTTATGTCTAAGAACTGTCCGTATCCATGATATTAAGGGTTTTGTTTTTAGGTCGAAAGGTCTGATCGTGCCTCGCCAGATCTTACATTTATAATATTAAAATCTATAAATTTTACGAAAGCTGCTCATTTGTTTTACCATCACAAGTTTATCATTAGCAGCTACGGCTCTTCGCCGTTTACGTTGGCCTTACATGACCGTCGAAATATAAGTTTACTTATTGTTAAGTTAGCTGCCCTACCTTTATCGGTTAACAGGCGTCATGTTACGATATGTGACAATAACAAATGTTAATTACAAGCCTCGACAAACTCAAAATCATGGTATTTATTTCAATTAGACCATTACTGACACTTTTGAATATAAAGAAACAAAATAATGAAGCTACAGTCCCAGACACAATGCTTAATAACTTGTGAAAGTGCTGTAGCTGCCCATTCCAAAGCGTTGATCTCTATGGAGAAGAATGGGTAAGAAACTCAATGCACACTTTTTAAATAATAATATTTTATCAAGATCATGGAATAATTCATGTTGAGGTTGTATTTAAACAGATTAAGCGAAACAAAAACAGACTCATTTTTACAACGTAATAAGTTCAAAATGAAATTCAATAAATGTTTCGAGAACTTATTTAATTTAACATTTGGCAGCATCCGCGCTCACGTTTAGTAAGTATTTCATGTCGAGCCAGCAGGTGGCGCTCACTGCTATTGCACTACATACTGAGATTTATTAGACTGCGCTGAACATTGTTCAGACACGGCATTATATACTTTGATGGGTTACAATTTGACTCAATTTAGCAAGCTGTGGTAAGACTTTTGTGAGCTGTTCTTAATTACATGAATATAAAAAAACGTCGTATTTATTTTTGGTAAAACCCATCACAGTCTTTATGACCCTGCTTTATTTTCGGATGGGAAATCATCAAATGACTTCACCCACTCTGAGTGGAGTGGAATGAGTGTCAGTCTTGTACTGACCAAAATCCATCCATGTCCCTTCTTTTGCCCTTTTTGTTCCGGGGCCACGGTATCTCTTTCGAACCAACCCGTATCGACCCTGTTTATCGTAGAATAATAAGTGCTACGCTATAGCTGAACGTGTGCTACGCCGTAGCTAATGCTATGATGAAGCTTAGTACATGCTACGCCATACCACATTACGTCCAACGATCAATAAGTATTACGCTGAAACTCAGTGTGTGCTACGCGCAGAGCTTTGTTTGGGGCACTCCAAAGGTAGTGAGCTACGCCGTAGCTTAACAGGTGCTACGCTGTAGCTCATAGAGATCGCGTGTCAAGATAATTTAAAATATAGTCTCTCTCTTTATTCATGTATACACGGGTTTTAGAAAGTTACTATCTATAAATGTCCTACTGTTCAAAATAAATGCTCATACATTGTACACAAATCCTTAATGCGTTTAAATTTTAATTAAACAGATTTCCTTCTTTGTCTCAAACAATTGTTTTGTGCCGAAGTTTCTGCCGCGACATCTTTGAATGTTGGTAATTAATATTTACGTCGAGTTGTTTAGGAGATAATTAATATTCATTGAAGCTTGATTAACGGTTATGGGGTTGGGTTACAGTTTCTTCATTTTGAAAGCAAGATGTTTATTTAAAATCCAAGACAAAGTTCGCAAAAGATTCAAAATAGCAAATTACTGTGTCTTTACGGATGGGGATTCTAGTTTTCCCTTTTCTTCCCTCTTGCTACCTCATTTTTCACTGCCTCACTAGCCTGTGTCCGTCTGCAGGGTCTCAACTATCTCTGTACCAAAATCGGTTCAGCCATTTAGGCGTAAAGCCGTAACAAACAAACAAACTCACTTTCGCTTTTATAATATTAGTAAGGATTACGACTTTATTACTACTACGACAATAAGGAACAACGCAGCGGGTGAAAACGCTGGGAACAGCTAGTCTTATAATATTTATTTCTCACACACACAGTCGGTTCGTACTTCGTTAACGGCCTATTTGCATTATAAAGAACCCTTTCCATAATTCAAAGACAAGTCTTCATATTCATTGGCACACTTCTCGTTTCTTAATCAAGTGTACGAGCGTCGTCCCGTCGTCGATGCCAACTCTATCTCGACGTACCGTCGTTTAAAATACATTAGGGGTTCGTATTAAATTTTCGCTCTTGTTTAAAGAAAATGTGAAAAATACTAGAAGAAAACGATGAATATTATTTTTATCTGTAAGTATAACTCTCGTGGACCGGAACGTAGATCAACGCTTATAATATGTCAGTGTTAGTCTGCCGGAGCGTATATCTACGCGTAATTACGTGACATCGAAAAGTTACGTTGTTAGTTTAAAATATTAACACGGACTGCCGCGAGCGAACTATTTTCCGCGGCAAACAGCGCCTTCGGTGCGCATTGTCGCCCGGTATACGAGGGGTTAATACTCGCAGATCAACACTTGAACAGTATTTTAGCAACGTCCAGTGTGTAGTTGGCCTTTGTTATCTTGGTTGATGGCAATCATGATTCATATAATATCTAGCTATCATAATTATAATAGCATGCTTTTAGATAATTAATAACCATTTTCTAATATAAATATAATATTCAAATTTGTAATATAATATAATACCCTGTATTTTTTTTTTCTGACATCATACTTTGTACAAATTTTATAGATGAGAATTTTTTAGATGTTTGTTACTCTTTTACGCAAAAACTACTACACGGATTTTGATTGAAAAAACACACAGATAGTGTATAATCTGTTGTATGTTATTATTATATATTGTGGGTAGCCTTATTATAATGTTTAGTTCGCATACCGCACAATCGAATAAATCAGTCTTTATCTAGCAAGATCGTGTTTCACTACATGGTGACAGCGTTAAATACGAATTACGCTTTCGGAAGTAAAATTTAGACATTATCAACGTGGTTTTAGTGTGTTGTGGTGATAGACAGTACGTGTGAATATGGAACACGCGAGACCACCAGCCGAACTAGTGTTAGAAGGTGGTCCGGCGAACCGTGCTGACACGTGGCGCAAGTGGCTAAAACAGTTTAAGGTTTTTCTAAAAGCTTCAGGAGTGTACAAAGAAGCGAAGGATGTACAAGCCAGCTTGCTTATTAACTTAATAGGTGCTGATGGATACGACATATATTCTACTTTTAAAATAAAGGTGGAAGGACAGGATGACGACATCGATGTATTGATCCAAAAATTTGATGAACACTTCGGTACTAAAAGTAACACAACTATGGCGAGATTCCGATTTTTTACACGAAATCAGATGGATGGCGAAAACATAGACGCTTATGTAACAGCATTAAGATTATTATGCCAACATTGCGAGTTTGAGCATTTAGAAGACAGTTTAATACGAGATCGTATTGTTTGTGGAGTAATCAACACAAGTGTACGCGAAAAACTTCTTAGAGCAGACGAGCTAACATTGGAAAAAACTGTAAAAATATGCCAAGCAAGCGAGGTATCTTACGAAGAGAACCGACATATAGAAAGAACGAAATGTAAGGAGCAAAGTGGCGCGGTTGACGCGTTATCGAGCACGCGTGTACCGAGGCACAGCGGACCTACGGGGGCTGCGGCGGCGGCGGCGCGGGAGACGCGGGGACGCGTGCGCGCTGCGCCTGCGACGGCGGCTCGACACAGCGGTCGCGCGCAAGGCTATAGTTCAGCGGCCGGGAGTTTCGCGGCGTCGTCGGGTCACGGATTCGATTCTGTTCCGAATCGTGATACGGATTCAAAGTGTTGTAGTGCTTGTGGTGGTGCTCACGATGATAACGCGCGGTGTCCAGCGCGATTCGCAAAGTGTTATTTGTGCTACAATAAAGGTCATTTCAAAAATATGTGCATGTCTAAAGGTAATAAGCGCGTGTACCAAATACAGGAGAGTGACAATGGTGACAACGAGCTATTCTATGTATCAACTGTGGACCAAACATCACAACATAAAGACAGTAAGTGGTATGAACAATTAATTTTGGCTGAAAATGGTCATGGAATGAGCGAATTATTTAAACTTGACACAGGTTCGGACTTAAATGTATTATCTTTAGTTAATTTTAGAAAATTAGGATTATCAATAGAAGATATCAAACCATGTTGCATAAGAGCACAATCTTTTTGTGGGAATTATATTCCGATTTTAGGATCACGACAGATATTGTGGTCATTTAAAGGGAAAAACTACTTAATAGATTTTGTAATATCAAATGATCGATGCCAAAGTGTATTGGGAAAAAACACCTGTGAAGAATTAGGTTTAATCAAGAGGGTTTATACACTCAAAGTGGATAAATATAATGATTTATTTCATGGAATTGGAAAACTACCCGGTAAATATAGGATTATTTTAGAAAACAATGCAAGTCCTTCAGTTTGCCCAGTTAGAAAAATACCTTTAGGGATACGAGACAAATTAAAAGCTGAAATTGATAGTATGGAACACATGGGGATAATTCGGAAGGTGTCGCATCCAACGGAATGGGTGAATGCTATCGTGTTGCCGGCCAAGAAGGATGGCAGCCTACGAGTGTGCCTCGACCCGCGGCCGCTGAACCGAGCGGTGCGCCGCGCACACTACCCACTACCTACGCTTACTGAGATTGCCGCTAAACTGACAAATGCTAAGTATTTCAGTAAGCTTGATGCTCGCTCCGGATTTTGGATGATTGAATTAGATGATGACAGTGCAGATCTCTGTACGTTTGGAACTCCATTCGGGAGGTATCAATTTTTACGATTACCTTACGGCGTCAACTGTGCGAGTGAGGTGTTTCACGGTAAAGTCCGGCAGCTATTAGAAGATCTCGATGGGGTAGACTCATTTATAGATGACATAATTGTTTGGGGCAGGACAAAAGAAGAACACGATGATAGACTGATGAAACTGCTAGATAGGGCTCGGGAAGTAGGAATTAAATTTAATAAGGAAAAGTGTGAGTTTTGTGTAGAACAAGTTACGTATCTGGGGCATACTTTTAGTAGAAAAGGAATGCAAATCGACACAAACAAGATAAAAGCAATAATGGGTATGCCGGAACCAAAAGATAGGCCATCTTTAGAGCGATTTCTTGGCATGATTAACTACCTATCAAAGTTTATTCCGAACTATTCGCAAATGGCAAACCCACTTAGATGTTTGCTAAAAAAGGGCAATGAGTGGGTGTGGGACAAGGTACATGAATCTGCGGTTCACAAGTTGAAGCAGGCAGTGAGCAGCGCGCCGGTGTTGGCGCTGTACTCGAGCGACCGGCCGGTCGTGGTCACAGTGGATGCTAGCTCCACGGCTTTGGGTGCCGCATTGTTGCAAGATGGCCGCCCGGTTGAGTTTTCTTCCCTCACGATGACTGACACCCAAAAGAGATACGCGCAGATTGAAAAGGAAATGCTGGCGATCGTATTTGCAATGGAAAAGTACCATCAGTATGTGTATGGGAAGAAGGATGTGGTTGTAGAAACAGATCACAAACCTTTGGAAGCCTTATTTAAAAAAGGTTTGGATGCAGTGCCAGTTCGGTTACAAAGAATGATGCTGCGCGTGCAACGTTACGACTTCACAGTTAAATACAAACCTGGGAAGTTTATGTATGTAGCTGACGCACTATCGAGAGCAGCTTTACCGGAGCTCATGCATGACAGAGTGACAAGTGAAGCAGAAGATCAGGCGTGCTTCCTCATAGCAAACGTGCCGTTCAGTGATAGCAAGCTGAGCATGGTCAGAGAGGTCACACAGAGGGATCAGGAATGCAAATTAATAGCTTATCATATTCAAAATGGTTGGCCTAGATATAAAAAGGATTTAAATGAGATTATAAAATTGCATTGGCCATATAAAGAAGAATTACAGCTTGTCGACGACGTGATCTTCAAAAACCACTTAGTGTACATACCTCGTGACCTGAGAGGTGAAATGATTTTGCGCGTTCACGAGGGACACCTGGGTATCGACCGCTGCAAGCGTCGAGCGCGTGATGTCATGTTTTGGAGCGGCATGTCACGTGACGTGGAACTGGCAGTGCGCGCCTGCGCCACCTGCGCGGAGCACGCAGCGCGAAATGTTAAGGAGCCTATGATACCTCATTCGATCCCGGAATTACCATGGAGAAAGGTTGGCGCTGATTTATTTTTCTGCGATCGAAAGCACTTCCTGATTTTAGTAGATTATTTTTCTAACTTTGTTGAGATAAGCGCCTTAACAAATATTGGAACCAGAGCCGTCATTGTAGCGATGAAAGATCAGTTTGCAAGACATGGGATTCCAACGGAACTAATGAGTGACAATGGTCCCGCATTTAGTTCCAGGGAATTCAAAAAATTTGCAGAAGATTGGTGTTTTACACATACCACATCATCACCCAACTACGCACAGTCCAACGGACTTAGTGAGAGGGCTGTGAGGACAGTGAAAACAATAATAAAAAAATCACTAAGTACTGGTACAGATTATTATCTAGGGCTATTAAATTTCAGAACAACGCCGAGGGATGGAATTAGTGCACCGTCGCAATTGCTAATGGGTCGGCGACTGAATACTCGCTTACCAGTACACACCGAAAGATTACGACCAGAACGAAACAATCATAATGATTACAAAAATATAAATACAAAACGTGAATTATCTAAAAAATATTACGATATGCATTCTCGAGAGCTGTCGGTATTAAAGCCAGGAGAGACTGTAATTGTTACTGATGATGACAAGCGTCGCCGGTATATGCAAGTGCAGGCACCAGCGCCGCAGCCGCGATCGTACTTCCTCACTGACAGCAGCGGTCGGAGATACCGCCGCAACAGACGGCACATCATGAAAGGTGCGAGCTTGAGGGAAACCCCGTTACATTCTGCTTCCACACAAGGGAAGGAGGATAGTGACAGTGAAGAAAATGAGCGCACGAGTACCTACAGTGATGCGGCGGAAAGCATGAATGAGGGGCTGAGCGACAACGATAGGGCTGTGACTAGGTCGGCTAGTTCTTCTCCTGATTCTGTTGTAGTGCAGCCAACCCGAGCTGCTTCTCGAAGGGCACGTGAAAAACTTGCAATGTTTTTTAAAAAGTAATTAAGCACCGACTTATATATGTACCTACATATGTGTTAGACTGGTTGGTTATATACTTGAAAATAATCGTAAGTTAGTAAATGATTTTGTGTACTTAGAAAAGAATTGATCTATAAACAAATTATGTAACGGATGATATTGTGCCTGTATAGATCAGATAATTGTAGAAACTTTATATTTTCATATTCTTGTGTAAAAGGTGGTGGGAATTTACTTAGTTTATTGTTTTTTCATAAAAGGGGAAGATGTTGTATGTTATTATTATATATTGTGGGTAGCCTTATTATAATGTTTAGTTCGCATACCGCACAATCGAATAAATCAGTCTTTATCTAGCAAGATCGTGTTTCACTACATAATCTAGATTAACACAAGATTTTAATCACGGTGTCATGTTTCCTTGGTATAGATTCGACCTAACCGCGGGCGAAGCTGCCTGCAGGTAATCATTTAAAACAACAAACTGCGCCCAGCAGTTTCATCAGCGAAAACCGTGATACAATACAACGTAATACCTAGTTGTTAATCCAGAGTATAAACTATCTGCTTACCAAATATCATCCAACTCCGTTAAGCCGTATAAGCGTTTAAGAGCAACAAACAGACACATACTTTCGCTTTTATAATATTAGGGCTGAAACTGCGTTAAACGGACACCTGCGCGGTTTCATACAAAAGTGAAACGACGCGGGGACACGCGCGGGGCCCGCCAGCGGTAACACGCGCGGGCTTGTTCAGTCAATAACGCTTAATGAAAAGCTTGTGAAAATGTCTTTCGACAGAGAAAGTGTAGTTGTGAAACTCCAGTGTCGCTCTGTCATATGAGGCCAAGCGAATGAACTCTTTAGGTACCCGTGACAGGGTCCTTCACATACACACTGAGCCCACGCTTGCAGACACGCGGCGGATGTCAGTCGCGGGTGCCCCTTTAACGCAGTTTCAGTCCTTAGAGTGAAGTGTGATTCTGATTACAATCAGAAATTGAATTCGTGGCACCAGTTTACCTGTAAACTGTACACGAAACCGGGTTTGCGGGTTGTTCGAAAGAGATACCGCGCCCCAAAACGCAAAGGGCAATAGAAGGAACATGGGTGGGTTTTAGTCAGTAAAAGTCTGACGCTCCGCCCAGAGCGGGGGAAGTTATTTGATGATTTCCCACCCAAAAAAAAAACTTTACACGAAAAGCATCCATTGCCATTTCGTCCACGGAACCATTCTCAAATAATTCGATACTCACACATGTTCATCTTTAGCGCTAGGCACGAAGTATTTGCAGTCCCGCTTCTGAAACGTGCTCTCAATCCAACTGCGTGTTGTTTTCTGTAACAAACAAACATTTTGATTACTTCGTTTCGAGTGGTTTTAGAGTGAGTAAATATTGACTGGATTGGCGATCAAGTGGCTATGTGAGGGTTTTATGGCTTTAAAGATTAGACTTCAAGATGTTATAGAAGGGAATTTTATTGTCTTTGGTAAAAGGAAGAAATGGATTTTAAATACAGAACGGTTTTTATTGACAAGAGCATGTTGTTGGAAAATTATTGTCAGTTGTTCTGAAGTGATCTAGCGGATATACCACTTAGACAAAATGTAGTTTATTTTAGAGTGTTTCTTTTTATGTTATAGAATTTTATACAGTGATGTATTGATATTAAAAATATCTAATACAGTGTTTGAATAGCTGTTTTATTCCACCAAGAGAATGCTCCCATAAAGAAATAACAATATAACACAAGACTGGTAAATTAAATAAGGGAAGAGTTTGTGCCCGTTGTTACCTGCGGATGGATTATTGACTCTTGGAGCTGAATTGAGAGTTGAAAATCCAATAGCGAGCTTATGTGTTTAGCTAGCAACTATTATTGCCCTTAATTCATGTTTGAAATAGTTCAACCCAATCATATATTACCCCTCGCACATCAAAGCTTGGAAATCGATATTTTTGAAATACACGTTTTTAGAATATTAAGTATACAAATAAATAAGACGACTAGTATTAATTAATTAATTTTATGAAAAGTAGCTTCACAGCCGACAGTGCAATAATATAAAATTATTATAAAATGTCATACAAATCGGTCCAGCCGTTTCGGAGGTTTTATATATTAGATTATATTAAACATTAGGATATTATTATTATATTAAACATAACGAAGTACATATTTTTTTTTAGTTAATTGGCATTCAAATTTTGAACGATTTTTTTTGTTTGCAATGCTGCCAGCCTTCTGGGCACGATTCTTGTTGACAGCGAGGTGGACGAATTTTTTGACGCCCTATGTTTACCTTACCAGTTTAATACTAGTATATATTTTTGTTTTCATTAAAAATATATTTATTACATATTATATTTCTTTAAAACACTACTTATTTTTTAGTTAAAGTGTGCCTATTTATAATTTGTAAATAATGTACGTAGATGTGAATAAAGTCAGATAATTTAATAAACTTATTTAATACTAGCTTTTGGGGTAACAAATTCGGGGTAACACAGTTCCCCTATCCCGATTTACAAGTACCTGCTACCTGTAGTTTTTGCCCTTGCGCCTTATTTTTTGTAATAGCAAAGCTAAGTTTTCCCTTTTCTTCCCTCTTTCTCCCTCATTACTCACTTTAAAAAAAATGCCTATGTCCGTCTCCAGGGCCTCTAGTACTAACTATCTCTGTACCAAAATTCATCAAAATCGGTTTAGCCATTTAGGCGTGAAGACGTAACAAACAAACATACAAAACAAACTCACTTTCGCTTTTATAATATTAGTAAGGATTATTTTAGGTTTTCATTTTCATGCCACGAGTATCCTCTATAAACGCACCAAAATGATACTGACAATCTCGTCCTAATTTTCAATTTTCGGTCACCAAAACTTAGTACACACCCACAACATTCCTCCCGCAGGAGTTTCGTAAACTACAACCACAATTTCGTACTACAACCACTGGAGTGTAAAATAGTTTTACTACTAGCTTTTGTCCGCCATTATACCCGAGACAACTAATCTCTAGAGATAGCCAACCCTAAATAATGAAAGCTGGACGTTATCCAAACTATAATATCTGGGTAAAAAAAGCTATGGAAATAATAAATGAAAATTCTTTTAAAAGTCAAAATATTTATTTCACATTGGCTTACATACGGTTCGGGTTGGTCGTTTTCTTTGGAGAAGAACCGACAAAAAACTACATGGTTACTCTTTTATAATCATTTTGTTGTTACAGCGTTAGTACATAAGTATGAGAGGACAGCGTAGGCCCGACAATAAGTCATTGCTTACTTTATAAAACGTAAAATAAGATAGAAGGTTGATAAGCATCTAGAAATCTACAAGGCCCACTCATTCCCAAATAATTGGTACAAAATAATCTATAAAAGGCGTATGAAAAATTAAATGTGTGGTAAAACCCCCAAGCTTGTCTGCTTAGTCCAAGTGAGCAGTGCTAACTATAGGTCAATTCTCTTCATGGTCGCCGGTTCAAAAATGCTATCACGTTAAATCCTGTAAATTATTTCAACTGTTCTTAAAATTTATAAAAAAAAACCATGAAACATGTTTCCTCATATCTTCTCTGAAGTAGTATTTGTAAAAAAAACACATTTTAATCAACATAGTTGTCAATGACACCCAAATTGCAAAACCAGCCAAGACTGAGTCAGTCAAACACCGAGGGTTCCGTACAAACTTACGACATAAACGGCCATATCTTTTGACTGCGTAGACCTAGAGATTTTTACACAGGACACAGCGCAAAATCCAAGAACAACAGACTTGAGTATTTGGTTTTAATTTCAACTCGATACCTCCACGCGTTCCCGTTATAAAGGGTCTTGACAGACAGACAACAAAGTGATCCTATGAGGGTTCTGTTTTTTCCTTTTGAGGTACGAAACCCTAACAAGATTTCTTTTTAAAAAATAAAAAAAAACACGACTGCCACGTCAAAAAAATTAACTTATAATAATTTCTATACTTTTTCAATAGCCTATGTTACTCGTGACGATGCAAGGATTGTAATGATACCCCATACATGTAAATCCGTTCAGGCGTTTAGAAGTTATGATGGAATAAAGAAACTCACATACATACAAACATACATGAACCCTGAAAACATAACACTCCTTTTTTGGGGCAGTCGTGTAAAAGCGTAAGAAAACTTGCATTTCGGGTTACCCTGGCAATTCCACCTTAATGGCTAAGGGTAAGGCAGGCAAGAGGTCAAGCAATCAATCAGTCAAGTATTTATTTGCACGTTGGTCGATCGAACCCTCCTATCGTAGCTAAGTGATTGACGTTAACCTCGGTATGTGCAAATAGGCTATCTATAGTTATTTAATATTGTTTATTTTTTTAGCTAAAACACTGGGTTATTTAGTAAACAGGACTTGTTAGCTTATCCATTGTATTGACACGGTTTTGTTTGACTTTTACCTTTATTAAACTACTAGCTGCACCCCGCGGTTTCACTCGTGTGGTATTATAATATACAATATATCTTTATGAATTGTAGCCTATATGTTATTCTGATGTATAAGCTATACTATTGTAGAGTTTCATTAAAATCCAATCAGTAGTTTTTGCGTGAAAGAGTAGCAAACATCCATACATCCATACATCCACCCATCCATACAAACTATCGTGTTTATAATATTATAAGTAGGATAGAATGAATTATAGCCTATGTGTCATTCTGATATATATTATAAGCTATACTATTGTAGTTTCATTAAAATCCATTCAATAGTTTTTGCGTGAAAGAAAACAAACGTCCATACATCCATCCATCCATACCAACTTTCGCGTTTATTATATTAGTAGGATTAGTAAATTTAATTTTAGTTTGGTGTCAATGCATATTTGGGAAAGTTATGTCATTCTAAATTCAAAATAACGGTCTCCCAAAGATGGCTGACTAGTTATTTATTCGCATTCCCGTAATATGGGTATCGAATGACACGGGTCGCTGAGAAAAATACGACATAAAGTGTATTTTTAAGTATCATATTTTTATTTCTAGTCAATGGAATCACGTATTATTAGTAGTCCACTAATTTTAAGTCTAGTTGTAGCAAAACCCTGTTTGTCTCCTGTTTATTGAATTAGTCATAGAATATTAGATACATAAAAAAATCTGGCTAAGTAAGACAAACTCGCGACATAAACCGCTATATCTTTTGTCTGTGTAGACTTGAGGGTTGAGTTTATTTCAGCTCTAACTTACCACAGACACAGTATATAATTTAAACTCTATAACTTTACGCGTTTCCGAGATAAAGGGTATTGTCAGACCGACAGACGGACAACAACGTGATCCTATAAGGGTTCCATATTCCTTTTGTAATACTGAACCCTAAAAATCATTAGCCCTGGTTAGAAGCGTAGTAGGAACATGAACATTTCAAACACAATTATGTTACTAATGATGTTGTTAGCTCCACAGGTAGGTTCAAACCTTTCTTATAACAAACAACATCATTAGTTGAAGGTCATAGGTCATCAAGGTTGACCTTCGTCACTTTACCTCTTTGTCACGGGTCATTAAATCCTGATGTCAAACTGGGGTCAACTTTCTAAAATTGCTGAGGTCATTCACCTTCCTTATGACAAACATAGGTCATCAAGGTTGACCTTCGTCACTTTACCTCTTTGTCACGGGTCATTAAATCCTGTTGTCAAACTGGGGTCAAATTTCTAATACGGTAAAATTGCTGAGGTCATTCATTTGGTGTACTGACGCTCTAGCACAAGAGCGCGGTGTAAACGTAACAGAAATATGTAAAGGATGATGACCAAGCGTTGAAGTGGCTGAGCAATCGACTGCTGCGCTGCGTGTCGCGGGTTCGATCACCGCACGGAACAAATATTTGTATAGTCTACAGATATTTGTTCTGGGTCTGGCTGTTTGTGTACCTATATGATTTTAAATGTTTAAAAACGCACCCACGATTCTATGCGAAGATAATAAATAATCGGGCACGAATCTAGACTCTGCGGATTAAAAAATTCCTGATGGGAAAACCAAATAACCCGACCTGGAAATTAAACACAGGGCCTAATGCTCAGCATTCGCACTTACGACCACTAGACCATATATTATTTGTCAGAATATAGCACTTACAAAAGATGTTACAGTTATTACAGACTCATATATTCTACCATTTCTGGTGTACAAATATTTGCATATATCTAAATCCTTATTTAATATTATAAAAGCGAAAATGAGTTTATTTGTTACATCGTCACACCTAAATGGCCAAACTAATTTTGATGAATTTTGGTATAGAGATAGTTGGGACCCCAGTTTTTTTAAGTGAGAAAAGCTGTGGAAAGAGGGAAGAAAAGGGGAAAAAAGAAGATTCTTTTTCGATCATCACGCTGGTTAAACATAGCGTTAGCCTAAAGTAACTATGCCACGCGGACGAAGTCGTGGGCGGAAGCTAGTTTAATTATAATTAAAACATCACAGAGAAGCAAAATAAAAAAATACAATATTAAAAATGATTGCTATTGTAGATTATTTTATTTCATAAATTATATTTATTTTTCATTGAGGCACTCCATTGTAAAATAATAGCATTAATTAGTAATAATTCGAATATTTTTTGCTTGAATGACTTTAAATTAAGGCATTTTAGATCATTTGGCAATCCTTACTAATACTACTAATAAAAGCGAAAGTGAGTTTGTTTGTTACTTTGTTTGTTACGTCTACAGGCCTAAATGGCTAAACCGATTGTGATGAATTTTGGTACAGAGATAGTTGGGACCTTGGAGACGGACTATTTAAAAAAAAAAGATTAAGATGTGAGGGAGAAAAAGGGAAGAAAGGAAAAAACTTAGCATTGCTATTACAAGAAATAAGGCGCTAGGGCAAAAACTACAGGTTGCAGGTACCTGTAAATCAGGAAAGGGCAACTGTGTTACCCCGAATTTAACGCGAGCGAAGCCGCGAGCATAAGCTAGTTTATTATAAATACCAATCGCCATACAGTACGAGTTATTCTTAAAAATAACAACAATTGAACAATATTCTGACAATTGAATGCATTCGTCCATTAGACTAAGGAGGAACCTGCAAGAAAATGCTCCAAAATAATCAGTAGAATAATTGAACCTTTTCGCACACTGTCTTTAGTACCAACACAACTCATCACACCCGTTCACACAGAAAGCGAGAATATCTTCTTGACAATAAAAAACGCAATACATTGCCAGTCCATAAAACAGATTCTATTTCACGGATTCAATATGAAAGACAATGAATACTTTACATAGCAATATTGTAGCGCGTTCTGCATACAGTGTGGAATATTTGAGCCATAAATATTGTAGATTTAAATGTAATCGACAGTGTGCAAGGACAACGAGGATTGGATATTAAACAGTTTTGAATTGGTTTATTAACGTTTGCGTCGTTTTTAGGGTTCCGTAGTCAACTAGGAACCCTTATAGTTTCGCCATGTCTGTCT
Organism: Ochropleura plecta; assembly: GCA_905475445.1. Taxonomy (NCBI): domain Eukaryota; kingdom Metazoa; phylum Arthropoda; class Insecta; order Lepidoptera; family Noctuidae; genus Ochropleura; species Ochropleura plecta. The sequence goes on along the minus strand of FR997740.1, from coordinate 5,061,113 downwards.
GTCCGTCCGTCCGTCCGTCCGTCCTCGCTTAATCTCTGTGACCGTTAGCACTAGAAAGCTGAAATTTGGTACCAATATGTATATCAATTACGCCGACAAAGTGGTAAAATAAAAATTGGAAAAAAATGTTTTATTAGGGTAGCCACCCTATATGTAAAGTGGGAAGTGTTTTTTTTTTAATTTCAACCCTAACGTGTGATATATTGTTGGAAAGGTATTTAAAAATGAATAGGGGTTTACTAAAATCATTTTTTGATAATGTCTATAATTTCGGAAATAATCGCTCCAAAAGTAAAAAACAATGTGTCCCCCCCCCTCTAACTTTTGAACCATAAGTTTAGAAAATATGAAAAAAATCTGAAAAGTAGAACTTTATAAGGACTTTCTATGAAAATCATTTTGAACTTGATTGACACAACAGTTTTTGTACAAAAAAGACAAAAAGTTGTACAAAATAATTTCCTCCTCCACCTTTAAACTCATAATTGGGAACACTTATTGTGACGGACGGGAAACTACGGAACCCTACACTGAGCGTGGCCCGACACGCTCTTGGCCGGTTTTTTTTATTGTGGTGACTTATAATTTCCTAATCTGAAGTATGTTAGTGTACATCATTATTTTGATAATAACACTTCACACTAATATTACAAACTAGCTGGCTCCTGCGGCTTCGTCCGCGTAATGATTGATAAAAGTATCCTATGTGTTATTCCGGACTAGGTATAGCCTAACTCTGTGCCAAAGTTTATCAAGATCCGTGCAGCCGCTTTGACGTGAAAGAGTAACAAACATCCATCCTCACAAACATTCGCATTTATAATATTAGTAGAATAATACACAAATAGTAAGGATAGTAGAACTAGTAAGATTAGAAGGATACAAATCTGTAATTTTATTGTATTTTTCTGACATTATTCTACATATTTAATTGAAATTAGAATGCTTGTGTTTTGTGTTTGATGTTACCTAAAATTTGTCGTTTTGTTACTTCAAATAAATGAATAAATAAATAAAAATAAAAGCAGAAATGTGTGTGTGTAAGTTTCTTACTACTTCACGCTCTAATGGCTTTATGGATTTGTATGGTATTTGTTATCAAAATTACTCATATTCTGGATTAACCCATAGGCTACTTTTAGTCCCGGAAAAATGCGGTGTTCCCGTGGGATGAGCAATCAACTCAAATATGGATTTTGACGGCGCGGGTCCGCGCCGCGAGGCTCAGCTAGTATTTGATAATAATTTAAACCTAATTTTCGTTATGTTATCATCAGTTACGCTGTTTTTTTTACGGTCAAGTTGCCTAGTTTTCACACCACTTATCACGGCCATTTTATAACACGAGTTACTGAAAATGAAAATATAATCATACATTTGTGCTCTATAAACAAAGACACAGAAATAACCAAAAAAATCTGTAGCGGGCATAGCTACACCGGTAGATTCAGAACATAAAAACTTAATTCAAAACTTCTAGTCTAAATTGTAAACACTCCACCATTCACTCACGTATCAACATTCATAAAACGTCAAAAACAAAAACGACATAACACCACAGACACAAAACTCCACAGATACAAAAAAAACCACAGACATAAAACACGATTCATTATCTATGAATAAAACCAACACTTCTTGACATTAAAAAAAACAATATCGCATCGCGTGGAACAGCGTACGCAGAACCGAAAAAAAGATTGCGAAAGTAATCTGCAAAATTACCCTATTCCGGGAGTTTCCCGACAGACTGATAATAGCCTATTATGTTGCCCATTAAGATCGAATTGAGATTCGTTATTTTAATAAAAAAGTTAGAAGTGAGTTCATTCTTCAATTCTTCACTTTGGCTGAGAAAAAACTGGTCCATTACTTTCACAAGTTTTAGGTTCCTTTGATGGACTATTTTGGGATCCAGTTTCGGTTGAATTATAAGTACCTGGGTAAAACTACGAAGTCCTTTTATCTTATATTATTTATTTACTCACTAAAGCATCACTTATTAGAGTAATAAGAAATACAGGATTTGTAAGTTTGTACGGATGTATGGATGTTTATTAGTCTTTCAAATAAAAACTACTGAAAGAATTTTAATGAAATTTAAGTGTACTAATGCAAAGACCTTTATTTTATTTTAGATATATTATCAAGTGTCTTTAAATGATTATTTAAATCGATCTTGTTCTACGTTAGTACAAAAATAAGTTATGCCATAGGAGCAACCCCGTTCCTTTCTAAACAGCTTATTTCAGATTATAATCTCACTCTGATTCTGTATAATACTGGTGGAGTACATACCTTCCTCCTTTTGGAAATCGGTTCAATAGTAAAATTTTGCCTGCGTTTTCGACTATCTTTTGAAATTTATTGCCAAGATTAATTTGAACGCTATTACTTACAAAAAATAAGCTTCATAGTAATACGTCACATATCACAAAACATGATTTAAAAAAAAGGTACGTTATCATCATAATTTTTAGATTAATATCCCTAACCTTTCCCCCTACCCGTTATGACTCCTGATGGATGATTGGAGCGCGATGAATCATACCAAGGCCCGTAATTTGCACCCCCTGACAAATGGCGACCTCTATCGGACCGTTCCCCTTACTACCTTTTGTATAATCACTTGCTAAAGCGATATTGATGACATGATTGATGGAATAATAAGGCAACAAGTCTTATGAATTGAGAAGAGAGAATGTTTAATGTAAATTAATGAGAATACTGAATATTTGAGCTTCAGTATACTGTAGTTTATTTCTAGTAGCAGAGTTTGGGTATAGAAGGCATTCATACTAATAAGGTGGTTTTCTCACGACACCAGTCGTCCGACCGCGCGGATGAGTGTCGCGGACGAGTGGCGCGAGAAAGCGGATTGTGCTGCATCTCCGCGGTTGAGTAGTGTACGTGGGTTAGGCATGCGGTACGATCCAATCGTCCGCGCGGTCGGGCGAGATACGTGTGAAAGCCGCCTAATCACGTTTAGATGTATCTCGACGTAATGCTAAGCAGTATTTGATACAGGTTATAAACTAGCTGTATGCCCTACTAAATACGTTTACCAGTTTTTGCGTAGAACATTAACAAACATCCACAAAGGCTCACAAACTTTCGCATTTATTAACAGTAGTAAAAAAGATAAGATGATCAACACCCGCACGTTTATGATGCCCCCGAGATTGAGTCAACAATATATTACGCTGGTGTATGAAATTACCCGTCTGTCTGTTGCCCGCTTTATCTTAAGAGAGTTTTGTTTATGGCTTCTTCAAAATTGTTATTTATTTGATGCTGCTGCGCCAAGTGACAGAGTGATATCATTTTGAAATTAAATAAGTGTTGAAGACTATTTATCTTAACAGAAAACTATAAGAGTAACCATGGAGTTTTTGCACCGTGCAACTTTTCACGACGTTTAATATGTGCCCATGTAGGCCTATGAAATAATCCATTTTGATTTTGATATCTTAGCTTGTGTGAATGAAATAAAAATACATAAGGAATCAGTTGAGTGTTACCCGTTGATGCCACGATCCTTATGATTATTGATTTTGTGTGATTATAATATTGGAAATGTAAACATGTAAAGCCCGATAAAAAAGTTTACATGGTTGCGGAAACTACTTTATTTCCTACCTGGCTTGTTCACTTGCACTGCTTAGGGTTGTCAGAAAGTTGCTAACCATGACCACTTTTTTCCGTACTCTGTCTTAAGTGTAGCTTAGACTATGGTCCAACCCAGGTTAATATTCTCAAATCACGGATCTAGTGAGGAGCTATATACCTGGTCCATTAGCCCCACACTGTATCGTGGGTGCGTTTACAAACATTTAAACTCACATACACAAACAGCCAAACCCGGAACAATTAACTGTAGGCCATACAAATATTTGATCCGTGCGGAAATCGAACCCGCGACACGCAGCGCAGCAGTCGATCGCTCAGCCGCGTCGTGATCAGATATTAAAATTAATAATACCAGTTTTAAGTTTTTCCGTGTAATGGACACTTGTATTGAAGCATCTGTTTCTGATTAGCCAAGAACTCCACCCCTCTTAATATGGTTAGAAGACCTTTCACGGCTTATACTGCCCTATTTAGTCAACTTGAAGCTGTATCCAACTAAAAATACGGTTCAAAGATAATGTACTTCGCGGCAATGTCCGCACCATTTCCTTACAACTTGGCAAGTTGCCGTCTAGATGTTTTGCCTTTGAAAACTTTCAGGAGTATAACTCAATTTTAAATATCGCTCCTACAATACGCTCGCGGGGAGCAATTTGGAATCCTTTGTACTTGAGGATTGATCGGAGATTGTCGCTCGACGCTCGGCGCTCGGTGTAAGTGGCACTGAGTTAAGAAATGTATTGCACGTTTTATGTATACAACTTGACAATTAAATGATACCTAAATGAACGCATGAGTTACATTATAGTCTAAAATAAGCGCCGAAATTGGAATCTATAGGAGCATGCTTTAATTTTATCAATATCAGGTTTTGTAGTATTTGTTACTCATACATCGATCACATCACTCAACACACACAAACACACACACACACACACACTACACTCTCACACGAACAAACGCTCAAACACACAAAATCACGCACTCTACTAACCCCTTAAGTAAGTACTAGATTTTATAAAAATAGTCTGCCTATTTGGTTTGTAAACTGATTCTTTAAATACCTATATTGCTTTTTAGGCACTAATTTTGTTATCTTTTCCAAATAAATATTTTAGTGGGCTCCGGGTGACCTAAACTACAGGCCTTGGCTTAGTTTAGGCGCCAGTCTCCCACAAATAAAATACATTATTCCTGTATCTATGTTACATTTTAAGTACTAATTTTATTTATTTGTTAAAGAGAAATAAACAAATTAATTACTATTTACTTTCTAAATTGTGTAGCTTAATTTATTATTAACCTTTAACCTTGAGGAGCTCGTGGCTAAATAATAGCAGCCGCTCGGATCGATCTTTAGGTTAAGCCGCGCTTGCCTAGGTTGGTCTGTGGATGGGTGACCACACGTTACATACCGAGTTTCCTCCGTGTCTCGGAAAGCACGTTAAGCCGTTGGTCCCGGCTGTCATTTGTAGATCTTTGACAGTCGTTACAGGTAGTCAGTGTTCCGAAAGTCTGACAACCAGTCTTACCAAGGGGTATCGTATTACCCAGTATTAACTGGTTGTGGAGGTCAGATAGGCAGTAGCTCCATGTAAAATACTGATATTCAGCTGCATCCGGTTAGACTGGAAGCCGACCCCAACATAATTGGGAAAAGATGATGAGTTTATTATTAACCTTATGTAAATATCATAGTGATTTTGGCAGTAATGCAAAGTTATAGCTAAAACTTGTGAACGGAATTTAGAACGGCAAACAAAATCGATATATGAATATCCTAGAATGTTTTTAGTTTTATACTACTGTAATTCAAAAATGCTATGACATAAATAAATATCTTGGGACAACACACACGGCTATCTGATCCCAAACTAAGCAGAGCTTGTGTTATGGTAACCAGACAACTGATATACATACTTATATAATTTATAAATACATACATATTATAGATAAATCACACCCAGACACAGAACAAACAATCATGCTCATCACACAAAGTTTGTCCTGGGTGGGAATCGAACCCACGACCTCCGGCTCAGCAGTCAGGGCCACTAACCACTAGACCAACAGGGTCAAATAGAGTTCGTACATACAAATAGCTTTCCTTCTGCATAGCTATTCCAGATATCTGCAAAATATCTTAAATGTAGCATTTGAATTTGGTTGTAAATATTTCGCTAAGCCTAATTTTCACATTTCAAAATAAGGGAATAGAATCGAGAAATGAAATTCAGGAAGAGCAGAGCTTATCGCATTTACATATTCCGGAGTTTCGCCGAAGTTTGGTTAAAGAATCGCGGTTCTAGCACAGTGTATTATGTAAAACAGTTTAGTTGCGGAAAGGGTATAAAAATAGGAATCGTACACACTAATATTATAAAGGCGAACGTTTGTACGTTTTTCATCCCTATTTTGTGCGAATTTGAAACCATCAAATAACTTCCACCGCTTTGGGTGGAGCGGTGGAGAGTGTCAGACTTGTGCTGACTAAAACCCACCCATGTTCCTTCTTTTGCCTTTTATGTTCCGAGGCTGCAGTATCTCTTCAGAACAACCCTCAACCCCGGCAGGCAATAACTTACACTAAACCAGCGTTGAGGGTTATTGCCCATATCAAAAGCCTCACAGTTTCCAGACTTTAAATTAGCAGTGGAAACACTAATACATGATTATTTGTGCTACTAATTTATGCTTTGAAAGAGCGGTCTTAATTTATTATCTTGGACTCGGCTGACCTTTAATTTATTTATATCTAGCGACCCAACCCAGCTTTATACGGGTGCCATGTAGTTACTAATCCTTACTAATATTATAAAAGCGAAAGTGAGTTTGTTTGTTTGTAACGTCTTCACGCCGAAATGGCTAAACCGATGTTGATGAATTTTGGTACACAGATAGTTGGGACCCTGGAGACGGACACAGGCTAAAAAAATGAGGAGAAAGAGGGAAGAAAAGGGGAGAGAAAACAATTTTTTTTTCGATCTTTACGCGTGTTAAAGTTAGCGTTAGCCCAAAGTAACTATGCCACGCGGGCGAAGGCTAGTTTACATATAATCCTTTCCCTTGAATCACTCTATTTATTCCTGAAATTGTATTAAAATCAGTTGATTCATTTTAAAGATTTAAGTGAACAGACAGCGGAAGCGACTTAATTTTCATCAAAACTTGACTATTGATTCAACCACTTGCCGGGTTTGCAGGTTCTTTGAAAGAGATACCGCGGCCCCGGAACGTAAAGGGCAATAGAAGGAACATGGGTGGGTTTTAGTCAGTACAAGTCTGGCACTCCCCCCACTCCGCCCAGAGCGGGGGAAGTTATTAAATGATTTCCCACCCGCAAAAAAACAAACAAATTTGTGCGTTTACAAACATATAAACTCACATACATAAACAGCCAGACCCGAAACAACTATCTGCAGGTCATACAAATATTTGTTCCGTGCGGGAATCGAACCCGCGACATGCAGCGCAGCAGTCGATCCCTCAACCACTGCGCCAACCGTGCCGTAGTTATTTATTTAATACTAAACAGAAAACAGTGTTATAAATATAAATTACGTGGATAGTCCCTTTGTTACCAGTTCAAGCGATCGGTTTGTGAAGGAAATTCTGAACGACATGTTAACGGAAGCCTCAAAGGAGTTTCTTTTGTAGGCAGTATTCCTTTTTGTGAAGACAAGAAAGGTGTAAGTATGCATAGTGGATTTGTACGCTTATCTTGTTATATACTCAATGGAACTCCAATTGGGATTTCGATCCGAATTTTATTCTGCAATTTTATGCTGCTGAAATAGGTCGTATCGATTTGTGTTTTTTTTTTCTCGTAGTATAAGGCAGATAATTAAAAATTTGGTCGATTCTCTTGGCACAAACTAAACTAAAACAACTATAAAAATCGCTAAAATTTAGTTTTTTCCTGTCGAACAACGTTTTCTATTCTGAAATTGATTTAAATGACAAAACCAAGATCTGAGACTATAAAACTTTATTTATCTTCAAAAAGCAAGTCAACGAGCATTACCTCTCCTCTTTACTGTAACATTCTGCATCTTTACTTCCTTACTAATATTATAAAAGCGAAAGTAAGTTTGTTTATTTGTTACGTCTTCACGCCTCAATGCCTAAACCGATTTTGATGATTTTTTGTACAGAGATAGTTGAGATCCTGGAGACGGTCATAGGCTAACTTTTAAAAAAAAAAGAGAAATGAGGGAAAAGAGGTAAGAAAAGGGAAAACTTAGCATTGCTATTACAATAAATAAGGTGCTAGGGCAAAAACTACATGTAGCAGGTACCTGCAAATCAAGAAAGGAGAACTGTGTTACCCGAATTTAACGCGAGTGAAGCCGCGGGCAAAAGCTAGTAATATTATAAAAGCGAAAGTGAGTTTGTTTGTTTGTTACGTCTTCACGCCTTAATGGCTAAACCGATTTGATGAATTTTGGTACAGAGATAATTGGGACCCTGGAGACGGACAGAGGCTTATTTTTTTTAAAAGGATTGAGATATGAGGGAGAAAGAGGGAAGAAAAGGGAAAACTTAGCATTGCTATTACAATAAATAAAGCGCAAAGGCAAAAACTACAGGTAGCAGGTGCCTGCAAATCACGAAAGGGGAACTTTGTACCCCGAATTTTGCGCGAGCGAAGCCATGGGCAAAAGCTAGTTATTATATATTTTAGGTATATAATATAATATTTACTAAATCAGTATTTATTTTTATATGTGTACTAGCTGTGCCCAGTGGTTTCACCCGCTGCTCACTTAACTTAGGGGTTTGAAAGATAGATAGTAGCCGATTCTCAGACTCACTGAATTTGCATAAAAAATTTCATAAGAATCGGTCGAGCCGTTTCGGAGGAGTATGGGAACGAACATTGTGACACGAGAATTTTATATTTTAGAAGATTATTTGTATGTACTTATGTTTATTTTATGATTTATATTTTTAAATTTTCCTGTTTTGTCTTTTCACACTGTGTCTACATACGTCATCCAACTTTCTTCTCGCAGAACTGCTGGAAGAAATTCCTTATGAAATAAGCAGTACCTTTGTGCTCTTCTGTTTTATAATGTAACAGTTGTGCCGATCATAATTATGCGAGTACAATTCTTTTGTCAATAGTTACCAACGAATTTATTATCACCTGAATTTAAACAACCAAATAATTAACACCAGTATATAATCTTTCCTTTGTATTTAACACGCCAGGAGACCAATTAACTCCATCAAACATCCCAGTGTCAACTTTTCTTTACTTCGCAATCAACTCAGTAAATACTTATTCAACTTTAAACACACCAGCATCCTTTATTTCACTGCTACTCGACTTAGCAAAGTATGCTGAAACTTTTCAATCAAATGTAAACTTTATAGTGGTTATAACAAGTACTTTATTAAAAACTTCACGCAAATAAAGTACTTGTTGTACTTTATTTGCGTGAAGTTATCGTGCGGAGTTAGTGATTTTGTGACGGGTTTCAGTTTCTTAGGGGATTACACAGGCATGATGTTGTTTCAGCTACCCTACCATGACGTCTTAAAGTAGAACTTATTCCACTGAGGGAAAGAGACAGAGCTATACAGGGTGTCTAGAACCATTTCTTTCCCTCAGTGGAATAAGTTCTGCTTTAAGACGTCATGGTAGGCCTACAGTAGGCCTATCACTGAGTGAAAGAGACGGTGCTAGACACCCTGTATATCTCTGTCTCTTTCCCTCAGTGGAATAAGTTCTGCTTTAAGACGTCATGGTAGGCCTACAGTTTTCAGGTTTTTAGGGTATCTTACCTCAAGAGGAAAAATGGAACCCTTATCGGATCACTTTTTTATCCGTCTGTCTGTCAGTCGAGACCTTTATCTCAAGAACGCGTGGAGGTACCGTGTTTAAATTAAAATCATATACTGAACTTTGTGGTCCATTTGCGCTGTGAAAAATCAAGGCTCTAAATTTTCGCAGTTAAAAGAAATGTACATGTTGCATGTTTGTACGGAACCCTTGGTGCGCGAGACAGACTCGTACTAGGCCGGTTTTATACTATTTATTTATTATTTTATTAAGTACTGACTTTTTAACAAAAATAATGCTTCTACATCCCAATCTCAAGACATAACATGTTAAAGTACTGTAGCTGCCTATTACCTACAAAACGTGGATTTCTATGGAGAAGAATGCGCAAGAACCCCATGGACACTCTTGGCCGGTTTTTTTTTGTATAAGTTCATGGGCAGTTTTAAAGAAAAGATTTTGCGGTGAATTATCGGACAACTAAAAAAAATTAACAAAAAACGTTGCCACACATTAGGAATTTTCCTGTATCGTGGGCGCATTTACAAACATTTAAACTCACATACACGAACAGCCAGACCCGGAACAACTATCTGCAGGCCATACAAACATTTGTTCCGTGCGGGGATCGAACCCGCAACACGCAGCGTAGCAGTCGATCGCTCAGCCACTGCGCCAATCGTGTCGTCGGCTTTGTATTTGTATTCCCATGGTAACGTTACAAATAATTGGTACGAACCATACCAGTGCTTCACATGGAGAGAGTAGTTACTCGTTCTTGTATCGAAAACTCTTTGTATTTAATTTTTTTGGAGCGGGAATATCATCAAATGTCTCCTCCCTCCCTCTCTTGGCGGAATGGAAGAGAGTGTCAGACTTGTACTGACTAAAACCCATCAATATTCCTTCTTCTACACTTTGTGTTCCGAGCTTCGGCATTTCTTTCGAACCAACAGGCCCCTCCGATTAGCTGACATTTCTTTGAGGCGCGCATGGAACAAGAACACGCTACCCACGCAGCCTGTCTAACAAGGTTACCCTTGGCCTTAACGAAAAAAAAAATATCGACCTGTTTCCGTGTTTAGAGAAAACAAAAATACAATATTTCTGCCTCACAAGGGATCAATACAAGTGATAAATACCTGTAGAAGGATACAGGGTGTAAAATATAACATTATACGACCCCTTGCGGACAGATCCCTTCATATTTTATTGATGGATAAACAGGGTAATAAGGTTTTATGCTGAAGCGGAATGAAGTAATTCTATTGGTGGAGATATTGGGTTTCAATTTACTTGAGAGTTATGTATTTTTTTCGTGCTGACAATTTTGAAATGTTGCTGTGCAATATGTTTTTATTTGTCCCATGTGTAATGAAACCACATAACTTAAGTATCAAGAATAATATCTTTAATCACTTTTCCAACACAATCACATTTATCACTAAATAACCAATAGAAAATATTACAACTGTAACACCAATACACTAGATGTGTTCGCTGTTCCGCGCCTCAAGTTCGACTGACTCTTGTCTAGAGTCTCAGCCACCAACTGAATGTTCCCCCCACACTACCAGTAACACTCAGAAGGCTATTCGACCAATCAGAGCAACGTACACAGTACGTGTGCTCAATTGATGTACTAAAATACATTAAGACAGCTTATTAACAATAAATAAATGTTTTAATTTCAACAATAATATTTTACTTATTCTAAAATATCAATACACTTTAAATACTTATATTTAACTAGTTTATAACTAACACGGATGTAAATAGTTCATGCAACCAATAGCGCCATCTGTCGCTTGTGAAGAGCAGTGTAATTATGATCTTATTTTACAAAATCATTACACATGTATGTACATAATCTGCCTAACCTCTTTTCCAACTATTTTGTGGTCAGCTTCTAGCTTAACCGGAGTTCGTTTACTACTAGAATGTTACATGGAGCGATTGCCTATCTGACCTCCACAATCCAATTGGTTTTATATAAGTAATGCGAAATCCCTTCGGTTTTTCTTCGCAAATCAATTTTCTTTATATTCAAGTTTGAATACGTCTGCTTCAACCTTTCCCCAACTATAGTAGGTTATGTTCCATTCCAAACGCTCAATACCAGTATTATACATATATGGAGCAACTGCCTATCTGACCACCACATGCAAGTTAGTACTGGGTAGGACGATATCCCTTGGAAAGACTGTTGTCAGACTTTCGGGACACTGACTATCTGTAACGACTGTCGATAATCTACAAATGACAGCCGGGAAAAGTCAAAAACTTAACGAGCTTTCCGAGGCACGGAGGAAACTCTTTATGACAGGTGGTCACCCATCCACAGACGATCCTAGGCCAGCGCGGATTAACATAAATAACGACTCAAGCCGGTGCTTTTATTTAGCTACGAGCTCATGCTCAAATTTGATATATTTTCACATTTGCTTACTATCAATCAAACAATTTGCTGCAATAAATTGTTTATTCAATGTACAAAAAATATGTTATCTTAGAAATGAATAAATCCTTACTTCCTTACTAATATTATAAAAGCGAAAGTGAGTTTGTTCGTTACGTCTTCACGCCTAAATGGCCAAACCAATTTTGATGAATTTTTGGTACAGAGATGGTTGGGACCCTGAAGACGGACATAGACTATTTAAAAAAAGAGTGAAAAATGAGGGAGAAAGAGGAAAAACTTAGCATTGCTATGACAATAAATAAGGCGCTAGGGCAAAAACTACAGGTAGCAGGTACCTGCAAATCAGGAATGGAGAACTGTGTTACCCCGAATTTAACGCGAGCGAAGCCGCGGGCGAAAGCCAGTATTATATAAAATTAACACTATTGCACACAAAGTGACAGCGTCGCGTTTCGCTGCGAGGTCGATATCCTTCCACTAAAACGTCGATACACGACACCCTTCGACCAAAACTCTCCTTTGAGGAAGGTGTCCAATTGATTCGTCGGCACCCGCACCACAAACGACTTCAAATCAGTGTCATGGCGCGGCTCCAACATGTATGTATGTTAACCCATACAATCGAATAGAAAAGGCATACCTATAAAATCGAAATACCCACATCTAATAACTGAATGCAAACTGCCTCCTCGTCGAATGTCATCAAACGAAAAGACTTTGAAACTCTGTCGTTATTAAGCTAAAATTAGAGAAGTGTAATCCCAGGGGTGCGAAACTCAGCAGCATCCGTCCGGATATGTGTCCGGAAACTATTGTCTGCACCGCAAACGTTGCATAAGGGTAATAGCGCTTCAGTGGTGCTTTGAAAACTGGAGGAAATGCGGGCATTGAAAATTGAGGGTATGTTTAAATAGTGGGGAGCGTTTTACTGGTGTGGAATCTATATTACTGGCGTGGTATTTAACATTCTGGAGGGGTAAAGTGGTTTGTTCCAGCGGTGGAATGTTGGCTGATGTAAGTGGTTTGTAAAATTCTTATAATGGTCACAGACGCAGTTAATATTGTAAATTGCCTTTGTGACCATTTTAAAAATGGTAACGCAATTCATACTATTGATCTATTATGATTCTGCTTAAGCAGCATTTTAGACCCCCTGGCTCACAGATTGGAAGTGAAGGAAGATATGGCTTGATTGAAGTATGGAAAAATCAGACATGCTGCGCCGACGCCAAATGAATTGGGTTTCGGGCAAGAGTGTGACGAATGTGACGATCACGATGTGATTGAAAAATTAAAGTACTTCCAACTTGCGTTGTTCTACTATCGCAAAATTTCAAGTATCCATTAAGTCAGCTCCCCCGCCGGGGTTGCGGGTTGTTTGAAAGAGATACCGCGGCCCCGGAACATAAAGAGCAAAAGAAATAACATGGGTGAGTTTTTCAGTACAAGTCTGACATTATCTGCCACTTCGCCTAAAGCGGGGGAAGTTATTTGATCATTTCCCATACGCAAAAAACCGAGTTCTAAAAGACTCGTACCAAATACGTAGCTGGTATGAACAGTACCCTCATACCTTTGTATCTCGTGTTTCGTTTGAATTGACATGTTTTTACAAGTCCCTGTTGATTGCGACTATCCCGTATTCACGAACAGTCATTTTGTTCAACAACTGGTTAGATTATTTTCTGCGGATAGTATTTTTTTGTTGCTTTATGTCTTTCCGTGGAATACCGTTGAGGGATAAGGTACTTAAATAAAACAAACTAATATTATAAAGACGAAAGTTGTATATAAGAATGTATGTTTTTTTACTCCTTCTCGCTTAAAGGACTCAACGGATTTGGCTGAAATTTGGTATGTAGATAGCTTATAATCGGGATTAACAAATAAGTTTTTCATCTCAATCTACGCGGTTAAAACCGCAAGGCGCAGCTAGTACTTTTATTAATTTTTTGAAAGGTCGCGAATCAAGTTCGTTGATTAATATTTTTTCTCGTTTCTTGAACATATGTAAAATTACCAGTAAATGAGCCTAAAGATATATTATTCGTCATATGTGAACAACACCAAAAAAAACAATGCTTCACAGAACAATCTGAAATTATTTTCACGCTGTGGGCAAAAGGCAGTTTCTATCACATACAATGACATACATACCCAGCCGTATGGACACAACTATATTCTATGTCGTCACTAGAGGCCATATAAAGGCTATTGGCACGAAGCTGTGATGTCCCCTGACGTCAACAATGAATTGCCGCCAATAGCACCCCCCGGTCTGCGTGGGGGTCGTAAATTCATATTCCAGGCCTTGTTTCTCAACGTGTTATGACTTCTGGGTTAGTGGCTTAGTTGTTAGCATCTTACAATTAATGATGTAGATAAAATTGGCGGCTGTTTGGCTTTATTTTCACTACGTGGTTTGATAACGGAGTATATCGTACCTACTTACTTAATTGTAGCTATTCGTTTTGAATAATGAAACACCACAGACTACCGACAGTACAGTCTGTCGTCCTTTAAATCCATCCAAAGGTTGTCTTGAAACTATCTGTTTTAGCGATAAGACCGTCCATTGTGCCACCCTATTTATAAGTTGTATACTGTTATTCTTGTAATTTGTATGGTGTACATAATAAAGAATATTCTATCTATCTATCTACTTTGATATATATATATCAGTCCAAAATGTCTTGAGTCAGTAAAACAGACACAGCTCTTTCGTCCAAACCATTAACGAGGATAGACGTGTTACACTTTGCTCCGCAAACATAGAGTAGCTACAACACACCATAACAGTACATATTCCTGCGTGTGAGACGCGAGTGTTGCGTGTACTCAACTGCCTATCGGAGGTGCGCCCCCGGCCACCCGCACGACGAGAGGGAAAAAGACAGCCTTCATAATTGCCGTCCTGCTCCCGCGCAGCTGACATAGTGACCTTCAACGCGGAGACCGAAGACAGAATAAGGTGATCCTTACTATATTGCTATCTCAGTCCCGCTCCGCTGGCCGCGGACTTAACGCAGAGTGCCTGTGTGAGGAGTGCGGGCGCGATAATTGCTATCTCGTTTGCGCCCCGTATTGTAACGACTGCGAGAGCTACGGCCCGTTGTGAGCCGCTGTAAGCGCGATTTACCGTTCTAGTACCATAACAAACATTGAACTAAATATGAACAAATCGCTCTCGGAAACTGACATCGATCAGGCAGACCTTAAAACACCCCCCAACTATGTATTCCTACGGAATAAGCGGAGAGCAGAAGATATGGAAGGCTCAATTGTCAAGGAATTTGCTGAGTTCAAGGAGGAAGTAAGAAGAATGCTGAGTGGCTTCGCTGAAAAGCAAGGGCAAGACATTCGGCAGATAATTGATTCGTCTTTGAAAGAAATCCAGCAAAGTAATATCAAGCTGGTGGATTCAATTGAGTTTCTCACTGGCCAATATGATGATCTAAAAAAGAAATATGATGTTTTGGAGAACCAGGTAAAGGAGGACAGGTCTTATATAAGGATTCTAGAAGATAAGATAGAATCCTTTCAAACCAGCAATCAGAAGACTAATTTTGTCATTAAAAATGTGCCTAGAAAGCCAAAGGAAGCAAAGGAGGATCTAGTTGATATGGTTATGTGTCTTTCCAAAAATCTAGACTGTGCCATTACCAAGCATGATATAAAAGACATATATAGAGTACGTGGGAAAAACGGTGAGAACCTTAATACGCCAATAATAGTGGAGACCGGCTCCACCTTGCTTAAAACGGACATCATGAAAATGGGTAAGGCTTTGGCTATAAAAACAAATTCCAAGTTATGTTGTAAACATCTAGGCCTCAAGTCAGGTGAAGATATTCCCATATTTCTATCTGACCACCTAACTCCGAAGAGTTCCCGACTCCACTTTTTGGCGCGCGACCTTATCAAATCAGGAGAGTTTAAATTCTGTTGGACTGCATATGGCAAGGTTTTACTTAAAAAGGATGAGCAGTCCCCAACCATACTTGTCACGAGCGAACAGCAGATACATCAACTTAAGTTAAACAAATGACTAGTAACTTCTTGTCATGTTATATTAGGCCTAGTAACTTCTTATTGTATTATATTACGTACCAGTAACATTGAGAAGGCAAACGTAACTATGCTGTTGGGATTTTTTGTTACCTTTTGTAATTTTATTGTGTTCTCTTTAAAAGTATCTTTATTTGTGATTATTTTGTACGCTCACACTACAATGCTACACATAGCCAACCAGTACTCACCTACACATAACACACTCACTTATTTTTTACTACATTCACACAGCAATTACTCGCACACAGACAATTATACTACCCATTCATTCATTCTGATATATTCCGTAGATGCCCTTTCATTCCACACCTGTATCACAAAACTAACTCTTAAAATGAAAACTCGCTTCCACAAAAACCTCTACCAAATATCACGTTATTTCTATTATTTCCAAACCATATATAATGAATAACCAACTACAAACCCTAGAAGATATTGATGATCTCCAAATTGCGCGTAGTATTGAATGTGATTGCATGGATTTCACTAGGCTGACGAATATAAAAAGAACTGATTTTACTGTCATTTCTCAGAACATCAGAAGCATTTCGTGCAACTTTGACAACTTCATAATTACTCTATCGACTTTTAAGTTTGAAACTGATGTCATTATCTTAACGGAATGCAGATTAAGTTCTGAAAAACCTATACCACATCTATATAATTATTCCTCCTACGTTACCACACATCACCAAAACCAGAATGACGGTGTTGTGGTATACATAAAAAATAATTTAAAATCTAAAGTTACGGAAATTAAACTAACGCATGCGTCTTGCCTTCAAGTTGAAATATTCAATAACACTGTTTTGTGCATCTATCGATCGCCAGCTAACGCGAACTCGGAGAGTTTTATAGATTCTCTAAGTACCCATCTCGATACCATAAACGCCCAGAAAAATATAATAATAGCGGGTGATATAAATATTAATATTAAACAAAAGGATACTGAATCGACTCACGACCAAAAAAACAGACTCAATTACCTCAATGCACTATCCCAGTATGGTATACTGCCTGGTCATACATTGCCTACTAGAAATGAAAACTGTTTGGACCACTTCATGCTAAAGTTAAACAAACATAAGATATCCGCCTTCATTGCGATTTTGCAGACAAGCGTTACAGATCACTTTACCACCTTTCTGTCCCTTTCAAAAATAAAAGATTCCCCAATTGTGAACAAAACTAAATCCATTATTGACTTTGAGAAAGCATATGCGTATCTACTTGAAAATAAATTGGCTGATTTACTTTTTTGCAACGATCCGGAATCCCTGACAAACCTTCTTATATATAAACTATCAGAATCGATTAATAAAAATACTACCGTTGTAAGAATTCCAAATAGTAAGCGCATTATCAAGCCATGGATTACCCCAGGCATTTTAAGATGTATCAGAAATCGCAACAAATTGCAAAAAGATAGTAAAAAAGAACCTTACAATGAAATATTAAAAATAACGTTTATAAGATACAGGAACTATTGCAATAACTTAATAAAAAAAGTAAAAAGAAAGTACGAAAGAGAACTTATAACTAAATCAACTAATAATAATAAATTACTTTGGAAGAACATAAAAACTATTACCTACTCTAATAAATGTAAAAGTGACAACACAGAATTATTAAATATTAAATCATCTCCATCAGAATCGGTTAACTATATAAATAATTATTTTGCCAATATTGGTAAAAACCTTGCACTGAAAGTCCAACCAAGTATAAGACGTAATCAGCGGGATCGTCATCTCTCTCCAACGCGTCAACCTAACTCATTTGTACTGCTGGACACGGATATAAGTGAAGTAAACCTTATCCTCGGGAGTCTTAAGACCGGCAGTGCACCTGGGTGGGACAACGTTTCAACTAATTATTTAAAGTACATACGCAAGGATGTTGTTCCCGTTATTACTCATCTCGCCAACCTTTGTTTTAGTCAAGGAATCTTTCCTGCGGCTTTAAAGCAGGCTATCATTACGCCAGTATATAAGTCTGGAGACAGAGACGATGTCGGCAACTATAGGCCTATATCTGTCCTACCTGCAATTTCCAAAATAATTGAAAAACTTATTAATATAAGGTTACTTAAATATCTTAATGATTTTGAAATACTATCTGATTCTCAATTTGGCTTCCGGCATGGTATGTCTACCGAGAATGCAGTTGCGGCGCTTAGTGCGCTAATTACCGAACAACTTGATAGCGGCAAGAAATGTGTAACTGCTTTCCTAGATTTAAAAAAGGCCTTCGATACCGTCTCTGTCCCACTCTTAGCAAATAAGCTAGAAGCTATTGGTGTTCGTGGGCTGCCGTTGAATCTTCTCAAAGATTATCTCAGCAATCGAAAGCAAAGGGTTAGAGTGGGTCAGTGTATTAGTGGGGACACGGCAGTGTCTTATGGAGTCCCCCAAGGGAGCGTATTGGGGCCCACTTTGTTCCTTATTTATGTGAACGGACTCTGTAACATGCGTATTGCAAACGCAAGAATTTTTTCGTACGCTGACGACACTGCAGTAGTGTTCACGGGTAACTCTTGGCGAGACGTTCAGCTTAGCGCAGAATTGGGATTATCTGATATTGCTGAATGGCTGGGACGAAATTTGCTCACACTGAACATATCTAAAACTAACTACATATGTTTCAGTGTGAGCAATCGTACACAACCCGGTATTGATTTTAAACTTAAAGTTCACCTATGCGATGCTGGAAGACACTCAAACTGCAGCTGCTCAACCATAAACAGAGTAACTCATATCAAATATTTGGGTATTATCGTCGATCATAGATTATCTTGGCATCCCCACATTGATCAAGTTGCTAACAGAATCAGAAAATTAAGCTGGATTTTCAGGACACTTAGACATATTATACCTATAAATGTATGTACTCCCTCAGGCAGGAACAAAAACTTCCTAAATATGATATATTTAGCGCTTGCACAATCAGTATTGCTATACTGCATCCCTATTTGGGGGGGGGGGGCTTAATTTTTAGAATTAGAGCGAGCACAACGGGCTCTCATTAAGTGCATGTATTTTAAAAAACGGAGATATTGTACTGAAAAACTTTACCAAATCAGTAACCTTCTAACGGTCCGGAAGCTTTACATTACCCAAGTTGTTCTCACAACTCATAAATCACTAACCTATGACCCCAGAGTATTGGCTAGAAGAAGAAAAGACATTATATTAAAAATACCACAAACAAAAACACGATTTGCTAGTATTCAACTTTGTAAACGATCTGCTCAGCTTTATAATGCTATTAATAAACACGTTTACATCTACCCTAAGAATTGTTATGAATGCAAAAATACGCTAACGGATTGGATAGGAAAGCTAACCTATGGTGAGGCTGAATCACTTCTACAACAGACATACTAATACTATACACCTTCACATACATACACACACACACTCATTACACACACCCACATACACTCATTACACACACCCACATACACTCATTACACACACCCACCCTCATTCACTTAATTCACTTTGTTTTAATTATGTACTCGTATTGTATAGTTTACACTTCTTGTTTTTGAAGGAGCGGAGTCTCCTAATACAGGCATCTTTTGCTTAAAAGGAGGCTCCAATCTCAATTTGTTGTACGTATAAGGTTATCAAATAAACTATTATTATTATTATTTCGTTTATTCAGCTAAATACATATTGATTAAATTTTTAAATATTTCTTAATAAAAACATAGAAAATAAAAAAAGAAACATTTAAAAATACAAAAAATAGTAGCCCACCGGTATCGGGAACAGGGTCCAAGCTACCGGTGGTTAGGGTTCCAGAGACAGGAACCTCCTCACAATACGAGCCGTATTGAGGAGAACTGCCTTCTGAATCAGGCCCTTGATCCAACCGCCTAAGGAGAGCTTCGACAGATGTTCGTCGAGGCTCTTGGCAATCAAGCCATTGGCCGTTATGACAATCGGCACAATGATAGCCGAGTTCACATTCCACATGTCGACAACCTCGTGTGCCAAGTCAAGATATTTTAGTTGTTTTTCTTTCTCAGCTTTCACGAGGTTCTCGTCATGTGGGATGGTAACATCGATTATCATTACGCGGCGCGCTGATCGGTCTATCACCACTATGTCAGGCTTATTGGCGACAATAGTCCTGTCAGTAATGATAGACCGATCCCAGTACAACGTGACATGGTCTTTCTCGAGAACTGGGTCGGGCACATACTTGTAGTACGGTACCTCAGATTCAACAAGATTATATTTCAAAGCAAGTTGCTGATGAATAATCCTGGCTACTTGGTTGTGCCTATGCAAGTACTCGCCGTTAGCTAGACGAGAACAACCAGAAATAATATGTCTGATGGACTCACCCGGACGGTGGCATGCCCGACACACGTCAACCGTCCCGTCTTTCATAATATATTTCCGGTAGTTGTTCGTCAACATAACTTCGTCCATAATCGCACAGACAAAACCTTCAGTTTCCCCAAAAAGGTCACCGAATCTAAGCCAAGACACGGACGCTAGAAAATCTACATCAGGTCCATGAAGAGCCTTGTAGAAGCGCCCGTGAAGCTCCTTACCTTGCCATACTTCCTTGCGGTAATCGGTAGTAAGTACTACAGGTTTGCGCCAATTCTCTTTAGCCATGGACAGCGGGGTGAGTCCCTTGTCCACTGCGACTACATCTCGGTGCATACCCACGTCGGTTTTTAAGAAATATTCCCTGAGACTGCACACCTCTCGGTTGTGGAGGGTCTTTGCGTTTAAAAAGCCTCGACCCCCACACTTCCGTGGGATGTACAGTCTCATCACCGATGATCGTGGGTGATGCATCCGACTTGCAGTCAGCAATGTACGGACTCTCCTATCCAGGGCATCGAGCTCAGTCTGCGTCCATTTGAGTATGCCGAAAGAGTACATTAAAACCGGCATGACCCAACTGTTGAAGGCGCGCACCTTGTTCCCTCCCGAAAGAAGGCTTTTTAATACCTTCTTCAGGCGACCAAAGAAACGCTCCCTCAACAATTGCTTCATGTCAGCTACGTTAATGCCTAACGCTAAATCATCAAATAACTTCTCCCGCTCTGGGTGGAGCGGGGGAAAGGGGCAGACTTGTGCTGACTAAAACTTGTGAGGCAGACTTGTGCTGACTACTGTGCGTATTAATCTTGAGGGCCGACTCAAAATAAACATTATATTGCTGCATTATTTTTGCCACGGCCGCTAGAGCAGCTTCAGTACAAATTGTTACAAATCTGAAAATCAATGAGACAAAATTTATAAATAATCACGAAAGTGTAGGTTAGGTTTATATCAAACTTCTAAGCGTGAGACAAGTTTTTGCGGTTCCTAACTTTTGAAAGTCGTACTCAAATTGAATCTTAATAGCTTTTTATCTTTTCAAAGAAAAAATTAAGGCGTTTGGTTAAATTAGCTCTTAACAGATGCAAGAGATTTACGGAGTTCGAGTAAGTTGTAGTACCTGGGTGCTTGACGCCCTGAAAACTTTTAGTGCCACAGTTTTAGGAATTTCCATCTTTCAGTGTTTTCTAGAACGTCTTTTTCTCGATAAATGTCAGTGATATTTTTTTTATCTTTCTTGCCAGCCTTGAAAATACTTTCCATTTTCACGCACTTTTGTTGCAGTAAATTGGTTAACAAATCACGCAGTAGATGCATAGCATACTTGGAGTCTAAAGCACTATTTTAGACACCTGCCTAGTAGCCAGCTAAGTCGCATGTAATAGTTGAACAAAGTTTGGCGCTTCGACCGTGAGCTCGTGGCAAAACTATACTTCTACCTAGATAGTTTTGGTTTGAGGAATTTGTACTATTCAGGGTGTTTGTTACGACAGACTATGTGCTTATCATATTTTGGTTTCAGTTTAAAGATTATTTATTTATTGTAGAATATTTATTGTAGAAGAACATACACTCTTCATTTATTGAATACTACTTTATTACTTAAGATAAAGTGTGGTTAAGATAAAGATAAAGTTAGTGTTTCACGCGCGCCTCAAAGAGATGTCAGCAAAGCAAAGGGGCCTGCCAGGGCCTCCGCCTGCCGGGGTTGCGGGTTGTTTGAAAGAGATACCGCGGCCCCGGAACGTAAAGGGGAATAGAAGGAACATGGGTGGGTTTTAGTCAGTACAAGTCAGACACTCCCCCCGCTCCGCCCAGAGCGGGGGAAGTTATTTGATGAATTCCCACCGCAAAAAAAAGTGTGGTCCATCAGTGTTTTTTTATTATATTGTGGGGAGGTGCGATGTCAATCTTCCGTTATGTCATGTAGGTACGATGTCAATTTTCTTTTTATTACTTTGTTCAAGACAAGGATAAGGGACTCTTAGAGGTTTTTAATACACTAACGTCTATGATGTGTTTTGTTTTCAGAGCGTCTCTTATAGGAACATGTGCTGATAGAGATCATATTGGTTCGAATAATAAAGCCGATGGATGCCGATGGATGCCGAATGATGACCCCTTAGAAAATCCAGTACCAGGGAATTTCAAATATCGAATACATGCGACTACGAGGAGCCAAATTCGGTAACTTCGTTTTGAGAAAACTGGAAATAATGAAAATGTATTGCACTAGGTACAGACGCCTGCAGGTCAAGCTACCCGAAACTGTCATTTTTTCCCAATGAACCTTGAACCTAATACTTTAGAAATAAAGTCGAAAATCTATCAAAGAAATCTGACAGATTGTAGTAGCTTGATGTGCATCCCATCTTCCTAGCTCTTCGTGCTGCGCTGGCGCTGCTGCTGCGGCTGCAGAGAACCTCAAGTGGCGTAAATATACATAGTAACCTTATTGGTAACTATATTTTCGAGCCGTTTGGGGTTGAAACTCTGGGTCCTTGTGCTCACAGCCTTTTTAAAGAAATATCTAAACGTTTGGTTGACACTTCCCGTGACCCAAGGGCTGGCTTTTACTTTGGCCAGAGGCTTAGCGTTGCCATACAACGGGGCAACGCGGCCAGCCTCTTGGGGACATTGCCAACTGACAGCGTTGAGGACGAATTTTTTGACGCTATTTTTTAATTTATTTATAAGTTTAGTTTCGTTTAATAATTTTAGTTTAATTTTATATTTGCCAATATAATATTTCTTAGTCTCCCAGAAGCAGCAAACCTCAAGCTGCGAGATACAAAATAAAATATAATTTTTGTTTTCTTTTTAAGGTCTTTAGAAAGTAGATATTATTATGAGACTTTTTCAATTCATATGTACTTTTTAAAGTTTATCTAAAACGTCACAGACATCGGTGAAGTAAAATATCATGAGTAAACCTGGACATATTCTCACTAATATTATAAAAGCGAAAGTGAGTTTGTTTGTTACGTCTTCATGCCTAAATGGCCAAACCGATTTTGATGAATTTTGGTACAGAGATAGTTGGGACCCTATAGTGGGATAAGGGTGAGAAAGAGGAAAGAAAAGGGGAGAGAAAAATATTTTTTTTCGATCATCACGCGGTTTAAAATTAACGTTAGCCCAAAGTAATTATGCCACGCGGACGAAGTCGCGGGCGCAAGCTAGTTTTTAATATTTGTACAGATATGTTCCTGTGCCTTAGCATGGCTCATGTTTAGAACCAAAAGCTTTTGCATTACATCTTTTGACAACAACATGAATACAACTTCTTTTTCTTTTTTTTGGGCAACGAGGGCAGTGCAATTGATTACAAATTTCATGCCAGCACTACCTTTACGAGTTCCTATTATTACAACTTGGTCCAATTAATCGTTATTAGTTAGACCAGTTTGATTACGAAGTCGTTTAGATTAACGAAGACTAATGTGAAAATGATTGGCAAAATCTAATCATATTTAGTGATAGATCATAGACTTCGAGCAGTCAGTAGAACGTCGGCCATCTTCCTTTTCTCATTAACATTAACCCTGTTCAAGAAATCACCAAAGCCTTTGTTATAGACAGTTATACCCAAAATACTCCTTATTTCACTGAAAACATAAAAGCCTTATCACGAACCTCTATTAAGGCAGCCATCATAACTGTCAAACCGTTTCAACTGTTCTATAAACTTGCCAATTATATTGTGTACCTTCGTTAAGGATCACTTTGGACCCAAATTGCTCTATACAGCTCTATTGGCCCCCAAAGGTCCGAGACTGACCCTCATATATGGGTAGCCAGTTAAGGGGGTGATCGGGTAAATATTTTAACTCTTTTGTATAAGGAAGTACTTTTGTGTGTTTATCGCGTTATTAGGGACGGGTCACCGTTCTTAAAGAGTCATCCTTAAATTAGGGTGAAACCGGGATAGATGCCACACTTTTAAAAAAAGATTCTTATCTACCACTACAATAACATTTTTTTTTTACTTTTAAGTATTTTGGTTCTTTATCTACAGGTTCATGAAAAGCAAAAAAATTATATTTGAAATTTCTAGAGTAGTAGCGATAGTTGTGAACCTGTACTCTTTGGGATGCTTAGTCCATATTAATGACGTTTAGGATGGACGATTCACCGAAAAGCAAGACAAATATCCTCCCTAAATTTTGATCCAATCTTGCTTTCCCATGCAATTGCACAGAGCCAAAAGATAGGGACACTTAGTAGTAGCTGGAAAATCTTATCGATAGATTAATAAAATACCAAGCGATTAAAGCGATGAATTAAGTCGTGTCGGTGGTACGTTAGTGTTCCACGCGCGCCTGAAAGAGATGTCAGCAAAGCAGAGGGGCCTGCCAGGGCCACCGCTTATCAGGTTGTTCAAAAGAGAAACTGCGGTGCCGGAACATAAAGGGCAATAGAAGGAACATGGGTGAGTTTTAGTCAGTACAAGTCTGGCACCCCCCGCTTTGCCCAGAGCGGGCGAAGTTATTTAATGATTTTCCATCGGCAAAAAAAAAGCGATGAATCAAGTACCTAATTACTATCCTCTGGAGGCATCTATCCCTACTTAACCGGAATTAGGAAACTATATTATGTCGAGTTACATTTCTCAGTTTACAATTATTGTAAGCACCCGCTGGACGAAATTGGAAAGCCGAATACAAATTTTGACGGGCCTGTTGGTCTAGTGGTTAGTGGCCCTGACTGCTAAGCCGGAGGTCGTGGGTTCGATTCCCACCCAGAACAAACTTTGTGTGATGAGCATGATTGTTTGTTCTGTGTCTGGGTGTGATTTATCTATAATATGTATGTATTTATAAATTATATAAGTATGTATATCAGTTGTCTGGTTACCATAACACAAGCTCTGCTTAGCTTGGGATCAGATGACCGTGTGTGAGTTGTCCCAAGATATTTATATTTATATTTTTATTTATATTTTACACCTCCCTGATCAGTGTTCTCTTTGGTCCCAACTATTACAGGTCCTTAAGCTTCCACGTCTGTATCGGTTTCCCTAAATCCATTACATTAATCTTTCACAGTTTCGGGATCATTTAGGATCTATCGGTTGCTCTTGTTCCGGGGTCTAGTCTCCCGCACTAACCGAACCCGATTATGTTCATTGGGTGATAATAATAGATTCGGTACTGTAAGGAGTTCTTGGATATTCGTAATTTGAAAAAGCATAAAATACTTTATGGTTTCATTTCACTAATACATATCACGTCATTCAATAGCTTTCCAATTCTATATTTAAACAACATGAGTATTCAAACCTCATTGCTAACCAGCCTGCACTATTGAAGGTTTGATCAATGTTATTAAACCTCTACAGCACTAACACTTTGGTTATTCGTAAATGTACGCTCACGAATAGGTACTAAACGTAAAAAAATAGACCTACTGAAGTTGGTCTATTATATCTTTCTCATGAAAAAGGTTATGTGAAAACGTTGATGATAGAATAGAATATACTTTAGTGCACACATAACTTTTACAGAAATTGCTGATTCTATGGAATCTATGGTTACAATGGCGGTCTTATTGCTGATTGTTCACAATCATTGTGATATCTTCCAGACAACCTTTGGATGGCCTATATGAATTTAAAAATATAACGGGGGCAAATCAATGATGTACTTACTGCTAAAACTATACAAACAATTAAAATAAAGTTGTTTATTCAAAGATATAATAAACTAGCTTTTGCCCGCGGCTTTGCTCGCGTTAAATTCGGGGTAACATGGTTTCCCTTTCCTGATTTGGAGGTACCTGCTATCTGTAGTTTTGCCATTGCGCCTGATTTATTGTAATAGCAAAGCTAAGTTTTCCCTTTTCTTTCCTTTTTCTCCCTCATTTCTCCCTTTTATTTAAAAAAAAATAGCCTATGTCCGTCTCCAGGGTCCAACTATCTCTGTACCGAAATACATCAAAATCGCTTTAGCCATTTAGGCGTGAAGAGGTAACAAATAAACAAACTCACTTTCGCTTTTATAATATTAGTAAGGATACATATAATTTATTTATTTAATATGTAGCAGACAAATAAGATTGAAAAATTAAAAAACATTACAGGAAACGATAATGACTTGCAACTAAGGTTTTAAAAGCAACGAGTGACTGAAGTTGTCGATAATGTTCAACATGTTTTGACGGAATGTGTATGGAATGAAGCGATATGAGGAGAGTAATTAAATCCTGGCTTGTCTTAAATCAGAACAAGTTGGGATTTTATACTGTAAACCAACAGTAATTTTGCAATTTGCAACGGCAAACATTAAAAAAAAAATCAGTTGTTAGTTACTCTGCAAAAAAGCCGCATAACAAAAGAGAAAAACTTGTTTTATACTTAATACATTTAGCTTGTTTTGTTAATAGGACATTCAAAATTAAGTCAAATAAGGTTAAATTAAATAAGCTAACAATTTTTTACAGATATCATCAAAACATAGTATAAAATAAAGTCGCTTCCCGCTGTCTGTCTGTCCCTATGCCTTTAAAACTACGCAACGATTTCAATGCGGTTTTTTTTAATAGATAGAGTGATGAGTGATTCAATAGGAAGGTTTATATGTGCAATATTAGTGGCGGGTCGCTAGTAGATTGATATTAAGATACGATGTTGAGTTTTTGATAATTTTACCGTAATATTTTTTTATGGTGATTACGAAGCACTTTAAAACGTACATTTTGCTACAATTGAAAATGAAATCAAACCGTTTTTACTGCTACCCCGACCAATGTTTTATCAGAAGATACAGCATCTTATAAATTATGTATCCGGATTAGTGCTGATCCTGGATAAGGGGTTTCTAACAAAAGTGTGCAAAAAAGGTTTCCAATCCCTAGATATATTTTTACGAGTATATCGGGAGTGATAGTATCTGCCAGGTCATATCTACTAGTGTTAAAATAACCTATTTTATGAGCAAACGTTGGTCGCTTTTTTAAGTGAGCAATTCTGTTTATTTTTTGGGAGGTTTTTAAGGCTCTTGTAAAAAGGCAATAGATAAAAAGAAATTATTGAGAGTGTTGGTTCTATTTAGTTGGTATTCCAGTTGTATTCTCAAATTTCCACGTAATGGTTTTCAGGTTACACAAATACATATTTAATTATGTAAGAAAACTTATAGAGGCTACTTTTAGAATTATTAGAACTTATTTACTTAATATAAAATTAACTAACAAAATATAAACAAAGGCGCATAGGCCTCTAAGTACTCCTCCACATCGTTGTTACCCGGAAACGTGCTCAGAAAACTAGCAGCAATTCTACGTTGAAAGACATGGCAAATTCGATGGGCAAAAGGGCTGGCTTTTGCTTTGGCTAATGCGAAGTGTCGATGTAAATTTTCCATATTGAATTGATTTTCAATGAGTAGAATAAACAAAACATCGAAACCATTTTCTCTTATTCCCCCTTAAATAATGCCCACTCTAAACTCCAATTCAACAAACTAAACTAATTTACTTCACAATATCCCGCGTCATCGCACAACTCTGTCTACCCTCCTAACTTCGAAAATTAACCGCTCCGTCACGGAAACACCGGAAATGAGGAAACGGAACCGGAAACCAGCTGGGACGTAAAGCCTCCACCACCCAGCCCGCTGACATGTCAGTTAAGCAAAAATGTGGGTACTTGGATATGCAAAAATTTGGGTATTACACTAAAAAGGGAGGTATTTAATTTGCAGCTGTATTGTTTATATCTAGGTTTAACTGTATGTGTGTATTTTTCGATAGAAATCCTTACTAATATTATAAAAGCGAAAGTGAGTTTGTTTGTTTGTTTGTTACCTCTTCACGCTTTAATGGCTACACCGATTTTGATGAATTTTGGTACAGAGATAGTTGGGAACCAGGAGACGGACATAGGCTAACTTTTATTTTAAAAAAGTGGGATGTGAGGGAGAAAGAGGGAAGAAAAGGGAAAACTTAGCGTTGCTATTACAAATCAATAAGGCGCAAGAGGAACTGTGTTACCCCGAATTTAACGCGAGCGAAGCCGCGGGCAAAAGCTAGTTAGTATATATGTTTTCGAAAATAAATAGTTTTATATTTTATGCTAACACAATGTTGTCGTATTTTACCCAAAGGTTGACTGGTAGAGAATGCCATTTGGCATTAAATCCGCCTATGTACCACTTTTGTACTCAAAATTTAAATAAATAAATTTATAATGCGACCATAGAGTGTCGGCAACAGGGAACCAAACAGACTATATACAGTGTGTTATGTTTCAAGCACAGCAGCACAGAGATAAACCCTGAGACATTTGCGTGTGGTAAATATTTTTTTTAACACAAACACAAACAAATGTCTCTAAAAATCCCACACAAAGAGGTTATTTCACGCAGGTATTTCTTTTAGTCAAATTAATAAATCACTTATAACTTTAATCAATCTGTTCTATCTATTAATCGGTAATAAAAATACGGGCAATCGTTCAGTTGTTGCAGAAATGGAGTATTTAATTAACGGAGGTATGTTTAGGGCTCCAGAGACAGGAACCTCCACACAATACGGGCCGTAGTCGGAGTAGTCTTCTGAATCAGGCCCTTGATCTAACCGCTTAAGAAGAGTTTCGATTGATGATTTTCGAGGCTCTTGACTATCAGGCCATTGGACGTTACGAATACATATTGAAATTAAAAAATTGAAGACAAAGGAAGAAAACCTAACAAGTCCCATTAGTAACATAACATACCTCTGAAATGGCAAGCTCAAGTACTAAGCCTCACTAATACGGCTTTAATTATCATCAAAGGTACAGCGATCTCATCTTTCAAAGGAGATCAACTACAAGTGTTGCCGCACGGAATATTATCTGTGGAATATTCCAGTTTGTCAAAGAGCACAGATAAGTTTTGGCGATAGCTGCTAGAGGTGACAACATTTTTTTTCCTAAAAAAATGAGTTTCCTGGCCCTTTCTTACAAACTTTATAGAAAAAAAATACAACCAATGAGTTAATGCTTTTGAAACAAGTTCCTCATATAAGTAGGTATGAGATAAGTTCCAATTCCTGAACGCTAGATATAACCAACAATGGCGACTACCAGAAAGGCGCCGAAATATTGAAGGTCGACGAAATCTGAAACTATGGTTTTCAGGAAAATAAAGATTAATTACACAAATTTTAAGGAACGATGAAGATGTAAAGTAAAAAAATATTTTATTTTTGTTTGAATTACTTCGGTTACCTAACAAAAAAGGGAAAACATTTAATAAATTGTCAATTTGACAGAGGAGTGACAGAGCTACTTTTGCGCGCCATTCACATCGTTTCCCGCCATACGACAAAAAGGTTCAATACAAACAATTCAGGCAAATAATTGAAGCGAGCCATTGTGCTGGCTGAATGGTATTAATTCCTTAATTATCTGTCGGCCATTTCTGTTCTGTACGAAAAGCGCGCGCTTTTCAATTTTATCTGTGAACGTATCCCTATCCCCTATTCAGCTATTGTTCCAATGGGTTTATGTCATGGCAGATTGTCTCTTTTAATGAATAATATACCATTTAATTGTAATGTCCATTTTTAATTGGGTTAAGGAAGAATTTAAGTGGACTTCGCGAATTCGTTCGTTTCGTGAAAGCGTTTAGCCACTGCGCCAACCATATCGTCATATTAAAAAATAATGTTAGCTACATTCAAGATAGCATACAGCCACAAAAAAAAGAAAAACAAGAATATATTTACGTAAATAACTCAAAAAAATCTTCCTCGGCTTCAAAGGTCCCTTTCCCTTTTATACAGCGGGTTTATCTCCCGTATCCACGATGATCAGTCACCCTTTGCTGGTAGTTAGCATCCCTCCCACTCAAATCTCGCAAGCTCTCGGGTCAAGGTATGAATTATTTCACCCCTAAAATTAACGCCTAGTGAATTTTGTGTAGCTGCTTATTCAGCATTTTAATAAATTGTGTGGAACCTTATTTTTGGACGGATTGTGTTGTTTGTGAAAATGTTTTTTGTGGTTAGTCCGTTCAGAATTAGGGTCTGCTTTATTATGTGTAAGTTAAACATCAGGCTCAAATTTGTAAAGGATTAATGAGAAAATCTATTAAGAAATTAAGATGAAAGCTTTTCTTTCATCTCAATTTCTTAATAGACTTTTAATATATTAAACATCTGGGTTAAAGAATAACTAAAACTAATTTATATCATATAAACTAATTAAATAAACAACGAGTTGTTAGCAAGTAAGTACCAGAAGACAGTCGTCATTGCGGAGACCACGGTGGCGTGCAACATAGAGACCTTCATGACAGATTGGTCGAAGAAAACACACAACAACATACAATAAACCCCTGGAAGAATAAATTAGAACAACAGGTTGTATCGACGGCGCGTTCGTGTTCAGCGCGCGTCTCAAAGAGATGTTAGCAAAGCAGAGGGGCCTGCCAGGGCCACTACCTGCCGGGGTTGTGGGTGATTATAAAGAGATACCACGACCCCGGAACATAAAGGGCAAAAGAAGGAACATGGATGGGTTTTAGTCTTTTTTCGGTTACAAAATTACAGTGAATTGAGTATTTTTTTTAAAAGAAGGTGAAAACCCATTACGGTTTTAACTTGATTAAAACCCGGGCAAAAACAGGGTAAAAATAAACAGGAATAAATTCGTTTTTATAAAATTTCATTGACGGATTTAAAAGCTTTTAGAGCAATTGGAATTTATTGGGATCATAACTCAGTGTTGCTGCTATCCACGACGGACATTATTGAGTTTGAAGCGAGAAATATATGCGATACTGTATGCGTCGGCTGTTTTTTGAATAAACGATTTATGAGATACTGATTTGGGCGCGTGGCTTCATCTGCGTCTAAGAAACATACCCTATGGCATGTGGTAATAGTGTCGTTATCCATTTGTGAAAGATTGCCTCTTACATTGACGGCACGGTTGGCGTAGTGGCTGAGCGATCGACTGCTGCGCTGGGTGTCTTGGGTTCGATCCCCGCAAGGAATAAATAATTGTATGTACATGTAGTTGTTTCGGGTCTGGCTGTTTGTGTACTTGAGTTTAACTTCAACGTTTCTAAACGTACCCACGTTGCAGGAGAAATTCCTACTGTGGGGCAACGTTTTTTTTTTAAAATACAGCATCCACCCTTTTTTTCTCTTCTGCTATTTTTTCTGATTAATTTTGTTGTGGAATCCAAGATAGTTAAATTGTATCTCCAGCACTTCGTTGAGCTTCTTTCAGTTCAGCTTCTGTTAGTGATGACGTTTCGGATAGGTTGGAGGGCTTCTCCAATTTTTTTCTTTTTAAAATATTAGCTAAGATTTCAGAATCATTTTTTGGCGAAACAAGATAAACCTTCTGAATCTTGAAAATAACTTTATTTTCAAGATTAAGACTAAGACTAGAAATTTGAATGATTGTTATCTATAATTCAACTTTCAAAATTTAAGTTTCATGCCGGTTAAATAAACAAACCGTTAAACAATCGCAAAGCTTCACACTTTTAATTTCAACTTCGAGAAACAGTTTAAACACTGAGTGACAAGTTAACATTTTGGTAACTGAAAATCCAATTTAACTTTTGCCAAATCCGATCCCAAAGGTGAAAGGCAAGCTAGCCAATTAAAAGCGTTAAATATATCAAACTCAATGTTTTTAAGGTTCAAATTAAAAGTAATTTAATTTCGTGACAAGGCCTCAATTTCATGGCACCGGTAGATAACGAAGAGACATCTCTAAGCGTAATTTGGCCTGTGTTTTGGCTTATCTCCCCGTCTCAATGACATGTATACACTAACCAAAATTAAAAAACGATGTTCACACGAAATCGGTTTCTTCTTGGAGACGAAGACTTATTTCGTTATAGTATGGCTATTAAAATATTATGTTCGCGATACCGTAAAATGTTAATTAATACAGTAGGAGGAAATCGCTTTTGAATTTTTGTAAGTGTATACTTGTAATAGTTTGGGATTGTACCCGGGCGCTTCACTCTTACTGTTTTCGCATTGCAAGGATGAAGCGCCCGGTATTAGTAAAATGTACCATTACTGTTCAATCTGAAACGTTACCTCGATTTCTGATCATGACTGTAAGCCTTTAAGGGTTTACTCTCCTGCCGGGGTTGCGGGTTGTTAGAAAGAGATACCGCGGCCCCGGAACGCAAAGGGCAATAGAAGGAACATGGGTGGGTTTTAGTCAGTAAAAGTCTGACACTCCCCCCGCTCCGCCCAGAGCGGGGGAAGTTACTTGATGATTTCCCACACCAAAAAAAAAGAAGGCTTTCCCCTGAATATAATAGCCGTATAGGACTACCTACAGACATGTTTAGTGGTGGGATGAACTGTGAAGCGCTAAACATCCCGCACCATGCTACAGCGAAAATAGTATAATAGCCTTAATCAGTCCATTATCAACACGAGCAGAAAGACTCACCCAAGATTTTCTTACAAAACTCGATCCTAAAACGCACGTCTCTTTTGACCCTTGTGCAAAGAAAATATGTAAAGTACTTACAGCAGAGTTTCGTATGGTAATTTGTACAGGGTTGAGTGAGGGGGTGAACCCGCCTCCCGGCGAGGTGGGGGGGGCGACTTAGCGCAACAGTTTGGAGGTGTAAGAGGGTTTCAGACGGAACTGACGTGATGTATCGGCTTTCGGTGAATTTTGACTTGTTTGGGCATGTGTGAGGCAGCTTTATATAGGTTGGCTGCCGGATTTGTATAGGTAAATAGTCCCTCTTGTATTTCAGCGAAATTGGTGTTTTCATAACGTAGTCGGAAGGCTTTATAACTTTAATAAGAGGGATTTTAATAAGTTTATATTGGTGTCAGTTGTAAATAAATATTTAAGTCAAGTAAAAGAGCCTCCTAATACAGGCTTTTTCAGCTTAAAAGGAGGCTCCAATCACTATTTGGAATGTAAGAAAACTTGTTGAGTATAATTAACATTTTTTATTGATTTTTCATTTCATTTAAGCGTCATTCCCGTCCGGGAAAGAGACAGAACTATACAAGTAACTTAAGTACTTGGGTCATTTTTTGTCCGACGACCTTAAAGACGATGTAGATATAGAGAGGGAGCGCAGGGCATTAGCTGTCCGATGCAACAACAACGAATGTGGCGAAGGGCAGGGCGTTTTTGTGGGACTGTCTCTTGTAATGTGACGTTTAAAAAGTGCTGATTTGAAGCCTAATTTGAATAAATGACTTCTGATTTTGATTTTGAACATGTTGGTCTGTAGATTTGCTCGGTGTACGGACCTAGGTAAAATCACTTTTTTAAGGACTACTGCAAGAAACTGCACTGGTAACCTATGGGTCAATTACACTAGAAGATTGCTAGATGTCCTGCGCGTTCAATATAATAATGGCTTCAGGATGTTGTTGAGACTACTTCGATACTGTAGTGCATCGGAGATGGCGCAGGCTCGTACTGACGGGTTTCACGCGATTGTGCAGCAAAAAAGACCTTCGCTGCTCAGGAGAGTGAGAGATAATATTTCTTGTGAAAAGGATCATTGGTAGGTACTTATACTAAACAATCCTACTATAATATTATAAATTCGAATGTTTGTGAGGATGACTCTTTCACGTCAAAACGGCTGAACGGGTCTTGATGAAATTTGACACAGACGTAGATTATAGTCTAGAAAAACACATAGGATACTATTTTTTCGACTTCACGCGGGCGAAGCCGCGGGTGCCAGCTAGTAAGTTATATATTAAGTTACTAACACTTTATGGATCTGGTTGTGTCCGAAATAAAATAAATTCTGTTCTGTTCTTTACAGGATGTCTACCGCCATTTCTTTCACACGCTGGAATAAGAACGGAAGAAAAGAAGTGAATAGAATAATCCTGCTTTAAGAGGAGGAAAACACAGTGCTAGAGAAACACTTAGCCAAACCCTACAAAAGACAACGGTAACATCTGGCAAAAAGAATCAAATAGAAACCAACAATTCTATTTACAAAATAACATTCGAAAGCGTGCACAAACAAAGACTATGTACTTCTAGCTTAAAAGCTTGGCCTCGCCTTGTCCGCTAAGATTTTCAGCGCTTTATTCACTTTAATACGGCAAGCAACACAAAGCGCTTTAGATTGCATCTTCTACTAAGCGTTGATGGATCGCTGAGGTTAGATTAATTTTATTTTATTATATTTTTGCAGAAACTGTATAGCGACGAATATAGTTTTATCGATTGCATGAATATATAAAGGCATGTACAAGTAACATCAAATTTTCTTGATAAATACAAAGTTTAAAACTTCTTACAATCTACGAACGGCGGAATGACTTAGCTAAATAACACTTTTTTTTTGGGGTGGGAAATCATCGAATAACTTCCCCCGCTCTGGGCGGAGCGGGGGGGAGGCGTGTCAGACTTTACCTGACTAAAACCCACCCATGTTCCTTCTATTTGCCCTTTACGTTCTGGGGCCGCGGTATCTCTTCCGAACAACCAGCAACCCTGGAGCTAAATAACACTTAAGTCACCATTAAAGAAAAAATAAAAAATCCGGACATGTTCGAGGTTTTTTCTTGGTAATCGCGCTACGAGGTTTCCGTACAAACTTGCGATATAAACGCCCATATCTTTTGACTGCGTAGACTTAGAGGGTAATTTTTTTTCAGTTTAAAGGGACCACAAATTCATTCGAATACATAGTTTATTTTTTGTTAACTCGATACCTTGACGTGTTCTAAAGATACTCAATGTATGAAAATCAAAATATTTACGAAACGGCACTTTTGTACCTACCTAAGTCAATTGTTTAGTTGGTAAATCAGCAAAGTAACGAAACGGGATGTAGCCAAAAAAGAGTAAGTACTGCAAGTTAATGACGACACGGTTGGCGCAGTGGCTGAGCGATCGACTGCTACGCTGCGTCGTGGGTTCGTTCTCAGTACGGAACAAATATTTGTATGGCCTACAGATAGTTGTTCCGGGTCTGGCTGTTTTCGTATGTGAGTTTAAATGTTTGTAATGGCACCTACAATACTGGAGTAATTCCTAGTGTGGGACAAACTTTAAAAAAAAAAAGTTTTTTTTTAAACAAGTCTATGCCGATGGTATCATCGGCATAGACATATTCGTAAACTCTTGAAGTATGTGTCTACAGGAACTCTAGGCTTTAAAATAGCTCAGCTACCCTACCATGACGTCTTAAAGCAGAACTTATTCCACTGAGGGAAAGAGACAGAGCTATACAGGGTATCTAGCACCATCTCTTTCTCTCAGTGGAATAAATTCTGCTTTAAGATGTCATGGTAGGGTAGCAGTTCTGGTAAGTGAGTGAAAATTGAACACCGTCCGCGTCGCTACGCCAATACCTCCACTCAACCATTTGTTCTATCTATTTTTCGCAGTTTTATCGGTAAAAGTCTTAAATGGAACCTTTCAGATAGACACTTAGGCACTGCTATTGGTTTTAGCATTAGAATTTCTATATTTTTAAAATCATTCAAGGTTTTTTATCTGTAAAATTTCTTGTTTGCTTCTACATATCTTACCCAACTTTCCTCTCGCAGGTCTGCTGGAAGAAATTTCTAATTAAATAAGCAGTACCTTTGCGCTCTTCTGTCTTAATGTCTTGTCAAGTATTTTGTGTGTACATTAATACATTGATAATGTCTACCAAAAATTCAAATCGGTTCTAAAATCTAATGATACTGGTACTCATCAGTCACAGACAGACTAGGAGCAGTAATATTATTTAATCCCTGCTAATATTATAAAAGCGAAAGTGAGTTTGTTTGTTAAGTCTTCACGCCTAAATGGCTAAACCAATTTTGATAAATTTTAGTACAGAGATAGTTAAGACTGTGGAGACGGACATAGACTATTTTTTTAAATAGTGAGTGTTGAGGGAGAGGAGAAGAAAAGGGAAACTTTAGCTTATGTATGTAATTCACTTTCCAATACTAGTTACGACGTTTATAGTGAAATCCTTACAGAAAACTTTAGGGTGGTTATTTTATTTGAATTTCGACAGGCAAACAAACAGATGTTTGTTTATCTACTGAAAATTGATGCTTAATTATTAAATTAGTCTGGTCCTACCCTAATTAAGACACACAAAACGAAGTAAACAACAATAACAATTCTAAACAACACTTAAAACACAGACACACTAGAAACGTTTTGTTTTCTTATGTAGTTATTTAAATTTGAACTTAATAAGATTTCGTAGAACGCTTCTGAAATATTAATAAATTAATTTTGTTCTGAGTAATTTCTGAACGAAATTAATTTGTATATGTATATTAAACCAACAGTGTCTGGAACAGCGATTCTCAAATGTTTCGGACTGGGCATAAAAGCACATTTTGATGAAAGTTTGTTATTACAGCCAAGGTGCGATTGCATCACGAACTAAAAGTGTGAGTGCTATAAAGCTGAATGTGCAATGACGTCCTTTACACACTTGCGTAAAAATAAACTATTATATTTAGGACTTGTAACAAGACAGTGCCGAACTTAGTCTTGAACTTACCATTTTCCCTTTATCTATGTTACATCTGATCTGATTTTCTTTATTTGTGTAAAAAAATAAACCTCAAGCATTGTGCAATTTTAAAAATAATCATGTGGGTGTTTTTTGTTGATTGAAAAATAAATGTAGACTTTCGCAATAAGATCTAGAATGTTTGCTCAGCACGTTAATTCAGCTACCAGCCTCGTGAAAAGTTATTTTCTTCTCTATGGCATGATGCTAAAAAAATACATCACCATAAAAATTATAAGATCATTCGTGAAAGTTATTGCAGTATACAAAGACAAATCTGGCTTGGAGTATTTGAATTTGCAAGTCGAATGGAGGACTGATGTCTGTCGTTAAGGCAGCATCAATCAGCGTCAGGTACGCTGAGAGCAGTAGAGATTGGCATATAACGAAGCTGCATATTTTGCTGTTTTTATGAAATAAATCCCTTTTGAATGCGGAGTTTTAGAAAGTTTTTCTACTAATAAATGTAACCCGGACTCTTTTCAACTAATAAATAAATAAATATCTTGGGACAACTCACACACGGCTATCTGATCCCAAGTTAAGCAGAGCTTGTGTTATGGTAACCAGACAACTGATATACATACTTATATAATTTATAAATACAAACATATTATAGATAAATCACACCCAGACACAGAACAAACAATCGTGCTCATCACACAAAGTTTGTCCTGGGTGGGAATCGAACCCACGACCTCCGGCTCAGCAGTCAGGGCCACTAACCACTAGACCAACAGGCCCGTCAAAACTATTTAAAGTGTGTTGGCAGAATTGTATTTGCTAAATAAATATACTAGCTGCGCCCCAGGTTTCATTCACGTGGTGATAGAATCCTTACTAATATTATAAAAGCGAAAATGAGTTTGTTTGTTACGTCTTCACGCCTACAACTACATGTCTAAATCGATTTTGATGAATTTTGGTACAGGGATAGTTGAGAGCCTGGAGACGGACAAAGAATAAAAAAAGTGAGAAAAAGGGAAGAAAAGGGGAGAGAAAGATATTTCGTTTCGATCATCACGCGGGTTAAAGTTAGCGTTAGCCCAAAGTAACCATGCCACGCGGACGAAGACGCGGGCGGAAGCTATTATACAATATATCTTTATGAATTACTAGCTTTTGCCCGCGGCTTCGCTCGCGTTAAATTCGGGGTAACACAGTTCCCCTCGCGCCTTATCGATTTGTAATAGCAACGCTAAGTTTTCCCTTTTCTTCCCTCTTTCTCCCTCACATCCCACTTTTAAAAAAAAAATAGCCTATGTCCGTCTCCTGGTTCCCAACTATCTCTGTACCAAAATTCATCAAAAACGGTTTAGCCATTAAAGCGTGAAGAGGTAACAAACAAACAAACAAACTCACTTTCGCTTTTATAATATTAGTAAGGATAGCGTGTGTGTTATTCTGATGATTTATAAAAACTATCATTGTTTTTATAAGATTACTTATAGTAGAGGCGTGTGTGCGCAGGCACACTCTTTGTTCCCTCACTCTCACAGT
Source organism: Ochropleura plecta (assembly GCA_905475445.1). Classification (NCBI taxonomy): domain Eukaryota; kingdom Metazoa; phylum Arthropoda; class Insecta; order Lepidoptera; family Noctuidae; genus Ochropleura; species Ochropleura plecta. The sequence continues at coordinate 5,022,857 of FR997740.1, read as the reverse complement.
CCGTCCCGAGGCATGGGGGTGGGTATCTTACTGGTAAATTACAATCTCCGGGCTGCTACTATGAAATTCCTAATGAAAAAACACAACAACAATATTTGCACGACCTGGGACTCGAACCCAACAACTTTTTACGTGTTCTGTAGTATATGGATCAGTTGACCACGTCAGTTTCTATACAAAGTTCAATTACTTTTACAAGCTTCGTGACGTCGTGGAACAAAAGTTGTTCAGTTTCATGGTCTGATAAACCACGCCAGTGGTCTTTCGTTGATTATGTTACACCTTTTATAAATACACATAACATCATACTGTATCATAAATTAATAATTAGCGAGATGTGTATCTAATACCTTCTACAATATTACTAATTAATTAGGATATTCATTAGACATCATGCCTTTATAGAATTTACTTGTTAGGTAATTACCAATATATCGATAATCAAGCAGTTGGAAGGAATAAACATTTTCTTGGAAACTTGATACGTCTGATGTAACATCGTTATTTCGTTTATTTATTTTAACACATATAATTTTAGGTATTGAAATATTTTTTTAGTAAAAACAGCAAAATAACTGACCAAGAGCGAGTCAAACTCGCGCAACGAGGGTTCAGTACAAACTTGCGACATAAACGGCCATATATTTTGACTGCGTAGACTTAGAGGGTTGATTTTTCACAGCACAAAGAGACCACAGTATTGAGTAAGTTTAAGGTTTTAATTTCAACTCAATACCTTTACATTTATATTTTAAAGCAAAAATTTTAAAAAATGACACGTGTTATCCTATGTATGTGTAATGGATTGTATAAGTTGTTGCTCAAATTTGTATGGGAAAAGTTCCTGAAATAAATGAATTATTATTATTATTTACGTGTTCTCGAGATAAATGGTCTTGACATGCAGACAGGGACAACAAAGTTATCCTAGAAGGGTTCTGATTTTTCCTTTTGAGGTACCCTTAAAAATAAAAAAAATACGTCCTTATAATAATTATTTTGGAGAGAAGTTTTGTAGCACCCACTATTGGGGTAGCATTTTAAATTATTCATCTAGATGAATCAAAAGTTCTATGCAAACACTCTAAATGAAGTTAATTAAAGCAAAATATTCTGAAACAACAAAGTTGTTTTGCAAACACATTATAAGGGTGAATGTTCTAGACTGTTCTTATAAATTCTCAATTAGCTGCGTCTGGTGCAACGCCACCATTCCTGTACTAAATCAAGAACTTGGAAAGACGCTTGCAAACGGCTACACACATTAACTAACCATTTTCTGTTCCCGTCTCCTTTACTGTATTCAGTGTATATGTTGCAGTCAATACTCTTAACTAGTCAAAAGTAATATTGACTAGCAAAATCAGTCAAAAGCACTTTTGACTGAACAGGTTGGTCAAAAGTGGTTTTGACTAAAAATTATTGGTTTTTAGTACTTTTGACTGCAAATTTGCGGTTAAAAGTACTATTGACTAACACTAGGTTAGGTTAGGTTAAAACTGTGACCTCCTACGAAACGGCAGAAACGACCTGCATTTATAGAAAAAAAGAGATTGTTTTTAGTTGGTTACCCGGAACTGAACTATTTAGATTAGGAGGCATTACAATCTTTTTAAGAGTTTTGACTGATACAACCAGTCAAAACCACTTTTGACGGAATCACTAAGTCAAAAGTACTTTTTACAAGCTTCATTGGGCAAAAGTACTTTTAACTATTATTTTAGTCAAAAGTACTATTGACTAAAGCATACGGTCAAAAGTACTTTTGACTGATTTTGCTAGTCAATAGTACTTTTGACTGGTTAAGAGTTTTGACTGCAACATATACATAAATCGTTGAATAAATAAATTAACTAGCTCTTAGTCTACATGATGGTTTTATATAATTAGAAATGTTTGAAAAACTCTTTTGGAACGACGTTCCTTATCGCGCGTTGCGAAAGGGGGCTAGACGGAAAAAATTAAGACCAAAAGTTATACGACGTTTTTGCAATAGTTGTAAGCCGGCGTGCGCCTGTTTCTCTGTCTGTCTCTCTCTCTCTCTCATAGAAAATAAGCCAGTTGTTTTCGTTTCGTCTTTCTATTTGGCATTGAACAGTGTGGTGTTGCGACGATTATTTTTGTTGAGTTTATACAGGTTTTTTGTACATAATAAATAATAACTTCGTTCCATCCGGGTGTCCCTTGGCACCTCTCAAGTTTTGTTTTTTTTGTTTTAGGGACGGTAAATCATCAAATAACTTCCCCCGCTTTGGGCGAACCGGGGAAAATAGTGTCACACTTTTCCTGACTCAAACCCATTCATGTTCCTTCTTTTGACCTTTGTGTCCTGGGGCAGCAGTATCTCTTCCGAACAACCCGCAACCCCAGAATTCAATTCAGAGCCCTCGACACACTGGATTTATTAGAATACTAGCTTTTGCCGCTCGCGTTAATTTCAGGGTAACACAGTTCCCCTTTCCTGAGTTGCAGGTACCTGCTACCTGTAGTTTTTGCTCTTGCACCTTATTTATTGTAAAGCAAAGCTAAGTTTTCCCTTTTCCTCACTTTTATTAAAAAAAAGATAGCCCATGTCCCAGAGTCTCAACTATCTCTGTACCAAAATTCATCAAAATCGGTTTAGCCATTTAGGCGTGAAGACGTAACAAACAAACAAACTTACTTTCGCTTTTATGATATTAGTAAGGATTCTCGCGTTTTATACATCTTCGCACCGCCTTGGTCATGTCCGCTTTGGTGAAAACCAAACACCGTAAGTAAACATTGGCTTGCGTTTGGCCGCAACTAATATGTGAAAAAAAAAGTTTTACGTATGCGGACAAGAGTGGATTGAATATTTTATCAACGTTTTGTAAGGTCGGGCCCGTGCGGCCAGGAGTCAAAAGTTCACGCACACTAGAATGTAACAATCAACAGGCTGAGGGTTGTCGCGTTGTTTTTTTTTTTTGTTATAAAAGTTTGCCCCACACTAGGGATTTTCTCCTGTATCGTGGGTGCGTTAACAAACATTTACACTCACATACACAAACTGTCAGACTTGTATGATTTTTTTTTATAATCTTTATTTCGATTAAAAGGCTTTAGTCGCAAGCGATTATGCCAGCCTACTTGTATGATTTACAAAATAAATGTATTCAAATGATTTTTGTACAAGAATTCCAGAACTATTCACGTAGCCATAACATAGACCAAGTTTTAAGAACTCCCATGCCCCAATCTAACTATCGTAATTAAAGCCAGGCTATCTAGATCGTGACCTGAGAATGTGACACTAGAACATGGCCAGTATTAATCACGTGATACGAAAGTTATGAGTCAGTGGGCCGGGAGCTTTATGTTCCCATTCCACGGCTCCATTTATCACTTCAATTCATTGTTTCGGGACCCGATAAGCCTTTGACCAACTCCAGCTTTCATTTGTATAATATATTTTTGAATAACCATAAAATGTTTAAATTTGTTTTTCTTTATCTTTTGTTTTTTTTTTATTTATTATTTAACGATTTATGTACACTGAATACAGAAAAAAGACAGGAATAGAAAACAGGTACAAAGGTAATGCTTATTTCTATAGAAATCTCTTCCAGCATACCTGCGAAAGGAGAGTAAATAAAAAGAGATGTAGACACAGTGCGTAAAAAGAATACATAAAAACAAAAGCAAATAATGACTAAATACAATATAAGAATATACTAACATACATACTGTTATGTTGGATTCTTAATAAAAGATATTCCATTGGGTATGATAATGGTTTATTGACAGGAGACACAGGAATGTACACATCGTAAGACATGACAGGAAGAAGTGAGGCAGAGTGCCATCAGATCACAGATAATACATAGACTAGTGAAGACCATAATAGTAACATACTAAATAGTGATGTTACAACATCCCCCTTGTTGAGTTCAAATTAGACCCCTGACTGACAATTAATATAAGTGCTATGCTATTTGACTTTATACAAGACAACATGCTTAATTATACTTATGGTTATACTTAAACTCCACCTATGACTTTATTTATAACTTAACTTAATCAATTTCTTCAATTAACCTTCTGGTAGGTTTTACAATACGACCTGACCTAGTTGTTACATTTGAGGATTGTTGAGATGAGGATCCTTGATGCCTAGACAGGAGTCTGTCACCTTCCTCTCCCCTTTGTGACGAGTTGGATTGCATGGGAGGGCTAGCACAATTATGAGAATATTTATGTCTTAAGTGAATTCTATTCCTCCTATACCTAACTCCATTGACATCCTCAACAACATATGATCTATTATTTGACAATCTTTGCTTAACAATAGCTTGTTCCCAGTTGCTACTAGGGTTTCTCTTAAAACAGACACGATCATTATGATGTAACATAGACATTGACTTGGCATTCTTATTGTAGTATTTTGACTTATTTTGATCATTTTTCTTGACAGACTCTTTGTAATCTTTAAATGTTACCACTTTTGGCTTTAACTTCTTATATGATGTTGGAATGTTATCTCTTAAGTTCCTAGACATGAGCAACTGTGCTGGTGATGAAAAATTATTTTTACCTGTATTTCTATATTGTAACAATGCTATGTATGGATCTGATCCATTTTCTTTGCATTTTCTTAGCATGTTTTTTATAATTTTGACTGAACTCTCTGCTTGTCCATTAGACTGTGAATGATATGGGCTAGTAACAACATGTTCTATGTCCCATTCTTGCAAAAAAATTTTGAATTGGATTGACTGAAAAGGAGGTCCACCATCTGAGACTAGTGACAATGGTATTCCATGGCGTGCAAAAATTGACTTTAAATGAGTAATAACATTTTGAGATGTACTATTTTTATTTAATAATGCTATTTCTATGTATTTTGTAGTAGTAGTTAGTAATAGTCTGTGACAATTAAATATACTAAACTATCAAAATGCATTAAATCAATACCTACTTGTTGCCATGGGTATCCACAGATTTCAAAATTTTGTAGTGGTTCCTTTTGATTGCTTTGTTTAAACTTAGCACATATAAGACATTGGTCTACTAAATTCTTAATATCACCTGACATATTTGGCCAATACAGAGATTCTTTAGCTAGTTTTAAACATTTGTTTATACCCTGGTGACCTTTGTGAATCTGTTCTAACATTCCTTTGTACATAGACTGTGGTACTATCAATTTTGAGCCCTTGAAAAGTAAATCTTTAATTACATGAATTTCCCCTTGAATATTCCAAAATGGTTTTACCAATGGACTGACATTGTTTTTATTGTTTGGCCATCCTTCATTATAATATTTTTTTAATAATTGCAAGGATTCATCCTTTCTGGTTTCCTGTGCCAATTGTGTACTATATTCTTTTGTAATTGCTAAGTTAGCATACATTAGATTGACATGACAAGACATTTCTGATTCATTTTCAGGTATATAGTGATCTTTCAAGGCGGCTCTTGACAAAGTGTCTGATATAAACATTTCTTTACCTGGGACATGTATAACTTCTAAATCATATTTTTGACAAGTTAACATCATACGCTGTAATCTAGCTGGGACATCATGTAATGGTTTTTTAAACAGATAGACTAATGGTTTATGATCAGTATGAACTGTGACTCTGTTACCATATACATATTGGTGAAATTTTTCACAACCAAATTGAATTGCTAGCAGCTCCTTCTCTATTTGAGCATACCTTTCTTGGGTTCGCGTTAAAGTTTTTGAACTGTATGCTATAGGCTTATTTTTTTGTAAAATGACTGCACCTAACGCTGACTTTGACGAATCGACTGACAAGACTAATGGAATCTTGGGATTATAATGAGCTAAAACTGGTGGATTTGTAATTTCATCTTTCAGTTTCCTCAGACATTGACTATGATTCTCATCCCAAGTCCAGACTGCATCTTTTTTCAAAAGATTTCTTAACATTTGTGTTTTTTCTGACAGGTTACTTATAAAAGGTCCTAGGTAGTTTATCATACCTAGTATTCTCTGTAACTCTTTGACATTTTGTGGTGTAGGCATGTTGACAATTGCTTTGACCTTCTCAAGATCTGCCCTTGCACCATCTTTACTGAAGACATAACCTAAAAAACATACTTCTGACAGTGAAAATTTACACTTTGACTTGTTAAATTTTAAATTGACTTGACGAGCTCTTTGCATGACTTTATGTAATCTTTCATTGTGAATTGACTCGTTTGGACCATACACTAAAATATCGTCAATAAAAATTAGAACTCCTTCTATATCACCAAATAAATTCATCATGACTCTTTGAAATATTTCTGATGAGGCATTTATGCCGTATGGTAATCTTAAATATTTATATCTACCAAATGGTGTTTGAAAGGTACATAATTCTGAACTATATTCATCTAAACGTAGCATCCAAAACCCTGAAAATGCATCTAAATGAGAAAAACATACAGCCCCTTCGAGCTGAGACCTAATCTCATCAATTGACTTGAGTGGATAATGTTCCCTCATGATATTTTTATTTAAATTTCTAGGATCAAGACAAATTCGTAACTGACCTGAACTTTTTACTGTTACAACGACTGAATTAACCCACTCTGTAGGTTTTGTAACCTTTACTATGACTTGCATTTTCTCCATGCGATCCAACTCCTCACGCAGTTTCCCTTGTAATGCGAATGGGACTTTCCTGGGCGGATCCACACATGGTACTGCATCAGGCTTGAGTTTTAGATGACAGACTGGAGGCAGACAGCCAAGACCCTGGAATACATCATTATATTGTGTATGAATTTGTTCACAAAAGTCTTGTTTTGATACTGAAAAGACACGTTTTATTATACCTAACTTTTCACAAATTGGGAGACCAAGGACATTTGGACACTCTATATCTGGTATTATAAACATTATGTTTTCAACAATGTTCTTATTGTTTAAGCAAAAATTACAAATTAAGTTGACCCTGCCTAAAATCGGAATGGATTTTTCACCAAATCCTGTGACATTTATTTGACATTTGACAAGTGACAATTTTGACAGCTTATTTTGACTTTTAACATTTTGAAATGTTTGTTTTGACATTATATTGACATCTGCACCTGAGTCTATAATGCATTTGACTTTTGTATCTCCTACCAATAAGCTAATTTCCCACGACTGCTTTGAGTGATTCAAAGTATTGACCACTGATGATCCATTGTGTGACTGACTGGACGACTGTGCCTTATTGTGAAATCCCTCAGACATGTGACTGATTTCATCATTGAGACTCTGACATTTTTTCTTTTGACTTTTTGACTGGACATAGGACCTGACTGGACTGACTGACTGGTCTGACTGAGTGACTGACCGTGACTTTTTGACTGGACATAGGACCTGACTGGACTGACTGACTGACTGACTGACTGACTGGTCTGACTGAGTGACTGACCGTGACTTTTTGACTGGACATAGGACCTGACTGGACTGACTGACTGACTGACTGGTCTGTCTGAGTGACTGACCGTGAGAATGACTATTATGACTTTGACCATTATGACTTTGACTATTCAGCATACCTACGAAATAATCTTGACTATCATTATCTGAGTTAAACGATTGCAACTGACTGACTTTTTTATTTTTGAGACAAAATTTAGCAAAATGATTATAAGATTTACATGACCTGCATTGAACTCCTTGAGCTGGACACTTGTAGCGATGAGACTGCCCACAGCGGCTACATGTCTTCGAGCTGCTTGAAGCTGAAGGTGACTCGCGACTGCCTGAAGCTGGCTTGCGACTGCTTGAAGCTGACTTGCGACTGGAAGCTCGCTGTCGACCATCTCCTCGACTACGGCTCCTCCGACTGAGATGCATGACGTTTTCACTGGCGATGCTGCTCCCTTTGACTATTTTCTCAGCATCCTGCTGTGCGACTATGAGCGTCCTCGCCAGCTCTTGCATTCTCTGATAGGTTAAGTCATGTTCTTGCAGTAACCTTTGACGCACATGTGACAAGTCCAAATTGAGGTTTGCAATGAAAATATCTTTGATGAGCGATTCCCTGAGCGTGCCAAACTCACATTCTCTGCTTTTATTCTCCAAATCCGTGAGGAATTCGTCGATGCTTTCGGATTTTTCCTGCTTACGTGTGAAGAACAAATACCTGCACATGGTCACGTTTCTTCTTGGCTCGAAGAATTTGTCAAATTTCGATTTGACTTCGTCAAGCGTGCTCTTGTCTATTTTGAGGTTAAATGTGTTGAATATATTGAGACCTCGTTCTCCAATGCAATGTAACAGAATTGCGATTTTCCGTTTCTCGCTTGACTTGTCTAGACCTGTGGCTAACAAATATAAATCGAGTTGTTGCCACCATCTTTTCCACGATTCAGCGTTATTATTCGTGGTATCTGACGAAATATTCAACTGCTTCACACGTGTTTGAAAATTTGTCTCACCATCATGGCTGACGTCCGCTTGGTCCGGCATTTTCTTCGACGACCTCGACTTTTTCTTGAATGACTTCTTCTTAAATGACTTCTGACACCATGTTATGTTGGATACTTAATAAAAGATATTCCATTGGGTATGATAATGGTTTATTGGCAGGAGACACAGGAATGTACACATCGTAAGACATGACAGGAAGAAGTGAGGCAGAGCGCCATCAGATCACAGATAATACATAGACTAGTGAAGACCATAATAGTAACATACTAAATAGTGATGTTACAACACATACAAGTACAAAGACAAATATATAACATAAATACAAAATAAAATATAATAATAAATACCTATGCAACTATGGTGAAATAGAAAGATAATGTTCTTTTACTCTTCTCTTAAAAACTGAAACAGTTTGGCAGTCCCTAATGTCAGGCGGAAGCGAATTCCACAACCGCACAGCGTGAACAGTAAAGGAGTAGGAGTAGAAGTCGGTAGAGTGGGGAGGGGGTTGGAGGAGATTCCTAAGATGCGATCTACAAGGAGCATCAGAAGGACGGAAATAGGAAAAACGTTCCTGCAGATAGAATGGCGTTTTAGGGTTATGAAGGATGGAAGGTTTATATTATGAGAAAGAATGAGTTTTTTTAGAAATTTATTATTAGGAATAATAAAAACAGTTTTTTTGACTGTGTAAAAAAAACTAATTTAGCAAAACGAAAAATTCCTCTTTTTCGAATATTTTTGAAAGACGGTCAATTTTATTTTTGTTGAATATTTATTTTTTATTGTTATTTAAAGTTCAGAGCAGATCATCCACATAAACATACAAGAAACAATATGTATGATAGAAGATAACTCGTTAACTACCCAAGCAATATAAAACACAATTTAAATGGGGCCACCCCGCGACTTTATTTTATAACAAATAAAAAAATAATCACGCAAATCGGACGTTGAGAATCTCTTCGATATGGTACAAGTCAGTTAAAAAATAATGAGAGTAATTGCTGTACGTTTATTTATTAAAAAACTAGCTTCCGCCCGCGGCTTCGCCCGCGTGGTGTGTTGATAAAAAGCAGCCTATAGCAAAAATAACAAAATCGAAGTATAAATAAAATTAGGTACGTCTCATTTTTAAGGTTACGTCCCCAATGGGTAAAAACTCTATTACTTAAGCCCCGTTCCAATAAACAAAAACGACTCGTTTTGCTTACGGATGGTAGTATTTTGACATAAGTTCTAAGAGACTTCTGTCAAAATCCTACTATCCGTAAGCAAAACGACTCGTTTTTGTTTATTGGAACGGGGCTTAAGTCTTCGCTGTCCGTCCGTCCATAGGTAATGGTACGAATCTAACTAATAGGTATGTATTATGAAACTTCATAAAACCTATGTTTTATTACATTTTATGTAATTAGATCTTATTGTACCTATATGTTCACAAATAAAGGATTTGAATTTAGTTTGTAAGGAACGTGTCAACTCAACGTACTCTGTGCTCACGCGTCTGCCCGTGTTCGGGTCGCGCACTCAGCGATGAGCGACTTGTTCCCTACACCGCGCCCGAGCGGGCCAGCCTAGTCACGGCGACATGAAATTAATTTTGTTGCGCGTTATTTTGATTTTGCTATATCTCCTAAAGTATTTATTTAATCTGCATGATGTAAAAGGAAAAAATAATCTTCATGAAATGTTCATGCCAACCAACCTATTTAAAATGATAAGGATTAATACTGTATTTGTGTAAATAGCTTTCCAAGTTAGCGCTTTATAATTGCCCATTTGTTAAAGTATTAAAATGGATATAGTATGTTATCCTTAAGATATAGACATATGTCACCGCTGACTTTTCTGTGGACCTATATAAGATACACAATTACACCATACATTATTTTGTTATATCTTAAAGGGTTTAGGCAGCGTTTTCGTTGAAAGCTCCCAGACAGCATACTTTTTGCCGACATCTTCAACAAATATAGTTAATGTACACAGTAATAAATACAAAAACTTAACAAATTATATACTAAAACCTTCCTTAAGAATCACTCTATCTATTACTAAAAACCGCATTAAAATCCGCTGCGTAGTTTTAAAGATTTAAGCATACAAAGGGACATAGGGACAGAGAAAGCGACTTTGTTTTATACTATGTAGTGATAGTGATGAAGAAGAATGTTTAGTTTCCTTATTTATAACCAGCTGGCGCCCGTGGCTTCGCCCGCGTGATATCGAAAAAAGGAGTATACTATGTGTATTCCAAACTATAATCTACCTCTGTGCCAAATTCCATCAAGATCCGTTCAGCCGTTTTGACGTGTCAGAGAAACAAACATCTATACATCCATCCATCCTCACAAACATTCGTATTTATAATATTATAATTAAAATTAATAATTAGTAGGAAGTAGAATAAATTAAACAAAATAAGCTTGGGAATAACACAGAATTACAATATTTACAAAAATATAACTTAAATGGTTTTAATAGCTTCAAGACACAAAGTAATTAGAGGAACTCGTGGATAAATAATAGCAGGCGCTCGAGTCGATCTTAACGTTAAGCCGCGCTTGGCTAGGGTAGTCTGTAGATGGGTGACCACCCGATACATATCGAATTTCTTCCATGCCTCGGAAGGCACGTTAAGCTGTTGGTTCCGGCTGTCATTTGTCGATCTTTGACAGTTATTACAGATAGTCAGTATCCCGAAAGTCTGACAACCAGTCATACCAAGGGGTATCGTATTATCCAGTACTAACTAGGTTCTGGAGGTCAGGTCAGGCAGTCACTCCATGTGAATTTCACTAGATCTCACGCATTTTCACTGAGTTATCAAAAATACCTAAAAATAATTAACAATACGAAACATGTGGTCGATCACGAACCCGATGGAGTCCATCTCCCTCAAATCTGCCAACAATTTCCCTGTAGTAGAATGTACTCGCCATGCAGCCTATAGAGACGGGTGGAAGATAATTCCGGAGACAGCCACCGCAGTCCAGGGTCGACGGCGCGTTACTGTTCCACGCGCGCCTCAAGCAGACGTCAGCAAAGCAGTGGGACCTGCCAGGGCCACCGCCTTCCGGGGCCGCGGTATCTCTCATAAAGGCCAAAAGATGGAATATGGGTGGGTTTTGGTCAGTAAAAGTCTGATACTCTCCAAGTTATTTGATGATTTACCATTAGCAAAAGACAAAAAAGGGGCTGTTACCATTTAACCGCGAAATGATAAGATTGGGGGGGGGGGGGGGAGTTTAGTCAGTACAAGCTTGATACCAGAGCGGGGGAAGTTATTTGATGATTTGCCATCCACAGAAAAAGCAACCGCAGTTGTGATGAACCCCCATGACCACGATCACTCTGTCAAGAGTGAATGACTAAAAGGTGAATTAACAACACAAAAGTCCCCCAAATGTGTATGTTTGTGTTTTCTACAGCGGTTAACACAAAACCTAATGATTAAACAAGCTTGAATTAACAATGAGTGATGGTAAGCAGGCCTGTTTGATGTTGGTATCAAATATTCACGCGCGTACCAAATGCTTTTACGTGTGGTCACGAGCGTGGTTGATGCGTTTACGTTGCGTTTACACTACGTAAGCTTTGAACTAGATTGTGGGAAATGGAGGCAATCATGTGTTTGTGTGTCTTTTCAATTTAATACTTACTAAAACTATAAAAGCGAAAGTGAGTTTGTTTGTTTGTTACGTCTTCATGCCTAAATGGCTTAACCAATTTTGATGGACTTTGGTACAGAGATAGTTGGGACCCTGGAGACGGACATAGGCTAAAAAAGTGAGAAAAGGGGGAGAAAGAGGATATAAAAGAGGAGAGAAAGTTTTTTTTTTATCATCACGCGAGTTTAAGTTAGCGTTAGCCCAAAGTAACTAAGCCTCGCGGGTGGAAGCTAGGTTTAAATAAAACGAATTAAGAACCTACTCCTTGTTTTGAAGTCGGATAAAAACAGTAACAAAGTCAGGGTATAACATGAAAATTGCACTGTCCAAAAACAATTTTCCAATTTTCATAACTCAATTTCCACACGCCCTTATACTCGTATTTCATAATGATTATCCTTTCACGAAATCTCCAACAAAACAGAATGAAAAATACATGAAACTCCAACAGGTTGAATAATATAGATTTGTTTCACAATGCAGGATCATTAATTTCGCCCGGACGCGTCGGCGGTGGCACGGACTGTTTCAGAAAGATATATTTTATTCTTTTGATAAAACCAAACCGAATCTAGTGCAAAAAAGTTTTTTTTTAAGTAACCTTCAAGTTGTTTATGTTTTGTTTGTTTTTTTTTTTGGATTATGTTCAATATTCTTCTGTAGTGTGTACATCATTTTGCATTTTACTGCAAACTAAACAGTTTCAGTCAAATACTCGTTTAGCCTTTATATTTGATTTTGTTAATGTAACCTTTGATTAAGTTAGGTTAATGTGTAAAGTGCGGTTTGTGCTCACATTTCATTTGAAGTTTTAGTCTGGTACTATACGTGAGGACTTGTAATTGGCTTACTGTTGTCTATGGTTTACTTTTTTATATTAAGTTTCTTTTTAGCTGTAAGTTCTCCATGCTGTAATAAATAAATAAATAAATAAAAAATGTAATTATTTTGTGGAGTCTAGATTCAAGATTAAAATCTATTTTTTAGGTTTCGGCGACTGGTCGTGACATTTCTTTTATTAGTGACGTTAATGATATTATTAGTTTGGTTACTTATATTTTAGTTATTATTTTAGTTAGTTAGTGCTTTTAACTTATTAATCTAGTGTTGGTTAGGTTATTTTTGCTCCTGGGATGTGGATCCCATTTGGTTACTTATTTAAGTAAAATGATATCCAATTGGAATTTTATCCAGCTGATGAAATAGGCTCGTCCCTTATTATATGGGACTTAAGCATGACTGGTGACAGGGGGTCCTGCCAGGGCCTCCGCCTGCCGGGGTTGCGGGTTGTTCGAAAGAGATACCGCGGTCCCGGAACGTAAAGGGCAATGGAAGGAACATGGGTGGGTTTTAGTCAGTACAAGTTTGACACTCCCCCCCGCTCCGCCCAGAGCGGGGGAAGTTATTTGATGATTTCCCCAAAAGAAACAAGAAAGGGTTTTAATCACCACAAGTCTGAAACTTCCTTTCGCTCCACCCAGAGCGAGAGATGGTGAAGAAGTAGAGAAGCACCACATTTCCAAAGAATTCTAAAGCACGTATCGCATTTTAACACAGAAAATAAACTAAGCAACTCTTCATGCGAAGCTATTCACTACCTTATTTATGTTTTACTTCAATTCCCAGGTTCCTCATTCATATTTATTCTGTTCAGGCTCTAATTAAAATTTATTAGCGCTGGCAACCCAAACTAATTTAGTAGCTTGAATCTTTTTATCCCTAAAGTGATGTTAGGTCAAACTGTTCGCAAAGAAATGTTTTGTTATTTTAATAAACATTTCCTGTCTTAATGAAGACTTTGTATATTAGAGGCTGGAAGAGAAAATTATGTTTTAAAAGTTAATAAGTACGCAGACAGTGTAGGGAGTGTTGATTTTATTTTTATTTTTGGGATTCCGTACCTCACGAGGGAAAAACGAAACCTTATTGGAGCACTTTATTGTCCATTTGTCTGTCAAGACTCTTTATCTCGGGAACGCGTGGAGGTATCGAGTTGAAATTAAAACCATTTCCTAAGCTCTGTAGTCTCTTTGTGCTGTTAATCAACCCTCTAAGTCTACGAAAACAGCGGACAGACCTCCGGTGCGATCTCATGGTGGCATGGAGAGAGCGACTGTCACAAGCGTGTGCCCCGTGCAGGGCACGCCACAATAGTGGCGGTAAGTCCCTTCTTTGAGAAGTGGCTGGAGAGGCGCCATGGCGTCCTCACCTACCGCCTGACGCAGGTCCTCACCGGACACGGAAGTTTCGGGAGTCACCATTGTCACCATTGTGACGATCGCGCGGAAGACACGGTGGGGCACACAGTGGCGGTCTGCCCAGCTTGGGCGGAGCACCGCCGCCGTGCCCTCGTAGAGGCGATCGGCGGCGGCGATCTCACGTGTCCGGCCCTGGTTCAATCCATGGTCCGGAGCGAGAGGGAATGGGAGGCGGTCACCTCCTTCTGCGCAGCATTCATGCTAGCGAAGGAGGTGGCCGGGCGTCGAAGGGAGAGAACCTCAAACCAACCCAGCCGCCGCGGGAGACGCCCCGGACGTCGGGCGCCGCGAGACGTCTCCCGGCCACCGTAGATGCGGGCCTGTGGACGGTGAGCAATGGGTAGCTCACCGTCCGTCCATCTATTGACGACAGGCCGTAACGACGGCGCGTTAGTGTCCCACGCGCGCCTCAAAGAGATATCGGCAAAGCAGAGGGGCGGGGCGTGCCAGGGCCTCCGCCTGCCGGGGTTGCGGGTTGTTCGAAAGAGATCCCGCGGCCCCGGAACATAAATGGCAATAGAAGGAACATGGGTGGGTTTTAGTCAGTACAAGTCTGACACTCCCTTATTTGATGATTTCCCATCCGCAAAAACCTTACCTTAAAAATAAAAATATAAGTCCAAAAGGCCTGCTTTTAGTTTGAAAAGGAAAATGGCGTCAGGTCTACGTGCTTAAACTACCGTTTGGAGTTCAGCGGGCGGTGGTCCTTTAGTTGAAATGGTTTAACTTCGCATAAAGTTCGCTCCAAAACTGAACTATTTATGATATGAAGCTTTTAAAACCAAAAATATGCAACGGTTGAACACGGATGCACGATACACTATATTTTATACTAGCTGTGCCTAGCTGTTTCACCCGCCGCTCAGTACTTTAGTGTCATAACGTAATGCTGTTTAGTCTATTATTTTATGAAAGTATGCCTCTACAAAATTTCAAGTCAATCCGGTCAAGTAATCGCATAATTTTCTCACAAAAACTTTGCCACCCTGTTTCACCATACTAAGGGTTAAATTTTGAAAAATCCTGAGTTAGTGAGTACGTACGTTCTAAAAAGATCTCCTATGCCAAATTTGAGACTCCTAACACTTTGTACTTAGTTTTTGAGATTTCGTGATGAGTGAGTCAGTCATTTTCTCTTTTATATATAGATCGGACTAAAATAAAATTAGGATTGGCCTGAAAACAAAAACCAATCTATGGATAGAAATTATAAAAATAACGATTGCAAAAATAATTTTCAAAAAAATAATTAGTAGCAGTTTTTCGTTTGATATTTTTTGCAAGATGCCAAAGATTTTTAAATGGGCATATAACGTCTGTATATTTTTGCTAATATGCGGGGAAGCCAAGCGGCGAATTTATTATGAACCTTTGCGGAAACAATATTTTTGAGTCGTTTGGGTTTGGGAGTTTTGAAACTCTGGGGCCATGGGTGTGTTCAAAGGCTTTTTAAAGACTTATTTCATCGCTTAGTTGACGCTGTCCATGACTAAAAGGCTGGCTTTTACCTTGGTCAAAGGCCAGGCCAGTCTCTTTGGTACATTATTAGTTGACAGCGTTGAGGACGAGTTTTTTGATGCACTTTTATAATCTGTTGTTAGTTAGTTTATTTATTTTAGTTTATTATTCTCTTTATTCATTTTTAACACTTATCAATACATTTTTAAATATTTCTTTAAAACAATATAGATAAACATTTTAAAATATAAAAATATGTCTTCGCCGGTATCGGGAGCACGGTCCAAGCTACCGGTGGTTAGGGCTCCAGAGACAGGACTCCTCACAATGCGGGCCGTATCTAGGAGTACTTACTGCCTTCTAAATCAGGCCCTTAATCCAACCACCTAAGAAGAGCTTCGACAGATGTTCGTCGATACTCTTGACAATTAAGCCATTGGCCGTTACGACAATCGGCACAATGATAGCCGAGTTCACATTCCATATATCGACAACCTCGTGTGCCAAATCAAGATATTTTAGTTGTTTTTCGTTTAGTTTATTTAATTGTTATAATGTTTGTAGTTAGTTTAATTTCAAATAAGTAAAATATAAACAGTGTAACAGTGGGTTAATTAAATTTTGCGCCTGATTTTTAGGCATATCAAATACCACACAACTAAGACCATTATAAACCTTATTACTACGTACATACGTCTCTACCACGTATGTTCAAGCCATAGCAACACCGTCATGAACACCCAAAGGGACATTTCATTATCCCTTGTAAACACACAATACAGATGAATGCTGACTCATCTCCTTCCCGTATGTTTCCCATAGTCTTTACCTCCTACCTTACGGTGTCATGGCAGCTAATTCTTCGCCGTCCTTACTAATATTATAAAAGCGAAAGTGATGTTGTTTGTTTGTTTGTTACGTCTTCACGCCTAAATGGCTAAACTGATTTTGATGAATAGAGATAGTTGGGACCCTGGAGACGGACATAGGCTATTTAAAAAAAAGATTGAGATAGGAGGGAGAAAGAGGAAAGAAAAGGGAAAACTTAGCATTGCTATAACAATAAATAAGGCGCAAGGGCAAAAACTACAGGTAGCGGGTATCTGTAAATCAGGAAATGGGAAGTGTGTTACCCCGAATTTAACGCGAGCGAAGCCGCGGGCAAAAGCTAGTTATATTAAGCTATTTTATATTAAGTCGGTTCATCCCGGTACAACCATTTGCGTTAGCATGACAAATGAGCCGTCCTGGCCACGTGAAGTAGGTCAGTATCGTTGATGTAGCTGTTTCTAGATGAGGCACTACTTCACTGGGACACTTACAAGTTCAGTTAAATACCCCAAACTTGTCCCACAATTTATTTACATCACATTTAATATCATAAAGGTGAAAGTTTGTGTGTATGTGAGTGTGTTTGTTACTCTTTCACGCTCAAACGGGTGAGCAGATTTCAATGAAATTTTGTTAGTAGATAGCCTGGATTATTAAGAAATAAAACAGCGTAAATACACACATCAAAAGTATCTAGGGATCAACATATATTTTTGCAATAACTTTTCTCCTGATTGATATTAATTAAAATTTTCTTTAAGGATTCATCAAATAAAGTGTTTTCGTTTGTCACAGTAACGATAAACCAAGTCACCTTTGCATTAATAAAGAAATTTGCCATTTTCCTAATAAAGGGATTTTTGACATTTGAACCACTAACATTAAAGTTCGAAAAAAAGACTGAAATAACAGTTTTCGTTAAAATTTTATTGGGTAACTTAAACAATTAATAATCCGTGTTTCTACCGCGAACACTAACAACACAAGAACATCGGTTTGGCATACTCAAAATGAGTTCATCCAAATCACGCTGTGGAATGGCCGCCCATGTTCGTTGCAACAACAAAAAAAGGTCTTCTTGCGACTGGATACCCTCCATATTCGGCAGAGCTCTTCTCTGTAGCATATCCCATGCATGCTCAATCGGGTTCAAGTCTGGCGACTGAGCAGGCCAGGGCAGGACATTGATGTTAGCTGCGGCGAGAGTCTGTCTTACAACTCTTGCGGTGTGCGGTCGTGCATTATCATGCATTAACTGAAATAAGGGACCGATTTGCACTTGTAGAGGAACGATGACGTCTGATACAATCGTCTCAGCATAAATTTGAGCGTTGAGGTTGCCTCTGATCCAAATCAACTCAGTTCTTCCGCCGATCCAAATACCCGCCCATACCATGATGGTTCCACCACTATAAGGATGGACTTCCTGGCAGGATTTTAATCGCTGTTGGCGTCCAGGGGTTCTCCAGTGTCGTATACGTCTTGTATCCGGTCTCATACCAAAACGAGACTCATCAGAAAAGCACACGAAACGCCATTGTTCTTCTGCCCAATTTCTGTGTTCAAGAGCCCATTGATATCGAATCCTACGATTGTGCATTGCTATAGGTGGTACCCGTAGCGGTATTCGGGAATGAAGGTTCACTTCATGCAAGCGGTTTCTGACTGTTTGGTCGCTAATTAAGTTCCCTGAAGAGTGATGAAGCCTCACGGCTAACATCATGGCGGTTATTGTTGGAGCTCTTCGAGTTAAGATTTGAATGTATCGGTCTTGTCTCCGTGTGGTGCAGCGATACCGTCCTCCATGGCGCTCAGCCACGGTACCAGTGGTTCGGTAACGTGTGACAAAGTCGACTGATAACACTCTGACTTGTATTCAGAGCTAAAGCTACAGTACGTTGCCGGGAACCAGCTTCTATCATTCCCACGGCTCTGAGCATTTCTTCCCTGCTTAAATGACGTCGCCGCTCCATAATAACGTTGGTTTTAATCAGTAGTAGGGAAACAGTAGCACTAATAATGTCTTCAATGCGTTGTATGTTTTTAAAGGGAAAATATTGACAGCTTATTTTCATCTTTTACTCGAATTTGATTGAGAGTTCCTGATTCAAATTATGAAATGCACCAAAAAGGATCCATATAAATTTATAAAATAAAAATTTATTACAAAGCCACATCTCAATCTCAAGAAATCCGCATAAAAATGCTTGATCCCTAGACACTTTTGATGTGTGTATTTCAGAAATCTGATAAAATTGTGTTGTGGGTAAATATATTGTGAAAGAACTACGCTCCTCATGGTCTTGCTGAAAGAGCTAAACTTATTTTTCTAAATCATCAAATTCTCTGAACGGCGCGGAAAAGAGGGACGGTTTGAAGTTTAGTCCCTCAAACTTTAGTCTTTCAAACCCCTAAGTGAGAAGGGGACCTGAGCAGCGGGTGAAACCGCTGTGTACAGCTAGTATATTTATAAAAAAAAAAAACAGTTTCTACCGCTTCCAGTACCACTAAATCAATAAAGCATGCAGGTGCGATATCGCAGGCTCTACGAGTGTACACACGACGGCACATCAACCTACACAAAACCATTATAACCCGATCTCTCTACTACGGTGTGCGATCCGCAGTAAAGAGATCAGGTTATAATAGTTTAGCATAGGTTGACCTGTCGTCGTGTGTACATACCGCAGTCCGGCCATGTATACCGCATTACAACTGTATACCACTTTCCGTTTTAACTAACAGTCTTGACATAGTAAACTTATTGATTTGAATGATTGTGTTGATAGTATAATAAATGAGTATTATATAGATGAAACTGTTTGCATGCCTTTTTATTTTACGGATGGGAAATCATCAAATAACTTCCCCCGCTCTCCGGGCGGAAAGAGGGGGATTGTCAGACTTTTACTGACTAATCACCCATGTTCCTTCTTTTGCCCTTTATTCCAGTTCCGGGGCCGCGGTATATCTTTCGAACAACCCGCAACCCCGGCAGGCGGAGGCTCTGGCAAGCCCCTCTGCTTTGCTGACGTCTCTTTGAGGCGCGCGTGAAACACGAACGCGCCGTCGACACGGCCTGACATCAATAGACGGACGGACGGTGAGCTACCCATTGCTCACACAGGCCCACAGGCCCGCATCTACGGTGGCCGGGAGTCGTCTCGCGGCGCCCGGCGCCCGGGGCGTCTCCCGCGGCGGCTGGGTTGGTTTGAGGTTCTCTCCCTTAAACGCCCGTCCACCTCCTTTGCTAGCATTATTGCTTCGCAGAAGGAGGTGACCGCTTCCCATTCCCTCTCGCTCCGCACCATGGACTGAACCAGGGCTGTACGCGAGAGATCGCCGCCGCCGATCGCCTCTACCGCGTGCTCACCTCCACTGTGTGTTCCACCGTGTCCTCCGGGCGATCGTCACAATGGTGACAACCGGGCGTTTCCTCCCGCCTGATTATGTGCAGGAACCTCCCGAAACTTCCGTGTCCGGTGAGGACCTGCGTCAGGCGGTAGGTGAGGACGCCATGACGCCACATCTCCAGCCACCCCTCAAAGAGGGGACTTACCGCCACTATTGTGGCGTGCCCTAGGACCAAGGGCTTAAAGATGCACGGGTGTAGCTTATCGTCAACTTCCGAACTCCACGGGCTACTTGTGTGAAATTCATAATGGAAAACCCAATAACACTTTGTGCACGTCCCAGGAATCGAACCCAGGACTCCGTACTCAGCAGTCGCGCTTGCGACAACGAGACTAACGAAACAGTATGTATATCACGAATCACGTAGTTCTAGCTATTACGTACGAGTAGGTACTAAAAAGTTTTATCAAATGTAGTAGTTACCAACAAATTCTAAAAAAACCTTGTCATTTTTCTCCAGACACTGATGATACCAAAACTATGAGCTACAAGAAACTTTCTAGACACGACAGCGTGACACAATGCTTTGTTATCAAAAACTACTTATGAAACTTAGTCTGGAAAAACTGCTATATCACTATCTAATAGTTTTGTAGACTTAGAAGAAACTTATTAGAAAATGTACTTGAACTAGTTATTTGCACGTACGTTTCAACGTGTACTTTTAACTCACTCAGTTTGATACAGGTATTCTATGTCATAAATTTAAAGAAAAAATCGGCCAAATCTTTTGATTGCGTAGACTTAGAGACGTAGATGTAGATGATTTTTTCTCAGCACAAAGGGACCACAGACTTGAGTTTAGTATAGTTTTAATTTCAACTGGATACCTCCACGAGTTCCCGAGATATAGAGTCTTGACAGACAGACAGAAAAACAAACAACAAAGTGATCCTATAAGGGTTCCTTTTTCCTTTTGAGGTACGAAACATTAATAAGTTGAACAGTAATAAGTTGACCAAGATTTTTTGTCTGGACTTTAAAAGAGACTATGACCTCTGAGTTTGTTTCGGTTGTTTCTTCTCAGAGTAGTCGGGTACGAAACACCGGCCTCATCTAGTTTTTTAAAAAAGACGTGTAAAAGTGTTTGTGAAAACCTACTTGCAAAATAAACATCATTTATCATTTATCAATAACGACATTACTCTATTAACAAAAAACTCTTCGAGACTAAACAACCGAATATTGTACAGTACCTCAGTATTTCAGTGACTGTGTTCTTTTCAAAAATAGTTATAGTCATAGTAGTCATAGTATTTTATTGATAAGGGATTCTTACAAGTCACAGGTTCATAATATTCATTACATTAAAGTTACAAATCAATAAAAAATGTCAAATCAATAAAAGATGTCCAAATCAATAAAAAATCAAAATGTCAAACAGGTACCTAGAAATATTTACAAATAAAATAAAAAACACAAAAATCTAACTCATTAATTTCAAGTCAAAGTTCAAATATTAAAAAAATCGTCAAAGCAGTAAAACGCTTGCTCGACAATACTGACTAAACTCATTAAAAAAACAATCAGCATTAGCAAAAGGAATCTGCTGTGCCAAGATTTCTAATTTTGTATGTAAAATGGTCACAAAGTAACTATTCACTATATTGACTGCATCTGTGACCATTTTAAGAATTTTAACGTGATTCATATTATTATCCTATTATAAGATTCTGCCAAAGCGACTTTATTAGACCCCAGGGGCCATAATCTGCTATTACAATAGTGTCAGAATGGTCGATCACTGATCGCATAATGGTTGATTTTGACGTCACATGTCAATGTCGTTTACAAAAATTGACAAGGTTTATGTATACCTTGTAAATTTTTGTAAACGAACTTTAAAAAATGTAGTTGTAGGAATGTTCCTACAACTACATTTTTTCATGTAAGAATACTGAATTAAACAGCTACCAAGAAAATAATTTTGTACTCCTAAGTTCTCGAGCCTAGAAAGTTCTAACAGTGAACAAAATACCTCGCAAAGTTCCTAAGAGCTCTCGAAACAGTTGAGCATGGAATATAACTACTACTTGTACCAGTAACATAAAGTATTCATTAAAGTTGTTCCCATGTGTTCTGTTACTTAATTATCTCTGGAATAATTCATTATTTTCTTCCCTATGAATTTTATATGAAGTTTAGGACTTTAAATGAGTTTTTGGTGTGCCTTTAAATGGGCTGACGGCGAGTGGATTTAGTCCCCATTTCTTCGAGGTATAGCAATTTTGAGACTCATTGTTTAAAACAAACTATTTGAACAGGTATATGTTACTGGCCATTATTGTCTGTGGTCAACTAGTTTTTACTTTTTTATTGTTCTATTTTGTTTACACTTTGAATCGACTCATACTCGTTTCCTGTAAGAAATAAGCTTTCATTAATTACTATAGCATTTTGTTTTCAACTTGTTGTAATGTGGTCCTTCAAGCCGGATTATTTAAGCATCATGAACGTTTAATTACTTACCTTGAAACAAACAAAAAACACAGTAGACTTTTATTTCTCTGATTCCCAAAATACGCATAAAAGAAACCTCTGAGTCAATTCATCTTCTCAACAAAAGTAGGGTAAAACACACGATTGATGTCCTCTACAGACTTTATATTCATAGATTCAAGGTTTATGGCTCACCCAACAGAAATATAGCTTCCAGGCGTCAACTTGGTTAAGTACAAGTGCTTTTTTCTGTAGATGAATAAATTCTATTTTAGGCGAAAATTTATTAACAAAATTTGACAAGGATAGCAATAAGAATAGGTATATTACGTTTGCCTTTCTTACATGTTTATGTAAATTGATTTTCGTAGAGAGTATAGAAAATTTAATGCGAGAAGATCCAATAAAAATACTTGTTCAGGTCTCTGGTCATTGCAATAAAAAAATGAAACAAAAAATAGTCATATTCATCAACTGACTAGCCTTTTTTCCAATTATGTTGGAGTTGGCTTATAGTATTTGACATTTAGCGACTGCCTGTCTGACATCCAGTTACAAACAATAAAAATAATAAATAAATAATCTTATCGAGTTTCATTTCTAAGTAAGTGGTTGTCTGTCTGTCACTCCTACTTACAACGTTCAACCGCAGTCTCGGCGCTCCCGGTGTAACAGGTGGCACCTTAGTTCACCATTTAAAAAAATATCTGAAGCTATCTAACGACCTACATCTGACGAACCACTTTTCAATCTTATTACTCAGAGTCATTATGGGTGGAAAGTGGTCAACCGTCAGAGTTTCGATAGTACATATAGATCGTTAGTTAGTTTCAGATTATTTTACAAATTAAACTCGATAAGAAATTTTTATTTTTTATTATTTATATTGTTAGGTGAATGTCTAAGATATTGAATTGAAATTCAAATGTTTTTTTTTAATATTATATTAATGGTGATTTACGCAAACAAAACATTGCTTTGCTTATGAAGTGCGCTCAATTTGATCTTGTGTGATTATAGTCCTATCTATAGCACAGATTTGTAGTAGTCATACCAAAAGAAAATCCAAAATGGCGGCGAGAAATGTCAAAAGATTTCATCAGACCACAATCTAGTTTACCGTCTAAACCAGGGGTTCCCAACCTATTACCCTATGTGCCTCCCTAAAGCTTACGCTAAAATACTACGCCCCCCTTATCTCAACTCAACTACAATGGACAAAAAAACAAACGATGAAACTATAAGGGACTTTATTAATTGTGTACAACGTATAATAATGACGATTAGTGAGAACATTGGGCCTGCACTTTATTAACCAATTTATCAATTCTAGGCTTCATGTTGGTCAGTGCACAGCGTAGATCATTTTCGACATGAAGTCTATTTCTTTGCTTCGTTTTTATACCCACCAGCGTCGAAAATCCCCGTTCACAAAGATAGGTAGTCGAAAACGGTAAAAGAATACGCAGTGCTTCCTTCCCGATAACAGGATAAATGGCACTATATTTTATCCAAAATTCAGTAAAATCCATGTGGCTGAAATTATCGTGAGCAGACGAATCATTTTTAACGTCCAAAGCTTCTTCTTGCAATATTTCAGGCAATTGCTCGACATTAATCACAAATGGATTTCTTATTAATTTATGAATTGGGTTTTCAGAAAAGTTTTCGGGAAAATATCTACAAAATTCAGCAGCAAGGCTTTTCAAATGACACATTATGTGTACAGACAAATGTGCAGTTTCTTGATTATCATCCAGCATTGAGGATAGTTTAGGAAACGCTGAGTAATTTTTAGCTTGAATTCGACGTTAGTTGCAGTTTTTCAACAAATGCTTTGACAACATCGTGGTGAGCCATGATATTCGATTTCATGTTTCCTTGTAGCTTCAAATTTAGGCTATTCAGAGATTCAAAAATATCCGCAAGATATGCAAGAGATAATTGAAATGTATCATTTGTGAAAGAATTATGTAAGTCCGTTTTGCCTTTCCGTTCAAGAAAAAGTTTTACTTCATCCTTGAGCTCGAATAATCGTGCGAGCATATTTCCCTTTGATAGCCATCTCACCTCTGTATGAAATAATAGCGTCTTATGAGCTGCGGACAAATCATCACAAAGAGCAGCAAATAATCTGGTATTGACAGCACTGTGTTTAATATAGTTCACTATTTTAATAGCCAACTTAAGAGCATTGCTCATCTCTTCGGGAAGTGTTTTGGCGGCTAATGCTTGTCTGTGTATCATACAGTGTGTTGATATTATTGACGGATTTTTTTCTTTCAGTAGTGTCACAAAACCTGAATGGCAGCCAATCATGCTAGGAGCGCCGTCTGTACAAACTCCGATAAGATTTTCCCATACAATACTATGAGTATCGAAAAAATCAGTAAATGCCGCCATAACATCAGAAGCTCTTGATGTTGTTTTTAATTCTTTCACAAATAGTAGCTCCTCTTTTATGTTGCCTTCATTTATGTAACGCGCAAATACTAAAAGTTGGCAACAATTTGCCACATCAGTGCTTTCGTCACACTGGACTGCAAACCAGGGAGAAGACTTGATCCCCTCCACAACCTGGATTTGTAAATCTACACCCATTTCGTCAATACGCCTTTTCACTGTGTTGTCTGAGAGTGAAATATTTGACAACTTCTTCTTCTCATGTGGTCCGAGTACTATTTCTGCTGCTTTTAATAAACAGGGCTTTACGAGGGACTCGCCAACAGTATGGGGTTTTAGGGTTTTAGCTATGAGCAGGGAAAGTTCATATGATGCTTCAACAATTTTACCTGTTGATGGGACGAACGACGCCGCTGTATTGGTCTGAATTCAGTTGCTCAGAACCAGATTTAGTCGTCACCGTAAAACCAAACTTAATGTAATCATCACTATACTTTCTTTTTTTACTAGAAGTACTCATTTTTTCGCTATTTTTAAAAGTATTGTCGGAACGGTCAGCGAAACACACTTCACTTGCAGCATGCATCGAGTCACTGAGTGAAAGAAAGCGGGGCGCGGACGGGGTAATGCGACAAGCGCGGGCGGCGCGGCGCGGGGGCGGTGGTCGCGTCTTGACTTGTCGCTGTTGCAGTCCGTCGCTCGCAGTTAAAAGCGCGCGAAATGCGTTATGAATTTTATTTTTTTAAGCCACTCATCGCGCCCCCCTTTGGATCACCCTACGCCCCCCAAGTGGGGCGCGCCCCACTGGTTGGGAACCCATGGTCTAAACACTCATCCCGCTCACAAAGTTACACATTCACAATTCTGTTTAATTACATTACACTGAATATTGAATCAAACGAGCACCCACGTTTAACATGGTGGTTAATTGTGACATTTACCTTTCGTGTGTAAACAACGAGTTTCCTGACGTTTGCGAAACCATTGCATGTTTTGTTCAAAATATTTGTTTGCTGTACTTTTGATACAAGCAATGGATTGTGTTTGAAGGGTTGAGGTTTGAGCGTGTTTTGTTTCGTTTTAAAGGGCTGTTCCCTAAGCTTGAAATATTAATCGGTATGTGGCCAGGCTCTCGTTGTACCTTGATGAGGTCCAAAATTAGATCCCCAAGCTTGTTTACGGTGGTTATACATTTTGTAGGCCCGCACATCGCCTTAGGGGCATTTTTCTGAGAATATGTTAGAAAAATACGTAAATACTTTCCTACTTTAATTAACGAGCTAAATATTTCTAAGGCCTACAATCCCACAGTTCTTTTTTCCATTTTCCGAAGTCATTGGAAGGATTATACTCTTATTTCTTTATAAATCTTTCTAAGCATACCTTTTGAATGTATATGGAAATTATTTTAATGACAACGTGCAGTGGATTGCAACTAACATAGTTGTAAAAGATTAATTTAATAATACGATTTGTATTTACGATATATGTCTTTGTCTGTAAGACATTTATTTTTGCGCCTTAGTTGCCAGAAAATAAATGATTGTTATTCTTATTAAAAAACATAAAAGAAAATTCCATTTTCTGCTAGGCTACACACAAAGCTCCCATAAATTTTCTGTTTTACACACAACACAAGTCAACTAAAAAACTTGTTTGTCCCGACAAGCTCACAAATCACTTCAATTTTGCTGGAAATTCTCTCAAGGAGAAGGAAATCTTCACGAGTGGGCAGCAAATGGAGTGTGCCGTGAAAATCCAGAAACATACGACCCTAGCGAAGAAAAACGATTTTTGTAAAATAAGGATCGCTTCGGGCTCCGGAATCCGCCATCTTGAAAAATATTCTTTTGTTTCGAATGCATCTTTGTGTCACCACGGTTGTAAGGAGGGGTCGGAGTTGGTACCTATATTGTTTTACGACCATTCGAGATGTATTTGTTAATAAGGAGATGCCTACAAACGCTTTATAGTTAAAAAGAAAGCAAAATAATTTATTATTAAAAAGAATAAACAATATTGTAGAGAATAAAAAACTGGACATGTGCGAGATGGACTTGTAGCTTTTCGTACAAACTTGCGACATAAACGGTCATATGTTTTAAGTGCATAGACTTAGAGGGCTGTTTTTTTCACGGCTGCAAGTGACCATAATCTTGAGTGGTTTTAATTTCTTGATACTTCTACGTGTTCCCGAGATAAAGGGTCAAACAGACAAACAGATGGATAAAAAATTGACGCTAATAGGGTTTTATATTTTCCTTGAGCTGACATTATTATCACAATAGCTGCATTTCATGTAAAAAAGATGTCTTTAAAATGTAATTACATAAAATCTCGTTTCAGTAAACAAACCTTCATAATTTTCAATTAAAACGACAGAATTAAAAGCTTCTGATGATAAAGAACCAATCATAAAGAAACCCCATAAAATGCTTTTCAAAAAATAAATTAATATTCTGATAGAGAAGGACCATTTTAATAAGTTTAAGTAAGTTACCAATGCGAGGGTAAGGAAATAGAAAAGCGTTTTCAATGAAAATTATAGTTCATATTGACAGTGATCTAGATTAAATATTATTTTAATGGACTACAAAAAAAAGGAGGAAGTTCTCATTTTGAATTTATTTTTTGTTTTGTATGTTTGTTATGGGCCGATTTTCAATTTTTTTTAATATAATTGAAAGGGCGATACTCCCGAAGTGGTCCCATATAAATTTTATCTATATTGCTTGGGTAATTTATGACTTATTCTTTACATACATATACTATAATACATAATTTTTCTTCTGATGTACTTACATATATGCAGATGGTGCAGTGGCTGAGCGATCTACTGCTGCGCTACGTGTCGCGGGTTCGGTTCCCGCACGGAACAAATATTTGTCGGGCTGTTTGTGTATCTTATGTTTGTAAACGCACCCACGTTACAGGAGAAATTCCTAGTGTGGAGCAACGTTTGAAAAAAAATCTTACTTATTTAAAAAAAAAAAACTAGTTTTTAAGCTATTGCATAGCTTCTATCGCGGGCCTTGAGCGTGGAGACCGAATCCAGAAATTTCGTAACGAAAAAACCTAGCACTTTTATTACGAATAGCGGTCAGTTATTTCAATCACGATTCCAATTTTCTATTAACGTGTTTGGTAGAGAATCGGATGGTCAATCGACAATACGCTGGATCAAACCCAAGGCCTTGTTTTTCTTTTTGCGACTTCTTTTCATTGGCAGTACTTTTTAAATATATATAATATACACTTCTCATCAAAAAATTTGAAACACTTTCGTTTTTATTGTTTTTGTCCTAATTTTTTACAAAAGAGAATTAATTCCATGAAAAAAAAAACATTATTTTGTAGCTGGCAGTTTGGTCATTACAGTAAGAAGAAAAAAAATCAAAATTCGAAATTAGAATTTCATTTGTTTATCCTATAAATGAAATTAATCACTGTTTTAAGACAAATGTGTATTTAGGGTTGGAGTACGTTTCTCGTTTAAAAACTAAAAATTAGCGCTTGTCTTTAAACTTTTTGTTTCTTATTTCATTTACTGTGACTTTGGGACGTCTGAAAAAACTTTTTTTTCTAAAACATATGGATACTTCGCCCGCAGAAGCCGCCCAAGTGGTGGCATTGCTGGATTCTGGACTTAGTCAGCGTGTTGTGGCTGCAAGATTGCATCTAAGCTTATCATCTGTTCATAGAGTCTACAAACGCTATCGGGAGACTGGTTCGTTCACGCGCCGTTCAGGATCTGGCAGGAATCGGGTCACTTCTGAGCGAGATGATCGATTTATTGTAACAACTTCTTTACGAAATCGACGCCTTAACGCTTTTCAACTGCAGCAGCAGCTTCGCGTTGTACGAAGAGTAGCTGTAAGTGACTCTACAATAAGAAGAAGGTTGAAGGAACGCGGATTGGCACCGCATAAGCCAGCGAATGGGCCGAAATTAACTGCAGACCATCGAAGAGCGCGCCTTAACTTTGCACGCGAGCACCTAACTTGGTCATACCTTCAGTGGAGTAAAGTACTGTTTTCTGATGAGTGTAAAATTATGCTGTATGGTAACGACGGAAGGAACAAGGTCTACAGAAGAGATGGAGAACGTTTTGCACAATGCTGCATTGAAGAAAAGGTCAGCTATGGTGGCGGTTCGTGGACGGTTTGGGGAGGAATCAGCGCCGACGGTAAGACAGAACTTGCCTTTGTGTCTGGGCCACGGCTGCCTGCACTAAACTCTCATCGATACATCGAACAGTGTCTTGAACCTCATGTGATGCCCTATGCACATTTTATTGGCAACGACTTCATATTCATGCACGACAATGCTAGAGCTCACACCGCGGGCGTCGTACGAGATTATCTTACCGAAGTCGGTATCTCCATTATGGTATGGCCAGCAAGAAGCCCGGACATGAATCCCATTGAACATCTATGGGATGAATTAAAGAGACGAATTCGAGCAAGAGATCCAGCCCCAGAAACACTTAGCCAGCTGCAAAATGCAATCCAAGAGAAATGGGATAATATACCACAACATGTGATCGTGACTCTCATCCGATCGATGAAGAACCGTATGGAAGCAGTAATAAGAGCTCGCGGAGGGAATACAAGTTATTAAATAAACGTTTCTTACATTTTTTTTTCATTTACGCGTGTTGTTTTACCCATTTCCTTCATATTCCATACAGGGTAAAAATTACTCATTATACAAAATACGAAACCTATGAAGACTTAATTTGAATTTAGAACATTAACATTAGGATTTAAAAACCTCATACTACTTACTATTAAATGACATTTTACATTTATTCCTAAATATACACATTTTTCTGATAATCCTTATCAAATCATAAACTGCGAGGTGTTTCGATTTTTTTGATGAGAAGTGTATTTAGATTTTTTTTATATATTGCATAAGTTGATAAAAAATGCCATGCACAATAGCCACCCAAAAAAAAGGCCTTGTTTTTCTTTTTGCGACTTCTTTTCATTGGCAGTACTTTTTAAATAATATTTAGTTTTTTTTTTTTGAATAAGTTTTTGTTTATTTTTCCGACCCCAAATAGAATGGGACAAGGGCAGGAAAATGATGATGAAGTTTTTGTTTATTTATTGCATAAATTGATAAAAAATGCTATGCAATAGCTTTACCTTTACCGCGGCTGTCCCCCGAGTGCCACACGTATTTTTTAAACTGTTTACAGGTGACGAATCAAAATCGAAATAAAAATACGTAAGAATAGTTTATAATCTGAAAGTGAAATGAGCAATTAAAACTTATTGAAAACAAAAAAATGACAAAAAAATCACGAAAACCAATATAGAAGACCCAATATTCTTATTATTGAAGTATCTATTTCAGTCAAAATAACCTGGTTCCTAATAAAAATTTAAATGCGTCGGTAAAATCTCGTCCTGGAAAAATCGCTGTAAGCGATAAGACACCAAGCCCATTTCTAAATTCAAAAGATATACTTTTTTTTTTTGTAAAATATCAAAGAATATGTTCTATTTATTTGTTTGTCACTTTTACTTTTTTTACACCAGTACTCGTTTTCAATCTCTTTCAAGAACTGAAAGTAACAAATTAACTTTTCAAACTTAAACTACCTATTTATTTCAATTACACCATTACAGGCACTTTCAAATGTCAAGAAACAAAAGAATGAAGCTACAGTCCCAGACACAATGCATTATAAATTGTGATAGTACTGTAGTTGCCTATTCCAAAGCGTTGATCTCTATGGATTTTTATGTTTAAACTTCTTTACTTAAAGAAAGATTTTGTGAAAGAACGCTCTGAAGTTGAGAAAGATGCAGCCACTTCGGATAACTTCGGAGACAAATTATTTTGAAGAACTTTTTTCTTTGTAGACTCTAGACAATGCAATTGGCCTGAAATTGATATCGATTATAGATAGATGTATAAATGCTAGTCTCTTTTAATAGTCTGCAAAAAATAAATTGGATCTTGATCTTGTAGTTGTAGTAATATATTATCGAGTTTATCTACGAGTAAATGATTTCACTCAGATTTTCTATGTTGAATGTGCGTGAATGTTTTTCACATTAGCAACTGTTTTTATTACCCAAATTTCCAGAGATTTTGCAAAATTAAAAAAAAAAACTGGTGTACAATAAACATTCAAATCAAATCAAAAAGTAAATGTTGTTATCATAGCTTTAGTACTTAGTATGAAAGGACTGCGTAGGTCCGACAATGACACTTACAAAACTTAAAAAAAAAAAAAATACAAGTCAACAAGCGTCTAGGAATCTATATAATCCACAAAGTCCACTCATTCACAAAGAATCGGTAAAAAATGATAAGTACGAAAAATAAAAAATAATATAAATAAAACTACATAAATTAAGTGACACACAACATGTTGCCATTGGTACTTCAGTGCTTTTTTTTAAACAAAGGATGTATGAATATGTAATTTGATAACTCTGGTAAAATCCTGAAAAAATAAGAGAAGAGTTTATTTAATTCTATGTTTCGTCTTAAAAAGGTAAAGCTTTTTCAAGCTTACTATAACCTAAATTCAAGTCAACAATAACTACAAGTTTACAGTAATCCAATCCAATCCAGTACGGCTAAACGTCTCTATAACCTAAATAGAGCATTTTAAAGAAGGCCGTGTCAGCAAAGCAGATGGGCCTGCCAGGGCTACTGCCTGCTGGGGTTACGGCCCCGGAACACAAAAGGCAAAAGAAGGAACATGGATAGGTTGTAGTCATTAAAAGTCTGACACTCCCTCACTCTCCGCCCAGAGCGGGGGAAGTTATTCGATGATTCCCCATCCGAATAAAAAGCATGTAAAAGTCGCTCATCAACAGTAAATTATGTTTTTTTTTATCCAGGGTGTGTTTCTAGTACCGTTTCATCGTCGATTGCCTAACTACAACGTCAACACGTCTGGACAAACATGAAAACACCACTCGAAATAATGTTTACCCTTCATACACAAACAAATTAATGCTTGCATATACTCAAGTTGCGGCAAATTGAATCAACCCTCACAGTTCGTCGACCGTCGAAACAAAATTACCACTAAATTGAATCAGTGAGCAGTTTGGTGTTGCCAACAAAAACATAATACTACAATGTTATGAAGTTAATCAGAAATGTTTGCAACAAGCTGTCGCGGCCACTGCTAAATATTATTAGTCTGGAAGAGAACTTTAACTTTTTTATTGAGTTAGAGAAAGTCAAGCGAAGTTTAGAAAAATATATCAGAAATTTGATATTTTTGTTGAACCTTAACCATATACTATTTTGGATAGATAGATAGATAGAATAGATAGAATATTCTTTGTTATGTACACCATACAAATGACAAGAATAACAGTATACAACTTATAAATAGGGTGACACAATGGGCGGTCTTATCGCTAAAAGCGATCTTTTCAAGACAACCTTTGGATGGCTTTAAAGGAGGAGATACAGTACTGTAGGTAGTCTGTGGTGTTTAATTTTACGAACAAATAGCTACATTTATATAAAAAATTACTTATATATAAATACATATAAAATAATAATCATGACGAGCAAAGAAATATTTCATATTGTTGTTTAAGGAGAGAGGTAGTGCTTTTTGACCGTAGTTTTAAAAATAGACAAGATTTGAGCGCTCCTTACAGACACGAGCAGGGCATTCCATAGCCGTACAGCTTGAACTGTAAAGGATTTATCATAGAAGCTAGTAGTTAAGAAACTCCTTAATCTTATGATTTGATTTCATTCTCCTAACCTAATCCCAAGTTATTTATGGTCGGCCCAGCATGTTGTTTTCTTCCATACTCCTCTTTATTCGCCTCTAGCTGGACCCAGCGGCTTGGCCCGCGTATAGTTTAAAAAAATATGTATTCTATGTGTTATTCCAGACTATAATCTACCTTTGTGCCAAGTCTCATCAAGATCCGTTTAGCTGTTTAGACGTGAAAGAGTAACAAACATCCATACATCCATACATCTATCAATCCGTCCATCCATCCATCCATCCTCACAAACATTTATTTATAATATTAGTAGGATTTTATCGGACACCTCCCTTCTTGCCATAACTTGCTTCATACAATCCATCCATCGTTTCTTTGGTCTTCTTCGTCTACTATACCCATCCACATTTTATTCCCAAAACTTTCTTCACTAATCCTATGTTCTATGTTCTGCAAACATATATATACAAGCCTAGACGGTTATTGGATTGATCGTGTCGCTAAATGAAATCCATTGGGAAATTCAACCTTTATTGTGAAGAAATTCTACTGTGTTGTTATAAACCTAAAATGGGACCCCAAAGATAACTTTATTTATTTAACACTTCAAGCACAAAGTACAGAGGCGGACTTAATGCCATAGGCATTTTCTACCAGTCAACCTTTGGGTGATGCAGAGACAAACAGTGGTAGGTGTAAAACAGAAAAAAAAATATTATTTATTCATTTATACTATATAGATATATAAAATACTATAAATATAAAACAAAATACTATAAATATATATCAAAGAATATATACACAGATACACTAAATAAAAATACAAACAATGGGGAAAACATTAACGATGTGAAGATACTGCCGACTTTTTCCGAATAAACTCACGAACTTTATGTTTAAAAGATAAACGGTTGGTTGCCATCCTGATTTCCTGGGGAAGCGTATTCCATAACGAAATGGACTGGACGAAGAATGATCGGTGAATGAAGTCAGTGCAGTGAGAAGGACAATGAAGAATACGGTTCTCCGATGACCGCAGACTCCTATTGTGGTTGGCACAAATGTACTGAAAGTGGGGAGCAAGGTAACTAGGGGATGTAGGAGAAACAAGAAAAGAAAACAAGGTGGTTAAAGCTTTTTGGTCCCTACGCTGACGTATGGGCAACCACTTAAGTAGAGACCGGTGCTCAGAGACGTGATCATATTTACGCAAATTGAAAACAAATCGAATGCAGTTATTTAGAAGACGGTCAACTTTAACGAGGAGTTCTGCATTCAGGTCAAAATAGCACACATCACCATAGTCGATAATAGGAAAAATTAAGGACTGTACAAGCATTGTTTTCGTATTAGACGGTAAAAAGTTTTTCAAGCGGTACAGAGCCCGCAACGTACCAGTAACTTTTTGACTGACACGTGCCACTTGAGTATACCATTTCATAGTACTATCAATATATAAGCCAAGATCTTTTACGTCAGAGCTATAAGGAACGACCGTACCGTCGAAAAGAACCGGCGGCAAAATCGTGCCATCCAACTTACTTAGGCTGCGAGAACTACCGATAATAATCGCCTGACATTTATTAGGGTTTGCCACACCAAATTTATCGGACCAGGTTTGTATAGCCATCAGGTTCCTGTTTATGACATCGATCAAACCTGATAATTCATCAACCCTCCCCTGACAGTACAACTGCAAGTCATCAGCATACAGATGATACGCACACTGAAGCTCAGAAGTTAGTAAATTTATAAAAGTAGAAAAGAGAAGAGGAGAAAGAATACCGCCTTGAGGAACACCAGTTTCCAAGTCACACCAACATGATGAAGAATCTCCAACATGAACAGACTGCTGGCGTTCCTGAAGGTAAGAGGAGAACCATTCCAGCGCTCCGGGAGAGACCATAATATGGGATAAAATGGCTAAAAGGATATCGTGACTAACAGTATTGAAGGCATTCGAGAAATCCACCAACACTAGTACAGTTACCTTGGTGTCTTCCAGTCCTGCCCTAATATCGACAGTCACTTTGAGGAGTTCAGAAACAGTGCTATGCCCTGGCCTGAACCCAGATTGAAGAGGGCTTATGAGTGAGTTCCGATGGACAAAATTAGAAAACTGCTTGTGTACACAGGCCTCAAGCACTTTGGATAGAAAGGGAAGGATCGATATTGGACGGAAATGGATGGGAAGAGAGGGATTAGGAACTTTGGGTAGTGGACGAACGTAAGCTTTGCGCCACAGGGAAGGAAATACTCCGGTGAATAAAGAAAAATTCACAATGTGGGTAATCGTAGGTAGGAGTTGATCCAAAATAGTTGTGATCATACTACGGGTGATATTATCACAACCCACTGCCTTCGATTTGATAGCAAGTATGATCTTATTGATCTCTCCCGGTTCAACTGGAGCGAAGCAAAAGTGACTGATCTGTGGACGCGTTAGACCAGAAAGTATTGACAAAGTTTGTAACTTGGTTGAGCTATCCATAGTGGACGCCGTAGAGAAATGACGGTTAAGCTCATCCAAGTCACACGAGTTTGGAAGGTCTAAATGTCGCGGTTTGCCGATACCCAGAGTTCCAAGAAATTTCCAAATATCGGCAGAAGATGAAGAATTTATACTATCCAGAATGTGGCGGCGTTTACCGTTGCGTATCATCTGATTGCATCTATTCCTTGCAGCCTTATATGAAGCCCAATTCTCATCACTTTACTTTTTTTTTATCCAGATAAAAAAAAAGTAAAGTTCAAGAGGTAAAATAAGTTAATCTAAGCATCCCATGAACTCCTTGTAATTGTATTTACGTGAGATTTTAAATCTGAATCATATTCGTTTCTCATTTCAGCACGCGTTACATTTTCATTTAACATAGGTAATTATTTTATAAATATGGGTGTAGGAGAAGAGAAAGGCCAAAGAAACGATGGGTGGATTTTTTTATGAATGGCATCTCGGAGTTCAACCTAAGAGGTTGTCGTCTGCTTAACCAAGCAAGTCCTGTGGATGCCTTAAAATTAAGGCATCCAGCCAGGACAAAAAAACTTACAAACTGAGCGACTACACACTAAGGTCACCCTCTGTGAGGTACGAGCCTCGGATTAGGGCATCGCTTCCCCCAGCGACGCCCGAGGGTGGAGTGGGTGGAGGTGCCGAGGACAGCAAAGGGACAGGCTGGATTTGAGTGATGAAATATGTAATTAAAACCATCAAGATTTAAAAAGACTTCTTTTCTCGCATAAAAGCCCCAGTTAAGCCAGATTTTTGACTTTCCTAAAACCCTTAGACATGAAGCCTTTCAAATCATGTTCAGCTAGACAAAAGGTTCTATAAAGTAAGGTAGGTAAGGTTCTATTTAAAACGAGTGGCTATTTTAAGACAGATCAATTACCGAAGTATCTACAGACTCTTGACCTTTTCTAAAAGTTTAATTAACTCTTAAAACAGGCAATGAGTGGTTCTGTCTTTATGGTACCGCGAAGGTAGCAAGATTAGGTTTCATTAAGCAGAAGATCTTAGAGAATGTTCTGGACCTAAAATGGTAATTGAAATTCTTTGTTCTATTATTTTTGACTACAAACTAGAGATGATGATTCAGATTGGATTTTTTATTATCGCTTTTATTATTTAATTAATTAAGATTTCGTCTTTTTTCGGTCAAGTTTCGCCCTTGTTCTGTGACTTATAATAAATCGATGTGAATTTCAATGAGTGGTAACACCGTGGGATAATTTAGTGAATTCTAGCAGTATTTAAATTTTACAGATATCTTCTGGTTTTACAACCAGAAAGTCCGAAAGCACACTCCATATTGACTTTTCATAATATATGGTTCTCCTTTGTTCAAGTTTGTCTTATGTAATTAATAGCTGTTTGTTTTAAAATGGTTGAATCGATTATCACTTTTTTCTAATCCTTACTAATATTATAAAAGCGAAAGTGAGTTTGTTTGTTTCTTACGTCTTCACGCCTAAACGGCTAAACCGATTTTGATGATGGTACAGAGATAGTTGGGACCCTGGAGACGGACATAGGCAAGTGAGAAATGAGGGAGAAAGAGGGAAAAAAAGGAAAAGTTTAAATTTGCTATTACAATAAATACAGGTAGCAGGTACCTGCAAATCAGGAAAGGGGAACCGTGTTGCCCCAAATTTAACGCGAGCGAAGCCGCGGGCAAAAGCTAGTTTTTTTTTTATAAATATCATAATGTGATTACAGAATTATAACAAATATTGCAGGTCACATCTCATAGAAATTTTAATACTACGTACCGAAACGTAAACTGGTATTGAAATACGTGATACTTCATGTCACCGACGACATCACCGAATTGGGTCTTGCAAGAAGATTACGATTTTTTCAGTGTCCTAACTATTACATTTTAATTTATTAGCCTCATCCATTAACCTGTTGTTGTAAACATCTAATATGCTAAGAAGCCACAGCCTATTTCAAGAAAAATATTCTTTGGAAAAACTCAGAGGCCAAATATTTTGTCCACGAAGTTACAACATCCCCAAAATAGTGAGAAACAAATCCAATTTATGTGACGCCATTCGCAGCAAAATCTGAAACATATCTAGGACATAAAATACAGGACAAATGTTGGGCCAACGTCAGGTTGTTCTACAAACTTTGTGGACATCTGTTGGCCGGCAACTCTGCAAACTATTTGCCGTACACTTTTATTGCAGCCATTTTTATTGTAAATGTTTGTAGTTGGTGTTAGTAATAGCTTTGTCTTGACAGGGATGTGTCTGGATTTGTTCAGTTTGCGGTATCGGAAAGCTTTCTCTAATTCCAATCTTTGAAATTGCTTTTATTCTTGTCTTCTATTATTTAAGTTTGCTATGTGATGAATTAATCCAAATAATGAGAAGTTCATGGCTTCATAATTGCAGGCGTTTGGCCGATCTATAGGTTGAGCTGCGCTTGCCTAGATTGATCTGTCCCTGCCTCGAAAACCACATAAAACCGTTGGTCCCGGCTGTCATTTGTAGATCTTTGACAGTCATTACAGGTAGTCAGTGTCCCGAAAGTCTGCCAACCAGTCGTATTATCGAGTACTAACTGGGTTGTGGAGGTCAGATAGGCAGTCGCTCCATGTAAAATACTGGTATTCAGCTGCTTCCGGTAAGACTGGAAGCCGACCCCAACATATGTAGTAGGGAAAAGTCTAGGTAGATGATGATGTAATCAATTAATCTTTTGTTGGGACAAGTTTCTTGTGCAACAGATTTAACGTTTTAAGGAAAAAACAACTTAAGGAAAACGATAAAAAGGACTATTTCCGTATCTGCTCCGAGGACATCGCCATATAATAATGTCACAAAATTCAGGACGGATTTCGCTTGGGTATGAACGTACGTTTTCTCTTAGTCTTTGGTCATAGTCCACTTATAATATACAGTGAGTAACCTAATTACGTGTTGTAACTTGTATTGAAATACGACGGCATGGTCGACCCAGCGGCCGGGTGATCGACTGCTGCGCTGCGTGTCCCGGGCTCAATCCCCACACGGAACAATTTGTTTGACCTAAAGGTAGTTGTTTCGGGTCTGGCTGATTGTGTATGTGAGTTTAAATGTTTGTAAACGCACCCACGATACGGGAGAAATTCCTAGTGTGGGGAAACGTTTACAAAAAAAAAAACGAATTTCTCCCAAAAATATAAAAAACCGCATATGCCAAGATTAGGATATTAATTATTTGTGAGCCCGCAATCTGTCTGTCAGAAACATTTTCACACTACAGCTGAACGGGTTTCTATGTAATTTAGTTCAGTATACAAGATGCTATTTATCATTATAGTAAGTCCGTTACCATAATTTTTGCCCTCAAAGCAGGCGAAACTGCTAGCAAAACCTATTGCTAAATAAATAAGTCTGAAAACAACATAATGAGTCAACAACAGAACCGCATTTTGCCAGAAAACCTGCAGCAATTACTCAACAGTTTTCTAAAATTAAGCACAGAATGTTTACAGCCGACATAAAGGGTTGTTTACATAATTATGTCGTACTTACTTGCAATTAACGGGTGTTGGTTACGACCGTCAAGCTGTACGTGAAGGTTTTTTGAAACCACATCAATCATAACTTGTACTTTATTCACGCTCTGCTCTGCATGGTAGATGATGACTTGACTATTTTGCTTCATTTTCTACACGACTTTTAGAATTTAAATACAGTAAATTACCCTTCTAGAATGATTGCGAATGCTCTAGAATGCGTTGGAATAAACTCTGATTAAATGGAGATGGAAGAAATGGTGCGAAGAACTAGATAGATTCCATCTGAGCTGGAAGGAGAACGCGCGCGAAGTGGAAGAAGTACTGGAGCGAGGGTTTTGGCCATGAGTGGGACAGAGCAGGGGGTCAAAAATTGCCGGTTCTTCTCCTTAGGAAACGACCATCCCGAACCGTGCACCTTTTCTCGGTGTTTTATAAGTGTCATTTTAGCAGAATCATAATAGGAAAATATAAGTATTTCGTTAAAACACCTATACACTATACAAAATGCAAAACTTCCTTACTAATATTATAAAAGCGAAAGTGAGTTTGTTTGTTACGTCTTCACGCCTAAATGGCTAAACCGATTTTGATGAATTTTGGCTATTATTTTTTTAAAAAGATTGAGGTATGAGGGAGAAAGAGGGAAGAAAAGGGAAAACTTAGCTTTGCTATTACAAATCAACAAGGCGCAAAGGCAAAAACTGCAGGTAGCAGGTACCTGCAAATCAGGAAAGGGGAACTGTGTTACCCCGAATTTAACGCGAGCGAAGCCGCGGGCAAAAGCTAGTAATATTATAAAAGCGAAAGTGATTTTGTTTGTTTGTTACGTCTTCACGCCTAAATGGCCAAACCAATTTTGATAAATTTTGGTACAGAGATAGTTAGGACCCTGGAGACGGACATAGGCTAAAGAAGTGAGAAAAGGGGAAGAAAGAGGAAAAAGGGAGAAAGATATTTTTTTTCGATCATCACGCGGGTTAAAGTCAGCGTTAGTCCAAAGAATGCCACGCGGACGAAGTCGCGGGCGGAAGCTAGTAAAACATAATGTGTGGATACCGTTTTTATCGTTCGACGGGCCTGTTGGTCTAGTGGTTAGTGGCCCTGACTGCTGAGCCGGAGGTCGTGGGTTCGATTCCCACCCAGGACAAACTTTGTGTGATGAGCATGATTGTTTGTTCTGTGTCTGGGTGTGATTTTTCTATAATATGTATGTATCTATAAATTATATAAGTATGTATATCAGTTGTCTGGTTACCATAACACAAGCTCTGCTTAGCTTGGGATCAGATAGCCGTGTGTAAGTTGTCCCAAGATATTTATTTATCGTAGAAAAAGTTAGTAGAACTCCACGAAAGTACAGCCACTATTTTTCT
Source organism: Ochropleura plecta (assembly GCA_905475445.1). Taxonomy (NCBI): domain Eukaryota; kingdom Metazoa; phylum Arthropoda; class Insecta; order Lepidoptera; family Noctuidae; genus Ochropleura; species Ochropleura plecta. The sequence continues at coordinate 4,982,868 of FR997740.1, read as the reverse complement.
TTTCAGTGGATTATTTAAGATCGATCTATAAAAGGCCAAGACCACCAACGCCTACATATTCTCGCCTCCTACGTTAGTCGTAAAATGCGACCAAGGATAACGTTCCTCATAGTTTTTGGTTTTAGACTCAAACGTCTTTGCCAAGTATACGAGACACTTTCTCAAAAGCATCCTTTTTTTAAGCGGATAGGAAATTATCAAATAACTTCCCCCGCTCTGGGCGGAGCGGAGGGAGTGTCAGACTTATACTGACTAAAATCCACCCATGTACTTGGCCGCGGTATCTCTTTCGAACAACCCGCAACCCCGGCAAGCGATGGCCCTGGCAGGCCCCTCTGATAGGCAGGCCCCTCTGCTTTAAAGCATCCTGGTGACTGAATTTGTGTTCCGTTGACGGTAATAGGATTACTTCGTATAATATGTAAAAATGTAGCTGTAGGTACAAAGGTAGCTGTGTCGACAGCGTCTTCGGGTTTCACGCGTGCCTTAGAGAAGTCAGTAAATCTGAAAGGCCTTTAGGACCACTGTCTGCCGAGGCTGCGGGTTGTTTGAAAGAGATTCCGCGGCCCTGGAACACAAAGGGCAAAAGAAGGAACATGGATGGGTTTTAGTCAGTACATGTCTGACACTCCCTTCGGCTCCGCCCAGAGCGGGAGAAGTTATTTGATGATTTGCAGGCTGAATATTCAGCGAGGATAAGACATAAAGCATAAGTAAATTTTTCACGAAAGGAATTTTAAACTACCTCTTTCTGTTGAAACAAGTGACACATCGCAGCAGGGGTGCCACACTCCGAATATAAATTATTAAAATATAGTTCAAAATTTATTCGGGGAAGTTCGGGAGTGTTCGCCGCCCTGGGGTGAGCAGTCGTCTCTTTAGCTGCTCGTATTGACTTAACATACGGCATAATAGAGGGAATAAATAAAAACATCTGTTTGTGGAAGTGAAGTTGCAGTTTAGTTTTGTCTTTTTTTTATTTGATTTACCTTAATCAATAAATAAAGTTTTTGACTTGTCAAATCTCGTGTTAGCTGAACAAGTCAAATGAGATTGGAATCTATATGGATATTTCTAAAAATCTTTAAATAATTATTTTTCTGTTACACAACACGCAGCTTGTAATGCTTTGATCCAGATCTAGTCTGACATTTTCAACAAGATTTATCAAAATCCATGTACTAACGTCAACCGTTAAACCGTTTAAACGGTTAAAAAAGTAAAAAAAAACTACAATATTAGTAAAATTTTGCAATTTTACCTTTTAAAAACGGTGTCATTGATCAAAATATGGTACAAATATGTAAAAAACTTTAGCTAACTCTTTACTGTCATCAATCAATCGTTTACCAAAACTGAGTCTGTTGGTACACAGAAGTCGACGGGAATCATTCCCATCGCAAAAAATGTCATCTCATAGTTCACGCACCGAAAATAGTCGAAAAAGGGGAAATTAATGAAGATGTATCTGTGGGTGGAGGGGAGTGAGGATAAGGTCGTCGGCGTCGCGAGTATTTCATGGTGACTTTTTGAAGATTTATTTCCGGAGTTAATTTTGAAATAAAAAAAACGAGGCAAGTGTCACTCTGCCTCGCACACCGTGGGTCCCATACAAAATTGCGACATAAACGTTCATATCTTTTGATTTCGAGATATGGTTTTTCCACAACTCCAAGAGACGACAGACTTGAATATATGGTTTTAATTTCAACTCGATACATTCACGCGTTCTGAAGATAAAGGGTCTTGACAGACAGACACACAGGTGGACAACAAACTGATCCAATAAGGGTTCCGTTTATTTATTTTGAGGTACGGAACACTAAATATGAATGTGTCTTTAAAAGCGCATAAAGTAGGAGTTTTTCCTATAAAAATTATGGTAATGTCACGTCAAGGAGTTAAATTATGTAATTATAGAGCGGCTATTGGAGAAAAGTCTTGGATAAACTATGATCCTGTCTTAGGCCCGTATTACGGAACGTCACTCAATTCACAAGCATTACCTGAATGAAACTAGATTCTAGCAACGTGATTGGTTGCGTACTAAGGGGCTTAGTGAAGCCATTGATCTATATAATTTGACGCTTATAGTATTGCAAAAAAAAAATAACTTCTAATAAACATGTCTAAGATGATGAAAATAATTTAATGTAGACTTACAGTAAACCAGATCATTTTCCAGTCTTCAACCCATGTCGATTTGCAGGATTTGCCGAGTATGTAAAATAAACTTGATATTCACAAGGACCAAATCAATCCAAGTATAATATACATATAAACTACCTAATAAATTCCAATAAACACACATTCAGATTTGCTGTTCAATGAAGCACAAGCACACAAAAACAATAGTCCACAATACTTTTTTTTGTGTAAATTTAAATATCTAGTATTTTTTTAAGGCTGGAAGTATCAACGATAAAAACGATAGACGCCATTAACTTTCAACAAGGAATAAAATTCAAAATTGTGACACAGTAAAGACAATAGAACTTAGTCATTACCACAAATCGTTAATCACGGTAAAATGGTAATGAACCATTGTGGTCATGTTTACCACAGGGTCGAAAGAAGGCTACATGCGATGAGGTTTGAAGGTAATTAATAAATCCGTGATAATTGTTTCAGGCCACTTTTTGTAGCAAGATGCGATTAAAGATATATTTTTTGTAAATTACGCTAATAGAATTAAAACATGATGAACTAAACGATGTAACATTTGACCGATTTAGATGGTTTTTTGTGTGTGTCTGTTTGACTCTGGATGATTTAATTTTACAATTGAACCCAGGTAGGTGGCACCGTTGAATAAGCTTGTATAGTATAGAAATTTCACAGAACTTTTTAAACTTGTGGATGTAGTTGCTTCGAGCCGGATTAAGACTAATAGCAATGTAATCATTGTTACTAATCCTTACTAATATTATAAAAGCGAAAGTGAGTTTGTTTGTTGGTTTGTTACGTCTTCACGCTTTAATGACTGAATCGATTTCGATGATTTGGTACAGAGATAGTTGGGACCGTGGAGACGGGCATAGGATTTTTTTAAAGCGGGAGATGAGTGAGAAAGAGGGAAGAAAAGGGAAAACTTAGCATTGCTATAACAATCACTAAGGCGCAAGGGCAAAAACTACAGGTAGCAGGTACCTGCAAAACAGTAAAGGGGAACTGTGCTACCCCGAATTAAACGCGAGTGAAGTGTGGAGTGTGTGAAGTGCGGGCAAAAGCTAGTTTATAATATAAGTATCTGACTAGAAGGACCAACCAGTTTAATTTGTTTGAAATTATTGGTCCTTCTAGTTAGTCCTTTCCAGCTATCACGTTTTATATAGCTTCTGCCAGGGACTTTTTTTATAATATTGATGTAGATATACGGTTAATGGTCTGTTTATATTTCTCCGTCTGTATCAAATAACTTGTTGGAACAAAAATACTTTTTTCAGAGGCAGCATAATGTGAAAAGCTAGAACATTCGACCGCCCATTATAATGACCACGTTCAAAGAAATTATAATCAAACAATACTAAAAACAATTTACTAGCTGACAATGAACAAGCAATTAAAGTGATTGCGTTCATCATGAATACATTACAAGGAGATGGTTTAAGGATAAATGATCAGTATAAAATGATAGTTGACGATCTATCTGGCACAGTTCAGCTTTTTCTTTGGATTGAAGTGTTTAAAGTGAATATTGGAAACATTGTCTCAGTCAAGTAAGTAATAAATAATAATAATGGGTAGTTTAGTAAATTTTCAGAATGTGAATAACTGGGAAGGCCTATGAAGAAGGCGAGTAGTAGGAATACCCCAACTAATATTTTAAGGCTGAAGAGTTTGTTTGTTTAGTTGAACGCGTTAATATCAGGAATTACTGTGTTGGATAGCCCAGTTATCGAGGAAATCTATGGGTTATTACATGACGCTACGAACAGCAAAGAGCTGAGCAGCTGGTGTAATTGGTACAGCATTCGACATTTGAATTTCAAAATGATAGTATCACTAATATTATGAAATAGTAGCCATCAAGCAACCAATACAGTTTTTCTTTTTTTAAATCGGTGTGTCCGTTCCAGTATAGTCGAAGTAAACTTTACAGAATAAGATCCCGATTTTTTCTTTGTTCAAATAATAGCCGAAAATTGCTATAAACTATTTAATAAACCAGGCACAAAAAGTGATATTCTGACATTTAACTGATAAAGAGAGAGACCATTAAAACTTTCTGTACCTATATATATTTTATTTTATGAAATGAAAAAGTTGGATACAATATTTCATATCCCAACGCTGCACCGCCGGGGGTCATAAACATTTGGCTCAGTTTACATTAAAAGTTAAATGTTTTTTCATGTTTAGTATTTACTGTTTGGTACTCAAAACTTTCCCGGTTTTGTAGAGGTTTGCTCAAAACATTTGCATTACGTTTTTATCCCGCTTTTTTCACTGAAAACTGAAAATTTTACTTACGTATCGAAATACCGATTTTCATATCATTATCGTCTTTTTCATTTGTCGAGCTTACCTGAAAGTAAAAGAAAAACACGTTATTAAACAATATTTTGCAATGTACCAAAAACATTGTCAAATAACTTGGATAATATACCAGAGAGAATCGCCTATATAGTTTTATTAAAGTTATCAAGAACAGCTGTTTTTTATAGATATTTTCTGCTAGACTAGACGAAAACATAATTTACAGAAAAAAAAATCTCAAAATGAATTTGTTCACTCAACATAAACTTCGTCAAATCTAACACCAGATGGCGGTTATGGGACACTCTTAAAGGTAACAGTGAAACTTTCACAGTTTCATTTTGTTTTACAATTCTTTATTAGACTCAGTATTATAGAAAACAGTACATATTTTAACTATACAGTCGCAATAAATCTTTCCTAAATTTGAAAGTCATTTTGCGCGAGAAATAACGACTGTAACTTTGATACAGATAAAATTCTAAAATTATATGTTCGCATAAACGACAATATCGACAGTAGGAGAATATCACTTTTAAATAAAAGAAAACAGACACACAAATCAATGAGTAGTTCAAGGCTTTTTTTTTGCAGATCGGAAAGCGTCAATTAGCCTAAGTGACAGACTTTTATTGACTTAGACCCACCCATGTTCCTTCGATTGCCCTTTATATTCAGGGACCGCGGTATCTCTTTCGAACAACCCGCAACCCGGCAAGATGGTGGCCCTGGCAGACCCTCCTCTTTGCTGATATCTCTTTGAGGCGCGCTTGGAACACGAAAGCGCCGTCAACACGACGTCGTCTTCATACAATTGACAGAAAAATAAAAACATCACCCCAGCTTATTCTTACCAGAAATTTTCTCTCTCTTTGTTATAGGATGAAACTCATCCTCGTAGCTACCGCCATTGTCCTGGCCTATGTGCAAGCCGAAGAGTATTCCAGCAAATATGACAACATTAAATTGGATGATGTTTTGGGTAACAAGAGACTGTTAAATGGATACATGAAGTGCACTCTCGATCAGGGACCTTGCACTGCTGAGGGGAAGGAGCTCAAATGTAAGTACTGCGGGGGGGGGGGAACGTATATTAAAAGAGCGTAAAATACTTTAAAAGTATATTTTAGTTCATAATTCCAGCAATACATGTCACACAAAGATTCCAAGGCTAAGACCTTCTATTCTTGTTAATTCTCTTTTTAAAAACCTGAGTATTTAAACGTCTTTGCAAACCAGCTTGCACTGTTAAAGGTTTGATCAATGTTATCAGACCTCTACAGTACACTGTCAACATTTTAAGACTAGTCATGTATTTGGTTTTAAATCATCATGAACTGTAGAAATTAATTTGTTTCTTTGCAAACTTGGGTAATAGGTACATTATTAATATTTCTTTTCCATACCATTATCATTTACTTGGCTTATTTTATCATGTTAAATAATACTCAGAGTATTTTACTTCAAGTTCTAGGTCAACGTACAGTCGAAAACTCTGACAGATGACGACTATCCACCTTGGTTCTCTGAGTAATGAGATTGAAAAGTAGTCGAGTTTCTTAGCACAGTATTTAGCCCGGGTGTTTATTATAATCATTCAGACAAATAAAACAAAACTGTTAAACGTAAGCAACAACCTGGTTTACTAAAGCCTAAGACTACCCACTGACCAAGAATCTTTCTAATAAAACCTCACCTTCATTTATATTCTCACCTTCATTTTATAATTGATCAAATTACAGCATTGGTAACTTTATTCTGTTTTTCACCCCAGATTACATTTCCGACGGCCTCAAAACTGGTTGCTCCAAGTGTACTGGCCGCCAACGCAATGGCATTAAAAAAGTCATGAAGCACTTAATCAAGTATGAACCTGAATACTGGAAGCAAGCAGTCGCCAAGTACGATCCTCAGAAGACCTACACCAAGAAGTATGAAAAAGAAGTGTACTCTTGGCATTAAATATTTTGAATACAGAACAAGATGGCGGTGATTATGACAGTTACAGTTCGAATAGAGAATGGTAGGGAATTTATTTATTTATGCAAGTAAAGTGGAATGGCAAAAGATTATAATACAAATATATTTATATACATACAAAGTTATTTATGAGTGAATGTTCATAATCCTTGCAGGATCTGATACTCCAGTATAGTCAAAGACATTTAAAAACTTATATTTATTTGGTTGATTGATTTTAATTTACGAATGTTACCTAATGAGCGGGCATCTGATACTAGACGTTAGGATTCGTTATCAAGTAAGAATTAATATTGGTTTACGATTGTATTTGTCTTGTACCGTCTGTCACAAGTATTCAAATGTCTTTGGGTATAGTATAAGGTGTCAGTTGCCTTTTTCGCAGTTTTTTTTAACCGGGTTGACCGAAACTTTACTTATAACATATTGAAAGAAAACGTAAGTGAGTGTGTTTTAAGAAGTATTTTTTTTCATAAATGACTAGACATGTTTCATATTTAAAAATAATCAGTAAAAACATAAAATTACGTTCGAAGTTTCGTTAATTCGATAGTCTATTACTTATGCTGAAGAGGAAAACCATTCAAATTGAATAACTGTTGCAATTAACCCAAGTTTATGACTGTCCCGATTTACGCAATTAGCATTTAAGATAATAATTTATGATCTTCCGACATTTTCGTAATTAATAGTTGTTAATCTCAGTTTTATTACCTGATCTAAATATCTTTTGTTTATTTATTGAATGCTTACGGTCATATTTATTACAACCTTTAAGTTTAAGCTATCTTTTTTGTCGCTTAACATACTTTTTTATGAAACCATATAAAAAAAATATTTTTGTGATTTTTCTTTTTGAGTATCTAAGAGTCTCGTTGTTGTCGCTTATTCATCTAAAAAAAAAATATTTTAAGATATTTATAAAGAATATTTTTTACAAAAGTGTATTTTTTATTTAATTAATTTGTTTTATGTTTGTGTTTATTTAATACTACTTGTCTCAATGTATTTATTATTAATTTAGTTACAGTAAAAAAACATTTGAAAAAAAAATGTATTTAAATTACATACACCTACATGTACATCAATTATTATTTTCTAATTTTATCTTTCAAGTTAAATTTAAAAAGTTCTCCGATTTTGTATTTAAGAATTTAGAAGTTGGACGATTTTATATTTTTAGAATTCAATACTGGTGATTTTAAAAGCAATGCAGTTTAAAAGAAAACCATAGAAAAAGAAAACAACTTTATTACCAGCGAGTGAAAGCAATGTTTTGTTCATAATTCTTTAATTATTACATTTCCCGCTTGTAGCGTATAATAAATACCGACACGCTTAGTGGTAGGGCGAGCGGTGGCGGGAGCGCGCTCAGTCATATTAATGGACTGAGCGCTCACTCGCTTCTGGTCCGCCGTGCTAGTAAGACGTGCTCATTGGAGACAGACTGTTGTTTAATTTAACATACCTAACACCCTAATAGTGTAACCTGTACAAGTGGCGACCGTGACAGGACTACATAAGTGTAAGGTATGTACCAAAATTCAAAACATATTGTGAATAAAGAGGTAAATCAGTGACTAATCAGTTTTTATTCATTGAGATGTTCCATGTAGCCCATAACTGGGTTTTAAAATGAATTAATTACTTACTTTTAATCTGGGTACGTAATTATTAAATTGTTACGTAATTATTGAAATAAAATAACGAATTTAAATATAATTTTGGTTATGACACAATAATTAAAACGATTGGCTTATTTAGCTTACGTATGCTATTATTTTAGAAACCAGCATTCTAATTAATTTACGTAATTTGTGTGCTTTGAGATCACAAAAGGAATATTTCAAGATAAATCTGATTTTGTTACTTGGTTGGTACCTAAATAGTCGTTATTGACTAATCGAAGTACCTGTACATCAAAATATACCACAAATGAAAGTCGTTGACAGAACAAAACTATCAAAGGTGTTAATTAATAATTTGAATGTCAGTGTTTTCGAAGTAGCTATTGTTACAATACACGATTTCATAAATATTATGAATAATAATAAATTATTTATTGGCATAAACAAGTTAATACATATTTGTGAATCACTGGTGCCTGTGGTGGGTATTGAAACACCTGTATCACCGGTCACCGGGTATTATATTATAAAATCTTATTCATTAGACAAACTTTATGAGAACTTATGGCTTACTTACCTGTATACAGTATAACACTAAATATGTTTTTCTTTTATATAATTTTTACATACACAACAATATAGTAATATAGTTACAATAACTTGATAAGTGTGAGTGTAACTGATATTAAATAACTCACTGTAGTTTATTATGTTATTTTACTTTTGTTCTGTCAACAAAAACGTGGTTATTAGAGGTAGTTTGGGTAACCAAACAGTACCTAAATGGTCTTGTAAAATAAGATCAAGGGAAGTTCGATGAAAATCGGAACGGTACCTATAAAGGAAGTAATTCCTTAGAGAGGTAGTTTGGGTAACCAAACAGTACCTAAATGGTCTTGTAAAATAAGATCAAGGGAAGTTCGATGAAAATCGGAACGGTACCTATAAAGGAAGTCATTCCTTATAGAGGTAGTTTGGGTAACCAAACAGTACCTAAATGGTCTTGTAAAATAAGATCAAGGGAAGTTCGATGAAAATCGGAACGGTACCTATAAAGGAAGTAATTCCTTAGAGAGGTAGTTTGGGTAACCAAACAGTACCTAAATGGTCTTGTAAAATAAGATCAAGGGAAGTTCGATGAAAATCGGAACGGTACCTATAAAGGAAATAATTCTTTCAAGAGGTAGTTTGGGTAACCAAACAGTACCTAAATGATCTTGTGAAATAAGATCAAGGGAAGTTCGATGAAAATCGGAACGGTACCTATAATGGAAGTAATTCCGTCGAAAAAAAAAAAAAAAAAAAAAAAAACAAAAAAACAATGTCGACGGTCCCTGCGTGCATGAGGACATGTCGAAAATGGCATTTTATTATTGTATCATCGGCTTTAGATTATAAATTATCTATGCCTACATGCTGAACTTGTTTTTATTCAATAAAGCAAACTAACAACCTTGCACAATTCAACTTACTTACAAATAAGCAGTAGAGGTACTCATTATAGATGGTTGTTAACACAGAACTGATTCACTCTGTTCCCCCCGTACTAGTATAAACTGTATTACGGTGGAACAGTTTTCCTCGCTATGTTATTTTATTTATGGTAGCAGACTTGTGACAAAATAATTACTTATTAGTTGAAATAATTAATACATACGATTTTTATTTAACTTATTTACCGTGTTTTAGAAATCGTATAAGACGTATAAAAAGTATTATAAATACAACGAATAAGTGTCGTATAAATGGTCATCTATAAGTTTTTCAAAAAAAAAAAAAACGTGGAAACAATAAAATACCTATGTACGTAGGAACCGTCGAAATACACCTACCGCCACTAGACTCGAGCGTGCGCCTGAGTTGTACTTGATCGCTACTAATGTAGCAACGTCAAAAAAAAAAAAAAAAAAAAAAACGGAACGGATTGCGATGTTCGCATCTGTGTACATATGATATGAGAGCCAATCGAGCTATCATTAGGGAAAAGCATCCTTTGCCCACTATGGAACGAAGCGACGAGGCCGAACATAGCACAGGCTTACAAAATATGTCTTACGGGTTTTAAAAGATAACAATGTTCTGCTAAACGAATCAAAACGCGCTTAATAAAAACCCTTTAAAATAAAAGCTCTGGATTGTTCAAACTGAATTATACACAAATTTAACGTTATTCATTTTGAAACTTTCATGCATTAGAAAAAAGGAAAATTAATGACTGAATTAACGTTTTAAATAATGCGCTGGGCATATTGAATGTCATGAAAATAAAAAGGATTGTGCTACAGTCCCAATCACGAGACATAGTAGCTTGTGAAAAAATTAAATACTGTAGTTGCCATTCCAAAGCGCAGATCTCTGTGGAGATGAATGGGCAGAGGGCTCCGTGAACGCTCTTTTAAATCATAATATTTTTACAAAATCATGGATATATCATTCATGTTGAGATTATGCATACATGTGAGAACGATGTACAAAACGAGCACATTAAGAGCGTCCAGAGTAAAAGCAAAAACAAGAGTTTAATAGATGAATGAACGAATTAATTTAAACAAAACCGTGGCGGCTAATAGTCGACTGTCAGTGCCCGTTCATGAACATGACGGCAGCCCCGTTCAACCATTTTGAAGGGAACTAAATGACCCGATACTGATAGAATCGTTGCGAGTGCCAACAGTAATTGGAAGGTACAAAGCTTCTTAGGGCTAGTATATTATGTAGGAAAATGGATCCCTTATTCAGCTTCATAGACCGAATCCTTGCGCGAACTTTTAAGACTAAAACTAGGCAAAGATACGGATATCATCTCTTATTGGCACGATACACAAACACAAGCTTTTGATGATGATAATAGGGTAGATGACACCACCAATCATTTGACATACTTTTTATGAGCTGTCAAAACGCGATTCCCCCATAGATTTTGTATGGGACTCGCAAACGATGACGTCACTAAGTTGTCAAGTCAATGACGCAACTATTTATTGATTTAAAAGCAACTAAAAATCGAATTTTAAAGTTATTTTGAAATTAATGCAGTTCTCAGGTCTAGAATAACGTGTTCTTTCAGAAAAATTGTGTCTTTAAATTATTGGTTAATGGTGTCAGCTACCCAATTATTTATACTTGGTAGTTGATCAATATCATCCTGTAGCAATTACTTTGCGTGAATAAAGGCAAGCCTGTGAGGGAGATTCAGAGCTAAAGTTAGTCAGGAATGAAATATAGAACAATAGTTGGGCGAATTGTATATCCATTAAATTGGACGAATTGGCTATCCATTAAATTGGACGCATTGGCTATCCATTAAATTGGACGCATGGCTATCCATTGGCGCATTCTTGTGGCCAAAGCCACCCGGGCATTGTAGCCATGAAAATGAGACTACGTTCCAAAGTGGACAGTGATGGTGAACATTGTAGAGATTACTTTGGATAAGCCAAACCAAAAAGGTGAACTGACATCCAAATTCAAATTAGGTCACAATTGCAAAGGCGTTTCACAGGGCAATATTTTAGGCCCACCCTTTTTTATATATATCAATGACCTGACAAAAGTAACTGATGATCCTTGCGTAGTCTTTGCAGACGATATGTCCGTAACCATTCCTAAAAATGAAGTAAACTTTAAATGAGGAAATCAATAGTAATGTGAGCAAAGTAATAACTAAGAAAAAAAAAAGAAACTTTAACCTCTAGAGCCCCAGCGGCACAAAAACGTGCCAGTAAACAAGTATTACCGTTGAGCCCCGCTGGCACAAATTCGTGCCACCAAACCTCGATCGATTGAAAACTGTATTTGTAGTAAAGACAAGTCTTAAAATCAGATTACACATACGATAAGAATCCGCCCGGCGGTGCTTGACGGATAGTTGACGTAAATAATGGGGATCCTTGAGAGGTTAAACCCAACATAGAAAAACCTAATATGTCCAATTTTGTAACAATAATTGGAATAAAATAAATTTGAACATCAATTATAAAGATAAAAGTATACAACAATCAGATAGTATGACTTTTCTTGGGACAGATCTAGATCATAAATGTTCCTGGATTAGTCATATTGACAAGATATGTGAAAAGCTCAGTAAAAAAAGAGGGGGAAAGAAAAGGGAATGTTTAGCTTTGCTATTACAATAAATAAGGCGCAAGGGTAAACACTAGTATGTGTGTGGCAGCTGTATGTAGCATGGTCGCGAGTGTCCAGTGCCCGAAATCTATATTTATCAGCACCAAATGGAAAGACATTCAATATAGTTTACAGTAGCGTCCTAAAATAATGCTGTTACTCACATTTATTATTCAAGTACAAATATTATTAGTAAATTAAAGTACATATATTAGGCTAGTAGTAGATATAAACAAATGAAAACCTTTAACATAGACTCTGCACACTCCAAGCTTAAAGAGGTATTTTCTTGGTTAGGTGCACCCGTAAGCGTTACCGCTGATCATGGTCGGCAGTTTGTTAGTTCAATTTGAAAGTTTTTGTAAAGAATTTGTTATCCAGTTGTTCCAAACAGAAATTTCCAAATGTCGAAGTTAAGAGGCAGAACTGTTTGATTCTTTATAAGCAATTTATTGTGAATGAGTGGACATTGTTGGCCTTGTAGATTCTTAGACGCTTGTTAACTTATTATTTTATTTTGCGTTTTATAAAGCAAGCAATGACTTTTTGCCTGGCCTACGCTGTCCTCTCATATCTAAGTACTAACGCTGTAACAACCACATTGTAAAACCAAATGATTTTAAAAGAGTGACTATGGAGTTTCTTGCCGGTTCTTCTCCATAGGAAACGACCAACCCGAACCGTGCACCTTTTCTCGAATGTTATTTATAAGTGCCCATGTAGGCCAATGTGACATAAAAATATTTTGATTTTGACTAAAAACATAGATTCTGCAAAGAAAAGAAAATGCAGATAGCAAGAGGAAAGCAACAGAATCTAGGAAAGATATTGGGAAAAAAGTATATGTTGAGAATACAATAAAGAAAACAAGTTATCCACCACATTCAAGGATACGACACACATTGGTGAATAAATAGTGGACAGCGGTTGCGCAGAAATATAGTAAAGAAAGTGGGAAGTTTGACCAAATAAGGATAATAAGCTTTCAGAAAATAGCGATACCGCCTGTAACAACGTGTGTGACGAAAATGAATAAGTGATTGTTTAACGGAATATTATTAAAATTATTTGATGATTATTCTTGAAATAAACTCATTTGTATGTTATTATATTTATACGAAATTATGCTATTTTTAAAATTTTGTAAAAGGTAGATGTAGCGTATAATAAATACCGACACGCTTAGTGGTAGGGCGAGCGGTGGCGGGAGCGCGCTCAGTCATATTAATGGACTGAGCGCTCACTCGCTTCTGGTCCGCCGTGCTAGTAAGACGTGCTCATTGGAGACAGACTGTTGTTTAATTTAACATACCTAACACCCTAATAGTGTAACCTGTACACCGCTAAACAACATCAAAAAGTTTTTAATGCCCAATCTGTTTACAAATGTAGCCTTTTAAATACTTTTCACGCCAATTTTAATAGGCTTCTATTATCAAAAAGTTTGTTCTATAAACGATCTTTGAACTTTTGACATTTCGAGGGCAATTTAAAAACGTTCGAAAATGTCTTACTTCCATCAACTTATAAAGGATTTAAAACTTTATTTTTTGATGATAAGGTTTATAATTGTTTAGCTGAATAAATTTCAATGTAATTAACGGCAAAATTTAGTGTTACGAGACTAGTAATTTCCAGTTTATTTATTTTAATACGTTGGCGTGTTTTGCTTGGTCAAATTTATACCGGAAAAACATTATACGGAGCAGTATTTTGTTAAATAAATTAAAACTGCTAAGTATAATAGGTGCGGAAAGCGACAGCCGACGTGTGTGACCTTAGTTAGTCATTTAAAAATAACTTCGATATTGACTTAAACCGAAAAACCAATGTCGCTTTATCAAGTAAAGGTGCACACACATCATGCGCTGGATTCTGCCGGGGTTGTGGGTTATTCGAAAAAGATATAGGTGGGTTTTAGTGAGTTAAGGTCTGACCCTCCCCACGCCCCCCCCCCCCCCCGGAGTGTGAACTGTGTAATGAAGTCATTTGATGATTTCTCATCCGCAAAAAAAATAAAAGTGGTACTGCCGATTGTTGCCATTTTTTATATACTCTATGGTACTTCTAAATCAAATCAAATGACTGCTGTCAGTAAACATTTGAATAGTTTTGCTGCTACTGTTAATGTCATCTTCTAGTGGTAGAGTACTTTTAAGTGGGTCATCATCTTCTTGCCTTCTGTCTGTCTCTTTTCCTTTGTCATTTAGGTGTCGGCGTAACGTTTATAAGTTTCCTATAACTAAGACTGTGCTGTCCGTCTGTCACTAGGCTCTATCTCATGAACCATGATAGTGGGAAAGTTGAAATTTTCTCAAATAACGCATTTCTGTTGCCACTAAATAACAGAATAATTATAATATATTACATATTTAAGAGGGCTCCTATACAACAAATATGTTGTTTTTGCCGTTTTTATTACATACGGAACCCCTACGTGCGCGAGTCTGATTTCTATTCGGCTGGTATTTTCTTTCATGCTCCAATGTCAATCGTCAAGTCATCATATACTCCTTTTTTCTTTATAACATGCCTTACACAATCTATCCATATTTAATTTAATCTTCCTCTCCCTCAATCTATCCACGTTATGGTTATTCCTTAGAAATTACACGACTTACTCCCAAACTTGAAAATCCTGTATAACATACTAGCTTCCGCCCGCGACTTCGGCCGCGTGGCATAGTTACTTTGGGCTAACGCTAACTTTAACCCACGTGATGATCTTTCTCTCCCCTTTTCTTCCCTCCCTATTTCTCCCCTTATCTTGTTTTTTAATTATTCTATGTCCGTCTCCGGGATCCCAACTATATCTGTACCAAAATTCATCAAAATCGGTTTGGCCATTTAGGTGTGAAGACGTAACAAACAAACTCACTTTCGCTT
This sequence comes from Ochropleura plecta, assembly GCA_905475445.1. Classification (NCBI taxonomy): domain Eukaryota; kingdom Metazoa; phylum Arthropoda; class Insecta; order Lepidoptera; family Noctuidae; genus Ochropleura; species Ochropleura plecta. Next base: position 4,967,770 of record FR997740.1, on the reverse strand, counting down.
TTATAATATAAGTAAGGATTGGGTGCTTGACATTCTCACATTATTTAAAACAAGTCATAAAAATGTGACAAACACGAGCAGTGTTATCAAAATGCTCCACTTCCTACAAATTAAATAAGCAAAAAAATACGCCTGAATTTCATGTAAAATATACTCGAGTTTCACGTAAAATCGCGTGTCCCGTTAATATTATTTGACCAACAGCTAGTACTTACATGTGATTTCCATTATTATAATTAGGACTGGAAATAGGCAATCATTATATCTGTCTCTAAACAGAACACACCACACCTTGTCGGTATACAGGGTGGTGAATTAGTTACCTGAATCTTTCAAGAAGGGGATTGTATATCCTTACTAATATTATAAAAGCGAAAGTGAGTTTGTTTGTTTGTTACCTCTTCACGCCTTAATGGCTAAACCTATTTTGATGAATTTTGGTACAGAGATAGTTGGGACCCAGGAGACGGACATAGGCTAATATATATTTTTTTAAAGTGGGATATTAGGGAGAAAGAGGGCAGAAAAGGGAAAACTTAGCTTTGCTATTACAAATCAATAAGGCGCAAAGGCAAAACTGCAGATAGCAGGTACCTGCAAATCAGGAAAGGGGAACTGTGTTACCCCAAATTTTACACGAGCGAAGCCGCGAGCAAAAGCTTGTGTCATATAAAACCAAAATTTGTTCAAAGTCATTTATTCTCTTAAAGAACATACAGGTCACCTACAGAGAAACTAACCTAAGTTAATATTTAAATTGACATAGCAGCGTTCATGCCATCTAAGAAACTGAACTTCATAGTTTCCATACTTTAGTCGAAATAAAATACAACACAGTTCAAGCTAAAAGTATGTGTCCTTAGGAACTTTTAGGATCATGCCGGGGTTGCGGGTTGTTCAAAAGAGATACCGCGGCTCCAGAACGTAAACGGCAAAAGAAAGAACATGAATGGGTTTTAGTCAGTAGAACATAAAGGGGAAATGAAGGAACATAGGTGGGTTTTAGTGAGAGTCTGATACTTCCCCCTGCTCTGCCCACAGCGGGGGAAGTTATTTGACGATTTCCCATCCACAAAATATTATTGATCGAAGACAAAAAAAGACTAAATGTGATTACGCCACAGTAGACTACATAAACCAACTTATCTGTGCGGATGTAAGAAACATAGAATTTAATTTAATGATTTTTTTAACAAACATTTCCCTTTCAATGCATTTTTTGCAAACAACGCCACCTTAAACTGCACATTCAAAGTAGTCCCTCTGTTAGCGAGGAGGCCTATGAAGTTGCCATGACGTCATAAACCAGTATTGCTCTAATGGCATTTAAGTGTGGGAAAGAGACAAAGCTATATAGGACATCTAGCGCCATCCCTTTCACACACTGGAATAAGATTAGAACAATTCTGCTTTAATATGACGCCATCATAGACAGCTTATGGCCCAGCAAAGGGAACATTATAGGCAGACTACAACTGTGCTGTCCGCCTGATTAGATTTTCTCAGCTGTGGTAAAAGTTAAACAACGAAATGAACAAAACAATACTCAGAATACACAAAAGAAAAAGCGCCCATTGTCTCTGAAATTGAACTTTCAGAACTTTTTAAATTTCCGCAGCCGAGTTGTATTACAGCCGTAATAAATTTAAACGGAAACAGAAGCAAATAGCGCCGGTTTTATTTGTAAAAGGTATGAAAAACCTGTTTTTTTTAACTACACAATGTGTTTAGGTACCCGCGTTTTGTGAGGTACGACTTGATTCATAAAGCAGTTATATATTACACGTGTGGTTATTGCGTTTTTTTTATTCAGTAATATTATAATCGCAAAAGGTGTCGTTTGGTCTCTCAGACCATTAAACTAAAACCACTTTTGTTTTATGACTTTTGGAAATTTATACGTTTTTTAGGATTCCTTACCACAAAAGGAAAAAACGAAACCCTTATTAGATCTCTTTGTTGTCTGTCCGTCTATCTGTCATGACAATTCATCTCGGCAACGCCTAAAGATATCGAGTTGAAATTAAAACCATATACTTAATCCCCTCGAGTCCCTTCGAGCTTTTAAAATATCAACCCTCTTAATCTACGAAAGGTATGGCCGTTATGTCGCAAGTTTGTACCGAAATCTACCGGTGTGTTGTGGCCAACTTTTAAGATTTATTTTGTACTTCATTTCTAGAACTTGTATTTTTTTTGTCAACTGGAAAAACTAATGTATTTAGTATGTATATAGTATATTTTACTAGGTAACAAAGCTCCGGAGACTAAGTTAAAAATATTAATTTATTAATACGATTAGGCAAACGAACGTTGGTCCAATTAAATAATAACAATAGAATGTAATTTACGTTATAGATTAATTTAAATTGTTAGAAATAAATATGAACTCCCAAAATAAAGGGATAAAATAACAGATTCACGATTTTCTGATCAATCAATTTAGACGTAAGAATGATGTTCCAAAAATTTGCGGATACTCACCGGCGGTTCACTAATCATTCGTTTTCCATTTTCACAGTATTCTCTGATTTTATCAGTGTGGCCTTCGCAACGCAACTCAACGAAATAACTGATATTTTTAACCCTCTCACTACGCCCACCTCGCGAAAGGGAAGTTACTTAAAAATATTTTACTATCTTTCTTTTGAACAAACCACAGTGAACCCTTTTTTCAATTAATGTGTGTTTCAAAAATAATTTCGACATTTATGAGAAGCTTACATTGTAATCCTACTAAAATGGTACAGGCTTTCGACGTAATTTTCGGCAGTACATATTCACGTACAACAAAGGCTTACTTTTTATGTGAATAATCCTATATAATTTTGCTCAAAGCTTTTTTATCGGGGACGTAGATATCACGCAGCGTTTTAGGGTTAAATAGTATTTCGCGTGCGTATTTGTAGGATCACGAACGTGGCGGCATAAATAGCTCCCAATTGCCCAGAGATTAGCTTTTCTACCTCGTAATATAATGGTAAAAGGTAGGTAGCTGGAAATTACACACATAATATTTAGGTTTATCAAATGTTGCCCCACACTAGGCATTTCTCCTGTATCGTGGATCCATGCGTTTACAAACATTTGAACTCACATACACAAACAGCCAGACCCGAAACAACTACCTGCAGATCATACAAATATTTGTGTGTCATACAATGTCCTAATGTCAATGTCATACGTGATCATACAAATATCCGTGCGGGAATCGAACCAGCAACACTCAGCGCAGCAGTCGATCGCTCAGCAACTGCGCCAACCGTGCCGTCAAATTAATTAGTCAAATTATTTAATTATTGCTGTGAACACTTCTCCTACATCCAACAGAAAACATAGGACCATGTTCGCACCATGAAGCCTAGATGGCGCGTTAGTGTTCCACGCGCGCTTCAAAGAGATGTCAGCAAAGCAGAGGGGCCTGCCAGGGCCACCGCCGCACGGGGTGAAGGGTTGTTTGAAAGAGATACCGCGGCCCCGGAACATAAAGGGCAGTAGAAGGAACATGGGTGGGTTTTAGTCAGTACAAGTCTAACACTCCCCCCCCTCGCTCCGCCCAGAGCGGGGGAAGATATTTGATGAATTCCCACCCCAAAAAAAAAACCCGTAATACCCAAAGATTTAGGCAAAGGTGATAGCAATATAGTACACACAAATTTTGCCTGTTATTTTAAATCCTATGTCATAGGGGACGAGCTTATTGCCATCAACCGGCTTCAAATCCAGGCACTACAATAACATTTCTAAACCCCTTAGACAGATCGACCTAGGCTCTAAACGAAGATTAATTAAAGCTAATAGTTAAACAGTTTACCTCTTCAATTAAGTTGAAGACCACTTAGTTAAGTGGCGGTAAGTCTTGGTACTTTAAAGTACCAAGACTTACCGTCATAGTCGAAGACTTGTCTCGTGAGGCTAAGTACTTTTGACACGCTCTGCTTAGGTCACAGTGGTTAGTCGCGTGAGTGTTTTCAGCTGAAGATCCTTCAAAGACTTGGATGGAAGGGATCATGTGACAGACCTATAAAATATAGTTTTACCAACACGGAAGATAAAAGTGAGCAGGTAGACGAATTTTGAACGCCCTGAAATTCTTTTTGCATTTAGAGACTTCAATTTTTGTTTTATTATTTGTTGTTAGTAAATAATGTTATCTAATAATTAGAAAATGCCACCTGCACTCAAAGAAAATTAAACTAAACGTGGCGACCAAAAACCCTTAACAAATGGGAGCCGTCTAAAGGCCTCAGATCCCGCGTCAGAGGAAATTTGAACACTTAACCAAGTCACCGACAAAGGAACTTAGACGCGATATATTGTCGCCTCGTATTAGCGCTGTAAACTTTGACATTGTTCACATGACAATGCAATAAATGATGGGTAAAGCATCGATAGGTAACTTTGTTCCTTCGTATACGGGGTATTGTAAATTTGTTAAAGGTTTAATAACGGTGTGTTTTTACTGTATTGCCACTTCAACAATGTACCTCTGACGCTTCGTTTGGTGCAGTTGTGCCTTTGTCCCTACGTTTAAGGTAATATGTCTCTATCACAAAGGTACACTGTCTCCTTGTCTAAGGTGCGTCGTCACATCGACAATATATCTTTGACGCTTCGTTTGGTGCAGTTGTGCCTTTATCCCTACGTCTAAGGTAATATGTCCCTATCACAAAGGTACATTGTCTCCATGTCTAAGGTTCGTCGTCACTTCGACAATATACCTCTGACGCTTCGTTTGGTGCACTCGTGCCTTTGTCCCTACGTCCAAGGTAATATGTCCCTATCACAAAGGTACATTGTCTCCATGTCTAAGGTTCGTCGTCACTTCGACAATATACCTCTGACGCTTCGTTTGGTGCAGTCGTGCCTTTGTCCCTACGTCCAAGGTAATATGTCCCTATCACAAAGGTACATTGTCTCCATGTCTAAGGTGCGTCGTCACTTCGATAATGTACCTCTGACGCTTCGTTTGGTGCAGTTGTGGCTTTGTCCCTACGTTTAAGGTACTATGTCCTTATTACAAAGGTACATTGTCTCCAGGTCTAAGGTGCGTCGTCACTTCGACAATGTACCTCTGACGCTTCGTTTGGTGCAGTTGTGCGTTTGTCCCTACGTCCAAGGTAATATGTCCCTATCACAAAGGTACATTGTCTCTATGTCTAAGGTGCGTCGTCACTTCGACAATGTACTTCTGACGCTTCGTTTGGTGCATTTGCACCTTTGACCCTACGTCTAAGTAAAATGTAAATATCACAAAGGTACTTTGTCTCCATGTCTAAGGTGCGTCGTCACTTCGACAATGTACCTCTGACGCTTAATTTGGTGCAGTTATGCCTTTGTCCCTATGTCTAAGGTAATATGTCCCTATTACAAAGGTTCATTGTCTGTCGACAATGAACCTTTGTCACTACGTATAAGGTATATATTATTCTGTCACCACGACAAAGTTCGAAAGATCGAAATCAGTCGTGATAGCAGACCTGCAAAATAAAAGAAAACACTTAGATAGTTTAAATACAATTTATTAATTACTAGCTTTCGCCCGCGGCTTCGCTCGCGTTAAATTCGGTATAACACACCAAGCAGACCTGCAGTTTTTGCTCTTGCGCCTGATGGTTTTGTAATAGCAACGCTAAGTTTTCCCTTTTCTTCCCTCGTTCTCCCTCATATCCCACTTTTTTTTAATAAAAATTAGCCTATGTCCGTCTCCTGGTTCCCAACTATCTCTGTACCAAAATTCATCCAAATCGGTTTAGCCATTAAAGCGTGAAGAGGTAACAAACAAACAAACAAACAAACAAACTCACTTTCGCTTTTATAATATTAGTAAGGATTAAAGAAATGTAATTAAACATAAGAAAGACCAAGTCTACGCGTCTACCTTAACACTTACATAAACAATTATTATACTTAGATAGAGAATGAACAATAAAAACAGAAGGGTCTAATATTTTGGAAGACCTACATTACAATAAAATTATTTAAACACAGTCAATTTAGTCTATATTAATTAGTACAAACATAGTTCGTTAACAAATTGTGATGTTATGAAATAGAAGACAGAGATGATCCATATTGAAGTCGGATGATTAGTTACACTAGGTAATATAAATCATGATTATCTTCTTAACCTTTTGAGCGCCACAGTCACGTATAGACGACAAGCCGAACAAGCAAAAAAGTGCCTTAAGTCTAACGACATAAGGTACTTTTTGGCTTGTCGTCTAACTTGACTGTGGCGGTCAAAAATTTATTTATCGGAAATCGCGAGCAATAATAATAATATTAGCTTGTGTGCAATCCGATTGCACACAGTTTAGCAAAAAGATATGTTTTATTCTAACACGTTTTCCTATGTAAAAGTTTTCCCAAGTACGAAAACCAGCTGGGAAAACTTTTAAGGATGAAAACGTGTTTGGATCCAAATTATTTTTTTCTAAACTGTGTGCGATCGGATTTTTTATTTTTCAAAAAGTGCGAGCGAGTAGAACATTGATGGTTGTCTTCTCCTTAAAGCTACAAATTACCTACCTCAAATTATATTTTACATAGCCTTAGAGCGGTTTTTTCAAAATGACATAACTTTCAGGAGGAGGCAATATTTGATTAAATAATTCCGAAACATAATTAAAAACGTCATCCACAACGGTTTGTGGCACTTGAGGATTAGCATAAAGTTTTGATCCTAGCATAACCAATGTTTTATGAAATGATAGAGCATTTACAGTAGGTTGTATGTTACTAACATTATGACGAATTAAAGAATTGGTACTTTGAGTATGTGTTTGTTGATTTTCATGAATGGTTTCAGAGTCAGTAGATTGATCGTTATCAATGTCCTGAGATGTGAAGGAATTCAAACTTTGAGGGATAGGATGGCATGACTCTATGGCATCAGTGTTGTTTTGGACACAGTTATGGTTTACTAAGTAATCACGGCGATACGAATTAAACAAGCTGTAAGACCTACAGCACCCTGGACTTGCACAGCAATACGTGACTACAGAGCGGTGATAAAAGTCCATATGAGATTTAAGACGCCTAAAAGAATTAAATACCAGATTGCATATTGCGCAATTTATCTCCATTCTTGTTAAATGAAGTTAGTAATAATTTTAAAACCGTTCGCAATCTTTTATTCATTCTCTCAGGGTGACGCTTTTTTCATATAGAACATCAAATTTAGTTATTATTTTAAAGGCTGCCCGTTGAACAAACATCCAACAAGAGGCGGCATCGGCAGAATACTCAATATCTAGAGCGAAATAAATTTTTAAGGCTGTGGTGAGCGCTGATTTTATGTTGGAGAATTGGTATCTCACGGTCTTCGACACTACAACTTCGTACTGTGTAATAGTGGACCATGAAGATCCCACCGCAATGATAAACAATCCGAAAGGGATACCTTTACTCTCTATTAACTTGAGACGATCATCGATGCACCTTTCAATGTCCCCTGGTGAACTCACGTAACTGATGAACGCTCTTGATACTTTAGAGCGAGCAGGCTTCCATTTCTTTCCTTTGGATTTTACTGGTACGGGGGCTATTTGTTTGAGCAGGTACGGAATACACCGAAGCGCAGCGACACTTGATTGTTCCTCGCCAACTATTAAGAATAAAAAAATATTAAGAAATGATATAATCTCAGTTACAAGCACTGGTGGTCTAGTGGTAGCGGCCCTGTCTTCCGATCCTACGGTCGTGGGTTCAAATCCGTACTAAGCTAGTACTCTCAAAACGGTGAAGAAAAACATCGTGAGGAAACCATCATGTCGTAGAACTTTTAAACTTCAAAAACATGTTTCAAGTGCACGAAAGGAGCATTTTAAATTATTTCACTACACTGGTGAAAGAATTAGTGACACGGCAAGAAGATCTCCGTTACAATGTTTATTATAAAACTAGTTAACTTAAATTTAGTAATTAATTACAAATGAAAAGTATTAAGTGAAGAAATTTCGTATGACATCTTGAAGCTAAAATGTAAAATTGAACAAAAACTTACCAGTTGCTAAGTCCAGGAGGTCGGTGATAGCCGGTTCAGCTCTAATATCAGTCCCTTTCTCCACTAAAAGCTCCAAAAGTATTTTTTTGAGTAGCGGGAAACGCTCGTCGAAGGTGTCTGACGCTAGTGGGTAGGTGTTTTCGAAATCATTCGCCAACTAAAAATTAAATAAAAAATGTAAACATCAAAACGTTAACCCATTCGGCCACAAATACAAAGACAGATTTTACTTTTATTATTGATTTATTGATTTAACCTAAATAAACCTATGGATCCCTTCTTCATCGTTTTAACGACAAACGGTTAGTGGGAGACAAAAAACACCAAGCCACTTTTAACCTTTATCAATTCCAGTAACATCATCAACACAACTTGGCTGCCACCGCGGACAGGGCGCGCTCGGAACACCCTTTGGTTATACAGATTCCATAACTATTCAGCTATCCACTTTACTTTTTATTTAGCTCTTTATCTCTTGTGGTTTGCGATCGTCAAGTGTTTTTAGCTAAGGTGTCTACTACGCTACTTTGGCGTTCGCCACCGACAGCCGACTCACGGACGGATCTCGCATCTAGTCACTTGACCCGCCGCAAGTGGTTAGAAAAGATAGAATCGAGTAAATAAACGATTTACGAAAATAACACTTTTTGGCTAAGTCCTCGCGCCATATTGCAACTGGCTACCCTCCAACCGAGAAGGAAATGATAACATTAATATATGGTACAGGTACTTACCAGTAAATACTTGATATAGAATGCTCCAATCCAGCTTTTCGTAAAACCTTAAGTAGTTCCGGAGAAGACATATTGACACTCACTGGTTTTACTGTTTTAATTGTTTTATACCAACGTTTTAAGTGATAATAAATTACTTTTTTAACTTTTTTTGAAGACATGCAGTGGGCCACAGTGGGCTAAACACAAATTATATAGAAATGAATGTAACTTAGGTATTATTATAGATAAAGATGCTCTGTGTTGCAACGTGTGGAATGCAATGATGTAGTATTGGAGTCGTGTCACTGTCTCATTACTCGTCGAGTTCTGACTACTTCTGACTCGTCTCATGTGTGAACAGTAAACGATTTGAGATTTGACAATGTGCTATTGTCGTGTCGTTTATTCGTGTTGTTTAAACTTCAATGTTGCCAATTAACTTATACGACGTCACAACAGTACTTTAACGCTGCGTTGCTGTAAATAAAATTATGACAAAGGCCTTTGTGAAATATGTTTTTGGTGGGTAGGTTCATAAAGAACTTGAAGGCTTGTATTGATGATTATAAGTCTGTAACTACGAGTATATACGTCTTAAAGCCGCAATTAATATTCTAATCAACATACAAACTAGCACTGGCCTGCAAATTGCAAAAAACGTAAGAAAATTTAAATTTCGCGGGCTGGTTGGAGCATTCACCATAAGCATCTACAAGCAGTTCCTACTCAACTCGTCAACAGTCAGCAGTAAAGGCATGAAATTTTGTGTACCTACTCATTCTGTTAGGACGACGGGTTATAAGTTTGACAATGAAATGGCTACTGCTCTAAGGATTGGCTCCTTATGAGTGTACTCTTCAACGGTTAACAACACAGACACGAAATTTTCTTTAAGTCTTATCACATGATAGCCGATTTTTAGTTTTACCATGATATGGCTACTGCTGCACTCAAGGATGGCTCCTAGCAAGGAAACTCCTCAACGGTGAACAGCACACACATGAAATTTGGTGTATTATGTACGCATTTTATCATGATAGCTAGTGATAAGATTTACCATGTTATGGCTCAAAACTAAAAACTTCAAAATAGGTAATAAATAGGTGCCTAGGTTCCTAACATTTTTTTTTTAATTATACGGTTCAATAAGTGGTAGTGTGCTCGCGAGGTCTACAGCTCACAGAGCCACTAGTAGATAGAGTGATTCAAGAGGAAGGTGGTTTATATGTTTAGGCTTACTACCTTAGCTTATATCATATACCTACTTATACAATCATGGTCTGCTATTTATTTCTTCTGTGCTAATACCTATTAGTCCGCAACGACGGACAAAATGTGCTTTGATTGCTTTCACCTAGAGTAGCCTTACGCAAAGTGTGCTCCGCGGAACCCTAGGGCTCCAGGAGTCCAGGTAGTAGCTCTAGAGCTCAAGATCAAACTAGTTTGTTGTACCTACTTACCTGGATTTGTTACTACAAAGGTATCTAGATAGGTAGTAAGTAGATAGGTAGGATTATAATAAGTAAGTAGGTAGGTGTGTAGGTAGGTAGATGTGTAGGTAGGTATCGGCCTAAGTGTTTCATTCTTGTAGATAAAGATGCCCCCAGAGTCCAGATGGTTTCATAATAATTCCCTTTTGAAACCGTCATTGCCCCCAGAGAAGTAATGTTATCTACTTAGTACAATATCCACTTCAAAAACCATAGGTATCTCCAAAACTAGGTAGGTAGGTACTCATTCTAGACTGGTCGTGTCTCAAGACAAACAATACTTACTTAGGTAGGTAGGTATCTACTTACCTACTTGCATAATACCAGCCTACCAACATATTTTTTGTATTATGTTGGTAGTCTGGTACCTAACTTATGTACCTACCTAACCCATTATGCCAACCCAACACCTGCTTCAGATTCTAAGCCCTACCTAGCCCTACCAGATACATACCTTACCTACTTGCAATTACAGACTAGGGTAGACCAGGTACAATTGTATTTAAGCTGTATTGTATTTAAGTATATTAAGCTAGTCTAGGTCTGTCTATCTATGAATTTTATAAACTAGGTAGGTAGATAAGTACCTAAAAACAAAATATAACTAGACGCTACATAGGTAAGTACCTACCTACACAGCAAAATTATCACGAGGACAAATTACTTTTATAAAATACGACTGCACCAAACGAAGCGTCAGAGGTATATTGTCGAAGTGACGACGAACCTTAGACATGGAGACAATGTACCTTTGTGATAGGGACATATTACCTTAGACGTAGGGATAAAGGCACAACTGCACCAAACGAAGCGTCAAAGATATATTGTCGATGTGACGACGCACCTTAGACAAGGAGACAATGTACCTTTGTGATAGAGACATATTACCTTAAACGTAGGGACAAAGGCACAACTGCACCAAACGAAGCGTCAGAGGTACATTGTTGAAGTGGCAATACAGTAAAAACACACCGTTATTAAACCTTTAACAAATTTACAATACCCCGTATACGAAGGAACAAAGTTACCTATCGATGCTTTACCCATCATTTATTGCATTGTCATGTGAACAATGTCAAAGTTTACAGCGCTAATACGAGGCGACAATATATCGCGTCTAAGTTCCTTTGTCGGTGACTTGGTTAAGTGTTCAAATTTCCTCTGACGCGGGATCTGAGGCCTTTAGACGGCTCCCATTTGTTAAGGGTTTTTGGTCGCCACGTTTAGAATTTTCTTTGAGTGTATGTATTATAGAACACACGGCCTAAAAGCTATGTCATGGTCACAAAATAAAATTCATAAAATTCGACAAAGGAAACTCTTTAGTTGAATATTTTTTTTATCTCAGTATTTGTGTTTTGCCATAGACGCAATGGCAAGCTAAGCTGATAGAGTAACAAAGCAATAAATTTGCTCTGTTTCCCCGTTACAGTTTACTTATATTACGCTTCTAACGGATTGTTTAGGCTTTTATGTCGTAGTAAAAAAAAAAAACATGACGCTACGTGTGAAGTAGCGTCAACGCAGTAACAAAAAGCCGTTGAAAAGAAAAACTTTGTCGTCACGTAAATGTTTACTTGAACGCACGATTTAAAAACTATGTCAGAAGCACAAAGCAAAATTTCGTATAGTAATTTTGTCAGTTGAACAACTTTTTATATTAGAGTGTTTTGTCGTAGGCACAAATGTCATGTTAACGAAGTGACAAAATACTTAAATGTCATCAGTTTCTGCGTTAGTTTGCTTATGTGGCTGCGTCAAATTGCACAAAAAAATAAAAAAATATTACGCTACGTTCAAAAGAACGTTTGCGCAGTGACAAAAAGTCGTAAAAATGCGTTCGACAAAAAAAAATTGGCCGTCGCGTTAGACTTTCCGCGAACGCATGGCCTAAAAGCTACGTCAGGAGCACAAAAAAAAATCGACAAAGGGATTTTGGACCTTTAACGGCCATTTTTTTTTGAGTGTGTACTAAAGGTTTAATTTAACTTAGTACAGGCATCGTTTGTTATACCTAAATTTTTTCAAGGATTTAAATATGTCAGTTTATTGTGTCAACTTTTTTAGCTTTCAATAAATATATTCTATTATTTTCTTTACTTATATTCTATGATATAATGTACGTATTATCTAATCATGGAAGGAAAGCAAACCGATTTATTTGAGGAAAATTCCCAAACTGTAGAAAAGTTTTTAAAGCAGAGATCTGGCATGGGTTTTTTTACTGATGGATCAAAATAAAAATAAAATAAAAAGGTTTATTGCAGAAACTTGTACAACTTTTACAGTAAATATTACAGGGACCTCCTTTTAAGTAAAAGATATACCTGTGCTAGAAGGCCCCGCTCTCCAATAACAGGTTAGAAAACAGTCCAAGTGGTGCACAATAAAATAGAAAAAAATAATAATAGTAAATCGAATTAAAGAGAAACAATAATTTAAAACTAAAATTAAACAAAATAAGATCAAATAACATAAAAAAGGACGTCACCGTTTTCCCTGTGTTAAATAAAGATCACATCAACATTCAGCCTACGAGTAATCCGGCACGTGAGCACTCCACATAACCTCACCCTTAATCTCCAAAAACCGTGAATAAGCCGTCAGTAAACCATCAATCCGGGCCAAATTGCCGTGAGACGGACCGCAACGATTAGACGCGCACGGCTGATTCGATGCGAATCAGTCCAATCATCGAAGGACCACGATTCATTTGCTACTAATTCCAAGATATTAAAAGAATTATTCGATTATCTTGTCTTGAACATTCAAGATTGGTTTTAAAATTGAAATTGGAAGGCGCTAAAAGGAAAGTTGTTTTTTTTTTAATTGTGATCTTTTGGAAATTATAATTAAACTAGCGTTTGCCCGCGGCTTTGCTCGCGTTAAATTCGGAGTAACACAGTTCCCTTTTTCTGATTTGCAGATACCTGCTACCTATAGTTTTTGCCCTTGCGCCTTATTGATTTGTAATAGCAAAGCTAAGTTTTCCCTTTTCTTTCCTCTGTCTCCCTCATATCCCACTCTTTTTTAAAAAAAAATAGCCTATGTCCGTCTCCTGGGTCCCAACTATCACTCAAAATTCATTAAAATCGGTTTAGCCATTAGGGTGTGAAGAGGTAACAAACAAACTCACTTTCGCTTTTATAATATTATGGTAAGGAATGCCTGGAGCTTTTTTTCTGGTTTTGTTGTTGCGGGTTTTATCGAATGATGATAAGATTTTTCAACAAATTGAAATGCATTAATATTAAAGACCGAATGTGCATCATCTGCTGTTTTCTCCCAACTTTCTAGTAGAAGTCTGACCGGGTGCACCTAATTAATAGCATTTTTTGTGGAGCTGGTTATGGATTGGATGTACGAATAACTACAATTTACAACTTAAGCATGTAAAAAAAAATGAACCCTCTTACAATACAGGCATGCATAAGTACAACTAATATACATGAATGTACATATCTATCATATTACACATATTTATACAAATAAATGAATCTTTACCTTTATCTTACCTTATAAACAAGTAGTTTCAAGAGAAAAAGTTAAGTTTAGAAAAGAATTATACACTTTTTTATATTTTTTTTTGGGATAGGAAACCATCAAATAACTACCCCCGATATGAGTTAAGTTGAGTGTCAAATTTTTACTGACTAACACCCACTCATGTTCCATCTTTTCGTTTCATTTCGGGGCCGCGGTACCTCTTTCGAACAATCCGCAACCCAGGCAGGAAAATTATACACTTAAATTTCCTAAACCCTAAGCCACGCAAATCTTTTACTAATATACACCGTACACTAAACGTTATCTACCATGGAACCTAAGTATTTCCCTAAATATATTCAACTTAGACAAACAATGGCATGCTGTAACTAGACTGGGATCTCGTCAATAGAGCAATTTATGAACAATGTTGTGTTAATTACAAACTAACCCGAGAACGGAATTAAGCCGCTCGGTTATATGACAATGTATCTTGTTAGGCAGAGAACAGACAAATCCGATGATAAGGAATCAAAATTAATCCTCTCCTCACCATCTTCGATACGTGTCCATGAATATAAGTAGTTCATTTTTTGGGTCAAGTTCTGTGCGGGAATTTTAGGGATATGCCGGAAGAATAAATCTTCATCCCTCCTCATTACATGTCCATACCAAGACAAACGACTCCCTTTAAATTTTTCTGAAACAGGCGCAACTTTTAAACTTCCTCGAATATTTATATTTTTTATATATTCATTCCTTACTTTATCCATTTTTGTCACTTCACACATCCATCTCAACATTCTCATCTCCGCTACATGCAATCGTTTTTCATCCACCTTTTTTACAGCCCAGCATTCTGACCCATACAGTACGACAGGTCTAATCACGGACTTATATATTTTCCCCTTTAACTTAAGGGGCATCCGTGGGTCACAAGTTGTTCCAGTGACCTGTCGCCATTTCATCCATCCTGCGTTGATCCGGTGCGTTACGTCCCGGTCTACTTCGCCATCCCCTTGGACAAGCGACCCGAGGTACCGAAACTTTGGATGCTCAATGCAGGCAAATATAATTTTAATTTGGTGTTAACAACTTCAAAGGGCAAGTGAAGCTGTCAACAAGACAGACACATATTATAATAAAGAATTACAACTTGGGCTAATTAGCCTACTTGCAGCTATGACATTTTGGTCAGGCGTTTGAATACAAATAGGCTGATGATAAAGATGCTTCAACAAGTTCGTTCCTGTATAAATAACAACTGGAACTTCGAAACTCCAAAACCAATAGTGGCGACCGCTAGAAAAACGACTCGTCAATGAAGCTCGAAGAGTTCCTTTCCTTGAGCCCCGGATGATAAATCATCAAATAACTTCTCCCGCTTTGGGCGGAGCTGAGTGAGTGTCAGATTTTTGCTAAAAAACCCATCCATGTTCTTTCTTTTGCCCTTTGTGTTCTAGGGTTACAGTATCACTGGCGAATAACTAGCAATCTCGGCTCGAAGAGCCCTTGAAAAAATGATCTGATTCTTCGCCTTCTTGATCAGAAAATAACAGAACAAAGAGAACGGATTTCCTATCTATACATAACTAGTTCATTAATAAATGGTTTTTGAAATTAAGTCTACTTCGGATCGTCTTCAAACAACTAAGTCTATCACCTTCCACATGTTTAGGCATTTCATCTATATGGAAGAGAGCAGAGTTAAAAGACCTACTCTTAAGAAAAACTCTAACAAGTACTTTAATCTGAATGTATCCAGCGTAGTAGCCCACATAAAATATTTGTAGCAACGCTAACAACAATATAACAAAACACGCCTTGCCAAATTAAATCCCCATATTCGTAGGAACACCGCATTCTACAGGTATGACTGAATAAATTACTAACTACTGCCCGCGGCACTGTTGGCATGGAATTAGAAATTAAATATTTAGGCCACATCCCCCCGTCTATTGGGATGAGCGTACTACTCGACTTTCCCTTAGGAAATGAATTTCCGCAATGAAGGAATTAGTCACGCAGTTGAAATTAAACGTTTAGAGTAAAAGATATTTGATGGAGAAAATACGCAAGAATTTTCCTAATTTCATTTGGGAATGAGACAAGATTAGCAGTTTTTTAAGCTGTATGAACATTCTGACCAATTCTAAGCAATGGAAGACAGATTTCTATACCATTGCACACGAAATAAAGACATTTATTTCGTTCATGATAAGTTTTTTTTACAATATAAAAAAGCATTTCAAAAGGGTCAACGGGTGCGAGCTACGCCGTAGCTTCGAGCGTAGCAAAAGCGTAGACGGGGCCGTAGCGAGCGTAGCCTTTTCTTTTTGTTTGTGAACTAACTAACAAATTAACTGCTTTATACTATAGTTAGTGTTTTTTTAAGTTGTTTTTTCTTTGATACATACTGCATTTAAGATATAAAACTCAGTCATAATAATAATTACATAACATAACATTTCATCACACCTGTATTCCCCGACGAGTTAGGCAGAGGTATACCCGCAAAACTTACCGGGAAAACTTAGCGTTGCTATTACAAATCAATAAGGCGCAAGGGGAACTGTGTTATACCGAGTTTAACGTGAGCGAAGCCGCGGGCGAAAGCTAGTATCCTGATGAAATAACCAATCCTTACAAATATTATAAAAGCGAAAGTGAGTTTGTTTGTTACGTCTTCACGGCTACATGGCTGAACCGATTTTGATGAATTTTGGTACAGAGATAGTTGGGACCGGAGACGGACATAAGCAAATTCTTTTTTAAGTGAGGTATGAGGGAGAAAAAGGAAGAAATGGGAAAACTTAGCTTTGCTATTACAATAAATAAGGCGCAAGGGTCAAAAGTACAGGTAACAGGTACCTGCAAATCAAGAAAGGGGAACTGTGCTACCCCGAATTTAACACGAGCGAATCCGCGGGCAAAAGCTAGCTAATAATTATTCTCTATTTGCCAAGACCCTCGACCAATACCTAATAAGGCTCTCGTTAGGCAGCTGGATTAAAGACTTGAAACAGGAATCGGTACTCTTGGAGACGGCTCGTATTCTTAGCAAGTTCCTTTCTCTGTTGCCCTGATTGCGTAGCTTGGACCCTGTTCCCGTGTATTTTAAAATATTTTCGTGTTTTTTTAATAAGGAATATGTACAAAAAATAATAATATAATATATTTCGTTGATCTCATCTCTGTCCTGAACAAAAAAGTTCTACTTACTTTATAGGGATAATTATTTTCCTTCAAGTCTTTTCAGAAAGTCATAAACAGCTTATAATTTAAATATGTTTTTTGGGATATAAAGTTTTCTGTAAAAAATAACTATAAAAACTAACTTGTATACACTGTGCTATACAAACAAATTGCCAGAAAATCCTGAATCCCACTCAGAGCTCTTACGAGTCTGACCTACTAAAAGAAAACCTAAACACAAACAAACGTCCTCGTTCAACAGTAAATATCAACGGAAATTGGTTCCACTACTGCACAGATTTATTGACCCATGTAATTTGTACCTTTATGTTTTCACTTCATATATGGAGCAGAACTATTGAAGTAGGTACACACTGGTTCACTAAGCTTTTTTTTACGGATTTGAAATGATCAGGTAACTCGATCATCACTCAATCTGTGTGGTGCTTTCTTAAAAAGACAATTTCAGACACTATCTGCATAGTCTTCGTATAAGTTGACCAAGATTTTTTGTCTGGACCTTAAAAGAGACTATGACCTTTGAGTTTGTTTCGGCTGTTTCTTCTCAGAGTAGTCGGGTACGAAACACCGGCATCATTTTTAAAAAAAATACGTGTAAAAGTGTTTGTGAAAACCTACTTGCGAAATAAACATTATTTATCATTTAACTTCCCTCACTCAGTGCGGAGCGGGGGAAAGTTTTAGATTTTACTACCTAAAACCCACCCATGTTCCTTATTTAAAAATAAGGAACATGGGTAGGCTTTATGTACCGGGGCCGCGGTATCATTATTATTTAAAGTGCTTTATTTATTCTGTAAAATCTATAAGTAATAAATATACATGAATGACAAACTATTAGACAGAAACTGTTTTAAAGCAAAAAAAAAGTTAAACTAAGATCATTATCAATAATTAACAATTTGTACTTAGGTATCTTTTTCGAACAACCCGCAACCCGGATAATGACTGTGATTTCTGTGAATGCATGTATATGAAAATTTAAAATTTGAATTTTACAGGCTATTTCGGCCCTTTCGTCTTTAGCCTCCTTTACATCAATACATCACGGGTAGACAGTTGTATTAGACAATCCCATTGGCTCGTATGCAGGCGCCCTGCGTCGCAGTACACTCGACCCAAATTAACCGCTTGTTTGAGACCCGCCTTACATCTACGTCACTGCCTTAGTGCTGTCCTTCTAGGACTTTAGAAGTATCCCGCGGGATTCCGGGAATAACACTTGATAACCATTCTTAGGAAAAATATTTGTAGGCTCATTCCGTTTTTAACCGTCTTCAAAAAAGGAGGAGGTTCTCAATTCGATGTATTTTTTTTTTTTCGTTTTTTTTTTGTGTTTGTTATCTCATAACTCTGGTCTGTGTGTACCGATTTTGATGATTCTTTTTTTATTCGAAAGCTGGTGGTTGTCGTTTGGTCCCATAAAAAGAAATCAAGATCCGGCCAGTAGTTTTTGAGTTATCTTTAATAATGCGTATTAGATTGACTTCGTGTACGTTGATGATATACGTATTTAAGTTGTCGAAGACAAATGAACAAAAATCGCTATGTAGTATGATTTGGAAGGTCATCGCAGTTTTTGAGGTGATTGTATTTTAATTTGGTGATAGATCTTCAGTGATATACAACGGAACTCTTCAATAAATAATTGCTGCAATCATATGTATAAGTATGGGTTTCGCCAGGGTAGGCAGGCGAGTGGGAGCAGGGTGTCCGATACCCCCTCCCCACCCCTCACCTAGTCATTAAGAAACATAATCATCAGATCAAGTTTAGTATCAGCTGTATCCCATAGGCGATGATGCATAATATATGATTTCTGAATTGGTTTTAAACTAAAGCATAATTTAGATAGTATTTAATACTATAGCGTGATGTGGAAAAGCTTGTATTTAAGACGGGACCTACGCACTAAAAAGCTAAAAATAACCGTGTTTGCATTTTTAGTTATATCATAATACTATAACAAAAATGCAAAAATGATGTTTACTGGGAACCAGGAATGTTTAAAGAATTTTATATATTGATTGTAAAGGATTTGCTTTTTCTAGTTAGATTCTTCTGCAGAAGATTTTATGTTTCGTTTGAAAACAAAAACAATAAGACTTGAATTGACTTCAGAATAATTTATTTTTAGTAAAGTATTAGTATAGAGTCAGTATAGTTCCTAAAACAGTTTGGTTCCGAAGAAGTTTTTTTTAATTATATTTAATTTCTTTAATAACTTTTGACTATGCATTCGATAGTATTTTACAATTTAAGGTTATATTATAAACAAATCTTTACCCAATAAAGGTAAACAAAGCATTTAATTAAATTAATTACTAAATATATACAACCTATAAATAGATACAAACTAATAATAAAAATATATACGAATACATACATATACTATGCATTGAATAATACTTATTGATTAATTATTGATTTTCCTTATTTAATTTTCCACCCATCCCTAACAGCTACATCAATAATTATGTACCTACCACAGGTAGGTCCTTTAAACCTCAAATTCAAGAAAGTCCTCGACAAAAAGATATAGGAATTCAAAGTGATATTTGCGTAGATGCTATTTAATAGTAGTATTTGGCTCTGAGATCTCTCGAGACGTCTCGATAGCTGGGCCCACGTTTCAAATGACCCCAATTTGTTGAAATCTCAAAGGACTATTGCGTGGGCGATGGATTGGAAACTATAATATATTTGAAATGGTTTTTATTTGAGGAAATCTTGGGTTATAAATAACAGTCTTATGGTCAGTTTAAAATGAAAGCTTTTATACTGTCATAAAGTAAATTAGCAACCCTTTTTTTGCGGATGGGAAATCATCAAATAATTTCCCCCGCCCTGGGTGGAGCGGGGGGAAGTGTCAGACTTGTACTGACTAAAACCCACCCATGTTCCTTCTATTGCCCTTTACGTTCCGGGCCGTGGTATCTCTTTCGAACAACCCGCAACCCCGCCAATTAGCAATCCTTACAGAAACATGCATCATCATCAAATAACTTCTCCAGCTTTGGGCGGAGTGGGAGGAAGTGTCCACATCCATCCACACACAACGTGTTTCATTGTGATAATTCAGCAGTAATTACTACTTTAATTTATAAAGTTACTTTACTACTTTAAATATGTTTTTTTTTTCAAAACCTACAGTACCGTTTTTTTTTTAACTTTTCCCTACACTTGGAATTTCTCCTGTATCGTAGGTGCGTTTAAAAACATTTAAAGTCACATACACAAACAGCTAGACCCGAAACAACAACTTGTAGGCCATACAAATATCTGTTCTGTGCGAGGATCGAACCGTAGATCACACAGCCACTGCGCCAACCGTGCTGTCAAATGTAATTCCCTTAAAATTTAAAGATCTTTACTTACGCATAATGTGATGCGAGACAACCATACAACCAATAAAATATCACATCCTATTCTTGCATACAAGTAAATAATACATACTTTTCCCGGACCACAAATCCCGTGAACTCCCAACACTAGATCTCGAGATGCTATCGGCTCGGCATACGTAAACATAATTAAACAGTTGATGGATGACACAAGTTACTGAGATATCACACGGTTAGTTCAGAACACGTACGGAATTAATTAATGTATGTCCATTTGTTTAAATTGATGTTAAGGCATACTATTATTGACTCTATGGTAAAAAGGTAAATGTCAAGATGGCTGATGCCTAAATAAAATGCGCTGATCAATCTTCAAGTTTTCCAGAAATGATTTTTTTACAGATGGGAAATCGTCAAATAAGTTCTTGGAGTATCAGACGTTTACTGATTAAAACCTAACCATGATCCTTCTTTTGTCATTTGTGTACCGGGGCCGCGGTATCTCTTTCGAACAATCCGCAACCCCGGCAGGTAATGGCCTTGACAGGCCCCTCTGCTTTACTACTTTGTTGAGTAGCAATGTTTGTGTAGGTCAGTCGTTGGATGGATGACCATTTATTACATACCACGGACCATTGTGTGATTGAAATCACGCTAAGCAGTTGGTCCTGGCTATCATTTGAAGATCTTCTCATTTCTTAGGTAGTCCTTTATTCAGAGGATATATCACAACTTGCCTTACGTGTGTATTATAATATCGCGTTTAGTGCTCATCATCAGAGGAGGCTACTCCAATTATATAGCGCATCAGGGATGTTCGCCTAGTCGCAAGTAGACTGTTTCTACACGATTTTGTGAAAACGGTGCACATCTCTGGTCTGCAGAGTTTGGGCCAGCTCCAGTGGAATCCTAAGGAAGGTATTTAAACTTAACTATTTTAAGTTTAACTAAATTATATAAGTACCTAAATTAATATGTAAATAGCTTTCACATGCGTCAGTAATTCTTAGCTATTCGTAGGTAAATTGATAATTACACAGAACCAAGGTAAACCTGAATTTACGAAAAGAAGTTTAATTAATTCGACTTATCAGGTGATGAATGAATAACAACTATTGGAGAAATGTGGATGCACTATGGGTACCCCTTTAAACTTCCCTTTTTAGGAAATAAATGATTATGAATTATTAAGGCATAACTAACAATATACCCTGGCTATAATTACAATATGCCCCGCCTAAAACTAGCAAAATACCCCGGAAATGCACAGTTGCAATTTGCTAATGAAGAAAATTAGAATACAACAAAAACTACTGAACCACCAACAACAACAGCTCGACTGATTTGGCTGTTCCGCTTTTGTTACATAGCCTTTTATTTTTTCTCACCAAGTATTTCACAAATCGAAGAACCTTCCAACTCTGTTAGTTGGTGATCTAAACAAAATATCTGTTAGGGTATCCTATAGTGAAAACAAAAATCACAATCTTCTAAAATCATCAAAGTGAAACTTCAGTGTCTATCCAACCTGCAAAATAATTCAAGCAAGAACATAGCTTAGTAAAACAAGCTAAACTAACCTCGAATATTTTAGCAAAACTGCGCCACGAAAATTTGAGTGAAAATCCAGACGTGAATGTGGTTTAAAAGTTTGAATAAAGAATAGGGGCGTACCAGCTGCTTGGCTTTTTATAGATAAACTTTTTTTAAGGTTATCTGTTAGAAAGAATTCTGTCAGACATCTATGGTTAAAATTATGAAAAAGATGTGGTATCTGTAAAGAAAAATAAAAGATTCTAGTGCAGCATGGTTAATTTGGCAGTTGTTAGAAACTGTTAGTAGTGTTGGTAATAAAAAAGATGGCGGCATAAGTTCCAATTAAGGCCAAAATAACCAAACTACACGAAACATAGTTAATTAAAATCACCGTGTGCTCGTTAAACAATCAGCCGTTTAACCAAAAAGAACCCTGATATTATTATCTGCATAAAATAATGAGCCTTTAAAATTTCGCATAAAGGAAATGAAAACATCGTAATATCCATTTGTTTGCACAGAACGTGCGTATCCGATTGAAATGTGAATCGAGATATTATGTTTTTTCGGTCCACTTCCATATTAAATGAATGTGTTTTGCCCAATAATGAATGTTATCTTACGTAATTTAAAGGCTCATAAGGTTGAATATTGAAAGTGAAATTTAAGAGGGAACGACATTTTGGATAAAGTATTCGCCAATTTAGTCCAATGGCCCCTTTGGTACACCTCGAGGCTAGCGCACTCACAAATCACAGTTATTTAAAGATTTGTTTCCTGTTTTCAGTAAAATAAATTATGTCCACACGAATAAAGACAGACAGACAAAGAAAATAAAACTTCTAAGAAAAGCTGTTTTACTTTTTATAAAAGTGAACAAGGAGTTTAACACAGTCTGCGAGAAAATTCAAACCTTCTTTGTGAAAAGCTGCACATTCCAGTTACGAAACAAAAAATAACAAAATTTCAAATAAAGAACGACGCCGATTTCTGATAACATTTTAACATTTACATCGAGGGTCTAGTGTTGCACTTAATATTCCAGACTTATTTATATTGTATTTTTTGTAACCTTTTTCCATTACGATAAAAGTTGATGTACTTAACTTAAAATACTTTGAAAAGCTAACAAAATGTGCTGCTACTGTCTCCTAAGTAATTTCTCTCTCGAAACGTTTTCTATTGAAACTAATTTCTCATTCGTTTGACGGGCCTGTTGGTCTAGTGGTTAGTGGCCCTGACTGCTGAGCCGGAGGTCGTGGGTTCGATTCCCACCCAGGACAAACTTTGTGTGATGAGCATGATTGTTTGTTCTGTGTCTGGGTGTGATTTATCTATAAAATGTATGTATTTATAAATTATATAAGTATGTATATCAGTTGTCTGGTTACCATAACACAAGCTCTGCTTAGCTTGGGATCAGATAGCCGTGTGTGAGTTGTCCCAAGATATTTATTTATTTATTATTTTTATTTATTCCAGCGGCCTGGTTTCCTCGTTTTAAAGAATTTATTTATTACTCTCAACATAAAGTGTTAGAACGCAAAATGCCGTTTTGCATTGCGCGGCAATTTGCAAAACTGTCGCCGGTATCGTAGGGGTTAATGGCGAGTAGCGTATTCGAAATTCAATTTTATAATTTAAATTCATAAAAGCTTCGCTTCAGTTAACAATAATTATCGTTTATTTAATTAAAATGATCGAATGAAAATTCAGTAGTATTATTAAGCTTTAAATAAATGATTCAATCATTTTATTATTGATTGAAAACAGACAAAATAATAAGAAATGGCCACTCCATGCAGATACATACAGTACGGTGAGCAATGGGTAGCTCAACTTCCATCCGCGTTGTGATTAAAGGCCATCAGCGTTCATTCGTGTTCCACGCGCGTCTTAAAGAGATGACAACAAAGCAGAGGGCCTGCCACGGACACTGCTTGCCGGGGTTCAGAGTTGTTCTAAAAAAGATACCACGGTCCCGGAATATAATGGCAAAAGAAGGAACAAGGATGGGTTTTAGTCAGTAGAAGTCTGGCACTCCCCCCAGATTCAGATTCAGATTTCAAAATATATTTAAAAATAAAACGAAAACCAATGCCCAAAATCAGATACGAATTTCCTTCGTTACCATAATAATCTATGTTCTATATTCGGAATCCTAATCAAAAAACTTGGCGACAGTCCACAAGTATATAATCACTGTTTGAACAAAAACTTGTCCCAACATTAATGAGTATTTCGAACATGATTAATACTTCGGGTCTACTTCGGGATGTCTCCGGGATATTTTGACGTCATCATTTGAGTATGGCGAATACAAACAAAGTTGGATGACTTTGTATGAATAGGAAATGACGGTACGATTTGAGTGAAATATGTACAGCCCTTGTATAAATATTTTACCTGTGACAGCAGAGTACTCTGATTACAAAAAGAGACCTTATTGAAACGAAATTAGATTTGAATTTGACAGCTGGGTAAACTGCTAGCTTATTTTCAGCAAATTTTCGCAAGTAGCAAGGCAAAAATAAGTATATATAGTAGTATAGTATATAAATTATAGTTAGTTTTTTTATTATTTTGTATTTTAAGCTGAATTTCATACGTATGTGGAACGTAATACATATTATGTAACATTTGAAACGGGACATTTACTATGTTTACGATTTATTTTGGGTTCCCGACATTTCGGCACAGTTGCACACACCATGATCACGTATAAACCGAAATTGTTGCAGGTCTTTAAGCAGATCAAACTACTCTCTTCCCCCCACTCTGGGTGGAGCAGAGGAAGTTATTTGATGTTTTCTCATCCGCAAAAAGCGGCCTGCGGCTCCAGCAACTACATTTTGAATTGATCCATCAAAGCAAAAATATTACCTCTACTCCACATTCACATCTCATCAAAAACAAACCCACAATAATAAAACACAGTAAACTCACAATTAGTCCACACACAATATTAGGGACGCCACAAATCCCACGTAAAATTCGAATTGCACCCTTTTGAAAACCGTTGGACCACGTAATCGTATAATCCTGCGTCACTGGCTGGTCACCGATGGAAGATAACCAACCTTAAATTTATACAGAGTAAAATTGTGCGAGGTACGTACCTAATGTGTAAACCCTAACGGGACTTTGCCATATGGGTACAGTTAGCAGGAAGGTCGAAAATAATAAAATTGTTTTTTTTCAACCCTCAGTTACCTGTACGGAGAGCCATCCTTATTTTTTTTTCGTAATAGTTGCATCACTTTTGTAAAGCGGTTCATAGAAGACACCTACTATCCGTATCTCAGACGTGTGGTGCCAATAGTTTCGAAGTAAAATGGCTGTGACATACGGACAGACAAAGGCAAACGGATAAAGCGAATCTATAAGGGCTTCGTTTTAGCCATTTAGCTGCGGAACCCTACAAAAATGTGAAAGTGTTGTTATTACTCCTTTAGCTAGATTCTTATACTACTATTTCACTGTATCACTTTTTTTTTGTTAACCCTGAGTATCCCACAGCTGGCCAAAAGCCCATCCTATGTTCTTAGAGCTACCCTCTTCTCCATCGCAATCTCGAACACTAACATGCTTTAAAAAGTTTTGTAGTTGAAGTTACCGATTGTGTTGACTGTACATCAAAAAACGTCGACGTGGTAAATTAAATGGAGTTTAAAATTATCGCGAATTAATGGGTCTGGGGTACTCTATAGCAGCGGTTGTTTTTATGCGTTAATCCAGTTTTACGGTAGGTTTCTAATAATTTGTCTCATTGTTGTGGCTCTTCGGGGCTCAAAACCTTTTCACGACTATCTCTAAATTAAGTGGAAAGAAATAACACTTTTATTAAGAGTTGTCACGGCACATGATACATATAGGTCCCGTCACGTAAAATGGCCGCCGAGCGGCAGTGGCGTGGAACATGACCAGCGGCCTTTAACATTTGTTTTTTTTTTAAACCGTTTCCCCACACTAGGAATTTCTCCAGTATCGCGGGTGCGTTTACAGACTTTTAAACTCACATACACAAACAGCCAGACCCGAAACAACTACCTGTAGGTCATACAAATATTTATTCCGTGCGGGGATTGAACCCGCGACACGCAGCGCACCAGTCCTGCTCGCTCAGTCACTGCGCTACGTCAAACAACAAACAAACTTGACGGGGCCTATACATTACGGTTAATAGGTATACGATTTTCAGATAAATGTTAATAGGTATGTCAATACTTTTAGTGCTTAGACTTTTTGTGCCGTTTATAATACTTTTCTTTATGTACTAGCTATGTAATGAAATCATCAACAATAATCTGCAACTGAGATTAATACTAATATTCATATTTCGAATTTCATTCTGTCATTTCATCTTCAACAGTCATTTTTTCGCTCATAGGCATTACGTCTTTGGATCTCGGCTAGCAGCCACTAGTGCTGGTTATTGTGTTTTTTTTTACCCGACTGCGCAGCGCAAAGGAGGGTGTTTTACTAAATTTTACAGGACCTATTTGTGAAAATCAGTTTGTGAAGTTTTTGTGCAGTTTTAGTTTTGTTCAGTTTGTCATAATGACTGTATAATATTTTACTTAACCAAAAATACACAAAGTGTATTTTATACCTTTATAAAAGGTATGTGTAGAATTATTTAGTATTAGTTTTCTACCTCTTCTAAGTTATTTTTGTGTTATAATGTGTCAATTTTGATATTTTATTGTTAAAGGGTCATTCCTCGGGAATAAAGTTATTAAAAACCTGTAGTGGCTATCATTTGTATACCTGTCCCACCTCTAACACCTGAAAACTACGACCTCGCTCGAAGAGCATCGAGCGAGTGTCACAAAGGCAAGTTAGTCTAATAACTAGTTACATTGAAGGATGTTAACTAGTTAATTAATTAGTATAAGATCTTAATGTAGGCAAATTTCAAATATTATGACTTAGTATTAAGAAAAGTTGCGCGCGCTTCGCCTCGACGCATTCTCGAGATAAAGAGTTTTGACAGACAGACAGATAAACGGACAACAAAATGATCCAATAAGGGTTCCGTTTTTTTCTTTTGAAGTACGGAACCCTAAAAAAAGAAATCAAAAAGATCTATTAATTTGTATTCTTATTAAAATATCCACCGATTTCTTTTATATTTTGCTTCGAGACATAAAGAATATTTTAATATGAACATTCGTATGAAACCCGACGCTCCATTTCATTTTTATAAAAGTGCAAAAGTAATGTAAGTATCACAGGTGGGTTTAAACGAGGCTGGACATTCGTAAGCTCTTGCAATTTTTAGCGCCAATCCATTTGGAACTTGGTTCAAAAAACTCATCTCTTCAACCCGTCTCATTTTCTATGCAAAAATATTGCAAGCCACACAATTTTTTCTTTTATTTACGACGCGCAAATCCCTCCCCCCTGTCATGCATCAAAATTAATAATGGA
Organism: Ochropleura plecta; assembly: GCA_905475445.1. Taxonomy (NCBI): domain Eukaryota; kingdom Metazoa; phylum Arthropoda; class Insecta; order Lepidoptera; family Noctuidae; genus Ochropleura; species Ochropleura plecta. Next base: position 4,940,541 of record FR997740.1, on the reverse strand, counting down.
GGTGTCATTTCAACAGAGCCGACGATAGCCGACAATTCACGATGATACACGAACGTGGCGCGGCCATTTTACAAATTCAGAAGTAATTGGTATTGTTAAATGACGTGTTGCGCGCTTCTGACAGATAATACTGCAGTTTTGTATGATCGATGGGGTGTGTAAAACGGGATGGCGCTCATGATAGTATGTTATCAGTGAATGTTTGAATTTACTGCTCTGTTTAGCTTTCCGAAAATATGTCCCATGTGAGGGAATTTACACTATAACGCGGTTTGATGAAATTACTACCTACAGTTCATGCATTTTAGGTTTTCAATAAACAGTCTTTCTTTCCACTATCTGCCGATTACTTCTATATTCACAGTAAAATTTCGGTATTGTAGTGGCTACTGTATAATCTGGTGTTTGGCTCGGCAACGTACCACCACGTGCTTACGGCTTGACGTTCGGACAACGACTGACTCCCACTCAGCCCGCGCCTTGTGACGTATGCGCTCGAGACAAATCATAAGTTTATCTACATACACTACATCCCTTCCTTATTTTACTTTATTTAATTTAAATAAGAATACTACCTGTATTGATTTATATTAATCTTGACGTATAGATAATATACCTATGCTTTGCATTATAAAGTATTTCTCAAGTTACCAACAGGTTTGGTATAGGTTGTACCATTTTTGATCAACTTAAAGAATGACTACATAATTTGCAATTCATAACTAATTATTTTGATTCAATCATTAATTTACCACCTTCCATCTCCTCCCCAAAATGTTTATTGAATCAGTCTTTATTATTTGGCGGAGGTGGAGCTTGTGGATTAAATTTCCATATATTTTTTTTCTTGTTTAACCTTTTCATTGACCTTCAATTTTCTTTAAATGTAGTTTCTTCTTAATACTTGTCCTGTTAATTCTTTTTTGCACTTCAATATCTCCCTCAGTTTTCTCATACACAGTATGTGGGGATGAGTCATAATTCAAACTTAATTCTTTACTATTTTTTTTTCAAATATACATACTTTATCTCTTGGTATGAAGTCATTTTCTTTTGCCTTCCATTTCGTATCTGAATATTCTTTACGTAAATGTTTCCTTTCTTTGTCCATTGGATATCTCTTACCTCTTCGTCTTTCAGTTGACAGTTAATGTCACTGACTGTTATACGGTAGGCTCTTTTTTACAATACGGTATTACACCCATTTTTAAAAGTATCTCATTTTGATCCTAGGGTCCTAGTGAACCACCAAAAAAACTAAAAAAAAATAATCAATCGATAAGTGCCATGAAACTGCATTTCAATTTTACAATTTCTATTTTCGCGCGTAAAATCACAAAAACTCTTGACGCCATGTTACTCTGTGGTCATGACGTCAGTTGGTCATGTAAACAAATGCGCTGTTATTAGTCTTTCAGTTTCGTTGTAAGTATATTTTATTCTTGGTAAATTTGTACTGTCTTTTTTTTACGAAACTGTCTTCCATGGTATTATTACTATTATTTCAATAAAAATAAAATGTAAAGTTTTTTTTTAATACAAAAATAACAAACGTTGCTCAGTTGACAGTTGTCACTTTTTGTTTACATGACCGTATGAAGTAATAATCATGGCGGACACACTCTTTGGCGGACACTGTTACGCTTAGTAAAACAACAGACTAAAAAAAGTGAAAACTTTGAAATCAATTTTAAAATTGATTTAGTTATTTTATTAACTAAATCTAACATTTTCCGACTGCTTATTGCCTAAGCTATCTGAATTGTATATTTTTAGAATTTCTTTCATATAGAGTAAAATACCCTATTCTGTGACAGAAGTTTCAAAACCTTAAACCCTAGAATGTTTTGTTTTGTTCTTTTGTTTTGCAACTTCTTGCTTTTTTCGTTTTCAGATAGTTCCAAACTTTGTCAAATAACTAATTTAAATTGAGAACTACAACGTAAATCAATAACTATCATCAGTTTACTCCTCTAACATCACATGTTATCTTCTATCAATACATTGTACTACTTTTTTATTATAATTACTTTGTGTACTTCAATACATATCTAGTAGATTCCGTCATTATGAGTTTATTTTAATTTTCAATATCCTCGGTAGTAATTTATTTCATTATCTGCCTAGCCCCCTCCCAGTCATGTTGGAGCCGACTTAAAATCACCGGATGCAACCGAACACCAGCATCTCACTCGGAGCGCCTCCACAACTCAGCCAGCACTGGGCAATACGACACCCCTGTCGGGACCACAACCAAACGTGACGGGCGGTCATCCATCCACAGACCACCCCCGGCAAGCGCGGCCCAACCCAGAGACAGACTCGAGCGGCCTCCACGATCTAGCCACTGACTGCCATAACCTCTTCGGACAGACAAACATCCAATAATAACCCTAGTAACGCCCGATCTCATAATAAATACAGTTGTGACACCTTTTCCTTTAGAGGCACCAAGCCTGAGGCTTGTGTGCACCACTCCCATATCCAGTCCAATTCAATCCTTCGCAACATTGAATCCGTCGACTCCCTCAAACATCATAACACTTACCTACTCCTGGGAGTTATAGAAAATCTCCTTTTGCTTTTACTTCTTCTTCTCCTCCTTTTTACTTTTTAGTTATTTTTTTCCGATATTATTTTTCAGTGGCCTCTAACTAATTTGGAAAATATCTCTATTACTTTTTTTTCTGCTTGAAAATCAAATGTCTACGGAGGTGGTATACTAGGCTTATAAGCCTGAAATGATGAGACAATTTGATGTCGAGTAATTTTTTATCCAATACTTTATACACTTTTCATTTGTATCCTGAAGCTTTCCTATTTTTACGTTAAACCCTGTTCGTTGATATATTTTTATGTCCGCACTTGTATTACTATTTTAAACTGGTAAAATTCGAACTTCCGAGCCACAAGAATGCGCGAATGGATAGCCATGCGTCCAATTTAATGGATAGCGATGCGTCCAATTTAATGGATAGCCATTGTACCCAATTTAATGGATAGCCAATGCGCCCAATTTAATGGATAGCCATTGCACCCAATTTAATGGATAACCAATGCGTCCAATTTAATGGATAGACAATGCGTCCAATTTAATGGATAGCCAATGCGTCCAATTTAATGGATAGCCAATGCGCCCAATTTAATGGATAGCCATTGCAACCAATTTAATAGATAGCCAATGCGCCCAATTTAATGGATAGCCATTGCACCCAATTTAATGGATAGCCAATGCGTCCAATTTATGATGCTCGTAATCTACCGTACTTAAACAGTGTATGGTATATGTCGCATGACTTTGTAGCATTGGTTCTAGGACATGCCGGTTTCCTCGCGAGGTTTTCCTTTACCGTTTAAAGAGCATTGGTGATGAGTGACAACACATAAAGCCTGCCTGGTTTCGAACCCACGACCTTGGTCGGACTAGGCCATCACCACTCTCGATAAATTTAATACAAACAACATACATTAAGGTGTGTTGTTGTTACATAAAACTTATATGTATATATTTGATAAGTTTAACTAATTATTTACTTTTTTATAAATGTCATACTAATTAATATAGTATAATAATTAATATAGTATATTACATTTACATTAGTCCCACATTAAAGTTAGTACCTACTTGCAACTCAGTACCCTGTGAACTAATTTATTTATTCGTTAATAAGCAGGCCTCTTCACTATATCCAACTTATTCCAATTTAAAAATTGCAAAATTGTCAAACAGTATTTAGATATCTTGTTTATTATTTAAGTGATTATTATATTTAATTATTTATATTTCCTTCCTCCTTTCATGTATGAGAGTCTCTTTCTTTATTATGTAATTTGTTGGTATTATTTAAAACCACCACTTGATCAAGTCACTAACACTTTTGAATTTAAAAAAAAAACGTCCCAAAGCGTAGTTCTCTATAAAGAGGAATGGACAAAAACTCCATGGACACTCTAGTTTCACTCTTATTGTTAACACAAACTTGATGACTACTAATATTCATATGGAAACTACAGACATACAAGTTCTATAAATGAACCTGACTACAGTACCTTTCACAGCGCACTGTGTAGCTAAAGTGAACGCATCCCACAGACCTTTTGTACGAGTATAAGCTAAACGAGCCATAATTATGAAATAATACTGGCACACAGTCAGGTGGCAAATACGAACAACAAACAGCAATATAAACTGCGACTTTATAGCTACATCAGAGAACATAGAGGATTATCTTGAGTGTACACTGACTGATGGTTTTCTCCTTATTGACATCCACAATTTGCAACGATAAGCCGTTGATCTATAACTTTTTCTCTATCAATCCTCAACGCAGCATTAAAACTTAAAACGTTAACTTTTACTTCCCTATAATTCAAGAGTAATTCTTGAATTAACGAACATCCCCGTAAAGGCCTAATGTCTTTCATAAACTTTGCTCTGTTTGAGAGTAAAGTAAGTATCAAGTTCATCGATTGCAATCTGGAAGACGTCTGCTCCATCTGTGGCAGATACATCAGGAATATTATAAAATATTTGTTGCAGTTCTAAACCGCCAAAATCCATTAAGCTTGCCCTTTTCTTCTTGCACTTACAATACCAGAAACATCGAGATAAATAACGTCTGGCTCCAACCGAAGGTTCTCCTTCGCAGTCGAACTTCTCAAGCATCAGTTACGACATGTTAATGTTATATATGGAACCAGCCAGTTTATTGTTAGTTCAATATCAATTTAATGATCAGAAATATCTGCTCTTTTATCACGTCAATTTAATGTCCATTATACCAATATATATAATGCTGTTGAGGATATATTATTTCCTCTGAATAATGTCAAACGTTGTCAATTGAATGACCAGCTATGCTGCTTCTATCTCATTATGTTGATATCAATTAAATGATCAGTATTAATGTATAAGTATACTGCTTTACGAAAATGCAAAATAACTTTGTCATTTCTTTTGTGTCAATTGAATGACCAGCTATGCTGCTTCTATCTCATTACAATGTTGATATCAATTAAATGATCAGTATTAATGTATAAGTATACTGCTTTACGAAAATGCAAAATAACTTTGTCATTTCTTTTGTGTCAATTGAATGACCAGCTATGCTGCTTCAATTTCTTTTGTGTCAATTAAATGACCAGGCACTAAGCCAGCTTACTTGCTTGATTGTGTTTGAAATTAATTCAAAATAACCACCAATCAAACACCTCTGCCTTTCTCTTCGAGAAATATAAGAATGATGTTTTGTCAAAGTAACAGAATCACACATCTTCCAACTTAACGTAGCCGGCGGAATCTAAAAAGTTACTTGTTAGGTACACCTCTGCCTTACCCTTCGAGGATCACGAGGCGTGACGTTATAAAATCCATATTGTTGTAAAATCCACTACTCACTTTTTGTTTTTTTTTTTAAGGAAACAATTAACTCCGCCCCTAAGATGACCCACTGACCCAATTATGATCACTTTAGCAATAGTTACTAATTACTAATAAAATAACCAAGTTAATCGTTCTTAAAACGTGTTATCAGTGCTGGTGCGTTCCAATGTAATGAATCATAGCACATCTCAGCGTAAACAAGTGAGTTATTTTATAAGGCTATGTTGTCGCCTCCGTTATTTATGAAATTATTTCGAATATTCGAATCATAACGGTTGTTTAGTAATTCAAATAACTTAATAGTCTAAAATATAATAATTTAAGGTAAATAAGTTATTTTGGTAAATGTATATGAGACTAAACTAAAAGTGTTGTGTAAACGCACTTTCTAATATTTCTCTACACCATACTAATTATTATTTCACTGCAGGCACCACTATCTTTTTTTTTTACGTTTTATTGATTTATCCTCGTCGCCAAATGTAGTGGCTACTCTATAATCTGGTGTTTGGCTCGGCAACGCACCACCACGTGCTTACGGCTTGACGTTCGGACAACGACTGACTCCCACTCAGCCCGCGCCTTGTGACGTAATCGCTCGAGACAAATCATAAGTTTATCTACATACACTACAGGTATTATAGCCGTTTAACGCAAAAATAAAATCTGTCAGTGGTCATTGATGAATAATGTTATTCAGCCAGTGACCGCCTTGTGGTCTGATGGTCGCAAGCGCGATTGCTGAGCATGAGGACCTGGGTTCGATTCCCGTATCGGGCCACGGAGTCCTAGATTTGTGCCCGGGTGATGGCAATAGGCTCGCCCCTATTATAGTTAAACATAACTGGCGAAATGTGGGTGTACTTCGTCACACACCACATTTCCATGTTCATCAAAACATTATTTCTATGAGGCAACGGTTGCAAACACTTGATATCTGTAGACAACGTGTAACGAGTTATAATGAGGATTCCAAAGACTGCAAGTGATCGTAGCTGATAACCATCTATTGTCTGAGGTCCACCTTCACAAACAACACCAACTAAACCAAATAGCTGTTTTGTGTCGAAAAAAAACTGGCCAAAAGTGGGTCAGAGTCGCACACCGAGGGTTTCGTACAAACTTGCGACATGAACAGTCATATCTTTTGACTGTTTGACTTAAGCCTACGGACGGTAGTATTTTGACATAAGTTCTATGGGACTTATGTCAAAATCCTACTATCCATAAGCAAAACGAGTCGTTTTTGTTTATTGGAACGGGGCTTTATAGGGGAATGATGATTTTACAGCACAAAAGGACTACCGAGTTGAGAATACGGTTTACCACCACGCTTTTCCGAAATCATAATCCATAGACAACAGACAGACAGACGGACAACATATTGGTCCAAAAAGGGTTCCGGTATTTCCTTTTGAGGACCGCAACCTGAAAAATTAAATCAAATGGAATGTACTGGATATATGGACACTATGAGATCCTGGATCCAATCCCTAGGTAGGGTTGAGTGAGAGAACATCAGGCCAACCCAGCCGCCGCGGGAGACGCCCAGGGCGCCGGGCGCCGCGAGACGACTACCGGCCACCGTAGTTGCGGGCCTGTGGACGGCTGAGCAATGGATAGCTCACCGTCCGTCCGTCTATTGACGACAGGCCGTGTCGACGGCGCGTTCGTGTTTCACGCGCGCCTCAAAGAGAGTCAGCAAAGCAGAGGGGCTTGCCAGAGCCTCCGCCTGCCGGGGTTGCGGGTTGTTCGAAAGAGATACCGCGGCCTCGGAACGTAAAGGGCAATAAAAGGAACATGGGTGGGTTTTAGTCAGTACAAGTCTGACATGCCCTCCCGCTCCGCCCAGAGCGGGGGAAGTCATTGGATGATTTCCCACCCAAAAACAAATAATCCCTAGGTAGGGTGACGTGTTTTCTGAGTTTTCTACAAAAAAAATCTCAGTGACTTAAAAATAACTGGCGAAATGTAGGTATACTAGACACATCTCTACAAAATACCTTCGGGTTTACAGGCATGATATTGTATGTTATTTTATAAATTGAACGATGCGGATAAAAAAAACTCTTCTTGATTTGTTTTATAATATGACATCTATAAGCCAGCCACTACCACTCTATTAAACTCGATTACATAATACGATAGATTAAACGCAATATCAATCAGTAATCCTAAAAGGATTGTTCACTAATCGGATTACCAGATATGATCCCCTTGACATCGCTCATATACTTCTGTCAATGGTTGTCTTTAGATGGTTGACATGTACTATATAACTAGAACTATAACTATAGGTACAATAGGTTAGGTAAGGTAGGGTAAATGTACACTGTCACTTACAGGATATCGTCCGTGATTTCCCGAATAATTATTTTCTGAATATCATGATAAAAGAAATTCGCTTTAAGAAGATATCTCAGTTATGAATTGGATTGTACAAGGGTTTTTTGGCGTGATAAAATGATGTTTATTTTGTTTAAGTAGGATTTTACAGATACTTTTTTTTTAATTGATGAGGCCTGCGGTGTTTCATACCTGTTTCCTACTCTGAGAAGAAACAGCCGAAGTAAACTCAGCGGTCATGGTCTTTTTTAAGGTCCAGACATAAATCTTGGTTAAGTTAGATGAATACTATGCAAGTGCCTGAAATGGTTTTTTTAAGAAAACTCCACACAGATTTGAGTGGACCTGTTCAGTCAGTGCAAGCATTTGTCAGTTATCGTGTGACCAAAATTGGAAATATAACCGCCATTTTGTTTTATTTTCTGTACATTTTTCTAGCAGTACTTGTGCTATTTTTTAGGTTCAAATCTATTCCGGTTTTAAATCCTTCGATTATTTCTTAAGCAAAACAAAAATAAATCCCTAAAAAAGGTTGAAAGTGGCAAAACAAACTCCTCAGTAAGATGTCCCTATCGAGTCTCAGGAAAGGAGTTTTTGATATATTTTCCTTTTTGCCGCAGGCTTCAGGCCGCAGTGAACCAAACAAAGGCTATACGGAAGAAAAGATAAAAACAAAACTATTGGATATAATATGAAAATGGATTTTCAGAGAACCAGATTTTGTCGTATTTCTATCGCTTATCCGTTTGGATGTGACGATGTCAAATTTTTTACCATGTTTATGGTAAAAATTTTGACATCGTCACAGTAATGACTAAAGTTGAATGTTTCAGTATTCTTTTTCTAATTTTTAATTAAGAAGAACTATTTTTTACGCCGTAAATGACAAAACATGTTGAACCAGCAATTTTAAACTCTCTCCATCCATATGTGCAAATCCGATGTATCATGTTGCACATGTATATGCAAATAAATTCATCTTTATCTTGTAACGATTTAGAGTCTGTCCGAAAGATAAACAGTTACATAACCTTGACTACCCCAAAAATGTTTTATGCTCCTGCCGACCTTATTCGTAAGATTCTTCAGAAAAGTCAGATGCTTAGTATTCGCAACCGGCGTGCTTATATGAACTGATGTATTAACGAGGACGAAGGAAAACAAGTGTGCAAGGATTGCAAGAGTTGGCTTTCTTTGGTTCCTGCCTACCCCCTTGGGACCATGTGTGAGTTTATGTATGCATGCATGTTATAACCAAATATAAATCATGTTAAAAGTTATCATATCTCTTGCCCTTATCCTTACTAATATTATAAAAGCGAAAGCGAGTTTGTTTGTTTGTTTGTTACGTCTTCACGCTTACATGACTGAACCGATTTTGATGAATTTTGGTACAGAGATAGTTGGGACCCTGGAGACGGACATAGGCTAACTTTATTTGAAAAAAAGTGAGAAATGAGGGAGAAAGAGGGCAGAAAAAGGAAAACTTAGCTTTGCTATTACAAATCAATAAGGCGCAAAGGCAAAACTGCAGATAGCAGGTACCTGCAAATCAGGAAAGGGGAACTGTGTTACCCCAAATTAAACGCGAGCGAAGCCGCGGGCAAAAGCTTGTGTCATATAAAACCAAAATTTGTTCAAAGTCATTTATTCTCTTAAGCCCCGTTCCAATAAACAAAAACGAGTCGTTTTGCTTACGGATAGTAGGATAGGAGGGAAGAAAAAGGAAACTTAGCATTGCTATTACAATAATTCAGGCACTAGGGCAAAACTACAAGTAGCAGGTACCTGGAAATCAGGAAAGAGGAACTGTGTTACCCCGAATCAAACGCGAGCGAAGCCGCGGGCAAAAGCTAGTACCAAATAATTTGGAGTCAACGCAGCATATCTTCTTCTTCCATACTCCTCCTCCTCTTTTACTCGTCATTTCATCAGACACCTCCTTTCTTGCTATTCTCTCCTTCACACAAATCGTATTAAAAAGTAAAGTTGCAAAATACTGAGGTTCCTAACCTTTTTATTTTGCAACTATACGTAATTTAAATACAAGATGGCGTCGTTGAATTCTGTGCATGACCCAACCAAATGTTTACGACTCCTTCATGTTTGTGTTACAATGCATTTACCGCCGCGCCGCGCCGTGAAGATTTCATGCGGCGCTGGCGCTTATGCATACAACGAGATATAAACATGGTTATAGATATAGCCAAAGTGGATTATAACAGGGGAATACCGTAGCGGAGTTGAATACATTTTGAGAGACGGAAAATTATTTCAAGCGCTCTTATAAATCAGTGAGGAGAAGAATGAATTTTCGCTAAACTAGAATGAACTTTATGCGGTCCCGACACGACAAAATTTAATCAAAAATTTCATACGTACGGTCAACAGCAGGCTAAGATAACCATTTGCAGTTCAAAATTAGCGGTTATGCCTCCGACATAAAGGTGGCACAAAGTCCCGAGTAGATAGTCTGACATGCTTTAGTTGGTACTTACGTAGTGTTAAAAGTTATTTTTTTTTGCATTATAGGGTTTAGCATTTTTAACCTTTTGTCATAATAATTGCGAACTATTTTGTGTCGGGGGTGTTTTTAAATTTTTAATTTAATTTTTTATTTCTTGCTTTTTGAAGGAGCTCTTTATTTTTCATTCTTTCATTTAATTTCTTTTATGTTTCTTGCCATTTAAGGGTAAGTATGTGTTTTATTTTTAAATTTTGGTCATTCTTGATTTTCAGCAAAAATATAAATCGGTTTATCCGTTTCATTCCGGCATTCCACGGTTTCATCCGCCACATCCCATTTCCAGCATCAGGTCCTCGTCAATTAGAAATATGAAGAGAACTAGTCAAGATAAATTCAACGAGCCCAAACTCGATGGATTTACTAAGAAGGTAGACCAGGGTTACGTTTCCTACCTTCGAGCCCTATCGTCAGAGCAGCTCAGAGGTTCCAGATTTCCAGCATCAGGTCCTCGTCAATTAGAAACATAAAGAGAACTAGTTAAGACAAATCCAACGAGCCCAAACTCGATGGGTTTACTAAAAGGCAGTCCAGGATTACGTTTCCTACCTTCGAGCCCTATCACCAGACCAGCTCAGAGGTTCTAGATTTCCAGCATCAGGTCCTCGTCAATTAGAAACATAAAGAGAACTAGTTAAGACAAATTCAACGAGCCCAAACTCGATGGGTTTACTAAAAGGCAGTCCAGGGTTACGTCTCCTATCTTCGAGCCCTAACAGCAGACCAGCTCAGTGGTTCCAGAAGACATCAATGTTTCAAATGTCAGATCCTACATATGCTCGCAAGTAAACTGAGCGCGGAACATTCCTATCACACCTAACAAACGACCTGATGACCTTGAAGACCTGAACCGATTTCCACCAAACATAGCTAAGAACACTCTCGACTGATATACCTTTCAAACAAAAAAAACTGCATTAAAATCGGATCATCCGTTTGGGAGCTACGATGCCACAGACAGACACATACACATTTACACACACACATACACAGACACGTCAAACTTATAACACCCCGTCGTTTTAGCGTCGGGGGTTACTTTTGAAGTGAATTCTACATATATTATTTAACCACACACTTATAAGCAGAAAAAAACTTCTCTTTGGGGAAAAAAAGCAAGAAATTATTAAGTTAACTCAGACAATGTTACTGAAGTTTTCCAACTGTTGACAAGATTCTTTATTGACCATGAGTTTTCAACAACAAAGTAGATATAATGGAAAAACAAAATCTCTAGTTTTTATTACTTGTTACAATAACAGTTTTTTCCAATTAGTTCCTTTTTTCTTGTTGAAAAACACTATTGTCTACTAGAAAAAATGTCTTCAAACGAAGCAAAAATATCTTTAAATGTCTTCCGACGAGACTTCGAGCAGATCTCGTTTCGCGACCCCATTAAAAGTTTTGAACAAGATAAATACATTACTTTTACCTGGGCTTTAAGAAAATAAAGTGCGCGAATGAGGAGCTTTTCAAAAGTTAAAGTTTTTCTTTGGTATGTTGAGTCGAAGGAAACTTATTGGTTCAGCTTTAATGTTTTCCAATAGGGATTTACAGTTTTGCATATTACACTTTTTAAATATATATAACTAGCTTCCGCCCGCGATTTTGTCCATGTGGCATAGTTACTTTGGGCTAACGCTAACTTTAACCCGCGTGATGATCGAAAAAAAAATCTTTCTTTCCCCTTTTCTCAGCCTATATCCGTAAATTAAAGCACACTTTACAAACGTAAACGATATACTCGATTTATTGTCCCTTGAAACTGTGAAACAATCAACCCTCTAAGCATACGCTGTCATAAGATATGCCATTTAAGTCACAAGTTGGTACGGAACCCTTGGTCGGAGAGTATTTTTTTCTGATAAGCAATGTGGCAGTTGTACTTATTAATAATATAGTCCATTCACATGTATTTAACATCTGACAGCTGCAGTCAATTAGCAACTTTATTGCTAGGAGTGTAGGGCTCACTATCGTTTTGACAGACTTGACAGTGATTGCTAAGAGAGCAAGGATCATTGAGATTTTGACAGATTGGCTGTCACGTGACGCTTGTTCAATCTTCGGAATGTTCCGGGCTTAATGTTTGTAAACGCACCCGCGATACATGAGAAACTCATAGTGTGGTTCAAAGAAATATTTATGATACTTTGCATGTTCAATGTTTTTTTTTTGTACTTGTTGTAATTATTTATTTATTAAAACTTTATGCACAAGTAAAAACTGTACAAAGGCGGACTTAATGCCTTAGGCATTTTCTACCAGTCTACCTTAGGGTGATGCAGAGACAAAACACAGTAGGTGCGATAGCAGAAAAAAGGATATTATAAAATAAATATTTAAAAGAATAATAATATATCTATCTAATATATAAAATTTCCGTGTCACAATGTTAGTTACCGTACTCCTCCGAAACGGCTCGACCGATTCTTATGAAATTTTGGGTACATATTGGGTAGGTCTGAGAATCGGCTAACATCTATTTTTCATACCCCTAAACCTCAGCGGGTGAAACCGCTGGGCACAGCTAGTATACATATAGGTATAAATAACTATAAATATATATAAACATACATACAACAAAATTATGACTAATCCTTACTAATATTATAAAAGCGAAAGTGAGTTTGTTTGTTTATTTGTTTGTTTGTTTGTTTCCTCTTCACGCTTTAATGGCTAAACCGATTTTGATGAATTTTGGTACAGAGATAGTTGGGAACCAGGAGACGGACATAGGCTAATTTTTATTTAAAAAAAAGTGGGACATGAGGGAGAACGAGGGAAGAAAAGGGAAAACTTAGCGTTGCTATTACAAATCAATCAGGCGCAAGAGCAAAAACTGCAGGTCTGCTTGGTGTGTTATACCGAATTTAACGCGAGCGAAGCCGCGGGCGAAAGCTAGTAAATAATATTTTCTTTCTTTCACACATACGAATAGCGACTTTTAACGTATCATCATTATCTTGCCCATATTGGAATTTATTTGGGGTATCCGCAGCATACTTCTAGTAAAAATATGGTTAACTAGCTGGCGCCCGCGGCTGCGCCCGCGTGTTATCGGAAAAAAGTATCCTATGTGTTATTCCAGACTATAATCTACCTCTGTACCAAATTTCATCAAGATCCGTTTAGCCGTTGAAAAGTGCCGCAAGTGAAAGAGTAACAAACATCCATACATCCATCCATCTTCACAAACATTTCATTTCTTATATTAGTAGGATAAATCACACTGATATTGGTGAATAAATGGGAAAGTTTGTTTGTATGTGTGTTTGTTAGTCCTTTACGCTCAAACGGCTTCACGGATTTGAATGTTTTTTTTTTTTAAATGTCGTCAATATCTTGGATTTAACACATAGGTTACTTTTATTCTGCATTATACATTTTTTAAGAAGGTTGATTGAGAAGGTTGTTTACTAATAAACCGGACTATCCTAGAGTGACCTCGAAATTATTTGTAAGGCCCCATGCAGCCATGATAAAAGAATCCGACTAATATTATAAACGCGAAAGTTTGTATGGATGTTTGTTACTCTTTCACGCAAAAACTACTAAATGGATTTTAATGAAACTTTACAATAATATAGCTTACATATCAGAATAACACATAGGCTACAATACAATTCATAAAGATATCCTTACTAATATTATAAAAGCGAAAGTGAGTTCGTTTGTTTGTTATGTCTTCACGCCTAAATGGCTAAACCGATTTTGATGAATTTTGGTACAGAGATAATTGGGACCCTGGAGACGGACATAGGCTATATCATTTTAATAAAAGATTGAGATTTGAGGGAGAAAGAGTGATTAAAGGGGAAAACTTAGCATTGCTATTACAATAAATAAGGCGCAAAGGCAAACCTACAGGTAGCAGGTACCTGTATGTTTAATAAGGAAAGGGGACTGTGTTACCCCAAATTTAACGCGAGCGAAGCCGCGGGCAAAAGCTAGTATTCTATATTCTATCATCAAGCGAGTGAAACCGTGGGGCGCAGCTAGTAATATATAACATGTAATTAGTTACAATATAACCTCTGACCTTTATATACTTGATGACACGCTCACACGTTGTGTCCTAAAACTCTTATCAACACATCACAAAAAGAAATCTTTTTAAATCACTTCATTGTCACTTTTAACACATTTATTAACACTTCACACAAAATATAACTGATTTGTACTTTATTCACCAAAAATATCAGTTAATGTTTGTCCACATAACTTTTAAATTAATATTATTGTTTATTTTTAAAGACTGTTCGAGTGTTCGTACATACAAGCGGCGCGCACGCATGCTTCTCCGGTGCCAATAAATACAAACATATCCCTCGCCGTTTCAACACCCCACAATATATACTATTGTCCCTTTCTCACAAATGCCCATTATATTAAGACACATTTGTTGTTATTGAGCTGATACAACAAGGGGCCTTAAATTATTGGTTTATTAGTTTTGTTAGAAGAGTCTCTGCAACGATTGGACCAAGGGCAGGGGGTTCTTTGAATTAAAAGGTGGTGAACAAAGAAAATGAATGGTGTAGTAATATCTTTGTTACAACGCTACCTGATAAAATAAGGGCCCACGTTCAGAAATAACATGTATTCACTTACCAGAATTCAAAAGTGGAGCTCATAGCGAATTTTTGCAGCCGGGTTGAACTTTAGGTTACGCTACACTTGCCTAGGTTGGTCTGTAGGTGGTTGCCCACACGTTGCATACCAAGTTTCCTCCGTGCATCGGAAAGCATGTTAAGCTGTTGGTCTCTGTTGTCATCTTTGACAGTCGTTACGGATGGTCAGTGTCCCGAAAGTCTGACAACAAATCTTATCAAGGGATATCGGTATTACCCAGTACTAACTGGGTTGTGGAGGTCAGATAGGTAGACTTTCCATGTAAAATACTGATATTCAGCTGCATCTGGTTAGGTTGGAAGCCAACCTTCACATCACATGGATGGGAAAATGGCTTTTTTTGCAGATGAGAAATCATCAAATAACTTCCCCGTTCTGGGAGGAGCAGGGGGGAGTGTCAGACTTTTAAAAACTAAAAGGACCCTTGTTTCTTCTTTTGCCTTTTATGTTCCTGGCCCGCGGTATCTCTTTCGTACAACCCGCAACCCCGGCAATGGGAATAAGGCTAAGCATGATATTATGGTCATCGTTGGCCCGGTATTTAGACCAAAGAAAACTAAATAAGTCCTACCGTATCCATACGAATCACAACGCTTACGATAATGCGGCTAAAAGCTAGTCTTATATATAAAATTCTCGTGTCGCGATGTTTGTTACCAAACTCCTCCGAAACGACTGGAAAGAATTGTATAAAATTTTGTGTGCATATCAGGTAGAATTTACCAACATCTATTTTTCATACCCTTAAGTGATAAGGAGAACCTGAGCAGCGCGTGAAACCGCTGTGCAAAGCCAGTAAACAAATAAAATAATACCTTAAGTAGACCTTTTATACCCACGAGCAAACTTAAAGCCACTTAACTAGAACCTTGGTGTATAAATAGTTACTTACTTATAGGATGGAGGTCGTTCAACAAATCGCTGGTAATTTGTATGCTCTATTTAAAATGCGGTCGTCTTCACGAGCTTAATCTAGTGAAAGGTCTTGTAATTATCTGTGGCCACTTGGATGATTAGTCAGGAGAAGCTGGCTGGTTTTGTGTGTTCTTAAAATGATTTGGAGTGGAAGACTTTTCTTGTTTTTAAAAAAAAACGTGGCCTATACTAGAAATTTCTCCTGTATCATGGGTGCTTTAAACTCGCATACACAAACAACCAGACCCGAAACAACTACCTGTAGATCATACAAATAATTGTTCCGTGCGGGGATCGAAACCGCAGCGCAGCAGTCGGTCGCTCAACAACTGCGCCAACCGTGCCGTCGATTTCAGAGCGAGCAAGATAGTTTTGTTTTTCGGTGTGATATCATTACATAATTTCCGACACTCTAAGCTGTAAGACTGTCTATAACACATCCATGTTCCTTTTTTTGCACTTTGTGTTCCCGGGCCGCGGTATCTCTTTAGAACAACCTGTAGGTCCAGCAGGCAGTGACCCTGGCAGGCCCCTGTATTTCACCGACTTTTTGCCAATAGAGTTGTACTAATTAACACTAACTGCAATATAACTCTAAAGGCGGTTTCAGATTAGCGTATCTTTGGTTTGCGTAAGCGCGTTTAATCGCGCCTTTTTGTTCACGCGTAACTCGTAAGAGCGTTGACGCGCTTACAAGCTCGTATTAGCGTGACTTATGTGAGACGCTTCCAAGCGCGCTCTTATCACTACTCAGGATCACGCGCGTACGCAGTACGGCGTTATACAAAAAAAAAACACTGATATTTACAGGGTGGAAAAATAAGTCGGGACCTGGAGGGAAACTACCTTAAATTCTTAAGTTGGCTCATTTTACAAAAAGAGACATTCCGTTATTTTTTTAAAAGAAACAAAATTGCATTCAATGATTTTCTAAAACGCGTTTGCCTTGCCGGGGACTCGAACTAACTAAAATTAAAAGAATTATTAATTCCGACTAAATCTGCCTTTGTTGTTGCACTGTCAGATTAAAAGATTGAATGCACTGATTCTGCATCACTCTTCGGAGGAGGGGGGGACCCGTAGCCCATACCAGGGGATAGGGCCCTACTCTCGCTCCCCGGCCTATTGTAGCCCGGGGGGTGGATGACGGCTTTCCACCATCAAGTCGAAATAGATTTATTTGAAGAACTAAATTCACTTTACAAGTCAATCTTACAACAAAATGATCTTATTGGACGAATGAATGTTCTAGAATGACGTGAAGCAGAAGTGATCATGCGAACATCCATTCACGAGTTAATTGGACGTGTTTGTTGACCGCTGCTGTATTTAGATCAAAGGCCTGTCCTTTTCCTGAGCAAACAAGGCTGCCACGTAGGGTATGTATCGGGAAACTACTACGTTGGTCTCACGATCGCAAGCACGACTGCGGAGCACAGGGTTCTGGGTTCAATTCGAAGGTCGGGCTTTTAGCCCGTGATATTATTGGGGTTTTCGATCAACAAACAAAAGTACGATTTAAGAAGTATCTTTTGTTACGCAGTTCGTGTTATCTATGTGCCATAACTGAAAGATTTTTGGAACGGAGTTCTTTATCGCGCGTTGCGAAATTGGGAAGGAAGGTTAGACGGAAAGAATCAAGACTAAAAGTTGTAACGACACTTTTCGCTATAAGTAGTTGTAAGCCGTGCGGCGTGCGCGTGTTTCTCTCTCTCTCTCTCTCTCATAGAAAGCAAGCCAGTTATTTTCGTTTCGTCATTCTATTTCGCATTGAACAAATGGTGGTGTCGCGACGATTATTTTTGTTGAGTGTATACAGGTTTTTTGTACATAATAAATAATAACTTCGTTCCATCCGGGTGTTCCTTGACACCTCTTAACTTTGTTTTTTTTTTTATCGATAACACATTTTCTTTTAAAGCAATCAACATTGCACCGACAAAGTGCTTTAAAAGTACTAGTTCGCTTTTCTAAAGTCCTTTACAAATTGAATTTATTGACAAATACAGTCCGTATTCAGTACACTCTAATAATATTTGCAACTCTATGGTTGTAACATTCTGTTTGCTAAGTTGCGAGCGTGGCAATTGCATTGACATAAGAGTAACCGAACCAATGGCGGCGTTGAGAATTAGATAATCCTACTAATATTATGAATGTGAAAGTTTGTGAGGTTGTTTGGATGTATAGATGTTTGTATATATGGATTTATGGATGGATGTTTGTTACATTTTCACGCAAAAATTGCTGATCGGATTTCCAAGAAATTTGGCAAACAAATAGTTTATAGCCTTGTTTAACACATAGGAACCTGTTTATATTACATAGAACAATTACCAAAGTAAGTTTATCATAGTAACTCAAAATACATTTTTAAACATACAATAACGTCTAATAAGAATAAAAATGCATACAATTATTGTTTGTTACCGTTTTCAAATCTGTTATAGTAGCAACCCTGATAGCACAAGAGCGCAACCTTATTGATTCTGATGAACCATAGACGTACCGGACCGCATGAATGGAAAGAGGGACGCTGGCAAACCTCTTCTTGTGTGAATGTAAATGCTTACTTACGGATGAAGGCATTGATGTTCTAGTATTGTTTTAATATGGCTTACCTGAAAAAAGAAAATAGAATAGTATGATAATGGAAATTATTGGTAGTTACGCTAACTAGGGCGGATTTCACCAATAAAACTACATCTGCTTTCCATCTCAGGTTTAACGTTCGAGAGATGGCGGTTAACAACACAACTTAGAATTTTATAATCTTATCCTTACTAATATTATAAAAGCGCCTCCTCACGCTTTAATGGCTAAACCGATTTTGATGAATTTTGGTACAGAGATAGTTGGGAACCAGGAGACGGACATAGGCAATTTTTTTTAAAAAGCGCGGGATATGAGGGAAAAGAGGAAAGAAACGGGAAAACTTAGCGTTGCTATTACAAATCAATAAGGCGCTACCGAATTTAACGCGAGCGAAGCCGCGGGCAAAAGCTAGTATTAATAATAAATGTACAACGAATGCAACTATTAGTAATGTACTTGTCGCAGAATCAACAAAGAGAAATGATTGGAATCGTTATTTTAGAACAACGCCATCTATTATCGGTTGTCGGAAACGTCAAGCAGTAGGCTTGGGTGAGGTCGGTACGGTGTGGCAAGTCTGGTTTGATAGCTGTCAGTTGTCATTTGTGGGCATTGGAGGAATGAGATTGAAGAGACGTTAGTTTTTGGATGGACACGAGCGTGAGAGGTCGTTTTGCCAGCCTGTACCGAACTTACCGCGTTCCTGATTTAAATCTGTATCGATCATTAGCATCTTTAGTTATTTTGTTTTATTGATTTTGTGAAAGGACAATACAAGTGTAAACAAAAGTTTTGCGAGTATGATTTCGTGTCCTCCGCCATGATGTCTCGAACATCCCACGACGCATCTCCGTCATACTTAACTTGCGCTCCAATAAGTCGCATTACTTTGTGTAAAGATTGTAGTTATAGTGTAGTGTTAGTGTGTGTGATTGTAGTTTAAACTACGGATCTTGATCCGTTCAACCGTTTTGACGTGAAAGAGTAACAAACATCCATACATCCATCCATCCTCACAAACATTCGCATTCATAATATTATATTAGGACATGATATACGTATAAAGTTAGTTCTAAGACTATTTGTGCTGTTTCTAATACAGTGTTCTTTACGAACTTGCTATGTTATAAAATCATCAACAATAATATCAGTCCAAAATGTTTATAAAGGTTAGTTAGCCTAAAAAGTAGTTACATTTAAGGTTGTTAACAATAAGATCTTATTGAATGCAATTTCAAATATTAATGCAATAAAGACGATCAAAGTCAATTTCTTCTTTGTTTTCGGATGCTAAATCATCAAATATCTTCCCCCGCTCTGGGCGGAGCAGGCAGGAGTGTCAGGCTTTTACTGACTAAAACCCATCCATGTTCGTTCTTTTACCCTTTGTGTTCCGAGGCTGCGGTATCTCTTTCGCACAACCCGCATTCTATCAATATCGCCTTAAGGTGTGTATGGACACTGGACAGCCCGTACATTGGTACTTGTAGTCAGTTACGTGTTGCCCTCGAACGCCATGTCTATAGTTGCAGCTACGCGCACACTCTTGGAGAACGTCATAGCGTTCCAGAGGGTTGCTATTGAGGTGCGGAACCCCAAAAAGAACGAAAACGCTTTCAATAGAGAGCGCTTAATATTCTTGCCAAATTTGACTGCAAATTGGATGCGTTGGATGGAGATTGGGCCTCGAATGCTGTCGCAAAAATGTATTTTTAGTTTTGATAGGACCCCTGACCAAAACCAGTTCACGCAATCTGTCATTTTATGGGAAATCTATCAAAACTGAGGTCATGTTATACTGGAAATGTATAGCTTGTTGTGTCGCCGTGTATATTGGCTCTTTGAAGGTTTTAAACATCTATTTTACCGGTAGGTTTGAAAACAAAGGAAGGCTCGTAATAAAAAGTAATTGTGGAAGAAAAACATACAAAGAAAGAAGAAAAAAAACCGGCCAAGAGCGTGTCGGTACACGCTCAGTGTAGGGTTCCGTAGTTTCCCGTCCGTCACAATAAGTGTTCCCACTTATGAGTTTAAAGGTGGAGGAACGTGCAATGTTGCACGTTCCGCGGTAGGCGCTCCAACAGTTTTTGTACAAAAAAGACAAAAAGTTGTACAAAATACAACTTTTTGTCTTTTTTGTACAAAAAATGTTGTGTCAATCAAGTTCAAAATGATTTTCCTAGAAAGTCCTTATAAAGTTCTACTTTTCAGATTTTTTTCATATTTTCTAAACTTATGGTTCAAAAGTTAGAGGGGGGGGGACACATTGTTTTTTACTTTTGGAGCGATTATTTCCGAAATTATAGACATTATCAAAAAATGATTTTAGTAAACCCCTATTCATTTTTAAATACCTTTCTAACAATATATCACACGTTAGGGTTGAAATTAAAAAAAAAATCACTTCCCACTTTACATATAGGGTGGCTACCCTAATAAAACATTTTTTTCCAATTTTTATTTTACCACTTTGTCGGCGTGATTGATATACATATTGGTACCAAATTTCAGCTTTCTAGTGCTAACGGTCACAGAGATTAAGCGAGGACGGACGGACGGACGGACGGACAGACAGACATGGCGAAACTATAAGGGTTCCTAGTTGACTACGGAACCCTAAAAAGATAAAGAGTATTAAGGTACTGCTTATTTCATAAATAAATCTTTTCCAGCAGACCTGCGGTAGGAGAAATTGACACGAATAAATAATAATATTAATCTTCAAGTTTGTCCAGCAACATTAACCTTTATCGTGATCTGGACCTCCAACCTACTTTAATAATTAATTAATTATGAACCACGACTAGAGGACTTGCCAGTGGCTCCATGTAAAATACTGGTATTCAGCTACATCCGGTAAGACTGGATATCCGGTGAGTCTGGCCCCAGCATAGTTTAGAAAAGGCTAGGAAGATGATGATGACTAGCGGAGCTGGCATTAGAATAGATCGGCTTTAGGGCAAGCGAACCTATACGAAGTCGCGGCTAAAAAAAAACGTTATTTCAATTACCTACATACTTATTACTTTATCAGACATGTTTTGGAGATCACCTTTTAAGCAATGAGATGCTTGTGTTAGGTGACTTCGCTCTTCTACTTATGCAATTGAAAACAAAATAAACAAAGTTAAAGAAAAATACATAAAAACAAAAGCAAAAATACAATAAGTAGCGCACTTGTGTGATATGAGTGTGGGTGAGTGAGTGTGTGTAATAGTTTGAGTGTATGTATTTAGATAGCACACGTATAGCTACAGTTTTTTTTTAATTTTAGTACTGGTCTTACTAATATTATAAATAAAAAAGTTTCTGTGGATGGATGTCTGTGACAATTTCACACAATACTCTTGTAGGTACTGATTTGAGTTTAATTTGGCACACAGATAGTGTCTAACCTGGATAAATTTTATCCTGGTGAAACGACCCTGTGGGACAACTACTGAACTTACTGGGCATGACCTAAGTCTTCAAAAAACCTAATACCTACTGCCTTATATTTAAGGGGTCTTCAATTCAAGGCATTATGAATGAAAAGCAAACTTGTTGCCGATAGGAACGTTCCGATATTAATCCTCACGATTCGCTTCAGTCAAGACCCTCATTAATATTTAGGTAACTGGGAGAGGTTCTGCTTATAAAGACATAAAGAGATACCGTGGCCCCAGAACACAAAGGGCAAAAGAATGTTGCAACCCTGGCAAAATATTTTACTTAACATAGAAACTCTATTCATTTTTTTTCTAGAGTACTTAGTTCATATAAAACACTAGGTATCGTGCAGTCGACGCAGTATAAATCCAGCTGTAATTAGTTGACTTCCGCAAGCGCTGGTATTGCGTGCTGACCTTCGTTACTGCAGTGAAGGACACATCATGGAGGTGGCATATTACGAACATGATACAATGCAGAAGAGTTAATGTGCGCCCTGCAGTTTCACACGAGTGGACCCGGATAAAGTAGCCTATGTGTTAATCTAGGTTATAAAGTATCTGTATGCAAAATTTCACCTAAATCCATTCTGTAGTTTTTGCGTGAAAGAGTAATAAATATCCATCCATCCATCATCATAAACTTTCGCATTTATAAAAGCTGTTTTTAGAAAAGATTTTTTGCTTTTAATTTATTTTTTAGTAGAATAATGCCAAATTATTTTGCAAGTTACTCTCAATAAGCCCTTTCATTTGATACTCAATATGAGTATCAAATGAAAGGGCTTATTGTAGACCAGCTTTAAAAATAACTTCATCTTGGATGGTCCGCCATATTGGATTTAGAATGACGTCACATAACAAATAATCGTGCATTGTCAATACAAAATTTCAGCTCAATCGGTTGAAGATATCTACTTACTTTAAAATTGAATTTAAGGAATCCACCGTAACATACATACAATGCAAGTTATATAAAAGCTTTTAATAATAATATTAGTAAGATATATCACTATGGTTTAGGATACAGTCGTTATGTTTTGTTCACTTTGTTGTATTTGTTTAGGTATAATTAATTAACATTCTATAAAAACCACAACATTTGTACAGTCCAACACAACAGTGTATTGAATAAAACATACTACTACGTGCTACTCAACCAACGTGTACAATGCAAGATTTAGTGTACCTATCGCCAGTTCTATATACCGACAGATTCTGTGCTGAGTAATAAATCTATAATTCTCTGTTCGGTCAGTGGTGAACCGTTGGGTATTGTAGGGGCTATTGTTTCTATCCAACACAGAGGTATATTGGTATATAATTTAGTTATTGGTTTCGAAGGTACACATGACGGCACATCAACCAACACAAAACCATTTTAACCTGATCTCTCTACTCATCATCTGCCTAGCCTTTTCCCAACTATGTTGGGGTCGGCTTCCAGTCTAACCGGATGCAGCTGAATATCAGTATTTTACATGGAGCGACTGCCTATCTGACCTCCACAACCCAGTTAATACTGGGTAATACGATACCCCTTGGTAAGACTGGTTGTCAGACTTTCGGAACACTGACTACCTGTAACGACTGTCTAAGATCTACAAATGACAGCCGGGACCAACGGCTTAACGTGCTTTCCGAGGCACGGAGGAAACTCGGTATGTAACGGGTGGTCACCCATCCACAGACCAACCTAGGCAAGCGCGGCTTAACCTAAAGATCGACCCGAGCGGCTATTATTTATTTAGCCACGACCTGATCTCTCTACTACGGTGTGCCAATCGTAGTAGAGAGATCAGGTTATAATAGTTTAGAATAGGTTGACCTGCTGTCGTGTGTACATCGATATATTTTCTTGAATACGGAGTTACATTGTCGCTAAATAATATATTCCTTGATTTTTTCATGAATCGGGTATAAGTTCCTTTGGAAAAATTGTTGGATTTACCAAAAAGGTTTACCTTTTTAAAGGATCCAGGTATCACAATCGCCAACTTTTAAATCTAGCCAAATGCCAAGTATCTAGGCCAATTATATTTTGTGGTGTATCTTCTAAGGAAGGAATAAAGTGTGGTTAGATGGGAGAGAACCTCAAACCAACCCAGCCGCTGCGGGAGACGCTCCGGGTGTCACGCGCCGCGAGACGACTCCCGGCCACCGTAGATGCGGGCCTGTTGACGGTGAGCAATGGGTAGCTCACCGTCCGCCCTTCGAAAGAGATACCGCAACCCAGGAACATAAAGGACAATAGAAGGAACATGGGTGGGTTTAGTCAGTACAAGTCTGACACCCCCTCTCGCTCCGCCCAGAGCGGGGGAAGTTATTTGATGACTAACCATCCGCAAAAAAAGGGCGAACACGTGCCATTTGGTTTAACTAAGGATACTTTGACACCCGCTGTGGTGTGTCAGAAACTAACGCTTCCGAAAGGGAAATAAATTCATGAAGTCCCGGATATAACACCGGAAATCCGATCCGGAATTCCCAACAAGAGCGGCCGGATAATACAGCCCGGTATCGTTACGGTAATGATTGGCAAGTAATGCATGAACATACTAGCTTTTGCCGGCGGCTTCACTCGCGACCAATTTTCTGCCCCTTATCTCACTTTTTTTTTTAATTAGCCTATGTCTGTCTCCAGGGTCCTAACTATGTCTGTACCAAAATTCATCAAAATCGGTTTTGCCATTTAGACGGGAAGACGTAACAAACAAACTCACTTTCGCTTTTATAATATTAAGTAAGGATTATACACCACGTTTGAATTTCTCAAAAGTGAGGCAGATTATATTCTGAAAGAGCTGGCATGTTTGACTCAAAGTTTGATTCGCTTCCTGAGAAACTCATCAATACGTCATATGCTTTTTTTGCGAATGGGTAATCATTAAATAACATCCCCCGCTTTGGGTGGAGTGGGGTGTGTCAGACTTGTACTGACTAAAACCCACCCATGTTCCTTCTATTGCCCTTAATGTTCCGGAGCCGCGGTATCTCTTTCGAACAACCCGCAACCCCGGCAGGCGGTGGCCCTGGCAAGCCCCTCTGATGACTTACCATCCACAAAAAAATCTATTGCTATCAAACCATCGCTAAATCAGACTGCTACTGAGTAATTCCTGGCGGAAACATACGTACTTTTCGTGCTAAACGGTATCGCTTGCAAACTGCTTGATTTAGCCTCTCTTAAAGTTTTTTTTTACCAATTACATTTTTAAGGCAACAAAAAAAAATAGTTGGCGAAAGGCTAGACAGATAATGAGTCCATTTCGAAGGCCAAGAAAATTTTATTTTACATTTAGCAAATGATAAGCCTATGCGAATGAAAACATCTGGCAAATTTGGCATAAGTAACAAATGACTTGGCTTACTTTGGCATTTTGCCAACTGGGGCGAGGACGTAATTTTAAATGTTTAACCACTTGCTAAAGTACCTGAACTTGACAGTTTTTTTTCTGGACTGGTTGGTTAAGCATGTTTCTGTTTTTAAGGCACTTCAAGCCTTTTTAACTAAATTAGATTTAAACAATGAGAAGAGAATGACGAAAAGGGCAAAAGAGAGAAATGTGAATGTTTGGAAAATGGTATTTGTTGGTGTTTAGATAAACGGCATTGATTGATAGATAAAGTTAAAGTTATTATTTTACGTTTTTTTTTTAAATACATATTTATTCATATATATCCTATCCTGAGCTAGGTATACAAAAAAAACAGCTGTTTCTTACAAAACTGCAATACAGATGCAACCTATACCATCAAAATGTACAGAACACTTTTTTGTCTGTCTGTCTGCCTGTCTGTCAAGACCCTTTATCGATATGCTCAATGGTTCTCTTGTGTTGTGAAAATATCAACCTTCGAAGTCTACGCAGCCAAAAGATGTGGCCATTCATGTCGCAATTTTGTACAGAACCCTTTTTTTTTCTGGTGGGAAATCATCAAATAACTTCCCCCGCTCTGGGCGGAGCGGGGGGGCATGTCAGACTTGTACTGACTAAAACCCACCCATGTTCTTTCTATTGCCTTTTATGTACCGGGGCCGCGGTATCTCTTTCGAACAACCCGCAACCCCGGCAGGCGGTGGCCCTGGCAAGCCCCTCTGCTTCCCTCTGCAACCCTCAGTGTGCGAGTCTGACTCGCCATTGGCCGGTTTTTTTTTTATAATTACCGACTATTTGTCTTTTATGTGAACGAGGTCAGAATGATGTACTGAATTCGAGGTAAACGTTTTCGCGTCGGTGTCCTTTCCACTGTGTATTACAGTCCGTACCAACAGGTATCTAGTTAAATATTAATATCCGCCATCTTTTTTTGAAGTCGGTTAAAAAGAAATATAACGCTACACTGCAAACATGTTTTAAAAACAGCCTGTCACCGTAACAAAGAAAAATTTTAGTCACAAATTCTATACAATGTACAAAAATTAGTTCACCTCACAACCCTGATACGGCAACACGCACATACCAACTTTTGTATGTGCATAAATAAATAATTTAAAAAGGGGTCACTACTTGTTCGCGTGTCTGTACTACCTAGTCATCAAAATACCGCGAAACTTACCACTGAATAATAAATGGAGCTTTCTTTAAATAGTGTTCAAAATAGTCTCCTCTTATGGTCGACTAACCGAGTTTAAAAGAGTAACCATGGAGTTTCTTGCCGGTTCTTCTCCATAGGAAACGACCAACCCGAACCGTGCATTTTCTCGACGTTTTATAAGTGGCCATGTAGGCCTATGTGAAATAAAAATATTTTGATTTGATTTGACTTAGCGAGAAGCCACACTTATCTAAGAGAGTTAATGTGAACCTTATTTCCAGGGAATAAAACCGAAATTACCTTGATTCACTTCGATCAGTCCGGACGACGCAACTCGATACCGCGTTGGAATAAGATGGGGGACTTGTCTACATTTTTTTTTTTGAGTTACTACTTATAATAAGTAAACATTGATAGCTGTCTTACATTTAAATAGTTACCAGCGCAAGTTATCCCGATTTAAGTTGTTTATCAGTAAGTGACGATATGACACTTTATGGTATTACTAGCTTCCGCCCGCGACTTCGTCCGCGTGGCATAGTTACTTTAGGCTAACGCTAACTTTAACCAGTGAGATGATTGAAAAAAAAAATATGTCTCTCCCCTTTTTTAGTGTTGCCACATGCGCCTTTGTGTTGCCATGTAAAGTTCCTCAGTTTGGAATTTATAATTTTAATTGCGGTGATTTTTTGTGTCACCCAAAGAGGTTACCCAAAAATAGTTTCTATTTTCGATACGGAATCGAGAAATATAGCCTTCTTCCTGCTGGATGCAGGACAGAGATACTGCGATACTCATTCCCAGTTTGAGTAAAGTGTTACTGGGATTGTTCCGTTAAAAATTGGTACCGGCTGGTTCAAGTTGCTGAATCGCCCCCCATAACATGGGTCATAGTGAAATGCAGTTTGGGTACTAGAGAGTACCTATAGAAGTGACGTTTATATCAAATGTGTATTTTTAAATTGCTATAGCTCCTACTTACCAAGCACCTAGTTAAAAGTTATTACTGTTGGATTTGCAGCAATTTACTGCTACATGCAACCACGAAGGCGCATTTTACATCCAAGGTCGGGTTTAATCGATTTCTGTCGGAACACGAGTGTTTATAATGGTTATAAATCGGGATTATTATGGTTATACAATGGTCATTTATTTAGAGACTAAAAGAACTGTTTTTGAATATTTTTTTTTATTTTTAGGGTTTCGTAGCTCATAAGGAAAAACGGATTTCTTATAGGACCACTTTGTCCATCAGTCTATAATAGAATAGATTTTTTATTTTTTCTTAAAAAGGTTCTAAACATTCTTTGGTTCATGTCATATTATGTCAAATCAGATTTGTAACCTTTGTGAGAGCTGGAGTCTATAATGGGTTCGGGACCTGTATAACAGATCTCCAGGCTCTCACCCTCTTAAACAATAGTATTGAGTACTAATTTGAACACATCAAAGCCTTAAAAACTAGAAAAGGAAAATTTTAAAATTAAGCAACAAAATAATCTGCGAGTGTGTAGTGAATGGTGTGTGTGTGTGTGTGTTGTGTATGTGCGTGCATGTGCGAGAGAGTATATTTGTAAGAGTGAATGTAGGTGTGTGTAATGAAATGTGGTCTACTAATTTACTTTCAAATTTATTTTAAAACAGCTAGAATATTTTACGTCTTAGAATAATCCAAATCAAGAAGCCAATTCATTATTTTTGCTTTACATTTGGATTTGCCCAAGGGATATATGTTTAAGATTTTGTTAGTGCTATTATACACATGGCTGCTAAGGAAGCGGAAGAAGTCTGTCAAGACATTTTGTCTCGGCAACGCGTGGAGGTATTGAGTAGAATTAAAACCGTTTAGATACTCGAGTCTGTGGTCTTTTGGAGCCGAGAACATTTTTCACAGCCTTCTAAGTCTATGCAGTCGAAAGATATTATTTATGTTATGTTTTGTTTATGTTCCAAGTTTGTACGGAACGAAAGTAAGATTATTTACATAAACATGCATTTACATCACGTCAAACCCAATAAAGCTTTTCTCTACGCAGGAATTGAGCCCACTACCTCTTTCTCTTAGCATCATTTTAGATGGCAGGACTAACAGATCGTTCTATAGCTTCCAAACTACGAATTATTTTTCCAAACTACGAATTTCTCCTATATCGGGTTCATTTACAAACATTTAAACTCACATACACAAACAGCCAGACCCGGAACAACTATCTGTAGGCCATACAAATATTTGTTCCGTGCGGGGATCGAATTCGCAACACGCAGCTCAGCAGTTGATAGTTCAGCCACTGCGCCAACCGTGTCTTTAGGTTTCAAATTCTATACTTCGTTTTTTACCTACTTTAATAGGTAAGCACCTATATCCATTTTGATGTAGAACGGCTCTCTCCATCAAGCCCTTGACCAGCATATCGAGGGGCTCTTCAAATATTTATTAGGCTCTCAGGAATTAGACGAAGAGCTCGTCGAATCTCCATTTCATGTGTTGTAGACACATGAAATGGGTCATCTTAAGGGTTAGGTTGATGCTAGTAAATATGGTTAGAAATTCCAAGATTAAAAACGAAAAAGGAACCTTGTGAGCTTGACTTATGAGGTTGTTTTCTGCTTAACCGGTATGTCCTGTAGGTGCTTTGAGTAGGCGTCGTCGGTTCGTTCTCGCCGCATGGTGAGTTCAAACATATAAATTTCTTCAGAGGATCTCTTTAACGGTACCGATAAAACCGATCAGTGTTGTCAAGTGTGTAAAAAATATTTTTATTTCACATAGGCCTACATGGGCACTAGTGAATGGTCGAAAAATGGTGCACGGTCCGGGTTGATGGTTTCCTATGGAGAAGAACCGGCAATAAACTCCATGGTTACTCTTTTAAAATTATTTAGTTACTAGCTTTTGCCCGCGGCTTCGCTTGCGTTAAATTCGGGGTAGCACAGTTGCTCTTTCCTGATTTGCAGGTACCTGTAGTTTTTGCCCTTGCACCTTATTTATTGTTATAGCAATGCTAAGTTTTTCCTTTACTTCACTCTTTCTCCCTCATTTTGCATTTTTTTTTTAAATAAGTTAGCCTATCTCCGTCTCCATGGTCCCAACTATCTCTGTACCAAAACACATCAAAACCAGTTTAGCCATTTAGGCGTGAAGACGTAACAAACAAACAAATTCACTTTCGCTTTTATAATATTAGTAAGGATACAATGTTCTTGTTATAGCGTTATTATTATTACTTAAGTATGAGAAAACTTGGTCATACAACTACATGCATCATGGCCGAATAAAAACTCCTACCAAAAAACGGGCCAGCAAAACGGACTGGTATGTGAACGTACCGTCACATGATTTAATGTCTTCCTGCTGTTAATATCGGTGTCTGCCTAAGTAACGTAATAGGTAATCTTAATATCTTTTAAATTATACCGATATTAATTAAAAACGTATTAAAGTTCTAGAAGTTGACGTTACCTTTAATTGTATTATTAAATTGTCATTTCGTTAAAGGGAAAACCTACGGACGTCTGAAATTTCCTTAGATACAGATGTGTGACGCAGTAAACCAGTTCTAGACAATGAACAAAATGATAAAGGGACAGTTATTAAATACGTGAGAAGTACCTATATCTCGTAAAAACTGGGTGTCACATTGTGTTTAACCTTAATAGGCTTTTTTTGGGGTGGAAAATCATCAAATAACTTCCCCCGCTCTGGGCGGAGCGGGGGGGAGTCTCAGACTTGTACTGGCTAAATCCACCCATGTTCCTTCTATTGCCATTTACGTTCCGGGGCACAGGTATCTCTTTTGAACAAAACGCGACCCCGGCAGGCGGAGGCCCTGGCAGGCCCCTCTGCTTTGCTGACATCTCTTTGAGGTGCGCGTGAAACACTAACGCGCCGTCGACACGGCCTGTCGTCAATAGACGGACGGACGGTGAGCTACCCATTGCTCACCGTCCATAGGCCCGCATCTACGGTGACCGGGAGTTTTCTCGCGGCGCCCGACGACCGGGGCGTCTCCCGCGGTGACTGGGTTGGTTTGAGGTTCTCTCCCTTAAACGCCCAAGTTAATAGGCTTGTTTTGGGTTAACTCGTATTTAATAGGCCACTTTTGGATTAACTCGATCCAACGTCGACCTCAGTTGATAGGCTAATTTTGGCTTAGCTCGTCCTATCGTTAGGACAAGATCGGAGCCAAGAACAGAGAAGGCACTTTTAATTTAAAATAAAAAATGAGAGATAAGAATCAGCCTACCCACGTTTTACAGACTAAACAACAAGAAAGTATATTTAATAAAAAAACTGTTGTAGTTATAGTTTTTGAAACAATGAAGATTTTGCATAAAAAAGACTGTTACACACAAAATTATTTTCGTTTTGTTTGGATTTAAGTTTTTTTTTATATTGATTATATTTTCTTTTGCACTGCTGGAATTAGGTCCTCCCCTCTATAAGATAGCGATCCATAACCCACCAGTCTGCCCTGATACGTGTCGGTGGACGTCAGATGTCCTCGAATTTTGTTCAGACCGCTGAGATGACACACTTAAAAAATACATGCTTTTTTGTATTTTTTTTTGGTATGGGAAATTATCAAATAACTTCCCCCGCTCTGGGCGGAGCGGGGGGGAGTGGGGAGTGTCAGCCTTTTACTGACTAAAAACCCACCCATGTTCCTTCTATTGCCCTTTACGTTCCGGCGCCGCGGTATCTCTTTCGAACAACTCGCAACCCCGGCAGGCGGAGGCTCTGGCAAGCCCCTCTGCTTTGCTGACATCTCTTTGAGGCGCGCGTGAAACACAAACGCGCCGTCGACACGGCCTGTCGTCAATAGACGAACGGACGGTGAGCTACCCATTGCTCACCGTCAATAGGCCCGCATCTACTGTGGCCGGGAGTCGTCTCGCGGCGCCCGGCGCCCGGGGCGTTTACCGCGGCGGCGGCGGCGGCGTCATAAAATACATGCTTGGATCCATAATATGGAGGACAAACAGGTTCCTATCTCAGCAACCAGCAAAATTAATGGCCTATACTCTTTTCACTGTAGCAAGGTGCGGGTGACGTTAGTTCGATGAATCGTTTCTCTTCAATCTTTTTTACCGGGATTTACGATAGTGACTGCTATAGGCTTTACCCTGAATGTCATAGTCGTAAAGGACAACTCATCATAGCAATATATCCCATCACTAAACATGACTTTTCATCTACTGACACACGCACCATGCCACAGCGAAAACAGTACGGTTGTTCGTGGTGTTACAGTCGGTACGACGACGACACGGTTGGCGCAGTGGATGAGCGATCGACTGCTGCGCTGCATGTCGCGGGTTCGATTCCCGCACGGAACAAATATTTGTATGACCTACAGGTAGTTGTTTCGGGTCTGGCTGTTTGTGTATGTGAGTTTAAATGTTTGTAAACGCACCCACGATACAGGAGAACTTTCTAGTGTGGGACAACGTTTTTTCTAAAGATAAAAAGTATGTGGCTATCTACTCTGCTGGCTGCTGAGATGTGGATCACTTTGTTCTCGTACAGGGCTAATTTATTTCATGTAAGTAGTTTGGGAGCCAAGGGACCTCTCAGTTCACAATGTTGAAGATGTGAAATAAATAATGATTTAATTAAAATGAATTAAAACGTCATTTTACATTAATTTTTTTTTTACTTTACTTATAAAGAAAATAATATTTTATTTTACTTTTTTTTCTTTCAATTCCGTTATTGTTAAACTCCAAAAACACATAAAACTGCAAAAGATGAGTCGGCTAGTAAACCAATCGATTCTTCGATTCATAACTAGACAAAGGGTCATTCATTTAATTGTCAACTCAAAATAATACTTAAAACAATGGCAATACCACACTTTCTTTTCACAAAAAAACCTGAATACGTCATCCCACCAAATATGTCTTAAAACAGCCCTTATTGTCCCATCTCAAAATTCCACCCTGCATCATAGCTGTTGAGTAAGCTTAGTAGCTTAGTAGTATGACCCCGCCGGGACTGCCAATTCATAGGTTTGAACCCAAGTCTGTAAGGGTTCCCTCAAAAAGAAAATAAAAGAAATTCAAAGAGGCTCGCAACCCACAGGATCGCTTAGTTTTTAAGTTGTTTTGCCCTGGCTAGAGGCTTTAATGTCACACACAAGAATTGCTCGGTTAATTAAGCAGATGACAATCTAATAGATATAATTGCAAGATGCCATTCATATAAAAAAACTTCACAGGATCACTTTGTTCTCCATTTTGCTGTCTGTCAAGGCCCATAATCTTCCCATTCCGAGGTGGCCAGGCGTTTGAGTCAAAGATATGGCCGTTTATATCGCAACATTATATATGGAACCCTCGGTGCGCGAGGCCATCTCGCACTTGGAAGGTTTTTTCGGTTTCACATGTGTACCTATTGTATAATTCTCACAAAGAAACCTTTTGCAACTTGCAAAGACAAGAATACATTAACTGTACAATTGTATTTGTCACTAAATAACCTTACTGCTAAGGTGAATTGGCAAAGATTGAAAAAATATTAACTAACCAAAAGTTTTTTTTTCCATCCTCTTCCTATTCTTTACCCAACTATTTCGAGGTCGGCCAAAGAAATTCCTGATAGAAAAACACAGCAGAAGAAACTCGGTATGTTAATGCATTTTGAGTTACCTCTCATCGCTGGGCACCCAACCTCGGGCCGCCCTCAACAAGCACTACTTAACCTTCATGATGGACCAATGGGTTTCGAATTATTTAACCCCAATTAAATGTACCTAGTACCTACCACAAATTCCAAAGTATTTTCGTACATTTAGATCTAAACTGAGACAACTCAAAAAAGTAGATTTTCAGCACTTGAAAAAATCGTCATTTTGTATGGGAATTTATGAACTTAAAATTTATTTTATATCGTAAATAGGTTGTAAAGTTACTGTGGGTTAATTTTGCTTTGTTAGATAGTTGCGTATGATCACCGAGTCTTCCAATACAAGGATAACTAAAAATTCAAGATTTCTGAGTTGTCTCCGTTTTGATTCCTTCTCATTTATTGATCTGAATATAAATTCAATATTATTGTTTTTTTTTTTTTTTAAATTAATTATAAGTATCAATCTATCAAATTTATCCTTTGTTAATTATCTTATTGTTAATTATTTTATTATTATTATTTTAAATTTAAAGTTGTTGGTCATTTTGTTTTATACATGTACATGTCGACATATTGATGAAATGTGAACATTTGTTGATGTTAAATTGTTGTACGAATCTATGAAATATAAATGTAATTTATTTATGTGTGTCTAATGTAATTGTGTAATTTTTGTTAATTATTGTGTTTAAATTCAGATACAAATTACTTGTTAATGAATAAATGACTATGACTATGATGTAGGTGTACGTTATGTAAAGAAATCGCTACTAGTTTTGTAAACAGAGGTAGAAAAAATACCGATTCCATTCATTTGAACTGTCCTAAGTAAATTATATTATAATCTTTTCGATGACCTCATTGATAAAAGCAGGCACTGATAATACCAATACAGGCAAGCGTAGATAAAAATACGTATCATCTGTCATTCGTGCACAGTCGATCGAGGCAGGCGCACACGCGCACTTTTTTTTAATAAATCATTTTCTTTGTGTGTGTAGCCATGTTAGTGTACGCATTGTTTGTGGTTTCGCTTGCGTACGCGCATGGTTTAAAAGTGGGAACTACAGAAGGTATTGTGGAAGGTTTCAAGGCAACCGATGGAGATTATTTTGCTTTTCACGGTATACCTTACGCAGGACCAACTTCGGGAGTGAACCGGTATAAGGTGAGCAAAAACAAGAGCTTTTGATCGTTTAAGTACCTTAAGATTTGTATGAGAAGAAGGTTGAGTGTTGATCCTTGTGTTTGTCTTAAAATAAAGTGTTTTGGCAAATTCGCTGTACACGATTGTCGATGTTTGTTTACATATTATTTAGAGAACGTAATGACGGTGGTAATGGTACGATGTTGTTGCATGTTGGCAAGGATATGTCAGGTTAAGTGCCGCACAGATAACATAAAGGTTTTTTTTAATAAAATATAGTTAGTCAGCAACCAGTTTAGTTCCTCCAATCGGTGGAATCTTATTGCATAATGTGCATTTTTTAGGTGATTCAAAAACAGATAACAGTTTCTTTGGAACATTATTTAATCTGCTTCATATTTATGTTTTGTTTATTTCTGATAATAAACTGCTTGCTTTTCCTTTGTCAACACTTTTTTAACCATATGAATCAGTTGGATGGTCAATGATATTTCTTCTGCCGGCCTTCGTTCAAATTGGCTTTGAGCCAAGTTTTTTTTTCTCCCATTCTCCGCTGTCAGCCATGTTTATCATTCATTTCTCTCTCATTCATATAGTTCCTAAAACAATTCGTTCGCTTTTTTTATTAATTCTATCTTTTCACTCAAAAACACGTTATATAAATCCTACTATCACAAGTTTAAACAATAGATGTAATGTACATACTTATACTACCCACATGTTGTGTATTTTTGATTTATTTTCGGATGG
Organism: Ochropleura plecta; assembly: GCA_905475445.1. Classification (NCBI taxonomy): domain Eukaryota; kingdom Metazoa; phylum Arthropoda; class Insecta; order Lepidoptera; family Noctuidae; genus Ochropleura; species Ochropleura plecta. The sequence goes on along the minus strand of FR997740.1, from coordinate 4,905,651 downwards.
GAAATCATTAAACAACTTCCCCGCTCGGTTCCCCGAGTGTCAGACTTCTACTGACTAAAACCCATCCATATTCCTTCTTTTGCCCTTTGTGTATCTCTTTCGAACAACCCACATTCCTGGCAGAATTTAAGTCCTATGTATAACCATTATATACCTATATTTATAAGCACTGCGTTATTTTCATAAGTTGAACCAATAAATTAACACTAGTATTCAAAACAGCAACGTCCATTTTTTCCAAAACGTACTTACCTACAGTTGTTTCACAAAGAAAAATGGTACTATACCTAAATGATGTTTATTTTGCAAGCAGATTTTTACAAACACTTATACACGTCGTTTTTTTTTTTTTAAACAAAAACTAGATGATACTGATGTTTCTTACCCGACTACTCTGAAAAGAAACAGCCGAAACAAACTCAGAGGTCATAGTCTCTTTAAAGGTCCAGACAAAAATCTTGGTCAACTTACATGAGGACTATGCAGATTAGTGTTTGAAATAGACTTTTTAAGAAAGCACCACACGGATTGAGTGGACCTGTCCAGTCAGTGCAAGCATTTGTCATTTATTGTGTAGCTCCAATCATAACGCAAGGAGCTCAACGGCACGACAAAAACACCAAAAAAGAACATTTGTGTTTTTACAAGCCATAATCATACCAATGGCATAAAGGACCTAAGTACTTGTAATGACTCTTCAAGAAAACTTTAATAAGGGTATTGGTGAAAAACTATTATAAAGAGCTCGTGGCTCAAAATAATATCAGCCGCTCAGGTCGATGTTTAGGTTAAGCCGCGCTTGCCTAGGTTGGTCTGCGGATGGGTGACCAACCGTTTCATTCCGAGTTCCCTCCGTGTTTCACAAAGCACGATAACCTGTTGGTCCCGGTTGTCATTTGTAGATCTGAGACAGTAGTTACAGGTAGTCAGTGTCCCGAAAGTCTGACAACCACTTACCAAGAGGTATCGTATTACCCAGTACTAACTGGCTTGTGGATGTTAGATAGGCAACTGCCTATCTAAAGAAGCAACTGCTTCTTTGTGAAATACTGGTATTCAGCTGTATCTGGTAAGACTGGAAGCCGATCCCAACATAGTTGGAAAAAGGCTAGGCAGATGATGATGGTGAAAAACTATTATACTTACCAATATTATAAAAACGAAAGTGAGTTTATTTGTTACGTCTGCACGCCTAAATGGCCAAACCGATTTTAATGAATTTTGGTACAGAGCTTGTTGGGACCCTGGAGACGGACATAGGGGTAGAGAGAAAGAGAGGAGAAAAGGGGAGAGAAATATTTTTTTTCTTAAAGCTCCTAGAATGTTTTCGAATAAAGTTAAATTTATTTGATAGAAAACAAATATTTCATTAAATAAATTTAATTTTCGGTTCCATCGGTTATATCTGACGTAGCCCGGTTACGTATCTCTTTTGCTAACTAACTATACGTTTGTATGTGTGTACTTAGAACCTACCGATGCACCAAATCGTTAGTTCGATACAATTTCCATTAATTGAACACCAAACGTCTGCAACATTTTACACTGTATGCCCCTAGAAATAAGGTTTAAAACCATACGAAATTGTTAGGAGTATAGGTGTTTGTAACTAGACTAGTTGCCGTTAATTAATGTCCCTAGCTTTGATTTGTGTCAACGCAATTACGGTTGGGATAGCTTAAGGCGCTGTACAAAGCAAACACTTCGTAAAACGTCTAGATTTTCGTCGCAAAGTTAGCCGTATCTGTACATGCCACTAGCCAAAAAAAAAATACCGTGTATAGTTCAATACATAAAGTAAAGACTTAAACAAAATCAGTTTACAAAAGTGGTCTAGTACTACGAAAAAAAAAATGTATAAAAGACCACGAAAAAACAATTTTCGTCTCGAAATTCTCAATTTTTTCAGCGACACCATCATATTTTTTAAATCTATAACAAAGGAAATGATATATAGTATACTAAAGACATATCTAAAATTTTTCAAACACGAAACTGTATTTTTTTTATATTCAACTAGCTTTTGCCCGCGGCTTCGCTCGCGTTAAATTCGGTAGCGCCTTATTGATTTGTAATAGCAACGCTAAGTTTTCCCGTTTCTTCCCTCTTTCTCCCTCATATCGCACTCTTTTTAAAAAAAATAATAGCCTATGTCCGTCTCCTGGTTCCCAACTATCTCTGTACCAAAATTCATCAAAATCGGTTTAGCCATTAAAGCGTGAAGAGGTAACAAACAAACAAACAAACTCACTTTCGCTTTTATAATATTAGTAAGGATTAAAACTGCAAAATGACCTACATTTTGGCGGACATTATATTCAAATAAAATCAAACACCGAAATATTTTCGATTTATTTCTATTCTTTCGATGCAATACTGTCGTGTACTTGTGTCAGACCATGCCCAATATGCAGCTAGCCTCATTTCCGCGAATACCTAAGCGTGAAGAGCTTCATATTTGATTAAAATACCTGTATTTGTGAGAGCAGTGCGTATTCCGACTGATGTAGACTTTGCATTAGTCTAATTTAAGCTTGAATATCACCTCCTAAGTTCATTTGAAGCTGGTTCAAAGCGTCTTTAGACTGGTTTTCTTTTTAAGACGGGCCTGTTGGTCTAGTGGTTAGTGGCCCTGACTGCTGAGCCGGAGGTCGTGGGTTCGATTCCCACCCAGGACAAACTTTGTGTGATGAGCATGATTGTTTGTTCTGTGTCTGGGTGTGATTTATCTATAATATGTATGTATTTATAAATTATATAAGTATGTATATCAGTTGTTTGGTTACCATAACACAAGCTCTGCTTAGCTTGGGATCAGATAGCCGTGTGTGAGTTGTCCCAAGATATTTATTTTATTTAGATATTTATTTAAGTATGTTATCGGGACGACATTGTCCTCTCTTGTTAAAGTATGTTCTCTCTCGCTCTGGGTGAAGTGCGGTGCGGGGGAGTATCAGTTTTTCTGGCTAAACAACATGGGTACCTTCCTTCTTTTATCCTTTATGTTCCGGGCCCGCGGTATGTTAAAGTATGATAACAACTTACAAGAAAACCCGACTGACTGACTGGAAGAAAGTCCTCCTTTGTACAGTTTCTAGTTGTGCATAAAGTTTAACGAAAATAAAATCAAAGTTATTTATTTAAATTAGGCTGATAATAAGCAATTTTTTAACGTCATGTTTACACGAGACAGCCCTAAAACGCCCTACACTTTCTATTGGTGCTGGGAAGAAGAAGTGGCGGAACAAACTCCTCAGCAATACTAAATTGAAAAATTTATTAATTTAAGTCCTATTAATTAACTTAATTTAATTGTCTGTCAAATAAGAAGAACCAGATTTGTTTAAAGGAATATTTGTAAAACAAGGATACAAATAATCGTTTCTTCTCCATTTAACACAACGAAAGCTATCATACATTAAAATTTCTGTAATTTCATAAGTTCTCATAATATGACAGTGAAATAAAATATTTATTAGAAAGAACTAAACAAAATGCTGAGTCAGAATATCAAAAGGCACCACGTTGTTGTCTAAATCGACTACTCCATTAACGTAAATGACTTAAATGTAATAAAAAAACGCTTAGATAAACTAATGAGGTCTTTGTTTATCAGTCAATTCTTTCAATTAAACCCGTAGTTAAATGTTAAATTATTTAAATGGACAAAATTAATTTGATAATCTACTAATTTAATGGTTTTTCAGAACTGATAATTTTATCAGAAGTGGGAATATACAAAGCATTTTTAAACCCTCGTTCTTCTGTGCAGTGTTTTGAATCTATGTCAGAGAGTCAGACATGAGAGAGCGAACACATTCGGAGAGCAGAAAGGTTACCATGACATCTTATTGCAATACTTATTCCTGCGTGAGAAAGAGATGGTGCTAGACACCCTGTATAGCTCTGTCTCTTTCCCTCAGCGGAATAAGTTCTGCTTTAAGACGTCATGGTAGGGTGTCTTCTAATGGTTAAAATTTAATTTTACAGTATTGACACTACAATAACCCAGATTCTACTATCATAGAGTACCACGATAGAAACTGGTTAGTAACAAAATGACAAACATATTTAAAGGTGACCAATGTTTTTGGCTCTGATTGTATGATGCTGGATTTAAAACTCCTATTTCAATAATTGTCAACATCACATTTGTGCGAATTTGAGTCAAAACTAGATTTATAAAAGACTCACTTTGAAGTCGGTGGTAGTCACACTAAGATTATGTGTGTACGTTTGTTAGTCCTTCACGCTCAAATGGCTCAACCGATTTGGATAAAAAATGGTATGGCGTTTTTGTGGAACTGTCTCTTGTAATGTGACTTTCAAAAAGTGATGATTTTCAGCCTAATTTGGATTTTTTTTTTTTTTTTTTTTTTTTTTTTTTTTTTTTTTTTTTTAGGTTGGGCCACTCGCAGTTCAACTCGCTTGAGTTGTTAGACTGCTTAACCGGACTATCCTGTGTGACCTCAATAAATTAAGGCCCCCAGCCAGGGCTACAAAGACTACTAGTATGCTAAGTGCTCGCTCGCTAAGGGCACCCCCTGTGGGGTACGGACCTCGGCTTAGGGCGTCACTGAGGGAGGGCAACAAGGGTGGCTGGGTCGATTAATTAGGGACTTTAAGATTTACTGCTCAGCATCGCGGGCTGGCTTGTAGACCAAGGGACGGTTTCGTTACTGGGGGTTTCGCGACGGGCCTCGGCGGCGAGGTCGGAAAACGGATCGCGGTCTGTATTTGTGTTTGCGGATAGTACTAGTTTCCCTATTGCTTTCCTGCAGGATTGTGATGGGATCATCGGGTGTGATAAGGGTATGCCTTGGTCGGCGAATTTTCCCTATCCTGGTGGGAGTATAGTGGGTTGCCCCTACTATGAGACTGTTGGGGTGCCTTTCAGCAGCATCGAAGAAACGCTTCGTGAGGCGTTTCATCGTTTGGGCTATTGTCGGGATTTTAAGATCGACATGTAGTCGTTCATTCCTCAAGTACCAGGGAGCTCCCACGGCCTTTCGGAGAAAACGGTTTTGAAGGGTTTGCATCCTGTGGATTCGGGACGGGTTGACGTGCGCGAACACGGGGCACGCGTACGTCATGATTGGTCGAATGCACGCTATGTATATACGCAGCTTGCACTTCAGTGACAATTTGCTGCGTGCATTCAACAGGTAGTGGAGTCTGCCTAGAGCGAAAGCGGCGCGCGAACGTACCGTCTTTATGTGCTCTCCGAAGTTGAGGCGATTGTCCAGGATTACACCAAGGTATTTGGCTCGCTTCTCCCAAGGGATCGGCTTGCCGAACATGGTGATCGGATCGGGCCTAATTTGGATAAATGACTTTTAATTTTTATACCCGGATTAACACATAGGCTACTTTTTATTTCGGTCTACGTTGGTGAAACCACGGGGCGCAGCTAGTAAATAAAAATAAATTGGGTAAACGTTGTTGGTTTTGAGTTACTTTGCCGTATTATATCTATACCAATATTATAAAGAGGAAAGATTTTTTGTTTGTTTGTTTGTATCGAATAGGCTCCAAAACTACTGCACCGATTTTAACCATTTTATCCCTATACGAAGCCACATTATCAGGAAGTAACATAGGCTATATATCATCACGCTACTACCCACGGAAATGGGGCAGCAAATAAAGACGCGGGTTAACCCGCGCCGGACAGCTAGTTATATAATATTACTAGCTGCGCCACGCGGTTTCACTCGCGTGGTGATAGAATACTCAATGAATCAATATGAATTGTAGCCTATGTGTTATTCTGATGTATAAGCTATAGTATTGTAAAGTTTCATTGAAATCTATTCAGTAGTTTTTGCGTAAAAGAGGAACAAACATCCAGACATCCATCCATACATACAAACTTTCGCTTTTATAATATTAGTATGATACAGTTCCCTATTATATCTTCTATCAGTAACACTGTTTTATCTGACAGATAAGACGAACTCACTACAACACATCAAGCTATACATTTCCAGTATAACTTCGTCTCGCTTTGTATAGATTTGCCGTGCAATGAGAGATCCGAATAAACTGGTTTGTATAGCTGGATTGTTTACCGTGTGTACTAGTCAACGTTATGTTTGTCAATATTATTTTAGTTTACAGAAATTTTATCATATTTGGGAAATTAATAATATGTAATAATAATATACAGGACTGTTGAAGACATTGGCAACAATATCTATGAAATTTAGATAAGATAATGTAACAATTATAAAAATGGTTTAAATCCATGACATTTAGTATGTAATTATCATCATCTGTCTAACCTTTTTTTTAAATAAAATGAGGTCGGCGGTTCGACAAATAAAAAAAAAAACAATATATTTTTTGAAATAAGTATCTACCTAATTCTTTAGAGGATTCTTCGTATACTTTTTTTGTACATATTAAACGTTACCTACCACACAACAAGATGTTTTCCTGTATCGTGGGTGCGTTTACAAACATTTAAACTCACATACACAAACAGCCAAACCCGAAACAACTATTAATAGGCCATAGAAATATTTATTTCATGCGGGGATCAAACCCGCAACACGCGACGTAGCAGTCGATCGCTCAGCAACGGCGCCGGGTGAAGTTATTTGTTGACTTCTCTTCCCAAAAAATGTATACCTACATTACATTCGTGTTAGTAAATAATACTTAAAACTATGTTAGTGACAATCCAACAACAACAATTTGCAGCAACACCAATACAAACATATTTTTTCCTGTGAATGCTTATATATTGCATTTATAGTCAATAACTGGGTCGTACGGAAAACTGAAAAACAATGCCGTATAGTGAGGTATAATTTACAAACACAAATGCGATGAAAATCGATCCGCAGTTTACTTACACATGAAGTTTACTTGATGAACTTCCTAATAAACTAGCTGTATCTGATTGCTTGTAATGTTCTTGTAGTGTTCTCATTCTGTGTTTTCTATATTATGACCATTTTCGGCCATGAATGAATGCCAATCTCAGCTGTTATTATATAGTTCAGGCTAGTATGTGCAGGCACAGGTGCACTCTCTGTTCCCTCACTCCCATATTCCAATGAGACAGCAATCGGACACAGCCGGAGAGAGTTCAGGCGAAGGACCAACAGCTTAACGTGCTCCACGAGGCACGGGAGTATCTTACCGCCAACTTCCAACTCCCGGCTACTGTGAAATTGATAATGAATAAACCTAATATCACTTTTTGTCCGACTTGGGAACCGAACCTAGGACCAGCTTGCGACCGTGTGACCAACAGAGCACACATTAAATAGATAGTAAAGTAGATATTTAGAAATTGATAAAACTTCTGTAGGTACGGCCGTACTTTATCACGGCTATAAGAAAGTTGTTTGCGGCCCTTATCTATAAAATGGCGGACACGCCTGAACATTATCTTGTTCAAAGTTTGAATTATGCTTGAAATAATTATTTTCCAGGCGCCGGTTCCACCGTTTCGCTTCAATACATTTGTAGCTAATAACAGCAACATCATCTGCGCCCAACCTACATCCCGGGGTCTCGTTGGCGTTGAGGACTGCCTCACCTTGAGTATCTTCACCAAAAACATCACCATCCTAAGACCAGTCGTCGTGTGGCTCAACGCAGATGAATACACCAACTCCAATACTCAAGTTATCTCCGTCCGAAGATTAGTTGAACAAAATGTTGTTTTCGTCAAGTTGAACTTCAGACTCTCCGTTTTCGGATTTCTATGCCTGCGCGTTCAGGATGCACCTGGCAATGCTGGTTTAAAGGACGTTATCCAAGGACTGAAATGGTTGAAAGAGAATATCGGTCAGTTTGGGGGCGACGCCAAAAACATTGTTCTGATGGGACACGGGTCCGGAGCAGCTATGGTCGACTTGCTGTCTTTGTCACCTGAAATAGAGAACCTAGCGCACAAAGCTATTGCTCTAAGTGGGTCTGCCTTAGCTCCGTGGGCTGTGGCTTACGATCCTATTGGATATGCAGAACGTTTGGCAAAAAAACTTGGATACGAAGGCAAAAATCCTGAGAAACTAGCTAAACATTTACTCGATACTGATATTTACGTTTTGCAGGCTTCGTTGAATGAATTCCACTTTTACAACAATACACCTCTATTCGCACCATGCCTTGAGGATCCTAAAATAAGCACCAATCACACAGTCCTTCGCGAAGCTCCAATCAATGTTCTAAGATCAGGCAAATACGTACAGATTCCGGTCATATATGGCTATACCAACAGAGAAGGCACAATGAGGGCAGAACAGGCTGATTTCGGAAACTGGCTGAGCCTCATGAATTCAAACTTTACCTTTTTCCTCCCGGTTGATTTGGACTTGAGTAAAAATAAGACCGCTGTAGCAGCATCTATTCGTGATTACTATTTTAGCAATGGGTCGGTTAGTATGGCGCTTATTGAAGACTACTTGGACTACGAAGGAGATACCCTTGTGCTACTCTCGACTATTAAAACTGCTAAAGAACGAGCCGCGACATCAACGAGCGAGGTCAGATTATTGGAGTTTGCCTATTTGGGAACAAAGAACTCGCGCTGGGTTCACAACCAGATTCCTCTGAGTGGAGCATCACATGGAGCCTTTCTGAACTATTTGTTTGATGACGATCTGCGGCCCGAAGATGAAGCTGTCAGCAAATCGATTGTTGGTCGGTTCAGCGCTTTTGCTTATAACTGGTAAGATATACTTCCTTTTGTCTTCATATCGGTCAAAAAAAAAACGATATTATTAAAACATAGACTTCGAAATGTTGTGATTTTAATTGAATAAAAAACTAATATTTGGTGGCAGTAGTCATGGGAATGAAACGAAACTAATGAAATGTGTACTTAACATCTCTGCTTTACCCATTGAAGATAACAGGCGTCATATTATATTATGTTTTATAAAAAAAAGAATTTCCAGCAACATTACTCATTACTGTTCATTCTATAATACGATTTTTCTCTAACCATTCCAGGACAAATGGCACCGGCAACGTCAACAGCACAGCACCATGGGCTCCAGTTAATAAAACCACCACTAACTACCTCTACTATGGTGGCAACGGTGGTCCTACTATCAACAACGCCCTGATCTACGTCGAAGAACCCAGATTTAACCCTCACGTCCAGAGGACTTCATTCTGGGGTACTATCTACTCCAAGTATTATATTGCTCCTGGGGCACCGTCTTCTTCAAGTGCCTCTTTTAGTTGTATTTTCTTTGTTATGCTAAGTCAATTGATTGTTCGTTTGTTTTAGTTAAATATATCTGTGAAAATAGACTTTAGAAAATGTTGCGTTTGGGGATAAACTTCGCCAATAAAATTGAACTTAATCAGCAAATCAAAACCGACTTTGAGAGCAGCCAGTGTCATTATTCTATTTGTAGACAGTGACAAGTGACAGCTCTTGAACGCAGTTCAGGTGCTGATTGCATTTCCAATGGTGGAACCCTCCAAAAGATTTCAACTAGATACTTATTTTTATGCAGAACATTGTATACGATTGCAACTACTATTTTTTTTTATACAAGTGTTGATAATACAAGATGAAATACCACACGACCGCTTACCCCGTATTCGGTACACCATTTTGAACGCGACCCGACCGATTCGCGATAACGATGGTGGTTCCATGAAATAAAATTGTTCAGTGTGATGATCTGTATGCTGAATCACTATGTTAGTTAACCTAACATACGTCGTCATGGAAGCATAAAATTGTGCTCTTCAAATTTAATTTCAGAACATGTAAAAGAGACAATAAAAAAATCCCAACTGCACACAAGGTTATTAATTGTAAATATTATAAATGTTCACATTTGGTTATTTCGATATGAATAAACCTTTGGCAGGCAAGTAAAGTCACATGCGATAACATGTATGTTAATACTTACCAAAATTCAAAAGCAATTTTCTCCTATTATATTGATTAAAATCGGTTCCACGAACTTAGCAATTTGGAAGTCATTCTATTAAGATATTAATCTTATCTTATTGGCAAAAATATAATAACTTAATTGGTAGTTATGTGTTTGAGCCGTTTGGAGTTGAAAGACTAGGCCTCGGGGTTCGAATACTCATCTATTATTTAATCTTTTTTTGGTAAATGGCAAAGCGATTGGAGGACTCTTCACGTGACTAAAAGGCTGGCCTTTATTTTGGCCAAAGAATCATGAGTGCAATCAAACGTGGTACTGCTGCGAGCCATCTGGGCACTTTTTCTATTGACAGCGATTTAGAAGAATTTTTTGACATTCTGACCTTCCTTTTGGGGTCTTTTACATATTTTAGTTAAAACAAATCAAAATCAAAAGTTATTTATTCAAATTAGACTCATAATAAGCACTGAACGTCACAATACAAGAGACAGTCCCACAACAACGCCCTGCTCTTCGCCACTTCCTAGTGTTTTAGCTGGGAAGAAGTAGTGGCGGAACAAACTCTCCAGCAACACATCTTTCTGCCAGGTTAGAAGAACCAGAATTCAATGATAATTAGTTACACTAAATTATTACCTATAGATTGTATATTTGTTTAATAGTCTCATCTCAAAACAGACATTGTGTATCATGAGAAAGTCGGTTTTGAATTTTGATAAATGACATACATGACATGTTATTTTTTGCTCGTACATTTCGAACGAAAATTAAAAGTAAGGTCTTTCGACTAAATATTTTGAAAGACTTAAATGCATTTTATGTAAGTTAAGATAAAAACTTTATGATAGTCATTTTAAAGATATTATAGCATTGTGATAATGATTCAATATAGTCGCTTATCTAGTTCTATCTACCACATTGAGTATTAAATCAATTTAGAGTAATTTTATTGTTTAACGCATTATATTGTTATTAAGAAACGTTCACTGTTCAGTTGTTTTATTAATTAGATGATGTTCTGGCATATTTTTTAATGTAAACTGTGTAATTGAATCACGCTAATATTATAAAGGTGAAAGTTTGTTAGCAAATGTTTGTTATTCCTGCACGGTCACATCTGGAACGATTTGGATGAAAATTTTGTATATAGATAACTTAAACTCTGGGTCTTCTTGGCCTTTCCTGGTCGGGGAGCAGCTAGTTTTATATAAAACTAACAACAAGAAACTAGCAAACATTTCTTACAATAACATAAAATCTGGTATAATATTGTTTTACAATCTGTAAGTAATAATTTAGTATAAACATAATTTTTATTTTATTTTTTCGATTGGGAAGTCATCAAATTATTGCTTCCGCTCTAGGCAGAGCGGGGGAATAGTGTCAGACTTTCACTGACTAAAACCCATCCATGTTCCTTTATTTTGCCCTTTGTTTTCCGAGGCTACGGTACTCTTTCGAACAATCCGCAACCCTAGACTATAAAGTAATAAAAAAAACCGGCCAAGAGCGTGTCGGGCCACGCTCAGTGTAGGGTTCCGTAGTTTCCCGTCCGTCACAATAAGTGTTCCCACTTATGAGTTTAAAGGTGGAGGAGGAAATTATTTTGTACAACTTTTTGTCTTTTTTGTACAAAAACTGTTGTGTTAATCAAGTTCAAAATAATTTTCCTAGAAAGTCCTTATAAAGTTCTACTTTTCAGTTTTTTTTCATATTTTCTAAACTTATGGTTCAAAAGTTAGAGGGGGGGGACACATTGTTTTTTACTTTTGGAGCGATTATTTCCGAAATTATAGACATTATCAAAAAATGATTTTAGTAAACCCCTATTCATTTTTAAATACCTTTCCAACAATATATCACACGTTAGGGTTGAAATTAAAAAAAAATCACTTCCCACTTTACATACAGGGTGGCTACCCTAATAAAACATTTTTTTCCAATTTTTATTTTACCACTTTGTCGGCGTGATTGATATACATATTGGTACCAAATTTCAGCTTTCTAGTGCTAACGGTCACAGAGATTAAGCGAGGACGGACGGACGGACGGACGGACGGACAGACAGACATGGCGAAACTATAAGGGTTCCTAGTTGACTACGGAACCCTAATAAAAACATGTAAAAGTCCCAAAAACGAAAAACAATTACAGTACGTCAAAAAATTTATCCAAATCGCTGCAATAGAACAAATGCCCTGAAGACTAGCTACATAGCCACGTTGAATGGCAACGTGGCAAATAAATGATCAAAAAATCTAAATCAATGTGTGTTAACTAGATTGATTTATTCCTAAACTCCGAATAACAGACTGATAAATGAAAATCTAAACAAATGTATTAAAAAACCTGTGAATCTTGTGACTACGAATTTATGGGGCTTTTTACTTACAAATTGAGAGCATTGATTGTATTATTCAAATACTAAACTATAAATTACTAGCTTCCGCCCGCGACTTCGTCCGCATGGCATAGTTACTTTGGGCTAACGCTAACTTTAACCCGCGTGATGATCGAAAAAAAATATTTTTCTCTCCCATTTTCTTCCCTCTTTTTCCCCCTTTTCTCACTTTTTTTTAGCCTATGTCCGTCTCCAGGGTTGCAACTATCTCTATACCAAAATTCATCAAAATCGGTTTGGCCATTGAGGCTGAAGACGTAACAAACAAACAAACTCGCATTCGCTTTTATAATATTAGTAAGGATTAAATTAATATTATAAAAAAATAATATTATTTTACTAGCTGTGCCCAGCGGTTTCACCCGCTGAGGTTTAGGGGAATGAAAAATAGATGTTAGCCGATTCTCAGACCTACCCAATATGTACCCAAAATTTCATAAGAATCGGTCGAGCCGTTTCGGAGGAGTATGGTAACTAACACTGTGACACGAGAATTTGATAATATTAGGAAGCCTAATGGTCGCAAGCGCAACTGCTGAGCCTTAATTCGGTCCTGGATTCGATTCCTGTAGTATTATTGGGTGTTTCCAATAGGAATTTCTCAGCCGCAGTTTGTTGGCAAAAGGGTCGCCCCTTTTACATGGAGTTAAAAAATATATAACTGGCTTAATATCGGTGTTCTATTACACATCTGCCTTTTTTAAGTTTCCTTCGAAGATTTCTTTAATATAATGTTGTTGTTGAAAAACATTATATATATAACAATATATAATGTTTAAAAAAAAACAATCGTTAGCAAAAGTGGTGGTTGGCTTGACATAGAAACCTTTTTGGTAGGTTTTGATTAATGTTAATTATTGCGTTTGCTGAGTTTTTCAACGCAAATTTAAACTGAACATGTCAGAATAAATTTATTTTACATTTTCACTGCATATTTTTGAAGCACATCACACATTAAAATCGGAAAAAACGATGATAATTAACTTCAAACGAAGCGATGTCAATCGATTGTTTATTTTAGGTAAGAATAACGTGTTACCAAATTTGTATTATTGTTTTATATATAAAAATAAATCAACAAATACGGACAGTATTTGTAACAAATGTTTTCTTTTCATTGTCCCACGAAAAAGAGCTGAAAAATATTGTATTTCACGTCAGAGATAATACTATCGATTTTATAAGATGACAGCTGTCATGTGGACCCACAGGGACCAAGCAGATCATGCGTTCGAATAAAGAATACCATTGAAATACAGAAAAAGGGTTTTTAATCTTATTTTATGTGATGTAGGTTGGAATATTGTGTCAGCACATAAAATTAAACGTACCGTTGTCAAAGAATCCTACTATGGATGGATGTTTGTTACTCTTTCACGTCAAAACGGCTAAACGGATCTTGATGAAATTTGGTAAAGAGGTAGATTATAGTCTCGAATAACACATAGGATACTTTTTTTCGATCAAACGCGCCAGCGGCTTAAATTTTTTTTAACCCTAAGGGTTCAAAAAAAATTTAAGACTGAAATTTAAAATTTAACACTGGATTTGTCCTGTATCGTGAGTGCGTTTACAAATATTTAAACTCACATAAACAAACAGCCAGCCCCGAAACAACTACCTGTAGGTCACACAAATATTTGTAGCGTACGAGGTTCGAATCCGCGACAGGCAGCGAATGACAACTATAGATAAAGACAAATGGAAGGGTGGAAGGGCATGTTAAAAAAGGCTAAGTAGGTACTCACAGACATACTTCTAGCACCAAAAGTACTTTTCACAGTAAGCATTAGACGAGAAAGTTTCACTTAACTTACCTGAAAAGAAAAAAATTGGTTTATTAAACTTTTAATAATAACATACAGTATATCAACGTATTTAATAAAAGAGTTAAACACATCAGAGATAGTTAAGTACATAAAATAAAAATACAATAGGTATTAGGGAAGTTGTAATACGCGACAGTTAGGGTACTTTACAGAACGTCACCCTTTTATTCTGATTTATGTAAATACATAAAAATAACATGTTATTTTTAGTATTTTTAAACTAATTTTTTTTTTTTTTTTTTTATTGTAAAAATATATGTATAATTTTACAAGAAAGTCATGTTATTATGAAACAATTAATCTAAAAGTACTCTATGCTAGAAACGTACTTTTCTTAGTTTTCGAGTATTTAAGTCTTAAAATTTATCAGCGCCAACAGAAGAAAATGTTTCTTCGTCTGTAGTAATATATTTATTAGATTCATCAATCAATGCTACGCCTAGTTTTGCAATGGTATTCACAACTTTCATTGATCGTTCAATGTTTCTAAAAGCTTGTAGTCTTCATATTTTTTCCAAAGACAAACTTATTAGTCGGACCAAATTCTATGGATTCTGGATAAACACAAAACTCTCATGTTTTAAACAGAAATGCGACTTATAATAAAGGTGATGTGGTTGAGGCTGTAATCTGAAGTGTCTTCATTAAGTGCAGAGACTATTATAATATCACTAAATTTATAAATAAACTAGCTTTCGCCCGCGTTAAATTCGGGATAAGACAGTTCCCCTTTCCTGATTTGCAGGTACCTGCCACCTGTAGTTTTTGCCCTAGCGCCTTATTTATTGTAATAGCAATGCTAAGTTTTCCCTCTTTCTCCCTCATTTTTCACTCATTTTTTTTTAAATAGCCTATGTCCGTCTCCAGGGTCCCAACTATCTGTGTACCAAAATTCATCAAAACCGGTTTAGCCATTTAGGCGTGAAGAGGTAACAAACAAACAAACAAACTCACTTTCGCTTTTATAATATTAGTAAGGATGGATACGAATAAATGGGTTATCAACCCTAAAATATTTTTTCATTTCGAACCAGCATTTCTTGAGATTAGCTCGTTCAACCAGACAAACTCTTCAGCTTTTAAGATTTACCTACTTCGCTTACCCCTCAAATACCCTTTTATTCCTCTTAGAAGTAAATTGTTTTGTCTTAGCGAGGCGAAGTGAGAGGTAATGGGTCGAAACGGTCTTGTTTATAGTCTAGACTGAAATACAGGGGGTCAAAGAAGCTTGAACGTTTCAGGTACAGGAAATATTCTTAAAATAGCCTTTAACATTATGCTACCTGCATCACGATGCACATATTAAACATGATTTTTTGAAAATGATGAGTAAAATAAAATATATTCCGACGAATTGAGAACCTCCTTTTTTGACGTCGCCGTCGGTTAAACATGTTGATAGATGGAGAGAAAGAGAAAGATCAAAGAAACGATGGATCGGTTCTATAAGGAATGATTTGAAATAAAAAAAAGAGTAAATGATAGCGTGACGATTGATGGAGGAAAATGGAAGAAAAAACGTCTTGCGCCAACCCCAAATTATACGTGACAAGGGTAGGTAGATGAAGTGCAATGTTATTTATATTTCTTTTTTTTGACAGATCGTTTACTCGTTGCCACCTACGCTAAGAAGAGCGGAACAGAAAGGAAACGCTAAGAATTCTAAGACTTCGAGTAGTGACAAGATACGAATTATATATTTCAATCAATGTTATTGTCGATTCCCGCCCAGTTTTTTTTGCAAAGACGACGACACTGTTGGCGCAGTGGGTGAACAAATATCTGTATGGCCTACAGATAGTTGTTCCGGGTCTGGCTGTTTGTGTACATGTGAGTTTAAATGTTTGTAACCCACGATACAGGAGAAATTCCTAAAGAAACTGTCCCTGAGACTGAAGAATGCTAGAAAAATAAAGGAATTCACATCCTTACTAATATTATAAAAGCGAAAGTGAGTTTGTTTGTTTGTTTGTTATCTCTTCACGCTTTAATGGCTACACCGATTTTGATGAATTTTGGTACAGAGATAGGTGGGAACCAGGAGACGGACATAGGCAATTTTTATTTTAAAAAAGTGGGATGTGAGGGAGAAAGAGGAAGGAAAAAAAAAGACAAACTCTTTGTTCGAAATTTTTGTCCATTATGAAATTCGCAATACACACTATAGATGATATTACTAAAACCAGCACTGTATTTAATATAAATAACAGATGCAACTCAAACTCCGCGCCAAAATGGAAAACAGTTGTGCCAATCTAACAACTACAAAAAAAAACAAAAATTTTAATTTGGAACCATAAGCAAATCATCCATTCCCGATACTTTTTTGACTGAATGTATATTATAACATGGGAATGCATAGAAAAAAATTATCCGTAATTTTTGGGAATCCGCTATTTTGAATCAAGCATATTGTCACAAAGCTAACCAAGCATTGTGATCCTAACTAAACATGTGGAAAATTTCAGCTAAAACGGATACCGGGAAAAAACTTTGAAGATTTTTTGACGCATTTACAGGTAAAGCTAATTCAAGCGTGATAAAAAAAATATAGTGCCAATCGGCCTTTGAAGAAAAAGTTTTTACAGTTTTAGGGAGAGTTTGTTTGTTTGTTGTTTTCCTAGAGCATACAATCGGATGATGAAAGTTGTGTACTGTAAAATTTGCATGCTCATACTTAAAAAGCAAAACAAGTATGTTCTGAAACTGTTTCCACCATCTTGTATAGGTACCATGTTTTATGCAAATAAATGAATTTGATTTTGTTGTTTTACCGCCATTTTGTATTTTCAATAAAATCGCCATAGACAATTTCACAAGTTAAGAAATACGTTTATACATTTTTTACCATCAGCGCCTACAAAGAAGCGCTGCACGATAGTGTTATATTTATCTCTGAGCAATAAATAGCCGGTTGACATTTTTTTCGCTAAATAGCGACAGGCTTTTACACTATCTTATATGGCTTGAAAATCTCCTACCGTGCGATTCTCAGGTTGCTGTTGTCAGTGTTTTCAGTTGATGATACGGAAGATTATTTATGCATCAGACTAGATAAATAAAAGCTAAATACTGCAAATAATATCTGCATTCATCACTTTCAAAGATTTCAAAGATCAATTACAAAGTTATTAATAACGTTCAAAACGTGATATTTACATTTTATTTTCATTTATTATATTTATTTACATTTTTTAAAATAATAAAAGACTTGAGCCTCCTTCTTTAGTCCTGGCACTTTAAACTTTTAATTCTAAATTTAAAATGTTAAACCCTAAAAGAAAGAACAGCATGACACAAAAGAATTCTTAAAATGAGCCTAGATTGTTATCCAAGTCAGGCTGTTGTGACGCCTGCTTTCCGTCTAATGGCAGGCTTTTTGTTATTAAATATTAAGCATTGCTTTTTAAACTGCAGGCTGAAATAGTTTGTAATTTTTTGTAGGGCGAGTTTCAATTTGTTGGTAAGTTCAGGTAAACATTGTGATAAAACCTATTAATAATAATTATAGGCCAAATCAAGTATATTGACTTGGCTCGCGAGATTGTCGACATGAGGGACGTGAACTCAGCGATCATTGTGCTGATAGTCGTTACAGCCAATGGCTTAATTGCCAAGAGCCTCGACCAACAACACACAACCTCGGGCTTAATACAGAAAGCGGTACTCCTGAACACGGCTCGTATTGTTAGGAGGTTCCTTTCTCTGGAGCCCTGACTGCCGGTAGCTTGGACCCTGTTCCCGATACCAGTGGGCTACTATTTTTATATTTTTAAATGTTAAGAAATATGTAAAAATATAAAAAATATGTACACGCATAAATAAATGATAATAATTATAGGTTTGAAAATACTATGTCCAACACATTTTTTTTGGAAATTTAAGTAACATGAAAATCAATTAAATAGTAGGTATCTGGTATTTTAAGGGTAGAACCGCACAGCCTTTTTTTTTTTTTTTTTTTTTTTTTCGGGTGGGAAATCATCCTATGACTTCCCCCGCTCTGGGCGGAGCGGGGGGGCATGTCAGACTTGTACTGACTAAAACCCACCCATGTTCCTTCTATTGCCCTTTACGTTCCGAGGCCGCGGTATCTCTTTCGAACAACCCGCAACCCCGGCAGGCGGAGGCTCTGGCAAGCCCCTCTGCTTTGCTGACTCTCTTTGAGGCGCGCGTGAAACACGAACGCGCCGTCGACACGGCCTGTCGTCAATCGACGGACGGACGGTGAACTACCCATTGCTCACCGCCCACAGGCCCGCGGTGGCCGGAAGTCGTCTCTCGGCGCCCGGCGCCCTGGGCGTCTCCCGCGGCGGCTGGGTTGGGCAGATGTTCTCTCCCTCAAACGCCCGGCCACCTCCTTTGCTAGCATTACTGCTTCGCAGAAGGTGGTGACCGCTTCCCATTCCCTCTCGCTCCGGACCATGGCCTGAACCAGGGCCGGACGCGAGAGATCGCCGCCGCAACCGCACAGCCTTAAGTAGACCTAACCACTAAGTTGCATTCTATCTACAACCTTAACAACTCCTAAATGCATTTCTAGTGGCAGCCACGAGGGCAGACGAGATTGTTGCCACCGCGGGAACATCCTAGTTGAGGCTGACAAAATAACATAGAACTTGACACAAGCAAAGAGGCGAGTATTCAGCATTGGGTGAAGTCGGGCTGTGAATAGAAGTCCGAACCGAAAAATTAAGCCATCATCAAATAACTTTCCCCGCTCTGTGCAGAGCTGAAGGGAGTGTCAGGCTATTACTGACTAAAATTCATTCATGTTCCTTCTTTTGCCCTTTAAGTTCCGGGGCTGCGGTATATATTTCGAATAATCCGCAACCCTGGCAATTATTGGGCTTGGCAGGCCCCTCTGCTTAGCTGACATCTCTTTGAGTCGCGCGTGGAACACGAACGCGCCGTCGATCTGTCCTGTCGTCAATAGACGGACGAAAGGTGAGCTACCCATTGATTTGATACCAAACTAAAATCTACGTTAAATCATAGTAACACCACAACTAAAGAAACAACCATTGTTTCTAATTTCAGGCTCGATCAATTCAAAGTCAACATTATTAAAAGTAAACACGGTTCACAATACAACGGTTTCCTGTCATTTATTATATAATTCATCATCATTGTTCGGACACTATTATAATAACTGCAGATTTGACGTAATGTGACAGCTAGGCAGCGATTATGACAGCCAGTACAAGTTGCCGTTTATGGCAGCAGTTTAAAATGTCGACGGTGCGTTAGTGTTCCACGCGCTCCTCAAAAAGATGTCAGCAAAGCAGAGGGGCCTGCCAGGGCCATCGCCTGACGGGGTTGCGGGTTATTCGAAAGAGATACCGCGGCCCCGGAACATAAAGGGCAATAGAAGGAACATGGGTGGGTTCTAGTCAGTACAAGTCTGACACTCTCCCCGGGGAAGTTTTTTGAGGAAAATCATCAAATAACTCCCCCAGGGGGAGAGTCATCCGCAAAAAAAGCAGTTTAAAGCAGAGACAAGTACTGCAAATTAATGTTCTTGAGTGGAAACCCGCACTGGAGCTTTGTGGGGGATTACGGCCTATTTCCATTCGCAGAGAGGAAGCTTGAGTCCAAGCAGTGTTACTTGTATAGGGTTAGTATGAATAGGATACTCGTATCGGGTAACTTAAGCACACCCCTCAAATAGAACCTACAAGCTTAACGTGGTGGCTGGCAGTTTCAGAATGAAAGAGAGAACAAGAAAGAAAACATGTGTACCTGTCGGTACAGAAAACATTAACGAAAAAAAAACTTAAATCTTATCACTACAAAGAAAAACCAAAGCTTATATTGTGTGCCTCCATGGCTGAGGAGCTAGCTGAGCAGCTAATGCCCGACTCCGGTTTTCAACTGGACCTGAGATGTGATGTGACGGATGTAAGACAGTTTTGTAGTTTTATGATGAGAGGAACCGGTGTTCGAATACCACAAACACCCTGGATGCTTTAGTTGAATGTTTTTCGATTTGAAAGGCCAATATTAAGTCAAGTCCTCAACTGAATAAAACTGCTATAAGCTTTTTATGATTATCATAGCATGGAAGTATTAAGATTCGAGTGAAAATTGAACTTAAATCAACAAAAAGGATAAAATAAAAAACAATATTGTAATTCATAAAAAACACGCTTTCTTGTATTCCTCATCAAAACCTTTCATTTATTACCCAAAACATGGGAATGCATAAAAATAACTAGTCTGCCATATTTGATTTTGAATGACGTCACTTAACCTAGCATAATATAATTTTAGCTCAATTTGGATTTTATGTTTCATAAGTAATTACAAATAAAATTAATATAAAAGCGTGTTAAAAATCGTTCTTGTTAACACAGTAGACTCAGTTATAATGGGAGTGTTTAATGATAACACAGATGTAAATGATTGTTTTATTGAGCAGAAACAATGGCATAACGACCATCATTTGCAATTGTAATAACAGCGTCCGTAACAACAACCGCAAATCGACCACAGATTGCATCTATCAAAGAAAAAAAAATTGTCAAGGCCATAAATACAATGTCAAAACTCAGGACATTTTTTGTTTGTTAAAACAAATAGACCGGCCAACTGCGAGTCGGACTTCGCACCAAGCATTCCGTACAAACATGCTACATGAAAGGCCATATCTTTTTACTGAGTAGACTTAGAGGGTTGATTATATGGTCACAGTTCTAAGGGACTACGGAGTTGAGTATATGGTTTTGGTTTCAAACCGATATCTCCACGCGTTCCCAAGATAAAGGGTATTGACAGACAGATAGATAGAGAGACAACAAAGTCATCATATAAGGGTGCCGTTTTTTTCTCTTGAAGTACGGAACACTAAAAATTACCGTGGACTGCAGAAAATTCATGTTGGTGAGAGAACACATCGTTACAATTATCAACTCCAAAAAGCAGCCTGCTACGATCCTAACCTACGTTTTGTTTAATCCACATTCGTTCATGCATCTGGTCATACACGTTATGAACTTCTTACGCAACAGATTTTTAAAGAGCATCACCAGGAAGGTGGGTAATGGGTATGTCCTAGTCCTTGTACGACAAGTGCCCTCAATTCCATTTGCTCTGGGTCTTTCATCTAAAGCTTACTTCAGACATATTCGTGAAGGATTTTATTTAAAAAAAATATCAGGGGGTCTATAGTGCCTACCCATGCAAACTACGAATGACGACACGGTTGGCGCAGTGGCTGTGTGATCGACTGCTGCGTGTCGCGGGTTCGATCCCGCACGGAACAGATATTTGTATCCTACAAATAGTTGTTCCGGGTCTGGCTGTTTGTGTAGGTGAGTTTAAATGTTTGTAAACTCACCCACGTTACTGGAGAAATTACTAGTGTGGGGAAAAGTTTAAAAAAAAATCATGTTTGACATAAAAAAGCCCGAATCCCATTCATTTAATTACGAATAATCTCAGCAACATATCAAGAGGATTTAGTCAGAAAACCACTTGCAGTTGCAGCACCTAATCCGATTAGGAAAAACAGTTTCTTACATCTAAGAGCAGTGCCACACTGAGGCAAGTGAGGCCGTTCCAACGAGGCGATTTGGCACTGTCTGTCAAGACCCTTTATCTCGAAAACCCGTGGAGGTATCAAAATGAAATAACAATAGAAAAACCATGAACTTGAATCAGTGGTCCCTTTATGCTGTGAAAAAATCAACCCTACGCAGTCAAAAGATATGGCACTGTCTGTCAAGACCCTTTATCTCGAAAACCCGTGGAGGTATCAAATTGAAATCACAATTGAAAAACCATAAACTAGAATCGGTGGTCCCTTTATGCTGTGAAAAAATCAACCCTACGCAGTCAAAAGATATGGCACTGTCTGTCAAGACCCTTTATCTCGAAAACCCGTGGAGGTATCAAATTGAAATAACAATTGAAAAACCATGAACTTGAATCAGTGGTCCCTTTATGCTGTGAATAAATGAACCCTCTAAGTCTACGCAATCAAAAGATATGACAGTTTATGTCGCAAGTTTGTACGGAACCCTCGAATCTGACTCGCACTTTGCCGGTTTTTTTTTTAAATAGATAGAGTGATTCAAGACATATGTTCATACGTAACACCTATTAGTATATTAGTACCTACATTGGACCTGTGCGAAGCCGGGGCGGTTCGGTAGTAAATAATAAAACACGCTCGTAATTCGCCAGTGTAAAATGGCTCTTAACAGTACGGTGGCAATCGGATGTGTTCAATTAACTGCACTGATGGAAGGCAGGTTTTGTCGTTCACGTAAAGCTTTTGTTTTACCTGTTGGATAGAGGAACGACACTTTAAGGCTTGAATATATTTTTGTTTTTTTACAAATGGGAAAATTAGATTAGAATTTAGAACGTGGTTAAATAAAAGCTCTGGGCGATTTTTCACGTTAAAATCCACGCTGAGATAAGAAACTAATTTATAACATGTATGTCTCACTTTCTAATATTTTTTCTTTTGTTCTTTTTTTGTTCCTTACATTTATTTTTTGAATATTTGTTTTGTCCCGTGCGAGTCAAATAAATACTTTTTTTTTATTTCATGGCTAGTTTGGTCTGAGTATGGGTGGCCACCACAGATATAGATTGACATAGATATCGCAAGTATCACGTTCTGGTGGAAAACCAAGCGTGCCATTTTTTGACTACTACTATGACGTCTCATGCACTATATTTTAGTGATGTGGCGTCTATTTAGTGATTCGCGACAGTTTTTCAACCATTCTAAATTTGATATCTGACGTCCGACTAGTGGCACACCGATGCAGACTGAGTGCGAAATTAGCAGCTTGCGATTTTTGTTTGTAAGTTGGGCACGCGAAGTGGCACGCGAAGTAGTTACTCTTGCGTTATTTATGTCTATCTATATCTGTGGTGGCCAGCCATTACATAAGTACCGAATTTCCTCCGTGCCTCGGAAACCACGTTAAGTTGTTGCTTCCGGTTGTCATTTTTAGATCCGAGACAGTACAGGCACCAAGGGATACTTATCGTTTTACCGAGTACTAACTGCGTTGTATTGGTCAGATAGGGAGTCGTTCAATGTTAGACTGACCCAATATCCTTATCCTTATTAATATTATAATAGCGAAAGTGAGTTTATTACGTCTTCACGCCTAGATGGCTCAACCGATTTTGATGAATTTTGGTACAGAGGTAGTTGGGACCCTGGACACGGACATAGGCTAGGCCCTAGCCTAGCCTATGTCCGTGTCATTTCTCACTTTTAAAAAAGCCTTCCTTTTTAAAAGCGAGAAATTAGGGAGAAAGAGGAAAGAAAAGGGAAAACTTAGCTTTTCTATTACAATAAAAACGGCGCAAGGGCAAAAACTACTGGTAGCAGGTACCTGCAAATCAGAAAAGGGGAACTGTGTTAACCCGAATTTAACGCGAGCGAAGCCGTGGGCAAAAGCCAAAGAAGAATTATGAAACCGGTACAATAAAGTATGTTATTTCTTCAAAATCCAAAATATAAAACTCAAACATTCCCCAACAAATACTCCAACAGGGAAGTTATCCTCAAAATGTAAACAAAAACCTCTGCAGAGTAAGATTAGACTCAACTCAAAACGGGTCCCTTGAGATTTAAACCCGGGATTCGGAGTAAAAGGAAAGAGAATCTCCGCTTGAATTATACAAAGAACGACTCTTGTATAATTTAAAAAAAAATATTTTAAATAAATCTGCTACATATTTATTCATCAGTTTTAAGAATTATGTTTTATCACTAGGGGTATGAGAATACCAGCGCTGCGACCGCTGTATTTTTTTTTAAATATAGAAGGTCAATACGGAGGTTCCAGCTTTTTGAGCACGTAGTTAATTAATTATGTTTTACTTTAACATTATTTAATTGTTTCAGTTTTTTTGTTTGTTTTCTTTTTTATATTATACTAGCTTTTACCCGCGGCTTCGGGTTAGCCCGAACACACAGTTCCCTTTTCCTGATTTGCATGTATCTGCTACTTGTAGATTTTGCCTTGCGCCTTATTGATTATAATAGCAAAGCTAAGTTTTCCCTTTTCTTCCCTCTTTCGCCCGCACTTCCCACTCTTATTAAAAAAAAGATAGCCTATGTCCATCTGCAGGGTCCCAACTATCTCTGTACCAAAATTCATCAAATTGGGTTTAGCCAGTAAGGCGTAAAGACGTAACAAACAAACAAACTCACTTTTATAATATTAGTAAGGATTGTTTGTGTCGTGTTTAAATTTATTTTTATGGGCTGCGAATCATGTTTTCTTTTTCTTTTCTTTACTTCTCAGTTATTCATCATCTCATCAGTCTCATCCATCACCTTTATGGTCATCCATAGACCATACATTACTTTTTTTACATATCGGATTTCATCAAATTACTTTGGGTTCCAGGGCTGTGGTATCTGTTCCGAATAGCCCGCAACCCCTCTATGCTCCGTACCCGCGGTAGATGTCAGCAAAGCAAAGGGGCTTGCCAGGGCCACCGCCGGCCGGGGTTGCAGGTTGTTCAAAAGAGATACTGCGACTCCGGAACATAAAGGGCAAAAGAAGGAACATGGGTGGGTTTTAGTCAGTTAAAGTCTGACAATCCCGCTCTGGGCTGTTTCAGAAAGATATCGCACGTATTAACTTAAAGCTGATTAGGTCAAGCAGAATTTGCATAGGTAAGTGTCTTAACTACCTTATCTCGTCCATTTCGGTTTAGATGCTGATCTTATGATCACAGCTTCAGTAACATTCGTACATCATTAAATGTGCAGGAATAGGGACTTGGCACTCTTCAACATATGGGCCATCGTCTGACCAGAAAATAACTGAATAATCACTTACAAATACCAAGAAGTTCCCATCAATCAAGACATATCGTAAAAGCGTTGCCAATGTTGATATTTATAACTCGTTACTGGACCATTATCCCCCTTTATTGCTCTGTTATTACGCCAATTATTTTGATAATAACAACCGAGTATTTGTACACTATTGTAAAATAGATGGGCAAAGAAGGTTGGCTCCTGTCTAACCGGCGCTGTTACTTAAAAGTAGCGATTGTCTTGTTTACTTGTGAGTACTTTTTTACTTGATCATCGGCGGGTTCAGGTTCACGAGTCGCCAAACGGTGAGTACGAAAAATTAAACCCTACAATTGGCGCCCAACTTGGGGCTCATTCTTCTCACCGTGTCACATATTTGTATGGTTTGCGTGACAATGGTGTTTACGATTGTTTACAAAAATGTAGGGTAACAATGTATGTAAACTTTGCACCCGTCTGCACACTTTGTCGCGCAAAGGTTAATTGTTACAATTTGACCTCCATAAACCGGTTACTGGGGAACGCAATATCCTGAAGTTGTCTTGTTTGTTATCATTAAATGTGCTTTATTTGTCCGAATTGAGACCGTCTTGTTAAGATATTGCAGTATCCAATTGACTTTTTTTTTCGCAGAAACTATTTGATTTTTACTTATTGTTCTGTTGTATCTTTTTATAGGATTCCGTAAGTCAAAAGGAAACAACGGAGCCCTGGTAGGATCACTATGTCGTATGCTGGAAGAGATTTCTTTACAAATATGCATTACCTTTGTACCTATTTTCTGTTCCAGTCTTTTATTTTTCTGTGTTCAGTGCTTACATAAATCGTTAAATAAAAAAATAAATATGTCGCATGTCTATCTGTCAAGACCCTTTATCTCAGGAACACGTGGAGGTATCAAGTTGAGAACTATATACCCAAGTCTGTGGCGGAATTGTCAAAAAACCACCCCAACCCTAAAAAAAAACTAAATTTTAAAACACACAGTAGTAAGTAAAAAAAATCTTCATAAATCTACACCTTTATTTATTAAGGAAGAAATGTTCGTATTTTCTACAAAGAAAATGATAGAAGAAAGATAAACTTCTCAGTTATAGCCAGAAATGGTCTAAGCGGCTGTCACAAAGGTATTCTTGGAGAAATTGCTTGTCTTACCTCATACCTGAACATTTTAATTACGAACCTCTTAATGCTGTAAATTCTTCGCATCATAATTTAAATTCTAGAACTATCCAGGAGATGTACATTTCATGAAAGCACGCTGGTTAAAATGACAGTTTTAATTTAAAAAAAGGTTCACGTTTGCATAAAAATGCTTTGGTTTTCTTCGTAGATATTAATAAGCAGTTAATTGTTTGTTTGTACATCGACGGGTACACGTAAATATGAGTTGAAAAGTCACTTTGGGCCGAGATTTGAACTCACAACCTCATGCACGAGAGACGAGGTCTTAACCTCTGGACCACTTTACTCTTAAAAACGCATTAAATTGGCAATAGAATCTAGTTGAAATTAAAACTATTTACTGTCTGTATTCCCTTGGTGGAATAGTAGTAAAATGATATATCTACGTAAGTCTACGTAGTCAAAAGATATGGCTATTTATGTCGCAAAGGACATGGCCGAATCCTGCCCTGGTAGTGCACAGTAATGATTAATATATGTCGCAAAGGACATGGCCGAATCCTGCCCTGGTAGTGCACAGTAATGATTAATATATGAAAATTCCTTTTAAAATAAATAAAAAATAACCGCATTAATTACATTTGCTTTAAATAGGCGAGAGAAAATGCAAAAAAATATTTGTTTGTTCATTGATTGTGTGGTTTAATATTCTGACATTGCATTGATTGACATTTACATTGTCGTCTGTCGTTGATTTTATCACGTATTATCGTACTTTGTTACTTTTGAAACTAGACCACAAACTATCCATTACGCTTCTAATATTAATATTCTGTTGTGCTTATTGGACTTGTTAGTTTATTAATTAAACTGTTTCATTTATTAAACTGTCTGTAACATTTCTATTAACTTAAAAGGCAAAGCTAAACATGTCAAGTATCCATACAGGATCGGAGGATAAATCTGCAATCATGATCTCATTCCTGATATCCATCAGCGAGCCAATCGTCAATTAGTTTGAAGTACTAAAGGAAAATGAACCTAGATTTCGCACTACTTTACTATTATATCACTTACATTACTCTACTATTCATTTCACTCTTGTAGTAAGCTTTGATCGCAGCGACGACTCCAGACGACTCTCTATGAAACTTGACGCTGCCGCAGCGCTAAGCTCGACGCTGTTTTCTAGTAGAATAGCACGATAGCTGTTTGTTTGTATGATATCGTCGTGCCAACGCATGTTTGGCCTTCCTTGTGAAATTAGTTCCTTTTTATGAATAGCCTAGTCTATTTACTAAATGGCGTCTGAATAGTCTTTCTCGCTTTGTTACGCCTATAAAACTCTAAATGTTTGATCATTGCTATTTAAATTGTCAAGGCGCTATTTTTGTTTCCAATTTATAGTGTCTCTCGCCAATTTTCTGATCATAAAACATAACCGATTGTAAAGCCCTGCATGTAAGCTTTAAAATGACGTACTGTACATCGATGTACATGAATATTTTTTTGTTAGGGCAAATCTCTATACCGATTCCGGCCGTGTCATTTCTATGGAACTCTCGGTGCGCGAATTCAACTAGCTTCTGACCATTTTTTATTAATGCTCCATTTAAAAACGAGTATGTGTATTCGAACTTCTTCACAAACCAGCCTGCACTGTTGAAGGTTTGATCAATGTTATTAAACCTCTACCGTACGATCTCCATACATACCTTTATATCGAGGAGGTGTTATAACTCGTAGTACAACACTACTTTGTAGAAATATCCTGTACGACCTACTTGTAATCGCTCCTGGTATAAATAGTCAATAAATCAAATCCAGCTTGTTTGTTCGTCCATTACTCACAATTTCTCTGAAACCAGCTCTATTGTGACCCACAAACGATACAATTTGCTTTGTCCTTCGAACCGGATACCGATGGATTGAAGTTCTTTATCGAAAATCGAGCAGTAGACGAAAATAATGTGATACTTTGTTGTGTTTAAAAGTAGGTATATAGTGTTGCCTTTGGCTAGGGAAGTCCCTGTCTTTGATTGGTACTTAATTGTCAACGGATAACAAATAAAAAACTGTCGCCCGTATAAGTAACACGAATGACAAAGTTAATTGAAATTAGCTACCAATTAGGAAATGTATTTTTTAACACGCTTTTATTAGCTTCACCTGTATGTTTGTATGTATGTTTGTAACCGACCCCTTTGAGCTCGATTTTGTCCTACTTTGAACGATCAGATTTAATTCAAACTTTGCACGCCTGTCAAAGATCGATGACAATGCAATAATCCGATCAAAATATCCGATTATCCTAATTAGATTCGCCAGGATTAATTAATTTCTTAATTAATTAATTTTATATGCCGCAAAATAAATAGATATTTCT
The DNA here is from genome assembly GCA_905475445.1 of Ochropleura plecta. Lineage (NCBI taxonomy): Eukaryota > Metazoa > Arthropoda > Insecta > Lepidoptera > Noctuidae > Ochropleura > Ochropleura plecta. The sequence goes on along the minus strand of FR997740.1, from coordinate 4,877,231 downwards.
GTCCTGAATATTTTGTTTTGTTGTGAATACGAAGTGTTTTTTGGTAAATCACGGTTATAATATGGATATTATAAAATGATAACAGAACGCGTATTAGATTTGTCGGGACATATATGTAAGTATAAGGAACAAGACCCAATAACTAATCAGACAAATGGGGAAATTGGGTGCCTGCTGCCTTTCTTGGATGCGGTAGTCGTTTCTCAGGTTCCCTCTCCGAAAATTTCAAAATTAATTTCTTAATCCTGAGTTGGGCGTCGACCGTCCACAAGATGCAAGGTTGTACAGTTGATCATGCAGTCATTTATTTGGGTCCGCGATTGTTTGCTGCTGGACAAGCTTATGTGGCACTTAGTCGTGGAAGATCCTTGGACGGTATACGAATTGAAGAACTTGATTGCTCAAAATTAACAGGAAGAACTCCATGTAACAGTGAAGCATTGAATGAAATGATTTGATTACGAGATAAACCATAAAATTTACAATGCTTGGGTATGGAATTTTCAATCCGTAACCACTTTACATGATATTATAATCATAGGAGCGAATCTGTTGGCGGCACTGAGAATGAGGATGAGTGTTACTTTCACTCATCCTTGCAAGCATTAATGTGACTGACTGTATATGTAAATAAGGTTACACCTCTGTGTCTCACTGTTTATATTGGCATCATAGAAATCTTTAAATATGTGTTCTGAACCAAGATACAATCAGAACACATTTGTACATATTAAGGGCGGTTGATAGTTAGCAAATCGAACTAAATAATTTGCAGTTCAAAAAATTTAACTAAAAAATGAAAAATAAATAAATAAATAATAGTTTAAAAAAACTAAAAAAACACGCTTTTATAGAAAATCTAACTAAAAATTTGAAAATAAAATCTAATAAATTCGGATTAAGAATAGTGTAAATAAGAAATAAATGTACATTGTTGTAAAAAAGCGTGGGGTGCATAGTGTCAATAGTTATAAACATTTATTGACAGATGAGTAGAAGGATCATCACTTTGATAATATCATAAAAAGCACTTCAGATGCACCCCACACCCCGCTTTAAAAACATTCTTTGTCGTATACTCCTAAACTAACCCTTTCAGTTAATACCCATATAGAAGATTTAAAAAAAAAACAGGTAATCCGGCTCCTTCTTTGTAGTTGTAGTCCACACAAACATATTTTTTTAAATAAAGTTCGTCAAGGCCCTTTGAATAGGGCACGCCACAATAGTGGTGGTAAGTCCCCTCTTTGAGGAGTGGCTGGAGAGGTGTCATGGCGTCCTCACCTACCGCCTGATGCAGGTCCTCACCGGACGTGGAAGTTTCGGAAGGTTCCTGCACATAATCGGGCGGGAGGAAACGCCCGGGTGTCACCATTGTGACGATCGCCCGGAGGACACGGTCGAGCACACAGTGGCGGTCTGCCCAGCTTGGGCGGAGCACCGCCCGTGCCCTCGTAGAGGCGATCGGCGGCGGCGATGGGTCTCGGTCACCAGGGCCGGACGCGAGAGATCCATGGTCCGGAGCGAGAGGGAATGGGAAGCGGTCACCTCCTTCTACGAAGCAGTAATGCTAGCAAAGGAGGTGGCCGGGCTTTTGAGGGAGAGAGCCTCAAACCAACCCAGCCGCCGGACACCGCGAGACGACTCCCGGCCACCGTAGATGAGGGCCTGTGGACGGTGAGCAATGGGTAGCTCACCGTCCGCCCGTCTATTGACGACAGGCCGTGTCGACGGCGCGTTCGTGTTTCACGCGCGCCTCAAAGAGATGTCAGCAAAGCAGAGGGGCTGGCCAGGGACTCCGCCTGCCGGGGTTGCGGGTTGTTCGAAAGAGATACCGCGGCCCCGGAACGTTAAGGGCAATAGAAGGATCATGGGTGGTTTTTAGTCAGTAAAAGTCTGACACGCTCCCCCACTCCGCCCAGAGCGGGGGAAGTTATTTGATGATTTCCCACCCCGAAAAAAAAACCCTTTGAATAAGCCTTACTTGCTAAGTCAGTCACCTTTATAACAGCTAAACACTAAAATAAATTAATAAAATGAAGCCGTACTCAAACTGGGATGAAATCTGTCTGAAGCACAAACAGCTGAGTGCTGAAGACGCATTACGTGCAGCGTTCTGTAATCTCCAGAGACGCTCAGAAGCAATCTTGGATGTACCGACAGCAACCACGAATCAATATCAGTATTATTAATGTCATCATTCGTTCTTGTTTGTCCTAATAGAAGAATAAACACATAGAAACAATTTCGGTTTAGCTTCCAGTCTAACCGGATGTAACTAAATACTTGTGTAATACATGGAGCGACTGCCTATCATACATCCACAACCCAGTTAGTAAGTAATACGATGTAATAGAAAGGAATAGCATATTATTTATTATGTACACACTACGGCACATCAACCTATACAAAACCTGTTCTGTCTACTACGGTGTGCGATTCGCACTAGAGAGATCAGGTTATAATAGTACGGTCTCATCGCTAAGAGCAAACGTTTCATGACAATTGATAACAGGAACGCAGGGAGTCAAAACTGCAGATATGCATCGATAAGAATGGTTGTCAGACTTTCGGGACACTGAATACTCGTTACGACTGTCAGAGAGCTACAAATGACAGCCGGAACCAACAGCTTCTCGTGCTTTATGTATCGCTAATTCGCAAAGTCTAAAAGTTAACAGGCAAATCAGAAGCGAGGTAAACAAAGCATTTTTTTCTTAAACGTTTCCGCACGCTAGATTTTCTCCTGTATCGTGGCTGCGTTGACAAACATTTAAACTCACATACACAAACAGCCAGACCCTGAACAACTATCTGTACGCCATACAAATATTTGTTCCATGCTGGGATCGAACCCGCGACACGCAGCGCAGCAGTCGATCACTCAGCCACTGCGCCAAACGTGTCGTCAAAATTATTTAAATTAACTAAACAAGCGCCATTTTGATTACTCGTATACCGAATAAGATGACACTTGGGACAGCTATAATATTGTTCTCCAAATACGAAACTAGTTATCTGGTTCAGTAAACTTGTAAGGATCAATACACAATCCAGAACTCGTCTTTAAAGAACGATTACCATTGAATATTGCGATTACCTTACTATTTCAAGGAGAAGGGGGCTGTGAACATTTACATGAATTTGAACTTAGGAATTGTGTGCTAAAAGCTTGTTTTAAAATTTAAAAACGTTGCCCCTGCGTTGTTACCCGCGCTGAAAACCATATTTGAGTTATTTGATCACAGGAACACTGTATGTATTATTTCGGATAAAAAGTAGCCAATGTATTAATCCAGGGAATAAGCTATCTACGTACCAAATTTTATCAACATCCGTTAAACCGTTTGAGCGTGAAGAAGTAACAAACATACACACACACATACAAACTTTCTGTTTTCTTTATTTTCATGACTGACATGATAGTATATGGTTTTAATTTCAACTCGATAGGTACCTCTACGCGTTTCCGAAATGTCATCGCAAATAACTTTAGGAGGAGTGTCAGACTTGTACTGACTAAAACCCTTCCACGTTCCTTTTATTGCCCTTTATGTTCCGGGGCCGTGGTATCTCTATCGAACAACCCGCAACCCCTGCTACTGACCCAAGGTTGTCGTTAGGCTTTTGTTAAATCCTAATCATTATAAAATAAAATTTTAATGGTCATCTGTTGATGCTATCGCTACCAGCAAATGAGTCGGATGCACGGCGCTCCCATGTGCGGTATAGCGCCCTCTACAACTAATCTCCGGACTCAGCCTTCTGTTAATGTTATGTAACAGTTTTTTTTTTTGTTTAAATGTTAAATTATGTTTATTTTGCAAGTAGGTTTTACAAACAAAAGACACCCACGTTCCACCTTTTGTCCTTTATGTTCCGGGGCCGCGGTTTCTCTTTCGAACGACCTAAAACCCCGGCAGAACTATATATAATAATAATAATAAAGCCATTTATTGCAGATCTCTCTACTTATTACAATATTTGTCAGATTATTACTTATAATTAATGTTATCATTTTAGTATAAGTTTACGAAATCTGAACCCCTGTTTGGGTAAAGGCCTCCTCCATCCTTTTCCATGACTCCCTGTCCTTGCCTGACTTCATCCAGTCTTTTCCTGCGACTTGTGTTAGGTCACCAGCCCAGCAGAACTATATATACTGATATGTAAATACATAAAAGAGAAAATCACTGTTTCACTCATCAGGGAATTTCAGACATTACAAGTGCTAACCAAGTGACCTCAGAGATGACCGGCAGCACTGCGGTCACGTGCTGCTGTGCACATGTGCACAACGAGGCTCAGGCCAGACCACTACAGTCGCCCCAAGGATGTTCCTTAACAGACGTTGCACAGAGGGGACTCCAGACAGGTCTATTAAGAGGAAACGGTGCCTCCTCTCATGTGCGGATTGTGTCCACCGGAGCGGTTTTAGTGCGGTAAAAGTCCTACACTCCTCTTATCTCCGAAGACCGGTCGCCTTTTGGAGGTTTACCTCCGATAACAAAAAGAAAAGGTACACCTCTACGTAAGCCTTTGGGTACTACATGAGTAATGAGATGTAATGATAACATCTGCAATTGTACAGACGCCTGCACATCAAGCTACTACAATCTGTCAGATTTCTTTGATAGATTTTCGACTTTATTTCTAAAGTATTAGGTTCAAGGTTCATTGGGAAAAATTGACAGTTTCGGGTGGCTTGACCTGCAGGCGTCTGTACCTATTCCAAGCTTACAACTTATTCTACTTCAGGATAATAAAGGAACACATAGTTAACACAAGTGCAAAGTTTACAAGCTCGGCATTATACAAAGTGCCATTGTTTGTATTCCCACCTCTAACTAACTCAGGGATGGGAAACATTTTCCCCAACTTAACCCGTTGACTGTCGTTAAGTTCCTACGGGAGAGCATAAGGCAAAATTCGTCGATGTTTCATCGAATTTTTGCGTGTTTGTTGCTGCATTCAATAGATTAAAGTTGATTTTTATGTTGTATAAAAAGAAACTTTATACATATATTTATAAATTGCTTTGCAGGTTGATTGACAGAAATACCGCGGCCTCGGAACACAAAGGGTAAAAGAAGGAACATGGATGCGTTTTAGTCAGCAAAAACTGAAACTCTCCCCGCTCCGCCCAGGGCTGGGGAAGTTATTTTTTTACTTCCCATCCGAAAAAAATATACTTTATAGCTAGGTAAAGCTACAAAATATGATGAACTAACGTCATATTTTGTAGTTATAAAAAGCTACAAGTATGTCTCCCCAGTAACCGAATGTATTTATATTTTATATTATATTTTAGCCTTTTTATTTCCACATCTTATTAATACATTTCAAATGATTGTTGAGTTAGTACTTTTAACTTAATATTCTAGTGTTAGTAGGGTTATTTTTGCTCTTGGGATGTGGATCCCATATGGGTAAAGGCCTCCTCTTTCTCCTTCCACACATCTCTTTCTTTAGCAATGGTCATCCAGTTGTGCCCTGCTATTTTGACAATGTCATCAGTCCACCGTTTAGAAGGTCTGCCGACCTTTCTTTTTCCTGATGGCCCTCTCCAACGTGTCACATTAATGGTCCATCTCTTATCTTTGAGCCTTGAGACATGGCCGGCCCATTGCCATTTTAATTTTAAAGCCTGTTTTACAGCGTCGGTTATTTTAGTTTTTCGTCTGATGGTTTCTGACCTAATTTTATGTATTTTCCTGATTTTCAGTACACTTCTCTCCATTGCCCTCTGTGTCGTTCTTAATTTTTCTTTTACTTTGCGTGTGTAGGTCCATGTCTGACAACCATACAATAAACTAGGCAAAAGACAGGTATCTATTACAGTTTTTTTCAAGTTTAGTGTGTAGTTTCCTTTTAGGATTTCCTTTAAGGACCAGAATTTATTCCAAGTTATTTGGCATCTTCTTTCTACTTCTTCTTCATTATTTGTTGCACTGAAAGATATCTGTTTACCCAGGTATATGTATTTGTCTACGTATTCTATGTTGTTGCTATTTGAGCTTACAGGAATTTTATGGCTGTTCGTCATAATTCTTGTCTTCGAGGCGTTCATCTGTAGTCCAACTTTAGCACTTTCATGATCTAGCAATTTTAACATTGTTTCTAGATCCTTAGGTGTTTCGGCAAGTAGTACGATATCATCCGCAAATCTCAAATGGCTCAGGCATGTGCCATCTACTCTCAGTCCCTTGGCTTTCCAGTCTAGTTTTTGAAATACGGTCTCTAGCACAGCGATAAATAGTTTAGGCGATAGAGGGTCACCTTGTCTTACTCCCCTTTTGATTCTAATTTCTTCACCTCTAGATTCAAGTTTTACTCTGCTTGTAGCATTGGTATACGTATACTTCAGGATATTTATATATTTCCTGTTGATGCTCAATGATGTTAATGTGTTCCATATCGAATTGTGACTTATGCTGTCGAAGGCCTTACTGTAATCTACAAACGCTATGTAGAGGGGTCTCTTAAATTCTTTATACTTCTCTATCATTTGACATAGAGAGTGCAGATGATCCGTCGTGCTATAGCCTGATCGAAATCCAGCCTGCTCTATTGGTTGTGCATCATCGATCACAGCTGATATTCTTTTTAGGATTATCGACGCAAAGAGCTTGTACAAGCATGCCAATAAACTTATAGGCCTGTAGTTACCTACGTCGAGAGGATTGCCTTTTTTGTATAATAGTATAATGTCTGAAGAGCACCATTGTTTTGGTACGGTTTCTGTTTCTAGTATGAGATTAAAAAGTTGTGTGAAGTGGTTTAGTAGGACAGGTGCAGCGTGTTTAATCATTTCATTACTGATCCCATCAGGTCCTGGGCTTTTTGCACTTTTTAACAGTTTGATATGTTCGTATACTTAATTTTTTTCTATTGGAGAAATATTTTCTATGTTTGGGATATACTCTGCTTCTTTAGTGTAATTTTCTTGGTTTCTATTTTTGTAGAGTTTATTATAGAAGTCAGTTGCTTGGTCTATTATGTCGGCTCTGGATTTTGTTTTCTTCGTCTTAGTTTCTAATTTTTGTATCCACTTTTTATGTAGACATAACTCTTTAAATGCTCTTTTAGTGCTTCTAAACTTGGTTATGTTTTGTGTTATAATTTGTTGCCTGTGGTTTTGGTAGTCTTTTCGAATCTCTCTGTTGGTTTGTTTAAACAGTTGTCCGAGTTCTTTTTTCATCCCTTTAGACTTGTTCTTTGTGCATATAAGTTCGGTACGTCTTTTTATTAATGCAATTGTGTTGTTGCTAAATATTTTGTGCTTTTTCTGTTTTTTTTCTATACAATTCAGATTTAAGCTTGATGTTAGTGCTTGTTCTACAGTATCGTAATAGTTTTGGACATTTAATGGTTCTTTTACTTTTTCATCAACTTTGTAGGCTCTTAGGTTGTATACATATGTGTTAATATCTTCATTCGATACTAGGGTGTTTGGAGTAGATTTGAAGTTTTTTCTGCTCCTTTTCGGAAGACATAACCTGACTGTAGCTCTTAAAATTCTATGATCAGAGGAAAATTGAACGTTGCTCAGTATTTCAAAGTTAGTCACCAATTTTGGGATATTTGTCATTATGAAGTCAATCTCATTCCTGTATTGATGGTCTGGGGATTCCCAAGTCCATTTTTTGTTTGTTTTCTTTTTGAAATATGTATTCATTATAAATAATTTGTATTCGAAGGCGTATTCTATTAATCTCATGCCTCTTTTATTTCTTGTACCATAGCTATATTTACCCATTATGAGGTTTTCTTCAGTTTTAGATTGGCCTATTTTGGCATTAAAGTCCCCGATTACTAGAATTTTTTCATCAGCTAATTCGTGTGCTTTTGTAAGGTCGTTGTAGAATTTTTCAATTTCTTCTTCGTTTGAATTATCTGTGGGTGCATAAGCTTGTATGATTGATAGGTTAAGATCTTCAAGCTTCAGTTGTAGTAGTGCCACCCTTTCTGAGATGCCAGTGAAATTGGTTATGTTGTTTTTTAATGACTTTTTTATCAAGAAACCGACTCCATATAACCCTTTTGTTTGCCCAATGAAGCATAAAATGCAGTCATTATATTCTTCAATGTTACAACCTAATCTTCTAACTTCTGAGAGCCCTATTATATCATAGTGTATTTTTTCCAGTGCATACGATAGTTCTAGATACTTTTCTGTTGTTGATAAGGACCTTACATTGTATGTACAAATTTTCAAAGTATTCTCTTCGTTGTTTTTTGACTTGTTATTTTTGGAAAGAGGGTGGTGGTCTAATTTCCCACGATGACCAGTCGGCTTGGGAAATTCTTTGATTTTATTGGTTGATTGTTGTTGATCTGTATTTTGTGTTTTGTTCCGGATAACCGTAACCGAATGTATTAAGTCTAAATTACTGTTAGTTTAGATAAATTAATATATCCTAAGCATGAGGAGAGGAATACTCACATTAAAATCCTTTTCCAGCAAGGGTATATAATTATGGTTAACTAATCACATTCCTCAAGAAAATCATAAATAAATAGTTTCCGAAGTTGCCGTGCCAAGAGACTTCCTATGATGAGTTGGTTTGCCACCTCTGCACTGCGTTTCCATAACGTTATTCTAGCGTTTTTCTTACCGTTTGCACTCACGTTTGCACTGTGTACAGACTTTCTAGTGCTACTTACAAACAAATACAACTCGGTGCTGCCACCAATTGCAAGTTCTCCTTCCGCAACAATTAGTTGGTTAGTTTGAAGATCAGTACGTTTCCAAAGGTATGCATATGAAACCTCAAAATATTAGAAGCCGCGTCGATTTATAAATCGATAATACAACCTACCTTGTAGTATTTTAGTATTTTTTTTTGCTACAAGCAAAACCAGTATCATCCATGGTTATGAAATGCTCAAAATTATGAAAATTATTTATTTTTGTGAAAGATAAAATATTAATTTATTTGTCAAATTGTAGACGTACTAAGTAATATGATCTGAATACGAAATCCAAAAAAAAATGGGAATTTAAATTGAAAAAATAGATTTGAAAATTGTATTGTAATTTAGAAATTCTAAAATGTATTGAAAAGCCAACCTGGCGGCATATGTTTAGATTTCTACCATCGATTTTTGAATTTAATAATCACAACAATTTTACAATGTATCCGGTCATAGACTAGCAATATTCTAGATACTTATGTAACGAGTGTTTTAATATACTATTACGATACACACTTGGGTCTAAATTCACTTCCCCGCTTTTTGGCAGCCATTTTATTAAGCTGACTTGAATTTCATTTAAAACGAAAACATTTATTTTTTTCTTGACGGGCCTGTTGGTCTAGTGGTTAGTGGCCCTGACTGCTAAGCCGGAGGTCGTGGGTTCGATTCCCACCCAGGACAAACTTCGTGTGATGAGCATGATTGTTTGTTCTGTGTCTGGGTGTGATTTATCTATAAAATGTATGTATTTATAAATTATATAAGTATGTATATCAGTTGTCTGGTTACCATAACACAAGCTCTGCTTAGCTTGGGATCAGATGACCGTGTGTGAGTTGTCCCAAGATATTTATTTATTTTATTTATTTATTTTATTTTGATATTTTCTCTATGCGTGTACAAAAAATAATCATATCTCTCAAAGTGTTGGTCTTGCTGAGACGACAACAGGTTTATTCAGATTGCAACAATATTGTCTATCGTTTAAATTAAGAAATGACAAGCTTACATTTTCAAAACTTTAGAAAACAAAATTAAAGTCCAAAAAATATGCAAATCAACAAAAGTTTTGTAAGGGGAGAATGTGCAAGTCTGCACTAGGTTTTATGTATTGAAACCTTTTTTTATACTTTTTGTCTATGTTTTGCTATCTATCTTTATGTTTCTTTCCTGTTTGATTTATTACACTTTTGTTTTCACTACCAAGAACCAGCGATTTTCATTTCGGTAGTTAATATTGGAAGGACCAATATTAACTACCGAAATGAAAATAGTAGTTTTTTTTAAATCAATTAATTTGAGTACTAGATTGTTTGTTATATAAGTACATAGAATATCACTAGTCTGTGGCCGGACATTATATAGGACCATTATATAGGTAAATTTCAGGTTGCAAGTTTCCTTTGCAAACACCAAAACGGTGAGGAATGCATCGTATTATTTTATTACAATATAAGATAAATAAATATCTGACGTCTGTAACGAATCGGTCGGGTTAACGGCAGCCAAAATCGAAGTACACTATAAATCAAATAAATGTAAACAATTCCAATGATGTATCGCATAGAATAAGCATCAGAATCTATTCTATTTAAACTATGTTTACAGATAGTATTTGAATATACGAAACCATGCCTAACCTCTCGAACGCTCGCGAATATTTACGCAAGAGGCCTCGCGTGTCGAGGCTTTTTTATTTTTTTTTTTTTTTTGGTTTGACCTTGAGAAAAACGCAAATTTCGTGGTTATATTGATAATTATATGCAATAAATTATACCTTCCCGGAAAGCCCATTAGTTTTCCTATCGAACTGTGTAAGATTATAAATAAATGAAACTGACCTGACTTCGTAGCGACGAGATAAATTTGCATTTTGCAAATTTTCTTCCACATGACCTTGAACTTTCTCACATTACACCAAAACCACACACATATTCTCGAAAAAAACACTTGAATATGATAGCCCATACATTTACGCAAAAACAATATTTCTCATATCACATCAAAACACAATAATTACACGACACAATCACTTTTTCCGCAACTCAACAAAAAGCCGCCATTCTTGCCGCATATGCCGCTGTCCGTACTATGGGCAATGTTTACGACTTTGGCGCCATTTTTACCGGTTTATTTTCTTTCAACAACGATAATGATAACAATATGGAATTATATCACTTTGTAGTAACTTTATTATGTTCATAGGTAAATAAACTAACAACTTATGTAGATTTTAAAGCATTTCGAGATATTTTTTGCACTAAAACAAGTCGAAATACGACGGCCATGACGGAAAAAAATACGCGTCTTCACAAGTTTCGACACTTTTTCACTGGCAAATTTATTACTTTTCCAAAAACAAACACTTGCAACGTAATCTACACTTATTTCTCAGTAATTCTATATAAATCTTATAAGATTACTCTCCGTTTTCTAATTGGAAACATGATTTTAGTCCGCACGCAACCACACGCAACAATGGCTCGAAAACTGACAGATGACTGAATGGCGGATCACTTTATTTTTTTCAATCTTCTTCATTCCATGTATCGATATTGCCAATGGAAAATATTTTAATAGAAAGCGAATGAACTATTCTTTTCAATCAAATAAAGAACGGGTTGCAACATGAAAGTATACGTCACAGAAAAAATAGCCAATCGGTGCAAGTCACTCTCGTACACCTGGGTGTACTATTGCGCGTGGGGCACTTAACTCGCTCGTACAGTCGTATGTACGTAAAGCACGCGAACGGCGGCGACGTTTGATGCTAAATAACAGGATGTTAGGATGCAACATATCCTCACGCTTCATCCTCAATTTATGTTATTATCCGCGCAAAATGTAGTGCATGCTGTGCTTTTCTATAAGTAATGAGGCGCTTAGACTTAAGTTGGCAATGTGTAAATTACAATGTAATAGCGTACTCATTGTTGAGAAGCCTAATATTAAATAAATAAATAAATAAAAATCCTCGAATGGTTGGACAGAGGTGCACCAACCTACCTACCTAACTATGTCAGTGTAATTTTAGTACACTAATATTCCACCAGTAAGCAAACAGGTCTCACAGATTAAGTAACTATGCACTTTTTTTAGGATTCCGTACCTCAAAAGGAAGAAACGGAACCCTTGTAGTCAGTCATAAGTCACTTTGTGCTGTGACATGTCAACTCAACGGTACAAATAGGAAATCATCAAATAACCAATAGTCTGACAACTCCGGGGGGCTAGCCCCCGCACCGCCCAGAGTGGGAGTGTCAGACCTTTACTGACTATAACCAATCCTTCTTTTGCCCCGGTATCTCTTTCAAACAACCCGCAACCCCGACAGAACTAAAATATCTATTACGGGCGATAACTTTTAAACTACCGAAGCAGCATAAATACAATTAATTTAGGACCACCTGGAAAATATACCCAATCAAACAAAAAAAGAATTTTGCAAATCGGTCCAGGCGTCTTTGAGTAATCAGTGAACATCCATAAAAAATAAAAGATTCCGGCGAATGGAGAACCTCCTCTTTTTTTGAAGTCAGTTAAAACAGGCAGCTATCAAAAAAATAAATGTTTTCGTTTTAAATGAAATTCAAGTCAGCTTAATAAAACCTGTTCAATATTTCCAAAGGAACAATTAAATTCAGAAAAAAGGCTTATTTGCATTTTTCTGGTAATCAGGGTACAACCGGAAAAGAGCAATGAAAACGATATTTTTGGTTTGAAAAGGATTAACCGTAGTAAGCTTAACGATTATTGGTTCGCACTGTATTTAATCTTCTTTAGGGTCCGGTCAAACTGAACAGGCAACAACACGACCGGCAACAATTTTAAGCTTTATCTTCTCAATGGAAATGCATAGTATTGCTTGAAAGAGTCGGGTCGGAAGCGCAGCGGCACGCGACACTGCATGCAGTCAAGCGGCCTGATTCTTTGAAAATTGTTTGACATTGTTATTGCATTTCGGTGTGAATTGGAGCGGGGAGGAGTGTCAGACTTGCACTGGCTAAAACCCACCCATGTTCCTGCTATTGATTGTCTTTTATGTTCCGGGGCCGCGGTATCTCTTTCGAACAACCCGCGACCCCGGCAGGTGGTTGCCCTGGCTGGCCCCTCTGCTTTGCTGACATCTCTTTGAGGCGCGCGTGGAACACTAACGCGCCCTCGACACTTCCTGTCGTCAATAGACAGACGAACGGTGAACCCATTGCTCACCGGCCATAGGCGAGGTGCGTGCCACGGGGCCGAGCTTGAGGCCTTTGATTTGGCAATTCTACGGTCACATCACTAGACTGTCATTGGTATAATAAGCTGTTCGAAAGAGATACCGCGAACACAAAAGGCAAAAGAAAAGAAGGAACATGGGTGTTTTTTTGTCAGTAAAAGTCCAACACTCCTTCGCGCTACGCCCCGAGAGGGAGTAGTTATTCGATGAATTCACACCCGTAATTTTTTTTTAGATAGGGCCAGTCGCAGTTCAACTCACTCGAGTTGTTTTACTGCTTAACCGGTCTATCCCGTGGTGACCTCAATAAATTAAGGCCCCCAGACAGGGTTTACAAACTAAATGACCGCTCGCTAAGGGCACCCCCTGTGGGGTACGGACCTCGGCATAGGTCATCATTGGGGGAGGGCAGCAAAGGTGGCTAGGTCGATTGTTTAGGGACTTTTATCATTACTGGTTCAGCACCGCGGGCTGGCTAGCAAATTGCTAAACTTTAAACCAAATCTAGAACGAATCTAAAACTTGAATAGAATAGAATGGAAAACTGGCTGCTCTTACCTTACAATACACATGGCTCAAGTTCACTGGTTGCATCAAAATAGGGTCCAACACATATTGCAGCATTTTAGAAAACGATACAACACACAACTTCAAATAATAAATCATTAGAATTCTCACATTTCTTAACACTAAGACATCATTATATTTCTTTCTTTACTTTACTCCATTCTTTATTGAAACACGGCAATCTGCGCAAGCGCCGCGCACTCACTAAAATGGGGGAATTTAACCTATTTTAAAATCCAGTAAGAAATTCCCGTTGAATCAGTGAAAAGGTGAGCAAACTTCCTAAATATTTACTTTTGTTCAAGGTATACTGCGATAGAGATATTTTAGGTGAACAAGTGAATTCTTTATGAATGTATTTTAATGAATGCATAGCATCGTGAATTGTAGTGTTGGCTTACAAGGTGTCATTTTTATTAATGTCATTATTTTCAAAAACTAGCTGTGCCCAGCGGTTTCGCCTGCTGCTCGGCTCCTTGGTGGAGGAGCGTGATGTTAGTAGTGAAAAACCATTTTAGCATTATTGCCTTTCTAATTAAAAAAAACAACCGATTTGCCCCAAACCGGTTTGGTATGGGGCAAATCGGTTGTTTTTTTTTTAAACGTTGGCCCACACCACACATTTCTCATGTATCGTGAGTGTGTTTACAAACATTTAAACTCACATATACAAACAGCCGTGCCTCGGAAAGCACGTTAAGCCGTTGGTCCCGGATGTCATTTGTAGATCTTTGACAGTCGTTACAGGTAGTCAGTGTTCCGAAAGTCTGACAACCAGTCTTACCAAGGGGTATCGTATTACCCAGTATTAACTGGTTGTGGAGGTCAGATAGGCAGTTGCTCCATGTAAAATACTGATATCCAGCTGCATCCGGTTAGACTGGAAGCCGACCCCAACATAATTGGGAAAAGGCTAGGCAGATGATGACACAAACAGCCAGACCCGGAACATCTATCTGTAGGCCATACAAATATTTGTTCCGTGCCGGGATCGAACCCGCGACACGCAGCGCAGTAGTCGATCGCACGGCCACTGCGCCAACCTTGTCGTCAAAATGAATGGTTTCAAAGTCTATAAAGGACATAGTTTAGAACAATGTTTGTGTTCTATATTACACTAATGACAGCGTCGGCTTCTTTTAGCAATGTAGGTACGAATTTACTAAAATAGATAAAAAAACTTCCTTTTAAATCACTCTATCCATTGCTGCAAACTACATTAAAAACCGTAGAGCAGTTTAAAAGATCTAAGCGAACAGACAGCGGAAATTGAAGTAAATGCTTTGAGTTTGAGTTATGAAATCGTGTGGAAATATGGATGAGTTCATAAAAGGAGGTCTGCAAGTGGCGCCGTTAGCCAAAAAGTTGTGCGGTAATCTCTTATCGTGGTGTTAACATTTGATGTGAAGGAATGAGAAAAATGGCATGAAGAAAGTTTTGAGAATGAATTTGGATGGCTATAAAAGAAGAGGTAGACCAAAGCCACGCCTAAATGGCTAAACCGATTTTGATGAATTTTGGTACAGAGATAATTGAGACCCTGGAGACGACATAGGCTATTATTTTGTTTAAAGTGAGAAAAGGGGGAGAAAGAGGGAAGAAAAGGGGAGAGAAAGATATTTTTTTTTCGATCATCACGCAGGTTCACCTGTTAGCGTTAACCCAAAGTTACTAAGTCGCGGGCGTAAGCTAGTATAATATAATTTAAAAAAAAAATGCATAGATGTTATTTCTCTACAACTATAGACACAGAATAAATAATAGCTTCTTAGTAGTCGCTGATACAAGTTCTGTCACTCAATTTAAGACCCTCTTAATAAATACACGCGCAGGAGAAGTTAATAATTTAGTTCAGTTCAATCAAAGCGATTGAATGAGAAACCCGATACAACGTTTCGAAACTTTATTTATTCATTCGTGAATAAGTGATAAGTGACTGTATTATGAGAGTCTTAAATATCAATATTAAAAACAAAGGCCAGTTCGCAATAACTTCCGAAACAAGAAAGGTATACAGAAAAAAATGTTTTATTATCTTTTACATAGTCAGAGCAAGCATCGTTTTGGCAGGCCATTCAATTTTATGGTAATAAAAATATGAACTCGACTGTACCAATATATTCTCATAATAGAGTCAACCTTGTACTTGAGTACGTATGAATATATCGTCGGTGCAAGTTATAAGATTCGAACGATTTTTCAACATTATTTAGTATGGTAACGTTAATAAAAATTTAAATTAAAAAAGCCATTTATTTCCTGCAAGCTACTGCGAAATTGATTTTATTTGTTTGTTACGTCTTCACGCCTAAATGGCAAAACCGATTTTGATGAATTTTGGTACTGAGACAGTTGAGACCCTGGAGACGGACAAAGGCTATTTTTTGTGAGGGAGAAAGAGGAAACAAAAGGGAAAACTTAGCATTGCTTTTACAATAAATAAGGCGCAATTGCAAAGAGGAGCTCGTGGCTAAATAATAGCAGCCGCTCGGGTCGATCTTTAGGTTAAGCCGCGCTTGCCTAGGTTGGTCTGTGTATGGGTGACCACCCGTTACATACCGAGTTTCCTCCGTGCCTCGGAAAGCACGTTAAGCCGTTGGTCCCGGCTGTCATTTGTAGATCTTTGACAGTCGTTACAGGTAGTCAGTGTCCCGAAAGTCTGACAACCAGTCTTACCAAAGGGTATCGTATTACTCAGTACTAACTGGGTTGTGGAGGTCAGATAGGCAGTCGCTCCATGTAAAATACTGATATTTAGCTGCATCCGGTTAGACTGGAAGCCGACCCCAACATAGGGAAAAGGCTAGGCAGATGATAAAGGCGCAATTGCAAAATCTACAAGTAACAGGCCTACCTGCAAATCAGGAAACTGAACTGTGTTACCCCGAATTTAACGCAAGCGAAGCCGCGGGCAAAAGCTAGTAACGAATAAACGTGACCTAGAAACAAACACAGTCGACTATTCATTCGGCATAACTTATAATTCCCACCCACACCCATTACAGATGTGACCTTTTCATAACCAAAGGTTGTAATCCCGCAAAATGTCTTATTAAGCAGTAATAAATTATTCTTCAGGCTACCAGCCCGGTTCTTCACTATCTTAGCCTCTATAAATTATAGATTTACTGTCACAGCCTGTGTATAAATTCTTATCAATGGACAAGGCCGTAAAAATATAGTAGCAGGGTTGTTTTATTTTTATAAAACGTTGCCCTACACTAGGAATTGTTCCTGTATTGTAGGTGCGTTTACAAACATTTGTCGGCCACACAAATATTTTTTCCGTGCAAGGTTCGACGCGGTCTGTGTGGTCAAACACATAACATTTTACTTTACATTTTCTGTTTATCGTTATTTCACAGTACTACTACTATTTCACAGTACTAAGTCGCTTCATATAAAATCCTGACACATACTGATAAAATAGAGGCGGACCCTAATATATATTTTTAATTTGATTCTGGTATAAATTTTATGTTTTCTTTTTATGTTGTGTGTAGTTTATTTTATTTTCGTTTTGACGTATGTGTCTACTTGATAAATTATTATATATTTAATATAATAAAATAAATACTAGCTGGCGCCCGCGGCTTTACCGCGTGTTCGAAAGAGATACCGCGGCCCCGGAACGTAAAGGGCAATAGAAGGAACATGGGTGGGTTTTAGTCAGTACAAGTCTGACATGCCCCCCCGCTCCGCC
The DNA here is from genome assembly GCA_905475445.1 of Ochropleura plecta. NCBI lineage: Eukaryota > Metazoa > Arthropoda > Insecta > Lepidoptera > Noctuidae > Ochropleura > Ochropleura plecta. The sequence continues at coordinate 4,860,039 of FR997740.1, read as the reverse complement.
CAGAGCGGGGGAAGTCATTGGATGATTTCCCACCCGGAAAAAAAACCCCCCTATCTAGATTCCGGCAAAGGTTAGGCAGATGAACAATTTGTGTTGCTGTATATCTCTTTCGTAAGTTAATCTTGGCTTTGGCTTTCGCATGAAATAAAGAATAACATACAAACAAAAAAGCCTTAAAATGGCTTTTCCTTTGAAAAAAAAAGTACTACGTAATAACAGAGCAAAATTAAGTGGTTGGACGAACAGAGATTAACTTAACAAGAAAGTAAAGACGAAGAGGTATTTTTTCTTACTTAGGTACTAATAAAAAATCTGAAACATACGGATGTCTGCTACTCTTTCACGCAAATATCCTTGAACGCAGTTTAATGAAATTTGCCTCACAGATAGTTTAAAAAAAACCTGTATTAACACTAAGGCTCTTATGAAACAAATACCGAAATAGAGTGAAACCGCGGGCTTAAGCTAGTCAACTATAAAGTCATCCGCTCCCGCTTATTACTTGTATGATTCACAATTCAAATGTAAAAACGCTCGCTGAAATGAGATCACATGTTTTATCAGAGAAGCTACTGGCTGTTTATATTTCTTCTGTATGCATTCGAAATTCGTCTGTATGCATTTGTCGGCATGGTTGGCGCAGTGGCAGAGGGATCGACTGCTGCGCTGCGTGTCGCGGTATTTGCATTCCCGCACGGAACAAATATTTGTGTGACCTGCAGATAGTTGTTTCGGGTCTGGCTGTTTGTGTATATGTTTGTAAAACGCACCCACGATACAGGAGAAATTCCTAGAGTGGGACAACGTTTTCCTTAAAAAAAAAAAACAAATAGGCGTCTGTCCAGGGATTGCCAGGGCCTCCGCCTGCCGGGGTTGCGGGTTGTTCGATAGAGATACCGCGGCCCCGGAACGTAAAGGGCAACAGAAGGAACATCGGTGGGTTTTAGTCAGTAAAAATCTGACACGCCCCTCCGCTCCGCCCAGAGCGGGGGAAGTTATTTGATGATTTATCTTAGTCTTACTTTTTTTTTGGAAATCAACATACAGCTTGGCACTGACTTGTAGTCAGTCCAAGCTGTATGTTGATCAAAATACGATTCGCGACCGGAGGACGTATGTATTTACAGTATAATAACCATTTAAATGTTGAATGTGTTTTCAATGATTAAAACTCTGTAAAGGCATATTTGTTACGGTCGCAAATCATCCTTACTTAATATTATAAAAGCGAAAGTGAGTTTGTTTGTTACGTCTTCACGCCTAAACCGATTTTGATGAATTTTGCTACAGCGATAGTTGGGACCCTGGAGACGGACATAGGCATCTCTTTCGAACAACCCGCAACCCTGGTAGGGAGTGGCCCCGGCAGGCCCCTCTGCTTTGCTGACATCTGTTTGATATGTCAGTAAGATGCCTAATAATAAGCATAAATGCAAATGTCGAAGCTCTCCTTTCTAAAACTTAGCTTTGCTATTACAATAAATAAGGCGCTAGGGCAAAAACTACAAGTAGCAGGTACCTGACGGACTTGACGGGCCTGTTGGTCTAGTGGTTAGTGGCCCTGACTGCTGAGCCGGAGGTCGTAGGTTCGATTCCCACCCAGGACAAACTTTGTGTGATGAGCATGATCGTTTGTTCTGTGTCTGGGTGTGATTTATCTATAATATGTATGTATTTATAAATTATAAGTATGTATATCAGTTGTCTGGTTACCATAACACTCGCGCGCTCTGCTTAGCGTGGGATCAGATAGCCGTGTGTGAGTTGTCCCAAGATATTTATTATTTACCTGCTAATCAGCAAAAGGGGAACTGTGTTACCCCGAATTAAACGCGAGCGAAACCGCGGGCAAAAGCTACTTTGGTAAGTACTTTAATAAACATACAACCAAAGCCACAAGATATTAGACACAGAGTCCAAAATTAAAGCAAAAATAAACAGATTTGACTTTTTCATTCTGACGTTACTCCTTGCACAATCAAACATACGTCATGTTTCTGTGAAACCGCAATTTAAAAGCTCCTTACAACATTTCCCATTGAACAGTGTGGATATCTATTAACTTTACGTTCTGCGCCCTACTTTTTTATCGAAATACGCAACACATAAAATTGAAACATAATAAAAAGGTTTCTGAAACTAATTCATACGATAGAAATGTTAGCAACAGAAGTTCTGTTTTACGCAAAACTTTAAAAACAAATTGAAAAGACAAAGTCCAAAATGGCCCTGTGCAATAAAGAGTATCGGAATACGAGATAATTAATTGTCTTTTTTAGACTAGCTGTATGCCAAAATGTAGATTTTGTAGTATTTTACGAGACCAATAACACCTGTCAGCCGTCATCTACGCCGAAAGTTAAAAATACAGGTGAATGAATACTTAGTTCCTGTGCATTTTAATGATGCATTTACATCCACATAGGCCTCAGAAAAAAAATAGCATAGGTACCTACCTAATGTCTAGATCGGTATTCAAAATAACTAAATATATTATGATATCATTTTTCAGTTTCTTAAAACTCACTTGGAGCTATGATAATAATACCGAATATTCCTTGTTATGGTTCAAAAGTAAAATATTTTACATAAATTTATAATTCTTAGTATAAATTTTGTGTGTTGTGTGTGTGTTTGTTTTTTCCGTCTGTATGTATTTTTTTATATTTGTGGTGTTTGTATGTTTAATGTTAATTTTTATTTTTAGGGTTCCGTAACTTAAAAAGAATAAATTGAAACCTTGATCACTTTGTTGGCCTCGGAGGAGCTCGTGGCTAAATAATAGCAGCTGCTCGGGTCGATCTTTAGGTTAAGCCGCGCTTGCCTAGGTTGGTCTGTGGATGGGTGACCACCCGTTACATACCGAGTTTCCTCCGTGCCTCGGAAAGCACGTTAAGCCGTTGGTCCCGGCTGTCATTTGTAGATCTTTGACAGTCGTTACAGGTAGTCAGTGTTCCAAAAGTCTGACAACCAGTCTTACCAAGGGGTATCGTATTACCCAGTATTAACTGGTTGTGGAGGTCAGATAGGCAGTCGCTCCATGTAAAATACTGATATTCAGCTGCATCCGGTTAGACTGGAAGCCGACCCCAACATAGTTGGGAAAAGGCTAGGCAGATGATGATGATCACTTTGTTGGCCGTCTGTCAGTCAAGACCCTTTATTTTGGGAACGCGTAGAGGTATCAAGTTGAAATTAAAACGACATACTCAACTCTGTGGTCCCTTTGTGCTGTGAAAACCAACCCTCTAAGTCTACGCAGTCAAAAGATATGGCTGTTTATGTCGCAAGTTTGTATGGAAGCCTTGGTGCGCGAGTCTGACTCGCTCTTGGCCGGTTTTTTGTTTGTTTTTTTTGTGTGCTCGTCGTCATGGCGACCATTCTTTTTTTTTCTTCTATGCACTTATGGAACTACATGGTAACATACATAACAACACGGCTGTTAAACCCGAAGAGTCAAACAGAGGTGTGGCTACCAAGAGAAAAGCCTTTTTTTGGGTTGGGACATCATCAAATAACTTCCCCCGCTCTTACTGTCAGGCTTTTGCTGACATGACGTCTCATAGAACTTATGTCAAAATACCACCATCCGTAAGCAAAACGAGTCGTTTTTTAGGGTTCCGTAGTCAACTAGGAACCCTTATAGTTTCGCCATGTCTGTCTGTCCGTCCGTCCGTCCGTCCGTCCTCGCTTAATCTCTGTGACCGTTAGCACTAGAAAGCTGAAATTTGGTACCAATATGTATATCAATCACGCCGACAAAGTGGTAAAATAAAAATTGGAAAAAAATGTTTTATTAGGGTAGCCACCCTATATGTAAAGTGGGAAGTGATTTTTTTTTTAATTTCAACCCTAACGTGTGATATATTGTTGGAAAGGTATTTAAAAATGAATAGGGGTTTACTAAAATCATTTTTTGATAATGTCTATAATTTCGGAAATAATCGCTCCAAAAGTGAAAAACAATGTGTCCCCCCCCCTCTAACTTTTGAACCATAAGTTTAGAAAATATGAAAAAAATCTGAAAAGTAGAACTTTATAAGGACTTTCTATGAAAATCATTTTGAACTTGATTGACACAACAGTTTTTGTACAAAAAAGAAAAAAAGTTGTACAAAATAATTTCCACTGAGCGTGGCCCGACACGCTCTTGGCCGGTTTTTTTTGTTTATTGGAACCGGGCGTAAGACCCACCCATGTTCCTTCCATTGCCCTTAATGTTCCGGGGCCGCGGTATCTCTTTCGAACAACCCGCAACCTCGGCAGGCGTTGGCCCTGGCAGGCCCCTCATCTTTGCTTACATCTCTTTGAGGCGCGCGTGGAACACTAACGCGCCGTCGACACGGCCTGTCGTCAATAGACGGACGGACTGTGAGCTACCTATTGCTCACCGTCCACAGGCCCGTATCTCGCGAAGTGAAAAGCCTTCTGAATACTTTTTTCAGTAGCACCATAGTTCAACCTTGATACTACATTATTGTAATGCTTCTATACTATTATTATTTTCTGTAACATCAGCTTTATTATTAGTGTTGCTTTGATGGTGGTTATGTACGTGGTTATTACAACAATTTATATTAGTCCTTTTTTTTTTTCGGGTGGGAAATCATCCAATGACTTCCCCCGCTCTGGGCGGAACGGGGGGGGCATGTCAGACTTGTACTGACTAAAACCCACCCATGTTCCTTCTATTGCGCTTTACGTTCCGAGGCCGCGGTATCTCTTTCGAACAACCCGCAACCCCGGCAGGCGGAGGCTCTTTATATTAGTCCTTGCGTGATTGTTTCGAAATAAAAAACCGATCGTTCCGTACAAGCTTGCGACATAGACGATACCTTCACCCGTCCCCGAAAAAAGGGTCTTGACAGAAAGACAGACGTCCAACTGTTCCTATAACGGTTCCGTTTTTTCCTTTTGAGGTGTTCGGAACCCTAAATATATGTTTTGGATGATGTTATTGAGACAGACACGTGATGAACTGGTACATAATTATGATGTTTAAATGCAGTGGTTTCTCAAGATCATCATCAGCTACAGCCTGACTTCATCCACAGCTGGGTTTCACTTTTTTATTATTTAACTAGCTTTCGCCCGCGGCTTCACCCGCGTTAAATTCGGTATAAGACAGTTCCCCTTTCCTGATTTGCAGGTACCTGCCACCTGTAGTTTTTCGCTAGCGCCTTTTTTATTGTAATAGCAATGCTAAGTTTTTCCTTTATTTCCCTTCTTTCTCCCTCATTTTTCACTCTTTTTAAAAAAAAATAGCCTATGTCCGTCTTCTCCAGGGTCCCAACTATCTCTGTACCTACTAAAATTCATGAAAATCGGTTTAGCCATTTAGGCGTGAAGAGGTAACAAACAAACAAACTCACTTTCGCTTTTATAATATTAGTAAGGATGGCATCTCGCCGTCAACCCATGAGGTCGTTAGCTGCTCAACCGGACTATTTAGTGGGTGTCTTGAAAATAAGGCGTCAGCCAGGGGCAAGATACTTGTAGACTAAGCGACTACACGCTAAGGCACACTCGCTCGTGGCGGGTTTATTTTAACCGTGGGTGCGTATACAAACATTTAAACTCACATAAACAAACAGCCAGACCCGAAACAACTACCTGTCTGTCATACAAAAATTTCTTTTGTGCGGGGATCGAACCCGCGACACGCAGTGCAGTAGACGATCTTTGAGCCACTACACCAACTGTGCCGTCAAATATAACATGTTCCCATCTAATCAATAACCACGGCGCACTTTGATACAAACTAATATTGTACTTTCAATTCACTACTGTTGTTTCGAATAAACATTTTAATGTAAACAGACATGTGCTTGATAAGTGAATCGGTATTGATATTATTGAATTTTATTTTTCAGTCAGTTTTTCCTTGAACGGAGTTTGATGACCTACGAAATGTTTATTAATAGCTGTAGTGTAGTAGGTGTGTGGTAACTGTTACAAAACAAACTTAGAAATTACATTCATTTTCATGTTTGAATTTAACATTTCTATTTGTACCCAGAGGCGGACCGTGAGTTTGTGGGGCCCTGGACTAATAAATCCGGGACTATTTGGGGGCCTTAATTATAATGATACACTAAGTACACACTACGGCACGTCAACCTATACAAAACCATTTTAACCTGATCTCTCTACTACGGTGTGCGATCCGTAGTAGAGAGATCAGGTTATAATAGTTTAGAATAGGTTGACCTGCCGTCGTGTGTACATACTACGACACATCAAGCGCATTTCCAGTATAATATAGCTCAGCTTTTTAGTAGTTTTGTGTCTGGTAAGATTGCTTATGGTAGAGTTGTATACCTACCAAATTACAGTATTTGTTTTTTTTTATTCACAATTGTCTATTGTCTTAAAATATGGTGACTGGGGGCCCTTCACCCGCAAGGGTCCCTGGGCTACAGCCCAAAAAGCCCTTATCTGTTTCGACCAAACTATTACCGTGTGAGCATTCAGAATGCCTCGGATGGGAAATTATCAAATATTTTCCCCCGCTCTAGGCGGAGCGGAAAGGATCATCAGACTTTTTCTGACTGAAATCCTTCCCCCTCTTTTGCCCGTATTCCGGGGCCGTGGTATCTCTTTCGAACAACCCGCAACCCCGCAAGGTTCCCCTTTTGTGGAACGCATTTTCCCAGCATTTGTAAATCTCACGAATTAATTATCGACCATCATTTCAAAAATACATTTATTTTAAAATAAATGTTTATATTTTGAAATAAATGGCTTTACCGTAGAAACGTAGTTATAATATCATATTTAGTTATCAATTCAATCCAGACATTCGTTCGTTCAACACTTCTCAGGGCAATCAGATATGTACGTCAAAGCCCCATTGATCACATACAAATTGCATGGCATTACCTCGAATACAAACCTCCAAATCCATAACGGCCTTAGTACGTCCACACATCAGGCGATTATAAACCCTATCATCATGGTTTAAGACTAGATATTTAGAATGTGGAGTTGTGCATTTTGCTTTTAGATTAAGATGACATTAAAGGCGTGTTTCCGCTACGCGAATACGCGATTTAAGTTGATTTAAATCGAAGATTGCGTTTGAACTTGATGTGATTTTAATTAGACTGCTTCAGAGCGGTTTTCTTAGCTTCTTACGCGTAATACTTACCGGTGTCAAGCCTATTTTTAAAGTTTACGTACAGGACAAAATCCTGCTATAGACACTTCAGAAGGGAGGTACCCTTCGGCAGTTCCAGCAGTAACTGCTAGGCACAGCTGGTATTTAGTTTACTTATTATAAGTCCATCCATCGTAGAAGAGCATTTCGAGATGATAATCGCGACGGAGTCGACCGTTTGGAGGTAGAGAAACAAAAAATATGCGTGTAGCGGCTCTTAAAAAGAGGAATGTTCAACGCCACGAGATTTGGCTCTAATAGGGAGCTGTTTGCTCAACGTTTAATTTTGAAATAAAGAAAAAATATTTCACGATAAAATACTATCTTACGATTAATTTTAAAGTATGACTAAGTTAATGGTGTTTGTGAGACGACAGCTGGACGAAACAACATGACCTCACAAAGGAACGAATAGCGGAGAACAGGATGTCAGGCCATTCCAGCTGGAGACTGCAATACCTTATGCTGCCCCACTACTGGGCAAAGACCTCTCCCGATTCCTTCCACGAACACTTTTCTCCCGCAACCTTGAACCAGCATAAATAGTTTGGAAAAACGACACAGGTCTACCAAAAAATCTCGCCATTATAAATGACTGGCTGACCGAATGTTGATACCACATGAAAAACACGATCAATTCTATGGCGTCGTAAAACCCTCATAAAAAAGCCATGGTTGGACCCAAGTGGTAAGAATACCGCCGCTGCTACTGCCACTGCTGACGCCACAGCGGTGGTAGCCGGGCCATCAGAGGGGGCCCAGGAGGGGGCTGTAATGGAGTGCCAATAACGGCCCCACTACGCCTCCTCCAGGCGAATATCAACCACTGCGCCTGCGCTCAGGATCTCCTGCTCCAGAGCATGGCGCAGTGGTCGATTCATATCGCCGTGGTCGCTGAGCCGTACTTTGTCCTCCCCAGGGACGACTGGGTTGAGGACCTGAGCGGCTCAGTGACCATAATTTCGTCGGCCGCCGCCGGTACCCCGTCCTTCGAGGGTGTCAGGAAGGGTCAGGGGTGCGTCGCAGCACAGTTCGGGGATATAGTCGTAGCGGGTGACTACTTCTCCCCGAGCCGAACTCTCGCCGAGTTCCACAACTCCCTCAGAGAGTTGACCGTCGTCGTCGGTAACTGCTCCCTCCCCGTGCTAGTGCTCGGGGACTTCAACGCCAAAAACTTGGCTTGGGGTTCCCGCTGCACGGATGTGCGGGGAAGGATGGTGGAGGACTGGGCACTGGAGACAGGCCTGGTCGTCCTAAATCGGGGTTCTGTTCCCACGTGTGTGCGGATGCGGGGCGAGTCGGTGGTGGACATCTCGTTCGCCAGCCCCGCTCTGTCGCCGCGTGTCGTCGACTGGCGCGTCATGGAGGAGGTGGAGACCTACTCCGATCACCGGTACATCCGGCTCGACGTCTCCACCCAGACCTCCAGCGCGCCGGTCCTACAGGCCCCGAGTGGTCCGCGGTGGGCGCTGAAACAGCTGGACCGGGAGCTCCTCCTGGAAGCCTCAATCGTGCAGGCCTGGGTGTCATCACCGGACAGGCCTGCCGACACCAACCACGAGGCGGACTGGTTCCAGGAGGCCATGTCTGAGATCTGTGACGTGGCAATGCCCCGAGTCCGGTCTGGAAGCGCCCGGCGTCAGGTGTACTGGTGGTCGCGCGAGCTGACGGCACTGCGAGAGGCATGCGTCGCTGCGAGACACCTGTACGCCAGGCACCGCAGGCTCCGCATTCGAGCACCGGATGCGGCAACCATCGAGGCGGAGCTGTATGAGGGGTACAGAGCGGCGAAGACCGCCCTCCTAGAAGGTGTCTTGCGGGCCAAGGATCTGGCCCGCGAGGAGATGCTGGAGTCTCTGGACGGGGATCCGTGGGGGCGCCCGTACAAGATGGTGCGGGATAAACTCCGCACCAGGGCCCCCCCGCTGACGCAGAGTCTCCGGCCCCAACTAGTTGAGGATGTGGTGAGCGCTCTGTTCCCTTCGCGAGGGGAGCATGCTCCTCCGCCCATGGCTCCGCCGCTTGCGGTGCCACAAGCGGACCACGAGGACAACGACGACGACGACGTTCCGGAGGTGACTGGGGTAGATTTGAGAGCGGCGGTGGGCAGGCTGAAAGCCAAAAACACCGCCCCGGGACCCGATGGCTTGCATGGCAAAGCCTGGGTCCTGGCCCTGGAGGCTCTCGGGCCCCGACTACTAGGGCTCCTAAGCGCGTGCTTGGAGAGAGGCCAGTTCCCACTTCGGTGGAAGACGGGGAAACTGGTCCTCATACAGAAGCCGGGGCGCCCTGCGGACTCTCCGTCCGCATTCCGGCCCATTGTGCTGCTCGACGAGGTGGGCAAGCTCTTTGAAAGAGTAATTGCAAACCGCCTCGTCGGGCACCTTGTGGGGACGGGGCCGGATCTTGCGGAACACCAGTATGGTTTCCGCAAGGGGCGCTCTACGGTGGATGCCATCATGCGCGTGAGAGCCCTCACGACGGGGGCTGCAGTGTCCAGGGGTGGGGTTGTCGTGGCGGTGTCTCTCGACATCGCCAACGCGTTTAACACCATGCCTTGGGGCTGCATCAGGGAGGCACTCCAATACCACCGGATGCCGACCTATCTTCGTCGTGTGGTCGGGGCATATCTGATGGACAGGGCCGTCATATACCCCGGTCGCTCTGGAGAGTGGAACCGGCGAGAGATGTCGTGCGGTGTCCCACAGGGATCGGTCTTGGGGCCGCTCCTGTGGGACATCGGTTACGACTGGGTGCTGCGCGCCGACCTCCCCAGCGGCGTCAGTGTAGTTTGCTACGCTGACGACACGCTCGTCCTGGCTCAGGGGGGGTCGCACCAGGCGGCGGCCGATAATATGACACGCGGGGTTGCGATAGTCGCGGAGAGGATCCGGCTACTGGGTCTCGAGGTGGCCTTGCACAAATCCGAGGCCATGGTTTTTCATGGCCGCGGAAACACGCCACCGTCGGGATCCCAGTTGACGGTAGGAGGGGTTCGCATCGGCGTCGGGTCGACGATGAAGTACCTGGGAATCGTCCTCGACAGCCGGTGGAACTTCGTCGAACACTTTCGACGTTTGGCTCCCAAACTCGAGCGGACGGGGGCTGCTTTCAAGCGGCTCCTGCCCAATCTGAGGGGGCCAAACGCCTCCTGCCGTAGGCTCTATGCCGGAGTCGTGCGGTCCATGGCCCTTTACGGGGCCCCGGTATGGGCGCGTTCTTTAGGGCGGCGCGCCGCCCACTACCTGAACGCGCCCCAAAAGGTGGTGGCCATACGGCTTGTCCGGGGCTACCGCACGATCTCCGGCGAGGCAGCGAGCCTCCTTGCCGGACTGCCACCGTGGGATCTGGAGGCGATAGTCCTCGCGCGCCTGTTTGAGTGGCGCGCGGAGGCACTACACCGGGGGGAAAACCCGCTGCCACGGCAAGTTGCCGCTCGGCGGGCAGACCTCCGGTGCGATCTCATGGTGGCATGGAGAGAGCGACTGTCGCAACCCCGTGCAGGGCACGCCACAATAGCGGCGGTAAGTCCCCTCTTTGAGGAGTGGCTGGAGAGGCGTCATGGCGTCCTCACCTACCGCCTGACGCAGGTCCTCACCGGACACGGTAGTTTCGGGAGGTTCCTGCACATCATCGGGCGGGAGGAAGCGCCCGGGTGTCACCATTGTGACGATCGCCCGGAGGACACGGTGGAGCACACAGTGGCGGTCTGCCCAGCTTGGGCGGAGCACCGCCGTGCCCTCGTGGAGGCGATCGGCGGCGGCGATCTCTCGCGTCCGGCCCTGGTTCAGGCCATGGTCCGGAGCGAGAGGGAATGGGAAGCGGTCACCACCTTCTGCGAAGCAGTAATGCTAGCAAAGGAGGTGGCCGGGCGTTTGAGGGAGAGAACATCTGCCCAACCCAGCCGCCGCGGGAGACGCCCAGGGCGCCGGGCGCCGCGAGACGACTTCCGGCCACCGTAGATGCGGGCCTGTGGGCGGTGAGCAATGGGTAGTTCACCGTCCGTCCGTCGATTGACGACAGGCCGTGTCGACGGCGCGTTCGTGTTTCACGCGCGCCTCAAAGAGAGTCAGCAAAGCAGAGGGGCTTGCCAGAGCCTCCACCTGCCAGGGTTGCGGGTTGTTCGAAAGAGATACCGCGGCCCCGGAACGTAAAGGGCAACAGAAGGAACATGGGTGGGTTTTAGTCAGTACAAGTCTGACATGCCCCCCCGCTCCGCCCAGAGCGGGGGAAGTCATTGGATGATTTCCCACCCCAAAAAAAAAAAAAAGTGGTAAGAATAAATATATTTTATATGCTGCCAGTTGAGTTGCCATCAAATCGTTAAAATCATCCTTGTAATTTATTGGTAGATAGTACGCACTGAATAACCAAGGAGGTTATAAAAAATCTAAGATTATGAAAAGTTTACTAAGGTAAAGTAAACCGGGGTTGCGGGTTGCTCGAAAGAGATACCGCGGCCCCGGAACATAAAGGAAGGAACATGGGTGGGTTTTAGTCATTACAAGTCTGACACTCGCCCCTCACTCCGCCCAAAGCGGGGGAAGTTATTTGATGATTTCCCATCAAATCAAATCAAAATATTTTTATTTCACATAGGCCTACATGGGCACTTAAAAAACGTCGAGAAAAGATGCAACCGCAAAAAAAGGCAAGGTAAAGACGACACCAGCACTTTCACATAATTATACTTTGTGACTGGGACTGTAGCTTCATTTTATTGTTGTCATTGTTTCAACAGTTCAAAAGTGCCTGTAACGGGCTATTTTAAATAAATGCTTTATTTGATTTGATTATTTCACAGACTTTGCTTTTTAAGACGACTTTCTCTTTGAATTTTGGAAATTCATAACTTCTTTTATAACCGAATTAAAAAAGGAAGTGATTCTCAATTGACTGTATTTTTACTTAAGTTTGTTATCTCTCTAGCGTTTGAAATTAATGTATTATGTAGAAGAAAAAAAGAGTATTATACAGTATAAATGACTTATCCCAATTCGGTGGAATTTTCAAGAAAAAAAATTCTAAAATTTAAAAAAACTAACAAAGTTTCAAGGTTAATTTATGCTCTAATAGTTGCCACTATTGTACATGAAGTTTACATAAATAAATTAATAAGAGACGTCGTTGATGTTTTTTACATAATTGTTTTTCTAAATATCCGGTACAAAAACTTACGATTTACAAAAATGTTTTCTCAAAAATTAAACATGTTAGTAATATGGGAATACCAATTCTTGCATTCAAATGATTTAGGCTATCATGTTCGAAAAATGGTCCTCAAAAAACACTGTGAGTCCAGGTTTCTTCATGATGATTATGATGTCATTGGTAAACTGTAGAAAGTGCGTATGAATTGAAAAAGTCACATGAGTACTTGCCCAGATTTGAACTCACACCCTCAAGCATGAGAGGCGAGGCGCTTTACCTTTGGACCATCACGACACCTAACTAACTTTATAATTATTCATAGCCAAACAACTCTATTAAAATGGCGCACATTTTCCATAAATACTTGATGATCATTCACATAGGCAAATAGAACATCACATTATAATCTCAGATCTAGTGCTGATAACAATATTGTGCCTAGGTATCTGTGAATACAGACACTTTTGTTTTTAAAGAGAATGAGAAACAATTGCATGCGTCCTGGACTCACCATTCGATAGTGTGATGAATTTTAAATGGTCATTAATTAGGGTTTAATAAACGTACCTACAGGGTTGCATAATTTAATTATTAATTTTGTAATTATTATTTTTGATATAGTCGCATTTTTAATTTTACTAGCTGTCGCCTGCGGCTTCGCCCGGGTGATATCGAAAAACAAAGTATCCTATGTGTTATTTCACACTATAATCTACCTCTGTGCCAAATTTCATCAAGATCCGTTCACCCGTTTTGACGTGAAAGAGCAACAAACGTCCATAAATCCATCCATCCTCACAAACATTGGCATTTATTATATTAGTAGGAAGAAGGAATTATTAGAATATCAACATGCAACCTAGTACTGGTCTGCATATTACTAAAGACTTAAGGCATATTGAGTTTCACACGCTGCTCTGGTACTTCCACCTTCATGGATGGAATGGTGGTTTGAAAAATGTAGGCTAAAGAACATTTATTAACTTTGTGTCCACAATCTTTTGGTTTGATTTGATTTTGTCTTTTTCAACATATTCACAATATCTCCATACGCCGCAGTTTGTCTAGAAAATTAAATGCAGTGAGTTGCCTCGCCATTATTTATTTTCTTTCTTAAAAAAACGTTGCCCCACACTAGATTTTTTCCCTGAATCGTGGGTGCGTTTACAAATATTTGAACTCACACACACAAACAACCAGACTCCGACCAACGGTTTCCGTCTAGGTCATACAAATTTGTTCTGTGCGGGAATCGAACCCATGACACGCAGCGCACCCGTCAAACACTTACTGCCACTGCACCAAACGTGTCGTCGTGATTGCTTCTTAGAGCAAAATTTTTCAAAAAGACCGACGGATTTTATTAAAATCCTTAGATTTTACAAAATAAAACAGTAAATCTAAACTTCTAAATACAGACTGAAGTATTTTTATGGAAGCAAGAAAATGAACACATTCAGGAAAATATCCAATCTCAATACTTTTCTATAAAGAAACAACTTGTAATAAAAGTGTCAAGTTGTCAATGATAAATCCATTCGTTTGGATGTAAGCCTCTTGCGTATTGTCCCATTTTCTACCTATAGGCCTTAGGCGTTTATATGACAAGGCGGGGATTATTAGTAGTCTCTATTTACCTAGGCTAATAAATAACACAGCAGTATTATGTCCACAAAGTACTTTTATAATAGGTCCCATGAGAGAGCGTGGCACGGTTTATACGAAAGGTAAACAGTGGTTTTGTTTACAAGCGTATATCGTATCCTACTGCAGCAGTAGGATACTCAGGTCTTTAGGCCCAGTAGCTGGGTAAAGGCCGGGAGGCCTTTCTCCTTCCACACCTCTCTAGCTTGTGCGATCTCTGGCCATGTAAACCCCGCAAACATGATCAGATCGTCTTGATTGATTGATGATTCTTAATTTGTTTTTTTTTATGGCTTTCCTCAGGTGAACAACAACATTGTAAAACCAAATGATTTAAAAAAAGAGTAACCATGGAGTTTTTTGCCGGTTCTTCTCCATAGAAAACGACCAACCCGAACCGTGCATCTTTTCTCGACGTTTTATAAATGACCATGTGGCCAGTGGCCTATATGTGAAATAAAAATATTTTGATTGATAGAACCTATGAAGTCGTTAGCTGCTCAACCGGACTATTGAAAAATAATTGATTTATGTTTACACTTAAATACGGACACGAAGAAATAAAATATAATACGTCCTTCAGGTCGCTAGATGGCGCTCTCTAGCAAACATCATAACAAAAGTGCTCCGTGTTTATAATTTCTTTAAAAATATTTACAATCATTTTAAATGTTATGAATCGTATAAATCTGTTTATAATAGTCCAATTAAAGTCTGTGAACGTTTTCAAGTGTTAAATTACAATAACATAGAATATCAGTACAATAACAACGGAACGTTTAAATTCAACTACGAACTATAAAAGTGACAAATATCGTGAAATTCATTATAAAACAGCATCCATTAATCAAACGAAATACCTAGTGACAATAAAAAAAACCAAAAAAGTGCTTAAATCATAAACAAAGATAAAGTGATCAAGTGTACGTCAAGTGGAAAAAATTCCTGAGCAATGAGTAATACCAACCGATTTGCAAAATTCAAATAGATAAATCCGCAAAAATACATGCTTTATTTCAATAACATCGTCAGCATACACCGTGGCGAAATGGTATAACCGTCTACTTGGAGTGTCGTTGAATCATTGATGCTCAAGTTCGAATCCCAGTGGATCAGTCAACTCTTTGTGACTTTTTCTCTTGTACTTTTGACGCGTTGTACTGTGACTTAATCTAAACAACGATGGATTCTAACATCACATGTAGAAAACCATATACCACTGGATCAGTGGATGACTTATCTGTTTTGACAAATGACGATGAAAGAACAATCCTTGACTCGACAATGCTGAGTATACCTGACAGTCTGCACGATGCTACTATTGACAATGACATTATCAATGAATTGAAAAACGAGATTAAGTTACTCTCATCGCAATTAATGAGTGCGCATAAGGAAATAGAAAACCTACATAGTGAGAATTTCCGACTAAAGTCGGATCTACAGAAATCTTTAAAGAATTTAGAAACCTACAAAAAGATCTGCACAACTCCACAAAGGAATAGTAAGACACCAAAATCAGCACGTAAGAACCCGATGGCCATAAACAAAGGTCCCAGTGTAAGCAGCGATTCACAGGTAATACATAAAGTTGACATGATTGATGAACAAACACAGACACAAATTACGACTATTGACACATTGCGGCAAGTAAACCAGAAGGCGCAAAAAAATTCACAAAAATGCAACGTTGCTCCCAAAAAATCTTTAGGCGCTTTAAAAAAACCATCACAAAAAAATAAGCTGTGTATCATCAGTAGTGGCTGTACAAGGGATACTCTACCTCTAATAGAAGAAACCTTTTCGGAAAATTTTGATTTTTGCCATTATTTAATACCAAACTGTACCACAAAAGAACTCTTAAGCAGTATAGAATACAGACTGAAAGACTTTACTATGAAAGATTATTGCTTGATATTCTTAGGAAAACACGATCTTTTAAATGACAACTATTTGGATGTATTGGATAGTTTAAAGAGCTCGTTAAAAAACACTTCCCGCACAAATACCATAATCTGTTCTCCAACGTACATAAAAGGCGCTATGATCCACAATTATAAAGTCGACCTCTTCAACAACCTACTTTATCTAGATGTAAAAAACAACGAATACGCTTATTTTTTTGACACCAATAACACTCTGACTCATGATATGTTTTCCTATAATACAGGGAGAATGAATAAATCCGGATGGAGACATATTTATAACCAGATAATGGCCAACATAATGACTGATTATGATTTGTTTTACCCTCAAGATGTTTTGCATGATGATTTGAACCAAATGCTTCCTAGCGAAAATGAGAACGCAACAACCTCAACTAGTGGCAATGAGTTTTTTCTATTATAAACATATGTACATCATGCACCAAAATATAGCCGGACTTCTAAACAAGACTGATTTACTTGTTATCCATATCCAGGAGCTGCTGAATAGGCATATTGACGTTGACGTGTTATGCATCACAGAGCATTTTGTAATATCTGGACAAGAGGGACTTATAAACGTTCCGAATTACAAACTTGCTGCAGCTTATACTAGAAAGGAACAAAAGCGAGGAGGCGCCTGCATTCTAGTCAAAACTTGTTACGAATTTAAAGTATTGACAGAAATCGAAAAATTTTCCATTACAGGGGTTATAGAATGCTGTGCAATCGAGTTAACAAAACAAAATTTAGTTATTATATGTTTATATAGGCCGCCACCTATGTCAAATTTCAATTTTTTCTGTGATAGCTTAGAGGATTTATTAAAAAATGTGTGCATTAAAAAGAATAGAAAGATATTACTGTGTGGGGATTTCAACATAGATATTTTGAAACAAAATAGATACACTTTGGACTTTGAAATCTTACTACTCAATCACAATCTTAAGTTAGAAATAAAACAACCAACTAGACCAAGGAGCTTATCTTGTCTTGATAATTTTGCACACAACTGTCGTAAAAAGTGCTATAGCGAGGTAATAGACTTTGCTCTATCGGACCACTCAGCTCAATTACTAAAAATACACGTAAATAAAACTTGCATACTCAATTCATGGCGAATAAAAAAACGGGACTTGTCTAAAGATAATTTGACCAAGTTTAAGAAACACCTAAACAGTTTGACTTTTTTAGAGGTATACGATTCTGACAATCCTAATGAGGCATATGACATTTTTTTAGAGCAATTTCGTTTAATATATGACTTATGTTTTCCAGTAAAACTAATTAACATAAAACCCTCTACAAAAATAAAGTGGGTATCAAAAGGTATAAAAATTTGTAGTAAAAAACAAAGACAGTTACTGTGGAATTATAGGAAAACACCTTCAGAACAAACTAAAAAAACATTCCAACAATATTCAAAAAAAATTAAAAAAATTGTTAAACTCACCCAAAAGGCCCAAAACAATCACATTATAAAAAATGCTCAGAGCAAATCCAAAGCATCTTGGCAAATAATTAAAGGTAGTAATCAAACTGCAGAGCCTATAATACAAATTAAGAAAAAAAACACTATTATCAATAATCCTAAGGAAATAGCTGAATGCTTTAACAACTTCTTTATTGATCAAATACAAAACTTAGCTAATGACATCACCACTAACAAAATTATTGAAATAGAAAACAACCCACACTCAATATTTATGGCCCCAGTTCTACCTGATGATATCGTGAGAGTTATCAAAACGTTAAAAAATAAAAAAAGTGTCGGATACGATGGAATAGCGACCAATGTGGTAAAATTCGTTGCAGATGTAATAGCTTCTCCCTTAAGTCACATAATGAATCTGTGCATAAGCCTTGGCACATTTCCAGATAGCCTAAAAACTACTATTGTAATACCGATACATAAAAAAGACAATAAAGAAGAAATGTCAAATTATAGACCGATAGCTCTTACTTCTGTATTTTCTAAAATACTGGAGAAACTGATATATGAATCTGTAACTTCTTTCTTAAATAAATATAATATCCTTTGCAATGAGCAGAAAGGTTTCAGAAAAAATAAAAATATAAACATGGCTATTTACGATTTGCTTCATAACATATTGTTGAATATTGACAATAAAACACCTGTTTGTGCAATATATACTGACATGACTAAAGCCTTTGACTACGTTAAACATGACATTCTTCTACACAAACTTGACAGGTACGGTATTAGAGGTAACGTCTTGAGACTTATTGAATCTTACCTAAGCAAACGCAATCAACAAACAGAAATCACTAGGATAAGCCTTAACAGTAAAATACAATATAAATATTTATCGGAAAGTAGGGAAGTCAAATTCGGTGTACCACAGGGCACCGTTGTTGGACCCTTATTGTTTTTGCTCTATATAAATGACTTGCCTAGACAAATTCAACAGCCGATGATATTATTTGCTGATGGCAGCACGGCTATAGTTAAATGTACACATAAAGCGGACTATGAAAAAAATATTAATTACACATTAAAAAACATAATTATTTGGCTTTCGAACAATAATTTAATAATTAATTTGAAAAAAACAAAAGTAATGCAGTTTTACCAGCGTTTACGTCCTGACGCTTTGACTATTGCATACAATGGTCAAATAGTAGACAATACAAATGTGGCAAAATTTTTAGGTTTATTAATTGACAATCAACTGACATGGAAACCACAGGCCCAGGAGATCTGCAAGAAATTAAGCAAATCTGCATACATATTATATAATTTGACAAAAAAAGTTAACACTGACACGATTATTACAGCTTATCATGGTTTAGTCGTTTCTGTTTTAAGATACGGAGTAGTTTTTTGGGGTAATTGCAGTGAGAGAGAAAGGATTTTCAGAGCCCAAAAATATTGTATTAGATCAATGACCGGATTAAATTCAACAGACAGCTGCGTTCCTATGTTTAAATCCCATAACTTATTAACCTTTCCATCGCTCTATATTTTGGAAATGGCACTATTTGTAAAGGGTAATCAAAATTTATTTTGTTCACACATTGATCACTCAACAAGGCCAACATTAATAAGATCTCAGTATAAAAATCTTTTATATACAGGCAAATTTAAAACAGCACTGCTGAAAAAAAATATTATGCATATGGGACCCGTGGTATACAATAAAATACCTGATGATATAAAAAATTGTACACTACAAATATTTAAAACTAAATTAAATAAATTGCTCGTTAAAAAATGTTATTATACAATAGATGAATTTTTGAATGACAAATCCATATGATTATTTATTAACAATGATTTTCCTGAAGATTAACTTAATTTATATTTTGATTGTATTATTGACTAATTAATAACTTGCTATTGACATTGTATATTTAACTTATTATTGACATTGTATTGATGACTAATTATTAACTTATTATTAACATTTTATTATTGACTAATGATTAATTTATTTTTTTGACATTGTTTACTACTTAATGACAATTTGAATGATTTATTTTTTATTGATGATTGTTATCACTTGACATTAGTTAAATATTTGTTTCTTTTATTTTGTTTATTTAATTAATTTCGTAATTAATTCTAATATAAAAATGTTGCATGCCTCACGGTAGAATGTATTGGATCCTTCTCTTACTCAACACCATATTTCTGTACCTACATTCATAGCAAATAAATTTCATTTCATTTCATTTCATTTCATTTCATTTCATTTCGACATAATTTTGGGTGATGCTTTTTTCGTAGGTATCTAGTCGAAAAACTTCTATCGACAAAAGCATGTTTCCTTCCTTTTAGGTTGTAGTCGCGTAAGAAATAAAATGGTCGACCAAGAATCAAGTAACAGAAAACGCAGTTCCTCATTAAATTTTACTAAACGCAAGAATAAGTTACAATCAGTACAAATCCCGGCTTTGGCAACTGACTGGAGAGCGAGCACATTATAGAAAGACGTTCCAACAATCTCGGCGACCACAGATTAAATTGCGCGGTATTCCGTTGCATGTGGCCAGTTATTTGTTAGATTAAATTCTTCTTTAAAACGGAATTTGAAAGATTTGTGGATTCATTTAGTCCGTTTTTAATGTTTAAGCCTTGATATACTAAGTTTCTGCTTGAAATCAATAAAGAATAAGTGGGAAAAATAACAATATGAAATGCCTTGTTAACAAAAATATAGAAGACAATATTACCAATCAAATAAAACATTAAATGGGACTAGAAAAGGCATAACCAATGTCGCTAGCATAGTAAGTTTCAAATACCTACTGTCACAGGTTGAAGATCTGTTAATGTAATTAAATGAGGGTTATAATTATTTTGACCGGTATATTTATGTGTTTATGTTCATCTGTTCCCTCTTGACTTCTGAACTACTTACCATGATTTGTCATTTTAAGATATCGATGGTAGCGTCTTGACCGATCGCTGGGTTGGTTAAACGCTGTGTGACGTCACATTAAATTGAATATGGCGCCCTCTATATGGCATGAAGTGTTTGGTCAAATCAAATGAAAGGGCCGTGCTCTCCTTTGATCATCACTATAAATATGTTTTAGCTAAACCAATCAAAATATTGGGTTAAATTCGGTCGAACATAATGTTATTAGGGGTTTTTTTTGGGGTGGGAAATCATCAAATGACTTCCCCCGCTCTGGCTGGAGCGGGGGGGCATGTCAGGCTTTTACTGACTAAAACCCACCCATGTTCTTTCTGTTGCCCTTTACGTTCCGGGGCCGCGGTATCTCTTTCGAATAACCCGCAACCCCGGCAGTTTTCAGTAGCTTAATTAGGTATTAACAGAATGCCCAGTTGATGGTGATAAGCGCCATAATAGCGAAATGTGGGTTTCCACGACTCTCCATTCGAGGATCACAAACGTGATGTTATTTTATGTTATCAATATTCCCGTACGTCATAGAAAGAACATTTATTTATATTTTACTCTGTTATCAATGAAATCAGAATAAACAAAGAATTAATGACGAATCTCTTGTCAAACACTGGACTTTGAATAATAACTTTTTAATTCCTCGACGCGACAATGACGTCTATTTGGGGTTGCGTGACCTAAATAATCGTTTACCGACAAAAATTTACGCATCGTGCGTTATTTGGGCCTTTAAAAGTTATTTAAGTATTTTGACTGAGGGATGAAACGTTATGTAACTAAAATAGTGATGGATATGAATGTGCATGGATGCAGAGGGAGAAGAAGGTCAGAGAAAAGATGGATGGATTCTATTAGGAATACTATGAAAGAGAAAGAAGTAAATGATGCCGTGACGTCTGATAGGGGTGAATGGAAGAAGAAAACATGTTGCGCCGATCTCAAATTTAATGGGACAACGGTAGAAAGATAAAAGGGAAAAACATGGAGTTTGCTTTTCATATCATAAATTGCAGAAGTTACCTACTTCTAAAAAAAGAAAGACAGCCGCCAAATGCAAATGGAACTGGACAAGCCAAATCTGTCGCTTGTCGCATGAGACTTAGTGAAAGTGGCTACAGATTGGATTTCCAATAGCAGGAACCGACGATCCGGTAGGCCTCAATGCAAATAGAACTGAAACAGCCACCAAATGAAAATGGAACTGGACAGGTCACATCTGTCGCTTGTTGCATGAGACTTGGTGAAAGTTTCTACTGATTAGGTTTTCAACAGCAGGAACCAACGATCCTGTAGGCCTCAATGCAAAAATAACGTAAGACAGCCGCCAAATGAAAATAGAACTGGACAAGTCATATTGTCGCTTGTTGCATGAGACTTAGTGAAAGTGGTTACAGATTGGGTTTCCATCAGCAGGAACCGATGATCCGGTAGGCCCCAATGCAAATATAACGTAAGACAGCCGCCAAATGCAAATGGAACTGGACAAGCCATATCTGTCGCTTGTCGCATGAGACTTAGTGAAAGTGGCTACAGATTAGGTTTCTAACAGCAGGAACCGGTGATCCGGTAGGCCCCAATAGAAATAGAACGTAAGACAGCCGCCACACGAAAATGAAACTGGATAGGTCATATCTGTCGCTTGTCGCATGAGACTTAGTGAAAGTGGCTACAGTTTGGATTTCCAACAGCAGGAACCGATGATCCGGTAGGCCTTAATGCAAATAGAACGTGATACAGCTGCCAAACTAACATGGAACTGGACAAGTCATATCTGTCGCTTGTCGCATGAGACTTAGTGAAAGTGGCTACAGATTGGATTTCCAACAGCAGGAACCGATGATCCGGTAGGCCTCAATGTAAATAGAACGTGAGACAGCTGCCAAACTAACATGGAACTGGACAAGTCATATCTGTCGCTTGTCGCATGAGACTTAGTGAAAGTGGCTACAGATTAGGTTTCCAACAGCAGGAACCGGTGTTAAGGTAGACTCGAATGCAAATAGAGCGTAACAAGCTGGATTCCTACTCAAAGGAACGGGTTCATTTAGCTAAAGAGAAGAAGAGAAAGGTTGAGAGACGGTGAAGAGGTCTTTGTCTATGACACAACAGACCTTTTTTGTTAATTCTTTTTTTAAACTAAAAGTGAAGTCACAAACGACGTTAACGAGCTCCAACATTTTGAACTAGAAATTCCCGTAATTATAACCTTTCTTTCATGCAAGGTAGGATCCACAATTAACAAGCATTGTTAAGTATTGCTACAACATTCTGAAATAAAATACGAAGGTAAGAAATATTTCAGACATAATTTTGAAAAAAAATGAATGGACAAGATGGTTTCTAAATACTGAATTTTGGAGAAACATATACAAAGAAACTATTTATCTTGACAACCGAGCATTTGTCATCAATTCATTCATCAAAATGATTTGGGTTCGGCGCAGCATGTCTTTTTCCATATTTCTCATTAGTCGCGATCTCGGTTTCATCTTTTCAACCATATTCATCTTTCACACAGTCCTTCCAGGGTTTCTTTGTTTTTAGGGATCTTACATCAAAAGGAAAAAGGGAACCCTTCTTTTTCCGGGCGGGATATCATCAAATGACTTCCCCCGCTCTGCGCGGAGCGGGGGGGCATGTCAGACTTGTACTGACTAAAACTCACCCATGTTCCTTCTATTGCCCTTTACGTTCCGGAGCCGCGGTTTCTCTTTCGAACAACCCGCAACCCCGGCAGGCGGAGGCTCTGGCAAGCCCCTCTGCTTTGCTAACTCTCTTTGAGGCACGCGTAGAACACTAACGCGCCGTCGACACGGCCTGTCGTCAATAGACGGACGGACGGCGAGCTACCCATTGCTCACCGTCCACAGGCCCGTATCTATGGTGGCCGGGAGTCGTCTCGCGGCGCCCGGCGCCCGGGGCGTCTCCCGCGGCGGCTGGGTTGGTTCGAGGTTTCTCCCTCAAACGCCCGGCCACCTCCTTCGCTAGCATTACTGCTTCGCAGAAGGTGGTGACCGCTTCCCATTCCCTCTCGCTCCGGACCATGGCCTGAACCAGGGCCGGGCGCGAGAGATCGCCGCCGCCGATAGGGAACCCTTATAGGATCACTTTGTTGTACATCTGTCTGTCTATCATAAAAGTGTTTATTCCGGTTTAACTGTATTTGTGTGTGAAATCCGTTTAGTAGTTTTTACGTGATAAAGTAACCAACTTTCGCATTTATAATATTAATAGAAGGAAGGTAGGACGTCTGTGATCTCATGAAAGGTTGAAAACGGGTACTGCAACGATATAAAAGCGTCGTTTTTTTAAAGTTTCGTACCTCACCCGTCCCTTGCAAGAGCCAGCCCGCGCTGCTGAGCCAGTAAGTCCAAATCAGCCTATAAATAACATCACTCAGATCCAGCTTGTCCCTTGCTGTCCCTCAGCGACGCCCTAAGCCGAGGCTCGTACCCCACAGGGGGTGCCCTTAGCGTGTAGTCGCTTAGTTTGTAAGTTTTCCACCCTGGCTGAAGGTCTTAATTTTTAAGGCATTCACAGGATTCGCCCGGTTAAGCAGACGACAACCTCCTTGGTTGAATTGCGAGAAGCCATTTATAAAAAAAAAAAAGTTTCGTACCTCAAAAGGACAAAGGATCCGTTATTGAATTACTTTATTGACAGCGCTTCGGTCTGTTAAGACCATTTATCTCGGAAACACTTGTAGGTATCGAGTGCAATTACTGGTCCCTTTGTGCTGTAAAAAAACCAATCCTGTAACTCTACACAGTCAAAAGATATGGCTGTTGATATCACAAGTTTGTACGGAACCTTCGGTGCGCGAGTGTGACTCGCTCTTAGCCGGTTTTTTTACCAGATAGCCACCCATATACTAAAATCGTCATTAATTCCCTACATTAAAAAAAACAACTCTTTTAGCTTCCTAATATCTATAAATCAATGAAAACCAATCATCTACTGGGTGAACCAAATAAGGGTTTACAAATGGTGTCGTAGGTCGTAGGTATTTATAGTAAAGGTATATTTTTTTAGAAAACAATGGGTTTTTAATGACCTATTCATGTCTATCTGATGGTAGCTACACAAATAGGCAACTAGTTAGAGGTTCTATTTATTCTTGTATTCGTTGATTATTATTTTTATGACCAGCCCGTAACGTTGGTGATAGAACCGCAACAAAACTAAATAAAGCTTGTTCTCTTTTCAAATGGAGTGTCAATCGAAATAAGTTGTTCGGAAACGATTTTAATCAAGTTTTGTTTTATTTTTTTCAAGGATTTTTCCTGGTTCCTGATTTTTTGCAGAAAACAGTTTAAATAAAGTTTGATATTTATTTTAGGAAAATAATTGTTATTTATAATTAACTAGTTTTTGCCCGCGGCTTCGCTCGCGTTAAATTCGGGGTAACACAGTTCCCCTTGCGCCTTATTGATTTGTAATAGCAACGCTAAGTTTTCCCTTTTCTTCCCTCTTTCTCCCTCACATCCCACTTTTTTTGAAAAAAAAATAGCCTATGTCTCCTGGTTCCCAACTATCTCTGTACCAAAATTCATCATAATCGGTGTAGCCATTAAAGCGTGAAGAGGTATCAAAGAAACAAACTCACTTTCGCTTTTATAATATTAGTAAGGATAGTAAGGATATAAGTCTAAATTCACCAATCCGTCTTGAACAAGCGTGGTGATCAATGTTCGTGAATTCGCTGTATGAGACGAGGCCTTTGCTCAGATATGGGACAGTGACAGGACACTATGATTATGGAAAACAGTCCATTCCATTTTTGAATCCTGATCATAAAATATATTCAGAAAATCAAGTGAATCATATATCAGTCACTGTGGTCGGGTACCATCTTATCATCAGTCGGCTTCAATTCTAACCTGACGTTATTTACAGATTTATATTCCGTAATACAAAGTTATTATTCTACTCTTTATTCATTTTTCATACTCATGTTAATAAAAAATATAAATAAAAAATCATGAAAAATGGTTTCCCGCCGTTTTTCCGGCCGGAAACCACTTTTGCTTAAGCTTGGACCCTTCCAAGCTACCGTTGGTTAGGGCTCCATAGACAGCAACCTTCTCACAATGCGGGCCGCATCGAGGTATCTGCCTTCTGAATCAGGCCCTTGATCCAACCGCCTAAGGAGAGCTTATTATTATTGTGATTAATAACATATTTCTTACCTTCTTCACCACAACTTTGACAGTTTTCTGCGTATACGCAGACGTGAACAGTATTGTGTGGACAGGAGCCTCGGTGGGGATCCCCAAAGACGTCATCCTCACATGTCTCTCTCAACCACTCATCCAGTTTGATACACTGTCACTATTTAAATGTTAAATCACTCCTAAAACCCCACAGCATAATGTAGTTTCAATCAGAAAAAGAAATAACCTACTAAGAGATTAACACCAATGAAGCTAAACTGAGTTCAAGAGTAACAATAAGCTAAAACAATGTTGACACTGACAGGTCTTAAACGCAGTTTAAATACGATCTTGATCGCAGTCAGCGTTATTGGTGGAACTTGTTCTAAAAATTGCTTGATAGGTGAATCTCTGCTCAAAATGCAAATTACGCAATGAATGTTATTGAACTGTTAAAATTAAAATCATTGTCGTTGTGTTAAGTAATTACATCACTGATTTAGTGGCTTATGATCTTCAACGGATGGCTAGGATCAGTAGAATGATAGTATTCCTACTGGTTAATTTGGGAAATGAATCTGTTAACATTGCAACAATTTATTTACAAAAAAAAAACAAAAGATAACTCTATGAAATAACAAACGGTCAAAGTGTGATTTTAATATTTGACAGTTTTCCCGCGACTACGGTTCTCAAATGTTTGGAAACGATCTCTTCGAATTTGAACGTATTTTTTTTTAAGAATGGTATCTAGCAGTTCAACCTAGGAGGTCGTTGTCTGCTTAACCGGGCAATTCATGTGGATGCCATTAAATTAAGGCCTCCAGCCAGGGCAAAATTTGAACGTGGGTCTTAGACTGCCTACTTAGAAAAAACAATCAGCTTATTATAACATTAAATTGGAAAGTAAAAAGTGGTAATGAAAAACAATTTAAATGAAACAATCAATCTTTTAAAACTCCAACAAATAAAACTAATTCATTACAATGTTGTATAAACAGCCAGCCTCAAGCAATTAACGACTAGTTACTCTAAACATTAATTTGTATTGAATTGCAAATGGACGTGCCCACTTCAAACGAATATTAAACAAAGGTTTATGCTAATCACAGAAGACCGATTAAACAAACTATCTATTCAAAAACCTACGTAGTTATTTTTATATTTTAATGTAGAATACTACTTTATTTTACACCAAAATGAAACTTAATGTACACTTGTATCTTTGCTTTTCTGTAAAGTGTGAACCAAAGTTGTTCTTAAGCAGTTTTAATACTACACTTTACAAGTTTTTTTTAATGATTCCCCAATGTGTGTTTTTTTTTAAATAAAAACCTCATTTAATCTGTAACGGTTAACAATCTGTGAAACTACAGTATTACTACTATTACTATAGAGCTAGAATAAACATATTGCAGAATAGAACAATTCGTTCCTTTATATCGAAATTAAACTAAACACACTTTTCAGTATTTTTTCAGCACACATTTCACTAAAAACGTCACAATTTACTTAAAAAATAAATAATTACCACAAAAAGAACACCACCAAACATTCGAATTAAGAACAAATTCAAAACTGGAAATTCTCAGACGCAACGAATCAGACTAACTACAATTTAAATAAACGCATCCTTCTAACTGACGCAACGGCGTAACCTTGTCATGTGGATTAAACATTATACGTAAAATTATTTACGTTAAAGATTGTGGCGTGAATACTATAGTGTAAAGTAACAATTTGCTTTATTTAATTACCTTGTCTGATCAATGAATTATTTACGTGTTCCATTCAATGGTGATTGATAAATTATCAATGAAAAAAGTGTCATTGCGTGTCTATTCATTGATGTAAGACGGTCAAATTATAAGTTGTCAAGGATAGTGACCACTGACCTGGTTCAAAACTGTTTTTTTTAATCAGTACAGAAAACTTTCAATGTCCTCTGAGTTGCGAAGGAATTTGATTTAAAAATTTTCAAATCAATAAATCACATAGAAAAGATGTTCATGGGTTTTAAAAATGTGAGCAGACATTTTATGACTAAAATAACACCATCACTAGCAAAAACAGCCTACAAATAAGACTTAGTTGCTGAAACTGTTCCTTAAACGAGACGTTTGTACCCATATAAAGATAATATAAAGTAAATAATAATGAATTCAACGGAATCGCTCTAGAAAACTGGTTATGAGCAAAAAGAATTTTGTTGAACACTCATTTCTTCGAAGAATTTTGTTTTATTACTTTGACTTCCTATTTCTCATATTATTATAAACTCCAAGTAATTCAAGCAAAATCAAGCACAATATGTATGTTCTGGTGTGGTGAACAATAAAGCATTCAAAATTAAATATATGTGATTCTTAGAACGAACGAAAAAATAAAATATGGACACTCCCGGTAACCCAAATTTTTGGCACACCAAGAAACTAAGATACCGCTAAGAAAATTACTACAAAACACCAAAAACAAAGGCACAAGCCTAGTACAATATTTCAAACGAAATCTAAAAACAAAAAGCTTTCAAATCGTGTAATACTTATAAAGTGACCACTCCACTCCAAAGGTTGTCTCACAAAGGGCTGAAAGATACAATGGGTCACGAACTCACGATACAACTCAAAATAAACTTCAGGATAAGAAGGTCAAACGTTACCGCGCGCTGAAACCTTTCTTACTGGTTTGATTTTTGTTGTTTTTTTTTAAAGGCGACGATATATTTATATATCAAATTTCCCGCAGTTAAAAAATAAAATAATCGCTTGACTAAAAATGTAATTGGACAATCTCGGACTGCTAGTCGGAAATAAAGCCCTTTTATTAAGTCCTGTCTGCGCAACGAAATCTTTTTACATTATACTTATTTTTTTTTAATATAATGTAATTTTACAACTGCCTTTTACGTTTCGATATCTGGGACAAGTCATCATTGTAAAAGCGACTGGGCAGGGACGTAGCCACCACTAGTTAGTAGTATTACGCTGCTTAATGCGTAGTGTATAGTCGATTAATTCCTACAGCTGAATAGATATTTAGAATATCCACGAGTATTAAGAGCACTTGACTGCACAGAATCATATGATTAGGTAAGCAAATTTTATGTAAATTACAGGCTGAATCACAAAATAATAGTTGAAATGAGACCTAAGTAAGTACCGAGGTTGGGGGTTGTTCGAAATAGGTACCGCGGCCTGGGAACACAACGGCCAAAAGAAGAAACATGGATGTCTAAAAAAGTACCCATTAGTATTTATAGCAACTCTATATTATTTCTACACATTTACTCTTAACTGGCATGTCAATGTCATTATTGCTTTTTCAGATCACTATTCTCTGGATGAAGATCTTAAAATTTAACGACTCCTAACCGTATCATTAATTAAATATTCTTCATAACGTGGATTAGCCCTTAAACAATATTTGTCATTAGTATAAAAGCAACCCCCATATCCCCCTATCTAATGAAAACCCCTATCTTACCAACACAATACAAAAAACCTTTTTTTGTAACCTCTTTCGTGCAAGAACTCGCAAAGCACACAAATACTAAGTCCGCCTATTTCATGGCCCAACTTCATCATAAGCTAAAAACGACAATGTCCGTTAGGGACTTAATTCATCCTTTAGATATTACGTAAAAATACAGTCCCGAAAAGGGAGCCCTAAAGGCCTTGCAAAGTACCTCACCAACAAAAGGTCATGGGACCCCAAAAAGTTGGGACATCATGCCAAAATTGGTTTTCAGGGACAATAGTGTTGACCCTCTTGGGGAACTTTTAGGCGCTTTTATGGGAGCTTTAATTTAAGATTGTGATTGGAGTTTTGTTTTAAAAACCAATTGACACAAAGAAAAGTCAAGAATTTATCAGCATCTGCCGCAAATTCTGGATAAATGGAACGCCATATCAAGCGAGTCTAACGAGACTCGACTGATATTTTATGGGATTTTTATATAGGTAGGTAACTGGCGAAATGTGAGTGCACTATTGGGTCTACCTTTGCTTTCCCCTTTGGGTATTACAGGCTTAAAATGTTCATTTATGTAAATAAGACCACCATTATTAACGACCTTTAATATCTTATTCTAGACACCATCGTTTTCAATGTGTTGTATTATTTTTTATTTCCACATAAATTTTCATTTAGGTTATTTAGTGCACCTATTCTAGGTTCATTACCTCACTTATTGTTGCCACAAACAAGTAATTAATGTTCACTGTTCATGTATTTAAATAATTCTAATAAAAATGTAATTGATTCTAAGATTAAATATTCCTTCAACATTTTTGCCTTTGTTTCGATGCTTATCGTAGCGTAGAAGAGGAAAAATAAAATTTTAAATTTTCTTATAACATGAAATAAGGTTTTTGCAGCACGATCTTGGTAAGAGTACAAATTTACTTTTAGAAGTAATATTGAAGTAATAAGTATTTACGGCGAGTTAGTAGTAGTTATGACGAGTATTTACAATTAAGGTGCAAATATATAGTTAGACTAGCTTTTGCCCGTGGCTTCGCTCGCGTTAAATTCAAGGTAACACAGTTGCCTAAAACTAAAAATTTCCTCGAAGTGATAGTGACAAGATAACTGAAGGCCTAGCGAAAGCCTGTTGGGGTTGCGGCAGTCTCGGGACACAAAGGATAAAGAAGAAACTTGGATAGGTTATTGTCAGTAAATGTCTGAGTCTCCTTTCCGCTCCGCACAGAGCGGGACATGTTATATGATGATTTTCCATCCAAAAAAACGGTCTTGGGCCTGAAACACGTATATTTTTTTAAAACCACAAACGAAACCACAAACAAAATACTACTTTTATGATGCAAAAATAGATCTTTGAAAATCCACTTACACGTTAAAGGTACAAAACGCAACCTTCCTTTCATGTAAAATATCTACCAATTTTATCAGAAAAAAAACTCAAACTCGTCGGATAAAAGAAAACATACGAGTGAGTACCTACTAATATATTTTTTCCGCAAAAGCAATGAAAGCCGAGAGCTTCCTTTTAGCTGTCAAAGAAACATGATGGTTACTCAAACGATATTCTGTTCTTCCATAATATAAATTTTATAGAAAAAGAAAAACATTTACAGGATTTATTCAAGTTTAGAGGCTCAGCGGATGATATAAATATGTTTTTTTTATGTAAACTAATATAATGTTTTTCTATGTAATTGGTTGGTACCATAAATTTTGAGAAAATTCAAATAAATACTCATGAAAATGATGCTAAAAATGTATGTGTTGATAACACATTTTATATTGTGCTTGAGCATAAAGTTCAATTAACCTTAACTAAAATACCACAATAATCAGAAATATTTTTCGGTAAAATATGAACACAAAGAGAAAATTTTGATGAATTATTCGCGAGTACTGCAGGTCATTGAGGTGAAAATGGAGGGAGTGACATAATAAATATTACGGCACTTGGCCACAAGCTGCACGCGTATCTTGCTACACTGACTGAGGAAAACCAAACGAAAGAAATGGTCAAAAGCATAAGCCACATCGACGTCACTTAGGAGTGACTAACGAAAACAGCAGACGTCATGTCTGCTGTTTTCGTTGTCGTATGTCGCAAGGGGCATCTGCCGAGGCCGTGAACAAGGCGTAAATCTAGCTGATCTTAGTTCTATGACCCCTAAAAATATCAAAGGTAAAGCGTATTCTACCCTCAAAAACCTCTCGCCAGACTGTACGTGGTATAATACGACGTGAATAGGCTCCGCGACAAGATTAATGATGCTAAATCACTTAAAAGCATAATTTACTTAGAGCTATATGAAAAAATAATGTTGTTAAGGTTTTAAAATAAAAATAAAAATTGGTGTTAGTCTCCTCCGTGCCTCGGAAATTCCGCCAAGCCATTAGTCCCACCCGTTGTAAGTCTGGATTTTGATGGTCAGATATTCAGATGCATCTAGATAAACTGGAATCCGACATAACGACGGTTGGCGCAGTGGCTGGACGATTGACTGCTGCGCTGCGTGTCACGGGTTCGATGCTTGCACGGAACAAATATTTGTTTGGCCTACAAATTGTTGTTTCGGATCTGGCAGTTTGTGTATGTAAGTTTTAATGTTTGTAAACGCACCCACGATACAGGAGAAATTCCTAGTGTAGGGTAATGTATTTAAAAAAAAACATTATTGGAAAAAGACTAGGAACATAATGATGTGGGTCTTAATCAAAGGCTACTTGAGAGCCTCCAAGCCGAAAAAGGCTAACTACACTTGGGAGCAAATAAATCGAGCCACTACCTTTTTTCACGTAAAATGGTAAATATTTTTGGTAATATGGAACGTATCAATTCGAACTATATATCGCCTAAAAGTTTAGTTAATAACCTTTACAATGAGGGTAAATTATTGAATAATAACCTTATTGAATGATAAATTATTGGCTCTGCAAGAAAAATGGTAATTTTGATAGAAAATTTAGTAGGGCTAAAACAGTCCATAAAAACAATAAAAAACAAAATTATTGCAAAAAAAATATTCTTAATAACTGGTATTACCCCCCCGGGCCCTGATACATTCTTGTAGCCTATTAGTCATCGATCTGATCAGCGTTACGATGACATATTGTGGTATGTTCTCCCACTCTTCAAGCACAGCGACTTTAAGCTCGGGAATGGATGAAACAGCGGGAACCCTGGCTCGGACTCTCCGTTTTAGCTCGTCCCATAGGTGTTCGATCGGGTTCAAATCGGGACTTCGTGCTGGCCATACCATTTGTTGAATCCCGATCGCAGACAAGTATTCCGTAACGATCTGCGCGGTATGAGGTCTCGCATTGTCATGCATAAACAAGAAATTTTCTCCGACAAAACCAGCATACGGCATTACGTGGTTTTCAAGAATGTCAGTTATGTATCGGTCAGCTGTTAATCCACGTCTACCACTGCCATCGTTGGCGGGGTCGACGAAGACAAGTTCCGTTTTTCCGTCTAGAGAAATTCCTCCCCACACCATACAAGAACCACCACCAAAACTCACCGTTTCTCGAATGCAACATTGGGCAAATCTTTCACCAGGACGTCTATACACTCGGTTTCTCCCGTCATTGCTAAAAAGACAGATTCTTGACTCGTCAGAAAACAAAACTGACCTCCAGTCTTCTAACGTCCAATTAATGTGTTCTCGAGCAAACTCCAAGCGAGATCGGCGATGAGCTACAGTCAATTTTGGGCCAGTTGCTGGTTTGTGTGATGTTAAATTTCGTTCTTTTAGTCTTCGTCTCACTGTCCACCTACTGATTGCGACTCCTCGAACGTCACGTAACGCTTGCTGTAGCTGAACAGCATTAAGTCCACGGTCGCGCAACGAATTGGTTGCAATAAAGCGGTCGTCACGTTCTGTTGTTGCCCGTGGTCGGCCAGTTCCAGGTCGCCGAACAAAAGCACCAGTCTCCAGATACCTGCGGTATACCCGCTGTACCTTTGAACGACTCAAATGAAGTCTGCGTGCCACTTCACGTTGTCCGTGTCCAACCTCAAGTAAAGCTACAACTTGGGCAGCTTCCGTCGGTGTAGCATCCATTTTATCAGGTTATTTTGATTACACAGACACAGATAAAGACAACAATAACAAGTAATATGGGTATGATTAACAAAAACCTCAAATTTAATCTTTTCTTAACAGAGTACAATAAAAATGTCATAAGCAAATTAAATGCGATAATTTTATTCTACCCTTTAAACTTTAATAAAAATGAAATTTTGACAACTAACTACCCTCATTGTAAAGGTTATTAAATACCCTTTTAGGCGATATATGTTTCGAATCGATGCGTTCCTTAATACCAAAAATAATTACCATAATGCGTGAAAAAGGAAGTGGCTCGATTTATTTGCTCCCAAGTGTAGTTAGTAAGCAATGTTAAAATATATGTCGGCCGCGTGTAGAATTGGCGAGGGTCCTCCGAGTCATTTAAAAGGGGCTAAAAAACAAAAGCAGAATAATTAACAAGATGCTTCAGAATTACAGTTTATAATACATAAAATACACTCTTTCCAAAATTCTGGCTCCGTACAGGCGTAGCTAATAACAAATTAGTATTTTCTTTTTTTTTTAAATACAACCATAAATAGAGGAGTATGGAATGAAAGATCCTTGTTTTTTCTATCTCCATTGACTACAGATTGAAAAGAGGAGTCCTCGGAATATTTCCAATACACTTAAATTAATAAAAAAAAGTTGTTTGTAGAAGCGATTTTAATATCATGTTTTTACGAATACCCGGAAGAAAAGCGGAAGATACTTAATTTCTTCAGGAATGGATATTCCGTACTAACGTAAACATAAAATTTTACGTTTCGATGTTAACTAGAACAAACTCAATCTCCGATAGAGATTCTGCATATTTTTAAAATCATAGCGTAACAATATATATTTGTCCATCATTTTGGTAAATATTTTTTATAATCATAAATTCATGTCCAATCTCCGCTTTCAGTAAAGAGTTTCTGGAAAATTGAAAACATATTTTTGTGTTAACTCTATCAGACTGTTTTTAAATACAATCCCGGACCAAACATGTTTCAACCAAATTATGCATTTAGCAATTGCTTTCAGTACTAATGCAATCATTTAATATCACCTGCATCATTCGTGAAAATAATTAAAAATAGGTAAGTAATTGCTTGGCCTCATTCTCATTTATTTTAATGGCAACTTCTGCTGCCTGCTAGGAAAAAAGCAATCCAGCTATGGGTAACAAAATCCAAAATTTAGAAAAGAAAAGATTTATTGCAGTTTTTCTTAACCCATTCGCTTCTTATTTCAGGGTTCCCTACCTCAAAAGAAAAAAACGGACTGGCTGTCAAGACTATTTATCTCGGGAACGTATGGAGGTCCGTAGAAATTAAAACCAGATACTCAACTCAACCATAAAATCAACCCTCTAAGTTTACGCAGTGAAAAGATATGGCTGTTTATATCACAAGTTTGTACGGAACCCTTGGTGCGTGAGTCTGACTTGCTCTAGATCGTTTTTTTTTTGTCGACCGCCATATTGACAGATGATATTTTTTTCTATATATTTTTTTTATTAGTCCAGCAGTTTTTTATTATTTTTTTATTTTTTATACAATATTTACTCGCCAAAATTTACGTTTGATGGCGAGATGCGCTCGTTTCTTATAAGTTTACATAAACCTTATACTATCTTACTAAATGCTAAATTGAAAACTTAAAAAACCCATAAACAAAATATCCGTCGCCGCCGCTACAAGCATACTTCATTCAGCCGCCGACTTAACTTATCAAGCGAATGTAAATAAGGGTACCACAATCAAACAATTTTGTGTAATCAGAGCTGCTACTGTATAAGTGCATACAGGTAGGTAGGTACAGGTAGACGTGGAGACAGGTAGATCACTGATAGCGGTAATTGTAGGAGGAAAGTTTTGTTCTACTCGTTTATAAATATCACCGTGTTTATTAGAGAAAATCAGGGCAGAAATCAGTGTCCTACTCTCACGAAATAATCCCGAATTTCTACAGTGTTTGTTCTTCAAGACTTTAGTTACATCGATTGTTTTAAAAACGAGAACTTTTACCATACTCCAGGAAGGTAAGTAACGCCTGTTATTTTTAACTCCGAAATTTTTTACGATTTTTAGAGATTTTTACACTGTATCGTCCACCCTTCTAGTGACGACAGGCGGTGTCGACGGCGCGTTCATGTTCCACGCCTCAAAGAGATGGCAGCAAAGCAGAAGGGCTTGGCAGGGCCACTTCCTCCCGGAATTGCGGGTTGTTCAAAAAATATACCACGAACCCCGAAACATAAAGGGTAAAAGACGGAACATAAGTGGGAGTTATGAGTTGTCAGTAAAAGTCTGACACTCCCCGTGGAAAAAAGACTATTTTAATCAACCGTTTATTAACCTATAATAGTCTACTGTTTATCCCGGTATATGGGTAAAACCGCGGGGCGCAACTACTTGAACAATAAAAGAAGGTAAAAGAAAATAACAACAATCAATGATAGTGAGTATGATGATGATAGTGCACTACCTAAAGTCCGAAAGCCTATAAAACCTCTCCGGTTATGCTTTGCTGTTATAAGGCCTCTGTTGCCCCTCAGCAATATGAAAATGCTTTCGCTGATATCAGTTTCCTCACTATCGTCCACAGATGGCGCTTCAGGTAACATGTTGCCAGCACAACACAAATATATGAAAACACTAGCTGACGCCCGCGTGATATCGAAAAAGAGTGTTATTCCAGACTATAATCTACCTCTGTGCCAAATGTCATCAAGATTTGTTTAGCCGTTTTGACGTGAAAGAGTAACAAACATCCATACATCCATACTTCCTCACAAACATTAGCATTTATTATATTATAGTAGGACAACTATGTGAAACTCCTATCATTAGAGATCAGGAGACCAGGTCAAAGATCCTGCTAATGTCATTTATCACTATTATCACAAATCGTTAATTTATCAATATCATCTAGAATCGTCGGTGACTTAGGTTGCTAGGCAACCTAAGTCACCGGATTGTCGATACCAATTACCTTACATCTGCTTGATAAACCTTTCATGCACCTGTTTTATTTTATGCCTAGTTTATATTTAAGGCTCTTTCTCACGCCTCTCTATGAAAAACATAAATTTTAACAATAGTAGATTAAAAAAACTGGCCATTTGTGAGTCGGACTCGCGGAAACTGACGACATAAACGGCTATATCTTCTATCTGCTATCGCGTTAAATTCGGGGGAACTGTGTTACCCCGAATTTAACGCAAGCGAGTTTCCTGATTTACAGGTACCTGCTACCTGTAGTTTTAACCCTTGCGCCTTTTTTATTGTAATAGCAATGCTAAGCTGTCCCTTTTCTTCCCTCTTTCTCCCTCATATCTTAATCTTTAAAATATATATATATATATAGAGCCTATGTCCGTCTCCAGGGTCCCGACTATCTCTGTACCAAAATACATCAAAATCGGTTTAGCCATTTAGGCGTGAAGACGTAACAAACAAATAAACAAACTCGCTTTCACTTTTATAATATTAGTAAGGATTAATTAAATGTTTGTTTAAAATATAAATATTTTTACGAAAACACCAGCTGACTAAGTTAGATTTGTTTGGATGACTCACGTGTATCAAGCCTAATAAATCTCCATGAGATCTCAAATAGGACGTTTATTCATTATCATTGGCCTGACCCAGCCACACGACCTCCACGATGCACTGCTCCCGATCAGAATACCAGGAAGTTCAAACTAGCATTATAAATATAAAGGTTTTTCTGGTCGTCAATGCTTGCGCATTCCTGGCATTGGTACTAAAATAAATAGTTAAACTTGTAGTTAAACTATTATCTTTTTCTTGTCTAAAAAATCTTGCCCCATACAAGAAATTTCTCCTATATCGTAGGTGCGTTTAAAATCACATATACAAACAGCCTGACCCGACAGACAGATTATACACACAACCAATTTTAATTTGCCAATCACAATTAACCTGCCATATTTTAAAAACACCCCAAAAATGTATAACAGCCCCAAATACGAAATGCTAAATAAATCCAGGCAAACATCAGATCTTGATAAAATATTCGGATCAGTGTACCAAATAAACGGATAAAAAACTCATTTCGCGATTCCATCCGATAAGCCTATTGAGATTTACAACCGGCCGCTGACATTCGCCCGAAACGATTTAGCAGGCTGAATAACTTAGAATATTCCACACCCCACTTTTTTTTCTAGATATTTCGCGCCTCCCACTCGACGTTAGGCTCCTATATAATATAGAAAAGCCTGGTTAACCTGATCTGAATAAAATTTCGGCAATCTTATATTATTATGAGAATCTCCTGTGACCTCAAAGGGACGAAAGGGTCCTCCTATTAAAAAATGATGCCGGCATATCCATAGAGTAAATAATAGTTCTATTGTAGCATGGCGTCTATAAATAATACAAAATCTACGAAAAGGATTAACGAATCCAAGGTTGAACTCTTAACTGGCAGGCACTGAATTCTTTTAAAAATAAAACACTATTATTTCAAAAATAGAAACTTTCTACAAAAAAATAATTGTTCAGCGACTTTTGCATGGCATTTTTTACATTGTTGACTTAACATTCAAAGCTATGAAAACCGATAAATTAATAAATAAAATGTTTATTTCTCATCACAAACTTAATCTACTATAATAGACAAAGTTTATAAAATGGTTGAGCAATCTCGACTGAAAGCTGCCCTAGTTTTTTCCGCTTTCCCGAGGCATCTCGCAAAAAAGCCGACACGGGACGAAGCAAAAGGCGGTTTTCAGGTTCCACAAGTGCTAGTGTACAGGGTGAATGGGCAACGACGGACAAACACTTACCGTGAATTCAGCATACATGTAGACTCATTACAATAATTTGAGTGTGATTTGTTTTCGGCCAGTCATATCAAAAGTTTTTGTTTACGCAAAGAGTATTTATGCCTACATTTTTTTTTAATTGGAAGGTTAGAATGGCATGACCGAATTAATCATGCATTGTCATTCAAACCAAACATGACTGGAAATGTTTCGTAAATAAGGAAGTGGGTCAAATTAATGTCTAAACTTTATTTACATAATTAGAATCAGATAAAACTAATAAAAAAACAGTTCTTCTACAAAACAGTAAAATTTGTTTTAAAAGACCTATGAATTATCTTGACGCTTGGGGGTCTAGATTCTTGGGGACCTATGTGGAAGGTGAACTTGTCAAAATTACTAAGACTTGTTTCAATAATGACGGGCAAAGTAAAAAGCTCATGCCCTCGTTTGTAGGGCCCTATCGTGTAACATCAGTTTTAGGTAGGGATAGATATAAAATAGCACCGGTTCCAGGGTTGACCAGTATGCAAAACAAACGGCCTACCACCGTGGCAGCAGATCGTATGATGCCATGTGCTGAATGCTTTGGCCGTTCATGTCTCTTAGACCCTTCTTAGACATGTCTTGCACTCACACTGCCTTGAAGTATCACAGTGAGAGTATAAAGCCACCATAAGGATTGTTAATAAGACGATGTTATGCAATTGGAGTACTAGAGGTCAAATATGGCCGCGCAGAATCATAATAGGTACTTAAATAACATGAATTACGTTACCTACGATTAGCAAAATGTTCACTAAGTGACAATCCACAATATTAACAGCGTCTGTGATTCTGCTAAACTGACCATTTTAGAACCCCTGTTCCGCGAGTGAGCTAAACGATCACACGACATCACACGAGTTCGCGCGTATCCGAACACGCACGGGCACAGATAACACGATAATCGTTCAAAGTTTATACAAAGGAGTCTGGTGTCTACCTGTGCGTCTAACGCTCTCATCTTGTAAGCCGACGCTGTTGCTAAGTCGAACGATGGGGCCACGGGAACGCGGATTAATCATTACGAAGTTTTAACTTCACTGCTCAAAACAAAGGGATAGAGACTTTACTTATCTACAGTTTAGTAAACAATTTGGTAATCGGATATTTATAGCACACAATAGGTTTCTTCTGGTCATTCGGTTGATCTTAATTTAGAAGCGTATGCCTTTGAAATTAAGACGTATTAATCATCATTTTGCTGCCCTTGTCCCATTCTTTTTGGGGTCGGCGCAACACGTTTTCTTCTTCCATTCTCCCCCGTCAGACTTCACGACATAATTTACTCCTTTCTCCTTCACATCATTCCTTACACAATCCTTCCATCTTTTCTTTGGCCTTCCTCTCCCTCTCCATCCATCAATATTCAGATCCATCGCTCTTTTAGTCACATGTGCTTCGTTCCTCCTACAATATATTAATCCTCCTGCATGCAACATATTATTGATGACAATAATTAGGTATAACTTAGTCATTGGGAATATTCTGATGAAACAAACTGTATCTGCGGAGTCTCGTCACAAACAATGGCCCATCTCTTCTTGTTCTATTTACGTGACGGCAAACAGGCAGACAGACAGGCATACAGATGGACAACAAAATGATCCAATAATAGTTCCGTTTTTCCTTTGAGGTACGGAACCCAAATACAATTGAATATCCCGAGATATTGCCTGTGCGAAAACTACAAACAAACTTTCCAACAAATTCGTTGTATTTTATTAAAAGCTTAATCACGTATTTGTTTGGCACTGTGGCAGAATAAGACATAATTATTAGAAGCTATAAAACTGTTTAAAAAACTACCGAATACACTATGGCCGACAGAAACGTTTGTAACAAGCATATGTGTTATTTAATTACCATGAATTGGCAGCTTCTGCAGATCATAAAGTAATCAAGAATAGTGAATTAAGCGTTTTCTCATCGAATAGTGAATTAGTATGCTCTGTGTTTATTTCAGCATTTAAGTGTTGATTGTTCAATGAATTTTATTGGGCTGTAAATATTGCACTAGCTGGTCTTCTATAAGTTGTATCTTATGTTATGTCTTTATATCTTTTCACTTTGTTTCGTAGAATCCAAAGCACGTAAGTCTGATGACAATTTTTAAAGCATTGAGGTACCTTTAACGAACCTCAAATCAACCCAGCCGCCGCGGGAGACGCCCCGGGCGCCGGGCGCCGCGAGACGACTCCCGGCCACCGTAGATGCGGGCCTGTGGACGTTGAGCAATGGGTAGCTCACCGTCCGTCCGTCTATTGACGACAGGCCATGTCGACGGCGCGTTTGTGTTTCACGCGCGCCTCAAAGAGATGTCAGCAAAGCAGACGGGCTTGCCAGAGCCTCCGCCTGCCGGGGTTGCGGGTTGTTCGAAAGAGATACCGCGGCCCCGGAACGTAAAGGTCAATAGAAGGAACATGGGTGGGTTTTAGTCAATAAAAGTCTGACACTCCCCCCCGCTCCACCCAGAGCGGGGGAAGTTATTTCATGATTTCCCAACCCAAAAAAAAGGTACCTTTTAACTGACTTTTGGAGGTCAAATAAGCAAGCGTTTTATGTTAAATATTGGCCCGCTGCGTCTCCGACGGATCCTTCAACCAGGCGATTGTTGTCTGGTGGACCACGAGTGTTGTTTTTTTTTGTGGTAACTCGTAGGTCAACCTAGCAGCCTTTTTTGCGGTTGGGAAATCATTGAATATCTTCCCCCGCTCTTAGTATCAGACTTGTACTGACTAAAACCCACCCATGTTCCTATTATTGTTTCTTTTTATTTCGATTAACTATTTTTTTTCTATTTTATTGTGCACCACTTGTACTGTTTTCTAACTTGTTATTGGAGAGCGGGGCCTCCTAGCACAGGTATATATTTTACTTAAAACGAGGTCCCTGTAATATTTACTGTAAAAGTTGTACAAGTTTCTGCAATAAACCTTTTTATTTTTATTTATTTATTTTATTTATTTTGTTCCTGCTACTGCCCTTTATGTTCCGGGGCCACGATATCTGTTTCAAACAACCCGCAAACCCGGCAATCGGTGGCCCTGGCAGGCCCTTCTGCTTGGGTGATATCTTTTTGAGCCGCGCGTGGAACACTAATGTGCCATCGGCATGGCGCCCTCCCGGTGTCCTATGAGATATGTGAACCATAGACGTAATGTTCATATATTTTACTTAAAGATTACCTAAGCTGGTTTATACATATTTTAACCGCGCCGATAACTTTATTATGCAAAGTGTTGCCAGTTTAGTTGACATTTTGTATCTCGCTGCTCTCGTGGCCCCGTCACCGTCGATGCATGAGACATTCTCGTGAGGATTACTTACCTGGCTACAACACGAGCGGAGCCAGTAAATGGGCGTTCGCTTTGACTTCCTTATCGCATGTTATTCTTGCGTCGACATGGTAACACAATATCTGCGTACATTTAAGGACTACAAGAACATAGAAGCTGTGGGTAGAGTTAATGGTGAGAATTGTGCAACCACATACTCTAACGTACTTTCTTGGTTTCACAGTTTTCCTTAAAAAAGTAATTTGAGTTTTAATTCATCAACCTGCTTCAAACTTAAAAGGACTTAAAAGGAGGTTCTCAATTGGACTTCATTTCCCACTTCTTCTCGGTTAAAACACTAGGAAGTGGCGAAGGGCAGGGCGTTTTTGTGGGACTCTTGTAATGTGGCCTTCAAAAAGTGATGATTATCAGCCTAATTTGAAATAATGGCATTTGATTTTTGACTGTAAATTTCTCCGTCGATTGTTGGCTGATTTACAAAACACTTTTTATAATCGAAAGGGTATACACCCAAAGACGTCTCATATTAATTTATTCCGTTTTTATTAAGTTGCGTTGTCTGTCAGTAAATTTTATAATTCACTAGCTGTGCCTAGCGGTTTCACCCACTGCTCAGCTCCTAAGTATTAAAGCGTGATGTTATACAGCATATACACCCCGCTTTTTCATACACGTAGACTGTTGATAGATCAAACTGTTGGAATTAATACCATCGTGAATTTATGCAAGCCTAGTAGTTTTAA
Organism: Ochropleura plecta; assembly: GCA_905475445.1. NCBI lineage: Eukaryota > Metazoa > Arthropoda > Insecta > Lepidoptera > Noctuidae > Ochropleura > Ochropleura plecta. The sequence goes on along the minus strand of FR997740.1, from coordinate 4,818,190 downwards.
TATAAAAAAATCGGCCAAGAAATCGCGTTCTCCCAAAAAACTTCGCCTATGTCCACCCCCTTTTTTGCAAATGGGAAGTCATCCATATCCTTCCCATGTCCGTATCCTGGTTCCCCCAAACCTCCCCATCAATTTTCAGCCAAATCAGTTCAGCAATCCTTGAGTTATAAATAGTGTAACTAACAAGTCTTTCTTTAATATAATATAGATTTACTTTGCGTTCACATTTCTCGTCTTTTATCTCAGCAATTGCACATTTCTTGGTCTATTTATATGCGTTTTATCACTCACACGTCGCATAGATGTGGTAACTAGCGATCGTTCATATTATAATGCCGGTCCTCCACAAACACTGCCAGAGAGTGAGTGATGTGTGTTTACTGTTTTATCTTGAGAAAACATTAACATCAAGTGAAAAATAAGCTAGAAAATATTTTTTATAAAAAAATGCAATTATTATAATATGTTAATTATCTGTGCCCAGCGGTTTGACGCGCTGCTCAGGTTCCCTTCTCACTTAGGGGTATGAAAAACTAGCTGACGCCCGGAGCTTCGCGCGCGTGCTGTGTTATTCCAGACTATAATCTACTTCTGTGCCAAATTTCATCAAGTTCCGTTCAGCCGTTTTCACGTGAAAGAGTAACAAACATCCAATTTGTGAGGATGACATGACAAACATTCGCATTTATAATATTAGTAGAATATAGTAGGATATATGTTAGCCGATTTTTAGACCTTATAAAAAATAAAATACAAATCAGTCCAACCGTTTCGGAGGAGTTTGGTAACAAACACAGAGACACGAGTATTGTATGGGTGATTCTCCACTAAATGGAAAATCACTGTCCCAAGCATATTTTGTGTAGTAAATCTTATTATTTCTCAGTTTTTTCTATTTATAATGATATAGTATTAAGTATTCTTGGCACACTGCAGCTTACTTAGTAATTTAATAATGTAATATTTGAATAAATGAACCTCAACCACCTCAAAACACAGTCCCCTGGTACGTCCTCTTACCAGAATTACAAATCTTGTTACCCATATTTATTTTTTTGCTGTTGCTAACTGAATAAAAAATATTTAAGTACATAAAACAGAATAGTAATCATCTTTATTACATCACAAATATATTTTTACAATACAAATTTAATCAAAATATCTGTGTGAATGCTGTCCTCAAATTTTTACAACAGTCCCCTGAGAAAATTTTAAAACCGCGCTGAAGTAAAATTTGGTTTTGGCGCGTACCATTCAGACAGTGTAACGGAACGCAATTGGTGTGAAGTTCGTTCAGTTGTGGAGCTAAGCGGCAGCCGATATTTTGTTTAGTGCTACGACTGCGTCTTTCGGTGAACCACGCGTCTCGGTCGATAGTGTAAACAGTCCACTGGTAAGCCTTATTTTTACTATTTCAAGAGTTTTAATAACGATAATTTGTTCAAATTAATTGATTAACTAGTATGAAGTTACATCTGTTTCGTTAATTTGATATGTTTAACTGAATTTGTTTCATAAAGTTTTTTTGTGAAAATGACAGTTCCCTGGCCAACAGTCCCCTGACATTCCATGACACAGAGGACTGTTCACACCACAGGGGACTGTTTGTTTAGGCACGGGCCAGGTAGAAAAGGCGCGGAACGTGGCGCGTTGCCGGCGCGCCTCGTCTGTTCGGCCCGCGTCTTATGTTTATCAAGTCTGAGTTACCAGACTGCGCATCTATGACAATTAACATTAACAATATCATCTCTTTTGCAGGTAGTATCTCAAAATGCCACCGAAAAAGAAGCCACCCAAAACAAGAGAAGAAATACTAGAACAGAAACGTATAGCTGAACGTTTAAGATATTAGCGACTTAAAAATGACGCTCAAAAAAAAGAAGAAATTAAAGAAAAAGAAAGGCGAAAACATCAAAAGAAAAAAGAAAAAGGCACAAGAAAACTAGTTAAGGATATGAGTCGTCGTGAGCATAAGGCTGCAAAAAAGTCTTGGACAGAGCATTGTTCTAATTATCGTGCAAAGAAAAAAGTAATGAAAGACATAACAAATACTTTTATAAGGGAAAATACACCCAATTCAGAGGATTCTGCAGTGGAACGTCCGGCACCTTTAAGATCAACAGAAAGTGCATTAGTTATAGCAAGAAAGAAAGAAGTGAAAAAGAAACGCCGAAAAATACTCAAAGAAAAAGACCTGAAGATTCAGGAATACAAACAGAAAATGGAAAAGTATAAAAAAAGATTACAGCGTTTGGAAAAAAAGTTAATAATAATAGTAAAAATGATGAGACTCCTAACACGAAACTAACAAGAATGTGCGATACTCCAGCTACTCGAAAAGATGTTGTTAAAAAAGCACTTTTCGGAGAAGTATTGAATAAACAATTAAAAGAGAACTATGCAGGTTTAAAAACTCAAAAAGAGAAAGCCATTTTTGGGAAAGTTGTTTCTGGGTCAATAGTAAACAAATATAAATTATGGAGGACTCAAGGCAGTGCTATATCATATAAGAGACTTCAGAAATCCAAAATACAATCTCTGTTACCAACGAAACGCAGTCGTCTAGCGCTTATTTCATCCGAAAACATGAATATAGTGCAATTTTTTTATGAAAATGATGATAATAGTCGAAATTGGAGCAGGAAAACGGGAATGTGTGACCAGAAATGGAGTCAAAAAACAAAAAAGATATTTATTAGATACATTGTCTAATTTATACAAGAAATTTAAGAGCAATAACTCTGGCCTAATCAGTTACCAGACTTTCTACCGTTTACACCTAAGATAAACGAACGGGATACATGCCTTTGCTTCAAACATGCAAATATTGATTTGAAATTATATGCATTGCGTTTTAAATACATAATTTAAGAAAGATATGTATAAAAATAAAGACTTTTTATAACTTTCATAGAAAAATACTTGTTTTTGTTCATAAAAACATTCCCCTGGATGGTTACAACAGTCCCCTGTCACGATTTTGCATAAAATCCTCAATAACTCAAAAACCAAGAGGAAAATGTATGGGCTTTTTTAAGATATATATTTAATTTATAATTGCCCTTTATTATATCTACTAATATTCTCAACATTTAATAAAATTTGCTTAGGACAGTCTTGCATGGACAAATTTCCAAATAGCAGAGAATCACCCGTATATATTCGATTGGATTACTCGTAATTCAATCAAATTTTAAAGAACATGGATATTTTGCGCTAGTCTTTGTACCTATCTAAAAACTCAAAGATGATGCTGCAGTCCCGTATTTGCCCATTCCAAAGGATAATATATCTATGGAGAAGAATGAGCATCTATAACAATCGAAACTAAATCAATTTGATTTGGTCAACGTAATATATTCATCTGTGTACATCACTGGTGAAATATATAAATACTTACTTATGGGAGAATTCCTAGGGATTCCATAAGTAACAGCTTTTTGCTCAACACAGCATATTTGCTGTGTAAACGCGACGAGTAGGAGACCAGGTGAGGTATTCCTCACCTTGTCTCCTACTCGTTGCGTTTTGCACAACTAATCCCCTCCAGGTCTTGGATAAGGCAGACCATAGAGCTGTCCAGGTGTATTAGTTGGACAAACTCAGAGTTATCAATTCAAGAAACAGAGCAAAACCCCCAAATAATAACCAGAAGTAACAAATGTTTTTGTATTGCACTAGCTGGTGCACGTGGCTTCGCCCGCGTGATATCCAAAAAAAACCTAGGTGTTATTCCAGACCATAATCTACCTCTGTGCCAAATTTCATCAAGATCCGTTCAGCCGTTTTGACGTGAAATAGTAACATAATATTAGTAAGATAGCTGGCTGCCGCGGCTTCCCCGCGTGGTATCGAAATAAAAAGTATTCTATGTGTTATTCCAGACCATAATCTACCTCTGTGCTAAATTATGTTTCCAAATTTCATCAAGATCCGTTCAGCCGTTTTGACGTGAAAGACTAACCAACATCCATACATCCATCCTCACAAACATTCGCATTTATAATATAGTAGGATGAAATTTCTTACACCTTATTGAAACAATAAAACTGTACATAACACAATAAATTGACATTGGACATCGCTAACGAGAACGCTTGCAAACAAATGCCAATTGAATTTAATTCACCTATAGTACGGCCATTTTGTCACACGTACTTGTTAACTATAACCTCTCGGCTACAAGCTACGCGTTCAACCCTCACGCGAGTTGCGGCAAACGAATAAATACAAGCTGGGATCTTGCCATAAGTCATCGTACATACGCGAAGCAATGAAGTGAAGCACGTAGGTACGTATCGCTGGCCTAAGTCGCATCATGAGGGGATTCTCACACGACACTGCCCCTCTGTATGTTTAAGCGGGAGGTGCGGTCTTGAAGTGTACGTGTTTTAAGCATCAACGGATTCCATGCAAGCCAATGCGACGTATTGCCGCTTCGATGGTGAGGTCGTGAGCGAGTCCTTATGACAACCACGCAATCAACCTTGCGCATCTACTATGATTTTATTATCACGATCGTCATGTCTCTGGGCTTCCCTTTGTCACGTGTTCTGTGACCCACGTCTTTATTAAATTTAAAATGGTAGTTTGATTTGTTACCTTCAAGGACCCATGTGTTTGATAAACAATTCAACATATACCCATTATACACCTACGGGTTAACCATTCAAATATACCAATATTTAAATGGTTAACCCGTTTGATTGATTGACCAAAATAAAGATGACAATGCACCCATCACTGACGTTTTAATTGATAACAGTCTGTATAACAAAAGTTGTATGCCCACTTTTTTGCGGATGGGAAATCATGAAATAACTTCCCCCGCTCTGGGCGGAGCGTGAGGGAGTGTCACTCACTAAAACCCACCGGTATCTCTTTCAAGTAACCCGCAACCCCGGCAGGCGGTGGCCCTGGCAGGCCTCTCTGCTTTGCTGAAATCTCTTTGAGACGCGCGTGGAACACTAAAACGCCGTTGAAAAGACCTGTCTTCACTGGACGGACAGACGGTGAGCTACCCATTGCTTACCGTCCACAGTCCCGCATCTACGGTGGCCGGGAGTCGTCTTGCGGCGCCCGACGCCCGTAGTGTCTCCCGCAGCGCCTAGGTTGGTTTGAGGTTCTCCTTCTCAAACGTAAGGCCACCTCCTTCGCTAGCATGACGGCTTCGCAGAAGGAAGTGACCACTTCCCATTCCCTCTCGCTCCGGACCATGGACTGAACCAGGACCGGACGAGAGTGATCGCCTCTACGAGGGCACGGCGGTGCTCCGCCCAGGCTGGGCAGACCGCCACTGTGAGCTCCACCGTTGTATGCCCCCTTAAATATTAATTTATTTTAGTATTCGTTGTTATAGCGCCATAGCGGCAACAGAAATACATCTGTAAAAATTACAACTGTCACGATTCATAAGATACAGCCTGGTGACGGACGGACGGACAGACCGACAGCGGAGTCTTAGTAATACCGTTTACCGTTTGGGTAAGGAATCCTAAAAACACTGTAATATGTGTTAATGAAAACAAATTCACTCAAAAAGAAAACACATTATTTCCGTTTATTGATTTTTACACATTTTTTTTTGTATTTTTACATATTTCCTATTAAAATATACCTACCTACATAAAACAAAAAACATTTAAAAATACAAAATAAAAAAATATAGTTAGGGAAGGAAAACTTTTCACAAATTCAATATATCATAAAGCGTTTCTTTAAAGAAAGAATAGGCTCCCTTGAATATCTGCAAAATGTTTTTAAATCGCCCCCTAATAATTAAGCCCATAAATTAATAGATCCGTCGATAATTTTGCGTCCATTTTCTACAAAATTGCAAAACCAAAACCGATGCAAACATGCTAACAAACCTCATCAACGCACCTCAAACTACATGCTTCCAAACCAATGATGTTAAAGTTTCTGAAGAAGTATTTTTCAATGATAATGTACGTAAAATCTTCATGTAAGTCAAGCTGTTAATAAACCCATGATGTTCCTGATCATGCTTAAACCGTACTGACTTTATTTTTCTCAAGCACTGGAACGGATAGCGACAGCACAGCTAGACCAACTCTTTTCAGCCCACTATGGACGCCCTGTTGGATAGAAATAGGAGTAAATGATAAATAACTAATTAGACGTGCTAAAGCATAAATATTATACTCTTAGGTACTCAAACTCTTTCCCTCGTGAGGAAGGGCATAAACATATAAGTGATTTATGTATATTTATATATTCTATACTAGTATTTAATAATATTAAGTTTTTAGGTTAAGGCACACACGCAATATTTTTCTCGTACTCTCTCGTCTACATTTCGTCCTCATATCTCCTTTCGCAGGTCAATTTCTTAAGAAATACTCAAATATACCTTTACACTCAAATTTTTATGTTTTTTCCTGTCTTGTGTACTGTGTGTGCATAAAATGTTAAATAAAATAAATGGGTACTTGAGTACCTACACTCTCCATAAACTACAGAATACATGCAACGCTTTTAAAGTGTGTGCAATACAATTGGGACTACAATAGGGTAGTTTCCAGGGTCAAAGTAATTTAGTCCGACTTTTAGATTATTGAAAAATAAGGGACACGTATTTTTTTATTTGTAATTTACACCAAAGATGACAAAGATATAGCTCATTAAAGTTACGTGTGACGTCACTCGTTGCGAAAAAATGCAGCAACGCGTGACGTCACACGTAACTTATTTTTTAATAATCTAACAGACAAACTAATTTTTTTTTTTGAAACTAGCCTATTGGCATGCTTCATTCTTAGCTTAAGAACCAGTGTTTTTTCGAGAGTATTTACTTAAACTTTTCAAAGAGCAAGTAAGCCAAACATAAGCGTAATATTTAATCCTATTTTAAAGTATTTTTGGTGACATCGTATTCTGAAAAGGAAGAAGCATAATAATTGTTTCTATTTTATTTAATGTATCATCATTATGTAGAATTCAGGAATATTTTTTTGTTGCAATCTAATGTATCAATTTATTTTAATGTCGTTGATTTAATTTCATTTAATATTGTACAATGTATTGATGTTAAGGTATTAAAGTTCTCCGAAGTGTATTGAAAAACTTCGTTTAATTCACGTGAGAATTTGTCACTGCTGTTCTCAGCTCTATAACACTCTCGCCTGGCGACTCGTGCGTTTAATCCGCCTCGGCTGCAATGACAAAGTTTCCTCACTTAAAACAAAACGTACTATTCTGCCACGACTCCGGTAGTTATGCCTATCTCCGCGTTTATTATATTCCTTTAAATATTGCCTAACGTATACCGCCGCCTGCAATATCACCATATCGGGAACATGTTCCAAACTTCTTTCTAAATAACAAGAAAATCATCATAACAGAATCTTCATTCTTCAAATCATCAACTTTTGACACGATGTTTGTTTAACAACGAATTATGTGTTGATCGCTTGTCTAACCCTCATTAAATTCATCACTTGCGTCTGCTATTCTTCCGTAGTTGTCTAAACAAGTCAGACTTATGAGCTTGTTTTAAATTTTATTCAATAAGCTTCAATAGACAGTTGTTTAAGCATTTTCGTTCATAAATTTGATACTATATCTTGTTTTATGGAAATGTGGAGCATTTTTCTTGGTAGCAGATTCGTAACAAATTCTCATTTTCTTTTTTTTTATTTTGATTTTGTCAGCTGTATATTCGATCTAAATAGATAGTATCTAATTCGTGATCTTCTGACCTGATTTACCTACATTTAAGATAAAACTTTTTGTTTATTATTATTATATTTATTATATTGAGCATGCTGTGGTCTCGTGTAAGTGCCGAAGTGTACATACATGATACTATTGTCGTTCATAATTTATTTTTCATGATATGTTGTTCTTTTGTTGGAGATCCTAAATAAATTAATATCTCACCATTATGACCGCAATTATAAATTACCACCTAAGTTACCTAATTGGTTAAGCAATATAACAAGTTATTGAGCATCCAAAACTTTATCGTCAGTATAACCCTAGAATGCCCTACCCCTACATGATGATAAAGTTCTAAAATATCCTTATTATCTTGATACTTATTCAACTGCTATTTATCAAGCAATAGATATTTTCATCATTTTAATTGGGATCTATAATTAAAATATTAAAACTGCTTAATGCAAATGTGAATTTAGTTAACTACTTTAGTGCTACAATCCAAATATATGTAAAGAATTTTTAATTTCTTAAGTGAAAAACAACCGGAAATTACATGTTAACCTGAAATTAAAAATACTACCTAACTTATAAATAAATTAAAAAATAGCGTCAAAAAATTCGTCCTCAACGCTGTCAGTTGGCAATGTCCCCAAGAGACTGGCCGCGTTGCCACGTTGTATGGCAACACTAAGCCTCTTGTCGAAGTAAAGGCCAGCCAAATAAGATAGAACACCAAAATAAAGCTAAAACTGAAAGCATCTAATTAAATCAGACCATTACAACCACTTTTAATTGAATTAAAAACTAAAAAGATGATGATACAGTCCCAGTCACAAGACATAGAAAGAATAAGAAAATCAAAGTACACATTGACCACGTATTTTCGGAAAACTCTTAATTTACAAAGCATTGTTCTCAATTAATTGATGGCTTATATAACAGACAACGTCCCAGCACTTAGCTAGCTATCATATTAATTACGTTACCTATAAATCCGTCGACCACCAGCGGCAATGTTTATGAAACGCATGCGCGCTGTGTAAACATCGCGATAGGGACGCGTGCGCACCTGTAGCCGACAGTTGGCGCAAGGTCTAGACGCATCTAGATCTTACATGATAGTAAAAGGAAAAATATGTTTGGCAGTCGTAAATGATAAATTAATTCAACAACACAAACCGAACAAACAGTTATAAATTTTCCAAATATATAGTCAACTAGCTGTGCCCAGCGGTTTCACCCGCTGAGGTTTAGGGGTATGAAAAATAGATGTTAGCCGATTCTCAGACCTACCCAATATGTACCCAAAATTTCATAAGAATCGGTCGAGCCGTTTCGGCGGAGTACGGTAACTAACATTGTGACACGGAAATTTTATATATTAGATAAAAAAAAATAGAGGATCGCACAATTCAAGAAGAAAAGCTTTTTATGAAAACTAATTAAAAGGCACATCTTACAAAATTGAAGGAAAATATTTTTAAATTACCGATGAAAAATTATGCTGCAGCGGGTGGGGGGGAGTTATTCGAAAGAGACACCGTGGCTCTAGAACACAAAAGGCAAATAAATCTACATGGATGGGTTTTACCCAGTAAAAGTCTCCGCTCAGAACAATAGAAATTATATGGTGATTTTCCATTCGAAAAAAACAAAGGCGGTGTTAAATGATGTACCTTTGTGCTCTTCTGTCTTAATGCATTAAGACAGAAGAGGACAAAGGTACAGACGCGCACATCAAGCTACCACAATCTGTCAGATTTCTTTGATAGATTTTCGACTTTATTTCTAAAGTATTAGGTTCAAGGTTCATTGGGAAAAATTGACAGTTTCGGGTAGCTTGACCTGCAGGCGTACATAATTTGTCCTCTCATGTATTTTGTGTAAGCATAAATAAATAAATGATTTACTGAATAAGTGGTGATCTTTTTTGCGTAAGTGTCCCTAGTACTCTGTATAAATTCGTAAAAATAGGGGCTCTATAATGGCAACTTAAGCAGAATCATAATGAGTTTAGTATATGAATTGACACACAAAGTGACACTTTACAATATTAACTACGTCTGTGACCATTTTTAGAATTTTTACGCAATTCATAATATTATCCTATTATGATTCTGCGAAAGCGGCCATTTAAAGACCCCTAAGGACTAGTAAGTGATATAAAAAACAGCGTGGACAATTTAAATGACATTCAATACATAAAAAAACCGATCCGACCCAAATGTGAAAATTTTATTGTATATGACCACAAATAAACTCACAGTCTTCCTCACGACAATTATTGTTACACGACCACCCGTATAAACTTTGAATTCTTAAACTTCCTTCTAAAATATCAAGTTGAGACGTGTGTCCTCGAAACTTGAACAAGTTTAACAAAACACGGCTTAAGATTTTATTTAACTTGTCCAAGTTTCAACTAAGATTTTCACTGTGACTCACACTCGTACACAAGGGAGCTCCTACTTCATCCAGTTCAAATTTGTACGAACAGCATTTACCCGCATGTCAGTTTCTTGTGATGCAAGTTCTTGATCCTTTGAGATTTGAAGGCATTAAGTCCGCCTTTGTACAGTGTTTTTTTACATGTGCATAAAGTTTAATAAATAAATAAATAAATTTGTCGCAAACTGACAGATCTTGTGGATTAAATATTCGTTTAAGTTGAAGTTTAGAATTTCGTGCAATGATTATGGTGCTTTGTAATAATACAACATATGACGTTGTATTATTATAAAGGGTGTATAGCCTTACCGGGGTTGCGGGTTGGTCGAAAGAGATACCGCGGCCCTAGAACGTAAAGGGCAATAGAAGGAATAGTTTTAGTCAGTACAAGTCTGACACTCCCCCCCCCCTGCTCCTCCCAGCCCGGGGGAAGTTATTTGATGATGTCCCACCCCCCAAAAAAAAGGGTGTATAGCACAAAATAAGTAATAACACAAGTAAAAGTAATCCTTACTAATATTATAAAAACGAAAGTGAGTTCGTTTGATTGTTTGTTACGTCTTAACGCCTACATGACAATTGTGATAAATTTTGGTACAGAGATAGTTGAGACCCTGGAGACGGACATAGGCTAGGGTTTTTTTTTAAGTGAGAAATGAGGGAAAAAGAGGGAAGAAAAGGGAAAACTTAGCTTTGCTATTACAATGAATAAGGCGTAAGGGCAAAAACTACAGGTAGCAGGTACCTGCAAATCAGGAAAGGGGAACTGTGTTACCCCGAATTTAACGCGAGCGAATCCGCGGGCAAAAGCTAATAAGCTATAACTTATAGTTCATTATATTGTGCATGCTATGGTCTCCTGTAAGTGAAGGAATGCACTTACGTGATACTATTGTCGTCCATAATTTACGTTACATGATCTGTGTACATCTTTTGTTGGAGATCCTAAATAAATTAATTAATTAATAGAATACGGTCCGCATTGTGGGATGGTTGGGATAATTTTATTGTTCGAGAGCATACCTGGGAAACTTTTATTTACAGGTAAAAATATAGGTTATAATTTATACTATCTGCAGATAAAATACATCAATATCAAATAATTTATTTTTTGCAAAAAAGTTTTTTATTTCAGCATTTTTAGTTATAGTATTATGATATAATACGCAAACACGGTTATTTTTAGCTTTTTAGTGCGTAGGCCCCGGCTAATACAAGCTTTAGTTCCACATCACGCTATAGTATTAAATAAGTACTATCTAAATTATGCTTTAAAACCAATTCAGAAATCATATGCATCATCGCCTAGGGGATACAGCTGATACTTGATCTGATGATTATGTTTATTAATGACTAGGTGAGGGGGGGAGGGGGCACGGGCACCCTGCTCCCACTCGCCTGCCTACCCTGGCGAAACCCATACTTCTTCATGTGATTTCAGAAATCACGGCAGATTTGCTGTCATTTATTGAAGAGTTCCGTTGTATATCACTGAAGATCTATCACCAAATTAAAATACAATCACCTCAAAAAACTGCGATGACCTTCCAAATCATAGTGCATAGCGTTTTTTGTTCATTTGTCTTCGACAACCTCTAAAATTATATCATCAACGTAGACGAAGTCAATCTAATACGCATTATTAAAGATAACTCAAAAACTACTGGCCGGATCTTGATATTTTTTATGGGGCCAAACGACAGCCACCAGCTTTTGAATAAAAAAAGAATCATCAAAATCGGTTCACCCAGACCAGAGTTATGAGGTAACAAACACAAAAAAAAACTCTCCTCCTCCTCCTTTTTTGAAGTCGGTTAAAAATGCTTTGTTCATCTTTGACCATAAATCCCCAATCTCTTTACAATGCGCTTGGAGTGAAACCTACATTACTGGCGTAAATAAATTATTCACGACCAATTTGCATGTCTGGACAGTGGACTAAATGAAAATTCAAAAATAAAAGCTGCTTATTTTTTAATAAAAAGGTTATTACGTAGCATCAAATTAACACCTCTTTGTTCTCATGGGGCCAAGTACCCAAGTAAACAAATATCCTACTAATGCTATAAAAGTGAAAGTTTATGAGGATGTCTGTAAGTATGTTGCTTTTTCACGCAATCACTACTGAATGGATTTTGATCAAACTTCATAATAAAATAGCTTACATTTCAGAATAGGACATAGGCTACAATTCATAAAGATTATTGTATGTTCTATCACCACGCGAGTGAAACCGCGGGGAGCAGTTAGTACTTACATACATCCTCACAAACTTTCGTTTTTATAATATTAATAGGATCACATATCAGGTATATTTTTGCATTACATTTTATTTATTTTACATGCCGCTGGAGAAGATTTGGGCGTCGGGCGCCGGGAGAGCACTCCCGGCCACCGTAGATGGAGGTCTGTGGACTCAGCAATGGATGGGTCACCTTACATCCGTCTAGTAACGATAAGCCATCAGAAGTCGCCAAAGAGATGTCGGCAAAGCAGAGGGGCCTGCCAGGGCCACCGCTTGCCGGGACAGCGGCCCCAAACCATAAAGGGCAAAACAAGGAACATGGGTGAGTTTTAGTCAGTAAAAGTCTAACACTCGCCCCGCTCCGCCCAGAGCGGGGATAGTTATTGGCTTTGTGCAAATCATTAGAGGGTTGATTTGCAGAAAGCCCAATCAAATCGACGCAGTGAAAAGATATGGCTGTTTATGTCGCAATTTTGTACGGAACCCTCGGCTCGAGTTCGAGTCTGACTGACTGATGCTCTTGGCCATTTTTTGTTGTTTCTTTACCTACTCTTTTATATTCACACTAGCTTCCACCCGCGACATCGTCCCCGTGGTATAATCACTTTGGACTAACGCTAACTTAAACTTGCGTGATGATCGAAAAAAAAATATCTTTCTCTCTCCTTTTCTGTCCTCTTTCTCCCCCTTTTCTCACTTTTTTTAAAGTAGCATAATTATGGCCGTCTCCAGGGTCCCAACTATCTCTGTACCAAAATTTATCAAAATCGGTTAAACCATTTAGGCGTGAAGACGTAACAAACAAACAAACATTCTCACTTTCGATTTTTACATTTTCGAAAACTTCTCTCACGACATTTTCCTCATTCCTCCGCATCACATGCCCATACCACGCCAACCAACTACATCTTTTCAGTCTCCAGCGCTACTTTCCGGTTTTTTTTTCTTTCTCGTGACACAAACATCTGTTACTGTCTTTAATGAATTAAGTGCTTAAAGTCTGTCACTGCATTATATGTTTAGTTGTTATACGTGACTAATTAGCGATACTTAAGTTACAGAAACGAGGAAACTTGTTCGTTATCAATAGTGGCAAATGGAAAATGCATTTTCAGGTGACGAACACCAATGAACACGTGCATTTTAAATCTTAAACTTTTGTATTCACTAACTGGTTTACTGCTAGTTGTCGTGTTAGGCGCATTCGCGCCATTTAAACGTTTGTTTACAGAATTTTAATCATTAATATAGTCAATATTACCCTCTAAGTTTATTTAATTCCATACAATGAGTTTTTCACTATAGAGATTTCATGAACTTACAAGGGTTTTTTTGTCGATTTTATCGATTACTAGCTTCCACCCGCGACTTCGTCCGCGTGGCATAGTTACTTTGGGATAACGCTAACTTTAACCAGTGTGATAATCGAAAAAAAAAAACTTTCTCTCCCTTTTTCTCACTTTTTTTAGCCTATGTCCGGCTCCAGGATCCCAACTATCTCTGTACCAAAATTCATCAAAATCGGTTGGTTCATTTAGGCGTGAAGACATAAGAAACAAATAAACTTACTTTCGCTTTTATAATATTAGTAAGGATAAATTTGTAAAACCATATTTATTACGGTCACGATTCATATTTTAGTGAACATACCACCTATCACTGATCTGCAAATTGCAGAAAAAAACAGGAAAACCCCTGGACATCCCCAGAATCATTATTATTTCACATACATACAACATATGAAACTTATATCAATGTCCCAAATAACACAAAGTAAGTAATCACGTTTGTCACTAATTAAGTTTGCGAGGGTTAGGCGTCGGTCCCTTTGTAAATATAATACTGATATTTAGCCATATCTGATTATCTGGTCCATATTAAGAGCAGTTCAAACAAGTTTAGTTGGACATGAAAATGCTGAATACATTTAAAGTATCAAGGATACATAAAACGTGCGATAAAGTGCTAGCATTTAGAAATATATAGTTCTGACATTTGGTTAATCAGTTCTACTAGCAGCAGTAATAAGTCTAGTGGTGTGACCGTCGGTCTGCCAAGTCATAGGTCTCAAGTTCGAAGCCAAGATCTACCTCTCCTTCCGAGGTTGCGGGTTGTTCGAAAGAGATACCGCGGCTCCGGGACATAAAGGGCAATAGAATAAACATGAGTATGCTTTAGTCTGTAAAAGTCTGACATTCCCCCCTGCTCCGCCCAGAGCGGGGAAAGTTATTTGATGATTTTTCATCCGCAAAAAAAGGCCAAGATGGAGTCAGACTCACGCACCGAGGGTTCCTTACAATCTTGCGACAAAAACAGCCATATCTTTTGACTGCGTAGACTTAGAGGGCTGTTTTTTCACAGCACAAAAGGACCACAGAGTTGAGAATATGGTTTTAATTTCAACTCGATACCTCCACGCGTTCCTGAGATAAAGTGGTTTGACAAACAGACAGACAGACTGACAACAAAGTGATCCAATAAGGGTTTCGTTATTTGTCCTTTTGAGGTACGGAACCCGAAAAAAAGACCTACCTCTGATTTTTCGAAGTCATAATGTGCGTTTACTATATATTCATCACTTGCTTCGGTGAGGGAAAACAAGAAATCATACGATAAAGAATAAGAAGCAGCATAATAAAGATATGGCATAGAAATCAGGGATACTATTCGAACCTAAGGCCCATTACACACGGCGTATTTAAGACGCGCGTTCTCAAAACGCGCATCTTCGGTGCCGTAGACGCTGATTGTTGCTTTAGCTTTGATGCTACAAACGCGCGTACAAAGGAGCGGAGTAGGGGCAGGGGGGGTGCGCTCACGCCACCACTGCACCGCCCACGGTTCTGTTGCAATAAAAGTTTATTGTGTGCTGCGAAAACAGCGCGTCAGTATCGCTGTATCTGCGCGTATACGCGCAGTAGAGGCGCGTTTCACGATCGCCCCGTGTCCTTAAGTTACAAGGTGGCGATGGAATCTCGTTTGAATCGCGCATACGCGCGTAATCTGCGCGTCGTCTGCGCGTTTAAAATACGCCATGTGCTATGGGCCTAATCCACTACGTAGACACTAGTAATTACTTATTCTAACCGATGCTACTTTTGTCAAACTCGACGTGACGTTGACGTCAAGTTCATCTATCCGTCTGTTTTCATTTCACTAGAGGCGCGGTCGCGCACGGCTTAAGTTAATTATTCATATTTAATTTTAATTAAGGTTGTCGACTTGATTTCGCGTGTAACATACAACGAGATTTATGTTACAAACCTTTGTTTGTTATATAATTTCTTGTTAATTATTTTAGAATGAAGAAGAGAGAGCTGACATTGAATGGCTGAATCTATGTCTACATTTTTTTTATTCTTCTTACCTTATATTGTGGACGCATGTCGCAAGATAAATACTTATACTGTAACCGGCTGTTGTAACTGTTGTGTTTAAAATAGAATCTAATGCAGCCAGCCATTTTTTTTTTTGGTATTGAAGACATTTTCCCGAGCCGCCATATTAGAGCCGTATAGAGGTGATAGAAATACAGTTTTTGTAAATGAGGTAAACTATTAAAGGCGTCTACATTATTATAGTGGGTTTTTAGCAGTTAGTACACGCCACTTTAATTAAAATATATTTATATTTTAAACGTTGTTCATACTATGAATTTCTCCTGTATCGAGGGTGCGTTCACAAGCATTTAAATTACATAGAAAACGTTACACACATACACAAACAGCCAGACCCGGAACAACTATCTGTAGGCCAAACAAATATTTTTGTGCCGTGCGGGAATCAAACCCGCGACACGCAGCACACCAGTCGATCGCTCAGCCACTGCGCTAACCGTGCCGTCATTTCACTTGATTGTTGTGAAACAGCGGCTTGTTTCCACATTCAGCGTCCCCGACCGTAATATCCTTACGTATATTTTCCCCGACACGAGAGATGTCGTGTCACCATGCAGGGCTTGCGTGAATTATTAATTAATTATTTTTGCTGGTGACTTGATTACAGGCGCACTGAGTAGTCGGCCTAATGAATAGTTTAACTGTGAGTTACATCCCTTCGGAACTTACTAACACATGAAACCTGTATTTACGGTCCTTATACAGCTATTATTCCTCTGACATAAACCTTATGGCGACGGGAATAAAGTTTACTTTACTGTCACATAATAAATGACTTTGCCTAGTACAAAGGTTGAAGTATTTAACTTTGCCTACAAGTCTGATTATCGCAATCCACTGCTGGACCCCCAAGCCTTTTACAAGTTGCGGCACAACACTTAGACTTCCGCCTTTCCCATCCAGTCTGGCTTAACTTCCTTCCAGATTAATTCAATACAGTCAAAACATGCTTATGTTTCTGTTTTGCTGACATTTGAATGGTCTCGCTTTCTTTTCACTTTTGTGGCACCCTAGTCACGCTTACCAGTGTGAATACTATGCGAAACCCAATCCCATCTAATTATACAAATCTTGGCCAATTGTGATACAAATACATTAGATGTTGATCTTCGTCTTTGTATGTATTTCAAATGCGAAAGTAATCACAGATATGTTGCCATCACAAAAACAAACCAGTATTACCCATTATTTTAATTAATTTGTTATCGGGACAGCGTGTATACTTTTCCATACATCCATCGTCGCCGTGGTTTCTTTACTAGCCATATCAGTCTTCCCTAGTCTTATCCTCATTTAATTTCATACTTTAAAAATCCTCATTACATACATCGTTACAGAAACAAATAGAATCTTAGTAATAAATTAGACTCAACTAATTATCTATTAACACAACACTAGAACCCAGGAAAAGAAATAACAATAAAAAATTAAACCAATAAAACTAAACCTATAAAACTCAATACTTAAAGCTTGTTTTATTTTCCCAAGAGATTTTTAAAGCTCTATAAAGGCTGTATTGGGAAGTCCCTATAGAACTATAAGCAATTTAAGAAAAGAGTCACACTCGGAACTGTACTTAAATAAAGCTTCCCTGTGATAAGAGAACAAATAAATGTTTAATAAAGTACGATTTTTTATTGCTATCGAAATATCACAAATGTATTGCTCTGGAAAAATGCTACTTATTCCTAATCATATCAAGCTCCAAGTAATTCGCATGTTCGACATATAGTCAAATGCCTTTATGTTACCTTACAATGAAGAAGAAATACTTCCTCCAAAGTTTTAAACCAAAGAAAATTAAACCGTTTGCAGAGATGGCCTGTTTTTAGATAATTACTTTCAGTAATTGGTATGTTATGCGTTTAGTTAAATGCTGTTCGGTATAAACCTAATCCTTACTATCTTTACTTCCTTACTAATATAATATTATAAAAACGAAAGTGAGTTTGTTTGTTTGTTACCTCTTCACGCTTTAATGGCTTAACCGATTTTGTTGAATTTTGGTACAGAGATAGTTGGGAACCAGGAGACGGACATAGGCTAATATTTTTTTTTTAAAGTGGGATGTGAGGGACAAAGAGGGAAGAAAAGGGAAAACTTAGCGTTGCTATTACAAATCAATAAGGCGCAAGGGGAACTGTGTTACCCCGAATTTAACGCGAGCGAAGCCGCGGGCAAAAGCTAGTAATTAAATAAAAGAAAGGATATTTCCTTCAAAGTTTCAAGCCAAAGAAAATGAAACCGTTTGAAGTGTGCGAAGGAAAAAAGTAATGAAATATCTAAGCCAGCGTTTCGTCTGTCTGCCTCAAACGTACTCCTGAAGAAATACTTCTTTCTTCCTTTAACAAAATAGCCTCAAGGCTTAATAATGAGGTTAAACAAAAGAGTATTACGTAATATTGTATTAAAATTCTCTTTCTCCCCTGTGAAATGAATACGACATCAAAATATAAGAGGTAAGATTGATTAGCACTTATGTTTGAACGTGTCTTGTTGCTATTGTTATTGATCAGGCGTTAGAATACAGCGATTACAGTGTCATTATTTGTTTTGGAAAGACTCGTAAACATGTAAATTACGTTTGTTGTGTTGGTGTTGTTAAAATATAAATAAAGACAGACTGTTTATCAGACACTCACAGGACAAGACAATAAAACAAAATTACCTAATTTAAAAAAAAACATATAAAAAATGACAATTAATTAATGTGGTTCTATACGAGGCCAAAAAGCCTCTATCTCAATATGATTGTTCCTTGTAATGTTTGTTGTGTTTTTTAAACAACCTGGTAAAAATCTGAGGAATCCGCTGCATGAGAAATAAAAGCTGTTTGTGGACCATCACCATAGTCAGTCCTACACTACGCTTCCATATGGTGTTGCTTCGGGAACTCCTCTGTCCCGCAGATCATTTTTAACTGAAGAAGTATCCAATATGTTAGCCCTTCCAAAGATAACACAGATAAAATACACAATAGTTACAGTTCATTCAATTATCATAACACACAAGGCATTATGTCAAGAACATGAGCAGTAGCTTCATTCAAACGGTAATTAGTTACCAACTCGTTTGGACATGCGCCAAATTTCATTCATTTTCGCAGCGATTTAAATGTTTTCTCACGACCGTTCATTGCGAGGATATGTGCTGTTACGGTCACAGTCAAAACCCCCAAAGTCTGTCCGTGGATTGCTCTAACTTGGTTAAAGAGGTCAGATTGGCCATATAAAACACTACTATTCAACTAAATCTGGTAAGACTGGAAACCGACACCAACTTATCTGGGAAAAGGCTAGGCAGATGATCCGAGTTTTGGAACTGTTAACTAGGACAGCATATACATGATCAAAAACAATTAGAGTTATCTTTAAATCCTCTTTTCTAGTGATGAATGATGATGTAAAGTAAGCAATGACTTATTGTCGGGCCTACGCTGTCCTCTCATACTTAAGTGCTAACGCTGTAACAACAACATTGTAAAACCAAATGATTTTAAAAGAGTAACCATGGAGTTTCTTGCCGGTTCTTCTCCATAGGAAACGACCAACCCGAACCCTGCATCTTTTCTCGACGTTTTATAAGTGCCCATGTAGGCCTATGTGAAATAAAAATATTTTGATTTGATTGATTTGATTTGATGTAACTACTAAGTGACGTCAAACGGCCAAACTAAATCATCAAAAAAAATGTATTACCTAGATTTCGTGTCAGTAACCTAAATCCAATTCTGCATAACAGTGAAACATAATTTCTAAAGCAAAATCGTAAGACACCTAAGTTTCTAGTTTCACTCGTCGCTCATATTTCAACATAGTATACAAACAAAAATTGAGTAGGTATCAATATATTTAGGTACCTAACGTTCAGAAATCGTGGGAAAATTGTCGGGACATACAAGTTGTGAATTTAGTGTAATTTTTGTCATTTATAGTTTTTTTTCGGACAGAAATGGATATAGTGTAACGGAAGAAACACAAGACCTCTCGTGCCCTGCCGAAGTTGAGGGTTATTCGAATGAGATATCGCAGCCCCGGAACATAAAAGGGTAATAGAAGGACATAATTAGGTGGGTTTTAGTCAGTACAAGTCTGACACTCTCTCCGCTCCGCCCAGAGCGGGGGAAGTTATTTGATAACAAACATCAAATAACTAAGGAGAGGTGAGGCTCCACACGAGAGGTATTCCTCTCGTGTGGAGCTTCAGACCATGAAGTTGAACAATTTTTGTTCTATGACTTTTGGAAATTCAAAACTTTATCACTGTAGTGTCCATTTTTTGTGCTTGCTTTAAACATACTTCTGCATTATGTATAACTCCTGAACCCCACAGATTTGAACAAGTTTTTTTTTAAATTGCCAGTAAGAACACATGTAATGATTTTTTTTTACATGAGATTGTCAGGTTGTATCAAGCAGAGAATCAAAGCTGTGAACCAAGTAGGTACGTGCTTAACGAAAACTACCTACATTTAAAAAGCCTTCAATTTCCTTCAAATTCTTTGGCCTCTCGACCATCCGTTCCGAACGTTTTTCACATATTTTTGACAGCGATACATAAAACATACATCAAGTAGTAAAACAAACATAAAACCACAATCTATATTTAATCATAAAAAAAAATATGTACTACATGACGTGCCTTGCGTCCTAACCAAAGCGATAGGCCGCGCGAATTATATCAATCATAATTATTTATTTTTGCATTCATGGGTATTCGTAGATAGATGTTGTCATAAAGTAAATAATAGTTCTCCATATTCTGCCATCACATTGGCAGGTAAACAATTACAACCTTTTTACTAAAATATACATAATACAATATACACACATGAACAATTTACAATATACATAATAGAAAAAAGTTATCATTGCAATTCATTAGCATCTTCCACACCACAGCCGCAGCCACAGGCCGATTCCACCCACTGCTAGTTAAGCCCTCTGTTTGATTTTGACTGATCCACGTTCCTGAGCCTGCCTCATCCTAATACAAAGTGTCAACAGACCCTTTACTAAGCCGTCAACCAAGTATTCAGAGCATCAAATTAAGTAACACTGAGCAAAAATTGTTGCTGTATAACGACTTATTTTTAGTGTGATAAATCATTTTTTACTGTACCTACACGCGGGCTATCTAAATAAACTGTAAACAACCCTAAACGTTATACACACACTATTACACACACTCACGGACACACACTCACGCAATCACTTACACTCATAATCACACTCGCATACGTCACACAAGTGCGCTACTTATTGTATTTTAATTTTGTTTTTTTTAATTTTTTATCTTTCGTTTGTTTTCAATTGCATACACTGCTTAATGTTAAGTGGAAGAGCAGAGCCACAAGCATCTTCTTGCCTTGCTTAAAGAGTGATCTCCAAAACATGTATGTTAAAGTACTTTGTAATTGAAATAAACCTTTTATTTTACGGTATCGCTTATAACAACGCACTCAATCAACACATTGAGCTGTTGGATGTATTGATTTCAATTGCCGCAACATCTTTGACTTCGACTTTAACTTGTATTTAAAAACTCTCAACGAGTTGGGTGCCTAAGAATGTAAGCGACGCGCATTCTGAAGGCCTGTTCGATGTGGCGCAGGAGAAGAATATTAGGAAGGATATGGGGGGCGAGGCAAGGCATCCTTACTGAAATATCTTATGAAATCGAAAGTGAGTGTGTTTGTTTGTTACGTCTTCATGCCTAAATGGCTAAACCGATTTTGATGAATTTTGATGAATTTCGGTACAGAGATAGTTGGAACCCTGGAAACGGACAAAGGCTAAAAAAAGTGATCATCACGCGGGTTTAAGTTAGCGTTAGCCCAAAGTAACTATGCCGCGCGGACGAAGTCGCGGGCGGAAACTATTAAAAAAATAAAAATTGTTTTCCTATATCTGCTTAACTAGAACGTTCCCAGGTATGACATTTCGTTTAGGCTCTTTTTACACCCATCATAGCACTTATTCGTTCGGAAAATCGATAGAAGATAGCACCGTACTTTGATTTGCGTGTTCGCAAGAAGATCGCTTTGGTTAGAACGAGACCTAAGATAGTACATCAATTTCATGGTGCAATGATTTTTATGTATAAGAAGCATGTGGCAATTTGAATTTAATATTAAAGGGAAATATTTTCGTCTACCTATATTTAATATCTCTTTGTGAAGAGATCAGGTATTCTTGTAATAGAAGGTCCATTAAAAGAATGGTTAGGTAGTGTAAGTCCATTTTCGTTTTATCATTAACTAGCTTTTGCCCGCGGCTTCGCTCGCGTTTAATTCGGGGTAACACAGTTTCCCTTTCCTGATTTGCAGGTACCTGCTACCTGTAGTTTTTACCCTTGCGCCTTACTTATTGTAATAGCAGAACTAAGTTTTCCCTTTTCTTCCCTCTTTCTCCCTCATTTCTCACTTTTTTTAGTAAAGTTAGCCTATGTCCGTCTCCAGGGTCCCAACTATTACTGTACCAAAATTCATCAAAATCAGTTTAGCCATTAAAATTTAGGCGTGAAGACGTAACAAACAAACTCACTTTCGCTTTTATAATATTGGTATGGATGGAAGTAAGGATTCTCAGTCTGTAATGTTCCTGATATATAATATGTAGACTATATTAAAAAATCAACCCTCTAAGTCTATATATAATTAAAAGATTTGGCTGTTTATGTCCGCTTATTTTCGTTGGATCCCAGTTTTTGATCCCACTTTAATATTTTTGGCGTTGGATCCCACAAAACATTATTATATATTTCCGTTGATACCCAAATTTGAAAAATACTAAAAAAATACGTTTTATTGCCACTGAATCCCAAAAACTATTTCCGTTGGATCCCAGATGTTTAAAAACATCTGAATGCGGGTACATCCAACAACAAAATCACAATAATATTTTAAGGCGAAATTTTGTATGTATGTTTGTTATTCCAACACGCTCAAACTTCTAGACTGATTTGGATGAAATTTGGGTATGTGGATAGGTTATGTTAGAATAACGGGTGCCTGCCGTTTTTCCGAAAAGATTTGGACAAAATTTCATTACCCAAACAAATTATAGGAACCGGGAACTAGGTTTGGTTAGGTTAAAACTGTGACCTCCTACGCACGAGCCGAGCGAGAAGAGCGAGCGGTGCCGCGGCAGCGGCCGGCGAGTGCCACAAACGACTTGCATTTATAGAAAAAAGAGATTGTTTTTAGTTGTTTACCCGGAACTGAACTATTTAGATTAGGATAATTACTTATTTACAAAAAAAAGGTTAGGTTAAAACTGTGACCTGTGTGCCAGAAACGGCCACATTATATAAAAAAAAATATGGAAAAATTATGACGGCAGTATTTTTTTTTGAGCTTAGAGGCGCTTGTTTTACGACATTTTTAACTCATGCCAGTCTAGTACTATTTGGAGTACATCATTTGTCTCATTTATTCCCCAGTGGCAACAATCCTAAAAAATCCAAAATACACACACGGTGTTTTTGAAATATTAAATAAAAGTAAATCACTTTTCTTCTGAAATGTACACATGTTGTCATAAAATGGGATTCAATGGTAATATCAAATGGGACCCATCGTTAATACCTAAAAAATGGGATCAAAAACTGGGATCCAACGAAAATAAATCTTTATGTCGCAGTTTTGTACGGAACCCTCGGTGCGTGAGTCTAAATCGCACTTGGTCGCTGTTCATTTCTTTGTCATTTTAACTCTCCCTTTTTTTCTTACTCTCTCTTGGTTGACGCCCCCTAACAATGCTGAATGCTCTACCGACTGGATTTATTTGCATTGATCGATATTTGAGCTTACATGAGAGGATGTACGAAAGATGAATTTTAATTGCGGGTAGCAACTGAGTCCTTAGTAACAGTGTATTTGTGAGTGACTTAGTGAGTATCATTGAGTTAGAGTGTGTGTCAGTGAGTAAGTGTGTGTGTCAGCGAGTTTGTGTGAGTAATATGAAATACTAGCTTTTGCCCGCGGCTTCGCTCGCGTTGAATTCAAGGTAACACAGTTCCCCTTGCGCCTTATTGATTTGTAATAGCAACGCTAAGTTTTCCCTCTTTCTCCCTCACATCCCACTTTAAAAAAAATATAGCCTATGTCCGTCGTAGTTCCCAACTATCTCTGTACCAAAATTCATCAAAATCGGTTTAGCCATTAAAGCGTGAAGAGGTAACAAACAAACAAACAAACTCACTTTCGCTTTTATAATATTAGTAAGGATAACAAGCTAACATCCTCAAAGTAATGTTTTAAGGAAGGGAAAAATGACATTATGAGGAAAAACTAACGTGGCATACAATAATAGATGTACCTAAAATATAATTGCTGAAATACGTGGATAGAGAATAGATTTCAAACTAGTTTTCCTTATGAGGCAGTCGATGACTCGTTACGTATTAGAATTGGCACCATTAACGCCCATTGCCATGTTTCTGTTGAAATTTTTAATTTACGTTACAGGGAGAACTTACTTCTCATTTTTGGTTGTTGTGCGCTAAAGATATAGCAACATAGGTTACGTTTACTTACCTTCAAACTCAAACTCGAAGCTTTTATTTTAATTAGACCATTATAGGCACTTTTGAATGTCAAGAAACAAAATGAAGCTCCAGTCCCGGTCACAAGACATAATAACTTGTGAAAGTACTGTAGTTGCCCATTTCGAAGCGTTGATCTCTATGGAGAAGAATGGGCAAGAAACTCCATGGACACTCTCGTGGTTCTTTGCTCACAACAGAATGTGACGCAGTGTTTCAATCATTGATCCTCCAAAAAGTGATATACGTCTGTTTGTTTTGAGTATTGGAAATCCTTACTAATATTATAAAAGCGAAAGTGAGTTTGTTTGTTTGTTTGTTACCTCTTCACGCTTTAATGGCTAAACCAATTTCGATAACTTTCCGACACTACCCCCGCTCAGAGTGGTGAAAGTTATTTAATGACTACCTTTCGCCCGCGGCTTCGCTCGTGTTAAATTCGGTATAACACACCAAGGAGACCTGCAGTTTTTGCTCTTGCGCCTGATTGATTTGTAATAGCAACGCTAAGTTTTCCCTTTTCTTCCCTCGTACTCCCATATCCCACTTTTTTTAAATAAAAATTAGTTTATGTCCGTTTCCTGGTTCCCAACTATCTCTGTACCAAAATTCATCAAAATCGGTGTAGCCATTAAAGCGTGAAGAGGTAACAAACAAACAAACTCAATTTCGCTTTTATTATATTAGTAAGGATACTGTAGGTAGAGTGTAGGATAATGATCAAATGAACCAGCGAAATGTGTATATTATAGCAAAGGTACTCTTTTGTCTTTGAAAAAATACAGAACGAGTTATATCTGAATGTTGGCGGCACTTCAATGATTACAATCTATTTTTAGATTACAACTATGTATTTAAAGAGGGTTACACACGGAATTAAACGAAAGGTAAATAAATATACATGTTTCGGAGCCAGGTTTGTTTGCGTTTTAGTTGTAGTTTTTGATCACAAGGCAAATAGAACCGGATAGATAAAGGGAACAATACCCGCCATGTCGATTCCCTTTGACTCGTGTTTTTTCTTGATTTTGATGCATTGTATTTTGACTTACTTCGACACGGCTGGCTGTCACAGAGTACAGTCACTCTAAAAACTAAACAGACTTGTGTTTAATTAATTAAGTAATTTCAAGGGTAATATGAACCTCGGTCGTGATAGCCTAAAGGTTGAGATCTCGCCTGGTGTGGTGTATGAGAATAAGCTTTGAACAGCAGTGGGACCCTAATAGGCTAGTATTTTTTTTTTTGCTAGCTTACGTCCGCGACTTCCTCCGCGTGACATAGTTACTTTGGGCTAACGCTTACTTAAACCAGCATGATGTTGGAAAAAATATCTTTCTCTCCCCTTTTCTTCCCTCTTTCTCCCCCTTTTCTCACTTTTATCTACGTCCGTCCCCAGGGTCCCGACTATCTCTGTAGGTACCAAAATTCATCAAAATCGGTTTGGCTATTTAGGCGTGAAGAAGTAACAAACAAACAGACTCACTTTCGCTTTTATAATATTAGCAAGGATATGAACACTGCCCATGATCTTATAAGCTTGTTCTACACTGTTACTTAGCGATAGAGATAGTGTGGTTATATTGGTCATATAACGGTGGCATAATAGTCCCTTACCCGAATCAAGTCCTTCACGAAGCAGCTATAAGATTTGATCATCATCTGCCCAGCCCCTTCCAACTTTGTTCGGGTTGGCTAGTCCATAGTGGCGTGTCTGGAGGCCATCAAGCATAAAAGGCAAGCAGACCGTTCAGAAACCCTAACGTCCAATGAAAAGTAGTGGTTATAAGAGAAATCCAAGTTCGTAAGGCTTGTATGAAAGTATTGACACTCCATTCTAACTGTAGTCTGTGAAATTCTTACATGGGATGAGTAGGTATATTACCATCATCGGACTCCATCCAGACTCCGTGTCTGCTACGAATGACATACTACAAAAATAAAAATACGACGTGTTAGACGCTTTGTTTTTGCACAATGCCATTTTAATTAAAAATATTACTACCTAGATAATATGTAGGTGTTTGCATCAGCATTTCAAGTATTTAGTGCATAACTAAGATAATTCCGACTTAATTACCGTTATCTCAATAGAAAAGATCACGTACAGGCGATTAATCTGTTAAATCAAAGAATCTTCTCGAATCTTTGTTTTATAAAATTATGCAAGAACTTCTAGCTAGATTCGAGAGTAAATAGATGGAGCAGTGATAAGCTCTAGTGGTGATAGGTGAGACCTATGACAGTTCGACGGTCTAACCACTAGTTTCCACCGGTCCACCACAATTTCACGCAAACATGTCGGTACTGGATTATATTCACTTGGTTTGTGAAGAAAAAACGTCATGAGACAATGCTGAGAGGTATTTGTCAACGGCGTGTTAAGCCAAGTCAGGAGTCTATATACGGTATAAAAACTCTGGCATCAGGCTAAGCACAAACCACACGATAAAAAAGTAGAGATCACAATATGTGCATAGATAACTGAAGATTCGCTATAAAACTTTTCAGTGAATCATGACTGAAAAGTTTTTATAGTGAGTCATTCTTGACTGGTACTGTGTCACCTTTAATATTTACGTTTCGAGAATGATTTTCGACGTTTGTCTCGACAACCAGCCTACCAAGGGGTATTGTATTAGCCACACCCAGTAAATGGGTTGTGGAGGTCAGATTGGCAGTCGCTTCATGTAGAATACTAGTATTTAGCTACATTAAGTTAGGCGGGGTTGCGGGTTATTTGGAAGAATTAACGCGGTCCTGGAACACATAGGAAAAAAGAAGGAACATGGATGGGTTTCAGTTAGTAACTCTGTCCAGAGCGGGGGAAGTCATTTGACAATTTCCCATACCTAAACAAAAGCTGATAAGAAAGAGATCAACCCTAACATAATTTGAAAAAGGGTAGATGACTTTCGAAGTATCGTACCATGAATTTGTCTGTCACCTCTGAATTGTGGTAGAATGTTGGTCTCAGAAGCATCATTATGGACTCGTACACTAAACTGTGATGCAACTTCGCATCGTAAAAATCAACGGGCTCGCACGACGCATTATGAGGCATTTATTGCAGGGTTCCTGCGATGCAGCGAAGTATCGCATTTTTGTGTACAAGCCCTATTTCAGAATGATATAAAAGAGAAAGGAGTTAATGATGCCGTGACGTCTGACAAGGGAAAATGGAAGAAGATAACGAGTTGCGCCGACCCCAAGTAGAATTAGTCAAGGGCAGGAAGATGATGATGACGGGCATCGTTAGATCAGGAAATTTACGATATTAAATGAAAATGAGTTTAGAAGAGTTAACAAAGGCCTCACATTTAAAGACATCACGACTTTTTGCTCCACGCTTCGCTGATCATTTTGAAGGACAGAACATATTTCTTATAGATGTCAGTTGTCAACTTAGGTAGCCACAAAAAGCTGAAAAATATAAAAAAACTGATTCTTTTTAGTCAAATTTATTTTAACCTAACCATGAAAGATAAAAAATTCCAATACTTAACGAATTCTTGTTTCCTTTTTTAGCCATTAGTCAACCTTCCCTAAATTCTCTTTTAACACCGTTATAAAACCAATTATAACTATATATAGCTCACACATTGTGGTCAACCATGTACTGTAGTTAATTAAATATTACTATTTTACATAGTCCGCCAGCTGATTATCAACCGACATCTTTGACTCTAACAAGGACAGATGCTTTATAAGTCTAATAAGACTCCCTTTATAAGACTGGAATGAGAACAGAGAGAGTCAATATCTATTTACCTTTAATTCTGGTATATTTTCCACTGAATGTCACAGTTTTTAATTGTGTTATAAATGCCATATTGCACTCACAACGGAAACGTTTCTCGTTGTGACGTAATTATTTTACATATAAACACACTCAGAGTATACCTATATAGGTTTGTTACAAACGTCAACTAAATTAAAACATCTCATTTGCACCGAAACAACGCAAAACCATCTCGAATTCACTTCACAACAAACTCTGACAGTACGATAAAGAAGTTAGTGAAACGCAAACTATTGTTTTCTTGAATAATAACCTAAAAACTTAGGTTTCCTTTCATCGCAAGGTCGCTAATAATGCTAAACTGTGTTAAAGTGTACATACCATCTTTACTTCGCTGGTACTCGACTTAGCAGTCGACATCGCCTTGATCATCCTGCTGGAGTTATCCAGCAAACACTTTTGGATACTCATAACTCCTTTTTTTATGCAACACAACACAGAAAAAATATTCACATCATTGGCACAGCACAGCACGTCACTGTTGCACACAATAATAAGTGATTAACAGGCCATCGCGACGTAAACACAAATAAATCACATCTTATTCATAATATGCGAAACGCGCGTGTTAGGTTATATCCATTGATTTGACGTAAGAAAGTTTTTGATTTACGGGACGTGGAGTAACCACGTGGTACTTCGCCCGTCGACGGACCGAGACTGCGGACCGACGTGAACACAGCTGGCGCGTCGCAGCGCCCCCTGGCGCCCGGTCACAACGAGACAAAGGCCGAATGCAGCCACACCTATAAAAAACTACACGCAAATCATTGAACTTGAACTGATGTTTAAACTGCAATTGTGCAAACATTGTGACGTCACAGTACTTAGTCCATGTGACGTGGACACAATGTGGGTTATGTTTCCGATTGGACGCGTTACGACGTTAAACTGATAACAAGGTGACGTTACAGTTAATCCTTTTATACCGGACGGTAAACCAACAGTAGCACAATTCCTTTGTTACTAAACTTTTGCTGGAGTTTCAGTTCTGTTTATTTTTTTAAGTTTCCAAACGAATTCTGCAATGCACCCTGAAACGTTAGCACTTTCCGGGAGAGAATAAATGTCGTCATTAAAATGTACAACTTTTGCTGCAGTCCGGAGTTTAAATATTATAATGATAATAATATTTTACCCTCGGACTTCCCACGGTGCACTGCAAACAGTCTGTTTGAAGAATGAGAACTTTTTCAATTGTTAGTTAAAACAAAAACTAACGGTTAAGTCCCGAGCGTGTGAGTACAAGTTAAATCAATCTATTACGTAATATCTGATAAGAAAAACCCGCAAAAAATACTAGTAAATACAAAAACCAGAGGCTTGCGGTTTTGGTATTACATGACAATATTCAAAACTACAATTATGAAGAAAGCTATTGGTGAGCTGGAAATAAATCATTATTAACAACGGCATGTTAAGCAAAGTCAGAGGCCTTAAACTTCTTGACACAAAAGAAAGAAGACAAGAGTATTTTACATCACGATACCAAGTTGACAACAGTGCAAATGGAAAATCATCAAATAACTTCTCCGGCTCCAGGCGGAGTGGGAGGGATTGCCAGACTTTTACTGACTAAAAACCATACATGTTCCTTCTTTAGCCTTTTGTGTTCCTGGGCCGCGGTATCTCTTTCAAACAACCTGCAACCGGCAAGCAGTGGCCCTAACAGACCCCGCTGCTTTGCTGACCTCTTTGAGGCGCGCGTGGCTCTGTGGTCACTAAACGGACGGACTGTGAGCTACCCATTGCTCACCATCCACAAACCCACGTCTATAGTGGTACCTACCTACAGAGCTAGGCTGTTGTTAGAGCCGACTTCTTTTATAATATGTTGGGTTAACGCTCTCAACAGATGATGCTAACGAGGTCTTCAAATTTTAAAGTAAGGTGGATTTTAAATGTTTTCTGATTGACAAAACAACTGTCCTATAGCAGGTCTTCTAAATGAAAATAAGCAGTACCTTTGTGCTCTTTTGTCTGTATGTTTTCTTTTCTCTATAACATGTGTTTTGTGTGTACATAAATGCATAAAAATAAATCAAATACTTTCAGCACAGACCCTTATAGGTTGCCATTATAGTACTCTAATAAACCATGTATGAGCTGTATAAACTGTACAAAAACAAACATGGCGCTCCCAAGACTGATTGCTGTATCCAGAAGATTTAATTATAGTTTTTCATGGGCTATTTTTGTCACTAATGTTCCTCGGCTGTCAAGTTGTTGACTTCACACTTGAGGCACGGTTAAATAACATTATTTCACGGAAAATTATGTATAACACTGTCTTCTGCATCTAATTACCTAGTTTTTTTTTACTTCTATTTTATTTTCTTTTGTTTTGTGTTTTATGATTCAAGGGCTCGCTTTTGATTAGTTGATACTTTGATTAGTAGGATCTTCAAAAATCTATAACTATTGAAAGTTGTCTTTCAAGTTGTTGCTTGTATAGCCGAAACAGCTTATATCTTCGTAAAGTTAACTACAGATCACTAATAAAACAAAGTGAGCCACGCGTGAGGGCGACGAAATTGTGGTCATTCGGTAGGTTCTCGCGTGATATCATCATCAGAAGAAGAGAAAATATAATGATTGAAAACAAGGTCTCTACTAGAAATTTACTAAGCCAGTTGTTTTAGTGGCCCGCAAACATCTGCTAAACACTTTCTGTTGATTGTTGAGCACCTGTGGCATGTTTTTAGACAAAACAAATGAAATACAGTTCTATGAAATAAAACTTTAATTCCAAAACATTTTATCACAGAATTTAACTTCAAAATATTATGATGTTCATTCAAAATATCTTAATATGATTTTCAAAATATGTAGGTAAGGTACACTATGGTTGCCAAAATCTTCACGTCGTCTATGCCAGGTACATTTATCCACGATATCCGTATCCATACCCACGGCCACCACCGCCGCCGCCGCCTCCATAGCCCTTGCTCTTCTTCTTGGGGCTGCGAGCCTCCCTCAGCACAGCCGGTGCGCTGCCGGGCTCGGCCAGTGCTGGCTGCAAGCTGTCAACCTCAGCGACGGGGCTCGCGCCTGTGAGCGCCAGCACGGCGCATATCAGCAAAGCGAAGATTGCGAACTGGAAAGAAATATCTTTAAGTTGATTGATTAAGGGCTGTTTTTTCAATAGTCAGATAACTTTTATCGGAGGAATAAAAATAGCGGTTTGACATATTTTCTATAGATAAGCTGATAGATATCTGACTATTGAAAAATCAGCCCTTAATGAAAAACAAGGGAATAAAAGAGGCTTGTGGCTATATGATAAAAGCTGGCTGTAGTTGACCCACGCTCGTACTGTGTGGTGCACATTTTTTTTTACAGGGCCACTCGCAGATCAACTCTTCATTGAGTTGTTACACTGCTCAACCGGACTATCCTGAGGTGACCTTAAATTAATTTAAGGCCCCCAGCCAGGGCTAAAAGCTACCCTAATATCAATGACCGCACGGTAAGTGCATCCCTCTGGGATACGAGCCTCGGCTTAGAGCGTCATGATTGAAACGACTATAATATGGGCCGGATCGGATTATGCACAGGTGCACACTATTTTCCCTCACTCTCATAGTCCGATGGGACGGCAATCCGACACGACCAGAGAGATCAGGCGCAGGACCAACGACTTAACGTGCTTTTCGAGGACCGGGGGTATCTTACCGCCAACTTCCAAACTCCGGGCTGCTAATGTGAAATTTCTAATGAAAAAACCAATAACACTTTTTGCCGGACGTAACGAGTACTACGCAAGCAGTAGCAATTGGTTACGGAACCTGAATGGACAAACAGTTTGACATATAAGCGAGACAAACCATGATCGAAGAGGAAACGGTTCCAATCATTTTGGAGAAATTTAAATGTAAAAGTTAGAATTTTTAGTTTATGAAGTTGAGAGTCTGAGTTGTTTGAACGTTACTGGTTAGAACAACTCAGAGATAACCATCAATTACTACAAAGAAATATCGGCGTCAATTGAAAACGTGGCTGTTCCTGCCCCCTCCCCTCCACATCCCCTCCCTCAAATACAAATCCTGACTATGCTCCTGTAAAATATATTTTTAAAATTGACTTGTATTTGCCCAAAAACTGACGATTAAAAATCTTTATAAACCCTTAATCTTCTGAGAATCCCCTAAAAACTGCCTATCGCACATCATCGTCTATAGTTTACCCTACTTCTATTATGTCCTGGTCAAGTTTCAGGCTTTTTTGCAGCCTTACCCTAGGAGCAAGTTTAATGTAACAGTTTTTTATTGACCGAAAAAAGGAAAGATTTTTGAAACAAAACTAGTGGAGAATACCTTGTGGCATTAAGTACCACCTAATGTACGTAATCACTACAATACATCTATACTTATATTATTAAGAGGAAAGATTTGTTTGTTTGTATCGAATAAGCTTCAAAACTACTGGACCATATTCAATATTTTTTTCTCTAATAGGTACTTATCTACATTTTCAGGAAGTTACATAGGCTATACAACATCACGGTACTACCCACGGAAGCGGGGCAGTGACTAAAGACGCGGGTGAAATCGCGCAAGAGTGCTAGTAAAGCCACCCCGCCCGCTCCGCCCAGAGCGAGGGAAGTTATTTGATGATTTCCCACCCCAAAAAAAAAGTACATAATTATAAATAAACACAAGTAAGTACTGTCGAAAATTCGAAATGTCGAATGGGAAATTCCATGCTATAAAATAATAATATCAAATCAGGTATCTGCTTTTAAACTAACATCTCTACTATTCAAACATTATGTTTTACACATACAAATAAAGAATGCAGAATACAAATTGACTTACCAATTTCATGTTGAGTTTAGTTACTAGCTCCAGAAGAAGTATGAGGGATTCGGTCTGATGGACGCTTATATAAGTTACATTGTCAAGGTCAAAGGAAATCGTAGCTAAAATGATCGCAAAAACATAATAAAACTAGCTAAGACCGAGTCGGACCTCGCGGGTTCCGTAGTCAAAAACCACCACTAGCTTTTGCCCGTGGCTTCGCTCGCGTTAAATTCGGGGTAACACAGTTCCACTTTCCTGATTTGCAGGTACCTGCTACCTGTAGTTTTTGCTCTTGCGCCTTATTTATTGTAGAAGCAAAGTTAAGTTTTCTCTTTTCTTCCCTCTTCTTAACTCATTTCTCAATTCAACAAAAATATATGCCTATGTTCGTCTCCGGGGTCTTAACTATCTCTGTACCAAAATTCATCAAAATCGGTTTAGCCATTTAGGCGTGAAGACGTTACAAACAAACTCACTTTCGCTTTTATAATACACACATCAAAAGTATCTAGGGATCAACATATATTTTTGCAATAACTTTTCTCCTGATTGATATTAATTAAAATTTTCTTTAAGGATTCATCAAATAAAGTGTTTTCGTTTGTCACAGTAACGATAAACCAAGTCACCTTTGCATTAATAAAGAAATTTGCCATTTTCCTAATAAAGGGATTTTTGACATTTGAACCACTAACATTAAAGTTCGAAAAAAAGACTGAAATAACAGTTTTCTTTAAAATTTTATTGGGTAACTTAAACAATTAATAATCCGTGTTTCTACCGCGAACACTAACAACACAAGAACATCGGTTTGGCATACTCAAAATGAGTTCATCCAAATCACGCTGTGGAATGGCCGCCCATGTTCGTTGCAACAACAAAAAAAGGTCTTCTTGCGACTGGATACCCTCCATATTCGGCAGAGCTCTTCTCTGTAGCATATCCCATGCATGCTCAATCGGGTTCAAGTCTGGCGACTGAGCAGGCCAGGGCAGGACATTGATGTTAGCTGCGGCGAGAGTCTGTCTTACAACTCTTGCGGTGTGCGGTTGTGCATTAACTGAAATAAGGGACCGATTTGCACTTGTAGAGGAACGATGACGTCTGATACAATCGTCTCAGCATAAATTTGAGCGTTGAGGTTGCCTCTGATCCAAATCAACTCAGTTCTTCCGCCGATCCAAATACCCGCCCATACCATGATGGTTCCACCACTATAAGGATGGACTTCCTGGCAGGATTTTAATCGCTGTTGGCGTCCAGGGGTTCTCCAGTGTTGTATACGTCTTGTATCCGGTCTCATACCAAAACGAGACTCATCAGAAAAGCACACGAAACGCCATTGTTCTTCTGCCCAATTTCTGTGTTCAAGAGCCCATTGATATCGAATCCTACGATTGTGCATTGCTATAGGTGGTACCCGTAGCGGTCTTCGGGAATGAAGGTTCACTTCATGCAAGCGGTTTCTGACTGTTTGGTCGCTAATTAAGTTCCCTGAAGAGTGATGAAGCCTCACGGCTAACATCATGGCGGTTATTGTTGGAGCTCTTCGAGTTAAGATTTGAATGTATCGGTCTTGTCTCCGTGTGGTGCAGCGATACCGTCCTCCATGGCGCTCAGCCACGGTACCAGTGCTTCGGTAACGTGTCCAAAGTCGACTGATAACACTCTGACTTGTATTCAGAGCTAAAGCTACAGTACGTTGCCGGGAACCAGCTTCTATCATTCCCACGGCTCTGAGTATTTCTTCCCTGCTTAAATGACGTCGCCGCTCCATAATAACGTTGGTTTTAATCAGTAGTAGGGAAACAGTAGCACTAATAATGTCTTCAATGCGTTGTATGTTTTTATAGGGAAAATATTGACAGCTTATTTTCATCTTTTACTCGAATTTGATTGAGAGTTCCTGATTCAAATTATGAAATGCACCAAAAAGGATCCATATAAATTTATAAAATCATAAATTTATTACAAAGCCACATCTCAATCTCAAGAAATCCGCATAAAAATGCTTGATCCCTAGACACTTTTGATGTGTGTATTAGTAAGGATTCTGTTGATTCCACTAACCGTCAAAATAAGTTTTATAGTATTTCTCTAATTTTTGAACATGATGTTTTTAATGCTGACTGCATCCGAATAAGAAGTCACCAATAAAGTTTAGGAAAAACACCAAGTAAGTAATTAATGATTTTGACACCCTTCATGTGTCATATAGAGTGGCAGAAAATAATTAATTTAAAAAAAATGTAATATTACTATGTAGTTATACAATTAATTTATAATTATAATATATCTTTAATACATACTTATCTATGGATATAATGATAGGTAATTAAAGAGGCATATTGGCGAGAATAATCGGTATCCATTATTACCGATTATTCGGTCCACGTAACTAACATTCGGTTGAACAAGCATTTAGTAATAAGGCTAAGACAGACTGAACTCACTGCTGGTTAAATGCAATCATTTCACTCTTGAGAACCATAAAAATACTTCTTTGGCTCTTAGAATTTGTTGTTTTCGCATGCGAGCTAAAGCTACAGTACGTTGCCGGGAACCAGCTTCTATCATTCCCACGGCTCTGAGTATTTCTTCCCTGCTTAAATGACGTCGCCGCTCCATAATAACGTTGGTTTTAATCAGTAGTAGGGAAACAGTAGCACTAATAATGTCTTCAATGCGTTGTATGTTTTTATAGGGAAAATATTGACAGCTTATTTTCATCTTTTACTCGAATTTGATTGAGAGTTCCTGATTCAAATTATGAAATGCACCAAAAAGGATCCATATAAATTTATAAAATCATAAATTTATTACAAAGCCACATCTCAATCTCAAGAAATCCGCATAAAAATGCTTGATCCCTAGACACTTTTGATGTGTGTATTAGTAAGGATTCTGTTGATTCCACTAACCGTCAAAATAAGTTTTATAGTATTTCTCTAATTTTTGAACATGATGTTTTTAATGCTGACTGCATCCGAATAAGAAGTCACCAATAAAGTTTAGGAAAAACACCAAGTAAGTAATTAATGATTTTGACACCCTTCATGTGTCATATAGAGTGGCAAAAAATAATTAATTTAAAAAAAATGTAATATTACTATGTAGTTATACAATTAATTTATAATTATAATATATCTTTAATACATACTTATCTATGGATATAATGATAGGTAATTAAAGAGGCATATTGGCGAGAATAATCGGTATCCATTATTACCGATTATTCGGTCCACGTAACTAACATTCGGTTGAACAAGCATTTAGTAATAAGGCTAAGACAGACTGAACTCACTGCTGGTTAAATGCAATCATTTCACTCTTGAGAACCATAAAAATACTTCTTTGGCTCTTAGAATTTGTTGTTTTCGCATGCGAATTACAGCTGTGTGATGTCTAAGGTAAATAGGAACCTTCCTGATGAAGTTGAGCAGCAACAGCGGTGGTAGTGAAGGGGAGACATAATCATCATCATTTTCCTGCCCTTGTCCCATTCTATTTGGGGTCGTCGCAACACGTTTTCTTCTTCCATTCTCCCCTATCAGACGTCACGGCATCATTTACTTCTTTCTCCTTCATATCATTCCTTACACAATCCATCCATCTTTTCTTTGGCCTTCCTCTCGCTCTCCGTCCATCAACATTCAGATCCATCACTTTTTTAGTCACATGTGCTGTGGCACGGTAAAAAAACTAACAAACGTTAACGGTAAGTTCTAAAAAACTAACACCTGTCGCTGTGTACAAATGGCGAAATCCAACCCAACTTCGGCCATTTTGCTATTAGCCGCTGCGCAAACCTGGACACTTTTGTGTCTTGTGTCGGATACAAGCTACAAATTTTAATAGAGTCGTAGTAGTTGCTTTGTCCTGTGGCGGCTGATTTCATAGCGGCTACGTGGAAATTTGTAGCTGGTCTCCGACACAGGACACAATAGTGTCCACGTTTGCGCAGCGCCTAACAGTACCCTAAAACCGCGAAAGATCTATTGATAGACAGACATTCATCAAATCTTGTTTTGGATGTATAATTGCGGTTAAACTTAGTAAAAAATTGAAATGTTGACTAGTAGATATGGTTTAACATTATGTGGTTAATATACTCTTACATATTAAAAAAAAACAAAACAGTGAAGGAACTGCGCACACTAAGTAAACCACAAGTACTTAGTACTATTATTTATTATGAGCGGCAAGCGTTTTTCCAAAAATATGTTTTTTGTGGTATGTTTTCCCTGAGTTGTGTGTGTGTTGAATGTACATACATACTTCAGTTTTAATTTCGAAATTATCAAAAAGAAGCTTGCGAAATAAAATTAATTTGTCTTAAGAAACCCTTTGTTTTTAATGAAACTACTAGCTGTACTCAGCGGTTTCACTCGCTGCTCAGGTCCCCCTTATCACTTCAGTGATAAGGGGGAATAATTCAAAAATAGATGTTGGCCGAATCTCGAACCTACCTGATACACACACAAAAACACATACATATCATATATTACATACAAATCGGTCAAGCCGCTTTGGAGGAGTAAGGGGATGAAAACACGAGAACTTTAAATATTAGGTTAAGTTTTTTTCGGACACCAAAGTTGCGAAAATCTGGTGACTATTCTAAAACTGTGACACCTGCGAAACCTCAATTCACAAAATTATAGCCTTCTGTCGTATTAGATATTATTCAAGACTATTATTATTAGTTAGACTAGCTTTGCCCGGGGGTTTCACTACCGCTTGGTTCCTAAGCGTCGCAAGTTGCATATAATGTAGTTTGCCATTAGTAAAGGAATTTTCGAAAGCGGATCATTAGTTCCGAGGATTACCCCCTACATACAAACATACAAACAAATTTTACTTATTTATAATATTAGCATATAGATTAGAATCTAGATGAGTACCTACAGTAAAGCAACACAAAATAACTACCTGAAACTATAAACAAAATAAAACAAACGTATTTTGAAATGACTGCAGACTCGTACGTACTCATTTACATTTTCATTACATCCTTATGTTTAAGATGTTTTGTTGTTTTACTTCTTTTTTTTATCCGACTGCCAAAAGATGAGTTATGTTTTTCGAGCGTATGTATGTACTCTCCACAGCCTGAATCCTTAAACACGTTCGGTGCGATATCGGGTCGATTATATCCGATGCTCATCTTTCTACTGGTGCGGGGTAAAAGATACTGTGCCAACCGCTGGTGCGGGACAGAAACATTTGGTCTCCCTATGAATATGAATGAGACAGTAAGTGTTTTAGAATTGCTTCTTTAAATAAATAGCAAAGATACCAAAAAATTGCATCGGGTCCTTTCGACCCGATGCCGACTGGAGCAAGATTTTTTTACGTCTAGTGCGTTTATCGGATCTAAACGACCCGATACCCGATGACCCTATAGCCGCACTAGATGCCATGTTAGTGCAGCTAGTGAGGTCCTTTTGGTTAGATGACTTTTTATTCAATTGAGAAGAAAAAGTGTATGAAAAATTAAACGATCTTGGAAAATGTTATAAAGTCGAGTTAGGGTGAGAATTGTGAGAAACCAACGAAAAATAAAGTAAGCGAAGATCCCCCAATAAAGTTAAAAAAGTTAAAACAATTTGTCATGCATGTAGAAAGACACTATGTCGAGAGTGCTTGAATGAAAACCTACCAATATGATTGTATAATTTTTTTATTTGTGTTGAATAGGTCTCAAAAATATATTATAAGTACATTTTATCGATATAGATGTTTTTTTAGTCATCCACAACACTAAACATGTATCGACACTTTAGCCAACTAGTGCGGATATGGGGTCAGAAAGATCCGACAGACAATACCATTATTTACAAGCAAACCATTCCGTGTATCTACCTACGACTTCAGCTTTTTATTAAGTATTTATTTATCAACATATTGGTATAAAGGAAAATGCTTTTATCATTATCCCTATTAAGATAAGTCCTTCTAAACAGACTGAAGTCGAACAGGTCTTTTCGACCCAGCACCGCACCAGGGACAAGCCGAGCTTCGGATATAACCGACCCGATGCCGCACAAACTGAAAGTCACCAAATTTGACTGACGCAGTGAACGTGTTAACGGAATTCGTCTCAGATGTGGGAGTGATATAGCTTACCTTTTTTTTTTAAATATCGTCATTATATTATATTATTATAGAAGCTTGCATGAATTCACGGTAGGTATTAATTCCAACAGTTTGATATGTGGATACAAGTTCTTGGTAGAACCAACTGCGTTGAGACAAAAACTACTAGGATTGCATAAAATTCACAGTGGTATTCTTTCTAAACGTGGTCTGTATACACAGCTATCGGCTGTATGACGTCACGCTACAATAGTTGGGAGATGAGATGGTAGGTGAAACCGCTGGGCAAAGCTAGTATACTAATGAATAAAAATCTCTGATATTTGTATGCCATTATATGGCAGAACATGTAAGTTCACAATACTATAATTATAAGACCCTATGTAAGTACCATGTTTTTACACAAATAAATTATTCGTATTCTAAATTTTAAAAAACACAACTGCCTAAAAAACTTAAAAGAAGAAAGGTAGGACCGGCTCAAATCTTCCCAATAATAGGTTCCGACTGTTATAGCCTGGACTTGTTTTTTTTTAAGTTGTTTAGGAAGTCGGGTTTTTTGTTCTTTACGGTAAAATTACTTACGCCTATGCTGGTGTGACTCATGGTGGAGGAGCAATTGGCGAAACTAACCACTCAGTGGATACCAAATGGCAAGGCGACCACGCGACAGGCCCAGAAGGAGATGGCGGGATAAGCAGGACTCTTGCTCAAAGGATTGGCCTACAATTGCCGCGAAAGACCGCGAAAAGTGGAAGGAGGGAAGGAAGGGCTTTGCCCTATAGTGGAAAATCATAATTTTAATAACTAGTACCTAGCCAGTCTTAACGGACATATAAATAACGGAGTAAAAAAGTCAGACATTTAGTCTTACCAAAGGGTATCTTATTACATGGTAGCTGTGCTGTAGAGGTCAGATAAACAGTCGCTACATATAAAATGCTGGTATCCAGCTGCTACCTGGTCAGACTGGAAGCTTATTCCTAGATAATTTGGTAAAAGCTCGGCAGATGATGATCGCTAATACCTAATTGTTATTGAAATATTCGCCAAATAGATGTTTTTGTTATATTTAGGGATGTGAAATCATCAAATAACTTAACTACTAACTCTCCGAGAGTGTCAGACTTTTACTGACGAAATGCTATCCATGTTCCTTCTTTTCCCCCATTGCGTTCCGGGGCCGCGGTATCTCTTTCGAATAACCCGCAACCCCGGCAGGTTGTGGCCCTGGCGATGGCGCCTGCACTCTAAATAAAAATAAACATACCAAATAGGTGTTATACGACAGAATTAGGCTTTTTGCAATCTGGCTTCAATAGAGCTTGTTACATTTATACATCACGCCTAATAACCCCAAAGGGTTAGGCAGATTAGTACCTAATCATTCATCGATTAGTACATCCACATTTGGTCAGCTATGCCCCATGTAGGGGAAGTTCCTATTGCCATCAAAGTGACATTAATCCAGACTCCGTGTCTGCTACTTAGATATTCCACATGGAATCCTTACTAATATATTAAAAGCGAAAGTGAGTTTGTTTGTTTGTTACGTCTTCACACCTAAATGGCCAAACCGATTTTGATGTATTTTGGTACAAAGATAGTTGGGACCCTGGAGTCGTATAAGGGCTAAAAAAAGTGAGGAAAGGGGAGAAAGAGGGAAGAAAAGGGGAGAGAAAGATATTTTTTTTCGATCATCACGCTTGTTAAAGTTAGCGTTGGCCCAAAGTAACTATGCCACGCGGACGAAGTCGCGGGCGGAAGCTAGTATTCCAATAAAACTTTGTTTGAACCGGGTATCGAACTAAGGACCTCATGCGACCACTCGACTAACGAGACAGTAAAGCTTGTTATAAGGATAAAATAACACATGAATCTGTTGATATTGATACGCTCAAAAAAATTGGAAACAAAAAGTTTAGTACATACCGAACGTTTTTTAAATCGTAGCTTGATCATCAATCATATTCTCGATACAAGTCCTGCGGGGTTATTGTGTAACACAATCGTATTCCCAAAGCTATTAAGTTGTAAAGTTCCACAATATTCATTACATTATTAACGTTGCTGAACCGACGAACGGATTTCCATAAACAATTGTCTAATTGATGTGGAGAAGTTGGGTTTTATGTTAGTTCTGACTAACTTAGAACCCAACTTCTACTTCTTTCTTCTTCTTCTTAATTTTATATGGAAATCTATAGCTTCTTTTGCTTTATTTTGGCTGACTTATAATAATTTCATAATATCCACCACATAATCCTTACTAATATTATAAAAGCGAAAGTGAGTTTGTTTGTTTGTTACCTCTTCACGCTTTAATGGCTAAACCGATTTTGATGAATTTTGGTACAGAGATAGTTGGGAACCAGGAGACGGACATAAGCTATTATTTTTTTAAAAAGAGTGGGATATGAGGGAGAAAGAGGGAAGAAACGGGAAAACTTAGCGTTGCTATTACAAATCAATAAGGCACTACCGAATTTAACGCGAGCGAAGCCGCGGGCAAAAGCTGGTATTTACTAAAAATAGAAAAGTCGCCCAACCGCAAATTCAATTTTTTTATATGTTTTATATAAAAAAAATTGAATTTGCGGTTGGTCGACTCTTCTCGTGACCAGAGGGCTGGCCTGTTTTTTGCGCAAAGAATTAGCATTGCCATCCAACGAGGTAATGCTGCCAGCCTTCTGGGCACTTTTCCTATTGATTGCGATGCGGACGAATTTTTTGACGCCCTGTATTATTTATGTACGTTTGTTTTTTTCCATTTTGGCCAGCAAACATCCCTAATGCGCTGCAAAAGCGTAGCAGTCATTACAAAACCCTTAACACATTATGAAACTAAACACGCAAAGCATTGCCAAGCCCTTTTTTACGGATGGGTAATCATCAAATAACTTCCCCCGCTCAGGGCGGAGCGGAAGGAGTGTCAAACTTTTACTAGTCCCACCCATCCATGTTTCTTCTTTTGCCTTTTATGTTCCAGGGCCGCGGTATCTCTTTCGAACAACCCGCAACCCCGGAGTATTTACAACTGAGCTGTTAGTACAAAGCAATAATTTACACGTCGCCATAAACCATATTTCTAAAGAAGTTTTTGTGCATTTAATATGTAGATAATATTTTCAGGAATAATTCAGACAAGTTCCCAGACAGTTTTCGTACATTAAAAAGCCAAGCTAACTCCACTAATACACGTTTAAAACATGTACATATTTGAGCGACTAATCTTGAAGATTTTTTCAGGCATCTAAGTGTAACCTACTTTGTATATCCAATGTATATAAGCAGTACATACTTATATGTTTGTTTACATAGCGACCGTGTCTTTAGATTGTCGAGAGTAAACTAATTTGCATGCAAAAGAGATGTCGATGAGTCGCCCGGCTTATCTCCAGCACATTACATTATTAGGTATATAAGTAGGTATATACATATGTACCTAGCATTCAAGATGTGTGTATGTATGTAACTTTTTCACTCAAAAACTACTGAGCGGATTTAGATAAAGTTTAGAGTTACATTCAAATATAAACTGCGTGGCTGTTAATGAGAAATTCCAAATGGAAAATACAATAATACTTTTCTCACCTGGAAATCGGATCCAGGAGAATGATGTCTATAAATAAACAAATGACGGTACGGTTGGCGTAGTGCGTAGCGTTCTTGAAAGACAGACAGATGGATAACATAATGATCCTATGAGGATTCTTTTTTTCTTTTTAAAGTACGGAACTCTAAAAACAAACGACTATGCATACGTACAGGTACCAGATGCCTGCAAATCAAGCTACTACAATCTGTCAGATTTCTTTGATAGATTTTCGACTTTATTTCTAAAGAATTAGGTTCAAGGTTCATTAGGAAAAATTTACAGTTTCGGGTAGCTTGACCTGCTGGCGTCTGTACAACAGTTATGTCTACACGAACAGGCAACAAGTAGGTGTTTCTAAAGGAAAGCCCATGTTTACACTTTGAGACCCGGGGAACAAACAAACACAGCCTAGTTTACTTATACTTATCGCATGTGTTAATCATGAAAGAAGAAGTATCAGAATAACATTTATTTGCCTTCTTAGAAGGATTACTAGCAGGATTCAGCAGAATACCAGCGTCTGGTAGCCTACCTGGCATTATGCTGAGTTGGATTCCTATTTGGTGCAATCTTGAGACACACACCGCCCAGTAGTGGGCATCATCTGCCAAGCCTTTTCCCAACTATGTTGGGGTCGGCTTCCAGTCTTACCAGATGCAGCTGAATACCAGTATTTTACATGGAGCGACTGCTATCTGACCTTCATAACCCATAACTGGGTAATACGATACCCCTTGGTAAGACTGTTTGTCAGACTGTCGGGACACTGACTTTCTCTAACGACTGTCAAAGATCTACAAATGACAGCCGGGACCAACAGCTTAACGTGCTTTCCGAGGCACGGAAGAAACTCGGTATGTTACGGGTGGTCACCCATCCACAGACCAACCTAGGCAAGCGCGGCTTAACCTAAAGATCGACCTGAGCGGCTGCTATTATTTAGCCACGAGCTCCTCACCGCCCAGAAGTGGGCGACCTTTATAAATGTATGTGATGTGTCTAAATGCCTTTGGGTCAGTCTAACTTAGTCTACCTTACTTTTATTTAAGGTGTTCCTTTTTTTCTGTGTTATGTTTTTTTTGTATTAATTCTTGTACTGTGTCTTTTGCGGCATCAAATAAATGATTTATCTACTTTGTATATTACAAAAAGTCTCCGTGGCCGGTAGACCGTTCAGAGGTCAGTCAGCTTACTTCAATCTGTGCAAATGTACGAACAGAATACGTGTTTTGTTTATGTTGTATGCTTTTTTTGCTGATGGAAAATCATCAAATGACTTCCCCCGCCCTGGTCGGAGCGGGTGAGAGCGTCCGACTTGTAGGTACTGCCTAAAACCAATTCAAAGCAGTGGCTTTCAAAGCAGTGGCTTTCAAAGCAGTGGCTTTCAAAGCAGTGGCTTTCAAAGCAGTGGCTTTCAAAACTATGGCAATAGCTTTCAAAGCGATGGCTATCAAAGCAGTGGCTTTCAAAGTAGTGGCTTTCAAAGCTATGGCAATAGCTTTCAAAGCAATGGCTTTCAAAGCAGTGGCTTGTCCGGAGGTGACTGGGGTAGATCTGAGAGCGGCGGTGGGCAGGCTGAAAGCCAAAAACACCGCCCCGGGACCCGATGGCTTGCATGGCAAAGCCTGGGTCCTGGCCCTGGAGGCTCTCGGGCCCCGACTGCTAGGGCTCCTAAGCGCGTGCTTGGAGAGAGGCCAGTTCCCACTTCGGTGGAAGACGGGGAAACTGGTCCTCATACAGAAGCCGGGGCGCCCTGCGGACTCTCCGTCCGCATTCCGGCCCATTGTGCTGCTCGACGAGGTGGGCAAGCTCTTTGAAAGAGTAATTGCAAACCGCCTCGTCGGGCACCTTGTGGGGACGGGGCCGGATCTTGCGGAACACCAGTATGGTTTCCGCAAGGGGCGCTCTACGGTGGATGCCATCATGCGCGTGAGAGCCCTCACGACGGGGGCTGCAGTGTCCGGGGGTGGGGTTGTCGTGGCGGTGTCTCTCGACATCGCCAACGCGTTTAACACCATGCCCTGGGGCTGCATCAGGGAGGCACTCCAATACCACCGGATGCCGACCTATCTTCGTCGTGTGGTCGGGGCATATCTGACGGACAGGGCCGTCATATACCCCGGTCGCTCTGGAGAGTGGAACCGGCGAGAGATGTCGTGCGGTGTCCCACAGGGATCGGTCTTGGGGCCGCTCCTGTGGGACATCGGTTACGACTGGGTGCTGCGCGCCGACCTCCC
Source organism: Ochropleura plecta (assembly GCA_905475445.1). Taxonomy (NCBI): domain Eukaryota; kingdom Metazoa; phylum Arthropoda; class Insecta; order Lepidoptera; family Noctuidae; genus Ochropleura; species Ochropleura plecta. The sequence goes on along the minus strand of FR997740.1, from coordinate 4,773,331 downwards.
CAGCGGCGTCAGTGTAGTTTGCTACGCTGACGACACGCTCGTCCTGGCTCAGGGGGGGTCGCACCAGGCGGCGGCCGACAATATGACACGCGGGGTTGCGATAGTCGCGGAGAGGATCCGGCTACTGGGTCTCGAGGTGGCCTTGCACAAATCCGAGGCCATGGTTTTTCATGGCCGCGGAAACACGCCACCGTCGGGATCCCAGTTGACGGTAGGAGGGGTTCGCATCGGCGTCGGGTCGACGATGAAGTACCTGGGAATCGTCCTCGACAGCCGGTGGAACTTCGTCGAACACTTTCGACGTTTGGCTCCCAAACTCGAGCGGACGGGGGCTGCTTTCAAGCGGCTCCTGCCCAATCTGAGGGGGCCAAACGCCTCCTGCCGTAGGCTCTATGCCGGAGTCGTGCGGTCCATGGCCCTTTACGGGGCCCCGGTATGGGCGCGTTCTTTAGGGCGGCGCGCCGCCCACTACCTGAACGCGCCCCAAAAGGTGGTGGCCATACGGCTTGTCCGGGGCTACCGCACGATCTCCGGCGAGGCAGCGAGCCTCCTTGCCGGACTGCCACCGTGGGATCTGGAGGCGATAGTCCTCGCGCGCCTGTTTGAGTGGCGCGCGGAAGCACTACACCGGGGGGAAAACCCGCTGCCACGGCAAGTTGCCGCTCGGCGGGCAGACCTCCGGTGCGATCTCATGGTAGCATGGAGAGAGCGACTGTCGCAACCCCGTGCAGGGCACGCCACAATAGCGGCGGTAAGTCCCCTCTTTGAGGAGTGGCTGGAGAGGCGTCATGGCGTCCTCACCTACCGCCTGACGCAGGTCCTCACCGGACACGGAAGTTTCGGGAGGTTCCTGCACATCATCGGGCGGGAGGAAGCGCCTGGGTGTCACCATTGTGACGATCGCCCGGAGGACACGGTGGAGCACACAGTGGCGGTCTGCCCAGCTTGGGCGGAGCACCGCCGTGCCCTCGTGGAGGCGATCGGCGGCGGCGATCTCTCGCGTCCGGCCCTGGTTCAGGCCATGGTCCGGAGCGAGAGGGAATGGGAAGCGGTCACCACCTTCTGCGAAGCAGTAATGCTAGCGAAGGAGGTGGCCGGGCGTTTGAGGGAGAGAACATCTGCCCAACCCAGCCGCCGCGGGAGACGCCCAGGGCGCCGGGCGCCGCGAGACGACTTCCGGCCACCGTAGATGCGGGCCTGTGGATGGTGAGCAATGGGTAGCTCACCGTCCGTCCGTCTATTGACGACAGGCCGTGTCGACGGCGCGTTCGTGTTTCACGCGCGCCTCAAAGAGAGTCAGCAAAGCAGAGGGGCTTGCCAGAGCCTCCGCCTGCTGGGGTTGCGGGTTGTTCGAAAGAGATACCGCGGCCCCGGAACGTAAAGGGCAATGGAAGGAACATGGGTGGGTTTTGGTCAGTACAAGTCTGACATGCCCCCCCGCTCCACCCAGAGCGGGGGAAGTCATTGGATGATTTCCCACCCGAAAAAAAAAAAAAAAAAAAAAAAAAAAAAAACCAGTGGCTTGTAGAATTCACTGCCGGCTTTTCTGTTGCCCGATCATCATTATCTGGATCTGTTTAAAGTTCGAGTGAATCGGTTAGTTCGATAAGCGAGGGCGCATTATTGACATCAGGCGAGTTGCAGTCCAACGCAGCCAGCGTTCTGTAGTAAAAAGTTTTCGTGAAAACACAAAACACATTTTTAACATGCTTTTATAGGTTTCTCCTGTTACTATGTAATTTGCTAGCTATGTAATGAAATCTTAAACAGCGGTAACTTGTTGTGCACACAAGTTACCGCTGTTTGTATACCAGTAAATATTTTACGAGCGACTGCCTATCTGACCTCTAAAACCAAGTCAGTACTGGGAATAAGATACCCCTTGGTAAGACTGGTTGTTTGTTAGACTTTCAGGACACTGACAATAAGTAACGACTGTCAAAGGTTAAAAAATTGACGGCGCGATTGGCGCAGTGGTTGAGAGATTGGTTACCGCGCTGTGTGTCGCAGTTTCGATTACCGATTCGGTCGAAGCAAGTATTTGTATGGCCTACAGGTAGTTGTTCCGGGTCTGGCTGTTTGTGTATGTGAGTTTAAATGTTTGTAAACTCACCCAAAATGCAGGAGAAATTCCCAGAGGCAAGGTCTAAAAAAAAGAGCTTGGCTGAGACCAACAACTGCTTTTCAAAGTGGTTTAAGCATTCTACTGTTCGGTTTAAAGGCTCTCAATGAAAATATGAAATACTCAAGAACATATCTTCTTGGCAACGAAGCGGATGATAATGAAATAAAACAAACAATATTATAATGTGATAGTAAGATGAGGATCGCTCTCACGTTCTCGTTGCGTATCAATCATCTCTGGTTTCAGTATCCGACATATGTATTTCGCTTATTACAAGCATTTGTCAAAGGAGCCTTTACTTAGCCTTCATATCGAGACAGGCATGTAATTTTGTCGTATGTCTAAATGAGAAGACCGCATCCAAAAATAAATACTTGTTAGTTGAGAGGAACAACGTCTTAGTGAGCAGAAAGAAGTATTTGAACCCCCTAGGGGATTCGCATATCAGTTGACTGTCTAATTGGTGTAGTGGTCCTAACTGTGACTGCTGCGTGAGGTCCTGGTTTCGATTGCCGGGTCGACGAAATTGTTACTGGCATTTTCCATCAGGAATTGCGCAGCAGCAACAACGTCCGTATCTGTGGCTGATTGATGGAAATAAACTCGCCCAATATTATGTAGGACATCAACATTACTGGGAAAAAGTAAGCGTTCTATTAGGTACAGTTACACCTAACCTTACCACCGGAGCAACCTTAATATTATCTATTATTTCTTAAAAAGAGAGAGAAAGTAATTATGCACGCAGAAGAGAAGCCATGACATGTGGAGTGTCCATTATACCCCATCTAACCAGATTGGATTGCAGGGACTCACTTGAGCCTTGAGACTTTACAGATTTCCATATTAAGTAGCCAATACTGTTCATTCTCATACTCTCAAAGCCTTTCATCCACATTTCCATTCATATGTAGTTTTCTTTTTTATCAATAAAATTGAGTACTAGAATGATTGTCATATAACTACATAGAATATCGCTAGTCCGTGACTGGACACATTGTATACACGTCGATTTATAGTGAGGACTTGAGGAAGACCTTCCTCTCTCTGGAGCCATGGCAATTGCATTTCCATTCATCCTACGCACCACATAGCTCATGAACACAACCGTAAGAATTCCCATCCATTACAATCAATGCTTCTACATTTATTCATAAACCATGGAAACTTCAAGAGATTTAATCCGAACCCTGATATCAATTCGTTATCGCTGCCCCTATTCCACGGTCTCGTTTCATCGAAACACCATGATAAGGTAATGGGGCTGTCAGCTGTGTTGCGTGACGCTTCAATCAATGGAGGCTTAAGTTCATCCACACCCGTCATCTATGAAGGATGGATGGATGTTGGGTGGCAGATTCTGTCATCCAGAGGGATCATTAGAAAAAGTGATATGCTATCGGTTGTTCGAAAGAGATACCCCGCTCGCGGAACACAAAGGGCATAAGAAAGAACATGGATGGGTTTTAATCAGTAAAAGTCTGACACCCCCTCCCCCCTCCGCCCCGCTCAGAACAGAGGAAGTTATTTGATGATTCCCATCCTGAAAAAAAAACTGATTGTCTAACAACCGATATTATATTACCTAAGTGGAACCGCACTACCCGTAAACTGAGTATGGAACTGTGGAGGTCAGATAAGTAGTAGCAATCTGATATTCGGCTCCATCTGGTTAGACTGGAAGCCAACCCCAACATAGAATAGAAAAGGCCGGCAGATGATGTTGTACTGGACTGACCTACATTACAAAAAAGCATTCATTCATTTTGCATTCTACTTGTAAAAACGCGAAAGGCTTTGAACGCTATTGCCAGTTTTCTAGACTCTTTCAACGATTGAAGCCTATCATTCATCTATGTGAGAATTTGCAAGGTGTCTATATGTCTAGTAGCTGAAGTTCAATTGTTTTCAAGACGTGCGTAGGTTTAGTAGCCGTGGGACGGGGTAGACAATGGCGCCTATATTTTTATACCAAGCAAAGCTAATTACATCTGCATAGCTCTGCCTGTGAGGCAGCGCCTGCTGGATAGACATTAGTAAACATATACAATGTGTCCGGTCATGGACTAGCGATATTCTAGATACTTATGTAACGAGTGTTTTAATATACTATTACGCTACACACTTGAGTCTAATTCACTTCCCCGCTTTTTGGCAGCCATTTTGAGATATTCTCTATGCGTGTACAAAAAATAATCATATCTCTCAAAGTGTTGGCCTTACTGAGACAACAATAGGTTTATTCAGAGGGCAACAATATTGTCTATCGTTTAACCGTATAGTTCGGTACGGACCCCTTCGGGGGCTCGACATTCAAACCTCCGCTGGCTCGGTACTGGCCCCGAAAGGGGTCGGACATTAAGTCATATGACCTCCTCATTATTTTTGTAAATATTTTATTTTCTGGTTAAAAAATAATATGGGTGTGCATTCATTAAGATAGTAGAATAAAAATCTCATATGTAAACGTCATTAGAAGTTCTTTAATTATTGAGTAAGTTTCTTAATTAAGTCTTATAAAATCCAAATGCGTAAATTACGATCATCGCCATTTTGATGGCAGTGTAGGTCGAAGCTAAAAATCATAAAAATTAGGTTTTCGGACATATAAACTCCACACTATTGGGCATGATTAACGTGTCCTTTTATTACGTGAAGAAATCATTCGTAATTGAACTTATATTAGTAGTGGTAATGATACATTTTGAAATCTAAAGTCGAAGTTTCTCGCCAATCGTGCTTGTTTACATTTTTAATTCCACATTATATCACACGAGTGTGAATAGATTCTATAACAAATGACACAAATATCATTTCAAATATTTTAAATCACATGAAAATGGCCAGATCTTATCGTTATTTGCAATAATAGGACCAATAACACGTAATATTCATAACCACTACTAAATTCACTTTCGAAATTGACGTCCATTTCTTTTTTTTTTAATTTTGTAATGTGTAAATGCGATTATTTCAATCGATTATTTTCTTGTAAATCAATCAACTCGAATAATTAAATTAAGGAATATCAGAAATCGATAGATGAAAATTAAAATAATTTTGTAATACGTGTAAAATACTATAAATATTGATTATAATATTTTTTACTCCACTAAAACCGACTCAACAACAAACAGTACAGACTGATCTATGGCTAAATTCGCGCCAATTTTATTTTCAGATAAAAATTCAAATAAGGAATGCGCTTGCTGTTCAAATTTACATTAAAATGTTTATGTATTTGCTATTTTATTAATAATTTGGATTTGTACCTACTATTTAAATGTGAATTGTAAATTGAACTAAATTAGGTTGAATATAGAACGACCCAATAATGATCATGGGCACCGTTAAAAAATCAGATAAATTATATTTGTTCGACAAAATTGTTTGTAGTATGGTTGGATTGGTTATTTGAAAAGCGTATTCATTCTTTCCTAAAACATGGCTTGTAGGCCAAAGTGTTCTTGGAGTGGAAGCCTTGGGGTAAAAATGGCCTAGAGGAAGAGCACAATTGAGATGGAATCACGACATCAAGAAAACTCTAGGTTCAAAATGGGTCCATTTTGAACCTGGAGTTTTCTTGATGTCGTGTACCGGGGTTTTTTTGAGTGGGAAATCATCAAATAACTTCCCCCGCTCTGGGCGGAGCGGGGGGGTGTCAGACTAGTACTGACTAAAACCCACCCATGTTCCTTCTATTGCCCTTTACGTTCTGGGGCCCCGAGTAAAAGAAGGAACATCGGTGGATATTAGTCAGTAAAACTCTGACACTCCCCCCCGCTTCGTCTAGAGCGGGGGAAGTGAGGCGCCACGGCATCCTCACCTACCAACTGACGCAGGTCCTCACCGGGCACGAAAGTTTCGGGAGCTTCCTGCGCATCATCGGGCGGGAGGAAACACCCAGGTATCACCAATGTGACGATCGCCCGGAGTACACGTTGGGGCACACTGGTAGTCTACTCTTTTGAGCAGAGCACCGCTGTATCCGGGAGGAGATGGTGATGTTTGAAGGAGAGAACCTCAAACCAAGCCAGCCACCGCGGGAGACGCTACAGGCGTCGGGCGCCGCGAGACGACACCTGGTCACCGTAGATGGGGGTCTGTGGACGGTGAGCAATGGGTAGCTCACCGTCCATCTGTCTGGTGACGACAGGCCGAGGCGATGGCACGTTCGTGTTCCACGCGCGGCTCAAAGAGATGTCAGCAAAGCAAAAAGGTTTTTGTTAAAAGTTTGACACATCCGCTCTGGTCTGACCGGAGCGGATATTTGATGATTTCCCATCCAAGTGGCGCAAGACCGATATAAATGGCGGAATTTAAAGGAGGCCTACACAAAATCTGTTGAGAAAAAGAGAGATACACAATTTAAAAATACTTTTCTCATAATAAATAACAGAACCCAAATATTCAAATCTGCGGTCCCTTGGAGCTATGAAAAAAGCAACACTCCAAGTCTATGCAGAGAAAAGATATGACCGTTTATGTCGTCAGTTTGTACAGAACCCTTGATGCGTGAGTCCGACTCGCATTTGGCCGGTCTGTTTTTAATAGGCTGAACAGCTTACTGCTACGCAACGGTCTCCCTATACCTTTCTATTTTTTCCAACCAATACTTTAGGGCCCCGATGTGTGCGGAGTCCCTGTCCGTCTAAAACAAGGCTCTACTGCGGAGGCATGGCTTTCTAGGTGCGGTACGGTATGTTGTGTCGGCTGGGCTGCCTGACTGGTTACCTACAGAATTAGCATGACCTCCTACAAAAATGGCCGCCATTTTCATTCATCGTCATTCAAGAAAACAGCCAAAATCTTTTACCGCGAAACCGTTTGACAGCAAATGTACCTCAAAACTTGGCGCATAACAAAATAATTATAGCATGACAAAAAAGCACGTGACAAAATGTTGTTCTTTCTTTTCTTATCGATACCATAGATATTTGTACAACTATAATATCTATAGTAGAATAATATGCCATCTCCATAGGTAAATTCCTCAATGGTCCCAAAACTTTTTTTTAAAGTTTACTCCATTACGATTATCGATTAGGTTGAATGCAACTTTTTAATCGTAATGATGAAACCTAGTTTTACGGTCAGCACTAAGAAATGTCATAATGCAACACATTTTGTAGGTAGTATATTTTGTCGAGATTTGTATCGTGTTATTTTTTTGAATTTATATGTAAAATGGCAAAAATAAGAATGCAGATGGAATGTCACTGTTTTTATTTTGGATTTCCGATTTATTATCAAAGGATTATCTTGTGTATGTGCATTATTTCCAGCATTTTTAAAGTACCTAATTTTTGGAAGGGTGTAGTAATATGTATTTTACACACATTTTACAATAGATTGACGCCGTTTTATCGACCTTATGAGGTTTTTGGAAATATAAACCTCAAACTTATCGTATGAAACAGCCGCTGTGACTTATTTTTTATAACAAAATTGAATGCTGTAAATTGATGAAAATTCTTGAATTTCATGACAATTCGCGTCACCCCACCGATTCAGCTGATGTGTCATGTGTCAAAATCCTGTCGTGCAGAGTGGTTAAATTAAGAAATGATGAGCTTACATTTTCGTAACTTTAGAAAACAAAATTAAAGTCCAAAAAAATATGCAAATCAACGAAAGTTTTGTAAACTTTTTTTGTGAAAAAAGGTAGTTTTTTTTTTAATCAATAAATTTGAGTACTAGAATGTTTGTCATATAAGTATGTATAGAATATGTCCGTGACCGTACACATTATATACACGTCGATGTATAGTAAGAACTTAAGGAAGACCTACCTCTCTCTGGAGCCATGAGCATACTAAGTTTGGAACTGTCCAAACGCTGACAGGTTTTCTGTAAACTATTTATACATCGAATGTGTATTTTAATCTAAATGGCTTTATCGTATTGTAATCAATCTCACTATTACAATCATATCGCGATTAATGTCATGTCGCTATCTTTTGTTATTGGTGGGTTAATCTTGATTTAATTGTCTGAGTCCTGTCTACTTGTCTTTTAAAACGTTTATCAAACAAATAGATCACTTTAAGTTGTTGAACTTGTCTCTGGTTGTTTGCTGATGGGGTTAGAATGCATACCCTGGTAAATTGTTAGCTTGAGTTATTCATCGATTGACGAATCCTGTATAAGGGGTGTAGCTTAGCAGAGGGGCTTGCCAGGGCCTCCGCCTGCCGGGGTTGCGGGTTGTTCGAAAGAGATACCGCGGCCCCGGAACGTAAAGGGCAATAGAAGGAACATGGGTGGGTCTTAGTCAGCAAAAGTCTGACACGCCCCCCCGCTCCGCCCAGAGTGGGGGAAGTTATTTGATGATTTCCCACCCAAAAAAAAGGGGGTGTAGCTTGTCCTGAATTGGCGTTACTATGAAGGAATGTGGCATCGTAATTATCAACTTACTTACTAAGTCGATGAACCCTTAACCACTCTGCACGACAGGATTTTGACACATGACACATCAGCTGAATCGGTGGGGTGACGCGAATTGTCATGAAATTCACGATTTTTCATCAATTTACAGCATTCAATTTTGTTATTAAAAATAAATCACAGCGGCTGTTTCATACGATAAGTTTGAGGTTTATATTTCCAAAAACCTCATAAGGTCGATAAAACGGCGTCAATCTATTGCAAAATGTGTGTAAAATACATATTACTACACCTTTCCAAAAATTAGGTACTTTAAAAACGCTGGAAATAATGTACATACACAAGATAACCATTTGATAATAAAATCGGAAATCTAAAATAAAAATAGTGACATTCCATCTGCATTCTTATTTTTGCCATTTAACATATAAATTAATAAAAAAAACACGATACAAATCTCGACAAAAAACAGTACAAAATGTGTTGCAATATGACATTTCTTAGTGCTGACCGTAATACTAAGTTTCATCATTACGATTAAAAAGTTGCATTCAACCTAATCGATAATCGTAATAGAGTAAACTTTAAAAAAAAGTTTTGGGACCATTGAGGAATTTACCTATGGAGGTGGCATAATATTCTACTATAGATATTATAGTTGTACAAATATCTATGATATCCTTACTAATATTATAAAAGCGAAAGTGAGTTTGTTTGTTTGTTTGTTACCTCTTCACGCTTTAATGGCTAAACCAATTTTGATGAATTTTGGTACAGAGATAGTTGGGAACCAGGAGACGGACATAGGCTAATTTTTATTAAAAAAAAAAGTGGGATATAAGGGAGAACGAGGGAAGAAAAGGGAAAACTTAGCGTTGCTATTACAAATCAATCAGGCGCAAGAGCAAAAACTGCAGGTCTGCTTGGTGTGTTATACCGAATTTAACGCGAGCGAAGCCACGGGCGAAAGCTAGTCGATTATAAAAGAAAGACATTTTGTCAAGTGCTTTTTTATTATGCTATAATTATTTTGTTATGCGCCCAGATTTGAGGTACATTTGCTGTCAACGGTTTCGCGGTAAAAGATTTTGGCTGTCTTCTTGAATGATGATAAATGAAAATGGCGGCCAATTTTGTAGGTCATGCTAATTCTGTAGGTAGCCAGTCAGGCAGCCCAGCCGGCACAACCATACCGTACCGCACCTAGAAAGCCATGCCTCCGCAGTAGAGCCTTGTTTTAGACATACAGGGACTCAGTACACATCGGGGCTCTAAAATATTGACACTTAAAAGTATTGGTTGGATAAAAAAAAATAGAAAGGTATAAGGAGACCTTTGCGTAGCAGTAAGTGGTAATGTGCGTGTGAACAGCACCCAATTAAAAATATTAAATATATTAAAAATATTCAGCCTATTAAAAATAGACCGGCCAAATGCGAGTTGGACTCACGCACTAAGGGTTCCGTACAAACTGACGACATAAACGGTCATATCTTTTCTCTACGTAGACTTGGAGGGTTGTTTTTTTCACAGCTTCAAGGGACCACAGATTTGATATTTGGGTTCTGTTATTTATTATGAGGTACTGAATACGGAATTTAAGGACTTCTTTAGGAATTTAAAGGAGGCCTTCTCATAAACTTCTCAGGAACTTCTTTAGGAATTCAAAGGAGGCCTCCTTAAATTCCGCCATTTATATCGGTCTTGCGTCACTTGATGGGAAATCATCAAATATCCGCTTCTGTTAAACTTTTAACAAAAAGTCGTTGTCGTCTCGCGGCGCCCGACCCCTGTAGCGTCTCCCGCGGTGGCTGGCTTGGTTTGAGGTTCTCTCCTTTAAACACCACCATCTCCTTCGGGACAGAGCGGTGCTCCGCTCAAAAGAGCAGACTGCCTGTGTGCTCCAACATGTCCTCCGGGCGATAGTCACATTGGTGACACCTGGGTGTTTCCTCCCGCCCGATGATGTGCAGGAACGTCCCGAAACTTTCGTGCCCGGTGAGGATCTGCGTCAGGTGGTAGGTGAGGATGCTGTGGCGCCTCACTTCCCCCGCTTTGGGCGGAGCGGGGGGGAGTGTCAGACCCGCAACCCCGGTAGGGTCCTGCCGGGATTGCGGGTTGTTCGAAACAGATACCGCAGCCCCGAGTAAAAGAAGGAACATCGATCGGTGGACATTAGTCAGTAAAAGTCTGACACTCCCCCCCGCTTCGCCTAGAGCGGGGGAAGTTATTTGATGATTTCACACCCCAAAAAAAAACCCCGGTACACGACATTAAGAAAACTCCAGGTACAAAATGGACCCATTTTGAACCTGGAGTTTTCTTGATGTCGTGTACCGGGGTTTTTTTTCCATCTCAATTGTGGTCTCCCTCTAGGCCATTTTTACCCCAAGGCTTCCACTCCAAGAACACTGGCCTACGAGCCATGTTTTAGGAAAGAATGAAAACGCTTTCCAAGTAACTAATACAACTACAATACTACAAACAATTATGTCGAACAAATATAATTTATCTTGGCTGATTTTTTTTACTGTGCCTACCAAGATCATAATAAGGGCGTTCTATATTCAACCTTATTTAATTCTATTTGCAATTCACATTCAAATAGTAGGTACAAAACCAAATTATTAATAAAATAGCAAATAAACATTTTAATATAAATTCGAACAGCGAGCGCATTCCATAATTGAATTTTTATCTGAAAATAAAATTAGCGCGAATTTAGCCATAGATCAGATTCTATATTGATTGTTGTTGAGTCGGTTTTAGTGGCGTAAAAAATATTATTATCAATATTTATAGTATTTTACACGTATTACAATATTATTCTTATTTTCATCTATAAATTTCTGATATTCCTTAATTTAATTATTCGAGTTGATTGATTTACAAGAAAATAATCGATTGAAATAATCGCATTATCACATCAAAAAATTAAAAAAAAAAAAAAATGGACGTCATTTTCTAAAGTGAATTTAGTAGTGGTTATGAATATTACGTGTTAATGGTCCTATTATTGCAAATTACGATAAGATCTGGGCATGTTCATGTTATTTATAATATTTGCAATGATATTTGTCTCATTTGTTATAGAATTTATTTGCGTCCGTGTGATATAATGTGGAATGAAAAATGTAAACAAGCACGATTGGCGCGAAACTTCGACTTTAGATTTCAAAATGTATCATTACCACTGCTAATTTAAGTTCAATTACGAATGATTTCTGCACGTAATAAAAGGACACGTTAATCAGGCCCAACAATGTGGAGATTATAATGTCCGAAAACCATTTTTTTTATGATTTTTAGCGTCGACCTACACTGCCATCAAAATGGCTATGATCGTAATTTACGCACATGGATTTTATAAAGGTTAATTAAGAAACTTGCTCATTAATTTAAGAACTTTTAACGACGTTTATATATGAGATTTTTATTGTACTATCTTAATGAATGCACACCCATATTATTTTTTAACCAGAAAATAAAATATTTACAAAAATAATGAGGAGGTCGTATGACTTAAATGTTCGACCCCTTTCGGGGCCAGTACCGAGCCAGCGGAGGTTTGAATGTCGAGCCCCCGAAGGGGTCCGTACCGAACTATACGGTTAAATTGTGGTATTTGCAATGGGTACTGAATGATAATAAAATGATGATGGTGATGGCTGATAGGGGAATTCCTGTTTATTATTGTAAATGTACTACATACATTGACTTTAATTCATTTTGAACTATTTTTATATTATTATATAAGTAACTTTAGCATTGTATGATTTGATTTATTTATTAAGTGGCCTTTTAATTAAATCTAGTTTTAAGAATAATCTAAATACCAATCTATGTTCCACGCAATTATATTGTTATGAATAAAGATACTAAGTACTCCTCCTTTCACTAAGGTTGTTCAGTTCTTCTCCATCACTAGATATCACCTACTATCTTCATCTTTCTATCTACTTATTTGGACTAGCCATTCGATCCTAGTACCCCAAACTGAGCAGCTCCACTTGCGACCACCGGGACTGTTTGTTTAGGGCCGTGGAAGGTTTTTTTTTGCGGATGGTAAATCGTCAAATAACTAAGTGTCAGACTTTTACTGACTAAAACCCACCCATGTTTCTTAATTGGCCGTTATTTTCAGGTATCCTAATGTCGTGTAAAGTGGTTCCTTTAGGATGTTCTTAGTTAACTCACCACAGTCTGAGTTTGTGTGCTCGGTTGATTGTAGTTTGTTCCTGTTTGTTAAATAGCATTTAGAGGTAACTGGCCAAATACGTACGGAAGTGAACCTGTTCGTTCATACCTCCCCTACCTATTGCCCACCTTTTTTGGGACAACCCACGCAGTCACAATCAAGATGTGAAAATAGATTTACAGTGACATCTGTGTTCAATGACAGGAAACGAAATGACAACCACTCCACGCCTAGCTAGCTTACCACGTAGTACATCAATATACCCACAGATGGCGTTACTAGTAAGACCACGTGTAGAAATAATGTGACGAATTTGTTTTGTTTTGCACCCGTTTCATGTTTTATTATCATTTCATATCGTTTGATTTCATATCAGTCTACCACTTACGCTTTGTGTAATTTGTCGTGTCACTCGGTAAGTTAAACTTGCATTATCATTTATTAATTTTAGTTCTTAACTAACAACTCGTGACTCTACCTAATCTGTTGGCTTTTGACCTCGTTGTTATTGTATTTCCGAGTTCTTTCCCTTAAGAAACTAAATTCTAAATGGTGTAATACTGTTTGCTAAATTGTCATAGGTTTGTTTGTTTCTTAATTCCTGATGCAGCAAAAACTACATTTTTAGATGATTGCACGGTCTGCTATTAAAAACCGGCTTTGGTAAAAAAGGGTTCCTTAATCCTTAGGTAGTTCTATTTTTGAAATCAAAATCTTTTATTTCACGTGGGCACGCATCGTCGCTTTGGTGGTGAAGAGAGTTATAATGAGTTGATAATGATATAGAGCATAGGTATATATATTTTTCGTACCACTTGCTCAAAAAAGTGACATTCTATGCCACAAAAAGCGAACATAACAATAGTCATTTTTAATCTGTTAAAAACAGGGAAAGAAAATTGTACTGAATTTCATTCATGCTCTAGGGGGAGAATGTGATTTAAATTTGGAATAGGTACTTACCTACCGTTTATACTGAACTACATCTGTGTTTACACCATTGAGCTTTTATATAAAGCATTATACATCTTTTTGGAAAAGGAATACGCATTTATTATGCAGTTAAGATTATTAAATAAAATTACGAAAACCGACGAGGCCGTATTCAGAGCTTGATGCCTTTGCTATTCCGACAAAAAATATTGGTCTTGGAATTTGTCGTATTTTTGTTATCTTCACATACATAAACGTTAAGTTTATTTTAATTTATTTTTATAAATAAGTTAATGTTCTAAAATACGTTACGATGTTAGATCAAAGCGACAGTGACAGTGAATTGTCGGATTCAAATCAACTCATCAACAATAAATGTACCAAACAAAAATGTAACTCACTCTATCAATAATTGGACCAATGTTTCGAAAGTTAACTTTTACTTTTAATTGTCATTAATTTTAATAAATGCTTATCTCATATTATTTATTATTGTGTTAATTTTTTCGCAAATGGTACGAAAAGTAAAGTATTTTCCTCGGTGATAAAGCTGTCTTAGTCTTGGGTGAACTTAAATCTCTCGCTACACTCAGGACTCGTCTTAAATCCCTCGCTTCGCTCGTGATTTAAGTTTTTAACACCCTCGCTACGCTCGGGAGTAAACCTCGAGTCCTTCGTTACGCTCGCGATGTAAATCGTCACCCGCGACAGAAGACACTGCTTTATCCCCTTGGTTAATAATCTACTAATAAACATGGGCATTGTAAAACTTGAAGAAAAGGTGCATGGTTCGGGTTAGTTGGTAATTAATGATTCGGCAAAAAACTACGCACATAATTTGGTTGATTACACGGCTTCAGTAAAAGGGTTTCTGTTATATATTAATAGTAACTAACGTAAGATAAGTAGATAGGTACATATTTACATTATAAGTACCTAAGTATATTGGAAGGTATCTTTTGATGGGTAAATTTATTTTGAAACAGACAAGTGATAATTTAATCACTTGTCTGTTTCAAATTAAAACCGAACTGCAAGGAATAAAGTAGTGTAGGTGCTTAAGTTTTTAAGGGACGAGAAATCATCATCATATGGAGCGGGAGAGAGTGTTCGTCTTTTACTGACTAAAACCTATCCATGTTCCTTCTTTTGCCCTTTATGTTCCGAGGCCACGGTATTTCTTTCAAACAACCCGCAACCCTGGCAGGCCTCTCTGCTAGGTACCTATCTGACACCAAAATAAAATTAAAATATTTTTATTTCACATAGGCCTACATGGGCACTTATAAAACGTCGAGAAAAGATGCACGGTTCGGGTTGGTCGTTTCCTATAGAGAAGAACCTGTAAGAAACTCCATGGTTACAACTATTAGAGTCTCTTATAAAAACTCTCCTCTATAAATTAATCAAGCCAATGATTAAAAAGTAATAAAATCATTGGCCATTTACCCAATTCCCATCACACATTTTGATTTGACCTATAGACCTAATTTTTGGGCCATATTTCAAAAGTAACTGCATCTATCATCATTATTGATAGATTAATGTCCAATTAAAAGCTGTGCCCACAACGGGCCTATGGAGCCCTTAAATATTGGAATTTGGAACAATCATCGGAACTTGATGACCGACATTCTATACTGGTTTCTGGAACGATGATTAACACAAAAAACCGGTCAAGGGCGAGTCGAACTCGCGCACCGAGGTGTGATATTTAGGGAATCGTCGGAAAGGCAGGATATGGAAATCGTAATAAAACTGCTAGTCACCGTTACAGCTGTATTCGGACTGACACTTCCGTACATACCATGTCGCATATTGACAGCTACCCACATCTATATAATAATTAGCGACAACCATAATTAAAGTATACCTACCCACATACATCACACGAGGGTTCCATTCAAACTTGCGATATAAACGGCCATATCTTTTGACTGTGTAGACTTAGAGGGTTGATTTTTTTTCACAGCTCTAAGTAACCACAGACAAAAAAAATAGTGAAGTTTTGCTCGTTTCGTTTGAATTTTTGGCCACCGACTTCCGACTTCCGGAAGTAAAATAATTTCCACTCTTTAAAATGTCTGTCCTTTTTGTTAAACTCGGTAAACAATAGTTTAATTTGTCTTTGAAATTAGTTCTTGAAACGGATTTTATTTAAATGATTCCATCACTCGTGACTGTCTTGTCTTTCAGCGCGGATTAAGCTATTGTCTTTTTCGTCAAATGCTCTTCATCTTCTTAGCCCTTTTTAACTGCATGGGTTTCCTTCTTCAGTTTGACAATCTTGACTTACAATGGCGACGAGCAAAATAACAAAACAAAATAACCTTTTTGGGTTACAAATGTCTATTGTACACACGACGGCAGGTCAACCTATTCTAAACTATTATAACCTGATCTCTCTACTACGGTGTGCGATCCTTAATAGAGAGATCAGGATATAATAGTTTAGAATAGGTTGACCTGCCATCGTGAGTACCAAAATAGTTCTTCTCTCATTCTCCTATCATTTTTTCAGTCACGTTCGAAGATCGGTTCAGTTTAAGCTGGGCGCTTATTCTAATGAGACTTAGTACTATGCTAGGCCAGTTCAAGAACTTAACCATAGCTAAGCAGGCAACAGCTAAGTGCATTAAAGTATACAAGTTGTAAACAGACCCTTCGCGAAGCCACCAGCCAATAATTCTGTACCTATTAGTAACTCTATGCAAAATTTCTTGCTGGTTACCACTTTCTTAGGGATTTTGCTATTGCACTTTCTTGACCGTCTGTCTGTCAAGATCCTTTATCTCTGGAACGAGTAGAGTATCAAGGTGAAATTAAAACCAAATCCTCAACTCTGTAGTCATTTTGTGCCTCATCAATCATCCCTCTAAGTCTACACAGTCAAAAGATATGGCTGTTTATGTAGCAAGTTTATACAGAACCCTCGGTGCGCGAGTCTGACTCGCTCTTGGCCGGTTTTTTAGGGTTCAAATTAAAATCAAAATCGTCAAACCAAATAGGCCTACACACAGTTTTATTTTATTTTTGTATCCTATTACAATGTTGTCGTATTCAACCCAAAGGTTGACTGGTAAAGAATGCCCTATGGAATTAAGTCCGTCTATGTACCACTATACTACATGAAGTTCAAATAAATAAGTAATTGCTCGGTTCGGGTTGGTAGTTTTTATGCAAAAGAACCGGCACGAAACTCCATGGTTACTCTATTATATATGACGTTATGCTGCAGGACTCAATGTTACACACTCAAAGCATTTTGATGATGGGTACATTTATTCGTAAGGGGATCATTTAAGTAGAATAATAATATAAAAACCGGCCAAGAGCGTCTCGGGCCACGCTCAGTGTAGGGTTCCGTAGTTTCCCGTCCGTCACAATAAGTGTTCCCACTTATGAGTAATGTAAAGGTGGAGGAGGAAATTATTTTGTACAACTTTTTGTCTTTTTTGTACAAAAACTGTTGTGTCAATCAAGTTCAAAATGATTTTCATAGAAAGTCCTTATAAAGTTCTACTTTTCAGATTTTTTTCATATTTTCTAAACTTATGGTTCAAAAGTTAGAGGGGGGGGGACACATTGTTTTTTACTTTTGGAGCGATTATTTCCGAAATTATAGACATTATCAAAAAATGGTTTTAGTAAACCCCTATTCATTTTTAAATACCTTTCCAACAATATATCACACGTTAGGGTTGAAATTAAAAAAAAAATCACTTCCCACTTTACATATAGGGTGGCTACCCTAATAAAACATTTTTTCCAATTTTTATTTTACCACTTTATCGGCGTGATTGATATACATATTGGTACCAAATTTCAGCTTTCTAGTGCTAACGGTCACAGAGATTAAGCGAGGACGGACGGACGGACAGACAGACATGGCGAAACTATAAGGGTTCCTAGTTGACTACGGAACCCTAAAAAACGATAAAATATTTTTACTTTAACAACTCTGAAACTAGAAGGTTCCCAGATATGGCCCAGAACAAAAAATACAGAACAAGTGCTTTTCGGCTTCGTTAAGGGTCCAATATTATTTTTATAATATAACATTTTAAGGTTTTTATAGAAGCCTAAACTGTGCCTGATATCTGACAGTGACGAGGTACTCTTCTTAAAGTCGATAATTGATCTTCTAGAACCGCAACATGTCGAAAGTAACTCCAAACCCAGCTAAAGCGCTGCTGAGGACAGAGATAGCAGACAGTATCGCAGCACTCTCCACTGAGGAGAAGAAGCGTCAGTCAGATATCGTGTATGATAAGGTAAGACTTATTCTAATCAGGAGCCACAAAATTACAGGCTTGTCGGTTCTCTACAGACTGTTCTTTGGCGAGAGCTTCACGAGCTCATCTCCCTTCATCCATCGGAAGTCCAGACATACTGAGGGTTTTTGATATTCCACAGTCCACACATTCGTATAAAGCGTTTTGGTACGTGCGACCCTGTACAGCGTCACCATTGCAAAACACCTCGAATAACAATTGAAAGTGTTTAAGATACATTCGCTTGGTCATGTATGGGTCAAGTATGTGTCATACTTTAAAATGAAAAAATGAAATTGTATACTCAATATCATGTAACAATTCAATGGCTACATGCTCTGATACCTGTTACCTTTGGACCGCATCAGTAAGCGGAGATCGCGTAGCTGAATTTTTGGCTAAAGATACCTATTTTTGAAATTTTCACAGCAGTCAGTTTTTTACAATACCAGTTTGTTACTGTTCCACTGCTGGGCAAAGGCGTCTTCTCACATAAACAAGGCGCGAGCATTAATCACCACGCTTGTTCAAAGCGGGTTGGCGGACTTACATTAATAAATGTCCAGGTTTACTCACGATGTTTATCATCAATGTCAGTAATGTCCAACATAGAAACTCGATCTAAGTAATGTCCAAGATACAAAGTACAACTAAATTGAAAATCTCTCATTGGTACTCGCCCAGATTAGAACCCACCATCACGTGCATAAGAGGCGCAGCCTTAACCCCTACGCCATCACAACTAAGTGAATCTTACTCAACAAAAAATACTATAATCTTCCAGGTCATCAACCACCCCTGGTACAAGTCAGCGCAACGCATAGCCCTCTACATGAGCACAGACCAGGAGATCAACACGGGTCCCATCATCAGCCACATCAAGGCGCGAGGAGCGTCTGCCTTCGTCCCGCAGTATGCTGGCGGCGTGATGAATATGCTTCTCCTGGAGCAGGATGATGAGAAGAATATGTTTATGACTAGGCATGGCATAGCACAGCATTCTAAGGATCAGAAGAGGGAAAATGCTATTGAGTCAGGTTTGTTTAGGAACAGAATACAGAATTCTAAAGTAGGCATCCTATTAAAATTCATGTTTTCACTTCTAGTAAGTCATAACAGATGAAAACTGTAGTACAAACTGAACTTTATCTGTGAACACCTATTATCGAACATGTTTAGAAATTGATAAGGTCAATTAGTTTATTCTAAACAAACAAACCTTGTCACGTTGCACAAATATACATTCCGAATGCACATTTAAAAAAAAAAGTCTATGAACACGGAATACTATGGCAAGTTCAATAGTGTTCTTGTTTCTGAACTAGTGTGAGCTAGATTGAAATTTCTACTAATTAAAAATACTCTATCTCACAGGAGGTCTGGATCTGGTTATAGCCCCAGGTGTTGCGTTCTCCAAGTCTGGTGATAGATGTGGCCACGGAGGCGGCTACTACGACAAGTTCCTAGCCAAACTTAGGAGTAACCCCGAAACTGCACCTAAGGTATGCACATAACCTGAGTTGCGGGTTGCCCGAAAAAGATACCGCGGTCTTGGAACATAAAAGGCAAAAGGAGATGGGTGGGTTTGAGTCAATAAAAGACTAATACTCCCCCCGCTCTGCCTACTATTTGGTGATTTCCCATCCGTTAAAAAGGTATGCACATATTAGACGTAAGAAGAAGAAATCCACGAAGAGTTAAGGTAGAGGTGCATCTAATAGCATACTCTTTTTTGCTGATGTCCTTCTTCTGCCCTTTTTGTTCAGGGGCCGCACTATTTCTATCGAACAACCCGCAACTCCGGTTGATAGTACCTCCACCTTCATTTCACCAGTAACTTAAGTCTCGCCCACAAGCAAGCTTTTGGCATCAAACGGGCACAATTAAAGTCTGACACACACATAAATACAGCATAATAGTACCGTAAAATGTTCTCCACTCGGTTTGATCGGACTTCCACTCGGTTTACTGTAAAGTAGTTGAAAATCACCAGTCAATTAAATAGGTTCTCGATTTTGAAAGGCCAGTAGCAACTTGCTAAACCAATAAATTAATTTCAGAGCAACAAGAAATCTACTTATAGTGGATTGCAAATTAATCGGGCTTTGAGATCTAAAATAGTGTTATTTTAGACATCTTGTGTTCACTAGATATCTAATTTTTGAATTTTATTTTACAGGTGGTAGCAGTAGCATTCTCTTGTCAAGTGGTTGACGACGTACCAACCAACGAACAGGACCAGAAAGTAGATGCTGTCATCTTCGCCGAATAAACATTTGCTTACCTTATTATTTAATTAGGTTTCACTTATATCACAGAGCGACTTTAGACTTCCAGGAGTCACATAATAACTATGATGAATTAGTCGACTCTTGCGATATTTGCTCAATGTTTCTGCTGTTTTTATATAGTTCTTCGTATTTACAATTGTTTGTGCCAAATGATATTTTTAAAAAGTATTTATATTTAACTGTTACCTTGTTTTAGTTCAAATAAAAAACCAAAGAAATTACACATTATTTATTTAATTTAAATTGAAAAAAATACAATAAAATCGCACTTTGTGCAGACATTTACAATGGTCAATAATACAAATTAAAAAAGTCGAATACTTAAAAAAAAAACTAAAAGGTACGTATAATCACATTTATTCCGATCACAAAAGTTTAATTTTAATAAGGCCACAGTAGATACTATTTATTTTACATGGCAATAGTGTTTTCTGCTGGCTCTATTATTATTTCATATAATGGTAACACTTAGTTTAAAAAATATATATTAGCCAGAGGAAAAATCTAAGCAATGGCCATGGGAATGATCACCTTCAACTTTAAAATAAAATATTTAAATGGGGGTCATCAGCCTAGCCTTTACCAACTACATATATTGGGGTCGGCTTGTTCGAAGATCGACCCGGGCAGCAATTTTTATACAGCCACGAGCTCTTCAATGTTTTAAAAGTGTCTGTTTTATGCATTTATTTTTATTGCAAGTGGCCATATTATTGTTTTAAAAACTATTTACAACTATTAATGGTTTATATATTTAAAAAAAAAGAAAACACAAGTGAATACCTAAATTACATAAACTGTTAACGTTTTGTATGGTAGCGTTCATTTTGTTTTATGGCACCAACAGAAAAAAATACCAATAGGTACCTATAAAAGTTTCTAATGAATTTTCGTTCACCGTTCTTTAATAGAAGGATTTTTCTTTCTTTTTTTATTTAATTTGGAGTATTTCATATTACTAGTACATTTCAACTAAAATAATGTATTTATTTTCTTTAATACACAAATGCATTATACATTAGGCATATAATTATCTAGGTACTATACTTATAGCCGTCAAAGTGGTGTGCCTTGCAATGATTTCATAATATTTACAAAATAGAAATAGAATAGATTTAAAGTCAAATTATTATTTTAATCGAACCACAGGTTTATTACACTTTAAAATAACTACTCCAATTAAAATTAATTTGAATGCAAACTTTACTCGTTTTTAGTAAGAACATACATTAAAAATGCCTAACATTAATATCTAAAATAGTCAAAAAGATTGTATCCCACTATCAAAATTCGTTTTAAGCAATACAAACTAAATCTATGAAACAGTAATACAATAATGATAAATAAAACTTACTACAGCAAAAAGCGTTATCTAGATACTAAATTAATTTTAAAATATTTACTATCGTGAGCAAAGAAACAGAGATTCCCAACGTGCCTTTAACTTATTGCTTGTCGATATGTATGTGAAAATACACTGTGTAACTTAACGACAATCCACGGGTCTGTCATGTTTAGCCCTTCAAAATTGTGGTGATTATATAACTAGGTACCTTGCACTTTCAACAAATAAATTCTAAGCTATTGCGTCTGGGAGGGGCCTATTATTCTAAAGTGCTCACTGCCTCCAGTTAGTAAAAGAGAGCGCGTAGGTATTTCTACAGAGACTTCAGTAGATTTTCGGTAGCTGCAATGCGTTTACGAAATCGCTGCTGTTCTCCCCTGTCAATCGTTTCGCTTTCATTCACTTCTTTTATCATTCCTCAGTCTTCGTCAATCAATATTTATATTCATCACTCTTTTTATCACATGTGTTTTATCACACGACAAAGGAGAAATTTCTAGTGTGGGACAATGTTTTATTTAAGTAAAAAAAGAACAATAAAACCCTCACATGTCTATACCAAGACAGACAACTTCCTTTCGTATTTTCTGTAACAGGTGCCACTTTTAAACTTCCTCCTAATAGGCAAGCAATATCTTAAATCAGAATAGAGTCTAAGCCACAAGTCTTTAGGATTTTAGTTACTTTTTCTCTCTCGAATCCTTGAGTCAAAGGAAGAAGAAAAGAAAAGTTACAAATTTTAAACATTTTCATCACCAGATCTCCTTATCTTAGTTTTTAAACATGAGCAAATAGTTCTAACCTTTAAATTTTTTGCGCCAATCCACCTACATGTGATTTTAGAAACCTCTTTATGCACGTATTTTACCCTAGAACTAAGTAGGAAGGCACTTAACATAGATATAAAAATACTTTTATTTTAATATCGAATGGTCCAAATTGAAAAACATATTTACAAAAATTAACTACTTATCAGTAACTTAATACTATTTTCGATAGTGGAATCCAAGTCGTTTGCTTTTAAGCATGGAATTTTCAAACTTATCTACTTTTTCAAAACAAGAATTGGTACCTTAGTTCACTCTTATTGGCTAAATTACATAAAATTAACACAAATAACATGACGCCAGAAAGCCACGAAAATTTAGGTTGAGGTGTTCCTAATTGTACATCCACATATCGCCAATTATGTTTTAAGACATATGTAATTGTGGAAATCTCGAAACATACTTCGAAACCAAGCGTTCGGAGCAAAGACAATTTCGTCAGAATGGGGGTGCATTAACGGTTCAGATCTCAAGTAAAAGTAAAAGAGTAACCACGGAGTTTCTTGCCGGTTCTTCTGCATAGGAAGCGACCAACCCGAACCGTGCACCTTTTCTCGACGTTTAAAAAAATAAAATAAAATTATTTTGATTTTGAAATGCGTTTCCAGCGTCTCCCTACAGATAATATCCCACCTTCCATCTTGAACCGCATGCCCTACACCTGCGCACTTGATGATCTGTATTGCAATAGTCAGCGGAGTATGCATGACTGAGTTTTGAGCTAAACACATTAAGGCGCGGTAACAAGCTAATCTTTAGGTATTCGCGGAAGTGAGGCTAGCTGCCTACTGGGCATGGTCTGACACAAGTACATGACAGTATTGCATCGAAAGAATAGAAATAAGGTAGTAAATATTGCGGTGTTTGATTTTATTTGAATATCATGTCCGCCAAAATGTAGGTCATTTTGCAGTTTTAATTGAATGTAAACAAAAATACAGTTCCGTGTTTGAAAAATTTTAGATATCTCTTTAGTCTATAAAATTTCCTTTGTTATAGTTATAAAAAATATGATGGTTGTTGCTGAAAAAATTGAGAATTTCGAGACGAAAAAAATTTTTTCGTGGTCTTTTTAAACATTTTTTTTTTCATAGTACTAGACCACTTTTGTAAACTGATTTTGTTTAAGTCTTTACTTTATGTATTTAACTATACACGGAATTTTTTTTTTTGGCTAGTGGCATGTACGTATACGGCTAACTTTGCGACGAAAATCTAGACGTTTTACGAAGTGTTTGCTTTGTACAGCGCCTTAAACTTTTTGCCATTGATTCGCGAAAAAGGTGAAAATCTATAACTAATTTATATTGTTCACTGTCTTCAAAGCTACGCCAGTTGAACATAACCATTTGATTACGGGAAGCGTAAAGTGATGGCAACTTGATAGATCTAGGTCTAAAATGGTCACGAAGTGACAATTCACAATATTAACTGCGTCGGTGACCATTTATTTTAATGTAATTTCATATTATTATCCTAGGTATTATGATTCTGCTAAAGCGGCCATTTTAGATCTCCTATTGTCCTAATTAAAATAAACGAGAACCGGAATTCCATTGAGACAGGACAACGAATATCAGGTCAGCTAGGTTGCTTTTACAAAGTGTGAAATACGTAGTCGTTATTGGGGACCAGAATAGGTGTTAGGAACAAGGTGTAGGTATACTCCCTCATTCTCCATAGAAGGATCCTCCAGCTAGAGTTAGACGGGGTTTTGGTCTGGTGGGTATATTAGCCGGACGGTTGCTGTCGGTCTTCGCGGTGAGGAACCTACCTTTAGTAAAAACATTTGGACAATCTATAAAACGAACGTCTTAAAGGATCCCACGCCTCAGACCTCCATTTCCTGTACCTACCTGAATATTAAAGACTAGAAACGAGTGCCAACATTCCAGATAACTTGCACTAGTGCCAACGTCTTGCCAGGAATTCTAGATATATTATAAGAACAGAATAAAACAGTCGAGAAGTTAGAATGCGAATTTTCTATTAAATAACGGTACATTGGTATATTCAACTGGGTACTGGGTAGGTACTATTCATATAATACGAATAGGTCCTATACCATTCATTCACAAACGATTGAACAGCTGCTACAAGCATATTAGGAGTAAATATAACATCGTAAGATGCGTGGCCAATATAGACCGACTGTGACGCCGACATGACCAACCAAAGGTTTAATTTTAACGGGTAAACATTTTTATGCATATATATATAAATTGCTGACCCCCAAATTCTAAAATCTGCAAAGTATTTATTCAAAGTTACCAAAACTATCTTTGAACAAAACATTTTCAGGAATTAAACAATAGCGCTATCGAAAAAGACAAAAGAAAGTGGGCATGAAAAGTAGAATCTTGTCCTTTTATCAATTTATCCATCACCGTGACCACCATTCACTCAATGTTTTTCATCGCAGAACAGCCCCAAAGACTCTCTGCCCCCTCGACATGAGGAGCTCCACAGCTCCGACTGCTGCCAGAAGTAGGAGCAGGGCTATGATGGCCAGGGCAGCTCTGCACCGGCGCCGTCGACGCTCACTGCGCGCCAGGCGGCGGGATAAGGCTTCGCCTCGCGCTCCGTCGAGGGTGAAGAGGGCGCTGGCTGCCTATGAACAAAGAAAGGGGTTATATAAGATACTAGCTATGCCCAGCACCCGCTACAGAGTACCGTAGCGTGATGATTTTGTGAAAGATTGCTTATGCAAAATTTGAAGATAATTCGAAGGAATCGCATTCTCCCATACATATTTTGCCACTCTGCTTTACCCCCTTAGGAATTGAATTTTACAAAATTCCGTCTTAGTGAGTACCTACGTCCTAAGAAGATCCCCCATTATAAATTTGAGACTCCTAACACTACCACTAACACTTATAGTTTCTGAAATGATCGTGATGTGTGAGTTAGTGATTTTCGTTGTGTAGATAAAATACGCGGAACTTATAAAAAACTACAACATTCCCAGAAGCTTTTGAAAGTACTAAACGATAAAGAAATGATGACTCAAAAATATGATCATTGTTTTTTTAAAGTACCAGAGTAAAGTAACATACTTCCAGACAAACAGAAAATTTCGCATTTATAATATTAGTAGGATAGTGTTGTGACAAAATAAACTAAGACTTTTTTAAAAATCACAAAAAAAATGTTTATTTCTATCAAACAACGTTTCCTATTCAGAAATTGATTAAAGTGACAAAATTTAACTATATCTATCATTGTTTGACAGCATTAATGATAGTTTAGTCTGTAAGATAGTTCAATCTCCCTCTTCTCTTTCTCTTGATGAAATAGATCTCGTTTTTCACCAAAAATAGTATCTAGTTGTTAATTTAAATCGGACCATCTTTGATCGCGACTACAATGGTGTGGAATAACATGGGTTGGGCTTAGCTATGTCACTTTAGTCTTAATCTAGTTTAATCCGGTGATTAATCAGAATCAGCACCAATCAATGTCAATGTTGCTTTTAAGTTAATCAGTACATTATCTCATTTATCACTTTTTAAATTAATCAATACCCATAATTTCGTCAAAATCTTTTATATGACGATCAATTTGAGTCAGTAGGTCAATCAAACTTACTTAAAATTTAATAGTTCTTGCAAAATAATAAGTCTTAATTAATAAGAGTTAACTAATGTCGTAAAAAAGTTATGTGTATGCTATAAGCTGTATGTGACACACGGGTTTAATGTTCAGAAAGCATGTCAGGCGCCTAATTCGATTTGTTTACCGATATAAGTCATGTTTCCATCTGTCTGTGTTATTTATAGAGTGTCTTCGAGTCGATCGAGTGGTATATGGCGTCTACCTCACTCTGTTGGGAAGAGAAACATCCTGTTATCAACTATAACTTTATGTAAAACGGAATGCAACAAACGTAGAGAACGTTTCATGAACTCATTATTTATTGTACAAAAGCGCATACTTTCGATTTAAATTAGTGTTACTGTTGGTATTAAAGTAGAAACTAAAGACTTTTCGAAACATTAACAAACCTTAACTTTAAAAACTGCGATAAAACTAAATATTATTCGCTGAACAACCCAACCGTATGTCACGAAAAACAATAATTAAACGAAATAAATCGGTGGTTGCTTTTTTTAAACAATCTCATAAAAATGGGTAATTTTGAGAGTTATTCGAACAATGTGTTGAGAAGCAGGCAAAGGTGTCAATGTGGTACTTGTTGAGTGATTACGACATAATTCAATTTGATTGTAAAAGTATACCGGATGTCTCGGGAGCCAAGGTTTCGAGTAAGGCCATTGAAAGTATGATAAAGGATCTTAATAATGCAGTTTTCACGCTCAAAGGTAAAACAGGAGTACCCGACGAGAAGGTCAACCAAGACCTGTACCTACTTAAATCTGTTCAAAAAAGTTTCCACAGAATATCTACAGAAAATAGCGTCAATAATTGCTTTGATATTCAAGAAAAAAAAAGGAGAAACAATGGAAAAGTGTAAAGGTGCTGGTAGATATATCGTACCTACTTTAAAGTTTCTGTGCAATTTACTAAATTCCAAAGAAAACGAACTCACTTATTTCAAAGGCTACGTTCTCGTCATCATAGGCCAAGTCCGTAAATTATCGATGTCTAAAATTACAACTAAATTAGGTAATTTTCGTATACAGTTTTAGCAATCTTTAACAATTATAGTAGACTCCATTCTCCAAATGCTTTTAAAGGTTTCATAGTTAGTACAAAGCTTTAATTATAACTTTGCGCAGATACGAAGCAAAAAGGTGTATTCAAGGATCATAGCTTGCGCTGTTCTGTGGCATCCCTTGGAAAAACGACGTGATAAAAAACAGTGTCAAGTCTAGACAAAAACGAATAAGCTCAAACCGACCCGAAGACAATGTAGGATCAGATTTGAGACGAAAAAGGGAGAATCAAAAAATAATATAAAAATCCCCTTAAGGTAGAATGATACCGGGGTTGCGGTTTGTTCGAAAGAATACCGCGGCCTCGGAACATAAAGGACGAAAGAAGGAACTGGGTAAAAACAGTAAAAGTCTGACATTCATTTTCATGATTGTTTGTTCTGTGTCTGGGTGTGATTTATCTATAATATGTATGTATTTATAAATTATATAAGTATGTATATCAGTTGTCTGGTTACCATAACACAAGCTCTGCTTAGCTTGGGATCAGATAGCCGTGTGTGAGTTGTCCCAAGATATTTATTAATTTATTTATTTCTCCCCGCTCCGCCCAGAGGGAAGTTATTTGATGATGTCCCATCCGCAAAAAAAAAAAGTTAGACTGGTATAAAATGCCCGAAGCATTAAATCCATCTTTGAACAATTTTTACTTGTGCATAAAAGTTTAATAAACAAATAAAAGTAAAAACACAAACTTATTGAATATCAAAAACTATGTTGTTATCATTAAATTAAAGCTGGAGCTACACAACATGACCAAAAACAGACATCAAGGCAGGTAATTCATCCAGGATTTGACCATGGCAAGAGTGACTTAACCTCGCAGATTGATCTACACGGTAGCTAAGCAGGATTCCTTCCATTGTCATTCACGTCAATTCTAAATCAATCTTATTAATAATATAAATCTTTGTCAGTTTAATATTACTCCGTGTCTGAACATAAATCTACTTAGAAATGTGCAGTATACAGTTGCTTAGTGTGTTTTCGTTCAAATCATAGTTACTGACACTATTCGTAGCATTAAACAGATAAGCCGTTTTAAGAATTCCGTAACCTACACATGGTAATAACTAAACCGCTATAATTACTTCACGTGTGACTGAATGTCTGTCTGCTGTCCAGCCCTTGCTTGAGCCAGCCCGCGATGCTGAGCCTCTCGGTTTAAACCAGCCCCTAATCAATGATACTGATACGATCCAGCCTGTCCGTTTGCTGTCCACTAACGACGCCCTAAGCTGAGACTAGTACCCTTAGCGTGTAGGTGCTTACTTCATACGTATATGTTTGCCGCTGGCTGGAGGTCTATGTAAGGTACCCACAAATCAACCTCATAGGATGATCTGCAAGATGCAAAAAATGCGGCCGTTTGTATGTCACGGAGCTATTTTCTGGGAGACTATTTAGCGCTATATTTAAGTGAAGTAACATGGAAATAATCAGACCACCGAATATCTATAGAATAACCGAGTGATGAAAAAGACAATACATATACGTGTGGGGTGTTTGTCTGTCTTAAGTGGCCTTGATATACTTAATCAAATATTTCACAAGCAGGCAAAGTCGCAAATAAAGGCTAGTTTTGCGTTAAGATCAGATCAGCCGTCGTTCAATAAAATATATTATATTGAATATAATCGTTTGGATCCAATCGTCATTGTTACATCTGCTTTTACGGCTCGTCACGACTGCATTAACAGATACTATTTAAATTTATAGCTCACTGAATTATTTATTTCCAACCTTGGATTTGTAACTGAAAGGATCATAGAGTAGCTAAGTTGTATTAATTTTGATTACAGTATTGACAGACTATGAATAGCATTGATTGCTCCAATGATTTGGCTAGACGATGATGATTGACTAGAGACAGTCACTGAATCGTAATCGGTGATCATTAATTCAGATTAAAGTGAGTAAGGTATCACTCCATGTGAAATACTGTAACTGCAACTGGTTGGACTAGACCTAGGTTGGAGTGGCCAACTTGAATAGACCCAAGATCTACTTTTTACGCACAAAACGCTGTCCTATATACTAATGACACACTTCTTAATATTTTAAATGTAATATTCTAGTTCAGTACCTACCATAATGTTGTATTTTTATTAAAAATCACTCAATATGATAGATTACGTTGCGCATCTGTTGGACTTTTTTTTGCCTTTCCGCGATCGTCTAGACTATCAGCCGCAATCGACCGGTCGATCGCAATCGACCGGTTGGCCATCCCTGGACTAGACACTAATCCACACATAGATAGAAAAAAGTTTGCAGAAGAGGTTTGCTATTAATTCACCGTATTATTGGCGTCGCGCAAAAAAAGGTTTTAATTAAGAAGAGAAAGCTCGCGCACGTCACCATCATCCTCCTGTCCTTTTGCCGAAATATATAAAATCGGCGGTGGGTATCTTCTTTCCATACTTCTATTAGTTATCACCTCATCAGATACTTCCTCTCTTGCCATATCATCCTCCACACAGTGAGTTGGCACACAATTAACGATATTCAGAACCGGGTTTAAAAGGTATAAATAAAGAAACAGCTAGCAAAACTTTAAAGATTTTAGTGTTAAATTAATATTAAATGTTACCAATATGTAATCTAAGTATTTTATTTAGCTACTTAATCATTGTTGTCAATCCTACTATAATATTATAAATGCGAATGTTTGTGAGGATGTATGGATGCATGGATGTTAGTTACTCTTTTTTTTTTGGGGTGGGAAATCATCGCAAAACTAATTTCTCCCGCTCTGGGCGGAACGGGGGGGAGTGTCAGACTTGTACTGACTAAAACCCACCCATGTTCCTTCTATTGCCCTTTACGTTCCGGGGCCACGGGGTTGCGGGTTGTTCGAAAGAGATATCTTTCGAACAACCCGCAACCCCGGCAGGTGGAGGCCCTGGCAGGCCCCTCTGCTTTGCTGACATCTCTTTGAGGCGCGCGTGAAACACTAACGCGCCGTCGAATGTTTGTTACTCTTTCACGTCAAAACGGCTTAACAGATCTTGATGAAATTTGGAGGTAGACTATAGTCTCACAACAACACATAGGATATGTCTGGAATAACACGTAGGATATTTTTTTTCGATATCACGCGGGCGGAGCCTCGGGCGCCAGCTAGTATACCATATTAATTAAACATTCCAAAGTCCCCTACGTTTCTATTCATTCCGTTTTACGGTACATTAAAAATCAATGGCACAAGTTTCTTTCATTTCCTACCAATATCGTGGCCATGTAACTATTTCTCTAGACAGGCTGCTGACATATTGAAAGTCATTAGCTAATATTCCTGGCTTACCTGAGGCGTTGAAAAACAGACAATGAGTAAAGACACTTTTGACCTTTCAGAAAGCTTAGAGCAAATTGATTGTATTGTTTGCTAAATTATTTGGTCAGTCGACAGGTCCGTGGATGGGTGACCACCTATTACATAGCGAGTTTGCTCCGTGCCTCATATGTCTCGGCTGGTATTTGTAGGTCTTTGACAGTCGTTACTGGTAGTAGCCCGAAAATCTGACATATATTCTTACCTAGTACTAAGTGAGTTGTGGAGGTCAGATAATCGATCCATTCATCCAATCGGTCCATTTAACATATAAAATAAATGTAACCGACCCCAATATAGTTTGGAAAAGGCTAGGCAGATAAGTTAAATTGCTGTGGTTGCCCTAATTGTACACACGACGGCAGGTCAACCAATTCCAAACTATTATAACCTGATCTCTCTACTACGGATCGCATACCGTAGCAGAGAGATCAGGTTAAAATTGTTTTGTATAGGTTGATGTGCGGTCGTGTGTACATAGTAATTAGTTTTGAGCCAAGAATGGACTGGAATGGAATGGATGCCACGAGAGCAACTTAAATAGGTTATGGACAATCAGGGAGATTTTTATTTTAAAAGCCTTCATTTGCGTCGAACATCACCAAAATATCCAACAAAAAGATGATTATTGGCTGTATAGTTCAAAGAAACGTCCAGTCACTGCTATACCAACACAATAGATCAAAGAAGACAACTATTGCCTCAAGAAGACCACGGCAAAGGCACAGGTCAAAAGAACAATGCCACCAACGAGCGCCCAAAGCAACTCTCGACAGATAAACCTTATTTATTACATAATAAATCATATAAGGTCTGTAGTTATGCAAAACAATTTGCGAACTAATGAGGTAATATGTCAGTGTAATAGCTAATCTACGTTCCAAGTGTGGGTTTTAGCAAATTGCTAGACCATATAGTTGATGGTCAACATGAACATTTTTCTTGTACCCTTTCTTATGTTGTAAGGAATGCGGGTATGGGCCAGTTGTCTTAAATGTCGACACACCTTGGTTGCGTGGATATTCTTTATAAAAGAGCTTCGGGAAATGATACAAAAGCTTGTCTTGAGAACATAATTGACGGCTCTGTAATTGTGGTAGCAAATGGATTGTAGCTGCAAAGTCTACTTGTAACTGTCTAAATGAATATTGAAATTAAGTGTAGAATAGATTACTGATTTCTAATACGCCCATTCGTAATTTACTAGGATTCTAGATTTTTTTATCTAAGAAGTTTTATCCATCAAAGTGACAGAGTTTTAAGTCTCGATAAAGGGAATCATCGACACAACGTAGACGAAGAAGCTGAGAAGAATAAATCAGAAGAATATAGAGTGTAGGGAGCGTCACAAGAAAAACTTTATACAAGTCGCACCTTTAGAAATTGCCAAAAAATTTAAGAAAATGGCTTCTGTACGTAGTTCGACTTATAAACATAGATTATATCAATTTATTACACAAAAAAACAGACTGTTTTAAGAATAGAACGAACGTTGATATGTTTACTCGACGATATATTAAGGTATACATATCCAGTTTAACGAAACCTTGTTTTGTATAGATGCGTACAATGAGAGCTTTTACATGTCTAATTTTTGGCTTTTAAGTGTCATCTTAGGCCGAAGCGGCATTTCGGTGTGGATTAAGCCTTTTTTTGCTTTTGGTTGGTTCATTATACTGTTAATACTTTAAAAGATAGAGGCAAATAAGAATGCAGTTTAACTCATCTGACCCCACTAAACAAATAAATTAATCAACTTTACAACACTCCCAAATAAATCAATCACCCGAGCCTAATAAAGCACGCATCATCAGAACCAACGCAATATTTATGTCACAAGTCAACGGACAATATTAGCCAATCAGCTTTCACTAGATGAGCACAGGCGTTCAATTAACTGCGATTTGACGTTTTTGACGTAACACGTGTAGTTGACGTGACGTGACGTTTGACGCACATTCATCAAAAGTAGCTTTTTTTTGAGGTGGGAAATCATCAAATAACTTCCCCCGCTCTGGGCGGAGCGGGGGGAGTGTCAGACTTGTACTGACTAAAACCCACCCATGTACCTTCTATTGCCCTTTACGTTCCGGAGCCGCGGTATCTCTTTCGAACAACCCGCAACCCCGGCAGGATCAAAAGTAGCTTGACGTGCATTTATGATACGAAAAGCATGTGTATGACAAAAACGAAGGTGACGATGCGTATTGGCGAAAATTTGGCGGCTTTTGGCGTAGTACAATCTAATTAGACGTAGCCTCTTCATTCATCAGCCAAAACCACAAGTTTATTATTTTAGTCCGAAGTTGTGAAATATGTGTCTTTGAAATGACTAAATTCACATCGTTTCCTTGTTAGCATCAGATAATTGAACAATGCAATTTAAATAAACTCTTATTAATTCCATAAACAAAAAATCACTTTAAAAAACCGCAAAACTAATTGGAAAAGCGAATGGTACGTTGGATTCTGTAATTACCAAGAGCACGCCCTAAGCTTGTGTCGTCGTCACATTCGAGAATGCGATAACTAATTAAATAATTGCGAAAATGTCCAAGACCAAACGCCGCGCCGTGTCAAGATCACTAGTAAATAATATGGCGTAACCATAGTATGTTTACTTTGATACCGCGTTAGGAATTCCATTTGCCATGGTTATTCTGTTATACGGTCATCATAGGTGTCCCTAGAGGTACACCCACATTTAACAAGTTATATTCAAGTCCCATGTCGAGCTTATCCCATCTTATATCCAACTTTGCCTGGCCCGGGAATAGAATCCAAGATACCATTCTAAGCAGCGCCTGCGACAATTTAGACTAAGCAGTAAGGAGTTCCATTTGCCAGAATTATTCTAAAGTCAAGTTTAAAGCAATTTATTAATAAATGGATACTTGTGAGTATTGACATGCATTGACTGCGTGTTGTTTTTCATTGTGTTGGTACTACTTGGTACTTTTAAATTTTAGGGTAAATATATTGCTTGCTTTTTTTTGGGGTGGGAAATCATCAAATAACTCCCCCCGCTCTGGGCGGAGTGGGGAGGAGTGTCAGACTTTTACTGACTAAAACCCACCCATGTTCCTTCTATTGCCTTTACGTTCTGGGGCCGCGGTATCTCTTTCGAACAACCCGCAACCCCGGCAGAATATCTTGCTTGCTTGCTTGATGATATATTTCAAGCTGCATCTAAAGTTGCTACTGTTTAATTTAGCAGAGCGTTTTATCCGATGACTTATAAATGACTACCGACCTGTTGCCTAACTACAAATATGCCAAAACTATTAAAATTATGAACAAGGAGTCAGTGTATTTATTCAACTTCACTTCACTTATTTACTTAGTGGCGTTTGTGGAAAGAGACACCACATATTTATTCAACAATTTAACACAATTTTGTGATTTTTTGGCCTGTTTATATTTACTCTATACTTTGATGCCACATTTAGGAAATAACGAGTTTCTGTGTGTTTATCTATGCTCGATTTAAGGCCAAGGATGCTTCAATTCAGATGCCAAGTTGTTTGTAAATATTCCATTTAAATTATAATTTTAATCTGTTACTTCACTTTCAAGAAGTATTTGAGAACAAATCGTTGTGTCGAATTGGGTGTTCCCGAGTTATGACGGTGATTAGTACTGTATCAAGTTTTTATTGAGGAAATTATATGTTGATTAGTAGCTGATGTTCCTAAATGGTCATCATCCTCTTGCTCTTTTCTAAGTTTATTTGCGGGCAACGATTCCTCTTCTTCCTTATGCTTAATACTTGTATATTATTTATTTGTAAAAAAAACAGTTGATGGTAGTTTTATATCTTATTAGATTATGCCCTCAAAAACAAGTTTTACAATTCCGTAAGCCGTCTTCTTTGATTTCAATAATCTTCTTTCCAATCTCTTTACAATAGAATATATACTTTTTTGTACACCAAAATGTTAACACGACTGTTTAACAATATTGCTACTTCTATCGTTACGATCGCGGTCTTATCGCTGATAGCGATATTAACAATATCATAATCATCTTTTCTTTAGTCTACTCCTTCACCCACCCACATCCTACTTAAAACTTTCCTTACAACAATGTTTACTATTATAATTACTGGTTACAAAGCCCGTAATTATGGTACCTACATATAAAATCCTCTATAATTAAAACTCATGCCACTTTCTCATGCGTATGATCATCGCTGGTACATGCAACGTAAACTATGTAGTTCTATGTAATAAACACTGTATTAGGAAGGAGCAAGATTTATTGCAGTTAAGCCCGGTTCCCGATGCCGGTCGATGTCCGCATGGTTCATCTCCCGATCACATTAGTTGAAAACTACATCGTCTGTGATTAGTCTAATCTTGCACGTCTCCACATCACTCCGTTCGGTTCCATTTTTGAAACCAGGTCTTAAGGTAAATTTTGTGCCGCAACTAATTAATAAATTGATGTAAGTATTTAGCTCAGGAACTACATATTTATAAATTCTATGTTTGGCTAAGTTTATATGCACGAATATTTTGATAATATTTGGTCGTTGTGTTGATAGTAATTGTATTTTATTTTTTCAGCAAAACGTTCAAAATCATGCTTCTCATCCTGATTCAAACTCTTTTTGGCTAATATTTTGGTGGGTAGGTAGGCTATTTAATTTTTGCAAGTTACAAAGTCGTAAGATAGTTAGAAAATCTCAATCTTAGGATCCCGTGACTAGCGGTAATGCTAGTCACTGGCAGGATTTTTTTTTTTACTAGCTTTTGCAGACCAACTGACAAATAGACAGAGTTACTGTCGCGTTTATAACAATGTATGAATTAGTCCCATTGTAACAATTTGTATTACTTAACAAAATCCTGTACAGAAATAACTTAGAGAAAGCCTAGTCAGCCTAGGCTCTGGCCAAATTAAAAGCCAGCCCTTGGGTCACAAGAAGTGTCAACTAAACGTCTTGAAATATTATTAGATACTAGCTTCCGCCCGTGACTTCGTCCGCTTGGCATAGTTACTTTGGGCTAACGCCAACTTTAACCCGCGTGATGATCGAAAAAACTATCTTTCTCCCCCTTTTTCTTTTTTTAGCCCATGTCCGTCTCCAGGGTCCAAACTATCTCTGTACCAAAATTCATCAAAATCGGTTTGGCCATTTAGGCGTGAAGACTTTTTTCTCACTTTCGCTTTTTTAAATATTAATAAGGACTAACGACATAACCTCTTTGCAAAATCTGATGTCTATATTACGCTAGAGCAAAAGAATTCAATCAATACATCATGGCATAACGCCAAACCACCAGGCTATAAGTGTTACCTAGACTACGGAAGTAGGAGTACTGTGTAGTTACATCACCCACATACCGAGCTTTACGGCTATAAGACGAATAACTACCTCGAGAAAACTGTCTGAGAGCTGAGGATGCCGACTTAAACGGTGTTATGTATATAATAATATAAGTTACTAGCTTTTGCCCGCGGCTTCGCGTTAAATTCGGGTAACACAGTTCCCCTTTCCTGATTTGCAGGTACTACCTGCTACCTGTTTTGCCCTTGCGCCTTATTGATTGTAATAGCAAAGCCAAGTTTTCCCTTTTCTTCCCTCTTTCGCCCTCATTTCCCACTTTAAAAAAAATAGCCTATGTCCTCCAGTGTCCCAACTATCTCTGTACCAAAATTCATCAAAATTGGTTTAGCCGTTAAGGCGTGAAGACGTAACAAACATACAAAATCACTTTCGCTTTTATAATATTAATAAAAGTATGGATGCAGTATAACAAGATGAATGTACTTTGGCGATGATTCTATTATGCAGGATAATTTTATGAGTAACTAGCTGTGCCCGGCGGTTTTACCCGTTGCTCAGCTCCTTAGTGTTGTAGTGTGAATTAACTTGACATAACGTTACAAGTCAATCCGGCTAAGGAATCGCATTCTCCCATACAAAATTACAAACTTTGCCACCCTGTTTCACACCATTTTGAAAATTATCATATAACTTCCCCCGCTCTGGGTGGGGCGGGGGGGGGGGTAGTGACAGATTTGTACTAACTAAAACCAACCCATATTCCTTCTATTGTCCTTCATGTTCCGAAACCGCGGTATCTCTTTCGAACGACCCGCAACCCCGGTGTTTCACCAACTTAAAAAAACCGGCCAAGAGCGTGTCGGGCCACGCTCAGTGTAGGGTTCCGTAGTTTATTTTTTTGTTTGAAAAAAGATACGTTCAGGATAATAAAATATGTAAACGAAGTTAAAAAAAATGCTTGCTACGATTATACTACAAAAATTATTTTGTACAACTTTTTGTCTTTTTTGTACAAAACTGTTGTCTCAATCAAGTTCAAAATGATTTTCATAGAAAGTCCTTATAAAGTTCTACTTTTCAGATTTTTTTCATATTTTCTAAACTTGTGGTTCAAAAGTTAGAGGGGGGGGGACACATTGTTTTTTACTTTTGGAGCGATTATTTCCGAAATTATTGACATTATCAAAAAATGATTTTAGTAAACCACTATTCATTTTTAAATACCTTTCCAACAATATATCACACGTTAGGGTTGAAATTAAAAAAAAAATCACTTCCCACTTTACATATAGGGTGGCTACCCACCCTAATAAAACACTTTTTTCCAATTTTTAGGGTTTTATTTTACCACTTTGTCGGCGTGATTGATATACATATTGGTACCAAATTTCAGCTTTCTAGTGCTAACGGTCACAGAGATTAAGCGAGGACGGACGGACGGACGGACAGACAGACATGGCGAAACTATAAGGGTTCCTAGTTGACTACGGAACCCTAAAAAGGTCCGAATTTTACAAAATCCCGTTTTTTTTTCCGGGTGGGAAATCATCTAATGACTTCCCCCGCTCTGGGCGGAGCGGGGGGGCATGTCAGACTTGTACTGACTAAAACCCACCCATGTTCCTTCTGTTGCCCTTTACGTTCCGGGGCCACGGTATCTCTTTCCAACAACCCGCAACCCCGGCAGGTCCAGTTTGTTGGTCAGGTTGTCTTTCGACATAGGCCTCCCCTAGCATCTTTCCTGTTATGAGCTAATTTTCTAAGATTTTACCGACCGCTGGATTTTCATCTTACGCGGATATTGAATCTTTTTGTTCACAAAATCCCGTCTTAGTGAGCACTTACGTTCTAAAGGATCCTAAATCCAGAATTTGAAAATCCTAACACTTGAAGTTCCGAGATTTCGTGATGAATGAGTCAGTGATTTTCTCTTTAATAAATACAGATATATGGATGCATCGTTGGTATAGTTTAGTCGCAAGCGCAGCGGCTACTGGGCAAGAGGTCTAAATGTTATTGGGTTTTTCTATTAGGAACTTCTCAGTAGCATCAACGGATTTTGGTTTTGTGCCTGGTAGACAAATAATGCTCAGCTCCCTTGACTTGAGGCTAGAACATAAGCCAAGTCAGCCATAAGTGATATATAGGTGGCCGTGAGTGAGCCGTTAATTTCAGCCATATTCTATTGTGTGTTCGTCTTTCATTGGTATGCTGATAATTTCGACAGCCTGTTACCAGACTTTGTAGCCCGTGTTCTCTTGAACTAAGATCATATGTTTGTCTAAACATATGTATATATATACATACATTGCGTCACGCCTGTGGATTACAGGCACAGCAAAGAATCAAGCAGGGTGTACCTAATAGTACCACCCACATTCCGCCAGTAATGTTAGGTCCCATGTTATATGGGCGAGCCTAATGCCATCAACTAGGTACATATCCAGCGCCGTGGCTTCTACTGGAAAATTCCTAATAGATAAACCCAACAACACTTTGCCTAGCCCGGGAATCGAACCCGGGACCTCATGTTCAGCATTCGCGACCACTAGACCAACGACACTGTTTACACATATTAAGAGGTATTTGTTATTCAGGCATAATCTGCATCAAAATGCTGTTGTGATGACCAGACTAGTTGACATATTGCCGTTTAGGAGCCCCTTCTGATATACATATAGTAATATCGCACTAATAATATTTCCTACTAATATTATAAATGCGAAAGTTTGTGAGTATGGATGTATGTTTGATCCTTTTTCACAAAAACAGTACTGAACGGATCTTGATGAAATTTGGCACAGAGGTAGATTATAGTCTGGAATAACACATAGGATACTTTTTTTTATCATCACGCGGGCGAAGCCGCGGGCGCTAAGCATAGTTTGACAGCATTAATAATGGTTTAGTTACTCAATTTAGAGAAAATCGTTATCTCACTATATTCAAATTGACGTTTTTCAGTAATATTATAAATGCGAATGTTTGTGATGATGTATGGTTGTTTGTTACTCTTTCACGTCGAAACGGCTGAACGGATCTTGATGAAATTTTAGTTTAGTTTATTTATAGTCTGCAATAACACATAAGATTATTTTTTCGGTAACTAGGCGCCAGCTAGTTCAATGCAAATTTAGAGTATTCAATTTAATTTGGACAGAACTATTTCGATTGAAATTCAATGAAGTACTTAAAACCAAGAGCGACTCAGACTCGCGCACCGAGATTCCGCACAATTTTGCGACATAAAAAGCCTTATCTTTTAACTGCGTAGACATAGAGAGTTGTTATTCACAGTACAAAAGGACTACAGAGTTGATTACATGGTTTTAATTTCAACTCGTTACCTCTACGGGTTCCCGAGATAAAGGGTCTTGACAGACAGACAACAAAGTAATCCAATAACGATTCCGTTTTTTCCTTTTGATGTACAGAAAAACTATGTATAAACCAAGATTAATCTTTTTATTTATTTTTAAAATGTATTTATTAGTTTATTTCATACTAGCTTTTGCCCGCGGCTTCGCTCGCGTTAAATTCGGTAGCGCCTTATTGATTTGTTATAGCAACGCTAAGTTTTCCCGTTTCGACCCTCTTTCTCCCTCATAACCCGCTCTTTTAAAAAAAAATAGCCTATGTCCGTCTCCTGGTTCCCAACTATCTCTGTGCCAAAATTCATCAAAATCGGTTCAGCCATTAAAGCGTGAAGAGGTAACAAACAAACTCACTTTCGCTTTTATAATATTAGTAAGGATGTATATGTGTATTAGTATCAGTAAGTACATGTATACGTTTTTGAAAACAAATACTTTTATAATTTTCTACCCTATCACAATGTTGTCGTTTTTAACCCAAAGGTTGACTGGTAGAGAATGCCTTATGGCATTAAGTCCGCCTATGTACCACTATTGTACATGAAGTTTAAATAAATAAATTAATTAATTTATGTAAAGTTTTGCGCTAATCATAGCTTCTAGAACCATTATTTTAGGATTTGATACAGAAATCAATTCCATCCATACATACGCAGTTATTTATGCAAGCAATCAACTTCACTGAATCAAACTCTTGGATAAACCTTATTACTGTACTAAAGTCATTAAAATATAAACTAAAACGTATACTAGTAGTTAAGTTAACGAGCAGATTGCAGTGTATATCATTATTATTGTATGCGTTCAAATGAAACATGATTATTACGAAAACAATTTATAAGACTGATCTAAGTCACGGATTGTAGTTATTGTTTTATGATGTTTAAGGGCTTAAGACACAACTATTGTTATGACTTTATTATAAGTATGTACTCATCACGATATACACAACGTATATATAGGTATTTCTTCTAAATAAACGGCTAATTGCGAGTCAAACTCGCGCACGTACTATTACCTTTTTTGCGGATGGGAATTCATCAAATAACTTCCCCCGCTCTGGGCGGAGCGGGGTGAGTGTCAGACTTGTACTGACTAAAACCCACCCATGTTCCTTCTATTGCCCTTTACGTTCCGGAGCCGCGGTATCTCTTGCAAACAACCCGGAATCCCGGCAGGCGGTGGCCCTGGCAGGCCCTTCCTTCGACACGGCCTGTCGCAATAGACGGACGGACGGTGAGCTACCCATTGCTCACCGTCCACAGGCCCGCATCTACGGTGGCCGGAAGTCGTCTCGCGGCGCCCGATGCCTGCGGCGTCTCCCGCGGCGCTGGGTTGGTTTGAGGTTCCCTATAGGAGCCCCCTAAATGTTTATTTTATTCTTTTTTTTTTGGTATTTGTTGTTATAACGGCAACAGAAATAGGTTATGAGATAGATATAGAGCCTGGTGACAGACGGGAAGACGGACGCACAGCGAAGTCTAAGCAATAGGGTCCCGTTTTACCCTTTAGGTACGGAATCCTAAAAAGAGACTTGACGAGAGAAGTGGATATTTTAACCAAAGATTGAAATCAGATTTCTAACACAACTGATAAGAGAGCATTGGTAACAAAGAAAGTTCCAGAAATTCAGTACATGTTATCTACTGAGCTGTAGGCTGCTTGCGTGCTTTGGGTAGTGAGTATTCATACGTTAAAAAATAGAAGATGAAGGCTTTAAACGTGCTACAGATGTTCTTTCTAAAACAAAAAAGCTTTCCAATACTATGTTCTTTTATCATGACAAAGGTTATACACAAACACTGCACATTTCATCATGAAAATATTAGTATATCTAAGTTCCAACTGTTGTGAAGAATTCTTCAACTACCTATGTGGATGATACGAAGCGAAAATATATCGATATCAATCTGCGATACAATAAATCGTGTTCTAAACGCAACAACAGTCAAATCCTGTGTTTAATAGTCCAAACAGAACAATATTTTTGAAGTAAAGTCTACGAAAAGACGTAGAGGTACCAAAGGCAGCACAGACCTGATCGAGTCGACCGCAGTACTGAGACCACAAGGCCCATCTCACGTTGCTACACCACGTTATTGCATGGCACAGACGATATAATGCATTAACAATGAACAAACAAATATTGCAACACAGAAGTACATATTTTCCTATTGTGTGTGCATCTTGGACTTCTATGTAGGGCTGTCGACGGGGCTTAGTCGTTCGAAAACGGCGAAATCAAAATTAAATATGTACTTGAATGTTTTAGAAACAAATATGTCTTTAGAATTACGCCAATCTTTCTGTATAATTCGCATTGGAATTTCTTGCCGGTTTTTCTCCATAGGAAACGATCAACTTGAACCGTGCACCTTTTCTCGACGTTTGATAAATGCCCATGCAGGCCTGCGTGGAATAAAATATTTTTGGTATTAAGCAATAATGTGAGTTGAAAAATAATATTTAGAAACCGTCTCTACAGGTTTTTCCCCAATATCCAAATAATATTTCGGCGTTTGCTGATAAATGATGTTTATTTTGCAAGTAGGTTTTTACAAACACTTTTACACGTCTTAGTTTTCATGAGCCAGTATCATTACTTGAAGCGGAGGCAGACTAAGAGATAAGCTAATTTAGTTTAGCTCACATAGCTCACTCAGTTTGTCATACTTGTGTACTGACTGCAAACTTTGTAAACAAGTATGAAAACCTGCGTCGGTTATACGAGCTAAGCTAAACTAAATTACGTCGGCTCTTGGTCTGCATAACTGCAAAGAAACTTAGGCAACCCTGCAGTACACCGATCACCCGCTCCGCGCTTAGCCTTCATTCATTTTGTCACATCCATCCGTTCTCCAGACCTCGATTGTCTAGTAATTTGCTTCGAAGCGTACAAAGATGTTTTGAAATCTAATAACTTAGGGACATTAAATCTTAGGTAATGATGACCACAAATACGTTTAATGGCTACCGATTTTGTTGCAGGTTTAAATTCGATATTAATTTTGGTCGTAAATTGTACGTTAAATGTTTATTATTATTGGAATGTAATTAACGTGGCTTGGTACTGTTATTTTATGTGAGACTAGTTGTTGCCTGTGACCTGCGTTTCCATGAAATTATTACAAAAATGTTACTTCGCTACTTAAATACCGTAAACCCTTTTTCTAAAATAAAAGTTGCAAGTTACTCCGTATAATAACAGCTATCTACCTGTCGTCATAATTAGACCAGACGTTTCGGAGATTACCCGAAATAAACTGACAGACAGACATATTATGCAAAACAGCTTTTTACTAATGCATTTAATAAAAAAAACTGATAAATGATAAATGATAAATGATGTTTATTTTGCAAGTAGGTTTTCACAAACACTTTTACACGTCATTTTTTTTTAAAACTAGATGAGGCCGGTGTTTCGTACCTGACTACTCTGAGAAGAAACAGCCGAAACAAACTCAGAGGTCATAGTCTCTTTTAAGGTCCAGACAAAATAATCTTGGTCAACTTACATGAGGACTATGCAGATAGTGTCTGAAATGGTCTTTTTAAGAAAGCACCACACAGATTGAGTGGACCTGTCCAGTCAGTGCAAGCATTTGTCAGTTATCGTGTAGCTCAACTCATAACCCAAGGAGCTCAACGACACGACGAACAATACCAAAAAAAGGACATTTGTGTAGGTCGCTTAAAGTACTCAAACTGCCAGACTATCGTCAAAAAACAAAGTAAATAAAAGAAATGATCCACATGGTCTTCACATTCACAATAAACAAATAAAAATATACAAAATTAAATTAATGAGATCATAATGAAATCATAAATGTCATGAATTAAAATAATAAAGAAAATAAAATGTCACAAATAATAATAATAAAAAGAAATGTAAAAATAAAAATAAACAAAGTAATGTCAAATTGTATAAAATAAAAATAAAGGAATAAACAATAAATAAGTGAAACAAAGGAAAATTTTGACACTCACAGAGCAAATTAAATTGGAGCAGCTTAATCCCAAGCCTTTTTATCTTCAAGGTAATGATTCATATTATAGTAAGCTTTCAAACATAGCTTACGTTTTATAAAAGATTTAAATTTATTGAGGCTTAGTGTTTGAATATCGCTTGGTAGTTTATTATAAAAACGTATACATTGGCATGTGAACGTACCCCCTATTTTTTTGAGCCTCGTTGCAGGAACAACAAATTTGTGTTTGTTCCTTGTATTTATGTCGTGGATATCACTGTATTTTTTAAACAATTTTATATTTTTATGCG
This sequence comes from Ochropleura plecta, assembly GCA_905475445.1. Taxonomy (NCBI): domain Eukaryota; kingdom Metazoa; phylum Arthropoda; class Insecta; order Lepidoptera; family Noctuidae; genus Ochropleura; species Ochropleura plecta. The sequence continues at coordinate 4,729,998 of FR997740.1, read as the reverse complement.
CGTACAAAAGGTTTTCGTAAATAAACTGAGAGGGCACAGTTAGTATGTTAATCTCTTTAAATTTTTCTCTGAGGGAGTGTCTAGGACTTAATTTATACATTGAACGAATTGCCCTCTTTTGCAAAATAAAAATTGTCTGAATATCGGCGGCATGGCCCCACAAGAGAATACCATACGACATCACACTGTGGAAATAACTAAAATAAACTAAACGGGCTGTCTCTAAATCAGTCAAATCACAAGCAGACACTGTGTCTGTTATTTTGATATTACAAGCAGACACTTTAGTTTTATTTATTTGTATAGATTTCATGGTCCAAATACAATATCTACACTTAGAGTGCGCAACTTTTAATACTTCAAGGGATCGTAATATTTTTACCATCGTTACCATCCTTTACCATATTTTTTTGAACATGCGTATTTGAATTTATTATTCAAGTAATATCATGTATCATGTAGTGGCTTACCACAAGCAGACGTTTCATTACAACATCATCTCAAATCACAATTATTTTCTTGTAAGTAGGTAAGCTTTCAAACGAGAATTTGTTTTCTATAAAAACATTTAGAAATTCGGAAATGTTTCTTAATAATTCGTCTTAGGAAATGAATGTTTGAGAATGTTTTTTGGCAATAAAAAATGAGGACAACAAGCAACTGATTCATTAAGGTGATACATAGTATTATTAAATCCCCATGGCACATTAGAGCCTCGAACATATGCTGAACATATACTGTCTGAACGTGGTTCTCGCTAAGCATTTGGATCAAATACCTAAGGCTGAAGGCGTACTCCTTTATACAGCCTGCATTGTGAAGAGGTTCCTGTCACTGGAGCCCTAAGCGCCGGTAGCTGGACCCTGCTCCGGACACCGGCGAACCACTATCTTTTACAATAGAATTTTATGTAAAATTTACATAAAATTCTTACAGTCACAGTCTTGTCACAGTTTTAGTTGCCATTGTCCTCCGAAACAGCTTGACCGCTTTTTATGAAATTTTGCATGTATATTTGGTAGTTTACTAAGTGATAAGGGTGGCCATCTCCAGAAATGGAACTGGGCAGCGGTTGAAACCGCTAGGCACAGCTAGTTTAAAATGTTTTTATTAATATTTTAAAGATTTTGTGTTAAAACACTGGAAGTCCATGTAAATTTCCTCGCGCTGTATACCTTAGCAATTTTAAATATGTTATGCATATTCGATTACAACTCCATAAGTTAATTAACTGTCTGCCGGTAATTACATAACTACGTATTTATGCAGGCAGTTATTTATGAAATTATTGATATGCATACTTACATGTGGAATTTATTATATTGCGACATTATAATCGAAATAGAAGAATTTTTTACCAAGTTAGTACCCAAGATTTAAAGTAAAATCCTTACTAATAATATAAAAGCGAAAGTGAGTTTGTTTGTTTGTTACCTCTTCATGCTTTAATGGCTGAACCGATTTTGATGAATTTTGGTACAGAGATATTTGGGAACCAGGAGACGCACATAGGCTATTTTTGTTTTTAAAAAGTGGGATGTGAGGGAGAAAGAGGGAAGAAAAGGGAAAACTAAGCGTTGCTATTACAAATCAATAAGGCGCAAGGGGAACTGTGTTACCCCCAATTTAACGCGAGCGAAGCCGCGGGAAAAAGCTAGTTTAATTATGTATGTGTTAATTCAAGACGGCACGGTTGGTGCTGTGCTGGGCGATCGACTGCTGCGCTGCTGGGTTCGATTCCCGCACGACACAAATGTTTGTGAACGCACCCACGATACAGGAGAAATTCCTATTTTTTTTTATTGTATTATATTTTTTATTTTAATATAAGTTCAATTAATGTAATATCACTGTGAAGCTCCTTATGTACGTGCTATTAAATACTAGAGACTCACTGTAATATTATATTATTCGTTTATAATATATTGCTGCGCCCTAACAGGGTCATGTACTCACTAGTTGTAAGCTAATTAATATAATATCACTGTGAAGTTCCTAATGTAGGTACTTGATATTAGATAGTAAAGACTCACTGCAATATTATTTTATAAGTTTTAAGATATTTCGCCGCGCCCTGAAAGGGTCACTAGTTTTATCTAAGCCTACCTTGTAACACAATTGATTTTAGTCAGTACAAGTCCAACACTCTCTTCCGATCCACGCCCCAAAGCGGAAAAAGTCATAAATGAGTCACGCTGTTTCCACATCATCTTACACGTAATCCATTTATATTCTAAACTTTCCTCACGAAATTTTCCTCATTCCTCCGCATCACATGCCATATCAACCAATTACCACATAATTTTTCAGGCACCGGCGCCATTTTCAGACTTACTAACTATTCCTTGCAACATACTTTACATACAACATCGTTTTCCTTGTACACCAATTCAACCTAGAGTACTATGAAAGAGCAAATACAACGTTACCCCGTGGCGATGCGCACGCGCAGTGCCGTGGTCGCTGTGAGCTGTCGCAAGCGCAACCGGCCTCGCCCGCGGCAAGGCAGCTTGCCGGTCAGTGATCATATGACTTTACTATACGCTGTGCAGATGGGTTTACTTATAAGTAGTATACTTGTATTCGGTGGGTATTTCAATAGAACATCTGCTATTTATTTTGTATGATGCTTTTTCGCTGATGAATATTACAGGAATATGCAAAAGATCATACAGATGACAGTGGTTTTTGGAAATCTACTACTCATAAGGAGAGCAAAATTAAGTGGATATTTTTTTTTCATACTTCCTCGATAACTGGCCCTTATTGCAATACGATAAAGTTCAACATGCAATGTATTTCACACGCGTGCTTTTTTCTCATTTATCGCAAAAGCCTCTAGTGAAAACCGTCGTTCGATTTACGTGAGCGTTTTTCAATGCTGTTCTAGGCTCTATAACACCCTCGTCTGGCGTCTTGGGCGTTAAATCCGCCTCGGTCGCAATGATAAAGTTTTCTCACTTGAACAGAAATGTACTATTTCAAAACAGTACCTAGTTTTATTTTTTTCAGATAGCTTTTGGTTTCCACTTGCAGATGACATTTTTATAAACTGGTAGTTAGAAATATATTTCAGCAACAAACCAGTCTGTGGCGTGAGGAGAGTAGGTACGAAAGTAACATAATTTTGCTATCGTAAGTAAAAGTGAAAGCCTAAACTTTAATAATAGGTTAAACATATCTGCCTAGCCTTTTCCCAACTATGTTGAGGTCGGCTTCCAGTCTAACCGGATGCAGTTGAATATCAGTATTTTACATGGAGCGACTGCCTATCTGACCTCCACAACCAGTTAATACTGGGTAATACGATACCCCTTGTTAAGACTGGTTGTCAAACTTTCGGAACACTGACTACCTGTAGGTAACGACTGTCAAAGATCTACAAATAACAGCCGGGACCAACGGCTTAACGTGCTTTCCGAGGAACGGAGGAAACTCGGTATGGTTCGGGTGACCACCCATCCACAGATTAGTCTGTGGATGGGTGGTCACCCGAACCATACCGAGCGAGCCGCGCTTTCCTAGGTTAGCCTAGGCAAGCGCGGCTTAACCTAAAGATTGATCCGAGCGACTGCTATTATTTAGCCACGAGCTAATAATAGGTTAAACAGGATGTAAACGGTTACATTATTCAATAAGTTGCCTCTGGATAGAAGAGGAGGTAGTAAAGGAAGTTCCGGAAGTAAAGTTATTTTCCACTTTTTATTCTTTTTTTGGAAGTCAGAAAAAAGCTTTTATTTCAGCATTTTTAGTTATGGTATAATGATATCACGTAATTTTTATTGAGTATTAATTTTCCATTGTTACTAAAAGATTAGCAAATCATCCATATAGACATAGAGAAAAAAATGTATGTAATAGACGATAACTGATAAACTACCAAGCAATATAAATAAAATTGTTATGGAACCACCTGGAAAGTTTACCCTTTCAAATAAAAAAAGAAATTTTGTAAATCGGTCCAGGCGTCTTTGGAAGTCGGCTAAAAAGCGCTATCTGCTTTAGCTCTTTTAAAGATAAGAGTTTCCTATTGAATAGGTGTCTTCATGTTAGTGAAGAGCTACAAAATAACTTTGATGTGGTTAAGTTTTATTCATGAATTGTTGTACTTAGTTTATAACGTGTTCTAAAACTGTACGCAAACATTTTTGCTGGGAGACGAGTTTTTTCTGAGGTTAAAAATAACAGTTTGACGACACGTTTGGCGCAGTGGCTCAGCGATCGACTGCTGCGCTGCGTGTCGTCGTTTCAATCCCCGCACGGAACAAATATTTGTGTGACCTACAGATGGTTGTTCCGGGACTGGCTGTTTGTGTATGTGAGTTTAAGTGTTTGTAAACGCACCCACGATACAGGTGAAAAAAAAACACTTTATGTTAGAACTCAAAATAATGTATCTATTACATTGAATATTGCGGAGGTTGGGGAGGTATTTAAAGTAAAGTTATTAAAGTACCAAAAAAAAAACTTGTAAAATAGTTAGAATTTGGACCCCCAATATCTCGCTACTTATGTATGTAAATGTTACGCCACAGACTACCTACAGTGCTGTTTCTCCTTCTTTAAATCCATCCAAAGGTTGAATTGGAAAGATCGCTTTTAGAGATAAGACCGCCCATTGTGTCACCCTATTTATACATAAGTTGTTCAATGTAATTTGTATGGGGCACATAATAAAGAATATTCTATCTATCTCCGTAGCTAGAAGGTTCTCAGGTACGGCCTTGAATAAAAAAAAACTCGGGTACTACTGCCCCGATTCCGAAAAATAATTCAGTTACAGCTACATTATATTTAAAACGTTACCGCGCGAACGAAGCCATGGGCAAAATCTAGCAAATAATAAAGAAAAAAGAAAAATAAACAGTACCCCAGTATCAGTTTCCTTTTCGAAAGAGATATCGCTATCCCGGAACATAAAGGGCAAAAGAAGGAACATGGGTGAGTTTTAGTCAATAAAAATCTAACACTCCCCCTCCCGCTCCGAGCCCAGAGTGGGTGAAGTTATTTGATGGTTTCCCATCCGCAAAAAAAAATACTAGTTTCCTTAATCTAAGACAATTATATTACATATCGGATCACTTACACAATAGTATTGGTAACGTTTATGTAACAATATGTAAGTCGTGTAATATCGTACAAGTACATACGTCACTCGTACATAACACATAACTACGGCTTATACAATAAATTGCTCAACGGTATATATACAGATTGATTGGCATTTTAGCTATGAATTTGCTCTAGGGTTATTTAGCAAGAGATGGCCTAATCTTAATTTTATAATAAGCACACCAGCAGCACTGTCACATTCAAATTAAATAAATAGATATGTATTTGTAGACATGTAGCGGTGGAAATATGTGAGCACCTGAGTCATATAATCAACCTAAGCATCAGCGCAGGGGTTTATCCAGAAGCCTTAAAAACATCAATTATAAAGCCTGTGTTTAAGAAACTTAATAGAGAATTGATGGAAAATTACCGGCCCATCGCACTTATTCCTGTTATAACAAAAATATTTGAAAAATATATTTATAGAGAATTGCATAAATTTATTGATAAAAATGATATTCTATGTGAAGAGCAGAAAGGATTTAGAATAGGTATGACAATTAATATGGCTATTTACGATTTCATTTACAATGTTATTAATAATGTCGATAAACGTAGACCCGTCTGTGGAATATTTTGTGACATGACACAGGCGTTTGATTATGTACATTTTCCTACTCTCTTAAAAAAACTTGATGCATACGGTATAAGAGGTAATGTTCTTAAGCTAATTGAATCATACCTGAATAATAGAAAACAAATAATTGAAATTACACAAATAAATACTGCCAACAAGAAACACGAAATATATCAGTCGTCAGAGCGAGAAGTTGTGTATGGAGTGCCACAAGGGAGCGTATTGGGACCCTTTATATTCATATTGTATGTTAATGATCTGCCTGAATGCATTGAACACCCTATAACATTGTTTGCAGATGACAGTACCATAACAATACCCTGTAAAAGCGCAGAAACATTTGCAACTGATGTAAATAAGTCTATAGCCGCAGTTATCGAATGGTTAGAACAAAATAATTTAAAGATAAACTTAAGTAAAACCAAAGTTATACACTTCTGTCAACGGGTCCCTAGTATAAGCCCTATTGTACAATATAATAATGATGTGGTTGAAGAAACACATAGCACAAAATTTTTGGGGCTTGAAATAGACCAAAAACTTAACTGGAAACCGCACATTGATGGTTTATGTAAAAGGATGAGTAAATCGGCATATGCTTTACATACACTATCACCAACAGTTTATCCAGACGCACTCCTTACTGCGTACTACGGTTTAGCAGAATCCCACCTACGATATGGGATTATGTTTTGGGGCAACTCGACCGAAAAAGTAGCGGCTTTTAAAGCGCAGAAACGTTGCGTACGGGCGATGTTTAAACTAAAAACAACAGATAGTTGCGTGCCTTTTTTCAAACGATATGGCTTATTAACATTGCCGTGCATATACATTCTGGAAGTAGCAGTATTTGTCAAGTCTAACCCGAATCGTTTTAAACGTATGGACGACGCATTTCCTCGTAATAGACGCGACAACACCTTGCTATGTATTCACCCCGCTAAAACAACACTAATGCACAAAAGTGTCTTTTGCATGGCCCCGTTATATATAACAAAGTACCTAAAAAATGGAAAGAACTGCCGTTAACAAAATTTAAAAAAACGCTTCGTAAATTTCTAGCCCTTAAAGCATATTACAGTGTTAATGATTTTTTAACTGAAAATGAATTTCAAGTTTAAGCCGATGTAGGTAGTTACCTCGTTTTTCAAAGGTGTTTTGTTGTGCACTTTATTTAATTATTTTTTTGTTTTCATATTTTAATTATTTTTTAGTTTTATATTTTAATTATTTTTTAGTTTGTCTAAAGTTTTTGCATGCCAACAGGTAAAATATGGCTGATCCTGTTTTTCCTTTACCACCATGTTATAGAATTATAATCATCAAAATCACCAATACAACCCTCCAAGTTCATAAAGGCGTAGGAACAAAAAAAAAACAGAAAAAGTCTTTCCTACAGCTTTATGAACTTAGAGCGTTGTATTGATGATTATAATTCTATAACTACATACGTCTTACAGCCGCGAATAATATTTTAATGAACATACAACCTAGCACTGGCCTGAAAATTGCAAAAAACGTAAGAAAATTTGAATTTCGCGGGTAGGTTGGAGCTTTCACCTTAAGACAAACTAGGAAAAAAACCGGGAAAGTGGGAGTCGTACTCGCACACCCAGGGTTCTGTACAAACTTGCAACATAAACGGCCATATCTTTTGAATGCGTTGACTTAGCGGGTTGATTTTCTCACAGCTCCAAGGAAGCGCAGGCTTAAGTATATGGTTTTGATTTTAATACCTCTTCGCGTTCCCAAGATAAAGGGTCTTGACAGACAGACAGACGGACAACTAAGTGGTCCTAAAAAGGTTAAGTTATTTTCCTTTTGAGATACGGATAACCAAAAACGATTACAGAACACAAAGTTGGTTTTTCAAGTCAATAGATATTAATCGCGATAACTCTCAATAATAATACAAATGTATTGCCAAATCAAAACATCAATCATGACTTTATCGATACTATAATGTCACGAAACATTACTGACATCTATTCGATTTTAATCGACAATCGTCAATCGTATGCCAATAACAATAAAGATTTTAATCGCGATCAATATGTCATTTGAATAGCTTAATGATTTAGTTTGTACTTTTTTGGGTGGGGTACGGAACTACAAAAGGAAAAAACAGAACCCTTATAGGATCACTTTGTTGTCTGTCTGTCACGACCATTTAACTCGAAAACGCCCGGAGGTATCGAGTTGAAATTAGTCAACGCAGTACACGGCGAGCAAGCTTGCTAGTTTTACCGAAAACAAGAACTAACTATGGCAAAAAAAATGCTAACTTTTGAAGGAGCACAGCTTTATAACAAATTACCGTCCTGTATAAGAAATGTACACTCTTTCAATGCATTCAAAACTCAACTTAGCCAGCACATAATTGCGGATCGATCACTTCTGGAGAAATGAAACTATTAAGGCGCAGATAAACGACTTTTAATGATTTTTTATTGAACAATACGTCTAAACTTGTAGTCTTATTTCTTTGAAAAAAATATATGTTATACTAGACAATTTTATTCATAATTTGATATGTGAAAATATATTTTAATAACATAGTGTAATTAATTTGTAAAGTATTGTCTAACGTGGACAAAAAAACGACAATCACGCAAAAACAATGGGGCGTATTTACATGAAACTTTAATCATATAAAAGACAATTTAATGACCCATATTTTAGTATACGGCTTTTATTTGTATTGTGTTTGATAAATCAAGGTGGGTTGTTTTTTCGAATAATCTTGGTGCGCGTTGAAGCGGGGCTCTGGCGGGCGACGGGCCGCAGTGTATGGCTGACTACTGTCACGGTTAATGTCGCCTTAAGTTGTAATACTGATGACGAACTTATTGTAATCTATATTTTTAGTATTGTTCTCAAGTAAGTGACTTATGTTTTTATTGAGAATAAAGTTTCTTTAAACCGAATTATATACTCAAGTCTGTGATCCCTTAGAGCTATGAAAATCAACCCTGTAAGTTTACGCAGTCAAAAGATATGGCGGTTTTTGTCGCGTTTGTACGGAACCCTAGGTGCCTGTTGGTCTAGTGGTTAGTGGCCCTGACTGCTGAGCCGGAGGTCGTGGGTTCGATTCCCACCCAGGACAAACTTTGTGTGATGAGCATGATTGTTTGTTCTGTGTCTGGGTGTGATTTATCTATGATATGTATGTATTTATAAATTATATAAGTATGTATATCAGTTGTCTGGTTACCATAACACAAGCTCTGCTTAGCTTGGGATCAGATAGCCGTGTGTGACTTGTCCTAAGATATTTATAAAAAAAGATATTTATTTATTTATATTTTGTTATAAGGTCATGAGAATAATTATTGTAGACCAATTGCTGGTATCCTTACTAACATTATAAAAGCGAAAGTGAGTTTGTATGTTTGTTTGTTACGTCTTCACGCCTAAATGGCTAAACCGATTTTGATGAATGTTGTTACAGAGATAGTTGGGACCCTGGAGACGGACATTGAATAATTAAAAAAAAATAAGTGAGAAAAGGGAGAGAAACAGGGAAGAAAAGGGGAGAGAAAGATAATTTTTTTTCGATCATCACGCGGGTTATAGTTAGCGTTAGCACGACAGAGATATGAGGGAGAAAGAGTGAAGAAAAGGGAATATTTACCTTTGCTATTACAATAAATAAGACGCAAGGCAAACACTACAGGTAGCACGTACCTGCAAATCAGGAAAGGGGAACTGTGTTACACCGAATTTAACGCGAGCGAAGCCGCGGGTAGAAGCCAGTCATTTATATATGGTAAACCTTCTTGCTGCAATAATTTTCATGTACCTTTAATAGTGTTGACCATTGTAGGTGATGATTAGAAATTTTCTATGAAAACCTTTTTTGTACTTCTTTGGGAGAAACTACTAAATGCTGTATGACGTACTAATGAATAAATGCCAACTTTACTCAGCTTTAGCTGTGACCAGGTATTTAAAAGTAATTCGGTCTGGCCAGGCATAGTCCAGTCATATATCTAGCCAAGCACGCGCAAGGAAATAGCTGCACAAGGTCACCGTTACCAAAATCGGTAAGGGGGACGACAATAATAAATGAAAAGGATAGGATATACGATGAAGATCCATCTATGAAACGTAATAAACCTGAACATTACATACAGTGGCGCCGATAGCTGAGATTCAAGAATGCCACACACAAAAACCAGAGTCGAGTTCCTAATAATCAGTTACCTTTTCAGATAGCAACCGATCATGCGCACACTATAACGTGTTGAAAAAATAAAATAAAAAACCAACGACTATTACCAACAGTGGCGAAAATAATCAATCACAATCAATTATGCACACTAATACCATATAATTAAGATTCAAGAAGCCAAAAAAAAAAAGATTTTGCGAATTGACACCACGACACGCGAGACGAAAGTTCGCGGTCATCTGAAAATGAATTTTAATTCTTTGAGATAAGGTTGAAATGGATGGTAGAACTTAGTTGGTCGTGTTATATGCAAAATACAAACCAGTGTTGCCACAGCGATCTTGAACTATATACGTTCACTCGCAAATGTAGTGGAAATAAAGTTGGTGGCGAGAATTGAGCAACTAGTAGCACTCACTGCGATCCTCTATCACTGTAAATGTTACCAATAGATATGCAAATAGCGAATGATGTTTCAATTATGCACTCATAGAAATAAATATAAAATATTAAAACTTGACCAAAAGGCGCCTTGTATTGTAACGATGATTTTAGCTAATAATTTTCCAATATAGATCAAGGAAGGGGGATTCGTCAAGTGTTTCAAAAGAACTAAATTTTAATAAACATGTTACATTTTAGTGAACAAGCCTTGTTTCGGGTGGGATTTCATCAAATAACTTCTTTCACTCGAAGCAAGGGAAAGTGTCGGACTTTTACTGACTGAAACTCATCCGTATTCCTTCTATTGCCCTTTATGTTCCAGGGCCGCGGTATCTCTTTCGAACGACCCGCAATCCCGGGAGGCTGAGTTGACAAGCATGCATTACCATTACCCAAGATTCTGAAATACTGTAGACGTGCAAATTAGAAAAATACATACATTATGTTGCGTAAACCACGTGGCTAAAAATTTTAAATGAAATCCATCAATGTCTTTTAAAGAAGATTTGTGGATTTGGGAAAGTTGCGATTAAAGACGTGGATGTGAATGAGAAGGTAATTAACGAACTAGAGGATGAAAAAAAGAATCAAATAAATGACACTATAATTACATAGAATGTAGAAACAAGAAATTACCTGATAGTTTATAAATGTCTGTCTTGTATTAGGAATGATAACAGATAGAGTAAGAAAAGAAAGAAATAAAAATTGGTTGTTTGTAAAGTAGGTTTACGATCGAGATGTTTACGTGATAACGTCTTATTGGTGATATAAGTTATCACCAGTAGTGACATCTAAAATGAAATTAAGTACTAATTTAAAGTTTTTTTTTCGAGCCAAGTAACAGATGGCGCTACCATCTTTATGAAATGTCGCTTGTGAGGTTTTGGTGTGACACAAGTTTCTGAACATGTCACCCGACTAAAACGATTTTAAAGACGTTATCACGTCAAAAACATTTAATAATCGCAAATTACGACGAGCACACAAAATAACAAAAAAATTAAAATGCAAAGCATCACAAACATTTACAAATACACATATGGGCCAAAATAAAAATAGCTTGCACGTCGTGATTGCAACAGGTAGGTCACCATTCAGCATGATGCTGTGCCATGGGAGCCCACAGCACAGCCACGCACAGATAGCTTGGTTGATCGATGGGACATGGGACAAGGAGCATGGTGATCTGCCGGTGCTGCGGGCGAAAGAGATTCCGGCCCCGAAACACAACAGGCAAAAGAAAGAACATGGATGGGTTTTCGTCTGTAAAAATCTGACACTTCCTCCCGCTCCGTCTAGAGCAGGGAAAGTTATTTGATCATTTCCGATTGCTGTGAAAAATAAAAAAGAGGATGAGGTCAAGATCAAGAAGTCAACGTTACCACGTTATAGACTAATTATTAAATTTCACACACAGAACGCTCTTATTGGTAAGCATAGCAACTCAGCCATTTAGACTAAGCTCTATAAGGACCATTTTTCCCTAAACAGTAATTGAGCAATTTCACTAAGAAAACTTGCGAAGTATTTTGGACGCAGCCTATTCCGAAAGATATGTTGCAAGTTACATGTGAAACCAGTTTGAATGCCACAGTTCGTGATAGTGATCTCGCTGGTGATAATCGGTCATCGATTCCTCGGACCGAATACTTCGTAACTCGATAATAAATGGCGCTAAAATATTTGAACATTCTCCAATTGAAATTAATAGATATTGATTTATTGTGGTCATATTTTTAACTGGTCTTAACCATGAATTAACTGTAAATGTTACTGATACTCATCAGTTAAAGAGATAACATCTTGATGGTTATTTAAGATAATTAGATGTGAGTTTGGTTTATGTTCATTGCCTGGTGTAAATGTTCGCTGTATAGTTTCCGTCGCTAAGAATGATCGAAGAAATTTTATAGACATCGGCTGCATCGTAGGCGACATAACTTAAGGTGAAGAAGAATTCTGTTGATAGATTATTGTGTTATAACTAGTCTTCCACTGTAAGATTGCCATGATTTAGATTTTTAGAAGAAAGTCGTACAGTACTCAAATGCCATGTAAAAGGAAAGAGACAGCCAAAACAAAACTCAGTCCAAGAAGAGAAAACGCCGTATGCCACTTAATAAATAATCAGCGGATCTAGTGATGTCAGTGTCAGTGGTGAAAAAAACCTGCCCTAAACGACAATCAACAGACGAAACGTTAACACACACAATCAGACTTGAAACAAACCCAATATTATTCAAAAATACTGACGTCCATTTAGCACTTAATCTTTTTTTCGTAAATTATTATAATGGACATGACTTAAGATTAAGATCGACCAAGTAATACTTACATTAGTATTCAAGATGTTACAAGCGTTTACAAATATGCCAGTAAAATATCAAGGCTGTAAACGCTAAAATTATCTAATCTAATAAATATGAATAAACATAAATTATTTCCTAACTATGCAACTGTTGAAAATGACGGTGAAGACTAAGATAAAATTCAAGCATAAATATCAAATGTGACAAATGATATGATAAAATTATAATAACACTAATGGGCAACTGAGCCATAAGTAGACCCTAAGTAGATAAATGATGAAGATTATGGAAACGTGAACAATTACAAATGTGGTAATAGTAGGTCTTTATAGAGATTTGAGGATGAGATGGGCTTCTTTTTAATGAATCAGCCGAAAGCTGCAGAAAACCAGGATGAGTGCAAAGATGGAGGCACTCACTCCATTCACTCATCAAAATCGGGCTCGAGACTACTTTGTGCATTTGTCGCTATCCTTTCTAATATTATAAAAGCTTAAGTGAGTTTGATTGTTTGTTTGTTAAGTCTTCACGCTTTAATGGCTAAACCGATTTTAATGAATAACAGAGATAGTTAAGACCCTGGAGACGGACAAAAGCTAACTTCATTAAAAAAAAAAGTGAGAAATGAGGGAGAAAGAGGAAAAACATAGCATTGCTATTACAATAAATAAGGCGCAAGGGCAAAAACTACAGGTAGCATGTACCTGCAAATCAGGAAAGGGTAACTGTGTTACTCCAAATTTAACGCGAGCGAAGCCGCGGGCAAAAGCTAGTTTCTCATAAATACGGATTTGTCCATCCACGCCCACTTGAACAATTCATCCCTTATAGAAAAAAGAATGGCCGAATAATCATTCTTTTCTACAACACAACAAAACCGATTTTTTCCTAAGCCCTATAAATAAGTGCATAACACAAAAAAACTGTGTCCTTTCCACACGCTATTAATTTTTACCAAAAAACATAATATCTAAACACCAATCACATCCTCTTTAATATGGAAAATTAATTTAAACAATGGATAATTATAACGTTGTTATTATTGTAGATAACGGATGCCCTTTGATTATTATCTTAACAATTAAGAGATCCTCAATGAATAGTCCTTGCTTCGAAGATTATAAGAAAGAATAGATTCATGATAATTTGAAGCCAAAATCAAAATCATCATATCATGCATGAGGAGACAGAACAGAGATGTGCCAACTCAAAGGCTCGCACAAAAGTAAGCTAAGTTGTCTAAAAATTAGTTCTCTAAAATCTAGTAAACATATTTCAAACTAGCTGGCGCCCGCGGTTCCATAAATAATCTACCTCTGTGTCAAATTTCATTAAGATCCGTTGAGCCGTTTTGACGTGAAAGAGTAACGAACATCCATACATCCATCCATCCATCATCATTCACATTTATAATATTAGTAGGATATGCTGGTTTCCTTACGATGTTTTCGTCACCGAAGTAAGTGATAACGCACATGAATCCGAACTCGGGACCTATGACTTGGCAGGCCGACGGTCCTACCACTAGACTATTACTGCTTAAAAAAAAGCGACATCATGGTTAAAATCAGTCCCTAACTCCATCTGACCCCACCGACACAACTATTACACATTATCATCACGTCACAACGTACCAATGACCGCGTTGCTTGCATTCTATTTGGTATTCCGACTGCACCTCTCATCAATATTCCTCCAGTTTCTGAAATACGACTCGTATGTCAGTGCATACTTTAAACGAGGCGTTTTGAGATACTTACTACCGATGCTTTGTTCTGTACGAGTAAAGTTATTTAGGAATGTTGTTTCATAGATGACTCTGCCTTAGAAGGTAGACCTTTTGTTTTGCCACAAACTATGAGATTAGTGTCCGGCCTGTCCTGGTGTTTGCACTTTACAGGAGCTGAAGAACGCTCCTAAAAGAATTAAAGCCGTCGCCGAATGAGCTGAGCAATTTAAATTACTATCGACAAACTACGAGTAAGAAAATGAAGGAGTGTAATTTCTGGATGGTCTGCTACTAAAATCACAGAGTAATCAACTGTAACTTCTGGTTCTGTTTCTCACAAAATTCAGTTTCAGTTGCTGTTCAAGGCTACCAGGCCCACAGCTCTCTTCTGTAAGGAGTTGTGAAAAAAGTCAAGGATCAGCCAGTTTAGGTTTGACGCCATTACACTACGAATATATTAGTTTTAAGACATTAATGAGCATAAGACTGTCAAACTAGGATGAAAGTAGTAACAATCAAACAATACTAAGCACTAATCTAACCTAAACTTATTAAGAATAAGAATCAGCACTAACATTAAAACAAAGTTCCGAACTTTAATTATAAGAATAATGTATAGTTTGCAGCAAAAACAATGTTTTTTTTCTTAGACATGAGCTGCTTTTTGTTGATGAATAATTTCAAAAAATCAAAGATTTTCAAACGAAATAGAAGTGTTTAGTACATTATATTTTTACGATCTATGTCTAATTAAGAATGGAATTATGGGACTTAAAAAAAACACATAATTTTGGCTCCCCTCTGCGTGCATCTTACACCGTTCATGCAAAAAGTCAAGTAATTATTATTGAACGATTCTTTGACACGGCAACACACGTTGTAATTCATAATATTGGTGCATGTTCAATTTCAATCATGTTCAAATCATTGAACGATGAGACCGTTAAACAAAATTATATTATTTCTAAATCTACGAATATTATATTAAATTTATTCATTTACTGGTAGACAACGCACAGCCTATTATTTATTCTGTAGCACAGACTTAACCATTTGTTATTATGGAAGGATTTAATGATTTATGAAAATTCATCCCTAGTCCCTATGTTTGACGGTTGGCGCACTGGCTGAGCGATCGACTGCTGCGCTGCGTGTCGCGGGTTCAATTCCCGCACGGAGCAAATATTTGTATGGCGTACAGGTAGTTGTTCCGGGTCTGGCTGTTACTGTACGTGAATTTAAATGTTTGTAAACGCACCCACGATACAGAAGAAATTCCTAGTGTGGGGCAACGTTTTTATAAAAAAAGAAAAAGAAGTGAAGAAACATTTTCTGAGAAAGTTCATTCATTATTATATCGAAACGTTTCATCGAGAACACAGTTTGTTACTCAATAATCACGGTACATCGAAATACTAAATAGCTAGACTATTAAATAAAAAATCTCTAAGGTCGTACCACAAAAACGTAAGAACAAAAAAAAACAAGTAAGAAACAACGAAACTATGAAACATCCATCAAAGTATGATTTACAAGCAATTTACTTGATTGACAAGCAGCTCTAAACAAGTGTTTAAAGAACATTGAAAATAATTGAAGATAAACGTCAGAGAAATCACAATTCGTCAGTACCTATAATCAAAACATAACATTTCAAAAATAAATATAATTATTTTGTTGATATCTTTTTACAAAACATCACTAGCTCCTTGTGTAATGAGCCCCTGACACATCACGCCCACGTTTACATGACAGCTCCTCGACTAACAAGATGAATAGCAATGTACCATTCAAGCAGTAAAGTTATACCTTTAAAATGGGTATTGGAATTTTGTCTTGTGGTCGGCCCGGAGCATTTAGGAGTAGCAAGCATAGAAGGAAAAATATTAGTTTGTCAGCTGTGTTTTTTTTGTCATCGAAAACCTACTTCCTTAGAGTCAATTGTCTCCAAGGAGTGCGCTTCGTTCACACAGAAACCGGACACACAGAAACATGATTGAGTAAGAGTAGATGCCGAACTAAATCTTAAAGTCTATAAAGATAAGCAAATCAAGTATCTTGACTTGACGAGATGTGAACTCAGTTATGATTATAAATACCGATAGTCTATGGCTTAATTGCCTAAAAGCCTCACCTAATACCTGAGGAGGCTCTCGTCACGGTTCGTATTGTTAGGAAGTTCCTCTCCCTGGACCCTTGACTGCCGGTATCTTGGACCCTGTTCCCGATACCGGTGCGCTTCTATTTTGCAGAAGTGAATTTGCCGATCGCTGTACAAAATCCGAATATCTGTAGTTATTCAAGTTGACTGTTTAGCAAAGACATTCAAATAGTTAAACAATACAGTACAGTAGTAGTAACAATACAGTCAAATTGAAATACTAAAGACATTAATACTAGCGAATCGAAAGCGATGATCCAAACGTACGTCTTACCAACTAGGATGGCAAACATAACTATAAATACCCTAATAAAATAGAATATACATCTTGTATTGTACACCAAAATTGAAACACAACTGTATTACGATACTGCTAGTTACAATAGCGGTCTTATTTATTTACTAGCTTTTGCCCGCGGCTTCGCTCGCGTTAAATTCGAGGTAACACAGTTCCCCTTTCCTGATTCGCAGGTACCTGTGCTACCTGTAGTTTTTGCCCTTGCGCCTTGTTTATTGTAATAAGAAAGCTAAGTTTTCCCTTATCTCCGCTCATTCTAACTTATAAAAAAAAATAGCCTATATCCGTCTCCAGGGACCCAACTATCTCCGTACCAAAATTCATCAAAATCGGTTGAGCATTTAGGCGTGAAGACGCAACAAACAATAAACAAACTCAATTTCGCTTTTATAATATTAGTAAGGATTTATTTATTTAGTACACCAACAGCAATACACACTAAAACTAACAAGGAACTCTGCAATAATAAAAAAGTGCTGGTATGTATGCCTACTACAGGTTTACGCAGCATTCACCATAGTGACAACAAAAAATTTACAAATAAAATAACACTATAATATTAACATAATATGGAAGATTTTATGTTATATGGAAGATATAAAGATCTTTCAAAAGATTCAAATTCTGAGCAAACATAAACGGACGCACATACTAGTTTTACGCAATAAACTAACAAATATTCTGCTTCCTTACTGCAGTTTACTACAAAGTTGTGATCGCAATCTTTTCACCTCAGCGCCTATACAAGGTTGCCATACTAGAAAAGATGATATAAAGAAATCTTGGACTTAAAAAAATGGCTTGCTATGTAGGCTGGCTCCAAGATAACAAAAAATCGACACAAGTAAAAAACATTAGAATCTAGAAGTTTTAAGCATTTTTAACTGTCTTATTTGTGCATGTCTTGCCAGCTATTAAAAAGAAAATTATGCTATTACCTATGACAGTAAAGCACCAAGACATTCCAGAATTTACTTAAATAGATGGTCCCACTACAGAGAGTTTATGATAGCAGAGCCTAATTGCGATCAAATTATAATCTCTCAGTTACATGTGTAATAAAAATAAAAGTTGCAATCTCTTGCCACGTTATTGTGAGTGTCAGTGACGTGACTATGCACAGGGGAGAATGGAAGGAAGAAAAAAATGTGTTGTGACGACCCCAAATAATATGAGGCAAGGGCAGGGGAGATGATGATTTACTCATTGAATTTTTTTCAAGACATGTCATTGGTCGGCTCTCGTCTCTATAAATGCAAATAGGATTTTCTCAAAAGTAACGACTATCTCATATGACTGTTTTCGTGACGGGCCATTACGTAGCCGTATTAATAATATTAATTGTTTACCACTTTACACTTACCAGCAGCGACATCTCAGTGTTCTTCGGCATCATTGTGACGTCTCCGGGCCTGACTCCAGGCCCGCAGTAGGGCAACGAGGGGCCTCTATTGGGTAGGCGCGGTGGGGGCTCGTGCAGGGCCAGCAGAGCCGCGTGGAGACGAGCCCGCGCCGCGCTGATGCCGCCTGCACCCCGCACTGCGGCTTCCACCACATCGTTTACGTCTTTCTCCCATCTGGTGTGTAAAAAACTTAATAGAAAGAGTTATAAATGTATATGATGCCTAATGACTCCCGGTATAAAAATAAACACCTTTATCTGCAGTGGTAAAAGAAGATTAATAAACATTCATCTACTGTCCAGTCTGCCCAGGGTCGGGTTTTGGCTGAATAGAAAAATAGGTAATCAGATGCTTTGAAGAAGTAACTCAGTCCACAAACAACATGCTCTCTAAACTAAGGTTTAGATACAGAAGAGAAATAAATAATCGATCAGTGAACAGAGCTTAAAATTATCAGTAAACGACTTGTCTTTCCCAAGATGGGATCAACGTCCGATCTAGGCTACTTGAAATGTGAAAAGTGGAAGCAACTGCCAAGTCAGTTGATATATTTCATTAGTCGTTGTGTACGATACCGACTAGAGAGAGCGGTATAATATGTTTGTACCGTGGCCGTAGGCAGCGCAGTAACTGCCTGCGATTGACAAATCAAACGGACATAATGCTAATTCACACAAAAGTGTCTCAATTAGAAGATTCAGTGGTAATCACGTACCTACAAACTCCTAAACAGGACCTGATATCTTCCTTAAGGCTCCTGCTAAGCGTGCAAATCGGACTGACATCGGAGTCCGAAGTGGTGTGAGATCCATCGTTCTTGTCCGAGGATAGCCGACGGGCTGGCGGCTCGAACTGTTCGCTCTTTGGTAAGTTGGGAGACACACGCCCGTGACTGCCGCCGCCGCTGCCGTAGCCTGTAGGATGTAGCATGGTGCATTAGATGGGTGGTTATGTTGACTTGAATATGGCAACCCTCTTCGCTTTCTGGGTTGTCGTTAAAGATAATATGTTATTTTTATGAATATTAATTGCAATCTTATATACTGCGAACTGTTATTAACTACCGTGATTTGATGTTAAGTTTAATTGAGAAGAGTGACTAATTTTTCCGCTATCCATTAATAGATGGAAGACTACTAGACTTTGACTTCATTCCCTTCCCGAAAAGCCAGATATTTTAACTTTAAGTCGACTTCTACTTCCGAAAAAGAAGGAAGAAATCTATTCGACTGATTTTCTTTTTTTTTATTTGTGACGATTTTTAAAATTGTTTTTATAATCGAAAGGGTATACGCCCGACGTGATCTCATATCAAACTTTTATTTTAGTTGGGTAGTTTATGAGTTACGTTCTATAATTCCTTTATTTTTATTTGATATCTATTTGCATGACCTGTAAATAACTTTAAGTAACAATGGAAAATGAATGCTCGAAAAAAAGAAAATAATTTGTGGGAGATACCAGCAATCAACATATTATTATTATAAATGAAAATGCTGTATAACCTTCTTCTAAGCGTGTCAATGACAATCTAAATTGATTCAGACAAAACTACTCTGAAAAAAAGGGTTTTTATTTGATGATTGCATGCTAGTATAGTTTTAATATAAGCAAGCTATTAAAACTATACTAGCACACATAGCTGAGTTATTGCTCGATTCGAGAATCCAACCAAGGAACCCTACGCTCAGGTAGGGCGTAAGGTTCCTTGGGCAGTCAAAGAAAGTTGCTGTATACTCGGTTGCTGACCTGAGGACGTAGAGGGCGCCCGGCGCGGCGTCCGCGGCGGCTCCGGGGCTTCGCCCTCTGGCACTTCGTCCAGCGAGTCCACAATGATCACTACCTCTTGCTCCTCCTCTTCTGTGTACAAGGGATTCGACCTGCCAAAATAATAAATAATCATCATAAAATAATTTAATTGTCCATTGATCCTCCCTAATACATTCTATCTGGGTGGCATTTTTTTTTGTCTAGCCCTGCTGAGCGAAAGCCTCAAGTCTATCTATGAACTGGAGTCAGGCACCACCTCGACCCAACTCTTGCGGTATGCATCTAGTTTGTCACGCTACCTCATTTTGGCAATAGTTTTAACAACGTATGTATTATTCATAGTGTAAATCCTTACTAATATTATAAAAGCGAAAGTGAGTTTGTTTGTTTGTTTGTTACCTCTTCACGCTTTAATGGCTATACCCATTTTGATGATTTTGGTACAGAGATAGTTGGGAACCAGGAGGCGGACATAGGCTATTTTTTTTTAAATAAAGAGTGGGATATAAGGGAGAAAGAGGGAAGAAACGGGAAAATTTAGCGTTGCTATTACAAATCAATAAGGCGCTACCGAATTTAACGCGAGCGAAGCCGCGGGCAAAAGCTAGTCATTAATAATAAACTAAATCGGCCCAAAAATAGGCGACGAGTTCAGGTTATTTAGAAGTGTTCATACTATAAAATTGTTAATAAACTCTATTATCTCTTGACAAGAGGATCAAAGTTAAAACAAGTAGTACATAACGGTTCAACATACCT
The DNA here is from genome assembly GCA_905475445.1 of Ochropleura plecta. NCBI lineage: Eukaryota > Metazoa > Arthropoda > Insecta > Lepidoptera > Noctuidae > Ochropleura > Ochropleura plecta. Next base: position 4,709,256 of record FR997740.1, on the reverse strand, counting down.
TTTTCAGACATACGATTCGTACACATCCAGTTCCTCATAGAGACACTAAATTGCAGACCATTTTAAAGTTCAATAAAACCTGTTTAGGTAGAAATATCCTTAAATAGCTAGTGAATGCACCAGAGCTACAAAATGATTTACCCACTCAGTACATATAGGTATAAGATTTTCTTGCAAGTGCCAAAGGTAGTAAAGAATTTTTGAATAATTCAAACGACATTGGTATACTTTTGACAGTTGTTTCAGGTATTGTGGCCCAAAAGTTTGACAACCACTCTTACCAAGGGATATCGTATTACCCAGTACTAACTTGGTTTTGGAAGTCAGATAGGCAGTCGCATTTCAACAGAAAAAGCTGAGCAGATTATGACTAATATTTAATTATCTCTATCCTTGACCGTCACATGGACATATACGCGCCAATAGCGGAAAAATTAAGTTTAAACACGAACACAATCTAGATACCCTTTATGAATGTAAAGTTACTTCAAGTCGTCGACCTTTTCATAGGAATAGTGACAAGCAAACATCGACCTTCTGTCTTTTTAATAAGGCTATAGAGTATTGCCTTATTTAGGGTCTGCTATGAGTCAGAATTTCCTGGTTATCTCCGGACGGCTAAGGCATTGTTTGGAAATGTTCAGTTATTTGTGGTTACGTATTGTTCTGACTTAGTGACTGTACAATTTGGAATTTTAACGATGCGTTCCTTTTTTCCATGGAATTGTGTTTTTTTTTTTATAATGGCTTTTCGCAGTTCAAGTATCTTGTGTGAAAGGCGACCAGCCAGAGGCAAAATACATATAAACTAAGGCACTAGACGCTAAAGGCAATCTGCAGGGTATGAGCCTGTGCTCACAGCGTCCGTCGCTGGGAGAGGGTAGGTTTGGTGTCGCTGGGACAGGGTAGGTTCGGTACAGGCTGGATCGGATCCATTGATGACATTGATTTTTAAAAATCAAATTATTTTTACCAATATTTCCCAGTACTTACTGGATTGTGGAAGTCCGCTACATATAAAAACTGGCGTTTAGCTGCAACCTGATAGATTCAAGATATTAAAATGGTTCTTTATAGCAGTGTACCTGAGTAGAGGCGGCGGCATTTGGTCAAGCGCGTGCAAGGGGTGGTGCACAAGCGGCGCGGGAGGCGCGGGCGGTGCGCGCCGGCCGCCGCACGCGCACCCTGCCGCCTCCTCGCACTCGCGTCGCCCTCCACCCTGAGGACAAACAAAAAGAAACATTAATCAACGGACACATAACTATAGCCTCACGATCTTGGTTAAATATCTCCTACCGAGGTCGATCCGAAGATGGGTGGCGGAGTTCCATCCATAAAAGTAGAAGCACGCTAAGCCGCTAGTCTCAGCTAGCATTTGTTTTGCGTTTTTGACATTTTGTTATCTCCGAAATCTGACAACCAGTACTAAGGCGTATCGTAATATCAAGTACCTTGGTTGTGGAAATCAGACAGCAGGCGCTCCAAATGAGATACTTGTCACCAGGTTAGACTGGGACACAAAAATTGTTGGGAAAAGGCTTGACAGATTATGATGGAAAGTAAAAAGTCTGGTTGAAGTAATTTGAACATAATACGCGGAACCACGTTTGTTACGCGATTTTTCGGTTGATTGCGGGCCGATTTTCAAAATTCGGTTTCCCAAATGAATATTTTCTAAGTATATTGTTTGGGCAGTTTTGACGACACGGTTGGCGCAGTGGCTGAGCGATCGACTGCTCCGCTGCGTGTCGTGGATTTCATCCCCGCACGGAACAAATATTTGTATGGCCTACAGATAGTTGTTCAGGGGATGGCTGTTTGTGTATGTGAGTTTAAATGTTACCTAGTGTGGGGCAACGTCTTTATAAAAAAAAAGTTTAGGAGTTATCTTCAATAATACATATAATATTTTCTTCTAATGTAGGTACATGGACGATATGCTAATATCTCTTAGTAGCAGTGAAATATGAACGGAAGTCGATTTTAAGACTGAAGAAAGTACATAGATCTAACTAGATAAAAATACTTGAAAAAAAAAACTAAGCGATATCCAAGCATAATGCTGCCTGATTAGCAGTAAAACTTTGCCTTGCTATTGTTACTTCCCGTACTGTAATGTAAGCTTCCTCGATATCGATTGATTTCCTGATAATCTTGCATCTTAGTCGTGTGACTAATCGGAGAAAAGACAAATGGATAGTTATAGGGTAACGTAATGATACTTAGTGCTTAGTGAGAGCTGCTTATAAAAGAAGGCAGTTCTTTATAGAATAATATGGATTCTGGCTCACACAGTCCTCTTATAGAATTAGGCTTTCGTTGAGCTTCTGACCAAGATCTAGATATTTTAAAACATCAACAGGTCATTTACCACGTTTTCAGAACAGTCTCAAGCAAAACTTGAAATAATACTTACCAACATTCAAAGCTATTATGATCATGATAATGCTCAAAAATAATAAAAAAAAACAGCTGTTCCATGCATTTTGAACGTGTATTGCACTTATGTAGGAAACAGCAGAAATATCTTTTCTTTAATTCCTTTTTTTTTGTGATTTTCTTAACGTTCTAAATGATGTAGTCAATACGTGGTATATTTTCTAGCATCAAAACTTCCTCGATTACTCCGTTGGTTTAGTTGTCAACAGTGCGGCTGCGGAACATAAGGTTCTCGATTCGATTCTTAAGTGGGGGAAAAGTGTTGGGTGTTTCCGTCAGGAAGTTCACAGTAGCAGTCACGGAGTACGAATTTGTGTCTGGTTGACGTCTTGCTCCATACTTGGGGTCATCATCATCATCTGCCTAGCCTTTTCCCAACTATGTTTGGGTCGGCTTCCAGTCTTACTGGATGCTTCGTACTTAGGGTAAAGGTGTAAAAACTGATTAAATGTAGGTACTATATGTACACCTCTGCCGATCTTTCAGGGTTTCCTAGCGTGATGTAATAGAATAAAATATACTTTAATGTTTTATCAATATCTTATCGCACCCAACAACACCGCAAATAAAATCATTAAAAATTATTTCGTACACGCAAATCAAATAATTTACAAGTCAGATCAGACCAATATACTTCACATTAAAATAAAACAAAACTATCTCACACAAGTCTATAAAGGCATATCTACACGATCGTAATGATGCCTACAAGGCTCTAGGCAGCGGGTACACAGTCAATTAGTTTAACTTACATAATGCCAAACAAAGAAATACACTCATTGTTTCATAGTGCACCTTCTTGATAAAATCTCTAGGCATAGATTATAAAATATTGTGTGGTTCAGACTGGTCTAATGTTTTTAAGTTCAGTTATACTCATAGGTAGCAGAAAGAAGGTTACACTACATAAAATTTATGACTTTTCTTGTGACCATCTTAACAACAACATTCTCAATTGTCTAAAATCTATTCCTAATATCATTTTAGGTTTATTCGATAATTATGTCATAGTTATCACTCTATAGGACCAAAAAACGCCAAAGACAACATACTAAAAAAAAACATACTATCGATACGAATGAAGAAGAAGTCAACTCATTCAACCATATACTACCTTCTACGATCTACTTTGTTTTTTCTTTTAGACAGCAAGAGCTCCGAACTTCGACTATATTATCTCCTTTAGAGTTAGGTTAGTTTGTCAATTATGGCGGGTAAAAATTGAGCCGATATTATATGGATTTAGTTAATTACACTAGTACTTGAGTACTTGTTTTTTAAAGGGAATCATATTTTTCTTTTTAAAGTTTCATAGATTTCAATATAAGACACCATTATAATTTTAAAAAGGTTGTCAATTTTACCATTTCGTTAACTGTTTTGCCCGTTCATCGTTCAACACCAAAAAAAGACATTTCATAATTTAACAAACTCATACATCCTAATCCTAACTAAAATTTATAAATATGAAAGTGAGTTTGTTAGTTTATCTCGATTACGATGTCTTAAGGGCTGTACGATTACGATGAGATTTGTCACGTAGGTCGACGATGACCCCAGATAAGTCACAGGACACCATTAGGAGTAGTACAACATCGAACAGTACGCAAGATATCAGGCCAAATCGTATGTAGGTTTTTATACGGATGGGAAATCATTATAACTTCCCCCTCTCCAGAGCGGAGGGGTGTGTCAGACTTACTGACTAAAACCTACCCATGTTCCTTCTTATGCCCTTTATATTCCGGGGCCGCGGTATCTCTGTGGAACAACACGCAACCGGTGGCCCTCGATACCCCTCTGCTTTCCTGACATCTCTTTGAGGCGCGAGTGGAGCACGAACGGCTAACCTAATAATTTTTTGCCAAGAAAATTCTGTTGACGTTTTATCAAGTGTGCCATCTGTTTCATCCGTTTTATACTCTGTTATCTGTTCACATATCGCATTATACTTGAATCTTTGAATAATTCATAAAGAATCTCGGAAGTGTGTTGTGTATTGTTTTTTTTTTCACAATACTTTGAATTTGATTGAATCAAGGAACGCCTGTTATTACTTTGTTTTTGTTGTAGATATGGTTGTTGGTTTTAACTTGTTGCAGAAACATTAACCAGAACCAATGCCTCTACTGATTTCATTCATCCACCACAACAATATGAATGTATGCCTGGATATCGAGATCTTGGTATGATTTATCATTTAGTTATAGAGCTTTTTCTAAGCGTATGCCTTCCCACTCGTAGACAGAGCTCTCTTCCAATTCTTTCCAGAAGTTCCAAATTCTTTACCCATTGTGTAGACACATTTGCCATGCGGGCATTGGGCAGTTGGCTATTGTGTAGAAAACTTACTTAAGCATAATAATATATTATAAGATTTTGTAGTAAATCAAGTGAATAGGTACCATCTTGTATTTGTAGAAATCATTCATTGTTTTATGGAAATGAGAAATGATAGTAACCAAGACTGGTTAGACACAGTCTATAGCTTCAAAAGAACTTCACATGTATTCACAAAAGTGCACCATATCAGACATTGAATGAACAAAGCTATAAACTTATCTGCCACTGGGTCAAATGATGCCCCCCCCCCCCTCCGCTTGTCTCCTCTCGACCGAAAAATGGGACAGTCAACTAGAAAAGTGTTTAATCACGAGATACACAACAATTATACAATTATTGTCGCTTATAACGGATGTTAATTTGCGAGATCAACTAGCCAGATCGCCCTCGTTCCACTTGTCTGTACCGTGGAAATACAGTATTAAGTAACATTTAATATATACTGTTAAGAAATTACTTATTGTCTGTGTTTACACTGCATACCACATGGTACGGGTACAATTATGTCTGGATTGTTTTCATGTGCACGCATTGGTGTTTTGTAAATAGAAATAATGTAATGTTTACTTACCTTATTCATAAGGAAAAGTATTGTTATTGATTGCCTGACTTATTTGATTATTGCAATGTCAATACTAATGGCATTTATGTTATATAAGGCACAAACTAAGGCCACATACCTAATTTAGTGATGCAATGTAATCGTCATATACAAAAAAAAACGATTAGAGATTTTTGAATAAACAACAATCGATTTCACTTATGACTGCTTGTTTTTTTTTCATAAAAGCTCGTATATATCGTAGTCAATCAATCAGGACGCGAAGTAGATTGAAGTTAGTAGTCGCCTCCGTGATTAGATCACTAGTCAATATTGTTCGAAATCCATTTAATTATTTGATCGGTTAATTGCCTGGAACTAATCCAAACATTAATCATTATTTGATGTATTTATTTGGTTCAATTGATGGCTTATTTGTTTATCTAATTAAAGTAGTTTACTGGTTCGTTTCGTCTCGTGGTATGTTAGCCTGACGATGGACATATGAGTCAGATTTGGTTTTTACGTAGGTAATAAACTTGGCTTTCACGTAGGATACGTATAATTAGACGAAATTGGTAGTTTATTATAATTATCTAATACACCTTAATTAGGTACAGACGCTAGCAGGTCAAGCTACCCGAAACTGTCATTTTTTTTCAATGAACCTTGAACCTAATACTTTAGAAATAAAGTCGAAAATCTATCAAAGAAATCTGACAGATTGTAGTAGCTTGATGTGCAGGCGTCTGTACATCTAATGTCAAAAGTAAATTTATTTGACATGGCAATACTTGCAGTTTGTTTCCACGACAACCTGCAGTGCCGTGTTTGGACTAACTTGATTAAATTAAGATACTGTTTGTCCCGGTGTCCGGGGCCCGGAGGACATGGTGGAACACCGTGGCGGTCCGCCCCGCTTGAGCGGAGCACCGCTGTATCCTCGTAGAGGCGATCGTCGGAGGGGACCTCTCGCGTCCAGCCCTGATTCAGTCCATGGTTCTAACTAACGAACTTCCTATGCTACTGAAGGAGGTGGCCGGACGTTTGGAGTCATGATGGCAAGCCCTGTCGACCTGTTCGTGTTGCCACGTGCGCCTCAAAGAGGTTTCAACAAAGCAGAGAAGTCTGCCTGCTGGAGTTGCTTGTTGTTCGAAAGAGAGTTCCGGAACACAAAGGGCAAAAGAAGAAATATGGATGGATTTTAGCCATTAAATTTTATTTCAATTTAATTCTGGCACTCCCTTCAGCTCCACCCAGAGCGGGAGAAGTTACTTGACGATTTCCCACACGAAAAAAAAATACTCTAAATATTCTAAATTCCTTAAATTCTAAATTATTTATTTAGAATTTAAGGAATTTAGAAATACAGAGCAACTAATTAATAATCCTAACTGGGTGGTGAGTAATATAATTACTTGACGAAAATATTCTTCAAGAAGCTTGCTAAATCTATTTGTAACTATTTCAAAATAGATTTTCTAACATCATTAGGTAATTAATCACAAATTCACAATGCAGAATGCATATCGATATTTCATAATTTGAACGTAATTTTTATCTTGTACAAAACTGAAGGCCATCATTAATAGTAATTATAGTAACAAATCTATTGGAAAACTAATTTTAAATATAATTTTAAATTACGAGATCACAAAGCAATCTTTCGTAAAAGAATAGCATGTTACACAATAATGAATCAAATAAAATATTACCTACTCGAATAATTAAGATGTACTATTTTCGTAAATATTATCTGTTATTCGATTTGTAAATCGATTCGTGATCGGACTAACACAATTAGTGCGTGACTGTACATTATGAAATTCAATACTATTGGGCAATGTGTGTAGTATTTTAGTTACAGTATCGAATTAAATTCAACTTTACTGTCTCATGTCAGATGACAAGATTGTTTCACATTACCTGTTCAATTGTTTTTCCGGCAGTTTATCTTAAAACACGAGGACGTTTACGGTAATCTTTTATAATTAACTAGCTTTTGCCCACGGTTTCGCTCGCCTTAAACTCGGGGTAACACAGTTCCCCTTTCCTGATTTGCAGGTACCTGCTACCTGTAGTTTTTGCCCTTGCGCCTTATATATTTTAATAGCAAAACTAAGTTTTCCCTTTTCTTCTATGGTCCCAACTATGCTATAACTAAGACGTGAAGACGTAACAAACAAACACACTTTCGCTTTTATAATATTAGTAAGGATTTTCAACATGAAAGCATATATTTTCGCGAAAAAGTTATATGTAAATCAGGCACAAGGCCTGAGGGCCTACAGAGAAAGAGGTGAACCCTCAGTTATGCGTGAATTGCGTGTAGAACTTCTGCTATGAAAAATACTTCCCGCCTTGATTCTCAATCAGAAATACAAGAGCGGGTAAGACTCGCGCACCTAGGATTCCGTACAAACTTGCGACATAAACAGCCATAGCTTTTGACTACATAGACTTGGAGGGTTGATTTTTTTCACAGCACAAAGGTACCACAGATTCAAGTATATGGTTTTAATTTCAACTCGATACCTCGACGCATCCCCGAGATAAAGGGTCTTGACAGACAGTCAGACAACAAAGTGATCCAATAAGGATTCCGATTTTTCCTTTTAAGGTACAAAAATTAAACCCATTCCTCAACAGACATACACACACGCAGATACAAACATTGATACAAACATTGAACATATCTAATCATTTATTCTAACAATCGAACATTAAGTTGTATTCAGCAGTAAAGCTGGCGATATAATCAGTTCAATTTGCGCACATCATAATTCATATTAATGTGCTAAGTAAGGACATCGCCGCCATCTTACCTCCTATTATTATATATTTACGAACATTACCGATTGTAGATAAAAAAAGAATGCACAAAATATCTTTTTAAACAAGCCATTAAGAATCTTGCACAATATCTACATTATGCGTTCGGTAATAATGTTAAATTAAGGTTTTATTCACAGTAACTTTTTAATTAAAACGACATTGAGTGAGATAGATCCAGCCACAAAGCAACTGCGAAAATATTAAAAAAAAAACTTAGTTTTCCATATCAAACCATAGATCTCTACGAAGAAAGTCCATGGAAATGCTTTTCGTCTGTATAATCAGGTCAGCTAAAATATTATCACCCTCTTTTTGAGCAAAAATCTCCTTCTAGACCGAGTAGTTCAGGCTCTGAGTTGTGCATAATGAATTAGTTTAAAAAAAAGTTTGCCTGAAAAGAATTTTTTTTCAAAAAGCAACACGATTTCTTTATAAATAGAATATAGGCTGTTTTATTGTTTGACCAAAAGACTTGATGGGTTAAATTCTGATGCTTTTAATTTAGAAACTACGCTTATATTATTAATGCGAAAGTTTGGATGAATGTTTGTAAATTTTGGAATCACGCCAGAATGGTTGAACAGAGATTCTGTATGAAATTTGGCACAGAGATAGATTATAGTTTGGAATAGCATAGGATAGTTTTTTTCTCACTAAGTGTGAATCTCTTAGTAAGAAAAAAATCAACTCTCAAAATTCACGTCAACGAAGTCGCGGGAAACAGCTTGCATTAATTTCATTTTAGCGTTCTATGACAGCAAAGTTATTACAAATTAAATTCGAATAAAAAAATAAAAGGTCTATGCATTGTCGATAGCAATGCTACAAATATTTAATGTGCAAGACCTTAACAGCAAACAATAATACAGATGTCTAAATCGTGACTCGATATTAAATCGAAATGGTAATCGATAATACATTACTCTTTAAACCGATAAAAACTTGAAATATTTGAAAACTAGCTTTTGCCCGCGGCTTCGCTCGCGTTAAATTCGGGGTAACACAGTTCCCCTTGCGCCTTATTGATTTGTAATAGCAACGCTAAGTTTTCCCTTTTCTTCCCTCTTTCTCCCTCACATCCCACTTTTTTTTTAAATATTAGCCTATGTCCGTCTCCTGGTTCCCAACTATCTCTGTACCAAAATTCATCAAAATCGGTTTAGCCATTAAAGCGTGAAGAGGTAACAAACGAACAAACAAACTCACTTTCGCTTTTATAATATTAGTAAGGATAATTATTATTTATTTAATAGAAATCGTTTTAATATTGATTTCTTATAAAAATCTAATTGTCATCCATACGTCCATTACATAGCTGTCATTTGTGTTTTGTTATTCCAAGTTTGATTCTTTTTTGTTATATCAAGTTTTATAGTGACTGATGATGTTTTATGTCAAGTCACACGGGAACACTGTCGAACGGAATAATAGTATCCTATGTCCGTCTCCTGGCTAGCAGTGCCCAGCGGTTTCACCCACCAGTCAGCTCCCAACTATTGTAGCGTGACGTTATACAGCCGATAGCTGTATACAGATCGAACTGTTAAAAAGAATACCACTGTAAATTTCATGCGATCCTAGTAGTTTTATCTCAACGCAGTTGGTTCTACCAAGAACTTGAATCCACAGATCAAACTGTTGGAATTAATTTCACCGTGAATTCATGCAAGCCTAGTACTTTCGCTTTTATAATATTAGTAGATAAGGATTAACCTACCCACCCTACCCACCCTACCTACCCTACTTCTCTTACCGGGATGAAAAGCATGTAGATAAGTATCCTATGTCCGTCTCCTGGCTCTAAGCTACCTCCCCAACAATTTTCAGCCAAATCGGTTCAGCCGTTCTCGAGTTATAAATAGTGTAACTAACACGACTTTCTTTTATATATATAGATTGACATCAAGGCGATGATAACGACATATTGAGAATGCCTTGACCCGCGGCTTTGAATGCGAAAATCATATATTTAAGTGTTTTAAAATAATATGTTCAAGATTAGTCAAGGTAAGTAATTGTTCGTAAGCTCTTACATGCATACCAACTAAAAACGAATTGGAGTTAATGCAAAATTTACTCTTCAGTACCAATGAAAAATTCCGTTGAATGAAATCTTTACATGATTTGAATAATATTAAAATCTTTCTGAAGTTGAGGGCATCATCATTTTCATTCTGCTGCCTTTACTTCGAATTGAGTACGCAACAGCATGTCTTCTTCCCATATTTCTCTATTAACCGTCATCTCATTAGCCACCATAATTATCATCTTTCACACAGTCTATCCATTTTTGATCCCCGCCACTCTTTTTTCGTCCATATTCATGCTCGGAACTTTCCTCACGGCATTTTTCTTATTGTTTCGCATAACACATGCGCAGTACATTTACTTTCACGTCAAATTTAAGGTCACAATCAGTTTATATTTACGATAACCAATCAAGACGAACATACAATGTAAGACTTGATTAATTAACTTCAGTCTGCAACTTGTACTTTATCTTTTTAAATGTCTGTCTTATTTATCTGTCCTGACAGAAAGGAATTCAAGATGGCGGTCACATTGTCACATGTTTTCAGTGAGCAGCTTATCATTTATTGCACCGAACTCTTTAAATAAATGAAGATGTCAGAGACACTTCATGCTTTATGCTGTTTTATAATTAATAATATAATTATTTATGAAAATAATTTTATTATTTACTTAAATATAATAAAAAAACACATACATAGCACATAGTACAGACGGTTGCAATTAATTAAATACAACTATAAGGAAAACTAGGCACATTTCACCATTTATAATTACGACAAAGCTGGAGTATGTTTAACGGTCGTGATTTCATGAATGATGGCTTGAAGTTGCTTGCAAGGGATGTAGGAAGATTATCATACAGGGTGACATTTGTCTACTCTTACAGTCAGATCATATCGCAACACACAAAATGAACTAGATGGCGTTTCTCGCTTTTTTTTGCGGATGGAAAATCATCAAAGAACTTCCCCCGCTCTGGGGGTAGTGTCAGACTTGTACTGACGAAAACCCACCCATGTTCCTTCTATTGCCCTTTATGTTCCACGGGGCCTTTAAGGGCCGCGGTATCTCTTTCGAACAACCGGTAATCCCGGCGGGCGGTAGCCCTTTTTTTTTTGGGGTGGAAAATCATCAAATAACTTCCCCCGCTCTGGGGGGAGTGTCAGACTTTTACTAACTAAAACCCACCCATGTCCCTTCTATTGCCCTTTACGTTCCGGGGCCACGGTATCTCTTTCGAACAACCCGCAACCCCGGCAGGCGGAGGCTCTGGCAAGCCCCTCTGCTTTGCTGACATCTCTTTGAGGCGCGCGTGAAACACAAACGCGCCGTCGACACGGCCTGTCGTCAATAGACGGACGGAAGGTTAGCTACCCATTACTCACCGTCCACAGGCCCACATCTACCATAGCCGGGAGTCGTCTCGCGGCGCCCGACGCCCGGGGCATCTTCCGCGGCGGCTGGGTTGGTTTGAGGTTCTCTCCCTCAAACGCCCGGCCAACTCCTTCGGGCGTTTCTCGCTTCACACGATTTATTTCTGTACTAACCATGGATTTTTGCAGCTCATTGTCTATTCTATAAGAATACAGCGTCGAACTTAGCGCTGTCGTAGCGTCAAGTTTCATAGAAAGTCGTCTGGGGTCGTCGCTGCGCACAAGGCTGTTTTCTTAAAGACTACTGCACAATGTTTTAATGCATCCCATCCTACCCGTAAAACGTGATTTTTCACCCCATTTTTTTAAGAAATATTTTGTCTTACCGTTACATACTTTTAGTTTGAAATACAGATTGCATGGTTGACTTCTTTGTGAAGTGTCCGTTTACACCTTGTATAAACGGCTTGTTCTAAACAGTCATGGATACTAGTTTGTAGACGAAGTTGATGCAATAAGGGTCAAAGGTCGGCAATCAGGTATTTTAAATACAACTTTATAAATAAATCATAAGATGCAATTTCCCGTTCATAGAAGCTCGGTATTTAGACGTAAATATTATGGGCCTAAGGCTTATAAAATCGTAAGTTTGTGTTTGATCGTGAGTGCCTTAGCCTAGTGAACTATTGTGCAAGCCACAAGGTACAGCAGTAGATTTAACGATGTAGTAGCTATAGTACCAATTGATTAAGGGCTCTCATTTAGTTCGAAACTAATAGATCTATTCAATTGCCGTACAAGCACCAGAAAGATTTATATGTCTACTGTTCCAAAAGCATTTGATGAAAATGTAACCAAATACGTTGCTCAATAAGGTACCCAATATCACAATTTATACAGCACTAAAGTTATAGGTTACTTTTTTTGCTTTATCATCTGATTTGAATACTTAAAACCCAAAATCCTATGGGGTCCTTGCGAGTTCGATGGGATCATGGGCCACAATCTCTTTTTCTAAGTTCAGAAAGTTTTTTGTAGAATTTTCGGAGCAATTGCTTTTTCATGTTTTGATACTTTGTAATGGAACTTTCCTTTGTATCTTGGTCTATAGGACCCTTTTTCTTTTCGAATGGGAAATCATCAAATCTCCTCCCACTCTAGGCGGAGCGAGGGAGCGTCACTTGTGTGTTTCTCATTCGACAAAAGGTTTTTCTTTCATGCTTAATTTTCGTCGACGTTTTTAGGTTTTCGTACCTCAAAAGGAGAAAAACGAAGCCATTATTGGATTACTTTGTTGTCCATCTGTCTGTCTGTCAAAACCATTTATCTCGGGAACGCGTAAAAGTATCGAATGAATATAAAGACTATATACTCAAGTCTGTAGTCCGACTAGTTGGTTGCAATATTTATGCATCACAAACACTGCTAACTTTACAGAGGTGAGGAACTCGTGGCAAAATAATAGCAGCTACTCAATTTGTTCTATAGGTTAAGCCACGCCCGCCTTGGTTGATCTGTAGATGGGTGACCACCCGTTACATACCGAGTTTCCTCCGTGCCTCGGAAAGCACGTTAAGCTGTTGGTTCCGGCTGTCATTTGTGGATGTTTGACGGTCGTTACAGGTAGTTTGTTTGTTTTCATTTTCCCGAAAGCTTGACAGTCAGTCTTACAAAGTAACAAACAATTGTTTGTTCATTTTTGTATCTTATCAGATAATGTGAGCGAATATAAAGAGCCTGTTAACAGATTTACAATGATTAACAACAAGTAGTGCATTCTTCACCCTTGTGTGGTCACGGTTTTTCACACGCGTTCATAATTACTCACTAAAGGGCATTCGACTCCTGGCCATCGTAAATACGGGCCTGTGTGACCGTGAGCAATGGGTAGCTTACCATCCGTCCGTCTATTGACGACAGGCCGTGTCGACTTGTTGTGTAGTGTTCCACGAGCGCCTCAAAGAGATGTCAGCAAAGCAGAGGGGCCAGCCAGGGCACCGCCTGCCGGGGTTGCGGGTTGTTCGAAAGAGATACCGCGGCCCCGGAACGTAAAGGGCAATAGAAGGAACATGGGTGGGTTTTAGTCAGTACAAGTTTTCCGACACTCCCCCCCGCTCCGCCCAGAGCCGAGGAAGTTATTGGGTGATTTCCCATCCGCAAAAAAAAATAAAAGGGCATTAATAACACATTCAATTACAGGTATTAGAGATAACTGAAGTGACTTGTCGGAACAGCCGACTATCAGGACCTATGGAGGCTACCGTATAAGGAGATTCCCTCTAATTTTAGCAGTCATCATCTGCCCAACTTTTTCACAACTATGATGGGAACGGCTTCCAGTCTAACCACCTTCTAAAAGCGACTGCCTATCTGACCTCCACAGCCCATTTAGTCTCTTTTGTTATGTTTAAACTAAATATTATCTATACACGAAAATTACCGTCCCTCTCACTCTCATATTATACTGAAAGTTAGCAAAATTTTAAAACAATCTACAATTTAAACGTAATTCGGGTCAATTAACCTATAACAATGTTTATAATCGTTCAATTTTCGACTTAAAAGCATTGAAACAATGTACCTTTTAACATAAAAATGTGTGCCTTTGTCCGGCATGATGTCATTCGACTTCTGACCCCGACTTCCGATGCTGCAGTTAGAAACGACTTTAACACTTATTTGTTTGGTGTTAAGACGTAAACTGGTAGCGGATTCACATTTTAAGTGAAAGGTATTTTGCCGCTTGAAGCTAATCTCACGTCAACCGGCTCTGCATATAATTTCTAACACACAAGTAAAATACTTATACACATTTTACATGATACTTACGATGATATTTATACTTTTTCATGGGACATTTATCAATTTTCAAAAGGTTTAAGTTTTGAGTGACAGGGGTATGTATGGGGTGCAAAGTCAGAAAACCTCCACGTGTGCCTAGTGGCTGCTGCTCTCCTCGATCCGTTGAGTGGGAGCAGCAGTTGCTGGGCCGGTGCACCCTGGGCGCGGACAGTGGCATTCCCCGAGTAATGGGAAGAAATTTCTATCCCTTGGGGAAGATCACTGTCCGTGGCGAATATTCTGACGTGGGAGGGGTCCAACCCGGACCACCGGTGCGTTGCTCCGCGTGACGCTCTGAAAAGCAGAGGGCACAGCGGAGGAGCAAGGGCGGGCTCGGTGTGCACTCACCCTGCCCCGAGCAGACAGAGGAGGCACTTCTTCTCTGTCCCCGTCGATATCGTAACCCCAAACTGGAGTGTCGTGGATCACGCGCTACATTTGGGACCGAGGGTCTCGGCTTAACCGCCCGGACCGCGAGGTAGAAAACCTCTATAAAAAGTCACCCCGAATCTCAAGTGCTGGCGCACCGCGAGGAGATGAATGGCTGATGGGTATTTCAGTCATTAGTGCGCCCCGCCAGGGAACTAGCCGACCTCTGGTGACCACTCGTAGGCTACCGAGAGTGGGAGACAGGGACCTCACCCTTCAAAGGAAAACAACACTATGAAAAAGACAATTTGTGAACAGGTACCCCAGGGCGGTACCAGCTGCTCCGCAGCTGGAGAATCCGCCACGGTCCCTTCGGGGCCGTCATGCCCACCGTACTCTGGGGGGGGCAACAAATGTCTTCCGCCTGCCATTGGCAGCAAGAGCCGAGGAGGCTCCACAAGATCACGGTCTGTCGAAGACCTGATCTCTTGTCAGGTGCCCGACCGAGAATCGGGTGACGAAGAGAGGGAGATAAGGGATGCGGGGTGCGAGTCCGACACCGCATCGAGTGTGGCGAGCGCGGGAAGCTCAGCGAGCTCCCGCCGCGAAAGGGTCGGAGCTGCTAAGAGGGCGGACGCTAAGTCCTTCCTCAAGCGGCCCAGGCAGGTGGACGACCAGGGGTCAACCACCGAAGGGGAGCTTGTCTCGGCGCGGAAAATCTCCACTAGCAAGCGCGGTGGAGTGCGCGAGCGTGGCGGAGTGCGTGGCCGTGGCCGAGGCAAGGGCGAGGGCCCTCTGACCCAGAAGGCTGGTGAGTCTGAGGGGCCCTTGGTTGATACCGACCCTGAGGAGGTCTCCCCGAGCGTGGAGGCGAGTGCAGATGGCGGCTCCAACCAGGAGCGTAAGGCCAGATTTGCGGAGGCAGTGGAGGCCGCGGTAAAAGATGTGGCCTACAAAATTAAGAAGGCCTCAAAATTTAAAGCTGTGGGTACGGCTGCGGCCTCCATAATTGCGGCAGCAGAGGCCAACTTCGGGCCCCCCTCCGCGTCGGGCGAGGTGGCCGAACTGCGGGCGGAGGTGGCCCGCCTGACAGCCGCCACGGAACTCCTCCTAGAGGAGAATCGGAGGCTCCAGGCGGACCTGGCCGGTCTCCGGGGAAGGAGGTCCCCCGTAACACCCAAGGGGGGGCAGCAGACAGCAAGCCATTCCGTACCGGTTGAGGATCGCATTCTCAACCTGGTTCGGCAAGAGATGGCTGCCTTCCAGGCGCGGTTTTCCGTCCTGGAGGGCATCGTCCTGCGCCCGCCCTTGGCGGCAAGCAAGGGTCCGGTCACGGCAGGCGGGGCCACGGGGACGGCAAAAGGGGGCCCAGGGGTGGCAAGAAGGGGTCCGGGGTCGGCTTCTTACTCGGCCGTTGCGGCTGGGCCGAGGCCACCCGGCCAGGCCAGCGGGACGAAACCAGCAACCCCTGCAAAGCCGGCTCCAGTAAAACCCGCATCGGCCCCGGCAAAACCCTCGTCGGTCACTGCGACGCCAGCCCCAGCAATACCGGCGCCCACCTCGGCAAATCCGACTTTGTCGCAACCGGCGCCGGCTAAAAAGAAAAGAGGGGCACGGAAGGCCAAGGCAAAGGCGCCAGCGCCGGCCGCCGGCCCCCCCCCCTCGCCTAACCCACCGACGGCCGAGGCCGGTTGGGAGGTGGTCGGAGAAAAGAGGAGGGGGCGTAAAGCGGCCAAGGCGGCTAAGAAGAAGGCGCAACGGCAGAAGCGAAACGTCGCGGCCAGAATTCGCGCCCCAAAGACCGCGGCTGTAGTGCTCACACTACAGCCAGCGGCGGAACAGAAGGGCGTGACGTACCGCGACGTTCTCGCCAAGGCAAAGGCGGCGGTGAACCTGGAGGAGTTGGGGATCACCGGGGGGCTCCGGCTACGTGTCACCGCGACGGGGGCCCGAATGCTAGAGATCCCCGGTGCCGCCAGTGGCCCGTCCGCAGACGCTCTGGCCGAAAAGCTCAGGGCGTCCCTTGATGCGGACGAGGCCCGAGTGTCCAGACCCGTCAAGTGCGCAAGCCTGCGCATTTCGGGCCTGGACGACTCCGTGGTAGAGGAGGAGGTGGTGGCTGCCGTCGTCAGGACTGGTGGGTGCCCTGCTGAGCAAGTGAAGGCAGTGGGCACCGTACGTCCTGACTTCGTGGGTATGCGAACCGTGACGGTTAGCTGCCCCGTGGCGGCGGCCAAAGCGATCGTGGAGGGCCGAAGGCTCCTGGTGGGCTGGGTATCTGCGCAGGTCAAACTGCTGGAGCCTAGACCTCTGAGGTGCTTCCGCTGCCACGTGGGTCACCACGTGGCAGTCAAGTGCTCGGAGGTGGACCGCAGCCGACTGTGCTTCCGCTGCGGCCAGCCCGGTCACAAGGCCGCGACCTGCGACGCATGTGCGACGGCGGCCAGGCCGGCCGATCACCGGGCGGGAGGCAAGGCCTGCGCACCACCCGCCAAAACCAGGGGCAGGGGAAGGTCCTCCGCGACCACTACCACCAACGCCGCCGCCACAGCCGTTGCCGCTGGCGCCACTGCTACCGCCGCTATCACTGCCGCCGCTGACGCCACAGCGGCGACAGCTGGGCCATCAGAGGGGGCCCAGGAGGGGGCTGTAATGGAGTGCCAATAACGGCCCCATTACGCCTCCTACAGGCGAATATCAACCATTGCGCCTGCGCTCAGGATCTCTTGCTCCAGAGCATGGCGCAGTGGTCGATTCATATCGCCGTGGTCGCTGAGCCGTACTTTGTCCTCCCCAGGGACGACTGGGTTGAGGACCTGAGCGGCTCAGTGACCATCATCTCGTCGGCCGCCGCCGGTACCCCGTCCTTCGAGGGTGTCAGGAAGGGTCAGGGGTGCGTCGCAGCACGGTTCGGGGATATAGTGGTAGCGGGTGTCTACTTCTCCCCGAGCCGAACTCTCGCCGAGTTCCACAACTCCCTCAGAGAGTTGACCGTCGTCGTCGGTAACTGCTCCCTCCCCGTGCTAGTGCTCGGGGACTTCAACGCCAAGAACCTGGCTTGGGGTTCTCGCTGCACGGACGTGCGGGGAAGGATGGTGGAGGACTGGGCACTGGAGACAGGCCTGGTCGTCCTAAATCTGTTCCCACGTGTGTGCGGATGCGGGGCGAGTCGGTGGTGGACATCTCGTTCGCCAGCCCCGCTCTGTCGCCGCGTGTCGTCGACTGGCGTGTCATGGAGGAGGTGGAGACCTACTCCGATCACCGGTACATCCGGCTCGACGTCTCCACCCAGACCTCCAGCGCGCCGGTCCTACAGGCCCCGAGTGGTCCGCGGTGGGCGCTGAAGCAGCTGGACCGGGAGCTCCTCCTGGAAGCCTCGATCGTGCAGGCCTGGGTGTCATCACCGGACAGGCCTGCCGACACCAACCACGAGGCGGACTGGTTCCAGGAGGCCATGTCTGAGATCAGTGACGTGGCAATGCCCCGAGTCCGGTCTGGAAGCGCCCGGCGTCAGGTGTACTGGTGGTCGCGCGAGCTGACGGCACTGCGAGAGGCATGCGTCGCTGCGCGACACCTGTACGCCAGGCACCGCAGGCTCCGCATTCGAGCACCGGATGCGGCAGCCATCGAGGCGGAGCTGTATGAGGGGTACAGAGCGGCGAAGACCGCCCTCCTAGAAGGTGTCTTGCGGGCCAAGGATCTGGCCCGCGAGGAGATGCTGGAGTCTCTGGACGGGGATCCGTGGGGGCGCCCGTACAAGATGGTGCGGGATAAACTCCGCACCAGGGCCCCCCCGCTGACGCAGAGTCTCCGGCCCCAACTAGTTGAGGATGTGGTGAGCGCTCTGTTCCCTTCGCGAGGGGAGCATGCTCCTCCGCCCATGGCTCCGCCGCTTGCGGTGCCACAAGCGGACCACGAGGACAACGACGACGACGACGTTCCGGAGGTGACTGGGGTAGATCTGAGAGCGGCGGTGGGCAGGCTGAAAGCCAAAAACACCGCCCCGGGACCCGATGGCTTGCATGGCAAAGCCTGGGTCCTGGCCCTGGAGGCTCTCGGGCCCCGACTACTAGGGCTCCTAAGCGCGTGTTTGGAGAGGGGCCAGTTCCCACTTCGTTGGAAGACGGGGAAACTGGTCCTGATACAGAAGCCGGGGCGCCCTGCGGACTCTCCGTCCGCATTCCGGCCCATTGTGCTGCTCGACGAGGTGGGCAAGCTCTTTGAAAGAGTAATTGCAAACCGCCTCGTCGGGCACCTTGTGGGGACGGGGCTGGATCTTGCGGATCACCAGTATGGTTTCCGCAAGGGGCGCTCGACGGTGGACGCCATCATGCGCGTGAGAGCCCTCACGACGGGGGCTGCAGTGTCCAGGGGTGGGGTTGTCGTGGCGGTGTCTCTCGACATCGCCAACGCGTTTAACACCATGCCTTGGGGCTGCATCAGGGAGGCACTCCAATACCACCGGATGCCGACCTATCTTCGTCGTGTGGTCGGGGCATATCTGACGGACAGGGCCGTCATATACCCCGGTCGCTCTGGAGAGTGGAACCGGCGAGAGATGTCGTGCGGTGTCCCACAGGGATCGGTCCTGGGGCCGCTCCTGTGGGACATCGGTTACGACTGGGTGCTGCGCGCCGACCTCCCCAGCGGCGTCAGTGTAGTTTGCTACGCTGACGACACGCTCGTTCTGGCTCAGGGGGGGTCGCACCAGGCGGCGGCCGACATCATGACACGCGGGGTTGCGATAGTCGCAGAGAGGATCCGGCTGCTGGGTCTCGAGGTGGCCTTGCACAAATCCGAGGCCATGGTCTTTCATGGCCGCGGAAACACGCCACCGTCGGGATCCCAGTTGACGGTAGGAGGGGTTCGCATCGGCGTCGGGTCGACGATGAAGTACCTAGGAATCGTCCTCGACAGCCGGTGGAACTTCGTCGAACACTTCCGACGTTTGGCTCCCAAGCTCGAGCGGACGGGGGCTGCTTTCAAGCGGCTCCTGCCCAATCTGAGGGGGCCAAACGCCTCCTGCCGTAGGCTCTATGCCGGAGTCGTGCGGTCCATGGCCCTTTACGGGGCCCCGGTATGGGCGCGTTCTTTAGGGCGGCGCGCCGCCCACTACCTGAACGCGCCCCAAAAGGTGGTGGCCATACGGCTTGTCCGGGGCTACCGCACGATCTCCGGCGAGGCAGCGAGCCTCCTTGCCGGACTGCCACCGTGGGATCTGGAGGCGATAGTCCTCGCGCGCCTGTTTGAGTGGCGCGCGGAGGCACTACACCGGGGGGAAAACCCGCTGCCACGGCAAGTTGCCGCTCGGCGGGCAGACTTCCGGTGCGATCTCATGGTGGCATGGAGAGAGCGACTGTCGCAACCCCGTGCAGGGCACGCCACAATAGCGGCGGTAAGTCCCCTCTTTGAGGAGTGGCTGGAGAGGCGTCATGGCGTCCTCACCTACCGCCTGACGCAGGTCCTCACCGGACACGGAAGTTTCGGGAGGTTCCTGCACATCATCGGGCGGGAGGAAGCGCCTGGGTGTCACCATTGTGACGATCGCCCGGAGGACACGGTGGAGCACACAGTGGCGGTCTGCCCAGCTTGGGCGGAGCACCGCCGTGCCCTCGTGGAGGCGATCGGCGGCGGAGATCTCTCGCGTCCGGCCCTGGTTCAGGCCATGGTCCGGAGCGAGAGGGAATGGGAAGCGGTCACCACCTTCTGCGAAGCAGTAATGCTAGCGAAGGAGGTGGCCGGGCGATTGAGGGAGAGAACATCTGCCCAACCCAGCCGCCGCGGGAGACGCCCATGGCGCCGGGCGCCGCGAGACGACTTCCGGCCACCGTAGATGCGGGCCTGTGGACGGTGAGCAATGGGTAGCTCGCCGTCCGTCCGTCGATTGACGACAGGCCGTGTCGACGGCGCGTTCGTGTTTCACGCGCGCCTCAAAGAGAGTCAGCAAAGCAGAGGGGCTTGCCAGAGCCTCCGCCTGCCGGGGTTGCGGGTTGTTCGAAAGAGATACCGCGGCCCCGGAACGTAAAGGGCAATAGAAGGAACATGGGTGGGTTTTAGTCAGTACAAGTCTGACATGCCCCCCCGCTCCACCCAGAGCGGGGGAAGTCATTGGATGATTTCCCACCCCAAAAAAAAAAAAAAAAAAAAAGGGGTATGTATGGGCATCGAGCGCAGAGTAGTTGGTTTTATCTGCTTATATAGGTACTTCCCGCAATAAAGCAGTGCTAAAATATTGGGAACTCAGTACAAATAATAAACATGTTAAGTATTACTATTAGTTATGATTTATTATTTAATAGTTTTGATTATGTGTTTAAAATTAATATCTTGTATTGTATAATAATGTATAACGGGCTGGTGTCTACAACTCCACGTCTAAGGCGCGTATTTTGCGTACGGAAATTATATGCTTGCTTATATGCTTACATCGGAAATTAATATCTTATGCTTACATGTTTTACTCTATTTTTCTTCGCTCTCAGCTTATTGCAAGATTAGAAAAACCTAGTCATTCCTACTTCTTCTTTGCAAAAGTTTGTGTGAGATACTTAGCTCAACTTTATTGGGTCACACTAGAATGACGCTTAAGGCCAAACAAAACTAAAATCATGTACTACTTAGTTGTACAAAAAAGTGAAAAATACCCAAAGAACGTCAATAGAAGTGAATTTTAAAATGTTACAATCGCTAGATGCTTATAAATTTCACCGTACCCGAACATTCTCATCGCATCGATTAAGACTCCAATTATACTACAAATTGATGTTACTACAATACTTTATACTTTATTCATATATACGCTGACCTAAATATTTACCACTATTCAGTTTTTAGAAGAAAACCTTGAATATTACTAAATAATAGACGAATATAAATGGTTAACAATCACTAATTGACATTTAGAGAAACGTAATTAATTATTTTAAGCTATATTTCTTTAATCATGTTATTTATTTGTAATTTATCATTTTTGAAGGGTATCAATGTTGAAAAGTTTTGTAACAGTTGCTGTGATATATGGCTATGTTTTTAGCTTGTTTCTAAGTATAGGCAGTCGGGTAGTTCGATCAATTTAGTTCAGATAATTAATATTACTGATCTCTTTCGCATGTAATGAGAGTTTTGGAATGAAATGGTAAAGAAGGTAGGTACTGTATCAGGCATCAAAGTTGGGTGGCGGCCTTGCGGGTTGTTCAAAAGAGATACCGCGGCCCCGGAACACAAAGGGCAAAAGAACAGAATATATTGGCTAGGTTTTAGTCAGTAAAAGTCTGTCACTCTCTTCGGCTCTACTCAAACCGGAAGAAGTTATTTGATGACTTCCCAACCAAAAAAAAGGTTGTTTTATTTCAGTACTAGCTTCCGCCCGCGACTTCGTCCACGTGGCATAGTAACTTTAGGCTAACGCTTACTTTAACCCGCGTGATGATCGAAAAAAAAATATATTTATCTCCCCTTTTCTTCCCCCTTTCTCTCCCTTATCTCATTTTTTTTTTAAATTAACCATGTCCGTCTCCAGGGTCCCAATTATCTCTGTGCCAAAATTCATCAAAATTGGTTTGGCCATTTAGGCGTGAAGACGTAACAAACAAACAAACTCACTTTCGCTTTTATAATATTAGTAAGGAGTAAGGATTAACGTTCGAGTACTCAGTAGCAGCAAAGCAAGACAAAGTTGGATTTATGCCTGCTCGATGACAATAGGCACGCCCTCTATAACATCATCATTTTCCTGCCCTTGTCCCATTATATTTGGGGTCGGTGCAACACGTTTTCTTCTTCCATTCTCTCCTATCAGACGTCACGGCATCATTTACTCCTTTCTCTTTCATAGCACACCCTTTATAACATGGGACTTAAATATAACAGGCCAAATATGGGTGTACTATTAAGTACACCTATACCAAACCCTTCTTGTGATTTATACGTGTTCAATAAACTTGGCGGTTGGTCTCTATCAATAGTAAAGAAAAGCATCTGCTTTTTGTTAACAATTGATAGGATTAACATTGTTATAAAAAGTTTTATTATCATACTGTGTAATACGATACCCTTTGGTAAGTCTGGTTGTCAGACTTTCGGGTTACTGAATACCTGTAACGATCGGCAAAGATTTTTATATGGCAACCGAAACCAACGGGTTAAGGTGCTTTCCGAAGCACGGAGGAATCTCGGTATAAGTACACCAAATACACGGAACAACCTAGACGAACAATTCAAGCGGCTGTTATTATTTAGCGACGAGGTCCTAAAAGTGGCAACACTGGAAGTAGTAGTAAGTATACATCTACATCCAGTGTTGCCATTTTTCCGATTGGCCACTCTATTTGATCTATTTTCATCTTCAAACATTTAATTTCATTTCACTTCTTTATATATACAGAAACCCTTTAAAATAATAGAAAACCTTTTGTTTCTGTCCGGCAGACTTATACTCCATAGTCTGCTTAGCGGTTTTAAAAAAAGCCACAAAATGTAGAACAAGAGGAAGGCCATCATCACGATACTATAAGAATCAAATCTTACATCACATAATTGCCACTTATTCTGCTACATCCCCAATAATTCTAAATAGACATAAGCACGAACATTCATTCGGAATAGCTTTAAATCACGAGATGGCGCGATAAAAACGCATTGTAACTACATTCGACCAACATCACGCTATCACAACGACATTTGAATGAAGCCAGCATCCGTTTTCTCATAGCATTTATCTCAAATCCGACAATTATAGTCATAGAGTTATATTAGAACTGAGGAACGAATATTATTTGTACAAGGTTTTGAGAATACAATGCTTGCGAGTTGCTATTGAAATGTATGATTACGTAAATTACGTACACAGTAATTTTATACACATTAATGTATGTTAATTTTATACAATAACGCATCTAAAAAGATTTAGTTGACCGACTTGTTGAAGCTATGCTTAAGCCATCATAATGCTCTTGCCCTCATCAGTATTTATGTATTTGTTTCACTCACATCACTTCCATTCAGCAATATGAGACAAACATTTTCTTAATTCATTTCTAAATAGGTATACTTAGACTTGAAAGAAATAAGTTAGGTGTACTCTTTTGTATTAAAAGCAACCTAAGTATGAGTTTCTAAGCATCAACGAAGATAACTCAATAAGAGATAAATAAGAAAATGCAAAAGTTTCTTATGTTGACCGAATCACCACAAAATGGGGTCAACAGTTCAATGAATACCTGCTCGGTATAAAAAAAAACATGTAATTTAATCAATATGCCTTCTCAAAGCGCTCTAACGTCTGTCATTATGACGTATAGCATTAGAATAGGAATTAAGAACGTCAATAAATCATTTGAGCGTAATTTCGGTGCGCGTCAAACAAAGAGGAGAAAGCTACGCGCACGCATGGCGACCGCAACTCCGGACGGGATGGCTTTAAACGAGAGTGAACAATGATGTCAATAAGGAAACAATTAATTAATTAAATATAGACAGAAATATGATTTGACCGAAAAAGAAATGACTGGTAGTGATAGCAGATAGGGGAAAATGGAAGAAAAAACTTATCAAGGCAGAAAGATGAAAGGAGCAAATAACACAGTAAGGAATGTCGACTAAATCAGATCTGGTGCTTCGGGAAAAAGTGCTTACAAGTTACAAGTTATATTTAACCTCTAGAGCCCCAGCGACACAAAAACGTGCCAGTAAACAAGTATTACCGTTGAGCCCCACTGGCACAAATTTGTGCCACCAAACCCCTACCGATTTAAAACTGTATTTGTAGTAAAGCTAAGTCTTAAAATCAGATTACGCTTACGATAAGAGCCCGCCCGGCGGTGCTTGACGGATAGTTGACGTAAATAATGGCGGTCCTTGAGAGGTTAAGTTCGGTGTTGTTTTAAAAAAGTGTAGTTCAGCTTTGCATTGCGCCTTTTTACCATTAAGATAACATGTCAGACCCTACCACTACACTGATCGTGTCTTAGTACGCCTGGGCACAGCACTACATAAAGAGCTGTCTGGACGTTTTAACGCTTAAACTAACAACGCCATCTTGTTTTTTCAATATAATTTCCACAGACAATTTCACAAATGCTTTCAACACCGCTTTCCAATGCGCTGAAAATACTATTCAAACGCTATAAAACCTTGATGCTGACATAGTTACGTAATCAAGTTTAGTGTCAGAAAGTATTGTACATAATTATGGATTCTGCCAATCATCATTAGCTCTAACGTCCGTAGTAATTAACGTTTCCTCACAAGGTTTTGCTTCATTAAATTCCTGATTGATGTCTAGAAAGTAAGCAAAAATTTTACCTTTTTGTCTTTTCTACACACTGTGTCCTACATTGTATCTCATCATCGAAATTTCTATGAAATAAGCAGTACATTTGTGCTCTTCTGTCTTGAAGACTAATGAAGTATGTACTACAATAGGTACACAAAAAAAAAGATCAAACATTTTTATTTATTTACTAGCTGTGCCCAGCGGTTTCACCCGCTGAGGTTTAGGGGTATGAAAAATAAATGTTAGCCGATTCTCAGACCTACCCAATATGTACCCAAAATTTCATAAGAATCGGCCGAGCCGTTTCGGAGGAGTAGTAACTAACATTGTGACACGGAAATTTTATATATTAGATATGAATAAAAATGTTTGATCTCTACCAAAACATTCGATAAATAAACTGACGAATAGAGGAAACTTGCGAATTATGGAAACTGTGGAGTTGACGAAACTTTCGATTTAAATAAACTGACTGATGTTGCATGTTGTCTTAATTCTTATCATAATTAGTACCGACGTTTATCTTTGAAACATATGGTCATACTTTTTGGTCCTTGTATACAAACAATTTATTAATCTATTCATTGTCTAGGTAAATTAAATGAAAGATGAATCCACGCCGCCCACTGTATGTTGTGAATAAATCTTCTTAACTTCAATTGAAACTTATTTCAAGATAGTATTTGATATTTATTGACTTGCACATGGCGGCATCTCACATGAACATGTCCTACGCTGACGCAACGTCCCGACAACACTTTTCACTGGATTACAGCATATTATACAAACGACATTGAGACCGACTGACCGCGTTCTTATGGTGTGAGTACTCTACTCGATAACGATATGGGATTATGTTAATATATAAAGATTTGTTTTAAACTTTACTAGTTTATTTTTTTCGTGTCGAATCAAAGTCAAAGAAACTATGGATGTACTGTGTGATTTAAAATAGATATTATGCATTAAATTAACTACAATTTACGAACTAATAATAAAATATGTACAAGTAAAAAATGGTAAATAACAGGGCGTCAAAAAATTCGTCCGTATCGCAGTCAACGGGATAAGCGCCCAAAAGGCTGGCAGCATTACCGCGTTGGTAATTACTGTGTGAAGGATGTTATGGCTAGAAAGGAAGTAACTGCTGAGATGCTGAGTAAAAGAGAAATATGGAAGAAAAAGATATGCTGCACCGACTCCGAATTAATTGGGATTAGGGCCGGAAAATGATAATGATGAGACTTTTTCGTATCGTTTTATTTTTTAATCAATTCGGCTCAATATTGAGGAGCTCGTAGCTAAATAATAGCAGCCGCTCAGGTCGATATTAAGGTTAAGCTGCGCTTGCCTAGGTTGGTCTGTGGAGGGGTGACCACCCGTTACATACCAAGTTTCCTCCGTGGTTTCCGAGGGAAAGCACGTTAAGCTGTTGGTCCCGGCTGTCATTTGCAAATCTTTGACAGTCGTTACAGCTAGTCAGTGTCCCGAAAGTCTGACAACCAGTCTTACCATGGGGTATCGTATTACCCATTACTAACTGAGTTATGGAAGCCAGATAGGCAGTCGCTCCTTTTAAAATACTGGTATTCAGCTGCATCCGGTAAGACTGGAAGCCGACCCCAACATAGTTGGAAAAGGCTAGGCAGATGATATGATAGGCTCAATAATAAACCACGCAACAACAATGGGCGTTCACTAAATTCTCAAAAGTGCAGTAGCAATCATTTGAACCCTAAACAATGTCAAGTAAGTGGATCATGTTTAGCTCACCGTCCGTCCGTCTATTGACGACAGGCCGTGTCGACGGCGCGTTTGTGCTTCACCCGCGCTTCAAAGAGATGTTAGCAAAGCAGAGGGGCCTGCCAGGGCCTCCGCCTGCCGGGGTTGCGGGTTGTTCGAAAGAGATACCGCGGCCCCGGAACGTCAAGGACAATAGAAGGAACATGGGTGGATTTTAGTCAGTAAAAGTCTGACACTCCCCCCCGCTCCGCCCAGAGCGGGGGAAGTTATTTGATGATTACCCAACCCAAAAAAAATAAATAAAAAAAAGTGGGTCATGTTCTAGACAGCACCAAACTCGCTTTGTATGTTGTGTTGCTTTGTTTTTGAGTCTACCTGTCTATCAAAGCCTGGTTATGTTTCTTTTTGAACTGTGAGGAATTTGATGAGCTCATTGTTTGAAAGATTAAATATCATATAAAAGGAATCTATGACTGACATGATGATTTGACAGCTGCCTCTTAAGTGGCGTTTTGATACATCTCAAGAAGTTGATTTGATTGATGATCGATAATTTAATGTTTTCAAAGTATTTGTTGTTAAAGTTACTTGAGCATTTAGACAACTTCATTTTAAACTTTTAAGCGTCGTTATTTGATAAATTAAACAGACTATAGTTTTCTTAGAAAAGTAGAAATAATGAGCAGCATCATCAATTGACGGAACGGTTGACTGAGTGGCTGAGCGATTGACTGCTGCGCTGTGTGTCGCGGGTTCGATTCCCGCACGGAACAAAAATTTGAATGGCGTACAGGTAGTTGTTTCGGGTCTGGCTGTTTGTGTATGTGAATTTAAATGTTTGTAAATGCACCAATCATCCATCATGCAATACAGGAGAAATTCCTAGGATGGCGCAACGTTTAAAAAAAAGAAACACGTATCTAAATATATATCTAACTAGCTGTGCCTAGTGGTTTCACCCGCTGCTCAGCTCCTTAGTGCCGTAGCGTGATGTTATATAGTCTATTATGAAAGAATGTTTATGCAAAATTAAAAAAAAAATGGCAATCTGTTTCACCCCGTTAAGGGTGGAATGTTTCAGAATCCCGTCTTAGTAAAATTTAATACTCCTGTAATTTCGTAATGAATGAGTCAGTGATTTTCGCTTTTATATAAATTAAATAGATTAAAAACAGTGGTTTGTGGTAAAAGACATAAATTGGACACAGTAATTATTATGTTACTTCAAATTGCTAGACAACCTCCTCTGAGAGATGTAGAGCATAAAGAAGAAGACATGCGGTACTAAACCCAAACTTTAAAAGCTATGAGTAAATATTAAGTTTTGATCAATTCAAAATGTCGACGATATATTTATGACTAAGGTACCGAGTTATTAGGAAGTAAAGTTTTCAATATGTATGCGCCATAAAATACTTCAATATTTCAAAAAAAAACTGCATATGATATGGTTTTCATTTTCTTATATGATGTGTCTGCTTCTTTTATCAATAAAGAAAAATAGTAAGTCGCTTCATGAAAATGCTAATACAGACACCAACAAAGTTCGAAACGGCTAAGCTAATGCACAGGTGATGCTGATATTGATAATTGGAGCAAAAGCTGTACAAACAGGTAACAGCTCTGTGAATCCCTCCTGTAACATTTACTCTAACAAACATGGCCATACCGAAAGTAATAAGTGACATGCTGTGACCCACGTTTAAAACTGTACAGTAACCAGGTCACGTTTCATAACAGTAGTAAACTAACGCACTGTAATGTGGTACAAGGAAGGGTCAGATCTTGTAGACTTAGTGTAATATTGAGCAAGCGTTAAGCGCTGGATTTGCAACTAACAGCTACTTTTTATTAAATCTTGCATCATTTTTAAGGTTCTGTACCTAAAAAGGAAAAAACGATACCCTTATTGGATCAGTTTGTTGTCCGTCTGTCTGTCTTCTATCTCGGGAACAAGTGGCGGTATCGAGTTGAAATCAAAACCGTATTTTCAAATCTGAGGTGCCTTTGTGCTGTGAACAAAACAACCCTCTAAGTCTGCGCAGTCAAAAGGTATGGCTGTCGCAAGTTCGTACGAATACTCGGTGCGCGAGTCAGTCTCGCTCTTTGCCGGTTTTTACCTACCCACTAGGTAATTTGGGGTTGGGTGCACATCTCCAATTTGAAGCAGCTGAATACTAGTATTTAACATGGAGCGGCTGTCTCCCAGAAACCCAATGACAAGGTAGAATACCCCATGGCAAGACTGGTTTTTAAATTTATGGGTACCCGTAACACAGCTGGGACCAATAGCTAAGCCAATTCAAAAGCCTACGGGCGGCATAAAAACTCCGACACAAAGTTAGATACTAACCGCACGAAAAGAAAGAAGACCAGCTTTACGTACTTCACGGAGGAGTCTCGATATGACAGGGACTGCCAACCGTTACCAACTTTGAAGATGAACGCATGGGTCGGCTATGATTGTTTAGACAAATTAAAAACTGGAAGTATTAATGACGGTGGACCTCCATCAAGCCGCCTTAGAAACTCTTTACGAGTCCCGCTATTCACAAAGTAATAAGAATCTTTATGCTCTACTTGAGAAGCTGACAAAAAATAAATGCAAAATAATATTACTGATGCTATGGAATAAAAATTGACGTTCACAAAGAAAATAATTCGTTAATAATGAAAGAAAAAGAAAATAGAAGACACTTGGGGTCCCGAGGAAGTCTAGTTGTAATAAAGGAGGATCGGCGGCAACATCAAAGGATACTGCGACCAAACGAGGCATTAAGCATAATTATGGAACTTTGATGCCCTTTTTTTCGGATGCGAAATCATCGAATAACTTTCCCCGCTCTGGGCGGAGCGCGGGGTAGTGTCAAACTTTTACCGACTAAAACCCATCTATGTTCTTCTTTTGCCCTTTGTGTTTCGAGACCATGGTATTTCTTTTGAACAACCCGCATGCCGCCACCCAACTTTGATGCCTGATACAATACTTTCTTTACAATGTCATTCCAAAACTCTCCTTACATGTGAAAGAGATCTAGCAATATTATTGATCTGGATTCGCGGCCGGATTCCGTACAGACGATGTTGACAGTCGGCCGAGAAACAAACATAATCTAGGTGAAATGTATAAGAGGTTGCGACATTCCGGCCTTGCGATTAATTTCGGCGTCCGCGCATGCCGTTGCATCTGTCGATCGAATATCTTTCAAAAGGCACCATCTTACGATCTTTGTATATGTTGAATTTTGGTTCTGGTTTTACAAAAGTTGGTTAAGATTTGTAAGCTTAAGGCGCTTTACATAGCTAACAATTTGTAAAACATCTAGATTTTCGTCGCAAAGTTAGCCGTAGCTGGGATATTAAGTGTATATAGTCAAATACATAAGGAAAATGGTCTAGTACTACGAAAAAAATGTTTGAAAAGACCACGAAAAAAATTTTTTCGTCTCGAAATGCTCAAATTTTTCAGCAACAACCATCATATTTTTATATATTATAACAAAGGAAATTTCATAGACCAAAGACATATTTTTTTTATAAAATTTTTAAAACACGGAACTGTATTTTTAAAATATTCCATCAAAACTGCAAAATGACTTACATTTTGGCGGACATGATATTCAAATAAAATCAAACGCCGAAATATTTTCGACCTTATTTCTATTCTTTCGATGCACTACTGTCGTATACTTGTATCATTCCACGCCCAGTCTGTAGCTAGCCTCACCTGCACGAATAGCTAAAGATTAGCTTGTTACCGCGCCTTAACGCATTATAGAGCATTATCATCATTCTCTTACACTTATCCCAATATCATTTGGGCTGGCGCAGCATGTTTTCTTCTTCCATACACTCTCTTACTAATCATCTGATCGGACACCTCCTTTTTTGCCATTTCACCCTTTATTGATTTCATTTGAAATCATCCATCCATGGTTTCTTTGTTCTTCCGTAGAATGTTTCTTTTAAAAATCAATAAATATTTTGGGACTTTCAAATCGTTTTGACATTTACCTGGGCATCGTGTGAGAAACCCTTCAACAAATGTGAAAGAAGTTATGGTGAAGATAATTTAGTAATTGATACTCCATGCGGCGATATCAAATCAATGTTCAAATATCAGTAAAAAAATTCGTCATGTTTAACCTATGAGATAAAATAGGCAGGTAGCACCATAACAATAATATTGAACATTGTCATTTTAAACGACATGTAAGTTAAGTTGATACAAACATGACTCACATTTGAAAACATATGTCTTATGGTCTTCTTTGATATAAATACGGTTTACTGTTTCCACCTCATCTATCGAGTTTCCCAAACATAACGCCAAATGGTCAATGTTTTGATAACTAGCCTAGGAAAACGAGTAGTTAATCAGAAACAATTATCGTATTCGCCAAAATGATAGTCTGTTGATTTTGGTGGTCTCAGATAAACTTATACAATGGAATAGTGTACATTAGGGTGTCATAAACAAAGATATTGTGATAATGCGGATTTATTTTTAAATTGCGGAAATGTATGTTTAACTTTTCTTCCAACACAAACTGCGTGATTACTTAAACCTCATAGGATTTCTGCTCGCCAAAAATTGCGAACTTTTACAACCTTACCTTAAAACCCAAATTTTCAAAAATGCCTCCTCATTGCTCACTTTTGTATTGTGCAAACATCTTGCTTCTAGACCCAGCCGTTCGGCTATACGAAAATAAAAACACCTGTTTTTTATTAAGTAGGTTAACTGAACCCATTGACGAACGGCCATGGAAACCGAACACCAATGCAAACTGATGCTTAACACTAATCGATAGCCAACACTCAAATAAATCAAGGCAAAGGAATCAATTACATTACGCACCATCTCAAATATCAACGAAACTGTATAGGACCAAAACATATCTTGAAATCCGATGATACCCGTGGAAATAACATGGAGACTGATATGCATAACAAAATCGTATGCGGCGGGCGTGTGAATTTTCAGTTTCAGGCGGGTTCGCACCTTTATTAATTTAGAGAAGTAATCTGCGTAAGTGAAATACAGGGCAATACGGCACAAGTTCGGCAAAACTTTCTCGAATTGGAGCTGCTTCTAGAACTCATTGTGCGGTAGAATGGATTTGACAGGCCAATGTTACAATTTCAGCGGCAAAATAAACGGTTAAAAAAATAAACAGTTTATGATAATTGCATTGTTACAATTTAACCTTCACACATTCCAAGCCTATCTCCTGATTTCAAAAGTGTACAAGTTTCACAGTCGCTACCATTTTGGGATGCTATGATAATGTTAATAGGGTATTATTGCCAAAGATAATCCTTTCTACACGACGTTTTAATGGGGGATAAGCAGGTTTAAGAATAAGCCTTTAAGACGTGGACTCGTGGATCTAGTTTTACGTGTATTGCATGGTGGATAATTAATATCAATTCAATACGTTTGGTGAATACAAGCATTAGCTGCTAAAAAGAACTATGCGCAAATTTTAAAAAATATCGGTTAATATACGGTTTTAGTGGTAGTTCTAGGTTAAACGCAAACGACGTACGTAGACGACGGCAAGAGATGTTTGAAACAAAAACGTTGATAGTAGAGAGGACTGTACAAAGAAACAAAATATACACATAGCAAGCTAGGTAAATGTTTGCTTCTTATATCCCAGTCATTATAATTAATTTGAATTAAGTTTTCCGTCACATCTTAATACAAAACTACACTCGACCTCATTAAATTGACAAAGTTGTGTTGAAATTGCAGTTTTAAATAATTATATATTTAATGTAATGACGCATTTAATTATTTATTATATCATGCATGATTACAACGTCTTCTGTTTCGTGATTAGCAATCGTACATTTTTATTAGGCGAGATGTAGCGAAAAGTTCTGTTAGGTACCAAAAGTATATTGAGGTCACTTACGTGATTTGATTCATAGAAATAGTAAGTTTCGGAATAAAACAATGTGTTTATGAATAAGTTAACGGCACTTCCAATCAATGTTATATCCTCAGAGTATGACCTAAGTGTGACTTTGGAGTATCACAGACGAACTTCTAACTACTGTCGTGCTCTTTGTGAATTTCCAGGCAGCATCTTCAGGGAACTGTCGAAGTCACAGATGATATTTTTGAAGTGGCAGAGTTGTGCTTGAAGCTCATCTAAAATAATCATCGACACGACGAAGAAGGTATATTGATCACACAATAAAAGAAGACTTACAACGTCATCAGAAACAAAAAGAAAGACCAAAATACGCGGAAGCAGTATCAATAAGAACACTCGTCAGATGCAAACTATACATGATACCGATCTATTGCTTAATCCTGACCTTTGCAGCTAAATCTCCTAACAACAACCTAACAAGAGACTATGATTGTTCAATTTAGACGGAAACCTATCAAAAACTGTCAGTTACCACTGACGCCGTTGAGTAATGCAACCGCAAGCGAGCCTTTGGAAACTTCACGACTTTTCGTCACGAATGCTAACGAGCATTTTATAAGCCCAAACCTATTAAATTTAGAAGAAAAGACAAGCCTTGGTCAATGATGGCGGAACAAAGAATAAAGTCTAAATATATGTACTTCAAAGCAAACTCGTATAAAACAGAGAATACTTTATTCACCATGTGGCGTTTGAAAGCCTTCCACCAATTTGTATTTAAATAAGTAGATACTTGCTCTAGTAAACTACTTATTTGTATCGAAACTGATGAAGCAATCAAATCAGATGCAATGTGTGTAGGAAAAATAATGTAAGCTATAAGATTAAAAACATAAATTACTGATGAATCAGGGAAATCAGTAGGTACGGAACACGTTTTTGCTTCATCATGAGGCGTCGCTCAAGGTCATATTTTGGGATCAACTATAACTGCACCTTTGCCCTGTATTTCCTAACGACCTCCACCTATCTCAATTTTAAAGAAGCATTTAAGTGAATTTAAGGGAATTGTTGCTTCTTTCCATATCAACACCTGTTTGAAGTTCGTGCCTTATCTATTTCCGTAGTTGCGATATATTTAATGTTTGCCGAGTTATCA
Source organism: Ochropleura plecta (assembly GCA_905475445.1). Classification (NCBI taxonomy): domain Eukaryota; kingdom Metazoa; phylum Arthropoda; class Insecta; order Lepidoptera; family Noctuidae; genus Ochropleura; species Ochropleura plecta. The sequence goes on along the minus strand of FR997740.1, from coordinate 4,675,418 downwards.
TTCGTGACCTTCTCCGGATTGTCTCCTAAAGCAGGTGACAGTTTAAAATGAGTCCTAGAAGATAAGGTTATTATGTTACACCAAAGAGATTTAAAAGGCTATAGAGCTGACATTGATTGAACAAAAATTTTGATGCCGAACATTTTTAATTATGTCATACGGATGCTCCCTGACAAGCGGGCGATTTGTTACCAAGTAGTAACAAGTATTGGATTTCGATTTTTTTCGTCTTCTCCCGTCTATCCTTACTAATATTATAAAAGCGAAAGTGAGTTTGTTTGTTTGTTTGTTTATTTGTTTGTTTGTTTGTTACCTCTTCACGCTTTAATGGCTACACCGATTTTGATGAATTTTGGTACAGAGATAGTTGGGAACCAGGAGACGGACATAGGCTAATTTTTATTTAAAAAAAGTGGGATATGAGGGAGAACGAGGGAAGAAAAGGGAAAACTTAGCGTTGCTATTACAAATCAATCAGGCGCAAGAGCAAAAACTGCAGGTAGCACGTACTGTGTTATACCGAATTTAACGCGAGCGAAGCCGCGGGCAAAAGCTAGTCACTTATAAATATTTGAATGTCTTTGGTTTACACTTTCAACGTTAACATTTTTATCACTTAAAACGTGGTTACTATTGCATTGCCTTTCTGTCTTGCATTCTCATGACAATTATTTTTTATTTAATAAAAACCTTTTACGTCAGACGCCAGTCGTTATACAAACAAATAGACGGTACTTTTATTACTTTATTATAGTAGATGTGAGTTGAAGAATTCATTTTAATGATCATTCAAATACTGAGTTACTATCTCGTGAATAATTTCACTGCCACTAGGGCTGTCGGGTGTCCAACGTTTTATAAATTGTATTGAAAAGATTAATTTATTGTTATAAGGAAACTCAGTAAGTTCATCTATGAGAAAAAAAAGTTGATCCCTGACTTATTATTGATTTTTTAAACAATGCCTGAGAACGTTAATTATTTTTCAGCCATGGTTTCGTGGTTTATTAATAATGTCAATTGTTTTTGTTATTCATGTTTTATTTAGTGAGTAAAGTATGATGGGGAAAATCTTTTCTCTTATTTGTTACTCCACGTTAGACGACCAAAGAACATTGTAAGCAAATAGGTACAAAAGATATTTATAGAGAAAATGTATCACAGAAACACCATCTATACTACAGTACTTGCCACAGTTCAATCAAATCAAATCAAAATATTTTCTTTCCTGGGCACTTATAAAACGTCGATAAAAGGTGCATGGTAACTGGTTTATAAAATTACCTCTGATTTTGTATCTCACCAAAATCTTGGTGATATTTAGTGTATGAACCCCATACGTAAAAGAGTGGTGTTATAAATTTATTTGCAAGACCAGAATTAAAGTTAACTTTATTCTCGCAAAAATAAGGTTAATGTTTGGTTACTGCTATCTGACTGTCTACTGATTCTGTCAGCCCTATTAATGGAAGATACGGATGCTAGCACGGTGTGCTAAGCGAACCATCTCCCGAGCCAAATTGTGCGTCAAATTCGTTACGAAATACCATTACCCGAGCATAATGGAGGAAAGTTAGGCCGAATTTAATTGAACAATTATTATTTTCATTATTACGCAAATGTTTTAATGTTTTTGAACTTGTTAATAGTGATTTTATCATCTGTAGTACTGTAGGAATTACTGTGGATAGCTTGTGAATATTAATCGGACTTCATTTATATTAATTAAGGAGTAAGTACGACCATATTTCTATTCTTTTCTACCTGACCTCTTTGCTGACCTCTTTACTCGACTTTACAAAATATAGTCGTCAACGTAAAGTAGGTAGATGCAGTAGCTTAACCTTTTTCTATCAAAGCTATATCAGTCGTAATGTTATTTACTACCTTATTGTTCCTACCGTTTTTACATCATTTATTTATTTATTTAAACTTTATGTACAGTAGGTACACACAGGCGGACTTAATGCCTCAAGTCATTCTCAACCAGTCAACCTTTGGGTTAAAGACGGCACGGTTGGCGCGGTGGCTGAGCGATTGACTGCTGCGCTGCGTGTCGTGGATTCTATTCCCGCACGGAACAAATATTGATGTGACCTACGGGTAGTTGTTCCGGCTCTGGCTACTTGTGTATGTGAGTTTAAATATTCGTGAACGCACCCACGATACAGGGAAATTCCTAATTTAGGATAAAGTTTAAAAATATTTTTTGTGATTGGGTACAAAAATTAAAAAAGAAAAACTTACAACTTGTTAACATCCTCCACTTCTTACTTAATATGTTAATATTTTTTTACACAAATCAATATTGTTAGCTTACTTTCCAATAAAAAAAAACAATTGCGAAGATTTAAACATAACACTATCGATGTAACATGCGTCTAACACAAATACCTAGTGGGTGGACCTAGTCAGATTTAGGCAGGCGCCTTAAAAATCTATTATAACATAATGATCACTGCCAAAACCGAGGTCCTAAACTTGACTGGACACACATTAATACGAAATGTGGGTGTGTATGTAGGTGGGCAAGGCATTCCTCCCTTTTACAGCGTACATAGGTAAAAACGGCATCGGAATTTAGAACACAGCTTAGTAACAATAGAGGAGTTCTCCAGGGATCTATACTGTGGCTTGTCTTTTGTTTAGAAATGGTTATGGGTTTCTTATAAGTAAAAGTACCAAGGTGGAACGTATTGTTGGACGCTTAAAACTATACTATTATAGCAAATGAGTGCTTTAAGATCTCAAGCTCACAAAATAAACTAAGAAATAAAAATACATATGTATGAGTTTTACTCACACCTCGCCTTTACTTTACAACAACTGTAAGGTAAAATCTGGACCCCAATGCCACATCATATAAAAACGGTACAATGATCTGTCAATTTTCTGGTTTTCAACAAAGAGGGTTCACTAAACCGTTTGTAAATTAAGAGTCGAGACCCAGTGAAATAAAAAAAAACTTACAAATAGAAAATCCAATTACAAACAGACAACAGATTATATAGGATTATACGGGTTTTAAAAATAGATAATAAATTCAAATAAACAATTAACTTATGGTGAAGTAGGTAATTTTACTTAATCGATTGACCTTGATTGAATTGAATTTCAGATCTAGATGATGAAATCAACATAAGGGTACCTATATAAGCAGAGGAGCCTGCCAGGGCCACCGCCTGCCGGGGTAGCGGGTTTTCTGAAAGTGATATCGCGGCCCCGAAAAATAAAGAGCAAAAGAAAGAACATGCGTGATTTTTAGTCATTAAAAATCTGACACTCCCCCCTGCACCGCCCAGAGAGGGAGAAGTTAAATTATGATTTCACAACCGCAAAAACAGGGTACCTATGTACCTACTTTATGGTACAGTGCTTCTTTTAACACTAAAGGAATCGTAGACACAACGAAGAAAACCTAAGACTTTGTCTTGATAAGACTAAATTTTGGTGTAAATACTCATCACTCAGAATAAAAACTCATAATTATTCGGGGTTGGTGCAGATGTCTTTCTTTGTTACTTCTTGCTTTATTTTTTTCCGTTTAGGTACTAATAGGAACAAATCTGCCTATCCAGTATAATACAAGCTTGATGTTTTTGAAGTCTTTAGCCTTTAAATACATACATAAGTGTAAACAAAAAGGTTCAAAGACTTGACCAAGATTTTCGCAAGGTGTGACTTGCGTTTGTCGTGACCTATTGAATAATTTCTTTAATTTTACAAACGGCTGTTTAGCCATCGTTGGCAATTTTTGTATGCTGCTTTGCCACATAGTTTGCCACCTGTTTACTACCATTTACCAACTTATTTTTATGAATAAACGACTGTACTTAAAAAAAAATCATTTTACGCAGCTTCTATAAATTATTAAAAAAAAACAACAGCATTTAAATACCATGTCGTTATTGTACTAAGTAGAAGCAACAGCATTGTGCAAAATGTCACAGGGTCATAGTTGACATATTGTATCAGGTCTCACTCAGGTCAAAGTGAAAACAAAGGGTTTACAGAGAAAATAATGATGCCCTAATTGGTCAGACGTATTATTAGCCCGAATTATACTGCAAAGACGGAAATCGAATCTTATGTGCACTTATCTTTGTCCTACAAATGGTTCCCATTCGTTAAAAATTCAGTTACCATCTAGTTCCACGTTATACCCATTTCTACCAGGAAATAATTAGTTTTGCCTATTTTTTTTTTACATTTGCAGATCAACCTACATAGTGGTGAATCTGAAAGAAACATGATTATGGCATAAGAATGAGAAATAATTTAAAATATTTACTTTTCGACAGATGGTGCCTTTTTATGGTCCACTTCACGAAACAAACACATCACAGTTTATCACAACAACAAAACACTTAATCCTCGCGCACATTACTAAATAATTTCGGAAAGAAACACCGAAATATAAATAATTCCCGCGCAAACAAACTTACAAAATACAAAATGCTGCGAAAAATTTGATAATCTGTAGCGAAAATTTGACACGATTTGCGCAAACAGATAAGCAAATACTTCTTTATCTGCGTTCGAATTTTGTAAATGTTATTTTTTTAAGTGTGCCAGCCAGACGCATGCGGGCGCGGTAAAGTTGCGTAAGGCGCTATGCGTGTTTGCTGTTCGGCCAACTTGTAGAAACTGAAAGTGGAAGTGGGCTCCAGACGAACGTCTTGCTGCAAGGGATGTGCGGTAATCCGCGACTGGCGAGGCATCCGCATAATTTTAAATATCTTACCGCGTACTTGTTGCTCTTTTGTTTGTCTTTAACGAGAGTTTTGTTTGACAGCAAGTTAGTTACTATAAAATGCGCTATTGCATAACACGCAATGCAGGAGCTAAAGACATTATAACATCTTAGCTATGTACTGAGCAAACTTTATAGTAGCACTAAAACTTTTGCTTGAAATAAAATGTGATTGACCTAATAAATTAGATTACTTAGCTACCCACTTGTTGCCTACACATTTAATGGAAATCGAACAATCACAACCTTGGAATCTTTACAGAAAAAAACCAGCATTTTTTTCAATATCCCACAAAATCCGAATAAATCAGCATTCGCTACATCACTATAAACCCCCCGATAGCGTCGGTGTGGTTAGGCAACACAGAGTTATTTCCATTTAATCCCATTTCCATAGGAGCTACATCCGATGTTTTTGTTAATGATAATAACCGATGCTTTGTTGACAATGCCGGTGTTGCGGTTCGAGTTCTGCAATCTATTGTTTTGTCATTTCTATGATGTTTTATAACCACAGTCTAGTCGTTGTGTACCGCTACCTTTGACTCTCAAAGATAAGAAAGAACAGTGTAGTGTTTTATAACTTTTACTTTAGGACGAATCCTGAAAAAAATCCTACTATTACTCCCAAATTTTTATAGTTTAGCTAGACGAGAGGTACTACCTATGTGAACCCAAATATAAGTGACCACCGCCACTGATCCCTCCCCCCCATTAAAGGATTATTAATTTTTTAAATTACGTAATAGATCGTAGGATACTGTTACTGTACTGGGAAAAACTACCATGACGAGACTCTCATTCATGATTATATTATACTAGCTTTTGCCCGCGGCTTTGCTCGCGTTAAATTCTGGGTAATACAGTTCCCCTTGCGCCTTATTGATTTGTAATAGCAACGCTAAGTTTTCCCTTTTCTTCCTCTCATCCCACTTAAAAAATTGCCTATGTACGTCTCCTGGTTTCCAACTATCTGTGTACCAAAATTCATCAAAATCAGTTTAGCCATTAAAGCGTGAAGAGATAACAAACAAACAAACAAACTCACTTTCGCTTTTAAAATATTAGTAAGGATAGAGCATGCGTGCATTTTCACATTTAAAATTATAGGCAAGGTGTTAAATTTTTCAAGCTCGCTTCGTCCGCTCTTGTAGCCTACACTCTTGCTTGATTCTTTGCTTTGTCTAAAAGTCAACCAGCTCGATCTTACAATCCAGTTCCTCTTATATCTTGCCTTTGTTTGTAAGTCGACCAAGTAAGTCCTGCATGAAGGATCGTAATCATTCTAACCTGTGCAAAGCAGGGTGTCAAAAATGGGCCTAGGCCCTTCCAATAAATAGACATTGTATCTAATTTACTGGTTGACTAAGGTTAAGTCTTCTGTCATCTTGATTAAATTAAATATGGGTACTGACAATTTATTCAAGATCACCAAAAAATTGTATTAGTAAATAACATAATTTATGCACTGAAAAGCTCTTATCAATCCTGTTGAACGTACAAATTTATAATCGAATTTTTCGTGTGTAGGTTCTTAGCTCAGTTTAAAAACAGACATCTGGAGTTCCGCAACCGAAATAAAATCTTAAATCTATGGTTCCGATTGCCAGAAACCTGGCATCCTGTTTGTTGTCATCAAAGCCATAACAAACTTTTAATACCTTATATATTATTCTCCTTGTCAATTGCAACATTGTTCTAAGAGATTCACACGGATGTGGCTCATTGTCAATTTGTCGTGGTTTACACGGCTATTGTGATCATTCCCACCTGTTGTTACAAACATACATAAATACTAATTATATAAATAAAGACCTACCTCGTTTGTTGTTTGCCCAACTTGGGCACTTCCTTGACCAAGTGAAAAGGAAGGCCTATACCCAACAGTGGGTGATTCTTGGCTGAAATGATGATGATGTTGATAAAACAGTGGTATAGTTCTACCAGCAACCAGTCTGACTAAGAGGTATCGTAGATAATAACCGGAAACTGCGCCGTGGAAGACTGATTGGCATCGATCCACATAACCACTAGTATTTAAGTAGTTGCATCCGGTTAGAAAATCTAATAGATAAAATATCAATGATGACAACTAATTAATTCGTAATACTAAAATGTCCTTAGCCAGAAATTTCTATCGGAATTCATTTTAATTTCTTGAAGCGGTTTTCCTACTGGGGTGACGCCTTACCAAGGGGAGGCGGAGCGCAATTTTGAAGAGTTTGTTTAATAGCACTGATCATCTAAATAAAAGTCAGCTGCCTCGTTGGCGATCCAAAGTTGATTATTTGTTTCACCTTAAACCCCAAAAAATACTGTTGCATGTACGTGGGGTAATAGAGATACTTATACCTAATTACCTAACCTACGTCAGCTGCCTAAGTGTTTTTCTTTCTCTGGTGGAAATTCATCAAAAACTCTGGGCGGACTGGAACGGAGTGTCAGACTTATACTGTTCCCACCCATTCATTTTCCTTCTTTTGCCCTTTGTGTTCCGGGGCGGCAGTATGTCTTTCGAACCAACCCGCAGCTCCGGCAGGCAGTGGCCGGCATGACTGCTTCGCAGAATGTGACCGCTTCCCATTCCCTCTCGCTCCGGATCATGGACTAAACCAGGGCCGGACGCGAGAGATTGCCGCCGTAGTAGGTATATGGCAAATCCAGGATTTTGGGAGTTTCATAATCTGCAAATCTGGTAGTTAGCGATTCTGGTATTAAGCTTCAGACCCCTTTGGTTTCCCCCACTTCTGAAGATAACGCACATACCTCCGCTGTGCTATGGTAAAACACATTTTATGGTATTTGGTATGATTTTAGCTGGTATAAAGACGTACCTAGATATAATCAGATTATCAGTAACTTCCGCACTATAAAAGGTGTAAATACTTAACAAAGCCGAAAGACACTTTTTCTGGACCATACCCGGGTGAGAACCGTCTCGTTAAGATGTTGGAGGTCCAAATTTATTTACTTATTCCATCGTAAGGCTCAAACTCTTTTCAAAGTATTTCTTAAGCACAATGCTTTAAGTCCGTTACATTAATTCTTACCGTAAAACGTGGTTGGCTTCGTGAATAGTTCGTTTACACATTATTTGAATGGTACCTGAAACTTGGAACATCAAGGGGACCCATTTTTAACCGACTTCAAAAAAGGAGGAGGTTCTCAATTCGACTGTATTTTTTTTTTTGTGTTTGTTACCTCATAACTCTGGTCTGGGTAAACCGATTTTGATGATTCTTTTTTTATTCGAAAGCTGGTGGTTGTCGTTTGGTCCCATAAAAAAAATATCAAGATCCGGCCAGTAGTTTTTGAGTTATCTTTAATAATGCGTATTAGATTGACTTCGTCTACGTTGATGATATAATTTTAGAGGTTGTCGAAGACAAATGAACAAAAAAAAAACGCTATGCACTATGATTTGAAAGGTCATCGCAGTTTTTTGAGGTGATTGTATTTTAATTTGGTGATAGATCTTCAGTGATATACAACGGAACTCTTCAATAAATGACAGCAAATCTGCCGTGATTGCTGCAATCACATGTATAAGTATGGGTTTCGCCAGGGTAGGCAGGCGAGTGGGAGCAGGGTGCCCGTACCCCCTCCCCTCCCCTCACCTAGTCATTAAGAAACATAATCATCAGATCATGTATCCTCTGTATCCCCTAGGCGATGATGCATATATGATTTCTGAATTGGTTTTAAACTAAAGCATGATTTAGATAGTATTTAATACTATAGCGTGATGTGGAACTAAAGCTTGTATTTAAGACGGGACCTACGCACTAAAAAGCTAAAAATAACCGTGTTTGCGAATTATATCATAATACTATAACTAAACCCAAAAGGTGGTTGCCATTAGGCTGATCCGGGGCTGCCGCACGATCTCCGGCGAGGCAGCGAGCCTCCTTGCCGGATTGCCACCGTGGGATCTGGAGGCGATTGTGCTCGCGCGCCTGTTTAAGTGGCGCGCGGAGGCACTACACCGGGGGGAAACTCCGCTGCCGCGGCAATTGCCGCTCAGCGGACAGACCGGTGCGATCTCATGGTGGCATGGAGAGAGCGACTGTCGCAACCCCGTGCAGGGCACGCCACAATAGTGGCGGTAAGTCCCCTCTTTGAGGAGTGGCTGGAGAGGCGTCATAGCGTCCTCACCTACCGCCTGACGCAGGTCCTCACCGGACACGGAAGTTTCGGGAGGTTCCTGCACATAATCGGGCGGGAGGAAACGCCCGGGTGTCACCATTGTGACGATCGCCCGGAGCACACAGTGGCGGTCTGCCCAGCTTGGGCGGAGCACCGCCGTGCCCTCGTGGAGGCGATCGGTGGCGGCGATCTCTTGCGTCCGGCCCTGGTTCAGGCCATGGTCCGGAGCGAGAGGGAATGGGAAGCGGTCATCTCCTTCTGCGAAGCAGTAATGCTAGCAAAGGAGGTGGCCGAGCGTTTGAGGGAGAGAACATCTAGCCAATCCAGCCGCCGCGGGAGACGCCCCGGGTGCCGGGCGCCGCGGGACGACTCCCGGCCACCGTAGATGCGGGCCTGTGGACGGTGAGCAATGGGTAGCTCACCGTCCGTCCGTCGATTAACGACAGGCCGTGTCGACGGCGCGTTCGTGTTTCACGCGCGCCTCAAACAGATGTTAGCAAAGCAGAGGGGCTTGCCAGAGCCTCCGCCTGCCGGGATTGCGGGTTGTTTAAAAGAGATACCGCGACCCCGGAACGTAAAGGGCAATAGAAGGAACATGGGTGGGTTTTAGTCAGTAAAAGTCTGACATGCCCCCCCGCTCCGCCTAGAGCGGGGGAAGTCATTGGATGATTTCCCACCCGAAAAAAAAAAACTATAACTAAAAATGCTGAAATAAAAAACTTTTTTAGTCGGTGGCAAAAAAGTCAACGAAACCAACAAAAGCCACCGACTTCCGGAAATAAAGTTATTTTCCACTTTTTAGTTTTTTGTTTGGAAGTCGGTTTTATTTTTTGCAAAAAAGTTTTTGCAAACAAGAACCAACCCACAACACTGGTATGGTGTCTATGGTCTAGAAGTACGCATGGAATCAAAATAAAACAAAAACAGTCAATATAACCTTTTATTTAATTGTCTTGACAAAAAATATCACTATATTAAACTCCAGATAAATAATCTTATTTACAATAATATACATAACGGGCTTTTAGATGGAACACCCACATCCATCACATTGCGTTTGTGACTAGCTTTAGCACGCGACTTTGCTTGCTTCAATTAATTATCAAGATAATTTGCATTAATAATAGTCTAAATTCTTTGACATGATGGAAAGGACATCAATACAAAAACAGTTAACATTTCTTGAGTACATTATTCCGAACTCCTAAAAAAAACTACAGTTCCTTACTAGTTCCATACATACACGGTCAAATTGTATGGAGCGTATGGAGCAGCATTTTTTTTAAAGTTTGTTAAAAAATCAAGGCATTCGAAATAAAGTACTGAATACGAGAGAACTGTTAGTGCGTTGATGGCTCTTACACCTTGTATACTTAGCGTAGAATGACCACTATAGATAGACCCCCCCCCCATTAATAGCTTCGAAATATTTCCAAACAATTCTACTTTAAAAAAAAAAAAACATAAGCTGGTGTCTAGGCTCTCACTATGCACGGACAAGTTTTATTTGAATAATTGAGAATTTGACCACCGCTGATAAAGCTGAATGAGTGTAGATTGTCTTCATGCCTTTCAAAGATATTTTTACCATTGACGGCATCAACCCAATAGCAACTTTATTGAACGTAAATAAAGGTGATTTTGGCGGTGATGCAAAATCAAATAGTATGTTCCGTCAAAGGACTGAACGTGCATTTATCCAACTTACATTTTTTTCTTCTTACAAAAAGGTTCGTCTCGAAAATAGTCTTTCAACAACAATAACGGATGTTATCCAATATACAAACATAACTGCCGAATATTTTCTATAAATATTGTAAGAGCTATTGTTTCTTATGACTGTTTCACTAATTCTAGGCATTGCCTAAATGTCTTGTGCTATTCGATTTTTAACTGTCAGCGTTGGGCCGACTGACCGTTACAATTTTACAAAGCATTTAGGTAGCGCCTAGTGTTAGTGAAAACTGACATATAGTGCGTTCAAAATAAGAAAGTGACTGTCCTCGCGCCATGTTGATTACGTCATAGCTGTTTCATCGAAAAAGTTGGTTGCTAGATATTGTTTTATAGCCAGAACAAATACATAAAAGGATTTAGATTGGTTTCAGGACGCAGACAACGACTGCGCGTCGAAATATTGAGAATTTGCCAATATTCAAGTGACAGTTGACAGATAAAGGCTCAATATGGCGCGAGCTCAACCACATTCTCAGTGTAAACGCATTGTACATGTATTTTAATTTTATTGTAAGGGTAAAGCGTATATTGGAATCCAAGCCTGCTTAGTTTGTAAGCTTTCCAAGCACACGGTTAGTTTTTTTTTTTTAATGAATTTTAGGCATGTAATAAGTTGGTCTATCTAGATTTATATCTCACATTTTACTATCCAAAATGTTATTATTATACAATGCGACAAAAATAAGAACTTCATTCTTCATTCACTAGGATGTGTATATTTATTTTATCGAGCTTTTTTATTAAGGGCCGTACTGAATAACTGGCCCAGTGCAAAAGAGCGCTTAACGTTCTATATAACTCCTTCTCTTTCTCGCACTAGAACAACAAAGGTTTTGACACATCGCTATACGACTCCCAATACTCTACCAACGTAGCATTATTCGAAAGACATACCGCGGCCCCGGAACACAAAGGGCAAAGGAAGGAAGGTAGGTTTTCGGTCAGTAACTGACTCTCTCCCCGCTTCGCCCAGAGCAGGAAAAAATATTTGATGATTTCTCCAAAAAAAGTACAAATTTAAAATTAAAAATACGCGTGTCACATATTGTATAATATTTTCATAATGAACTAGAAGTTATTATGGATTTATGGATTACTGATTATACTGGTTACAGACATTATAACTAAAATGCGACAGTTCTATTTTCGATTCAAAAATTGACGTCCGTGGAAACTCTGGGCGAAACGGGGGGTAGGGTCAGATTTTACTGACTAAATCCCATCCATGTTCCAAATTTTGTCCCTTATGTTCCGGGGCCGCGGTATCCCTTTGGAACAACCCGCAACCCCGGGTGCTTAGAGCCTCAGTTCTTATTCTGACCGCATTGTAGTTTTCGTTAAATCTCTCAAATTTCCATCTACTCTACGGTATTCATTCTACTGTAAATGCGAAACATTCGTTTCAATTTTTTATTACACCACTCGTTTTTATAATAACTTTTACTTTCAGTTTTATCTTATAGAAGAAAATTGAACACAAAATGAAAGATATGCATGTTACACAGTAATTCTGTTATTCGAGTCCGTTTTCGGAACCAAATAACTTTAAAAAATATAAATGGATGATTTTTTAAGTCTATGGCAATAATATCAATGTTTTGGTTAATTATGATAAAGTGAATATCATTTGGCACGCTGTGGTATATTGTTAATTTGTGTTTTGAGTCAAAGAACAAATTAGCATAACATAATGTCTTAGCTACCTTATAATAAGCTGTACAAATTACATAGTAGTCAGTTGTATCTGTTTACCTTTACAGTGGAGAGCAAAAAACTCACCTACTGTGTTAAAAATATTGCTTTGTAAATTCTGCAAAATGGGTGCAGTTTTTGCTCGCCACGGTATTTCATAATAATATCTCTTCAAACTATTGCTTTAGATTGTACACACAAACCAGGTACATCAGGGTAAGTACATATTCATGGCATTGACTAAGAAAATAGCTGAATTTATAGAAAAATAATATACTATACACATTATACATAGTTACCATCATAAATATATTTTGGTTGATACAAAAAATAAATTATTCATTTAGAGGTATTTTGTTAACTTTTTTTTGTGACCTCGTAATATTTAAAAAGATTAAGAAAATATTGATCAAATTAAAATTTGATAAAATGTCAAGAAAAGCAAATATCTATCGATTCATGTCTAATTGAAAATAACAGTTATTTTGAATTACCGAAATAAATGATTTAATTACGAACATTTAGATATTGACTTTTGTTACTATCAATGATAGCTATTATTTTTATAATTATTGATTCCACTGAGAGACAATTCCTTTAGAGGTAGTGAATATAATATTAATATTCAGCTTCTAACCGAAACACTAATTCTCTATTCATTGCGTTATTTCTAAGATATGCTTATCGCAGGATTGCAAGCAAGCAATATAAAAACCTCAATGAAAACTAAACACCTAATTTCAATTGTCATATTGTAAAAACGGCCAAAACTGAAACATGTTTAAGAATATTGGCCTAAAAATGCAACTCCAAACTTTTAATGAGTTTATTTTCAATAACACATGAACATTTTTGTAGCTACATTTATAGTAAACGCAAAGAGTCATGGCAGACGCAGTCCTTAAACGTGCGAGCAGGACAGTGAATCGTGTCGTCTCGCTCTCACGTTATATGACCGCGACTGTAGTTGAAGTTTAGCATTATAGTTTTCTATTCCATAGAATGTTTCAGAAATGCTAACAAGTATATTTTTGACTAGAATTTAATGAACCACTATACATTATACAATGACCTATACCGTCATACTACTCGTACATTAAGGAACATTACAAGTCTAACGAATTGTCCTATAGGCCATAATATACTAAGTGATAATTTGTGCGATACAAAGGCGTTAAAACACCAATCGTGTAGACCGGTTAGTTTTAACTTTGTCAGGTATAATTATTTTTAATGGCTTTGCCTATAACATTTTAAAGCAATCTTTCTGATATACAGTGGTGGTTAATTCAGCGGTTAAGAAGTTTATGGTAAAGTTGATAATGGCGAAAACTATAACAAAAAGTAACAAATATTCAAAAAGATATTTATATATAGAAAATTCCTCAAAACAATTTTATTTACAAAGAAAACTAAAAAACAAAACGAAAATAAAAAAGAAGGAACTTTTATTGTGGAAGTTCCGCCGCTGTCAACAATCAGTCAAAATTATTTAAAAAGAAAACTTCTCTCGTCAATTTATTATCGATTATGTGCGTTCATATTAACAAATAACTATATACAAAGTCTGTAAATAAACGCGTCGTTTCTATATCTGTCTCTCTCTCTAACATTATAGACAAGTTAACATGCCAATATAATCTGCCTCAACAAGGCATAACTAGCAGTGTTCGTTCTATTCTTAAAACTAATATTCTATTTTATTATCACAATACGTCGTTCCCTACGATTCGATTATAATGACGGAACATTATTAGTCGATTTTTATAATCGATTTTATTTCAATTAATCGTTTCTTCACTATTCTAGAGTTTGAGCCACGCTTTGGACAATATCGTCTGAACACATTAAAGCCCTGTGTTCTTTTGAACTACATACTTTGATTTTAATATATTTTTTGAGTTTCATTTAATTGCTCAGGCTGATTGAAAGCGTTTGATTCTCAAGTATTTCGTAGGATAGTATAGTTACCGGCACGGTTCTTGAGCGCTGACCTTCACTTGCGCAGAAGTGAGTTATTGGGTCCCTTTGGTGGTATGAAGTGAGGAGCGGGGCGGGGAAAGTGCAGTGATTGGCCCGTCGCGCATCGCGTCATAGACGTCACTCGGGATTCGTTCTTTTCCGTGCTGCATGTACCTCACGACGACGATTACAATTCCGGCCAATTTAATTGACAACATTTTTAAATTATGTTATTCAAATATTTTATGTGATTTTTTATTAAATATACCGTTGGAATTATAATCAAAGGTGATATTTATCGAAAGCAAAACGGGGAAAAAAATAATGTCAGTTTGTAATTAGCAAAACTATTTTTCAATTAATTATTTTATTTGTACTTGTATCGAAATATTCAATAGATAAAGTTTTTATCTACAACAAATAAAATTCTAAGTCAAAACTGCTAAGAAAAAAAAATACGTAGTAGTTTTTTTTAGTAATTTTTGACAAACTACAAGAACTAAGTTATAATTTTAATTTAGAAATACTTGTTAATTACCTACTTCTTTGATCTCAATTTCCATTTCTCAATTTAATGAATCATTATTTAATCTTTCTTTCAACCATAGAACCAGTAAGAAATTACGTAGGTAACTTAGAAAAAATAAATAATCAACGGGCGTGCGTTTTATTTGCCATATGTGTACGATGCGCAAAGCGATCCCCACCCTTCCGCCGAGCGCTCAAGATCCGTGCCGGTATCAATAATAGTATTATATTTAAACAAAAATATTTAACTGCAGTTCATTTTCTAACATAGCTTGTAATTATTTAGTCTTTTCTATTATAACTTTTTTCATCATAATATTGAAGAAATATATCGATAATGTCAAGCTTACATTATATTTTGGCTGAGTTTTTAGGAAAAAAAAAACAAATAGCTTAACATTTTTCGAAGATAGTATTTACAGACGGGGAAATCCTAGTTTTAAGTGTTTTGGCATGTAGCTTAGTATATTTTAAAATAATGGAAGTGATGTAACTTAGCTCCACTTATTTTCGTTTAGCTGGTTGATAAAAACGAAATGGATAACGAAGGGGTTTATTCACAAACGCTACGTTTAAACGCCGTATGGTTTTAAATACACGTTACTCATAGTTAACTAGGTCAGATATAAGCAGCGTTTATAAATAAACCCTCAATTATGCAGTAACATAGTCTACAAAAACGACATTATTGGAGCGTAGACCGTAAATACGATATTATAGCTTCCATGAAAGCGCCATTGTGGCAATAGTGAGTAAATTAAACAACTTTCATCATACTAAAGAAGAAGGAAGTCTCGATTAAGGGAACTTGTATACTACGCGCCTAAAGCCAGTAGCCGCTCCAGGGTAAACTATAGAAACCGCTATTATATATTCCGCGTGTATTGCTCACTGTACCGGACCGACTAGTCTTACCACCAGTCGTACGATCAGTTGCCCGACAAAACATTGTGTACTTTAGTATCAATATCTGTATATCCCGAGAAGTATTTTAACAAAGAAACTAAACATTTTCCGAACATTTAAACCACGTTAAAAACTGTTAGTATCAAGCAAAGTTCAACAACAATGACGACACCGACGAGTTTTGTACGTGGATTAGATTTAGAAATTCGACCTTAGTCGAAACTCCTGTGATCGGCGTTCAGCGTTCGGCTCCCTAGGTGGATAGCAAGATATCATGCCGGTTGACTGAAAGGTTATAGTGACGATTTGTTGGTACTAATTATGCGTATGACGTCATCAACGCATCTAAATCAGACTATAATGCGAGTCTTGCAGCTGTTTCACACCGATATGCTTCTAGGACAGTTATCATTATTTCCAAATAATGGTGAGAATAAACAGTAGAATCGAGAAGAGTGTTGTTCAGCATTTTCGTTGTATATCGATTTTCCTAAGGCTTATTCTGAGTGAGACTTACCCCATATACTGGAGTCTTCTTAATATGATTAGGACGCCTAGTATTATGTTTCGGCTTATCGTGAATATTCGGTTCGACTCGCCACGACGTAGACAGTAACAGCTGGATAACTGACTTAAACAGCATATATAAAAAATGCGCTGTCCGAAAATGTATAATCGTTACGGTGGCTGACGACCAGTCCTACCGAGGGGTATCGAACAGCGAGTAGGTCGACCCCGACCGGGAACAGACTAGGCAAATGATGGTCAGAGTAGCAGGCGCGCAGTATACGACGGGTGTTAGTGCATGGGGCGCACGCCGTGCATGGCGAGGAAGGCGTGCAGGTCGCGCGGCACGTGCTCGGGCCGGTAGCGCGCGCCCGCGCCCGCCAGCGCGCCCGCCGCCAGGCACGACAGGCGCGGCCGCAGTATACGACGGGTGTTAGTGCATGGGGCGCACGCCGTGCATGGCGAGGAAGGCGTGCAGGTCGCGCGGCACGTGCTCGGGCCGGTAGCGCGCGCCCGCGCCCGCCGCCAGGCACGACAGGCGCGGCCGCAGTATACGACGGGTGTTAGTGCATGGGGCGCACGCCGTGCATGGCGAGGAAGGCGTGCAGGTCGCGCGGCACGTGCTCGGGCCGGTAGCGCGCGCCCGCGCCCGCCAGCGCGCCCGCCGCCAGGCACGACAGGCGCGGCCGCAGCGCGCCGCGGACCACGCCCTCCGCCGGCCCTAACAGACAATTTAGATACACGTATAGCACACATACAAACATTATCGCCCGACGGCTCACGGGCATCCGATGGTGCCGCCAGCATATCGGTGTCGGCTCCAATATCCGATATCGGAACGGACAATGTGAAAGGCAGGTACATATTTTATACATTTTACTTGCCCCGATATCGTATCGGCGTCCGATACCGATATCGGATCGGATAATGTGGAAACGCTCTAAGGGCGAACACAATCTCAGTATTCGTTCCAACTCTGCTCGCACACACAAACTCCTTTCACAGTTCTACTTACCGCCAATAGACGCGACTAGCGGCGTGATCCCGTCCGCGTCCATAGCGTCCACGTGCGCTCCGCTCACGATCAGCTCGCACACCACCGCGCAAAGAGACTCGCTCCACTGCTCCCGCTCGTCTGTAAATAGCCTTAGGTTAGCTCTAAGTCTTCAGCAACCGGCACCCAATCAACAGTCATGTGGTTTTAGCTGGTAGAAGTTTGACAGACCCCTACGCACACCGCAGGACGGAGGACATCCCATTTCGACAAGCAAAAATATGTTCACAGAAAATCTGAGTATGCGCAAAGACACAATATTTAGAGTATATGTAGATAGATGATGTTTAATTTATGATAACTTGCGTTACAGAATCTTGATTGAAACTAAGGGTGGTGGGGAGGGCTTGTATATATGCTTTTACGGTTGCACAACGACACGCTTGCTTGCTTGGTAGTATAGATACAGGCCTACCTTATCACCTCCTTCAGAGGAGATAAGGTGGCGGGGCTTTGAGGGTGAGCGCAAGTCGTGTAGATCCTCAAAGCAAGTCTGGTGGTAAACCTTCCCGTGGTTGCCGCCCCGTTTTTGGGTCTAGTTCCTTCAGAAATAGACGTAACAGAAACCACCAGGCGGACAAATGCAGGGGTGGCGAGGTCATGCCCTTGCGTGTCCACCATCGAACAAGAGCAGACGGTGGATAGTAATGACCTCCCGCGTGTTTGTGCCGTGCGCGGGGACCCGTACGGGGGGAGGAAGGAGTCCTGGTGGTTGAGTGGAGCAATCTGCACACAACACACCACTTTGGTCTGGATTTCCTCTTACACGGGAGGTCGTGGGGTAGCTACCCACGATCAATCGGCTGAGGCATCCCATAAGCGGGCTGTCGTGCGAGGGCTGGTTTAGTGAGGGGGGGCAGCCGGCGCGGCGCGGGCCACGGGATGAGTTTGCGGCATAGTCTCGTGTCGTGAACAGTCTCGTGTCTCCTCGCTGCGTGCGGGTTCGTCTACTTCTGATTAAGCTGGTCCTATACCGAAGGAGTATCTCTGGCGTTTACTCGAATAACGAGAGACGTCCCCGACTGAGGGCTCCGTGGCGGGTGGAGAGCTCCGACGGTGAATTAAAATAAAACCAACTCATGGATACTGAGGCAAAAAACACACAGGCTGCGTCTTCGGATGCGCCACCCCCAAAAAACACCCAGGCTGCGTCTTTAGATGCGCTACATACAAGCACAGCTACGGCTGCGTCCTCGGATGCGCCACACACAAACACAGCTAGGGCTGCGTCCTCGGATGCGCTAAACATAACAGTACCTAGGGCTGCGTCTCAGAATGCACCTAAGCGTCATCCGCTTAAGGTTGCGTCCTCCGATGCCCGTAGGCACACTAACAAGCACAAACGCTCACTGGCTGCGTCCAAGGACGGGAAGGGGAAGGCAAACGTCGAGAATGCGCCAAACCAGGCTGCGTCAAAGATAACGCCGACCTCTGCCTCGACCAAGGATGCGCCCACTAACACAAACGCTACCCTAGCCGCAAGGTCGAAGTTAGATCTCGCTCACGGCGACTTAAGGAAGATCGCTACCCAAGATGCGCCCTCAGGGGCTGCGTCAGTGTCTGCGGTCTCTGGCAGGGACCTGACGGGACTAGCCGAAGCCCCACCGGCAGGGTCACATAACATGACCGTGATCGACATGTCATCTCTTAGAGACGCCATTCAATCACCAACAAAACAACCACAATGGACAACAGTTTCCCGCAAGTCAACATCCTCAAAGAGGAGTCTGACCACATCGGCCAAGGCTACGCCGCGCAGTGCCGTGGCGGACTGCCCTGCAAAAGTGCCGGAAACAACCCCGGCACCGGCGGGTGCGGATGCCACTGTTACTGTAAAGCGCAGTATGAGGCCCAGGGGACGTAAAAAACACTCACACAAAACCAACAAAGGGGATCCTTCGGGGAGGGCTCAGAAGCGAACGCGACCCGAGGACACCGTCACGCCAACCGGGGTAGGCAAGAAGAGCAAGCATGCTCGCTCCCACATGGTGGACGGTTCCTTGGTGAGCTACGCTGAAGCGACAGCGGCGTACAGGAACAATGAGCTGTGCGTCGCCGTCATGACCGAGCCTTTCGAGGACTTGTCACAGGAACAAGCGGAGGAGATCCGATCAAACGTAGAGGGAAAGCTCCGGGAACTGCTCATGACAGAACCGGGACCTTCCCACCCAACTGGTAATACCGCGATCCACTTTCGAGGCAGGGCCCATTTCGCTGAGGGTGTCCTCAAAACCTGGTGTGAGGATGCTTTCACGCTAGCCTGGCTCAAGGAGATCATCGCAAACATGCCGTCCCCGATACTGGGGACTAAATTAACTGTTCGGCCTCAATCCGAAATTCCGAAGAAGGCACTCTGCCTACTCTTCGTACCGGACAATACCGATAGCACCCCGACTCTGCTCAAGTTGCTTTCGAGGCAGAACCCCAACTTAAATATTAACTCATGGACCCTGACACACGAGAGGGTCCGGCAGGATCCCAAGGGCACCTGCCTGTACTTCCGTGTGCCAGAGTCCATGGTACAAACAATTAAAGAACAGGAGAGGCGCGTCTATTACCTCATGGGGAGCATTTACATCCGCTTTCTGGAGGTGGATGCCCCCCGTAAGGAACTCGCCGCGGAAACAACAACAAAAAACCAGGCCTCCATTGTACCTGGACCAGAGCACGACCCACTGCGGCCTGCGTCCTCATCGCCGCCTTCCGCGATGGTGACTGATGCGGTAGCGGTGGAGCGTGAAACCTCCACGGCAACCATGGAGGTGGAACCAACGCAGGATCCACCCTCGCCCGGGCTGACAACGGACGAGGATTGCTTTCCGTCGGGGGAGGAGACTGAGGTCGATGACAGCAGCCTCTGCTCTTCTCCCCTGCGGGACAACTAATATCCTGCAAACCAACCTCCAGCACAGTCAGACTGCGTCGGCCACTTTGCGCAGAGTGCTGGACAACCAACGAGAGACCATAGCCCTTATCCAAGAGCCGTGGATCAGGGGCGACAGAATATGTGGTCTCGCCAACATCGGAGGCAAGTTGCTGCTAGACACCTCCGTAAGTAAACCACGAACTTGCATATTTGTTCCTAAACATGTAAATACCTTGCTAATAAACGAATTCTGTTCAAGAAACCTGACAGCAACTAGGCTTTCTAGAGCAGAACAAGATCTCCCGGACATTGTACTAGCCTCGGCCTACCTGCCAGGCGACGAGGACGTTCCCCTACCGGAGCTCGCCTCGCTGGTGGAGTACTGTGAAAAGGAGAGACTGGAGCTAATCATCGCAACAGACTCAAACGCGCACCACACTCTCTGGGGTAATGCTAAAACCAACAACCGAGGTGAGGGAATGCTTGAATTTATTCTTAGCAATAACCTTATCTTACTTAACAAAGGCTCAGAACCAACCTTTATTAACGTACGATCGCAAACAATAATAGACCTAACTATAGTAACACCAGGTATTTCTAACTCCGTACTTGACTGGCATGTATCAAATGAAGTATCATGCTCAGACCACAGGTGGATCCGTTTTACTATAAACTATAACTCACCTAAACCACAGCCAATAAGGGTTCCTCGAAATACAGACAAATCTAAGTTCATTAGACTAGTCAATGCCGAGCTAGGAAAGTTAGACCCTCTACCGGCGGAAATAACTGTGACAAATATAGACCAACATGTAGATAACATCACATCAATTCTCTTCTCTAGTTACGAACAGTCTTGTCCACTCACTGTACCTAGGCAGGGAGTCAGGCGGTCTTGGTGGGGTCCCGATTTAGAAAGACACCGCCGCAGGCTAAGAAGACTGTTCAACAGGGCCATGAACACACGATCGCCAGACGACTGGGACCGTTACACCAAAACTCGTAGAACCTACAAAAAACTAATACGTCTCAGGGGTAAAAACGGCTGGAGACGTTTCTGTACTTACATTGAAAATAACAACCAGGCACTGAGGGTTAAGAACTGTCTCGCTCAAGCGACAGACCACTCAATAGGCTGCCTAAAAAAAGCGGACAACACCTACACTAAAAACGACACAGAAACAAGCGAGCTACTTCTTGCAACTCACTTCCCGGATTGCCAGATCGCCACCGAGCGAACTTGGGAACCGCATAGGGAGAGGGCCACTAACAGCATAGACTGGGAAGTAGCGTCAGAAGTAATTGACAAAGATAAAATAATGTGGGCAATTAACACCTTTCTACCTTTCAAGGCAGCAGGCATGGATGGTATCTTCCCTGCTCTGCTTAGATGGAGCGGTGACTCACTAGCTAACTACCTAGTCATGGTTTTCCAAGCTTGCCTAGCTCACCGCTACATCCCCCTGAAATGGCGCGAAGTAAAAATAATTTTCATTCCAAAACCTGGTAGGGGTGACTACACCCAACCCAAGTCCTTCAGACCCATTAGCCTTACCTCGTTTTTCCTAAAAACACTGGAGAGGCTGGGGGACAGGAAGATAAGAAACCAAATATCAATATTAAAACCCTTACACCCCAACCAACACGCCTATTGTGCAGGCAAATCAACCGAATCAGCACTACACAGCGTAGTCTCGCGTATAGGTAATGCTCTAAAAATCAAAAATCCAACCCTGGGCGCCTTTATCGACATAGAAGGGGCCTTCGACAAAACAAACTTCTCCAGCATCAGCCAGGCACTGGCCGAGCATGGAGTCGCACAAACTCTTATAGAATGGATAAATAACATGTTAAAATATCGCGCTATTCAATTTACTGTTAACACCACCACACGATGTATCGTATGTAGAGGCTGCCCACAGGGTGGAGTGCTGTCACCACTACTGTGGAATTTAGTCGTTAATGAGCTCATTAAGGAACTCAACGCGTGCGGTCTTTACTCGGTTGGTTATGCAGATGACATAGCAATCTTAATATCTGGGAAATTTGAAGGCGTCTTATGCGACCTCATGAGAAAAGCTTTTAGAATAATCGAGGACTGGTGTGCAAAACATGAACTCTCGGTTAACCCCTCAAAAACAGAATTAATAATGTTCACTAACAAGAGGGTCCTCGGACCCCACAGACTACCAAAGCTTTTTAACTCAGAACCAACGCTCAAAGAAGAGGTCAAATACTTGGGAGTGGTCCTTGATAACAAACTCCTCTGGAACAAGCATCTTGACCATAAACTCAACAAATGCACAATCGCCCTATACCAATGCAAAAAAATGTTAGGAAACAAATGGGGGCTCTCTCCAAAAATTACGCTGTGGCTTTACACAGCCGTGATTAGGCCAATGCTGGCTTATGGTGCCCTAGTTTGGTGGCCGAGAACTGAACTCTCGACCACCGCCAACAAGCTCAAACGGTTCCAAAGACTCGCCTGCTCAGCTATCACAGGCTGCATGAGAACCACGCCAACTGCGGCAATGGAGATTGCCCTCCAAATAACTCCCCTCGACCTCTACATACAGCAGGAGGCAGCTCTCGCTGCCATCAGGCTAATGCACTTAGGCATATGGGGCAAAAACCACAGCAGTCCCCACACTAACATCCTGGACCGGGCGATCGAGTATCAACCTCTCATCGCAGCCCCGTGTGATAGGACACCAAATCAACCCATGTTTAACAAAAAATACAACATTCAAACAATAGAGGAGGAAAGGGACCAGTCAGGTGTCCACGAAGTACGCATTTACACAGACGGTTCTAAAACACAATCCGGCTCAGGGGCTGGCGTACACTCCCTAGACCTCAACATTAATTTCCACATACCGCTAGGCACACACAGCTCCATTTTTCAATGCGAGTGCGTCGCCTTGACAGAAGCTGCGACTGCCGTAAGGCGGTTAGGAATACACGACTATGGTATTAGATTCATATCCGACAGCTTAGCCGTGCTTAAAGCTTTAGAAAACAAGCAAACAAACAACAAACTAATTTTCGAGTGTCACCTCGCCCTGGAGAGTATATCGACATCAAATCGAATCACAATCCAGTGGATTAAAGGGCACAGTGGATCCCTTGGCAACGACGCTGCTGACGAACTCGCAAAGAGAGGTTCTGAGATGGTAGTGCTAGGCCCGTATCCACTCCTCCCCCTACCTTTCTCTCTGTTCCGATCGTGGATTCGCCAAAGATCCACAGAATTACACAACAACAAATGGTCACGGGCAACAGACTGCAGGCAGTCTAAAATGGCCATGCCTAAGGTCTATCCGCGACTAACCAAACGACTTCTCAGCCTTAGTAGGAACAACCTCAGAATACTGATAGGGACAATTACGGGCCACTGCCCCTTAAACAAACACCTTTTTAACACAGGCGCCACAGACAGTCCTCTTTGCAGAGGCTGCTTTAGCGCCGAGGAAACAGCAGCCCACGTCATCCTGGAATGCGACGCTGTGGCTTCTCAACGTGAACAAATCCTCGGAACAGTGAGGTCGCTCCGCGAAGCCTGTGAAGTCCCCAGGAAACTTCTGTGCTTCTGGGCGAGTTGGGCTGGCTATGTTAGCCAGGACCCCCACGCACAACGGACCGAATGGGAGTCTACGTGCGGATAATGGAGTCCTATTATCATCATCATCATCATCAACTAAGGGTGATTTTTTATCGAAGTGCGGTCCTAGCCTACTCTGGCGTCTCATTTTCACATAGAGTGGAAAATTAAAGGTTATTTACTAAAAATTTTTTCTGGTGAGAAGCTTAAATTGTAAACAGAGAACAGTAGTTGGTAAAGTTCAATAGACAAATAGTATCAACTGACCAGGTATAAGTTGGTACGATATGAGAGCGACGTGTAGAGCCGTCCGCCTAGAGTCGTCGGATGCGTCTACTTCCGCGCCACATTCTAGAAGTAACCGCGTTGTTCTACAGCATGGAAACCTAAAAACAAGACACACGTTAGAAATTGACATACAATAACAAAAAGATAAAAGCAGGCGTTTCTCACACGCCAGTGGGAATTCGGTGTATCTATAATGAAGTAGTAGCTGTTGGCCGCGGCTTCACCAGCGTGGACGTCGGAGTTTACCCCAGGGGAAAATATTACCGGGATTAAAAGTATCCAATGTTAACACATTGGATTCAGGTTATAAGCTATTTGTGTGCCAAATTTCAACCAAATCCGTTCAGTCGTGAAAGAGTAAAAAAAACATCCATCCATACATCAATCCATCCATACATCAATCCATCCATCCATCCAAAATCCATCCATCTATCCTCAAAAACTTTCGCATTTATAATATTAGTAGGATTCGTTTCACTAGCTTATGGCCGTGGCTTCCGCGTGGAGTCAGTCAGTATTTTGAAGTTAACAAAAAAACAAGATTCTTAATATTTTGCAAGACTCACTGGCACACATCACTGGTATGGAAGTCGTCGACGGGTGTCCGTCTGTCCGCCGCGAGGTGTAGCAGGGTCTGTCCGCTCCGTAAACGAACGTTCCGAAGCCTGAATATTGCGCGTCGAACTAAACTTGTCGTTTCCTGTTAATAAATTTAAAAAAAAAATGTTAATTAATTATTTTAAATGGTTCCAATTTCATAGCACATTTAATTGCTTAGTCATTTCTTGCATTTTATTTTGATATTAATAGTTTAAATTTGTATGTTGTGTAATTCATTTGTTTGATGTAATTTTATTGTTTTCTGACATTATTCTATTTAATTGAAATTGGAATGCTTGTTTTGTGTTTTATGTTACCTAAAATGAGTCTGTGTTACTTGAAATAAATGTATAAATAAAATAAAATAAATTTCACATTTGACAGCACGTTTGGCGTAGTGGCTGTATGATCGACTGCTAAGTTGCCACTAGCTTGATTCCCGCACGATAAAAATATTTGTGCGATCTACAGGTAGTTGTAGGGGGTCTGGTTAATTGTGTATGTTTGTTTAAATGTTTGTAAACGCACCCACGATACAGGACAATTTCATAGTGCGGGTAAAGTTATTTTTATACTAATCAAATATATTTTAAATTTTTACCTTATACAAAAATTATAAATTTCCTTATTTATAAAAGTACTGGGAAACCAAAACAAATAAATGTAGCCATGAGTTTACAAATCAATAAGCTTTTCTTATAATTTCACACTAGCTTCTAGATTTATTCTGCAATTCGATGTAATGGGGAAGGTCACAAAGATCAGTACAGTCAACAAAAGAGATATCAGGCTCGTCATATACAGTTAAAATTTTCTTCCGGGGTCCAAAGATATTAAAATTAAAGTTATAACATTGATTTAAACGTGAAAAAGTTGGAAATTTAATTTCATGAAATGGGGAAATTTAATTTCATGAAATGGGCCGTTTTCTTCATGGTCCGAATAAAAGATACTAAAATGTCAAGGCTGTGTATGACTGCTACAAATTTGACATTTGTGACTTATAATTGTTTAATTAATGTTTATTACAGATGAATGTTAAATAAAAATAATAATGTATCTGTGCTGTCTTAGACTTTCATACTTTCTATTGCATTTTGTCAATTATAATCGTAATTATGGGTGTATTGTGTACCTGAAGTTTATTTTATTTATTTATGTCATGAGAAAGTTCTCTAAAAATATCGCAATTTCGGGAAGAATACATGCATTTCAGCATATTTAAGGATTCTTTTACACCCTTTAGATATACAGAATATACTGACCTCACTATTGCCTGCATTCTCCAGCAGCCTGGCGGCGACGGCTACAAGGTACAGCGCAGTGCGCACGTTGCCCTCGTACTCGTCCTGCAACATGAAGGTGCGCACCAAACTCTACGCGTCAATACTCGCTACGTTACACGGAACAGATAGCCATGATTGTGGATTATGAGTGATATGTACAAGGTTCAATTTAATCAGCTAGCGAAACTCATTCAATTTGATTATTCAGTAAAGGACAATGTCCAAAAATCTAGCATATATTTTATTTATTTGAAATATTTTTTGATATTTTTGAATTGAGTTTTATTTATAATCATTTATTAAGTTTTAGTGCTACTGACGTGAACACAACGCGAACAAGTGATTAGCAAGTTCTCACAATATCCCTCCTTCTTGAGATGACGTCATTGAAGGTCAAATAAAATTAAATATTAACCACACTACTTTAAAAATGTTGACTAGAAATTTATGATTTGTAACTTTATTCCTCCGAAGATGGTTTTACATATGGCGGAATTGTTTAAAAATTGTCAATTAACAATCGTAAGAACAACATTGTAAATCAAATAAATTTAAAAGAGTAACCCTGGATTTTCTTGCCGGTTCGTCTCCATAGGAAACGACCAATCAGAACCGACGTTTTATAAGTGCCCATGTAGAACTATGTAAACAAAAATATTTTGATTTTGAATGCCATTCAAAGAGTGTTCTTTAAAAAATTCAAAAAATATTTGCTAGAATTGTAGAGTACTTGAAATATAAGTTATTTTTTTAAAATATATAATGAGATACTAGAGAATCAATTTATTTTACAGTGTTTAGACATCGTATATCCACCCGGTTATCGAATTTCGCTAGTTAATTGAATTTGAACTTGTTTTGTATGACCGTTAAGCTCTATTTCTACCCTCACTAAGCTGGTTAGGACTTTGTAAAACAGAAATGATTTTCACAGCGTAACCATAGTTTCTCGCCGGTTCTCCTCAATAGGAAACGACCAACCAGAACCGTGCATCTTTGTTCGACGTTTTATATGTGCCCATGTAGGCCTATGTGAAATATGAAGGTGAAAAATAACTTTTGACGTTTTAAACCAGCGCTGAGCTGTGGGGTATCATAACACAGAATCATGCTGAGTGGTGACCAACTTGTCGCAGTCACGGCATCATCTGCCTAGCCTTTTCCCAACTATGTTGGGGTCGGCTTCCAGTCTAACCGGATGCAGCTGAATAACAGTATTTTACATGGAGCGACTACCTATCTGACCTCCACAACCCAGTTAGTACTAGGTAATGCGATACCCCTTGGTAAGACTGGTTGTCAGACTTTCGGAACACTGACTTCCTGTAAGGACTGTCAAAGATATACAAATGACAGGCGGGACCAACGGCTTAACGTGCTTTCCGAGGCACGGAGGAAACTCGGTATGTAACGGGTGGTCACCCATCCACAGACCAACCTAGGCAAGCGCGGCTTAACCTAAAGATCGACCCCGAGCGGCTGCATTTATTCAGCCACGAGCTCCTCATTGTCGCAGTCACGGCGTGTAAGCTATAATTTTTTTTCTTTCAGTATGTATTTATAAATATTTGTGATGCTTTATATGTTCAATGTTTTTTTTTTGGCATTTTGTGTGCTTGTTGTCTTTGCGAATAATCAATATTTTTTCTTTCATCTTCTGTATTTGTTATGTCTGTACTTGTACGAAATTGTATAAAATTTGGTTCTTCCAACCTGACAGACAGAGGTGTTACTGGGGAGTTTGTTCCGCCACTTCTTCTTCCCAGCTAAAACACTAGGTAGTGGTGAAGGTTGGATTTTTGTGGGACTGTCTCTTGTAATTTGACGTTCAAAAAGGGCTGATTAGGCTTCTCATTTTAGTGTGTTGCAATTCTAAAGATACAAGAAAATGTTTATCTACATAACTCGTAACATCAATCCTGCAATCACCGAAGAGCACTATACGTAATAGTACACCCTCATTTCGCCACTTATGTTTGCCCCATGTCCTAGAAAGTGAGCTTGTTGCCATCAACTTGACACAAAACCAGACTTCATAGCTGCTACTGAGCATTTCCTGATGGAAAGGCAGAATAGCACTTCGCTCGACCTGGGTACTGAACTTAGGACCTCATGCTGACCAGCCGTGTTTGCAACCAAGAGACCAATGAGGCATTCCAAAAATGTTGAATATTCGTGTGAATGTGATTTCATACTTACAATAAGTAACTTCCTTATTTCTCTTTCATGTTTACGACACTGTTTCAGTTTATAACCCGGATATTACACTTCTTTTCACCATTACAAGTGGAATGTATAATACTCCTTTACCTCTGACGCCAATCAGCAATCCAACATCAGTCTTATTTTTACGATTATAAAGGTCAATGTCGTTTTGACAAATTTGTCAGTGATAGCAATCTAACAGAAAGCTTATTGTTAAAGCAATAAAGATCAATATGACATGAGAAGCAAAGTGACAGAGCTTACAGAGTAGCTACATACTACTAGGGACTCCGGGTCGTGGTTCGCCTGGGGCTTCTCCAGCCGCTTCGTGCCTCTTCGGAGCTCTTCGGCGCACGCTTCCAGCACGAAACACACCTGAGACAATGGAAAATTGTGATTGAATACAGCATCTTAGATAGTTATCAGGAAGAAGAACACAATTTCATAGAAAATAAAGTACAATTTCTATTGTAAAAGTAGTATATTGAGGACTAGAAATTACCACCGCTATCTTTTTGACGTCTGCTCCCGATACCGGCGGACTAATATTTTTAAGTGCTTTTTTTATGAAATATTTAAAAATGTAAAAAAAACTTATCTATAGAAATAAATAGAGAAGAATAAAATTTACTTTCATTAATTCTTTAGTTAAATAAGTGGCAAATTTGACGACACGGTTGGCGCAGCGGAATGCTGCGCTGCGTGTCGCGGGTTCGATCCCCGCACGTAGTTAGGTAGTTGTTTCGGGTCTGGTTGTTTGTGTATGTGTGTTTAAATGTATTAAAACGCACCCACGATACAGGAAAAATTCCTAGTGTAGAGAAACGTTCTTTTTTAGATCTTATGTTGTCATTGTGTGAAAATCATTTTAACCTTTCAAGGACCGCCATTATTTACGTCAAATATCAGTCAAGCACCGCCGGGCGGGCTCTTATCGTAAGCGTAATCTGATTTTAAGACTTTTCTTTACTACAAATACAGTTTTAAATCGGTCGGGGTTTGGTGGCACAAATTTGTGCCAGCGCGGCTCTAGAGGTTAAGTTCAAGATTGTTTGATTTGTGATAAAATACTATCACTGTCAACTGATTGAGTGAGTGACTGAGAATGAGACAGTAATAAAAAAATAATTAAAAGAATTGGTTCACCCAGCCGAAAGTTCTAAGGTAACAAACATAAAGAAAATAAAGCTTAAATGATAAATTTTAGGTACAACTCTGCTTAACTCTTTTATTTAAGAAATAATTCTTCGGCTTCGTGAAAGTGAACTAATTTATTGAAAACAAATACCTAATCTACTAAGCGGGACACAGAAAAATTAAATTTCGAATTAATAATATTTACCTGAGCAAGAGGCAATTCAATTCCTATGTGTATCATTTGTGAGAACACTTGAGCAAATCTGAGCAGATCCTTTGTCACTGAAACCTGAAATTAAAAAGATACAAGTACTTATTATAAATATGTATAACACACGTAAAAAAAAAACTGATGTCTAGATATCATAATATATCTGTTTTTATTATAGCGACGCAACGCACTAGTGGGTTCGAAGCGCAACAACAATGCTACTACGTCGCAGCGTTAAGAAATTATAGATATTATGAACAACACTGCGCTGCGTTGCCGGAGGAGCTCGTGGCTAAATAATAGTAGCCGCTCGGGTCTATCTTTAGGTTAAGCCGCGCTTGCCTAGGTTGGTTTGTGGATGGGTGACCACCCGTTACATACCGAGTTTCCTCCGTGCCTCGGAAAGCACGTTAAGCCATTGGTCCCGGCTATCATTTGTAGATCTTTGACAGTCGTTACAGGTAGTCAGTGTTCCGAAAGTCTGACAACCAGTCTTACTACGGGGTAGCGTATTACCCAGTATTAACTGGGTTGTGGAGGTCAGATAGGCAGTCGCTCCATGTAAAATACTGATATTCAGCTGCATCCGGTTAGACTGGAAGCCGACCCCAACATAGTTGGGCTAGGCAGATGATGACTGCGCTGCGTTGCCGCTTCGCACCCTGAACAACCCCCCCCCTCTCTCTCCGTCTTCGTCTCTCTGTTTCCTCAGAGGTTGCGCACGCGTTCCTTCGCCACGCTGTATTTCAACGCATCGTTCTGTTTTACCGGAACCATCCTACTAATATTATAAATACGAATGTTTGTGAGGATGGATGTTTGTTACTCTTTCACGTCAAAACGGCTGAACGGATCTTGATGAAATTCGGCACAGAGGTAGATTATAGTCTGGAATAACACATAGGATACTTTTTCCGATATCATGCGGACGAAGCCGCGGGCGCCAGCTATTTTATATATAAAACCTTAAATGCACAGTTCCTTTCAAATATCGTTACTAAAAGTGTTGCACGAATGGATCAAATTAAATAACCACAGGAAACAAATCCTAACTAATATAATTGAATATAATTCCACTTTTATATCCTCCGCATTAAGTCCTTTTTAAAGGGATGTATTTAAATCGATATCTGTATATTCCCTTTTTTCGATCAAAATATTTCAAAGTTAAACCAAAAATACTGACTTGCACTCAAATTATGCACACTAAATAAATCAAATTCGATATACTGTTTAATGGTATTTGCAGAACTGTTTTACTGAACGAATAACTATTATCAAAATAGTATATCTAACAATTCTATAATTCAACAAACATATTAAACCTTTTTTAAGGAAAACCATCACCTAATTTACTTTTAGGAACATCGTTTATTCTAAATAAAACCCAATTTAATCAGTCATCTTTATATAATTAGGTACACAAAAAAATAATCAAGTGCTCACTTAACATGCACCAAACATTGGCACACTGAGTGGTAACTCAGTTTAGAAAAAACACTTTAGAAAGGATGGTATTTAAAAGTACTTCAATTTATTCCCATTTCATTTACCTAATTTTACCTGTGTTCCACCAAATATACTGAATGTGCACTAAAATATGTTAATTAAAATATGTCATAACGAGCATCAGCGCACTACAATAAAAAAGTGTTATATCTTTATCCATTTTCTATTAATGCAAGTCGTTACTGGGAGTCGTAGGGGGTCACAGTTTTAACCTAACCTAACCTACGCATTTTTTTAACATTCAGGAAAGAATATTTGGTGCATGATCAGTATTTTTGGTGAACACAAAAATATTATCCCTTTAGAAACAATACTGAGAAATTCCGTAGTAAGAAAGTACAATTTAGAGTGCAAGTTAGTATTTTTGATAAGCAATTCGTATTTTTGTTTTATAAATCATATATCCGATGTACGAACCACATTTTTGGTGTGAATTCGATAAAAAAGGTCATCTCGTTTTGTGTTATTTTTTAGTTTTTTTTGCAGTACTTGTTTAGTTAATCAATTGGTTTTTTTGCACAGCATTCATTTTTCTGGTATGCATTCAGTTAATTAGTGGAGTTACCTAGTGTGCTGAAAAAAATATACAGATGTGCATTTAAAAATATCCCCTTTTTAAATACAACCTATAAAAAGAAGACATTTACAAGTCTTTAGTAATTTCACGGTTTTGCCTTCCGCATAGAGTTGTTTTCAGAATGCGCTTGACTAAATAAAATTACCACGATTGAGTGTTAATTTGTTGGGAATGTTTTTGAATCGCTGAGTATTAATCTTAGGTTTTTTTATATATCAACTAGCGGGCGCCTGCGGCTTCGCCCGCGTGATATCGAAAAAAAAGTATCCTATGTGTTATTCCAGACCATAATCTACCTCTGTGCCAAATTTCATCAAGAGCCGTTCAGCCGTTTTGACATGAAAGAGTAACAAACATCCATACATCCATCCATCCTCACAAACATTCGCATTAGGATGACTGGACACGTAGGAGTACGGCAGTGCGTAAGTACATGTGAGGTCACCTCGTTGTGTTGCCGGAGCGCTAGCGCGTGCCTCCACAGCGCGAGGCAGCGGTCGAAGCGCGCCTCGTCCGCGAACACGGCGCCGCGGAACACTATGGGGTGCGGCAGTGTGTGAGTACACGTGAGGTCACCTCGTTGTGTTGCCGGAGCGCTAGCGCGTGCCTCCACAGCGCGAGGCAGCGGTCGAAGCGCGCCTCGTCCGCGAACACGGCGCCGCGGAACACTATGGGGTGCGGCAGTGTGTGAGTACACGTGAGGTCACCTCGTTGTGTTGCCGGAGCGCTAGCGCGTGCCTCCACAGCGCGAGGCAGCGGTCGAAGCGCGCCTCGTCCGCGAACACGGCGCCGCGGAACACTATGGGGTGCGGCAGTGTGTGAGTACACGTGAGGTCACCTCGTTGTGTTGCCGGAGCGCTAGCGCGTGCCTCCACAGCGCGAGGCAGCGGTCGAAGCGCGCCTCGTCCGCGAACACGGCGCCGCGGAACACTATGGGGTGCGGCAGTGTGTGAGTACACGTGAGGTCACCTCGTTGTGTTGCCGGAGCGCTAGCGCGTGCCTCCACAGCGCGAGGCAGCGGTCGAAGCGCGCCTCGTCCGCGAACACGGCGCCGCGGAACACTATGGGGTGCGGCAGTGTGTGAGTACACGTGAGGTCACCTCGTTGTGTTGCCGGAGCGCTAGCGCGTGCCTCCACAGCGCGAGGCAGCGGTCGAAGCGCGCCTCGTCCGCGAACACGGCGCCGCGGAACACTATGGGGTGCGGCAGTGTGTGAGTACACGTGAGGTCACCTCGTTGTGTTGCCGGAGCGCTAGCGCGTGCCTCCACAGCGCGAGGCAGCGGTCGAAGCGCGCCTCGTCCGCGAACACGGCGCCGCGGAACACTATGGGGTGCGGCAGTGTGTGAGTACACGTGAGGTCACCTCGTTGTGTTGCCGGAGCGCTAGCGCGTGCCTCCACAGCGCGAGGCAGCGGTCGAAGCGCGCCTCGTCCGCGAACACGGCGCCGCGGAACACTATGGGGTGCGGCAGTGTGTGAGTACACGTGAGGTCACCTCGTTGTGTTGCCGGAGCGCTAGCGCGTGCCTCCACAGCGCGAGGCAGCGGTCGAAGCGCGCCTCGTCCGCGAACATGGCGCCGCGGAACACTATGGGGTGCGGCAGTGTGTGAGTACACGTGAGGTCACCTCGTTGTGTTGCCGGAGCGCTAGCGCGTGCCTCCACAGCGCGAGGCAGCGGTCGAAGCGCGCCTCGTCCGCGAACACGGCGCCGCGGAACACTATGGGGTGCGGCAGTGTGTGAGTACACGTGAGGTCACCTCGTTGTGTTGCCGGAGCGCTAGCGCGTGCCTCCACAGCGCGAGGCAGCGGTCGAAGCGCGCCTCGTCCGCGAACACGGCGCCGCGGAACACTATGGGGTGCGGCAGTGTGTGAGTACACGTGAGGTCACCTCGTTGTGTTGCCGGAGCGCTAGCGCGTGCCTCCACAGCGCGAGGCAGCGGTCGAAGCGCGCCTCGTCCGCGAACACGGCGCCGCGGAACACTATGGGGTGCGGCAGTGTGTGAGTACACGTGAGGTCACCTCGTTGTGTTGCCGGAGCGCTAGCGCGTGCCTCCACAGCGCGAGGCAGCGGTCGAAGCGCGCCTCGTCCGCGAACACGGCGCCGCGGAACACTATGGGGTGCGGCAGTGTGTGAGTACACGTGAGGTCACCTCGTTGTGTTGCCGGAGCGCTAGCGCGTGCCTCCACAGCGCGAGGCAGCGGTCGAAGCGCGCCTCGTCCGCGAACACGGCGCCGCGGAACACTATGGGGTGCGGCAGTGTGTGAGTACACGTGAGGTCACCTCGTTGTGTTGCCGGAGCGCTAGCGCGTGCCTCCACAGCGCGAGGCAGCGGTCGAAGCGCGCCTCGTCCGCGAACACGGCGCCGCGGAACACTATGGGGTGCGGCAGTGTGTGAGTACACGTGAGGTCACCTCGTTGTGTTGCCGGAGCGCTAGCGCGTGCCTCCACAGCGCGAGGCAGCGGTCGAAGCGCGCCTCGTCCGCGAACACGGCGCCGCGGAACACTATGGGGTGCGGCAGTGTGTGAGTACACGTGAGGTCACCTCGTTGTGTTGCCGGAGCGCTAGCGCGTGCCTCCACAGCGCGAGGCAGCGGTCGAAGCGCGCCTCGTCCGCGAACACGGCGCCGCGGAACACTATGGGGTGCGGCAGTGTGTGAGTACACGTGAGGTCACCTCGTTGTGTTGCCGGAGCGCTAGCGCGTGCCTCCACAGCGCGAGGCAGCGGTCGAAGCGCGCCTCGTCCGCGAACACGGCGCCGCGGAACACTATGGGGTGCGGCAGTGTGTGAGTACACGTGAGGTCACCTCGTTGTGTTGCCGGAGCGCTAGCGCGTGCCTCCACAGCGCGAGGCAGCGGTCGAAGCGCGCCTCGTCCGCGAACACGGCGCCGCGGAACACTATGGGGTGCGGCAGTGTGTGAGTACACGTGAGGTCACCTCGTTGTGTTGCCGGAGCGCTAGCGCGTGCCTCCACAGCGCGAGGCAGCGGTCGAAGCGCGCCTCGTCCGCGAACACGGCGCCGCGGAACACTATGGGGTGCGGCAGTGTGTGAGTACACGTGAGGTCACCTCGTTGTGTTGCCGGAGCGCTAGCGCGTGCCTCCACAGCGCGAGGCAGCGGTCGAAGCGCGCCTCGTCCGCGAACACGGCGCCGCGGAACACTATGGGGTGCGGCAGTGTGTGAGTACACGTGAGGTCACCTCGTTGTGTTGCCGGAGCGCTAGCGCGTGCCTCCACAGCGCGAGGCAGCGGTCGAAGCGCGCCTCGTCCGCGAACACGGCGCCGCGGAACACTATGGGGTGCGGCAGTGTGTGAGTACACGTGAGGTCACCTCGTTGTGTTGCCGGAGCGCTAGCGCGTGCCTCCACAGCGCGAGGCAGCGGTCGAAGCGCGCCTCGTCCGCGAACACGGCGCCGCGGAACACTATGGGGTGCGGCAGATCGGGACAGCGAGCTCCCAGGACTCGCTCGCGTACTGCCAGGCCTTCCATGTGCAGAGCGTGAGCGTTGCCGACCAGCTGTTCCACATCCTGAAACAAAGGAATAAATAAATCATTTAGTCAATGGGGATCGTAGCTGTGAAAGTAATGGCGCTAGCATAACTTTTATTTGCGGATGGGAAAGTATCAAATAACTTCCCTCGCTCTGGGCGGAGCGGGGGGGGGGGGGTGTTATACTTTTACTGACTAAAACCCACCTATGTTCCCTTCTTCGTTTACCCTTTATGTTCCGGAGCCGCGGTATCACGTTCGAACTACCCGCAAACCCGGCAGGTCTAACAACCCGCAATCCCGGCAGGATCCGCAACACCGGCAGGCTAGCATAGCCTGTTAACATAGCCCGCTAGCATTGTCATTGGTTGAGAACCTTTATGACATTTTATATCAAGACCAGTCTTGAGCAATACCGGGGTTGCGGATTGTTCGCGGCCCCGGTTCCCTTTTTAGGGTTCCGTAGTCAACTAGGAACCCTTATAGTTTCGCCATGTCTGTCTGTCCGTCCGTCCGTCCGTCCTCGCTTAATCTCTGTGACCGTTAGCACTAGAAAGCTGAAATTTGGTACCAATATGTATATCAATCACGCCGACAAAGTGGTAAAATAAAAATTGGAAAAAAAAATGTTTTATTAGGGTAGCCACCCTATATGTAAAGTGGGAAGTGTTTTTTTTTTAAATTTCAACCCTAACGTGTGATATATTGTTGGAAAGGTATTTAAAAATGAATAGGGGTTTACTAAAATATTTTTTTGATAATGTCAATAATTTCGGAAATAATCGCTCCAAAAGTAAAAAACAATGTGTCCCCCCCCCCCTCTAACTTTTGAACCATAAGTTTAGAAAATATGAAAAAAATCTGAAAAGTAGAACTTTATAAGGACTTTCTAGGAAAATCATTTTGAACTTGATTGACACAACAGTTTTTGTACAAAAAAGACAAAAAGTTGTATTTTGTACAACTTTTTGTCTTTTTTGTACAAAAACTATTGGAGCGCCTACCGCGGAACGTGCAACATTGCACGCTCCTCCACCTTTAAACTCATAAGTGGGAACACTTATTGTGATGGACGGGAAACTACGGAACCCTACACTGAGCGTGGCCCGACACGCTCTTGGCCGGTTTTTACTTATAAGTTTGAAATCCAACGATGTCGTCTCCTATTGTGTTTTATGGGTGGAGATCGCGCAATAAAGAAGGTTTTGGAAGGACAAAGGCAAAACAAAAAATTCTATCTGTATTGATGCTGGTTTGTTTTTTGTATTTTTTGGTATTTGTTTGTTTTTGGTACCATCGAAATGAAAAAACGGAATCCTTATTGGATCACTTTTTTGTCGGCCTGTCTGTCTGTCAAGCTCTTTATCTCAGTAGACTTAAAATTCTTACCTCTATCGTAGTGCTTTCTTTCCAATTATCATACGCTGGTATAGGGTCCGCGGGTTTCTTCAACAGCAGCCCGTAGCGGGTGTCGTACCGCATCGCCATCGCTCTGTGAAGGTACTGGTACGCCATCTGTGGGCAACGGTAGACATTGTACAGGGGCAAATCAAATTAGCTAACAAAACATGTATAGTTCGTACGCCTCGATTGCTTGTACTCGGAACACTTCGGGAAACATCGGATCCCCCACCCTTTGTCATACGTGAAGGTGGTTTCGAACAGTTCTTACGCCTTGGTTTGCGTTCGGGAGGCTTCGTGAGATTTCGGCCACCCCGTCCCTAACATACACACTCACTTACCCTGAGACAGTAGTACTCCTTGTCATTCGCGAAGGAAGCCCCGAGCAGTTCGTACGCCTCGATGGCTTGCGCTCGGGACACTTCGGGTCTCGACGCCAACATTTCTACTACGGAAGCGCGCGCACGCTCGGCTGCGCATTGTAAGGGAGTCATACCTGGAAAAGATGAGCTGATGCTAATAAAACAATTTTATTTAAAATAAAGTCAGTTCCCTGTCCCTCCCTTGATCATTAAACCTGAAAGGGATGGTCTCGAATGAAAAAAAGGCGTCAATGAGAGAGAATTGTTATTAGGTGCATCACATTTCCACCTCGAAGTGTACTATAAAAAATGGTATTTGGTAAAAAAATGTAATTGGCTAGTAGTCTCTTTTCAGAAATAACCCAAATAGAATTTGTACAGTCGGTGCACTGCATGCCTAGACTCCCACAGACATTATGTGGCGCTGAATTTGCGTAGCATTACCATTTATCTCTATTCCTGACGATACTTACCATTCTCATTGGTAAGGATCTTAGCCTGATGGTCTATGAGTGCGCAGACGACGGCCGCATGACCGCACTCGGCTGCAAAGTGTAGCGCCGTCGCACCGCATAAGGCACGCTCGTCGACGCGCGCACCGCTGTCCAATAGAAACTGTACCTAAAATAAAAACAACGGTTTCAAACTTAAAGCAGTAAAAGGCACTTTTATAATGTTAAAAAAAACCTCATTTCACGGCTTAAGATATTTATGGAGAAGAATGGGTAACTTCATGGACACTGTTAAAACAAAAACTTGAATACATCATTTTTGTTGTGATTAAAAAGCCAGGGCCACAGCCTGCCTCGGTTGGGGGTTGTTCGAAAGGGATACCATGGCCTCCGAACACAAAGGGTAAAAGAAGGAACATGGGAACATGTCAACCCGCGACCCCGGGAGTTCTACCCAAAACCGTAATGTTTCACCCCAAAATAAAAAGTCGTTGCTCAGCAGTATTTTATGCGTCGAGTTAGTTAGTTTGGTACACAGAATGCTCGGTTGACAGGCTCGGGAAGAGTTGGTTTACACCTTTTTATTTGAGAACGATGTATACACAGACGAACACGTTAAAAGCTTCCAGATTAGTTTCATTATCATGACCATTATCACAAAGATCATTGTCATCCTTTTTTTATTTTTATGGCATCTCGCAGTTCAACCTAGGAGGTTGTCGTCTGCTTAACCGGGCGATTACCTGTAGCGATTACCTGTGGATGCCTTGAAAATAAAGCTTCCAGCTAGGATAAAAACTTACAAACTAAGCGACAACACGCTAAGGGCACCTCCAGTGGGGTACGAGCCTCGGCTTAGGGCGTCGCTGGGGGAGTACAGCAAAGGGACAGGCTGGATCTGAGTGAAATTATTTGGGGACTGATTTGAACTTACTGGCTCAGCATCGCGGGCTGGCTTTAGGAAGGGACGGGTGGGGCAGGTACCGGGACGTCGTGACGGGCCTCGTCGGCGAGGACGGAATGAGGTTCGTGAAGAGTTGGTTTACACCCTTATATGTGAGAACGATGTACAAAGACGAACACGTTTAAAGCTTCCAGATTAGTTTCATTATCATGACCATTTTCACAAAGATCAATGTCATTATAACAGTGTTTAATAGTAAAAGGTAAAATAAATGTGGACGTACTATAGATCTTTCAATCGCATTAAAGTAGAGCCTAAAAAAACGATGGTTGGACTGTATGATAACTGTGGTAAACGAGAGAGTTATGGAAGCTCGAAGACATGTAGCGCCGATGCCAACAAAATTAAGAAAAGGACAGAACGATGAATGGTTCCCAACAAAAATACCTATCACAAATAAATTACACTACGCGATGATATTCTGAACTTGTAAGTAGTAATTATAAAGTAAAGTAAGTGATAAGTGCGAAGTAAATGACCCAAGCACATAACCCTTGATAGACAATCATGAACGTAGTTTAATTTTCATTTAATGAATACGTCAATTATAAAAATAGATTATTTACTTTTGTCTTTGTCAACGAGCATAAATCTTCCACAGCCTTTCACAGAGAGATATATACGAGTATTTATATACGTTGCCCCACACTAGGAATTACTCCTGAACCGAGGGAGCGTTTACAAACATTTAAATTCTCATACACAAACAGCCAGACCCGTAACAACTATCTGTAGGTCATAAAAATATTAATTACGTACGGGGATCGAACCCGCGACACGTAGCGCAGATGTCGAAGGCTTAACCACTGCGCCAACCGCGTCGTCGTCATATTAAGCTTGCCTGCAGCATGCCAACAACTTTAACGTAATGAGAATAAAGTTCACTATGAGTTTAGTAGACTGATTGTTGCGATGAAATAGCAACCTTATTTTGAATTGAATAAAGACTACCTACTGTGATTTGGAAAGTGAAACAAAATCAAGAGTAACGCTGTGAAAGTACTGTAATAGACCTCGACCACAGATCTCTATAAGCATTTGATGCGAAAGTAAGTCTTATAATTACGGTATATTTTACATCATCCCACTAATATTATAAAAGCGAAAGTTTGTATGTGTGTGTGTTTATTTGTTACTCCTTCACGCTCAAACGGCATACATATAGTTGTTTCGGTCTGGCTGTTTGTGTATGTGAGTTTAAATGTTTTTAAACACACCCACGATACAGGAGAAATTTCTAGTGTGGGGCAACGTTAAAAAAAATGATCGTAATGACGAGGACAACAGTTTTGTGCCTTTCGGCTTTTAAGGGTACTCTTATACCCTTTATGTCTCTCAAAAGGGGCATCGCCCTCACATATTATTCAACAAAAGTTAGCTTAGTTATTTAGACCGATAACATAAATAGAGCAAACGTGTTCAATACGACTCAAATAGGGAAGCATAATTTTCAAAATAAAATCGCAAATCGCAATTTTAAGGCAGATACGCAGAGATTTTATACCTAGTTTTACTTAATAATTGGTAGATTAAAATGGCGTGATATAGCTAACTATGCATTATCTGCCAAACTGGACTTCTCGCACACCTAGATTCAAACTGTGATAACTCAAAAATCGTAATTTATAGGTATCCTTGAATTCGAATGGTCGGTGAACAAACACAAATACCTAACTTATCACAATTCATGATATTTTACAACCGATTTACGATCTAAAAAAAAGAAAAATAAAGTGTTCATAACTTCCCTTACAAATAGTAATATGTTTTTAGTCTCCTGAAAAATTACCTTTTGTGAGTTGTCTCAGTTTAGATCTAGTCGTGCGATGTGTGCAAAATTACATTTTAATTAACTTTCTATTTCTATCTAAGACTTTTTACATAAATATTTGAAATTGAAAATATTTATTTCAGACCAGGCAGATAAAGTCCATATAATAATTATTATTTACATGAGGTGGAGCTTATAAAAGCGTATTAAAAATAAATGAAAAAAAAAAGGTACGTACAACATCTAAATGTCCCTTATACGCCGCTATCATCAAACAAGTATTATTGTACTTGTTGGCTTTGTGTATGTCGGCGCCATGCCTGACCAGGTACTTGACTATGTCCAGCCGACCGTCGAAGCAGGCGGCTCTGAGCGGGGTGCTAAGTGTCTTTGTCGCGTGGTTCACGTTGGCTCCAGCCCGAACTAGGCGCTTCACGATACCTAGGTGGCCAGCCCCTGCAGCGCACCATAACGCCGTGGCTCCTGAAAGAGATTATTTTATTAATTATAAGATTGCAAAACTCAAACTTTTGATGAGCGTGTCAGACTCGCGCACCGAGGGCTCCGTACAAACTTGCGACATAAACAGCCATATTTATGTCGCAAGTTTGCATGGATTTTTGGATTGATTTTCACAGCACAGAGAGACCACTCAGTTGAGCATATGCTTTTAATTTCAACTCGATACGTGCACGCATTCCCAAGATAAAGGGTCTTGACAGACAGACAGACAACTAGTGATCCAATAAAGGTTTCGGTTTTACTTTCGAGGTACAGATTCCCTAAAAAATACTCTCTGCTGTTCTCTCTCTCTCTCTCCTCTGTTCCCTCACTCTCAT
The DNA here is from genome assembly GCA_905475445.1 of Ochropleura plecta. Lineage (NCBI taxonomy): Eukaryota > Metazoa > Arthropoda > Insecta > Lepidoptera > Noctuidae > Ochropleura > Ochropleura plecta. The sequence continues at coordinate 4,634,578 of FR997740.1, read as the reverse complement.
AGTCCGATAGGATAGGGACACGACCGGAGAGAGATCAGGCTCAGGACCACCGACTTAACGAGCTTTCCGAGGCCCGAACACGAACGAGTTAAGACGTTAGCAATACACAATTACATATAAACAACACAGGCCAAATGTTTGCCCATAAATATTTACATTAGCGCTTACGTAAAACTCGTTAATAGTATAACGGTTTCTACCAAACATTTGTACGTTTCTTATAGCCTGAAATGCTGAAGTACATTTCTTTATAATTAAGACTATTTTGACATACAACGGGTAAGAACTCAAGTCTTGCCCTCGAATTGTTATCAGTCAAGTCTGCAGTATTACTTGGGATCGGCGCAACCCGTTTTCTTCTTCCATACATCTTGAGGCATGGAAAAAGAATGTACGCTACGTTGACGGAGACTATCGTTCTGCAGGATGATGGTGTTTAACGACCTCGGACATACCGAATAACATCACACGAAAATCGGAAGACGCTAGTTCTCTGAATATTGTGATTGTATGTTTGGTTGAAACTTCGAGAGACATTCCTGATTGGTTAGGCAAAATTCAACGATGACTGGCTTTTATTAATCACTATTGCTAATAATATCTTACAAAAATACATTTCAATGTCACGCATTGAAAGATAGAACCAATCATTCGGAGCTACGGATGGGTGCAACAATCCAGAATAAAATATGAATAAGAATTTCTGAGAAAATTAATATCATAAACAAAAGCTGGTCTAATTCTTTATCACTATTACGATGTAGGAACTGCATACAGTCACCGCGAGCGATGCCAAACGTGCAAATCCTTTATAATGCTGGTAAATCATAAATACGGGGAAACAAAGAGGTTTGGATGTCGGCCAGATACGTACCAAAACGTTCCGAGAGACGATTTTCAGTCTCTTTGTGTGTAAACTTTCACACAGTTCTATATTTAAACCCGCGAGTTCCCGACTTAGACAAAAAATAAGAGTCAATGCGCTGTGCGACTGAGGAGCACGTTGGCCGTTGCAAGGCGCTTTGTGTGTCGTGCACCCATGACGTACCCGATGCTTTATTTGGGAAATAACATTTGACATTGGCATTAAATTATGTTGTATGGAATTAAATCTGTGTTCTGAGAACACGCAGGAATCGTGGGCGACGAAAGTAATTTTTAAAATTAATCGCAGCTTAGTGTGGAAGATCGGCGAAGGAAATATAACACACGAATCAAGACAGTAAATCAGACTCACACAAAGGTTGCTTTCGACGAACAAATCATCTGAATGTAGCGATGATTATTCTATAAATTTGGTAGTAAATTATGAATTTCAGAGACTGTTTACAGTTTATTCTGAAAACGCATGCTTCGGTCATCGACTCAAGGGACTGCTTGATCCCCTCTTTGAGGAGTGGCTGGAGAGGCGTCATGGCGTCCTCACCTACCGCCTGACGCAGGTCCTCACCGGACACGGAAGTTTCGGGAGGTTCCTGCACATCATCGGGCGGGAGGAAGCGCCCGGGTGTCACCATTGTGACGATCGCCCGGAGGACACGGTGGAGCACACAGTGGCGGTCTGCCCAGCTTGGGCGGAGCACCGCCGTGCCCTCGTGGAGGCGATCGGCGGCGGAGATCTCTCGCGTCCGGCCCTGGTTCAGGCCATGGTCCGGAGCGAGAGGGAATGGGAAGCGGTCACCACCTTTTGCGAAGCAGTAATGCTAGCAAAGGAGGTGGCCGGGCGTTTGAGGGAGAGAACATCTGCCCAACCCAGCCGCCGCGGGAGACGCCCAGGGCGCCGGGCGCCGCGAGACGACTTCCGGCCACCGTAGATGCGGGCCTGTGGACGGTGAGCAATGGGTAGCTCACCGTCCGTCCGTCGATTGACGACAGGCCGTGTCGACGGCGCGTTCGTGTTTCACGCGCGCCTCAAAGAGAGTCAGCAAAGCAGAGGGGCTTGCCAGAGCCTCCGCCTGCCGGGGTTGCGGGTTGTTCGAAAGAGATACCGCGGCCCCGGAACGTAAAGGGCAATAGAAGGAACATGGGTGGGTTTTAGTCAGTACAAGTCTGACATGCCCCCCCGCTCCACCCAGAGCGGGGGAAGTCATTGGATGATTTCCCACCCGAAAAAAAAAAAAAAAAAAAAAAAAAAAAAGGGACTGCTTGAACCAGAAATTATCTAAATATTACTGTATAATCAGTTCAAGATTATGAGCGCTGCTTTTCAGCTCGCAGCTGGAAATTTCGAGTAACTTCCATAATGATGCTTCTTTGCAGCGCAACTACGCGTGCGTAAACCATGAAGATGTAGGTTGCAGGGAGCGGCTGTACATGTTGTCCGAACCGAAACAAAGCGAATTACTCGTCTATTTGCCTATTACTGCATGAGTGGATTGTGTAAGGTATGATATGAAGGAGAAAGCAGTGAATGATGCCGTGACGTCTGATAGGATAGGATGCTAGAAGAAAACGTGTTGTGCCGATCCCAAATAGAATGGGACAAGGGCAGGAACATTATGACTTAGGCCTTAGAGTGGACCAATGTGCGTGTTTCATGGCGGTCCGACCATCCTACCTCTAGCAGTCGATTAGGTCTCCTAGTCTTCTTAGAACATTTGTAAACAATCTGGGGAGCCTTATTCTAGCGTGTTTTTGATCACGTTCTTAAATATTGATATGGGCAACCAATCAGTGATTTACTCAGACCTTTGACTACTTGAAAGTCGATCAAAAATGAGGGTCGCACGAAGCTTTATTTGGAACATCTTTAAAGGCAATATTTTAATCTGCTGCTGCGTGCAGCAGCAGATTAAAATCGCTAGTCCGCAGTCTAGTCCGCAGTCTATCCGTAGTCTAGGACTAGCGATATTCTAGTAGTAGGACTAGCGATATTCTAGTAGTAGAATATCTTGTACTTATATAACAAACATTCTAGTGCTCAAATTTATTGATTAAAAAAAAAACTACCATTTTTTTTCACAAAAAAGTTTACTAAACTTTCGTTTTTTTGCATATTTTTTTGGTATTTTATTTTATTTTCTAAAGTTACGAAAATGTAAGCTCATCATTTCTTATTTTTAAACGATAGACAATATTGTTGCCCTCTTAATGAACCTATTTTGGTCTCAGTAAGTATTTTTTGTACACGCATAGAGAATATGTGTGTATCGTAATAGTAGGTATATTAAAACACTCGTTACATAAGTATCTAGAATATCGCTAGTCCATAACCGGACACATTTTATAACCGATACATGCATTATTCGCGTCTGTCTTGGTATGGACATGTAATGAGGAGGGACGAAGCGCATGTGACTAAAAGTGTGATAGATATGAATGTTGATGGATGGAGAGGGAGAGAAAGGCCAAAGACAAGATGGATGGATTGTGTAAAGAATGATATGAAGGAGATAGGAGTGAATGATGCCGTGACGTCTGACAGGGGAGAATGGAAGAAGAAAACGTGTTGCGCCGACCAGGGCCGTCTTTTACCTATTAGAGGCCCTGGGCACATCAGGATAATGATGGGGCCCCTATGACGATAGTAATAAAGCACTCTTTTGTTAGAATTAACAAAGAACGTAGGTAGATGTGCGAAGTTTTAGCTTTATTTTTATTTATTTACAGTTACATAGATAGATATTATTATAATGAATAGATAATATAATGTAATTCAGACTAAATAACCAGCATCCACGATGAGTATCTATGCTGATTGAAGCGGTACCTTTCTAGATTTGAGTTGAGCAAAGTCCTTAATCACATCTTCAAAACCTATGTTTTTGAGCAATTCACATTCTATCGATATTAGCGACAAACTGTTTAATCTTTCTTGAAGCATTGTACTTCTTAATTAATTTTAATTTGGAGAAAGAGCGTTTCCCACTGCAGTTGCGAGTGCAATTCTACAAATTGACCATAGTCGGCTTAGCATTTGTTAAGACTGATTTTCAGGCGAGAGTAGACTAGCTATCGGTTTTCGTTTGGTAATGAAGTAGGGACTAGACTAGGGGGCCCCAATCCATCACGGGGCCCTGGGCACGTGCCCAGTGTGCCCAGTGGGAAAGAGGGGCCTGGCGCCGACCCCAAATAGAATGGGGCAAGGGCAAGAAAATTATGAATGATGCATTCGCAAGCGCATATTAGGGCAGGATTATATTGACTTAGTGACTGTCGATGGTTACAGCCACAGCAGGCCGGATCTTAGAATTTTTTTTTGGCGGGAAAACGATTGACGCTGGAGTGGCGAAAAAAATATGTTTACACTAGGCCATGACCAGGCCATCACTGTCACGGCACCAATACTGGCCTCAAACACTTCCTTCATATAAACCTGCCTTTGCAGGGGCTCTCTTATCGGGAACATTCGCCTATAACTTACCTTCAATAACATACTCGTCGAATTTAACTGTGCCTTCTGTCTCAAGTCTGACTGGCGGTCTGAACTTTTCTACAAGAATTCTGACTGCAGCTTCACGGCCGTGTCGTGCTGCTGCTATTAAAGCTGTACATTTGACTCCATCGCAGCATACATCCTGTGGTCAAAGAATTTGATGCTATAGGATTGCTTTATTCCATTTAAAAATAAATTTAAACAGCTGAAGGTATCAGAATTAATTTTGGCACACAGATAGTGGTCCTGTGTTAACATATTTAATGCATTTGAGCCTAGAATGACAACAATGGAACTGCAATATATTTCAGATTATTGCATTGGACTACCTAGGTTAACACCTAGGCTCTTAATGAAGGGTCTGAAATGAACTCTCCTCATACAATTACATAACCATAAGTTAGTTATGAAATAAAATAAATATAAAGAGTTGTGTAAATCTATTTCTCTATGCTATGCAAATCTATTTCTCCAACACTGCTTAAAAGACATAGTTAACTTATTAAAAACCTTAAAAGAGATTGTATTTATTGTTTTACAAATTGGGACATTTAAGAAATGTTTGTATTGTAAATGTCTTCTGTTTATTTTTTGTTCACAAAAACGTGACTTTTCCAAGTTCATTGACATGTCATTAACCCACATCTTTGTGTGAAAAACAAAGGGAATATAATATTGTTTATATAACATACTTAAACTAATGTACTATATATTTTGTCTAGAAGCTTTTTCCGATAAAAATGTAATTGACAACTTCTTTGTGACATTGAGTACATTTTGTCTTATAATTGGTAGGTTATCTGGTATTGTCAAAGATATTTCTAACAACAACTAATCCATTCCTGCGCAGCATGTCTGGGTTTGATTCCCGCACGGAACAAATATTTGTTGTTTCGGGTCTGGCTGTTTGTGTATGTGTGTTTAAATGTTTGTAAACCCACCCACAATACAGGAGAAATCCTAATAGGGGGCAACGTTTTTTTAAAAAACAATAATATATGCATGTACTTCCTTAAACAACAGTTTTTGCCTATGATATACTTTTTTGTTATCTGAAAACATTTCTTAGCCATTATCTCTAACTTATGAATACCCTGAATGGTAGCATATTGCATTAAAAAACCTGTGGAGACTATAGAATTACAGAAGTGCTGTTTTGATCAGTTTCCTAGATCATCATCTGCCTAGCCTTTTCCCAACTATGTTGGGGTCGGCTTCCAGTCTTACCGGATGCAGCTGAATACCAGTATTTTACATGGAGCGACTGCCATCTGACCTGCATAACACAGTTAGTACTGGGTAATACAATACCCCTTGGAAAGGATCAGCTTCCTAGATATGACATTTTTTTTTCGCTCATCACTATGTCTGTTATGTTTAACTAGTGATTCTTTTTTTTTAAACTCCAAAACTCTATCAAGGATTGTTTTGACATGACTACTAATTATTAAACTATTGAAAATTTAGTCACATGTTGCAGAGCACAGCTGATTCATTAACAACCTGATGATAATGATGAAATATCAAACAAAATTAATGTAAGCCGATTTTGGTCATGAACCCAAAATACCTAGTTTAACTCTTGCACACAATAACACAGTGCCAAGGAATTTACCTAAACTGCTTAAAAAAGGTAAACATATTTTTGCAACATCATCATGATAACAATCAAGGCAAGGCAATATGTGTAGAAATTGCGATTTTTAATTAAATAGACGAGCTAGCGACCCCGCGCACCGGAGTCTTTCGCAACAACCACCTCGCGGACTCAAGGAAATGAAACTGGCAAGTGGTACCAAGGTTACGAAGAAGATTTGTGCGTTACGACGCAAAATCGCATTCCACGACGCATAAAAAGTGAATTAATAACTCACACAGACCGTATGTAACACGCAAAAGGTAACGTGCCGTCAATTTGTACGATAAAAATAGAATATCATCATTCTCATCAGAAATATTAAATGACACTAACCATGTCCTGATACTAATTCAGATAGATGATGAATTAAACGTGGATATCAGTACTTACGCTATTCAATACGTCGTCAATTACATCTGTGTTTTTCTCGTATAATAAAGCGTAAAGGGTTAAAGACATTCCATCTCTGGCAGCGAAAAACACCCGTTCTCGCAAGGAGCTAGTCACATCTTGTAACATTAATTTGTCTTCCATTATCTAGCCACTATTATTTGTAACTCACAGTCTTATTTCATCAACACAACACGGGCACGTATGTCTATTTATTGATAAATTTATAAAACAACTCAGCAGCAGCAAAATACCAAGTCAACTTTTTTCACAAATGAAAAACTGACGAATAGTGATGAGCGTTGTGTTAGTTGTGTAATTGTGGACGTTTCAGTGCGCAAAAATCAACTAATCAATGAAGTGACTAGTGTTAAGATCATTTAATATCGACTATGGTTATATTTGTAGTCTGATTGGGTGCAACCCTACACTCAACAGATACAGAAAACCGTAAATTTTTGAATAAAATATTGCGTTAAAAATAAAACTCTTTTTATTAGGCTTTTTACTTATTGTCCGTTGATCTTGAAAAATAACTAACTAAGTGAATCAATAAAATTACAAAACATCTAATGTTTCAAAAATGCATTCCTGCCGAGCTGCCTGATAAAACTGCAAGTACTGCCACGTTTTGTCCAAGGTGGAGTTTCTAGACCAATCAGAAAAAAGTTTAGTTTCTTTTGTGTGTTCCAATGTGCGCATATTACGGTATTCAGAGCATAGATATTTTTCTCTGCATGCGTATTTATACAAGCATGAAGCAGTTGATATGCTAAAGATATCAGATAGTCCTACGGAAGGACTAGTTTTTTTTGGTATTTGTTTGGTTTTGACGTGTAACCTATTACTTTGATGCTTTCCCTTTATTTACAAAGAATTGACTAAAAATCTGTTTAGAATCTCTCTAATAATGTCGAGTGGTCAATGGGAAGTTGTTGGGAAGAATAAGAAGTCGCAGAATGGTAAAATTAAAACTAAGGAAGACGAAAAGAAGGCTGTGAAAAATGGGCCGAAACTTGAGGATGTCGGTGGGTAACTTTAATTTTGCTTACAACGAGATTTGTACTTGTTCAGTCAATTCAATAAATTACCGTCGTTGTTATAACAGCTGTAATTTTTCTCTCACGTGTTTTTTTTATTCATTACTCACATAATTATATTAAACCTGGCTTTAAAACAAAGTTTCCGTAAATTTTATAGCAGAATTTTACTTTTCATGAATTCGTCAAAACAAGCCGGGTCAACCACACAAGCCGACCGACCAATATGGAGATTTTAGTTCATGATTTACTGTATTTTCTAAGAAAAAACAGTAACAGTTGATTTAATATTACAGTAATTATTTCATACAATGCTGTGATATGTCTGAAAGTATTTGACGATATACATAGGTACTCACAGCAGTGTTAGAGTAACATTCTCAGCAGATATTAAAATTGCTACCTGATGATCTAAGACTAAGTAGGCATAGTTTATTTTCTTATGGCTAAAATGCATTGAGTCAAAACTGTATAATATAATATATCGCTAATCAACTACCCACCCTTTTAAATATAAATATAGTTTTTTTTGTGAGTCCTAATTGTGGCTCATTTAGAGGCAATTCCTTTACTCCTTCCAAACCTATTTATCTTGTCTCTGGCCATGTCAGCAAGCTATTCAAAGCAACTATGGCAGGACTGCTAAATAAAAATATCTAAACAAATCTTAACTTTTCAGTTCCCCACTCCCAAATAAAGTCATTCTATTCTGGCATGGAGATTGATGATGAGAGGAAACCTCCAAAAGATAAAAAGAAAGAAGGTGACAGGAAAAAGAAACAAGACAAGAAAAATGTAGAGCCTCCCAAACCGAAGCCCCCTAAGACAATTGAGGGAGCTCTTGAGGCTGTAAGTAACTAAAAAATATTTTAGAAGATACATAAACTCAAGCCTGCTCCCCTCAATTTCTGGCAGAAAAGTCTACAGAATGCGATCTGCATAGATCAACAAACCTACTCATATATGCATGTGTACAAGATATAATATGTAAAAATTATCTGCTGTTGTTTCACCCGCATTGGAATTTCTTTATTTGTAATTTTAAGATTGGTAGAAAGACTGTATTCTGGTATAAATGATGACCAACATGTTGTTGCAAACAAGTACTCTTTTTTTTTTTTTTTTTGGACAACTCACACACGGCTATCTGATCTCAAGCTAAGCAGAGCTTGTGTTATGGTAACCACCATATTATAGATAAATCACACCCAGACGCATGATGAGCATGATTGTTTGTTCTGACAAACAATCATGCTCATCACACAAAGTTTGTCCTGAGTGTGAATCGAACCCACAACCTCCGGCTTAGCAGTCAGGGCCACTAACCACTAGACCAACAGGCCCGTCATTTTAGTAAATATACAGCATATTTAGTATAGTTTTGATATAGATATAATAACACTCTTTATATTTTGAATAAGTACACGCAATAGTTGTCCATATGTTAACAATAGGTGCAATTCATAAGCGGAAAATGTTGGCTACTTGTTATGTTATAATATCCTTTGATGTCGTACTTATAAGTACTAGACAAAGTTAATGCCCTCTACGCCATTCTTTGCTCAGCCGAGACAGTGTTAAATAGGAATTACTGTGAGGAACAAGCTATTAACTCATAACTTTAGTTTACTCAATTATTTGAGAGTTTTTTCCAAAAATTGCAACTAACGCATCCATTCAAATCATTTTTCGTGTTTCAGATTGACGCTGCAGAACTAGCTAACATAATAACAACAAATAAGATCCGTTTCTCAAACGCTCCTCTTGTATGGCTGAAAGAAGTAGCGGCTTTCCTCAACTCCAAGACTCAGATAGACGTAGATGATCCAACATTTTCCTCATACCCTCCTCTGTATCCGCTGTCTTCCGTGCCAGGCGAGATCAAGGGATCTCTGGCTGAGGTGTTGCAGGATGCTGGGAAAGCTAATGCTCAGTTATTTTTTGATGTCACGCTTACGTCACTTGCGAATGATATGAGCAGAGGTTTGTATTTTTAGTATGAGTTCTTTTATATTTACTTTCACTTTTATCTGAATTTCACGGTTGCTGGTTTGTGATGTAACAAAAATATAATGGTTAACAAAAGTGGCATGCAGGCAAAAATGTATAGGTGGTTATAGTGTATTGCAATGTTTTATGAAGTTCTAAAAAGATTTGTAATGGCATCATCGGACTTGTTTACCTGTCCGAGATCAACTATTCTCTCTTTTTGAACCGTGATTTTTAGTATTCGACAATACACATCATTGTCATCTTACTGCCCTTATGCCATATTACTTGGGGTTAGTACAACACTTTTATAGGCATCCATACCCAAAGGGTTAACCCTATTACTAAGACTGTCAGCCTGTCAATCACCAGGCTGTATCTCATCAACCATGAGTTATAGTTCAAATTTTCACAGATGATATATTTCTGTTGCTGTTATAACAACAAATACATGATTTTTTATAGATAATGGTACGGAACCCTTCGTGGGCGAGTCCGACTCGCGCTTGACTGTTTTTTTGCGTCAGCTGTCACGCTATTGTTCACTACTTGTTTTTCGTATAAACAGTCCATTCAACCAATCTTTGGTCTTCTCCCCTTCATCTATCAACATATTATGAAGAAATATAAATATTATACAAGTCTTTTTTTTCCAGGGCAATCTGTGAATGGTCACAGGTTACTGCTGCAAATGTTAGCCCAAGACTACCCAGAGTTCTGCATCACGTCCATCCAGAAGAGTGCTAGTCTACGCAACTCCTACCAGAACAGGCCTCCTATTGGACTCTCCTTGTTATGGGCTTTTGGGCAGGGCGGCAGCAGTGATTTTGCTGTTGGTCTTAAAGGTAAGGAAAAATTCCTACTGTGGGGAAACATTAAAAAAAATTCTTTTCAGTCAGTTCAGAATCTTAATGATTATTTTACATGTTAAATGGTGATTATTTTAAAATCTTGTTATTTGTTTAAACAAAACATCATGTTATTTTAAACATTCAACATCAACAATTTGAGTTACCTACATAAAAAAGATATAGAGTGAAATTACTTGAGGCATAGGCCAAGATGCTGTTTTGGGTCAAATCTTGTTAAGATTATATAATCTGTTGTCTCAAAAAGACACCAGATAATGTTATCTGGTGTCATTTTGACACGTCGCAAGGTAAAGATGAGATAAGTCTAGATATATCGGTATACAGAATTTGTAGAAATGTGTTCATTTAATTGCAGTTCAGTGTAAAAATTAGCTTTTTTGTGATCCGTTTTCAGTTTTTTGTTTTCGTGTAAGGAGGTTTTATTTCAAATCAAATCATCTTTATTGTGGATCATAAAGAAGTGGTAATACAGTCAATTTTTGAACAGTTACGCTAGGTAGAATAATAACAGTCAGAATATACATGCATGTCAACAATATTAATCTTACCTTAAAATATTTATAATATAAACTATTCAATATTTTCATTACACAACAGTTTGACCAATAATACATTAATATTTAAGGGCTTGTTCTACGTACCTAAATTTACTTTTAATTGATATGGATATCAGTTGACTTGCTAGTGGCTTGTGATGTATGTGAGGAATGAGGGAAATGTCGTAAGGAAAGTTTTGAGTACGAATGTAAAGAGTATGTTTAGTAAGAGTTGAGGAAGACCAAAGATTTCCTTCACAGAGTCCATGCATCGTGGATGGCCTGTGTGAAAGATGAAATGGTAAGTAAAGGTGGTGATGCGATGACGAGTAATACGATAGTGACGAGTTTTGATGTCACGGTTGGCACAGTAGCTGAGCAATCGACTCCTGCGCCGAGTGTTGCGGGTTCCATCCCCGCACGGAACAAATATTTGTATGGCCTACAGATAGTTGTTTCGGGCCTGGCTGTTTGTGTATGAGAGATTAAAAGTTTGTAATAGCACCCACAATACAAGAGAAATCCCTAGTGTGGGACAAAGTTTAAAAAAAAAGAAAGAAACGAGAAGTATGGAAGAAGACATAATGCACCGATCCCAATAAAAAAAACGGCATAAAGGCAGGATATGTAGGAATGATGATGATATGGTACGATATTTACACGGTTAATATAAATCAGTTTACTAGTAATTAAGTAAAAACTCAAGTCAACTAACGGCACAAAAACTATGTCATTAAAAACACATCAACCATTTTACAGTATTTGAATTTCGAATTTGGATTAATTGGTGTTCTGTTTCTAGCTTGGCAAGACCTCTTCCTTCCTATCATCGAGTTGAAGAACTACTCTAAATACGTAGTAGGGTACTTGTCGAACCTTCTAGACGAACACGGAGCCATGGACAACACTAAAGTTAGTCAAGATCAGCTTTTTGCCATGATTGATATGGTAAACAATAAGAGAAGTGCTCTGCCCAAGGACCTGTCAAGTGACCTTATCAATCAATTAAGTAAATATAAGGTATGTTTTAGTAACTTAATCGAACTCAAAAATATATTTGTAAGCCCGCGTTATTCCTGCTGGGATTGCGGGTTGTTCGAAAGGGATACCGCGGCCTCGGACCATAAAGGGATAAAGAAGGAAAAATAATATAATAATAGAACTATAATAATAGGAATATAAATACCCACACTGGGGTAATAGTCAGTAAAAGTCTTACAAGAAATTTGGTGATGAAAAAAAGTCCACTTTAATTGGGATACCCTCACTCATAAATAAAGTATAATAACTAAAATGCAGCCTTAGAAAACTCATACTCTTTCTGTTGTGTCATCTTCAATAAGAAAATGTCAATCAATAAAACAAAAAAAAAATGGGAGTGTCTGTTTGTAATATTAAAATAACCGCTTTTTAGTAAATACATATATGGATGTATACACGGTACATATATGAAAACAATATAAAAAAAACAATTGTCGATTTTGACGGGACTTTCACTGTCAGATCTGCTGGTGTAATAAGGAGTTACTTAGGCTACTTTTATTTTAGAACAAAAAATATGGTTCTACAAACAAAAATGAATTCGTATGAAATTGATCGTAAACTCTGCTAACTGAACAATAACTGTTTAGTAAAAATTCAGTTACAACAAGTGTACATTTATTTTCAAATACAGTAATGGTATCGTCTTTTACAGGATATTTATTTCAATAAAAGCAATAATAAGCTCCAAGTGACCTTCAATCAACTAATGAAGAAGTTGCCCAATCAATACCTCAGTGGTCCGTCCTTGGACCCATACCATAGGGTCCTCGTAGACTGTCTGGTGGACTGCCTCGTGAGAGATGACTCCTGCAATGCTACATGGAGGCAGCTGTTCCATCGGTGCAGCAAACAGTCTGCTACCTTAGTTGATTATATTGGTAAGTTTCAGTTTACTTATACTTTTAGCAGGGCTGCGGCTTAACTAGTAAAAAGTGGGAAAAGAAGGAAATGTTGGGCTGTGTAACTGCTGGATTCCACCAGCTATTCAAACTCAAACTCAATGCATTTATTTCAATTAGACCATCACAGGCACTTTTGAATGTCGTAAAAACAAAAAAGTTGCTGCTACAGTCCCAGTCACAAGACGTAACAACTTGCGAAAGTACTGTAGATGCCCATTCCAAGTGTTGATCTCTATGGACACTCTTTTCAATCATTATATTTTAACAAAATCATGAATACATCATTCATGTTGAGGAGCATATACATACATGTGAGATTTTAGATGTTTCTTCTTTTTGACCGGATTCTAAGGATTGTAGCATGATATCAGTCTTCACGCCTAAATGGCTAAACCGATTTTGATGAATTTTGGTACAGAGATAGTTGGGACCCTGGAGACGGACATAGGCAAAACTTTTTTTTTTAAGTCAGATATGAGGGAGAAAGAGGGAAGAAAAGGGAAAACTTAGGTTTGCTATTACAATCAATAAGGTGCAAGGGCAAAAACTACGGGTAGCAGGCAAATCAGGAAAGGGGAACTGCGTTACCCCGAATTTAACGCGAGCGAAGCCGCGGGCAAAAGGTAGTTATAATCTAATATATGTATGGTATGTACAGATATGACTATCTGGTTGTTCCAGAGATAAGTGTATTCAAATAAAACCATACTCTTGTTCAGCTTTATTATCACGCTAATATTATGTATATACAAATATGAATGGATGTGTGTCTATGTTTGTTACTTCTTCACGCTCAAACGTCTTAGCCACTTGAGATAATATTGGGTAAGTAGACAACTCTTACCCTTTTTTCCGGATGGAAAATCATCAAATAACTTGAGTGTCTGACTTTCAGTTGTGTCACTTTTTTTTGCCCTTTATGTTCCGGAGCCACGGAATCTCTTTCGGAGAACCAGCAACAACTTAAAAGTACCCTGGATAAACACACTTCTGCTTTTTATTCTGGTATAAATGTGCGGTCAACCGCGGGGCGCAGTTAGTAGATTTATAACTGAATAATATTAGTATAGCTAATAAAATTAAAAAACTGCATCTGCACACAAGAAGGTTGTTCAACTTGACAGTCTTTATTTCTTTTTATCTTTATTTACTTATATAATTTACTAGCTTATGCCCGCGGCTTCGCCTATACGGAGATCGGTAAATGGCCCACTGAACGTACAGGTCGTACTACCGGCATTAAAATCTGTGTTAATCCAGGTTATACTGTGTGTGTCTGGGTGTGATTTATCTATAATATGTATGTATTTATAAATTATATAAGTATGTATATCAGTTGTCTGGTTACCATAACACAAGCTCTGCTTAGCTTGGGATCAGATAGCCGTGTGTGAGATGTCCCAAGATATTTATTATATTTATTATTTATTATACTTAAACTATCTCTGTGCCAAATTTCATCCAAATTTTTGCTTAAAAGAGTAATGAGTGATTTAGATATCCACACATCCTTATAAACTTTCTCATTTATAATGTTATAGTAGGATTAGTAGAATAATCAACACTTAAACCTTAATAAAACAGTCTTTGTTTATTATAACCATGCGTATTAATATTGGTTTGTTTCTTTTCCTAACAGACAGTAACTGGGCTGAAGTCAGTAAGAAGTTGAGGCAAAAGTCGTTAAAAATGACTGTCCTGCAATACAAAGAAGTATGTGGCGAAGCTTTGAAAGGCAAGAAGAAGGATGAGACTGTTGTAAGAACGAATAAAATATGCCAGGTAAGCAGTGTTGTTGTATTCTGCTTTAAAATATAGTCGAGACGAATATCAATTATTATTAAAAAATATATAAATCCAGAAATAAATTTAACCCATATGGACCCGCCGTGCCCAAACGAGGACGCTTGTAGAAGTACCCACATATTTTTTACTTGTTATATTATTCTAGTTACGATTGTTGAAAATTTATGTTAAACAGCGTATATTCATATAGTTCAAACAAATTTTTTATTATAAGCATTTGTTAGTGTATTATTGACCCTTTTGTGTAGCTGTTTTGTACATGAGTGATAACAAAAAGTAAGTAATTTTTATTTTTAAGTATTTCATTTAGACATGTTCAATTTCTTACACTAAATTCTTCAGTATATCTTATTCGATAAAATAAAATTATATTACAATGTAAAACAAATTTCTTGATAGGAAAATAAGGATTTTTTTAACGGTGTCCCCAATTGGGGCCATTGGGCACATTAGAGGTTAAGTATTCGTTTTTCCATTGTAGATTGAATTTCGAATAAATAATGGCAAAACGGACATTTAGCTCTCGTAATAACTACCATGGACTTCAGGAACCACTTCCTCCAGAACCAAGTGTAGTTACTCAAGTTCAAGAGTAGTAAAGTTGCTACAACATAAACTTGATACCTTTGACAATTTCTTTACCAGTTACACTTTGCTTCAAGATTTACGACAGGTGGGCTATCGGGCTACTGGTACCGTTCGTGAAGAAAGAACAAAAAAGTGTCCTCTAGTATCAGTGAAAGATATGAAGAAGAAAGATCGTGCAGATTATGACTATCGCTTTGACCAAATCAACCAAATTCTGTTTGTTCGCTGGTTGGACAACAGTATTTGTACCATGGGGACAAATTATGACAGTGTAGTTCCTTAGGGAAAAGTAAAGACGTGGAGTACTGTGGAGGAGAAGAAAGTAGACGTTGGCATCCCGCATGTATTTCAAAATTACAACAAGGGTATGAGCGGCGTCGGTCAAGCTGATCAGTCAATTGCCCTATACCGCACTGCTATACGTGGCAAAAATGGCGGTGGGTTTTATTCACGTACTTGTTGGATCTAGCTGTTGCAAATGCATGGCGCCTGCATCTACTAACATATGAAACCAAGATGGATCAGCCTGCGTTTCGTCGCTATATTGCTCGTCATTATCTGAGACACACTAGCAGCGGATCTTTGCGCCCATCAGCCTCTGTGGTTCTGAGTCTGCAGCATGATATGGGGGGTCACTACCCACTAAAGCTTTCTCAGCAACTGAGATGTGCTGTGTGTCACATGAAAGCGCGATGGCAATGCAAAAAGTATTGCAAAACACAATGTTCAGAAAAAAAAATGTTTTGAAAGTTTCCACACTATTTGAGCCCAGTGTCCCCCATTCGAGGACGGCATGTTTTTTATTATATATTACAATAAAATAAATACTTTTTGTATGTTTTTTATTTCATAGTACTAGTTTCTACCAGTTTTTAAAGAAATTTCAGTTTTTTCACTGTTATGTTTGTTTTGGGTCCAAATGGGTTAAAAAAAGCGCACACAAATAAAGAAATCGACTAAAAATAACCGTAACTTTGATGTCATAGATACCTCTATGTAAGTACGTCACTATTGAGGTCAAATGTCATGTCACGTCCTTGTCTTCTTAAAATGTTGCCAACACACTTATTTTATTTAAAGTAGTAGTTTTTTTTGTGTAATTTGACTTATTCAATAATAAAATTTTTGGGAAATTTTGTTTTTTGGTTTAGGTATGTCTATTTCGGAAAGAAAGAATACGTTTCTAATAGTTGCGCGGGCTGGACGCTTGAGTGGTTATAGCAATAAAACCATTGCTTCTACTCAACCTTTTCACAAAAATATAATAATTATTTGTCAGATTGTAGGTATACAGTAGTATGTAGTATTCGTGTTTTATTGTATGATGAATATTGATGATACGTTATATTGCCAATCAATCTAAAACGAACTAAAGGGTATAACTGTTAGGTTTATCTTTGTGGTGTTTTTTTTATCAAACTAGTATTTAACTTATCTCAAGTTGTGGCCACCCTAAGTTTGGCAGTAGCCGCAGTAGAAAAAAAACGAGTTTGGAGGGCGACATATTTTTTCACTGTCGAATCTATTTTAATTTTCGTAGCGTATTCATCATTCGTTGAAGGTAATTATAATATAAAAACTTAATACGATACACAATATATCTCCAAAAATCTAAAGAACGTTAACCAGGTGTCCGTGATTTGTAAATGGTTGTGTGGTACCTATCCGTGCGCAAATAGTGAATCAATTTAAAGAATCGCGCAGTTAGCTTGTGAATGGAAGTTGAAAAACTGCTTTATGCGTTGTGTAGTGTACGCGGGCGTAGTGCTAACAGTAAATGTTGATGTGGTACATCCGTTACTCTGCGGGAGGCATTAACGCAAGCTGTTTCATTTATGTGTTTGTATAAAAAATCCAGGTAAAATCAACATCATTTACGTGCATTTTCGAAATTCTTTTTATAGTGCTATTCCAATCGGGCTTAATTTAATGTACAACGCTGTGAATTTCATTTAATAAGTTTTCTTGAAACCTTTAGAAGTGGATTCATCGTTTTTCGCACAGGAATGTCTGTGACTGTGCTACATAGTGTATTAACTAACTGAACAGGAAAAATAGAAAATAATTTTCGAAAGTTATAACACAATTTAAGTACCTAAAAAGTTTGATCCAAATTTAAAATGTGCCTTTGATTTATTTTCCTATTTTATTTGCCTCAGTAGGTAGCCAGCAAGTACTTGACACAACTATGTTACATTTTCAGATTCATTTTTATATTATTTAAGTGTTATTTCTTCATGAATGAATTCTACTGAGTTTTCTGTGTCACCATTTTGGAGAGTTTTTTTTATGGTAGAACTTGTTTTCTCATGCCCAATTTGAGTGTATTTAATTAATGTGTAATCTGGTTACAAGAAAACTTCACACTCACACATCAGCTGCTGTGATCAGTTGTATAAAATATTAATAACCAAATATAGATTAACATCAGAATCTGTCTGTCACTTTGACCTGTATTGGGACAATTGAGAGGCTAACAAAAAATAACATCGCTTCCAGAACACCCCAGAAGAGGCGAAACAAACCTCGGTGAAAGCAACCATATTTATGATAAGCTTTTAATAAGTATAAAGCCATTTACTGACTCCAAGCTTTTGTTTATTACACCCAGTGTCAAGTAATTATAATAGTTTTTTTTTTAATATTTTCATTCAGGATATTCTAGACAGAATGACAAGCACTAGAAGGTTCCCTTGGATCTGGGCCAGTTTCTTCCTGCTGGTTGGCATAGCTGGGCTGGTCTCATACGATGTCTCCAGAGCAGGTGGCAACTTCCCAAGTAAGTGTACATTTGTTGGATAGGCCCCGTTTCTTACCTCAATCTTGTTTGATAAAGTGATATGAATGTTAATTAATTCCTATTTTTATAATAAAACTAGCTGTGCCTGCTGGTCAGCTGCTTTTCTGGACAGTGTCACCCTTGTGACTTAGGGACATGAAAGATAGATTACAACTGATATTAGACCTACCATCTAGATGCGGGCCTGTTGACGGTGAGCAATGGGTAGCTTACCGTCTGTCCGTTTATTGACGACAGGCCGTATCGACGGCGCGTTAGGGTTCCACGCGCGCCTCAAAGAGATGTCAGCAAAGCAGAGGGCCTGCCGGTGTTGCGGGTGGTTCGAAAGAGATACCGCAGCCCGGGAACATAATAGCATACATATCAATTTTATAAAAATTAGTCAAGCTATTTCAGATGAGACAAGAATTTTATGCTTAAGGTTTGTGCTTTCACCCAAAATTCCCCAGTGTATTTTGGTAGGTTGACAGGCTACTTTCGAGGTATGATGGGAAGTCATTCTATATAAATACCAAAAAAACAAAGGACTACAAGAAATCTCTCTATATTTATTCAGAAGCCATTTATTAGTTTTAATAATCACGATTGTTATAAAGCAGCATTTAAGTACTCCTTACTCATTATCAGAAACAATGAAGGCCATTACAATTTATGGAAAAGAAAAAAAAAAAAACCTGTGCTTATGGTGTTCTGTAACTTGATCTGTCAAACATAACAACTATGACCCAAGATGTCAGGTTTTGCCAGTTCAATATTTAAATAATTTTTTAATCATGCTTTAAGTTTTATTTGTTATTGTAATGATAATCCAGCACTTGTAAGAAATTAAGATTTCAGAAAAATTATAGTATCAAATGAACTCTAGAAACTCAAATATGGTATTTGCTTCAGGTAAGAAATAATTGTGTAGAATAGCAATATCATGCCTGCAGGGTTGTATCATATTGTATAATGAGTTGGTGTCCCCAATTCCACATCTGAGGTGTGGACAGCCACCTGAAGGGTTAGGCAAAGGTGTACCTCATTATACACCCACATATCACCAGTTAGCTCTAAATTGTATCGCAATAGATAGAAATCTATTGTGATAAATATTTGTATGACCTACGATAGGAAGATTGTTCCATGTCTGGCTGTTTGTGTATGTGAGTTTAAATGTTTGTAATCCCACCCACAATTTACCCCAATAAACCCACAACACTGTCTACTAATACTATCACGATACAGGAGAAATTCCTAGTGTGGGGCAAAGATTAAAAAAAAATAAAAACCTGGCCCAAATGTAGACTCTGTGGATTCTATTAACAAAGCCCTAATGGAACCTCATTATCAGCAGTCGCACTTGGGATCATAAGTTAGACTAACGAAGCAGTCATGTTTAAACTTAGAAAGAAAACATTTTTATTTAGCACATAGTAGTACAGCGACATAAAAAAAGACAATGTGTCTCACGGGTGCCCCAAATAGGCCCAGTTCAGCTTATGTTCAGGTTTACAACTGGACCTTGGATGCGTGAAGGACAGTTTTATATTTTGTGTTTACAAATCAATTCCAATTCAAATCAGTTTAGAATAAATTTGTGTAAAATCTACTGTTAAAAACTACAAAAACAACAGCAAAAAGATTAAGAATTAGAAAACTAACCGAATAAACTGGCTTAATATCCTTAATAGGAAACATAATTTTAGCTAGTTGACTTGCTAGTTCATCATACGACGTTGACTACCCCGTTAGTCTCGCGGTCGCAAGGACTGCCAAGCACGGGGTCTTGGGTTTGATTCCCGGTTAGGGCAAAAAGTCTTATTAGGATTTCCATTAGGAATTTCTCAATAACAGCATGGAGGAAGTTGGCAGTATGATACCCTCGTGACTCGGAAAGCACGTTAAACCGTTGGTTCTGCACCTGTAGGCCTACCATGACGTCTTAAAGCAGAACTTATTCCACTGAGTGAAAGAGATGGTGCTAGACACCCTGTATAGCTCTATCTATTTCCCTCAGTGGAATAAGTTCTGCTTTAAGACGTCATGGTAGGGTAGCTGATCTCTCTCCGGCCGTGTCGGATTGCCGTCCTATCGGACTATGAGAGTGATTGAAACATAGAGTGTGTTATAGAAGGGAATTTTATTGTCTCTGGAAAAGGAAGAAATGTTTTTTAAACACGGAACGGTTTTATTGACAAGAGCTTCTTGTCAGAAGAAAATTGAAGTCAGTTGTTAAGAGAGATTTAGACCGGTACAAAATGTAGGTGATTTATTAAAATGTTTATTTTATGTTGTAGCCTTTTATATATGTTATACAGTAAATACAGTGATTGGAAGAAAGTTGAAAGTCAGTGTTTCAATAATGGAAATCCACAGGTTTGAACAGAGTGCACCTGTGCTTGCGCCACACCCTTGTGCACTATAATATCTACACTGAGATTGGCCGCCGAGATCGAAAACTGTCAGAACTATTCATACAACGTCGAATGTCTTTCGACGTTGTATGAATAGTTTAGAAATTGTCCAATTTCGCCTAAAACTATAAAAAAACTATAGTCCGTGTAACCGAGGTTCATAACCCCAATTCAGACTTACACGGACTACCTACTACAGTTGTTCGTAGAGTTCCGTACCCAAAGGGCAAAACGGCTAAACCTATTTACTAAGACTCCGCTGTCCGTCCGTCTGTCACCAGGCTGTATCTCATGAACCGTGATAGATAAACAGTTGAAATCCTTACTAATATTATAAAAGCGAAAGTGAGTTTGTTTGTTTGTTACCTCTTCACGCTTTAATGGCTAAACCGATTTTGATGAATTTTGGTACAGAGATAGTTGGGAACCACGAGACGGACATAGGCTATTTTTTTTTAAAGTGGGATGTGAGGGAGAAAGAGGGAAGAAAAGGGAAAACTTAGCGTTGCTATTACAAATCAATAAGGCGCAAGGGGAACTGTGTTACCCTGAATTTAACGCGAGCGAAGCCGCGGGCAAAAGCTAGTTGAATATTTCTGTTGCTTGAATAAAATAAATATATTTTATTAGTTATGCCTCATTTCTAATTGGATTTCCAAAAAAATGGCGTTCACTAGCAGTGAAAAGTGCGAATAAATAAATAAATCGACATTGTGCATACTCTTTTCCGCAGGCGTATGTGAGACGCCGAGTCTTCTTAGGTTGTTTATACAACAATGAGCGAGAATGAAACAACTCTATAATAGACAAAATGCATTCTTAACGACCATAGCATGGTCTGCCACATACAGTAATGACTGCATTATCGTGCGAGATAACGCCATGTTTTGTAATGTAACATTGTTGCCAGTGATAAGACGGTGTTATAAAACAAATAACCTACGGCCTGTTCTATAACTTATAATCTTAGAATAAATAAAGAAAACAGGTTTTGATATAGTGTCCATTTAACTTTGTAACCTTCAACTTGATATTGGAATAAAAAAGCATAGTTTATGGTAGACAAACTGACTAAATCAGTTATTATTAAAAGTGGATGTTGATTGACATTACATTACAAAACATCACGCCTTGTAATCCCCAATGGGTTAGACAGTGGCGTAACTAACAAGTACACCCACATTTCCCCAATTATGTTTAAAATAGCTTTTGCCCGCGGCTTCGCTCGCGTTAAATTCGGGGTAACACAGTTCCCCCTTTCCTGATTTGCAGGTACCTGCCACCTGTAGTTTTTGCCCTTGCGCCTTATTTATTGTAATAGCAAAGCTATGTTTTCCCTTTTCTTCCCTCTTTCTCCCTTTTTTTTAAAAAAAAGTTAGCCTATGTCCTTCTCCAGGGTCCCAAGTATCTCTGTACCAAAATTTATCAAAATCGGTTTAGCCATTAAGGCGTGAAGCGGTAACAAACAAACTCACTTTTTCTTTTATAATATTAGTAAGGATTCTCATGTGATAGGGAGCGAGCCTTTTGCCATCAATCGGGCACTAATCCATGCTCCATCCATCCAGGCCGCTAATGAGAAATTCTTGATTGAAAATCCCAATAACAATGCCCAACCCGGATCTTACCCAGAACTTTAGATTCAGCATTCACGCTTGCTTTCGTTAGTCTACTGATGAAACCAACGACATACGATGTTGTATACAGATGAAACCAACGACATACGATGTTGTATACATTAATAACTAAATGTCCGTATACCTACATAGAATATAAATCGAGTGATTTATTTTTCCTGTTTCTTAGTAGGCATCTTTTTATATTATATATTAGTAACTAGCTATCCTGCGCGGTTTTATCCTTGTCTTTAGTTACTGCACCACTCCCGAGGGTAGTAGCGTGATGTTGTATAGCAGAATTATGTTACTTCCTGATAATGTTGCTTTCTATTAGTAAAAAAAAATGGTTAAAATCCAGTAGTTTTGGAGCCTATTCCATACAAACACAAAATATCTTTCCTCTCGGCAAAATTTATTCCAAGTTTAATTAAAACCTATCGGTTAATTGCTACAGTTTGTATTCATACATTCAATTAAGAAGGAAACTGTTATACTTAACTAGTGTTAATATACGATGACCTTTGTCGATCTATGGCGATTGAACTAAGGAAAATTACAACAGTTTATCTTTAAATAGTACTTGCTGTCCTGCGCGATTTCACCCACGTTTTTGGTTACTGTCCCGCTCCCTTAGGTAGTAGCGTGATGGTATATAGCCGATGTTACTCGGTGATAAAGTAGCCTATTAAGGACAAAAAATGTTTGAAATCGATCCAGTGGTTTTTGAGTTTATTCGTCACATCCAAAAACATAAATCTTTCCTCTTTATAATAATAATATTGAAGTCGCTTCCGCTGTCTGTTCGCTTAAATCTTTTTAACTACTCAACGGATTTTAATGTGGTTTTCAGCAATAGAGAGAATGATTTAAGAGGAAGGTTTATATGTATAACTAGCTGGCGACCGCAGCTTCGCCTGCGTGATATCGAAAAAATAAGTATCCTATGTGTTATTCCAGACTATAATCTACCTTTGTGCCAAATTTCAAACATCCATCCATCCACACAAACATTCGCATTTATAATATTAGTAGGATATCCCAGTATACCTACGTAGGTGAAATCACGCAGTACTAGTAATATATAAATGACGATGACGCCACATTCAATCACCGGTCTCCTTAAAATAATTTATGATGGAAGTTTCACTCAATACTTGGATTATCTCACAACCTTAGCAATACTTCCCTCCCGTGTGGGTTAATTTGTACCATTAATCGATTTAAAACAATAGTAAAATTTCACTAGGACTCTTGTGTGTACTAGTGGCGCGTTTAACAGAATTAAAATTGTATGCAGCTATATTGAGCAGAGCAGAGTGGAGTAGCCCTAATACTAGTATTTACGCAATTTATTAAAATCAGACATTCTCCGTCAAACAAGACCATATAGAACAACAAATGAAAGGATCCCAACTAAAGTAAATGTGAACAAATTCGTAACACTAATCTCTTGTCCACAGAAAGTTCAACAGGCCGTTTACTAAACGACCTCGGAGTCTTGGAGCACAGTCAGCTCGCTTGGCAGAAGACCTTGTCCACATCAGCACGCGCATACCTCTGGCTGGAGACCAACGCGCCCGTGTACTACACGCAGACTGTCGAAACATGCACACCTTACGTGCTCCTCTCGAGAGAGTTCGCCTACTTAGGGATGAAGAAAGCAGGCGTGTTGTATACCAACACGAAGGACTATGTGGCAGATAAAACCCCGGTAGTGTTAGCTACTATAGAGCAGTATGCACCTGGCCTAGTCGAGAACGTACAGAGCTACTCAGCGAGCGGTTTGGAAGCGGTCAAGAAGTATTCCAGAGACTATTATCAGCTGACGACAGAGTACTTGACGACTAAAGTTTTTGTGTAAGTTTTTTTTTACTACCTGTGCCATGTGTTGCCATGCAGTTTACTACTCTCATCTACCTACCTAACTGCCTTATTAAAAAAAAACAAAACCGAACGTGCGCCATCAAAGGTTGAATCAAACTCACCTCTATTTTTTCGAATGTTGAGAATGGTTATTCTGATATTCGGCGTGGAGACAAATCCAAAAAATCAAACACCATGAAAATCGGTCCTGCCGTTCTCGATTTAAAAATATTCGAACAAACCCAACTTTGTTTTATAAATTAAGATTTAGTATAGAATAGTTCCAAATTTGAGTACAATGCCTAACAATTTTTCTTTGATGTCTATGTTACGTCCCGTTAAATTACTTGACCCCGAAGAAATAAGGTTTTATAAGCCGTCTGCAGGTATAGGGACAGTGGACCGCAAAATGAGGTGACATTTTCGTTTGGATACACTATTTTGTAATCAGAAAATTATTGACATGTGTAAGCAATCAAGCAAACATCAGTAAGAAGTCAAAAGTCAACCGATTTATTCGTGTGACATTGTAATAAAAGTAGTTTATCTTTAATTGGGTCAAACACGATGCTAAGAAATTGATGAAAGCAGTTTTACGATCGAGTCTGACACAGAAAGTAGAATTACGAACATGGCAAAAAATCTACGAATGCAAGGGTGTGAAAAGTTGTCATTGCCAACTATGTCGATTTGCAACTACTTATACTAACATTGCTTGGCTTTAACGAGCATGACGATAAGATAATATTTTAAGATAACAAGCAGTGATCAGGGCTCTGAACCGGTTTAAAAAGAGCGGTTAATTTCGATAAAATACCGGTAAATATATCGTTCCTTCATTAACCGGTTAAACAAGTGAACAGTTCATATGTAACCCAAATGATAAAGGTTACCGGTTACATAAGCACAAACGGTTTTGACACCCAAATTAACCGGTTAATTCCGTAATTCGTAAATATTCGTCTACTTTTTTAATACTTCCAACAAGTTATAGTGACATTAATACATTTAGTACCCCAGAAAAAATTAGGAAAAAACAAATTTTTGATCTGAGGACGTCAAATACAACCGGAGAACTTAAATGGTGCGGGTAGATTCATGTTTCGACTTGCTTAGTAAACAAAGCGTCGAGCAAACCTACGCCACACAGTGGGTTGAAAGTATGATTTTAGTGACAGAGGGGTCAATTTCGTTTTTTTTTGCGTTTTCTGTATGCGGATGGATAGAACTCGTCAGCTTCAATAATAAATATCTCTTGACGTTTTTCTCAAAACTTAACAGTTTGGGTAGAAAAATGGGTTTTGTGTTTTTTTTGTATGGAACTGATCTAATAAAATCAAATTTCTGCTAAGTAGCGTTAGATTTTTTTTCACTTTTAGCCATTATGGTAATGCTAATGAGGATCATTAGTTAATAAACCCTCATTAAATAGGAAGCAGAAAAATTAGAAGTTATCTGTTTGTCACTGGTATAAAAACGAATACTAATTAATATAAAATAAATGTAGCCCACATTTATTTTATATTAATTAGTATTCGTTTTTTCGTACTACTTCTAACATCCAGTGATTGTGATCATACCTTTTTGGCTATAATGGAAGGTTTAGTTAATAATTTAGATTTATTTATGATTTTAAGAGAGCAGCTGCACTCATTGTCGAATAGTTCAAACCTTTTCCAATTTCTACAAGAAAAAATTAATGTGTCTGAAGAAAACAGTGCTGAACTCCAAAAAATCTGTACGCGATTTTGTTCAAATATAAATGCAAGGTGGGAGCGAAGTAACCGCACGTTGGCAGAGTTTATTAGAAAAAATGGGGATTGGTTGGAAAGTGCAATAAGTTGGCCTGCGGGAATAATACCTGAACCTGTTGACACAGAACAAAGAATGTTTGAGGTTTGTGATAAAAAAGATGTTGAAAATCTACCACCATCTACAGCAGAAGCTTCAGCATCTACATTTACACCTCGAAAACCTTTCGAAGAATTGAGATCCAGACAAAAACGGAGACGTGTTGATGAAATCAACAAATCGTTTTCAATATCCCCGGAAGAACTGAATGCTACCACAAATGCTAATTTAAGAAATACTGGAAATGAAGATGTAGGAAAAATAATGCATCATTTGTTAAATAACCCAGAAGATTTATAAAAAGGTAAGGAGTGTTTAAGTGCAAAAGTGAAAAGTAATCAATATTTACCCGATAAGGCACTGTCTTTGTTGGTTTCTCTTAAATTAAGTAGATGGCAGTATATAAGTATAAGAGAGCGGCAAGTAAAAATGGGTCGGACTTATACTCTTCTTATTATGAAATTAAGCAAGAAAAGTCACAATGTTACCCAGGAAAAGAAAACGTAACTATAACAAAAGATGGAGCTGCTATTAAACTGCAAGCTTTACTCAACTTGACGGTCTCGAGGCTATTAGATGTGATTGCTTTGGATTTGAGCTCGGCAGAAGATTTAGTGCTTATAAGCAAATGGGGTTTTGATGGAACCTCAGGTCAAACTAATCACAAACAAAAGACGGAAATAGACTTTGATGATTTAACTATATTTATGGCCAGTCTAGTTCCTGTAAGGCTTCAACTAACTGATGGCACAATTGTTTGGGAAAACGACCGACCCTCATCAGCATTCTATTGCCGTCCGATTATGTTTAAATTTACCAAAGAATTGTTACACAAGTTACACAGTCAACAGTGGTAAGTACAAAAAATTGCATAGAAAAAGAAATAGATGAACTTCAGTCGAATTGAAGTAACGCATAAATTGATCATGACGATGATACACGGCAAAATTACTTCATATTTGTCAGAGACATCATCGTCTGTCTGTGATATTTGCAAAGCAAAACCGTCCGAGATGAACAATTTACCATCAATTGCTCAAAGAGAAAAAAACTAAGATATGTACCATTATGGATTGTCATCTTTACATGCCTGGATAAGAAGCAGAGTGCTTACTTCACATCGGTTAGTATATATTATATTTTAACTACATCCTTTTTCTGCTTCATTTATGTTTAATTTCCTTTTATAAAGTGTTAATTTAGAGTTAATTGAAAGGTTTCACGTGATTCTTCAGACTGTGGCATCTGGAGAGCGCGTGGCCCTTACAAAATTTTTCGAATATTGTAATGATACTGCTAAATTATATGTTAATTTATATCCATGTTATTTTTATATTTTTTTTTTCGGGTGTTAAATCATCTAATGACTTCCCCCGCTCTGGGCGGAGCGGGGGAAGTGTGCATGTCAGACTTGTACTGACTAAAACCCACCCATGTCCCCTCTGTTGCCCTTTACGTTCCGGGGCCGCGGTATCTCTTTCGAACAACCCGCAACCCCGGCAGGCGGAGGCCCTGGCAAGCCCCTCTGCTTTGCTGACATCTCTTTGAGGCGCGCGTGAAATAAGAACGCGCCGTCGACACGGCCTGTCGTCAATCGACGGACGGACGGCGAGCTACCCATTGCTCACCGTCCACAGGCCCGCATCTACGGTGGCCGGGAGTCGTCTCGCGGCGCCCAGCACCGGGGCGTCTCCCGCTGCGGCTGGGTTGGGTAGATGATCTCTCCCCCAAACGCCCGGCCACCTCCTTTGCTAGCATTACTGCTTCGCAGAAGGAGATGACCGCTTCCCATTCCCTCTCGCTCCGGACCATGGCCTGGACCTGGGCCGGACGCGAGAGATCGCCGCCACCGATCGCCTCTAGCTCGGGCACGGCGGTGCTCCGCCCAAGCTGGGCAGACCGCCACTGTGTGCTCCACCGTGTCCTCCGGGCGATCGTCACAATGGTGACACCCGGGCGCTTCCTCCCGCCCGATGATGTTCAGGAACCTCCCGAAACTTCCGTGTCCGGTGAGGAATATCCATGGTATTATACGGCATCCAGTGTTCACAAATTGTTGGTACATGGGGCTGACATAATTAAGCATTTTGGTGCCATACCTGTCGGTAAACTGTCGGAAGAAGCAGGAGAGGCTCGCAATAAAGATTTTTGGAATTACAGAGAGAGCCATTCTAGAAAAGTAAGTAGAACGGCGACAAACGAAGAAATAGATACGATAGATCACAAGTCTAAGACCTCAAATGAAAAGACAAAATATGGGTCTCTCTCCAAAAGCCAAAGAGCTTCTGATGAGTTTTCCAACAGAATCCGATTTAGATTTTATTGATGTAAATAATTTACAAGATAGTCCTAGCGATAGTGAATAAGATTTTGATAGATTGTAAGTGTATCGATTTTTTTTTTGTTAGTATTAGTGTTGTATATTCTTAGTCCTAATTAGGTGTATTATTGTGTACCTACCTTTACTAAACCTTTACTAAGTATCTTTTGTAAGTAGCTTTATTATGTACGTTTTACTACTATTTACCTTTTTCCTAAGTAAGTATACATTTTTACTTAAAAGAGCACATCGTATCCTCTTTTAAAAATAACATATTATTACGAGTACCTACCAATTTAAGCGTACATATGAGATCTTTTAAATGTATTTTTGTTACTGATTAAGAACTTACCTGTATTAATTCATCTTTTGTCTTACTATTTTATTTTTGTCATTGTATTTCATATTAAAATTGAACTAAAAGAACGTACGAAAATAAAGCTTTTTATTCTATGTATTTTTTTTATTTTTTCAATTTTCACTTTATGCAAATGTTCATAGCATAAAATGATAGTGAATGACACAAGGTATAAGAAAAATAACGTTGCAAAGCGGGATCTAACGGTACTTAGCAGAAATTTGATTTTATTTGATCCGTTCCATACAAAAAAAAAACAAAATTCATTTTTCTGCCCAAACTATTAAGTTTAGAGAAAAACGTCAAGAGATATTTATTATTGAAGCTGAGTTCTATCCATCCGCATACAGAAAACGCAAAAAAAAACGAAATTGACGCCTATGTCACTAAAATCATAGTTTCGACCCACACAGTGGCCACTGTGTGGCAGTGACGTTGCGAACTTGCATGCGACTTGATGCGACTATTTTGTAACTAAATGACATCGCAACGTCTTGACCGTGCTTGTGAAAGAGGCGGGGGCGGGGGGTGTTCAAATTTGGTTTTAACCGGTTAATTTTCACTTTCAAAACCAAAATTCATGAAAAACCGGTTTCTCGCAAAAACCGGTTAAAACCGGTAAAGTGCAAACCTTAACCTAAATCGATTTCGGTTTGGGGTCAATGACCGTAACCGGTTAAGAATTTCAACCGGTTTCCGACCCCTGGCAGTGATAGCCTAGTGGTGTGACCAGGGCTCTGAACCGGTTTAAAAAGAGCGGTTAATTTCGATAAAATACCGGTAAATATATCGTTCCTTCATTAACCGGTTAAACAAGTGAACAGTTCATATGTAACCCAAATGATAAAGGTTACCGGTTACCTACGCACAAACGGTTTTGACACCCAAATTAACCGGTTAATTCCGTAATTCACAAATATTTTTCGTCTACTTTTTTAATACTTCCAACAAGTTATAGTGACATTAATACATTTAGTACCCCAGAAAAAATTAGGAAAAAACAAATTTTTGATCTGAGGACGTCAAATACAACCGGAGAACTTAAATGGTGCGGGTAGATTCATGTTTCGACTTGCTTAGTATTTTGCGCGCCCGCAAACAAAGCGTCGAGCAAACCTACGCCACACAGTGGGTTGAATGTATGATTTTAGTGACATAGGGGTCAATTTCGTTTTTTTTTTGCGTTTTCTGTATGCGGATGGATAGAACTCGTCAGCTTCAATAATAAATATCTCTTGACGTTTTTCTCTAAACTTAACAGTTTGGGTAGAAAAATGGGTTTTGTGTTTTTTTTTGTTTGGAACTGATCTAATAAAATCAAATTTCTGCTAAGTAGCGTTAGATTTTTTTTCACTTTTAGCCATTATGGTACTGTCACTGGTATAAAAACGAATACTAATTAATATAAAATAAATGTAGCCCACATTTATTTTATATTAATTAGTATTCGTTTATTCGTACTACTTCTAACATCCAGTGATTTTGATCATACCTTTTTGGCTATAATGGAAGGTTTAGTTAATAATTTAGATTTATTTATGATTTTAAGAGAGCAGCTGCACTCATTGTCGAATAGTTCAAACCTTTTCCAATTTCTACAAGAAAAAATTAATGTGTCTGAAGAAAACAGTGCTGAACTCCAAAAAATCTGTACGCGATTTTGTTCAAATATAAATGCAAGGTGGGAGCGAAGTAACCGCACGTTGGCAGAGTTTATTAGAAAAAATGGGGATTGGTTGGAAAGTGCAATAAGTTGGCCTGCGGGAATAATACCTGAACCTGTTGACACTGAACAAAGAATGTTTGAGGTTTGTGATAAAAAAGATGTTGAAAATCTACCACAGCAGAAGCTTCAGCATCTACATTTACACCTCGAAAACCTTTCGAAGAATTGAGATCCAGACAAAAACGGAGACGTGTTGATGAAATCAACAAATCGTTTTCAATATCCCCGGAAGAACTGAATGCTACCACAAATGCTAATTTAAGAAATACTGGAAATGAAGATGTAGGAAAAATAATGCATCATTTGTTAAATAACCCAAAAGATTTATAAAGAAGGTAAGGAGTGTTTAAGTGCAAAAGTGAAAAGTAATCAATATTTACCCGATAAGGCACTGTCTTTGTTGGTTTCTCTTAAATTAAGTAGATGGCAGTTTATAAGTCTAAGAGAGCAGCAAGTAAAAATGGGTCGGACTTATACTCTTCTTATTATGAAATTAAGCAAGAAAAGTCACAATGTTACCCAGGAAAAGAAAACGTAACTATAACAAAAGATGGAGCTGCTATTAAACTGCAAGCTTTACTCAACTTGACGGTCTCGAGGCTATTAGATGTGATTGCTTTGGATTTGAGCTCGGCAAAAGATTTAGTGCTCATAAGCAAATGGGGTTTTGATGGAACCTCAGGTCAAACAAACAAAAGACGGAAATAGACTTTGATGATTCAACTATATTCATGGCCAGTCTAGTTCCTGTAAGGCTTCAACAATCTGATGGCACAATTGTTTGGGAAAACGACCGACCCTCATCAGCATTCTATTGCCGTCCGATTATCTTTAAATTTACCAAAGAATTGTTACACAAGTTACACAGTCAACAGTGGTAAGTACAAAAAATTGCATAGAAAAAGAAATAGATGAACTTCAGTCGAATTGAAGTAACGCATAAATTGATCATGACGATGATACACGGCAAAATTACTTCATATTTGTCAGAGACATCATCGTCTGTCTGTGATATTTGCAAAGCAAAACCGTCCGAGATGAACAATTTACCATCAATTACTCAAAGAGAAAAAAACGAAGATACCATTATGGATTGTCATCTTTACATGCCTGGATAAGAAGCAGAGTGCTTACTTCACATCGGTTAGTATAATATTATATTTTAACTACATCCTTTTTCTGCTTCATTTATGTTTAATTTCCTTTTATAAAGTGTCATTCCTCTTTCTTTGCAGCTTATCGTTTGGAGTTGCAGGGGCGATGATAAAGAAAAAAATATGCTCAAAAAGAGCGCTATACAGCAACAAGCATTTAAGAGTGAAACCGGTTTACTCATTGATATTATCAAGCAAGGAGTAGGCACAACAAATGATGGCAATACTGCTAAAAGATTTTTTAGAGATCCACCAACAACAGCCCGCATAACAGGAATTAGTTTAGAGTTAATTGAAAGGTTTCACGTGATTCTTCAGACTGTGGCATCTGGAGAGCGCGTGGCCCTTACAAAATTTTTCGAATATTGTAATGATACTGCTAAATTATATGTTAATTTATATCCATGGTATTTTTTTATTTTATTTTTTTTTCGGGTGGGAAATCATCTAATGACTTCCCCCGCTCTGGGCGGAGCGGGGGTGCATGTCAGACTTGTACTGACTAAAACCCACCCATGTTCCTTCTGTTGCCATTTACGTTCCGGGGCCGCGGTATCTCTTTCGAACAACCCGCAACCCCGACAGGTGGAGGCCCTGGCAAGCCCCTCTGCTTTGCTGACATCTCTTTGAGGCGCGCGTGAAATAAGAACGCGCCGTCGACACGGCCTGTCGTCAATCGACGGACGGACGGCGAGCTACCCATTGCTCACCGTCCACAGGCCCGCATCTACGGTGGCCGGGAGTCGTCTCACGGCGTCCGGCGCCGGGGCGTCTCCCGCTGCGGCTGGGTTGGGTAGATGATCTCTCCCTCAAACGCCCGGCCACCTCCTTTGCTAGCATTACTGCTTCGCAGAAGCAGATGACCGCTTCCCATTCCCTCTCGCTCCGGACCATGGCCTGGACCTGGGCCGGACGCGAGAGATCGCCGCCGCCGATCGCCTCTAGCTCGGGCACGGTGGTGCTCCGCCCACGCTGGGCAGACCGCCACTGTGTGCTCCACCGTGTCCTCCGGGCGATCGTCACAATGGTGACACCCGGGCGCTTCCTCCCGCCCGATGATGTTCAGGAACCTCCCGAAACTTCCGTGTCCGGTGAGGAATATCCATGGTATTATACGGCATCCAGTGTTCACAAATTGTTGGTACATGGGGCTGACATAATTAAGCATTTTGGTGCCATACCTGTCGGTAAACTGTCGGAAGAAGCAGGAGAGGCTCGCAATAAAGATTTTTGGAATTACAGAGAGAGCCATTCTAGAAAAGTAAGTAGAACGGCGACAAACGAAGATATAGATACGATAGATCACAAGTCTAAGACCTCAAATGAAAAGACAAAATATGGGTCTCTCTCCAAAAGTCAAAGAGCTTTTGCTGGGTTTGCCAACAGAATCCGATTTAGATTTTATTGATGTAAATAATTTACAAGATAGTCCTAGCGATAGTGAATAAGATTTTGATAGATTGTAAGTGTACTTATCGATTTTTTTTTGTAAGTATTAGTGTTGTATATTCTTAGTCCTAATTAGGTGTATTATTGTGTACCTTTACTAAACCTTTACTATGTATCTTTTGTTAGTAGCTTTATTATGTACGTTTTACTACTATTTACCTTTTTCCTAAGTAAGTATACATTTTTACTTAAAAGAGCACATTCGTATCCTCTTTTAAAAATAACATATTATTACGAGTACCTACCAATTTAAGCGTATATGAGATCTTTTAAATGTATTTTTGTTACTGATTAAGAACTTACCTGTATTAATTCGTCTTTTGTCTTACTATTTTATTTTTGTCATTGTATTTGATATTAAAATTGAACTAAAAGAACGTACGAAAATAAAGCTTTTTATTCTATGTATTTTTTTCATTTTTTCAATCATCATTTTTAGGCAGAGTTGCAACTTTATGCAAATGTTCATAGCATCAAATGATAGTGAATGACACAAGGTATAAGAAAAATAACGTTGCAAAGCGGGATCAACGGTACTTAGCAGAAATTTGATTTTATTTGATCCGTTCCATACAAAAAAAAAACAAAATTCATTTTTCTGCCCAAACTATTAAGTTTACAGAAAAACGTCAAGAGATATTTATTATTGAAGCTGCGTTCTATCCATCCGCATACAGAAAACGCAAAAAAAACGAAATTGACGCCTATGTCACTAAAATCATAGTTTCGACCCACACAGTGGCCACTGTGTGGCAGCGACGTTGCAAACTTGCATGCGACTTGATGCGACTATTTTGTAACTAAATGACATCGCAACGTCTTGACCGTGCTTGTGAAAGAGGCGGGGGCGGGGGGTGTTCAAATTTGGTTTTAACCGGTTAATTTTCACTTTCAAAACCAAAATTCATGAAAAACCGGTTTCTCGCAAAAACCGGTTAAAACCGGTAAAGTGCAAACCTTAACCTAAATCGATTTCGGTTTGGGGTCAATGACCGTAACCGGTTAAGAATTTCAACCGGTTTCCGACCCCTGGGTGTGACCGTTCGGACAGGGGCCTAAGTCTGCTATTACAATAGTGTCAGAATGGTCGATCACTGATCGCATAAAGGTTGACTTTGACAAGTTTAGTATGTAGTATATTACCAAAATAATAAAAATCAACCATAATGCGATCAGTGATCGACCATTCTGACACTATGTTATAGCAGACTTAGGCCCCTGGTCTCAAGTTCGAACCCAAGACATGCACGTTTGATTTTTCGGATTTATTTATTTATAATTAGGCTTCTCAATAATGAGTACGCTATTACATAATAATTTGTACATTGCTAACTTAAGTCTAAATGCGTCATTACTTGTAGAAAAGCACAGCATGCACTACATTATGCGCAGATAATAACATAATTCATTTATTACAATTAATATTTATGTGCGTATTATAATTGAAAGCCAGCAAGCTTGAGATATATTTCTAGACGATAATATTTATTTATTTTTTCATATAACAATTTGCATTGTGTTTGACTTAGTACTACATTAATTAATTTGTAACAGCTAAAAAACAATAAATAGTGATTTAAAAAAATATAAAAACAATAAATATAGCCAAGTCAGATGCCCATGGGCGATATAAAAAATCTGACACCAGGTTAGGCATTCAATGTTATAACGAACACTAGATGATACCGAAATGAATGCCAAAATACAAGCTGTGATTATCAACGCTCACCTCCACGTCCAAAGTATATTTAAGTCTTGTTGTGACTAAAATAGTGATGGATCTGAATGTAGATGGACGAAGAACGAGAGGAAGGCCAAAGAAAAGATGGATGGATTCTATAAGGAATGATATGAAAGAGAAAGGAGTAAATGATGCCGTGACGTCTGATAGGAGAGAATGGAAGAAGAAAACGTGTTGCGCCGACCCCAAATAGAATGGGACAAAGGCAGGAAAATGATGATGATGGGTGTTAGTTTCGTTGGGTTGGTTGTATTGTAGATCTTTCACAATCGTTACAGGTAGTCCGTGGCTCGACAGTCTGACAACTAGTCTTAACAAGCGATATCGTTACCCAGTACTAACTGGGTAGTGGAGGTCAGATAGGCAGTCCCTCCTTGTAAAGTCCCGTTTCAGCACTGGAAGCTGACCCCGGACATAGTTGCGAAAAGGCTAAGCAGCTGATGACGATGAGTTAGAGAAAGCGACCATAGTCTTCGATTTTGTAAATTAATATTTATAAAACATGCTGCAGAAATCGTAGACAAGTGTCTGTTGTAACACATTTTAACTGTCGTTTCGTGAAACTTGTTATCAGGTGATTTTAACGCGACAATTCAATATTTATTTTGCGGACAATCTTGTGGCAATTAGATAAAGAATGCCGTTTTCCGTCTACATGTATTCTATTGTGTTCATGTAAATCCCGAGGTCATTTGAGACAAATTGCTTACTTATTTCAAAAACATAGCAAAATAAATACGTCTGAATTTTTCATCTTCATTTTCACCGCGCTTTTGTGATTATGATTACCTTAAGTTTTTGTAAATTATTTTGTAGTTACTTTGGGCTAACGCAAACTTTAACCCGCGTGATGATTGAAAAAAAAAACTTTCTCCCCGTTTCTTCCCCCTTTTCTCAGGTTTTTTTTTATCGTATGTCCGTCTCCAGGGTTCCAATTATCTTTGTACCAAAATTCATCAAGATCGGATTAGCCATTTAGGCGTGAAGACGTAACAAACAAACTCACTTTCGCTATTATAATATTAGTAATAATATCATCCAATTATGTAAGTAGAAGACGTGCTGCGTCAACTGTAAAAAAATAAAATATTATCAACCGAGCAAATACCCTAACTCTGTGGCCGCTACTGAAAAATTCCTAATGGAAAACAGAACGGCATTTACCCGTTCTGTCAAAAAAAAGGGTGCTTCAAGGCATTGTATATCAAACCATACTAATTACTAACTAAACCGTTACGTTTTCAGAGGTGAATGGGCGCCAGAGATCCTGCAAAACAAGACAGAGACCGCTCTCAACGTCACCCGTTCTCACGTGACGTCATACTTCCACTGGTTCCGGGAACAGGTTCACATCTACTCCAAGATACCCTGAAGAGTAACTCTCCACTTTAGTGATAACTGTGCTACACAGGCAGAGGACTGGGATTATAGTATTTATTTGTGTTCATTTTCTACAATTCTTGTGACAGTCTTCAATAACTGTCTTCTATGTGTTCATTGATCGAATTTGAGCTTTTTCTACTATCTAATCATATACATTGACGGCATTATTTTCAAATGTATTAAGGGGAATTGAATTTATATTAGTTTCTTACATTCGGATCAGCTCTGAAAGTTTGAAATCCAACAAACAATGAGTGTCCCATACTTCGTAAACCTACTATTAATATATCGATAAGTAAATGAATGCACACGAAAGTATTTCTGTCTTTAACATCTGTATCTATGGTCAGATAGGAAAGTTCGGTCAATTTATTTAATAATAGAATGTTCAAGAAGACCCTAAATATATTTAATTTGGCGAATTTTGTATAAAGTAAGATGTTTATACTTCTGTATGAAAGCAAAACATCAAATAACAGTAACCATTAATTTTAACATTTCCGGTTTACTTCCTAATTTATCTAAAGTTTGACACATGACACAACACAAACACAATCCTCTGCCTGAATGTGTCCTTATCAAATCTGTTTTATTTTTATTTATCTGTTTCCTTTATAATGAAAAAATTAATTCGAGTACAATACACAGCTAGTGACTGTAACATCAGACCGTTTTTAATATGAGACAAACTATTCTTGGCACATATCTATTACAAAGGTGTATAAAAGTGTCTAACAACACAGTCATCTAATTATAAGATTGGCCGTTTTGTTGCCATCCCACATAGATCTTACTACTAGTGCCAACAACTACTATCAATAAATAACTATTAATTAATAAATTACACATCTAAGCATTATGTGCCAAAAATAGCTAGTTTCAATGTCTTTATTTATACCTGCGATAATTCACGCAATTTATTAAGTCATGCAATAATTAAATCATATCATTGAAGAATATATTTTTACAAATATTTAATCCATGACAACCATCTATGAAATTTGTAGTTATTTATTTTAAATCAAAATCCAGTATTTGAATACATTCCCGAAGATGCATTTAAATACCTAACAGACTGGTATCACTTCATAATGAATCATTAAGTTACCTCTTATTGTCATCCAAATAACTTCATTGTTCATATTATTGAATCTTTAACAAATGATATAATAGGGGTATAAGCTTTTTGTAGTATATTTATTTTGTGTTGAGAGATCGTGTTTTAAACGAAATGATAGAGGAACAACATAAAATTGCATTGTGTAGATTTTATCTGTAATTGACCGCCAGAGCAACATTTCTCATAGCAATATTTTTTTGCTCTGCGGTTATCGTTAGCTCATAACATAGTATGATGCAAATATTTATGTAGCGCAAAGCATGCCCATCTATCAGTCACAAAAATACAACTTTATTTTCTTGCGATTCTATCTTATGTTGATGGAAATAAATGTAAGAAAAAGTATATTCACACAAACCCTGTCTGTAAGTTATTTACTTGAAGTGAATGAAATATGGATCCGGCGGACATCAGAATAATTTAGATATTGTTCCTCTGAATAAGATGATAAATGTTGTGTTGTACGAAATAATTGTAAGAAATCACAATTAAATATTGTTAGTGATTTATTATGAGTTTAATTTACACTCGCGACCATTTTTAGTTTGTAATTGCATTTTAGCTACATAAAACTGACGCCTTTTTCACATAAAAAGGAAAAAGAGAAATTACAGCTGCCAGGAACCTTATAGACTCTTCTCTTAGTTTACGTTCATGCGTCTGGTTATTCATGTACGCCGGTTGCACCCGACCTTTGGTTGAAGGTTGAAACCTCATCTAGCAGCACGGAATGGCACTGAGAACGAGCCGATCTTGCCGCGTGCGATAGCATTCCCGCTTCCAGCAAATGACTTCGGAGCGACAGAAAAGAAACATTGAAAAACCGACTAAGTGCGAGTCAATTCGCCCACCAAGGAGACAAAATGCGATATAAACGGCCAAATCGTCGACTGCGTGGACTTGGGAGAGTTTATTTTTTCACAGCGAATGGGTTAAGGGACCACAGACTTGAGTACGTGGCGCGTGGTTTCAATTTCAACTAGACTCCTCCACGACTTTCCGAGACAAAGGGTCTTGACTGTCAAAAATGTGATCCTTGTTAGGGTTCCGTTTTTTTCTTCCTTTTGAGGTACCTACGGAACCATATGAACGAGATTCGTGTGGTATAAACTACCCTTACATACCTAATCTGCCTGCTCGTAATCTTATTTTCCCCATACTTCTATCTTATTCCGTCGTAACTTGCTAGGGTAGGAAAAAGTGCGAGTACTTTCGCCCACCACTAATAATTATATAGAAATAGGTATTTTTGAAATACTAATACCACATGCTAACAATAACGGCCAGTGTGTTCACAGAGCTATTATACCAGTCTTACCAAAACTTGTTTTAAACTGGTTATTTTGGGGTCATCAAACGCTTTATACATTTTCAAAATCAAAACCAGTACATATCAAGTTCAGATTTTTTAGAAAGAAAAGACAGCCACATTTTTTAACAACACTTCGCTTATTTAATAATAATTTATGTATAAAATATAAGTACATATGTACAATATTTATTTATTAAAAAATAATCTATTAGTATTTGCGTAAATGGCTGCTGCTAACTCATCTGGATTTTCTTTTCGTATCGCTGCTAAAATCTCCAGAACTTGCCTGAAAAGTAAGAATGTCACCTGAATACTTTTTATTTTCGGCTAAGGAATCTAACAACTAATTTTATTGACACTTAACACATTTGGCTTTCCACTGATAAAAAGTTACACAAAATATTCTTTATGAACAAGATAAAAAAAAGTTATGGAATTTTTAACTTACACAATATTGACTGGTTCATTCCTGCCTTTCACTTGATTGTCAGAACCAAGAGAGTACTTCTCTTTCTTTACTGTAGGGTGCTTCGTCACCACATGGGTGTAACCAGGGTGTGTCGGCTTAACTTCGCACCATGGACAATCAGTCTCGATCATAAGCTTGTCTTGTGGTATTTTTGATGCAACTTCTAAATTTTCTTTTGTTCTCAAGGAGCTGAAAATCAATATTTGATTAATAAAGCTTAAAAAAAAATAGATGTCGTTATGGTTGAATTTCGAAAGGGAACAGAAACCTGTTACTTAAATAGCCGCTTTAGCAAAATCATAATAGGTTACATGTAATAATATGAATTTATTTTATTTATATTTTTTTTGAAAAACGTTTCCTCACTAGGAATTTCTCCTGTATCGTGGGTGCGTTTACAAACATTTAAATTTACATACACATACAGCCAGACCAGAAACAACTACCTGTAGGCCATACAAATATTTGTTCCGTGCGGGAATCGAACCCGCGACACGCAGCGCAGCAGTCGATCGCTCAGCCACTGCGCTAACCCTGTCGTCAATTATGTTACGATTCGTAAAATAGTCGCAGTGACAATTCAAAATATTAACTACGACTGTGACCATTTTAAGAATTTTAACGTAATTCACATTATTATCTTATTAAGATTCTGCTAAAGCAGCTATTTTAGACCCCCTGAGATCTACTGACAGTTCCCAGGCAACACAGTACAAGAGCAGGCGGATACAGATTTTCCATCAAACAAGTCAAGCTTTGGGTAAATGTACTTTTTTATCTAGATTATGGAATCGACACACCAAAACCGTCTATTTGATAGTTTATACTGATCTCTAATGAAAAGTGACTTAGATGTTATTGCTCGTGACTCAATGGGAAAATTACACAAAGCAAGGCCAAGTTACAATGGAAATGAATAGCTTGAAGTGTCGGATGTACGCGTTGAGCTGACATGCCGCTGACTGTAGACTAGAGCCCATTATACATACTAGTCAACTGACCATCCATTAATACCTATGTACATTCCCAAGTCGAGTATCTTTTGCAGAGCATCTTCGGTTCCGTCGAACGAATGAACGACTCCGCCAACGACAGAATCGCGGTTCTTCTCCAGAATTGCGACTAAGTCATCGGCAGCCGCGCGACAATGCAGGAACAACGGCAGACTGAATTCACGACTCAGTTGCAACTGGTATTCGAAATACCTGGAATACATAGTTGAGTTAGATTTCAAACAGAATATTTATGTTCTATTCTAAGATACTTACCAACTAGATTTCGTGAAAGAATCAAATTCATAGGGTGTTCAGTATTTCAGATCTATTTAGAACAACACAAAATATAGTTGGCCTTTTTTTTTCGAGTGGGAAATCGTCAAATTACTTTCCCTGCCCTGGGCGGAGCGGGGGGGAGTGTCAGACTTGTACTGACTAAAACCCACCCATGTTTCTTCTATCGCCCTTTACGTTCCGGGGCCGCGGTATCTCTTTCGAACAACCCGCAACCCCGGTACAATATAATTAAGCTTAAAATAAGTGGTTATTATTTTCATCGTTATCATCAGCAGTTAAGGCCTCTCATGCACGAGGTTGTGGGTTTAAATCCAGTCTGCAATGTGACTTTCAAATCATATATACTTTTCCAAGTTTAACAAGCTTTTGCCCGCGGCTTCGCTCGCGTTATATTCGATAAAACACAGTACCTGCTACCTGCAGTTTTTGCCCTAGCACCTTATTGATTTGTAATAGCAACGCTAAGTTTTCCCTTTTCTTCCCTCGTTTTCCCTCATATCCCACTTTTTTTTTAAATTAGCTTATGTCCGTCTCCTAGTTCCCAACTATCTCTACCAAAATTCATCAAAATCGGTTTAGCCATTAAAGCGTGAAGAGGTAACAAACAATCAAACTCACTTTCGCTTTTATAATATTAGTAAGGTAGGTAATTGAATTGCAACGCGGGCCTAGCTGTGCCCGCGTTGCAATTAAATTTTCTACCTACCCGACCTACCTCCTACCAAATAGAACGTGCCTCGTCAAAGGTCAAAATCACCTCTTGTTTTCTTCTTTTTTTTCGTATATTATAATACCTATTCTGCTATTCGGCACGAAGACAAATAAAAAAAATCAAGAATCATGAAAATCGGTCCAGCCGTTCTCGACTTATAAGTGATCAAACAAACCCGACTTTGTTTTATATATTAAGATATAGTCTGAAATCACCAACCCGTCTTGAGCAAGTATGGTAATCAATACTTGTGCCTTCTCTGTTTGAGAAGAGTAATTTGCCTAGCAGTGGGACAGTAATAGGCTCGTAATATATATATTCACCAGTTGTAAATGTGACAACACAACTTAGAATTGCATGGAGTAAGTATGTTATGAAATTGAGTGTGGTAAACATGTGCATCTCTATTCAAGCAACCCGGTCACCTCTAACATGTGACTATCCACACTACACAACCCCATATTGTTTTAATTTTATTATTTTTTTACCAAGTTATATAAAATTTACAGTAATCTCCACACATACATTAAAAAAAAAATGTTTGTTTCTCTCTGCGTCATTGCCGCGCTCGTCGCTCTTTTTTTTACTTACTTAAGCTGAACATCTTTATCGCAGAAGTTTAGTCTGTCATAGTCAAGTCCACACTCTCCGATAGCCACTACTTTTTCTGTATTCTCTGTTATTAGGTCTCGGAGGCTCTGTAGATAGGCTTCAGCATCAGGTAAGAAGTCTTTACACCTGGTTGGATGACACCCAACTGTTGTAAATAATCTAGCTGAAATCAGAACAAAACTACACTACACTATATTTGTATAACAGAAGTACAAAAACAATAATAAATTACACATTTTCTTGTCTTTCAAGTGTCTCACAAGAGAAGTCTTGTGCCACTGTGTGGTGGTTTGAATAAGAAGAATATTGTATGACAGTAGCATAGCAAATCAAATAATTGTTTATTTCAAAAATCTAAGAAACAATGGATGGACTGAAGGTGTCTGATAAAATGATGATTAATATTTTATATTAATACCTACTCCTTGTAAGGAAACAGAAAAAAAGGTGTCATTTTTCTGCCCTCCTCCCATTCTTTTTGGGTTGGTGCAACATGTTTTCTTCTTCCATTTTACAAAAAGAAATGCTGTATGTTTTATTACAAACAGCAATGAAAATAATCACATTATTAGCAAGACATTTGTTTACAGTATTAGCACATAGCTTTTAGTTTTACAGGGTGTGGGACCCTTCTTTGTGAGATTGACTTTATTACTATTGGTGCTTTTGGAGACTGTCAAACCTAGCAAAATTATCTGTAGACTGAAGGGATAATTAATTTACATTAGTAAACCACACGTTCCATAATTCTTGATATTTACTATTGATATAGTCAGCTTCGGAGTCAACGAAAACTTACAATCCGACTTTGCCAATTCCATAGCTTTAAAACTATCTGTCAAGGAGCCCCCAGTAATGATCATCTTATCCAGCCCCGCAGCCCAGCTACGTGCCAATACTACATCTAAATCAGGATCGTGTTTCTTTGAACCGTGGTATATGCCCTGATACATTTCATCCGTAAGGTTTGCCCCAATGTCTGTAAATAAGAGAAAATTACATTTTGATAGCCTTTTGGATTTCCGGATGTAGGTAAATAAAATATAATATGAAAAACATATTTTTTACTAAAAACGTTTGAAAGTTAAATTACCAATATATCTCCGTATCGTAGTCATTCTTTTCATGGAAAATAGCGCGGTTAGAGGTTTGTTTGGGGCAGTTAAAGGACCGTTTCAACGCAGACTTATAATTTATGACTTGATGACAAACACAAAGTACTATAAT
This sequence comes from Ochropleura plecta, assembly GCA_905475445.1. NCBI lineage: Eukaryota > Metazoa > Arthropoda > Insecta > Lepidoptera > Noctuidae > Ochropleura > Ochropleura plecta. The sequence continues at coordinate 4,591,993 of FR997740.1, read as the reverse complement.
AATATAAAAGACAACACAGGTAAAACTATAGTGGGTAAAACATTCAACAAAATCTTTATAGGTTAGATCACAGAGTAAAATAATATTAGTTATAGTTTCTAGTTCAGAAATGGAGATGGCGCTTCAAACATATCATGGCTAAAAGTCACGAGAGAGGGCACTCTTTTCCTTTTATAATAAAGTACTCTGTGGTCCACAGCCACACGGCGCGCGACGCACAGAGTACATTAATCTATGCGCGACGCAACGTGATAGCGGTCCTTTTTAATGATTTTTCCATCTTAATAATTAATGGGTCATGCCCGATGTAGATCAATCAGCGTCCGTAGCCTGGCTACATTCCGGGGACCTCTTTGGAGAAACCGAAGGATTTGTCTGTGCAATTATGGATGAAGTTATGATGACGAGTAACTACCGGAGATTTATTGTGAAGGACGGCACGGTTGTCATAATTATGTCGGGCATGCCACCGTCCGGGAGAATCAATAAGACACATTATCTCCGGTTGTTCTCGTCTAGCTAACGGAGAGTACTTGCATAGACACAACCTTGTAGCCAGGATTATCCATCAGCAACTTGCTCTAAAATACAACCTTGTGGAATCGTAAGTGCCGTACTACAGGGCCCCTGATATAGTGGTGGTGGATCGATCAGAGCGGCGCGCAATGATTGTTGACATAACAGTCCCGCATGATGAGAACCTTGTGAAAGCCGAGAAAGATAAGCAAATCAAGTATATTGACTTGGCTCGCGAGGTTGTCGACATGTGGGACGTGGACTCAGCGATCATTGTGCCGATACAGCCAATGGCTTAATTGCCAAGAGCCTCGACCAACACCTGAGAAGGCTCTCGTTAGGCAGCTGGATCAAGGGATTGATACAGAAAGCGGTACTCCTGGACACGGCTCGTATTGTTAGGAGGTTCCTTTCTCTGGAGCCCTGACCGCCGGTAGCTTGGATCCTGTTCCCGATACCGGTGGGCTACTATTTTTATATTTTTAAATGTTTTTTTGTTAAGAAATATTTAAAAATGTATAATCAATGTATAAAAACCAATAAATGAACTACATAATGGGTCATGCATAGACAGCAAGATAAAAATACTTTTACATAATTTTGCAAGTTAGGTTACAATTCATCTTCTACTACTACCTAGGCTTTTCTCAATAAAATTATTTTGTGGTCGGCTTCCAGCCAGTTATCCTTCCACAACCCAGTTAGTAATTATGATAAAAGTATTCAGTACCTAGTTTCGTTTATTCATTTGACCACACACACACACACACACATTTGAGTAAGCTAGTTATTATCCGTTTATTTAATTTTAACGGTATGTACAATGATCGCTGAATCCTCATCTCACATCACAGTCCTACATGACCAAGTCAATATTCTGGATTATAGTTTTATTCTTCATACAGTTTTACAAACTACTTGTAAAATAAACTGAAGCTAACTTCAAAAATCTACATGTTAATGTCAACGTGTCAAAACATCAAACCAAAACAAAGCAATAGTTTACAAAGTTTCAAAGTTTTTGTGATCAAAACATTTAAACATAGTCGATAAATTTTTCTGTATTTGTTTTATTAGTGAAAAGTTTATGTGAATCAAGAAATTATCCAAGTACCTATGTCATATTCGGACAGATATTGGCATCAAAATGTGAGCACAACCGAGTAAGTGATTGATTACGTTCATTGTTTTACAAGTTTAAACAAAGCGATTTCCTGAGCACAAGTAATTTGTGAAAGCCAAGGCCGCAATTCTGACAGTGCACGGATTTGAAGTGCGGGTTTTTACAAACAATAGTTAAAATACGTCTTAAATTTTCTGAAAAAATAATTGCGTTGTCGCGCACAAAGAATAATATATTCTGGACAGAGGTTCTTATCTTTTCTTTGTTATAAAATTACTCAACCAATGAGGCAGACATGTACATATTTAACAACGGATTTATAGGAGTTAATAAAATTGACAACCAAGAAGTATCTGTCTAAATTAACTAACTGTATTAATAATATTATAAGGAGGTAAAGTTGGTGAGGCTGTAGGGGGTAATCCTTGGACCTATTGAACTGATTAAAAAATATATTTTTCAAAAGAAAACGACATTATCTGTGAGTGTATAGGCTAAATAATAACAATAATATATCATCATGCTGCAACACATGACCTTATCAGCAGGTGAAGACACTGAGCACAGCTAGTAATGAATAAAAGTTTTATAATATATCACAATGTGGTTGTCATAAAACGAGGGTAAACAGTATAAAATTATTTCAATTAAGCAATAAGTCTTAATTCCCAGTCGCAGGTTACCAGTTATCTGTAAGATATAAAATTATGGTACTTAAAAGCTCTAAATTTCATAGTTGTATTCATGTTCTCATTTGTACAGGAGCTCAAAAACTATATAGACTACTATTACAAGTTACAAGTTCCTGCTAACAACAAAGTAATCAGTAGCTCATGGTCCAGAATATGTTGGGAACTGCTGGTCTAACTAGATGAAGCTTAATACCAGTATTTCATATAAACTAACTGCTCATTTGACCACCACAAGCCTCATCATCTGCCTCGCTGTTTTCCCAACAATTTTGTTGTTGGATTCCAGTCTAACCAAATGCAGCCTAAAACCAGTATTTTACATGGAGGGACGGCTTATCTACCCTTCACAACCCAGTTAGTGCTAAGTAATTTGATATCCCTTAGGCCCTGCGCAGACGACAGACTATGCGTGACGCACTTTTTAGTCTGTGAAAATAGAACCTATGGAATTATATGCAGTAACGCACACGACGCGCAAAAAGTCTGGCGCACAAAAAATCCGTGTAATTCGGGCAGACCGCACCGCGCCGCGGCGCGCCGCGCCGCACAAAAGTGTGTGAAAAAAATTGAACGTTTGCTTCAACGCGCGCTAACGCAGACGGCGCACACTTTAGTCGGCAACGTCGGCAATCTGCATTTGCTAGGGGTGGACGTAACGCACGCGATCTATTATCATGGCGCCAGAGGTCGATGTAACTATGTACATATACATATACTATGTAATACTTCGCGATCTCTGCACGATTGCCATAGCGTTTACGTCCCTACAGCTCTGCCGACAAAATGATCGAAGATGTGCGTCGTGTGCGTTGAGTCTGTGAAAAATCCGCGACCGACTTTTTGCGCGCCATGCAGACTTTTTGTGCGCCGCAGACTCGATCGCACAAAAAGTGTGCCGTCTGCGCAGGGCCTTAACAAGACTGGTCTTCCAACTTTTGTAACAACTGCAAGTAATCTACAACTGATCAATGACAAAGATAAATGACAGTCACAACCAACAATTTAGTATGTTTTTTGAGGCACAGAGAAAACTCTGAATGTAACGGGTACCACCCATACACAGACCAACACAGGTAAGCTTGGCTTGACCAAAAGATCCACACGAGCAAGACCAACAAGCTGCTCAAACCTTTTGTGGGATAAAATGATAACTATCATCTTACTGGGTAGAATAAAACACTGAATAAAAATAAAATATATCATTTGTTTTTTTTTACAAATGTACTTCTTTATTAATCTGACAGAATAACAATACAAAATTTAAGGTGATCATTAATAATAATACATAATTATGTGTAGATTGTACAATTTTAAAAACTTTCAGTCTTATTTCCACATAATTCTCACAATGCATAGGTGCCTGCAAAAAGAATCTTATCTTCAAAAAGTATTAAGTATAGGAAAGGGTGATCCACGGTGAATTTCATTGGTGGTGGTGGTCTTGAAAATGATGACATAGGAACGGCTATTAGGCCTGTGAAATTGAAAAGCTATATTAGTTCTATACAGTTTAAAACTTAGAAGTAAGTTAAGCATGCTAAAAAAAAAAAGTTAAGCATGCATCATCCGCTAGGATTTTGATTATATTGAATTTGATTATTATATAGATATTGATTTTCTGTTGGTATCCAATTAATCTTTATTCAGATTGTAATAAACTTCTTTTTGGGTTGATGCCAGCAGAGGTAAAATACCTTGTGAAAGCAATCTCCAGGCTTTCATGTGACTCATATAAAGGACTGTCTTACAGACACTTAATATAGAACGAAACTTTATGTAACAAGCTTTTTTTTCTAGCTATGATAGTGATATCCAGATGAATATCGCAAAGCAGCCAATTCATGCAAACCAACACACATTCAGAGGAAGTATTTTACATTTAGTTTTCTATGCAAAGCGTACGCTCCTTGGATTAATGTCCGCATTAATAAACCATCTAATCTCATTGGATAACTACGTAGTACCATTGTCGCTTAGCTTCAATTTACAGCAGAATCTAATGGCAGCGAATTTTTTTAACGAAATCTTACAATACATTTAAATGAACTTTATGCTATTTGTGACGAGATAGTTACGAGCCAAAAACAAGTCGTCTCGCATTCTCAGGCATTCCCCCAGTTCTCATTTAGTTTAAACAGTTTTAGTTACAACCTTATCGATATTTAAAGTTTATTATGCCTTGTAGGATTTCGTTACAAAAAAACGATTCCTTTCCATCCGCGGCAATGTAAATTGCAAGGTAGGGTATGGTCATACGCACGTCAATAGTACAGACGCCAGCAGGTCAAGCTACCCGAAACTGTCAATTTTTCCCAATGAACCTTGAACCTAATACTTTAGAAATAAAGTCGAAAATCTATCAAAGAAATCTGACAGATTGTAGTAGCTTGATGTGCAGGCGTCTGTACCATTAACTAAACATCGCTTTCTGCTAGGGAGTGCAGTTAACTGGGGGTCTTAAAATGGTCGCGTAAGCAGAATCATAATAGGTTAATAATTTGAATTACGTTATCAGTCGTAAAATAGTAACACAGTGACTATTCACAATACTAATTGCGGCTGAGGTAATTCATATTATCATAATACTATAATGATTCGACTCAAGCGGCCAATTTAGACCCCCTGTACTTATTATGCCTTGTATTTATTATGCCTTGTAGGATTTCGTTGCAAAAAAACGATTCCTTTCCATCCGCGGCAATGTAAATTGCTAGGTAGGGTTTGGTCATTCGCACGTCAATAGTATCATTAACTACAAACATCGCTTTCTGCTAGGGAGTGCAGTTAACTGGGGGTCTAAAATGGTCGCGTAAGCAGAATCATAATAGGTTAATAATTTTAATTACCTACGTTATCAGTCGTAAAATAGTAACACAGTGACAATTCCCAATACTAACTGCGGCTGTGACCATTCTAAGAATTTTAATGTAGGTAATTCATATTATCATACTATAATGATTCGGCTAAAGCTGCCAATTTAGACCCCTGTACTTTCACGTCAGCACATTTCGTGATAAAAATATAACAGAGATCCTGGCGTGCAGAGGAGTGCATGGTATAAACGTATTGTAAATACGTCGACTTTTGAATCGAAAATTCAATTATCCTATAGCATTTTAGTTCATTAAATTGCAAAAAGTACCATCCATAGATTATTATGAATTCATTATTTACTACAAAGTATAAAACAAAGTCTTTTCCCGCTGTCTGTCGTTCCGTATCTATGCTTAGATCTTTAAAACTACGCAACGGATTTTGATGCGGTTTTTAATAGAGATAGTGATTCAAGAGGAATATACGTATTAACCACGTATAATATTAGTATCTACATTGCACCCGTGTGAAGCCGGGACGGGTCGCTAGTAAAATTATAAAAAACTATTATATGAAACGTGTAGTTTTAGTTTTCAAATCGACGTATTTACGTTACACCGCGTACTGGACTGGTGCCTTAAAATCTTAGAAGATAAGCTTTATTTTCAATCGATAGTGGTTTATTATTGCGGGGAATACCGGGTGCAAAACCAAAAGTTGCCAGTACAAAGTTGTAGTAGTAAAAGTATTTACATAAATTAATAAGTAAATAAAAATAAAATTACCTAAACCGAAGAGAGAATTTTTGATTATATAAATGAGTAAAAATAAAACAATTATAAAAAATTAAGAAACTACGTAAATACGATATAAACGTAACGACAGTTGCTGATGATGATGGCTGATGAACGAAGAAAATAAGCAATGTATCATCACCTCAAGCATAGGTGCCAGCGAAGAGGATTTTATCCTCGAAAAGTATTAAAAACAAGAAGGGATGATCCACCCTGAACTGCACAGCGGGCGGCGGTACGCTACTAGAAGAATAATTCTGCAGAATAAGTCCTGCGGAGCAAATATAATATTTAGATAGACCATCATTTGAACATATCCACAACTCCTAAACAACCTCTTCTGAGTGATATTTCTCGACGGCGTGTTAAGCCAAGTCAGAGGCTCTTGGACGGCATAGAAACTCTGACACCAGGTTACGCACTAACCACACGATAAAGAGAGCGAACGAAAACAACATGAAGTACCTAACTTTCAATACCGCGTCTTCCGCGTAGCTTTTTCTTAACCTGGAAACTCCAAGGTAGCCCGCAAAATTCAAAACTTCCTTATGGATTTTGCAATCTGCACGTCAAGGCCCTGGCGCTTTTACCTTAACAGCGACAGCCTATCCGACCGCCACACAGTTCCTGAGTACCAAGTTATCCCTTGGCATCACTGGTGTCCGACTATGACTATGCTATTGTTAAATGAATGGTGTAACTGTCTATACCGTGCACTGTTGAACTAGGTATAGGATGAGGGCTAAGTGAGTGGTAAGGATGCAAAAACTTGGTATTTAATAAATGCCTAACATATCGAAAGAATCGAAACTACTACCTATATTACGTGACCCATTCCGGGGGTCTTCAAAATACGACGTTTGCCTTTAGGGCGGGGAATCTAGGGAGCTAAGAAATCTAGCGCTCACGTCGAGACCGTCGATGAGGAGAAAATTGTAAATTAACCCGTTACGTTAGACTACCGCTATTTCTAACCCTTGTTTAACTACTTAACTTCAACATAATATGGGAGCCTAAAATGCCGCTTTAGCAGGCTCTTTTAAAGGATTATAATAGTTATGAATTGCGTTGCAATTCGGAAAATGGTTACTAAGTGGCAATTCGTAACTGCGTCTGAGATCTCTTTTTTTTAAGAATTGTATTGAATTATGTTTTTGCAAAACCGCTAAGGTGCCAAATTGTTACATGCATTACGCTTTCCTTCATTTTCCATTCATTTTTATTTTTAGTTGCATGGTTAAAGATTCCATATTTTACGACTACGAAATTCATGTTGAAATATTTAGCCATGATTTCTTTAAATCGTGGTAACGTTCAAGATTGAAGAGGCACGATTTATCTAATGTCACCTGCACGGTGATATAGCGAAAACAGTAAAATTGACGACGCGATCTTACCCAAGCTTTTTTTTTATTTTTTTTAGTGATAGGCTCGCGTTTGACCACTATCTCACCTGATGGTAAGTGATGATGTGGTCGACGATGAAGCACGCTTACCTAGAAATAACCTATTCACTCTTGACTTGAAGACCCCCAGGTTATAGCTATCAGGAAATACAGACTCCGGCAGGGAATTCCACTCCTTAGCAGTACGCACAATGAAAGTATTCCCAAACCGTTTAGTGCGTGTGGGTGGGATGTCTACCATGTAACGGTGGCGCATCGCCGTACGTCTTGTAGTCCGATGATGGAACGGGCTTGGCGGAATTAGGCTGTGCAATTCCATCGCACACTCTCCGAAATGTAACCGATAGAAAACCGAAAGGCTGGCAACGCGTCGGCGATGCTCCAGGCTCTGGAGCTTTGACTCAACCAGCGCGTCGTTGCCGATGAGCCTCTTGGCTCATTTCTCTATAGACTCTAGCGCTTCAAGCTGGTATTTGGCGGATCCGTCCCAGAGATGAGAACAGTACTCCATACACGATCGAACTTGCGCTTGATATAAGTTCAGCAGCTGTTCCGGTGTGAAATACTGTCTCACCTTTGCTAGGATACCTAACTTCTTAGCAGCCAGTTTAGCCTTAGCCTCGATGAACGGACCAAAATTGAGGGTAGATGTAAGCGTTACACCAAGAATCTCAATATGGTCGGTAATTGGCACGGTTACATCACGAAAAGAAGGAGCAGATTGAAATTCACTCCTCTTTGCGGAGAACAGACACGCCTGGGTCTTAGCAGCATTGAACTTGACCAAGTTGGCATCTCCCCAATCGGAGACAGCCCTCAAGGACAAGCTCAACCGCTCAACCATGGCCTCGCGAAGAGACTGGATCTGAGACCCACTAGCCCTTGCGTTGGACGTATATCTCTCAGCAACAGTGCTGTCGTCTGCATACCCAAAGGTGCCGGGCACTTGCAGACTATTAATGTGCAGCAAAAATAAAGTTGCTGAGAGAACCGACCCCTGAGGGAACCCAGCATTAATAGCCAATTGGTCAGACGAGCAGCCATCTATGACCACTCGAATGGACCGATCCCTCAGGAAGTCCGCAACCCAAGTACAAAAACCAGCGGGTAGACCGAAAGAAGGAAGCTTTTTAATAAGGCTTTCATGCCACACCCTGTCGAAGGCCTTAGAGATGTCAAGGGAAACGGCAAGCGCTTCCCCGTGCTTCTCCATGGCCTCACTCCAAATGTGAATGGCATACGCTAAAAGATCTCCAGTGGACCGGTTTCGGCGAAAGCCGTATTGTCGGTCACTGAGGATGTCATTGGATTTTAGGTATGCCAGGAGTTTACCATTCAGTACACGCTCCATAGTCTTACAGAGTATGGACGTGACTGAAATAGGCCTGTAGTTGGCCGGGTCAGCTCGACTGCCCTTTTTGGGCACGGGTTGCACGTTAGCTTGCTTCCAAGCTTTCGGTACTTTTCCAGTCTCAAACGAGAGGCGAAACAGGTGCGTCAAGATTGGAGACAATTCAGGCGCGCACGTTCTAAGTACAATTGCCGGAATCCCGTCGGGACCACTAGCTTTGTTCACGTCAAGACACTTTTTAGCAACTCAAAAATAAGCAAAAAAAGTTTTTTAAACCATAATGCAACCTTAAATGTATCACCTCATTGTTTGTAAGTGCCAGGAAAAAGAATTTTGTCTTCGAAGAGAATCAATTAATATAAAAATGGATGGTCAACTGTAAACGTCAGTGGTTGTGGCGTTTTTGAATCCAAAGAAAGTGCGTCCAAAACCAGCCCTGTAAATAAATATAATTCATATATGTTAACGCAGTTAAGAATACCTAATACTATTAAGAATATTTAGTTCTTTGAGAAGTACGTACAAGGTCAAAATGCGGCCCGCCTCCGCCAGAGATCCCTACCAGTTGTAAGTACCTATGTCATTTTAATAGTTTTCGGTGGTTTATCAGAATCGGCACTATCGATGTTTTGTTTTTTGCTGAAATTTTCTAATTATTTTCAAGTCTGCAGTGCGATCCACGTTTTACGATGCGCTAGAAAAAACTAGCGCTGTAGAAAAAAAATTGGTTGTTTGTAAAGTAGGTTTACGATCGAGATGTTTACGTGATAACGTCTTATTGCGATTGATCTCGATCGATCGATCGATCGATCGCGCTCGTGAGGTTTTGGTGTGACACAAGTTTCTGAACATGTCACCCGACTAAAACGATTTTAAAGACGTTATCACGTCAAAAGAAACTAGTGTACTAGGGGGGTACTCTTACGTATTGATTATAACGATTTCCAAATTACAAGTGGGCAGGACAGCATTAGTAGATCCTTAAGTATACAGCTGTGAGAGTTAGGATGAATTTAGTACTACTATACAAATTCGTGTCTACAGTGCACCCGGCCTTTTCCCAACTATGTTGGGGTCAGCATCCAGTCTAACCGGATGCAGCTGAATAACAGTATTTTACATGGACCGACTGCCTATCTGATCTCCTCAACCCAGTTAGTAATGGTTAGGCAACCCTTAGGTAACACTGGTTGTCAGACTTTCGGGACACTACTATCAATAACGACCTTCAAAGATCTTTGAATGACAGCCGGGACCCACAGCTTAACGTGCTTTCCGAGGTACGGAGGAAACTCCGTATGTAACCGGTGGTCACCCATCCAAAGACCAACCTAAAGATCGGCTTGATCGACTGCTATTATTTAGCCACGAGTTCCCTTTTAGTATTGAAACCTAAAATAATATCGTTGATATAACATGACCGCTTTTCAGTTAGTAATAAGACCAATTGCTAGTAGGTACCTAAAAAAATTGAACATGATACATGGATAAAGCCCGATGAGTTTATGGCACATCAAAAGAAAAAAAAGAGCTACCAAAACGCCACAGACGTGGGTAGTAATGTCTTAACATGAAAAGTTACGCTAGCTGATTCAACCAAGCGTATTCTGTGAAGAAACCTAAACCTACATCCACCTTCATCTTATTAGACGATTTAGTTCATTCAAGTGCAATAAGATTTAAAAGCCAGAATTTCATAGTTTTTAGAGCTAGAAGAATAATCAAGAAGTTTCATTAAAAAAAAATACGAAAAAGAGTATATTAGGTACTGCAGGAGTTTCACCTCAATTTGTGTAGGTGCCAGCAAAAAGAATTTTGTCTTCGAACAATATCAGATATAAGAATGGATGGTCGACTGTGAACTTCTCAGGCGGTGGTGGTGGGAGCGCTGGTGCCAGTGGCATGATACCTCCTCCTGTTGATGAAAATTATCCTTATAAGATAATTTATGAAACAGTTTCTGCTTTCCGTTATACCTTTCTTGCGTGGAGTGGCTAGGATGATGTAACAAACATCCAGACAAATTTCCAGATTATTTATATTATTTTGATTAATGGGATCATATCACCTATGAGGTGTATCGCCATTTTTGATTTTCCCACTGTTCAGTTGCGAAAAGGATTGGTGCTATGTGCTATTGAACCTGTTTGGACGCAGCTGTTAAAGAAAAAAGTATTTATTTGAGTTGCACAGGACGAAAACAGAAAAACTAAATAAACCAGACAAAATTCAAGACACCTTTAACTAAATTAGTATTGTTCAAGGCCAAAAAGGTTAGTTTGAAACCTCAGCGTGGTGCTGTAATATTTAAAAAATGCTACAGCTAATATTCTGATAGGTCCCAGGCTTGGGACTACCAAGCCCAGTCTAGGTTTTGGGGAGCTTTGTCTCCCATAGGTACCGAAATAAGATTAAAAATCCGCTTTCTTACCGCTCTTGAAGATTATAAAAACAATATCTAGAAAGTACCTACTGCCGATTAATAATTATTCAAAGACTAAAAAAAGACGTCAGAAAACCTAGAACACGGTACCTACAACATCCAAGAACATTTCCACACGAGACATATCCATAAAGATTTTCAATGGAAAAAGAAAATCAGTGCTGATTATAAAATCGACCATCGTTGTCAAATTAACGGTGTATTATACGAAAAAGATGAAAATTAATACTCAACCCAACAATATGCTTAACAATTAGAAACATAATTAATCACCTTATTTTGTGAAGGTGCCAGCGAAAAGTATTTTGTCTTCGAAGAGGATCAAATATAGGAAGGGATGATCAACTGTAAACTTCTTTGTTGGTGGTTGTCTGTAATCCGCGGATGGAGGCACGGCAAAAAATCCTGTGGATCACAATCGGTTTATTGTCAGTGATATAATAAAACGTGAATGAACAGGGACTAAAATAACGAAGTGTGACGACTTAACAATATGCAATCTGCACAGTATATCCTAGAAAGACCATTGTTCGACTGTTGCTGCGAGACCGAGACTTGAGCCTACCCCGAAGTTTAAAATAGAATACATATACATTACAACGGAAAGGATAGAAAGTAAGGAAAATTAAAATGATAAGTTTCCACAACCCGAATAAGACATGATGATGCTTTATTCAATTTATTGTCACCTCATTGTGTGTAGGTGCCAGCAAAAAGAATTTTGTCTTCGAAGAGGATCACATACAAAAATGGACGATCCACGATGAACTTCACGGGCTCTGGTGGCTGGGAATTTAATGATTGTAGTACTATAATTGCCCCTGAAAAAAAAAAAAACAATACCAATACATTCTTCTACGTACTCGTTAACCAAATCCTAAGACCTGAAAAAAGGCGTAGTCGACGAACGAACCAATTTGATGATGGTCCGATATCTTGTAATTTTAAAATATCCGCTTTCCACCACAGTCACAAGCAGAAATAAAAATTAAATTCGTTCGATGAGTGGAAAAATGCTTTTTATTGGCTATTAATATTCCATTTACAAAAATTAAATCCCTCGCTGACAGACAGATAAAGCACAACCTCAACTACGGGGTTGGAAACATCTTTGTCATGCTAATGGGATTCTTGCCGCAACTCGCCTGATGTCAAACGATGATGCCGGCCTAGAATTGTGCACGCTTGCTTGCCTAGAAGAAACCAATTTACTGGAACTTTGAAGAGATAAAGATTCGGAAACAGAGAAGCTAGTGGTAAGTCCCACAGACTGGGAGTTCGCACAATACACGTGGACGTGAGATATTAGCGCTTTGTTCGGGTCTATCGGGCGCACGGTTCGTTCCAGTGAAACATGAACTTTAGACTTGATGAGGAGATGAGGGATGCATGTAACAGTAAAGCTAAAAAAAATTAAATGATAGCTTAAATCAAATAACATTCAAAGAATAAAGAGCATTAGGCGATCGAAATAAGAAGAGGGTTTGACACATGATTCTGACGGTTCAGCTATGGCAAACTTTAGTGGGGTATTTATTGGGCTCCCTACACAAAAAGTTTGAAAATATTTTTTCCACACTTGACAACACTGATCGGTTTTATCGGTACCGTTAAAGAGATCCTCTGAAGAAATTTATATGTTTGAACTCACCATGAGGCGAGAACGAACCGACGACGCGCGACGCCTTATACTCAAAGCACCTACAGGATATACCGGTTAAGCAGAAAACAATCTCATAAGTCAAGCTCACAAGGTTCCTTTTTCGTTTTTAACCTTGGAATATCTAACCATATTTACTAGCATCAGCCTAACCCTTAAGATTGTAGACACATGAAATGGAGATTCGACGAGCTCTTCGTCTAATTCCTGAGAGCCTGATAAATATTGAGGAGATGAGGGATGCATGTAACGGTAAAGCTAAAAAAAATTAAATGATAGCTTAAATCAAATAACATTCAAAGAATAAAGAGCATTAGGCGATCGAAATAAGAAGAGGGTTTGACACATGATTCTGACGGTTCAGCTATGGCAAACTTTAGTGGGGTATTTATTGGGCTCCCTACACAAAAAGTTTGAAAATATTTTTTCAAATGATATAGTACCTTACAAAAGCATCAAACATTCCCAAAATAAATATGCAATACTTTGATTCATGCTCTTCAAAAAATTGAAATAAATACAGACGATATTAAAAATGACAATTATTGTGGACGTTGTGATTCAACTTCTTAACGTATCCGTTAAACATGAAATGTTTTTCAGATATTTTTACTTATTAGAAAATTTAATGATTGTATTTTTTGGCGAAATCCTTGTTTAGTATCAATACATTTTCTTTGAGATAATTACATTTTTAAGTTTTTAATTTGGAGTTACCTACCAAATTATGAAACTGAAATGGCTCACATTTTAGTATTACTGGGATTTTTTTGTTGTCTAAGGTACATTATTTTCAAGCTCTTCGTAAGCTGTTTAAAGTAATTAATCAAGGCTAAACCTATTCTTATTTTGATCTTATAGTTTTAATATAACCTTATTTTACATAGGTGCCAGCAAAAATAATTTTATCTTCGAAGAGGATCAAATATAAAAATGGACGATCCACGGTAAACTTCACTGGCTCTGGTGGTGGTAAAGATTCTGCTAGTATGAAAGCTGGAATTGACAAACGGTTCTTATAAATGATTATTTTTAAAAAGACTGACATAGTATCTGAATTAAACGAGGTTACAAGTAGTGGTATAGGTTGTCTCGCACTACATAATATTTTCATGGATAAAATATTGTACATCATAGATATAAATTCTAAAAACGTAATGACGCTTAAACCACAAGCTTAAAAACATATAATGTTGCGGTGAAATAACACATCCTGGACAAACTCTAGTGGTGCATCTATAAAATATAAAGAAAACGAAATAACGATCGAAGAACTTGCCAGCACTGACTTAATTCAGACGTTGCCAACATACGGACAATATCAAAAACAACTTTGAGTAGGTAATCAAAAAACAGAAGAAAGGTATAAAAAGAAAATGAAAGACCAAAATAAAAATTAAGAAAAAGTTCAATGAAAGTGACGTTAATACTAACAAGATTCCTAGTAGTTGACTGAGAAAGTGACAAAGAAAGAAGCAACAACTAAATCCTGACTAAACGCAATACCCAAGGGTCAGTAGTAGTGAAGTGTGGCTTATTATTACAAAAACGGACGCTTTTTTTTGTTGTGGATGGGAAATCATCAAATAACTTGCCCCGCTCTGGGGAAGTGTCAGACTTTTTTTTACTGACTAAAACCGACCACCCATGTTCCTTCTATTGCCTTTTATGTTCCGGGGCCGCCGTATCTCTTTCGAACAACCCGCAACCCCGGCAGGCTGTGAGAAAGGAACAATATTGAAAAAAAATAGACGGTAACTATAGACTTAAACATAGAGAGCATAAAATAAAGATATAAAGGCAAACAGATATAGAAAAAAAAATGATACCTAACCAAATTTAGGTCTTCTACTTCTGTGCTGAGTGGCAAATTGAGGGTCAATGTCGAATGAAAATATGGAAATGCAGACTAACCAGTTTTTGATCTTGATAAGCATGCAAAAGTCATAACCCATTCTATTGAGACTGTTGTACCTACTTTTTTGTTTTAAATTTTTGCATTAGTTGGTGTAGGTGCCAGCAAACAGAATTTTGTCTTCGAAGAGAATCGTATACAAAAATGGACGGTCAACAGTAAACACGACTGGCTTTGGTGGTTCAGATAATGCCGACGTAAACATGAAAACCATTCCTGTGAATAATAAATCAATGTAAAATTAATTGTAGCATAGGTACTCGTTTTTAATTGGACATGGCATAAGCACAAAAACATTTCCCGCCAATTATTACCAAGGATTAACTTGCATAGAGTCAGAGGTCAATAAATTCAGGTGAGGTACAAGACAAGGCAAAGGTTATATAAATATAGTGAGGCAGAGAAGACTTGAGTTTGATACGAAAAATATTGATACCCAATATTACCCAGATCTCAGGTTCTTGTATTAGTTGATGTAGATGCAAAAAGATTCTTGATTTCGAAGAGGATTAAATATAAGAATGGACGGTCAACTGTAATCTTTCAACTGCTAATGGCGGCTGGGAAGATAGTAACATTGATGATGGTAATAAAATCAATTGCTGTAATCTAAAGTTCAGCAACTGCGCTTTTCGTAGCTAAGGAATTGGTTTCGTGGGTAGTGCACCAATTAATTGTGATGCAATTCATCTGCCGATAGTTCTGAATTTGAAGTCGAGACTACCATCTGCGAAGACATTTTAATTCGGCTTGTAGCATATAAAGAGTGCAGTACGACATGTAAAACAAAAAATGGAGAAGAGGAAAAGAGGAGAAGAAATTGTAAGTGTAAAGCGCTTAATGCAACTTAGTTGAATGTAACCAGTTCAAAACTCAAAACTCAAAACTCAAATTATTTATTTCAATTAGACCATTACAGGCACTTTTGAATGTCATAAAAACAAGAACAAAAAAAATGATGCTGCTACAGTCCCAGTCACAAGACATAATAACTTGTGAAAGTACTGTAGTTGCCCATTCCAAAGCGTAGATCTCTATGGAGAAGAATGGGCAAGAAACTCCATGGACACTCTTTTAAATCATAATGTTTTACAAAATCATGGATACATCATTCATGTTGAGATTATACATAATGTGAGAACGATGTAGCACATTTAGAGCGTCCAGAGTAAAAGCAATAATTAGCACGAGTTTAATAGATGAATTAAAACAAACCGTGGTAGCTAAGAGATGACCAGTCCCAACTGACAGCGCCCGTTCACGAACATGACGTATGGATCAGCCCCATTCAGCTCGACCATTTTGAAGGGAGCTAAATGACCCGACACACCCGCCACCATCAGCGAGACATTTAAGTGAGCATGACAATCTCTCAACCACCAGGGCAACCGTCGAGTCAATAAAATTACATAGAACTCACACATGGGCATTACAATTATACAATATTAGGAAATTGAGTCTATACAATGCAAATATAGTCTTACAATCTTCTTCAGCTGCCACAATAACTTCAGATGCTGATTAATGATTACTTAGTTTGCCCCTATGGTTGTGGAGCAGGACCGGCATTGAGCCAAGCATTTATATCATTAATGTAATCCCCCAACTTATAGTATGCTTGCCTACATAGTGTGCGTTTAATACACGATTTAAACTTCGATTCATTCAGTTGTAGGATGTGTGGAGGTATTTTATTGTAACATTTTAAACAGTACCCCATAAAAGAGGAGTCAACTTTAGCCAGCCTGAAACCTGGCTGAACCAGTTGATCCCTATTTCTAGTATTATAGTGATGTCTGTCACTTCTTTTACTAAATAGATGCAGATTTTTCCTAACGTACATGATGTTTTCATAGATGTATTGACAAGGTACTGTCATGATGTTAATTTTTTTAAACAGTTCTCTTAGAGAATCGCGCCTACGTAGATTATACATGGCTCTGATGGCTCTTTTCTGCAGAATAAATATAGACTCAATGTCTGCAGCCCGTCCCCAAAGTAAAATACCGTATGACATTATACTATGAAAATAACTAAAATAGACTAATCGCGCGGTATCTACATCAGTAAATTGACGGATTTTTCTTACGGCATATGCTGCTGAACTCAAACGTCCTGCAAGAGATGTTAAATGAGGACCCCATTGTAGCCTCGAGTCGAGTGTGATGCCTAAGAAAACAGTTTTATTGACAAATTCTAGTTTCTCTTGATTTAATACTATGTCAAAATCACTACTTTTGACGTTTGGTAGAGCGAATCTTATGCATTTCGTTTTTTTTCCATTCAATACTAAGTTATTAGCAGTAAACCAATTATGGACCTGCAATAGGGCGTTATTTAGGTCGTCAAGATTCGTGGTACGTCTATTTACCTTAAATATTAAAGAAGTGTCGTCAGCAAACAACACCATTTGTGGTTGATTTTCAAATAAATGGGGTAGATCATTAATATATACTAAAAAGAGGAAAGGCCCCAATATAGAACCTTGTGGTACACCCATTTTAACTTTTAAACCCATTGAATTAACGCCATTAATTTGAACTTGTTGCTGTCTATCATTTAAATACGATTTTACTAAACTGAGCGCAAGTTTATCTAAACCGTAATGCTCAAGTTTTAAAAGCAGGGTTTCATGATTAACGCAATCAAATGCCTTCGTAAGGTCACAGAAGATTCCTATTGCATCTTGTGCCTCTTCCCACGCAGTAAATATGTGTTTCATTAAGGTGACACCGGCGTCAGTCGTACAACGTCCTTTGGTGAAACCATACTGCTTTTCATGTAAGATTTGATTGGTGTTAAAATGGTTGAGCAATTGATTTAGCATTATCTTTTCAAACACCTTGCTGAGAACTGGCAAAACGGATACGGGCCTATAGTTGTTAGTGTCTTTACTGTCCCCGGATTTAAAAAGTGGTATTACCTTGCTGTATTTCATTAGATCCGGGAAAACCCCTTGATCCACGCACAAATTAAATATTAAGGCTAAATACGGTGCTATAGTCTCAATAATGGCGGTACAAGCTTTGATGGACATACCCCAAAGATCTTCGGTTAATTTGACCTTGATTTGCTTAAAAGCTTTAATAACTGATAAGGGGTTTATATGCTTAAATTCAAATTGAATCGGGCAGGCAGTTATATCTAGATAATAAAAGCAAAAACCCTGCGAAGCAAAAAAACGTTGCGATCACCACAAAAAGCAACCCTGTCGAATTATGTGTATTTTACCTCATTAGTTTGTGTAAGTGCCAGCGAACAAAATTTTGTCTTCGAAGAGGATTACATATAGGAATGGTCGATCAACTGTAAACTTCTTAGGAGGTGGTGGTCTGGATATTGAAGATATTGGTACTAAAATCAATCCTGCGAAAGACATCCAGAACACGTTTTTTGTAAAAAGATATCACTATTGACGGGCTGTAAACTATCTCTGGAATGTATAAGGGTCGATCAACAGTTATTTTCATAGTAGATGAAATCAGAAAAAATGAAAATATGCATCTATGCTTTTAATAGCACGGTCATAAAGATAGAATTTCTACGGGTTGTTCGAAAGAGATACGACGGCCCCGGAACCCAAGGGTCTAAAGAAGGAACATGCAAGCAAAAAGCCTGCGAAGTAAAAATACGTTGCGATCACCACAAAAAGCAACCCTGTCGAGTTATCTGTATTTTACCTCATTAGTTTGTGTAACTGCCAGCGAACAAAATTTTGTCTTCGAAGAGGATTAACGGAACACAAAGTTCAAAAGAAGGATGGTTTTTGGCCAGTACAAGTCTACAAGTCAACCCCCGTGGGGTTGGAGGGTAGGGAGGGATGGGATTTATTTCGTGCGTGTACCTGTTCCTTTGGAGACATTTTGGCAGTGCGATTCTGAGTTCGGAGACTGATACTGAAAATCGGGAAATTAAGCATCCGAAAAAAGACAACACGACGAAAGTAAAAAAAAAATTGTAAAGCGCAAAATGCAACTTATACATAGAACCAGTAACATAGGTGTGTTTGCTGCAGCCAAGGTGTTAATAAAGCTTTTCAATTGGAAAAGCAAAACGAATAGCTTGCGATGCGAATATTGCGAAACACCATTAAAGCGACCATGGCATTTGCCTAAATGTTATTTCATTAGTGCAAGTACGTGCCTGCAAAAAGAACTACGTCTTCAAACATAATGAGATATAGGAATGGACAGTCAACTGTAAAATTTTATAGGAGGTGTTGGTTAAATTGCAGATATTCCTACTGGAAATGAACCTGCGAAAGACGACCAAGCCACACTTTTTAAAACTATCCTCACTGTCCCATAAAGCATACACCTAAGGGCTACATCTGTGCTGTACACAACAAGGTAATTCTTGTAGTTTCCAACAATCCAATAATAGTTGTCCCAAGCTTTTCATGCTACAAACCTGTGAATGCGCCAGCAGTGGCTCCCTCCTCGTCGACCTTAATGAAGGCTTCTTGGAACGCCTTGGATACTACCACCGATTGATCTTTCACTATACCGGTCGCTGCCTCGTCGAATAATTTGGATACTCCACACTGTAAAGACAAAGAGTTGTATAAAATATTGTGGAAGAAGAATAGTATATTTTCTATCTTTTTAAAAGAGCCTTCTTTAGATTTATATGAGCATACAAAATCAGATGAGAGTTATGCACGTGCGTAGTACATAATTATGGTGGATAAGAGAATATTAATAAATGCACAAATTAAACCTATTACAGGTACCTTTGGTAAGATTTCATTGAAGTCCAGTTTGCTCTTGATATCGAACTTCGGGATGTCTAGAATCACGTCAGACCCAGCAGGGCTTAGTTTGAACACGTCATTCAGAAGGCCTTTCTCCGATGCTTTCTGGAGCACTGATGGTAGACCGTCTATCTCGTTGGGGAGCACCACCACCATGCGGAAGCCCCTTTCTTTGTAAGGCAGCTCAACCATCTAGTAAATATAAATCAATTCAATGATTGCAAACGCCTTTCTTGATTAGAAATTTCCAAAGACTATTATGAATGACCTTTAGGGATCGCTTACCCGAGCACCAAGTTCAGGGCTTTCCGTGTAATAAAGAGATTGCAACAAGTGCATCGTTGGCTTCTGAACTACAGAGTCTTTGGTGAGATGGAAGTCTTTGTCCTTTGTCTCTTCCGCTTTGAAAGGTACGTGCCAGTGTCCCTGAAAGTTAAATTAATTAGTAACCATATTTATCTTTGGTGTAGAATGCAACTTCTGTCGACAGAGATACCCTTGCGCCACCCCATCTTCTTAGAACGGCTGGCTCTGCTGGGGCGGCGGCTTTAGGAGTTTAAAACAACAAACGGCGCAAACACAAGCATCTTATGGGTGGTACGTTTCAACCCTTTGAGGTCTTTTGGGATATCACCTATCGGTTGGTCGTCTCTTTAGATGGTCCTAAGGGTTATTTATTTTCTGGCCAAAAAATCAACATTGCCATTTAACGTAGTAGCAGTTATTTTCATCAATCATTTATTACTTTTAATTATAATGATACACATTAGTGATGAAACTGATAAAACCACTTCACCAAAAAGGAGCTTTAAATAAAGAGAGGTTTAAGTGAAAGAAAAGCAATATGAATTACATACCTTGAAGAATATAACGTTGAAGAGAGCAGCAGCTACGTCATCGCCAAGCATGTCTGGATCGACAGGTTTCTTGATGTTTCCGTGGGTCTTCTCGTCAGCCTATCAAAATTAAAACATCTAGGTGATTCACTAGAGAAAAAATCATTTAAAAAGCTATGCTACTGCCTTAATCAAAATGGTTGTATGGTGTATCTGGTTATTAGACTCCAGGAATGGCAGAGCTCTTTGCTTAATTCAGCCATAGACAAGCGTTCATTTCTATTTCTGATCATAATGCTGCTGAGCATAGGCGTCTCGGCAACTCTCATACCAGCCAACCATACGGAGTTTGGCACTCCACCAGCGAAAGGGCGAAACCTCACGTTTGCCGGTTCCCGATGTCAACCCAAGAACACGCCTACCCCAATGGTCATGGGTTCTACGGGTAATATGGCCAGTTCTACCTTGTTTCTCTGTTGGATCTCCTCGTTCTTTGTCATTGACTTACCCACTGGTTGATGATATCAGCAGCTTCTTGCGCTTTGCCGAAGTCCAGGGTGTCGACTTCACTGCGGTAGGACTGGGCAGCAAAACTAAAGGAGTCTTGCAGACGGAACTTGTTGGAGACGTACACCTTGTTGGCGACGGTCAGAGCCTCAGGGTTCATTTGAGAGAATCTCTCGCTCAACTCCCTGTAAGAGTCTGAAGTCTGAAAAAAATGGGAAGATAGTTAGCGAAAAGGTAATGAAGAAAGTTCAGGCTACAGCGGGAGCTTGGTTGCTCAGCTGCACGGGGAGTTCAATCGTAAGTCGTGCAAATTTCGTATGACATTGTGCTTTAGAAATTTGGCTCGGTTTTGTAGACCTTTTGGTCTCTACTCGTGTTCTTTACACATTTATATATGGTCTCAGATATCTACTGTGTCTTTCATCAGTTCTATATTTGAAACTACACTTGAAAATCGAGTCGCAAACCGTGTCTCAATATTTGTTTATTAATCAAGTACCGCCCGGGTTTCAGAAGTGAGATTTCTTTCTAAATACTGTCGTAAGTGGTTAAACAATTTTAAACTCTAATTTTACTAAGCATATTTCAAAATATTCTCGGTTTTGGCCCAAATTCATTGTTATAACATATCTAGAAAGATATAACAATGAGTTAATGATTAGGATATTCCCCTTAAAGATTACATTATAGTTAGTTTGGTTTACCTGTACATAATATTGCGTTATCATTTTGATCACACGTCATATAAGTAATGATTCTTGTCATTATATCGCTAATTATAATCGTTTTTACTTAATGAAGGTTTTAATGAAATAGTGCTCAATATCGTCGATAGTTCTCATCGTTATATTACCACGATAGGTAAGTTGATTTAAACATAATTTATATTTAATAGCTATTGTTTAATTTCTAAAAGTGGCTTTCATTTGACGAACACTTTTACACGTCGTTATGTTATCACATATAATACCACAAGAGCTTCAAAATTATCGGGTATTTTCCGATAGGTTCGTTGCAAACAAATGAAGGAGTCAAGTTTTTCTTTTCAGGTTAAAAAATCACGAGCGCGAAGCGCGAGTGATTTTTCCTGAAAAACTTGACGATTTTATTTGTTTGCAGGGAACCTATCGGGAAATGCCAGATAATTTTGAAGCTCGTGTGGTATTCGGGGGATTATTTTTCCGTCCCAAATGTCGGCCAATAGAATTGCATTGATTGCATTGATGTTTTGTTTTTTATGCATAACAACGACCAGAGAAAATTTTCAAAAAAATTTCAGTATAATACCATGTAGGTTGTACCACATGACGTCGAATGGTGCAATTCTATTGGTCGATATTTGGGTCGGAAAAATAATGTTATACAATACAATAATCAGAATAAAATTCTCGTCAGTAGAAAGTTTTGAAATTATTAGTAAGCATTAACGTTAAGATCAGCTCGCAGACATACTCGTAGGGTACCCGAAGACGATCTCTCGCGACCGGGCCGTTCAGTCCATGGTCCGGAGCGAGAGGGAATGGGAGGCGGTCACCTCCTTCTGCAAAGCAGTCATGCTCGCGAAGGAGGTGGCCGAGCGTTTGAGGGAGAGAACCTCAAACCAACCCAGCCGCTGCGGGAGACGCCCCGGACGTCGGGCGCCGCGAGACGACTCCCGGCCACCGTCTCACCGTCCACAGGCCCGCGTCAACGGGCCTGTGGACGGTGAGCAATGGGTAGCTCACCGTCCGTCCGTCTATTGACGACAGACCGTGTCGACGGCGCGTTAGTGTTTCACGCGCGCCTCAAAGAGATGTCAGCAAAGCAGATTTTTTTTTTTTTTTTTTAGGTTGGGCCACTCGCAGTTCAACTCTCTTGAGTTGTTATACCTCAATAAATTAAGGCCTCCAGCCAGGGCTACAAAGACTACTGTATACTAAGTGCTCGCTCGCTAAGGGCACCCCCTGTGTGTGGGGTACGGACCTCGGCTTAGGGCGTCACTGAAGGAGGGCAACAAGGCGGCTGGGTCGATTATTTGAGGGACTCAGCATCGCGGGCTGGCTTGTAGACCAAGGGACGGTTTCATTACTGGGGGTTTCGCGACGGGCCTCGGCGGCGAGGTCGGAGAACGGATCGCCAGCAAAGCAGAGGGGCCTGCTAGCTATTTATATCTACTTTTTATTGCTGTTTTTGTTGGATATCAAATAAATTTCTGAACTACTAGGTCTATAACGTACCGCCAGGGTGTGCGGGATTGCGGGTTGTTCGAAAGAGATCCCGCGGCCCCGGAACGTAAAGGGCAATAGAAGAAAAATGGGTGGGTTTTAGTCAGTACAAGTCTGACACTCCCCCGCTCCGCCCAGAGCGGGGGAAGTTATTTGATGATTTCCCACCTCAAAAAAAACAAAGGGTATAATAGGTAGGTACCCGAAGAAATCAGAATGAAATATAAATAATAGAAATCTATAGTATCTAGTATTTAGTCAGACATGGACACACGGCAATTATGAAAAAAAAACTTCTAACCTTTTGGTAGTCTGTGCCACCCAAGAATTGGGTGATCTCTTGCTTGGTGTTGGGACCGGCGCCCGCGTTGAACAAAGACAGCAGGATCATGAGACTGAGAGGGGACGATACCACGTTCTTGTTCTCTGCCAAATCGTAGGCCACCTGCGAAAGTCATTCCTTTTTGTTAAGCTTTTATTTAACCTCCTTAGTTCGTATTTTTTTTTAATTTATTTCAAGTAACACAAAGACACATTTTAGGTAACGTCAAACACAAAACACAAGCATTCCAATTTCAATTAAATAAAATAATGTCGGAAAAATACAATAAAAATACAAATTATATACAAATTTAAACTATTAATATTAAAATGAAATGCAATAAATTATAATTAGATTAAATTTTATAAGATTCAAATTTCATGAAAATAAAAGTCAATTTAATTTCGTACCTACAAGTAAAAATAAGTCAGTCTTCATTTACACCCTGTATGTAGCAGACTTTCATAAGATTCTCACTACACCCATTGGAAAAATGGGTTGAATTTATGTATGTGTGTAATTACCTTAAGTAGTTTAAAGGTGGATTTGTCGATGCTCTCACCAAGCGGTGTTTTTACATAGGTAGGCGGGAAGAAATCGAAGGAGTCAGAAGGATCCAAAGGCGACGCCATGGCTATGGTCACCAGACCTGGAAGAAGCACAATAAATGTAAATAGCACCTAACAAAGGTTATTTCATCTGTATCTGACCTTGAATAATCAAAACTAAGCAATGTAGTGTGTGAAATTGCAGCTCAACCTTTGACCACTTTGACAAAACTAAATGTGTTCAGCA
The DNA here is from genome assembly GCA_905475445.1 of Ochropleura plecta. NCBI lineage: Eukaryota > Metazoa > Arthropoda > Insecta > Lepidoptera > Noctuidae > Ochropleura > Ochropleura plecta. The sequence goes on along the minus strand of FR997740.1, from coordinate 4,567,862 downwards.
CGCCTACATAAAAGACTGAAAGTGAAACATGTGACAGAAATGTGTTTCAAATGAGAATGGGACTGAGACCGCGCCATATTTATGGCGTTCATAGCTGTTAAATCGTAGACTGTTTGATATGTTTTATTGCCAAAAAAGTACTTAAAAGAATTTAGATTGGCCTTAAAAACGCAGGTAAAGACTGGGCAACAATATATATCGAGAATTTGCCAGCATTGAAGTGAAGGCTACGTGCCATTCTCATTTGAAACGAATTATAAATGTATTAAAGGATGAAAATGTAGCTCGGCCCAGAGAACACGCAGTTTTGACGTGGCGGTCAAAGTGTTAATAATATCCTCCCGATAATATCAACGAACTAACTACACATGAGATTTTAAATTGCACAATCATTAATTCGGAAACAAGGGCGAGTACCTACTAATATTGTTAACGCAACAAAACTAAATTTGTCTTATAGTAGGTTATTAACAAATGTTAGTCTAGTGAACACCACAAATATATTTACGTAAGTAGGTATGAGATAACCGCATAATCTATGGCCAATTATTGGTATCATAGTTTGCAAGCAGTAGCGAGATAGTACTTGTAACAAATCGTCGCGTTACAATAATATCGATAAAGGAACTTATTCATTGGATCAACATGTTTCCCGTTCCCGGTTCAAGAGGATATGAAGCACCAAACTTAGAGTACGTACTTCATTTCACATTAATTGTAACATCAAACGGTCATACAAACTAAATGTTAATTTACTCAACCGCAAAACTAAACTTGTTCTTCATATTATCTTAACGAAAAGCAAAGTTATGGCTGCAGTTTAACGAAAAAGCCCCATATTTTATCTCAAAAACTGAATATCAAACCTTCCATTTCAATTTCCATTGAAGTTTTTTTAATACGTACTTAAAACTTTACAAATTAGAGGGGCGGGGGGGGGGGTAGGGGGGAGTTGGTTACGACTAGAAGTAAGTATTTCAGTTACTTTAGAAAAAATAAAATAATGACTAGCTGTCCTGCGGGGTTTCACCCGCGTTTTTGCTTACTGCCCCGCTCCCGTGGGTAGTAGCGTGATGTTATATAGCCTATGTTACTCAGTGATAATGTACCTTTGTAATGGCAAAAGAATTTTTGAAATTGGTCCTGTAGTTTTGAGTTTATTCGTTAGATACAAAAATAGAGATCTTTTCTCTTTATAATATTAGTGTAGACATACAGCCATCTTTGAATGCCTATCTAGATAACTGAAGACATTATCATCATAATGACATTGTAATTACGTAGTTATCAGGGAACTGCTGATGTAATGCATGTAAACAGGGTGAATATTTTTATGTACCTTTATTATTTTATATTAATCAGCAATATTTGCATTTCTTATGAAGAAAGCTGATTCGCCCAATTGCAGAGTATTTAATCACCTCAGATTGAGGACATTTGTTGATCGATTGTGTCTATAACAGGCATGAGGGACTAACAGTACTACTGTTGAGGGAACTAAGTTTAAATAAAATTAGTGTCGGATTAATTCAATAAATTTTATTTCAAGCAACACCAGAAGACGCTAAAAAGTTATGTCATTTAATATCAGCCATTCTCTATGACTTCCATCGCTAAAATATAGAAAGTTTAGTAATAATAATATAATCTATAAGTATAATATAAATACAGACAATAGTAGTTTATTTAGTGCTAATGCCATATAATATTAAAAGGCACGATGCGGTTGGCATATCTGTTAAGATAAAAACCTCAAAACAATATAAAGAGAAAAAAAAATTTATATAACTTTGCTATATTTGTATGTTATTAAATTCGAATCTTTGCTACTGAATTTTGAAACTTCATATCTCTATGGGATTGAGCTGAAATTTTGCATAAACGTTTAGCTTAATTAATGATAATGGCTAGCTTAGTGACATGATTCTGAATTCAATATGGCCGACTCCAAAAGTTGACAGTTTAGTGTTGCACTTTTGTAGGAATCTGTCGATTTAAAAAATACTGATGAAGTTTTTTATGTAAATTTAGAATCATCATATACATATAAGTTCCACCTTTTAATAAATAATATCCAAAAGTCCAATAATTACCCGATCTGTCTGGCTAGGGGCTTGAGCTGTGCCTCGATAGTCGGTCACGACAAAGGATTTTATAAGTACATTATGTAGGCCACTACCGGGGTAAAAAGCGAAGGTACTTTAAAAAAAAAAAACTAGTTAGATCCTATCATTTTGTTATTTGTTGAGTGGTTGTTGCCCGCGATTTTCGTTCGCGCGGAATTATTGTAAAAATGTGAGTTCCTTTTTTAATCTGATTTTGTTCATTAAACATTTTCGAAAGATGAAGAGAAAGAAGAGTTTTATTTTTTCAAGGAACCCTAATCCTTTTTCTAAATCAAGTTACTCCCTGTAACATTACCTATCTGCAAGTAAAAATCCCTCGAAATCGGTTCAGCCGTTTCGGAGATTAATAAAAAACAGACACATGAATTTTAAAAGGGTTTTTGTTACAAGTGCCTTATTTGTGTTCTGCTATAATAAATAAAAAAATAGTACATTTTGATTCAACCGAGCATATTTTGTCATTGCGGCCGAAGCGGATTTAACGCCCGAGCCGCTAGGCGATGGTGCCATAGCTTCACGCGTTTCCGAGATAAAGGGTCTTGACAGACTGACAGACGGAAAACAAAATGATCCTATAAGAGTTCCGTTATTTCCTTTTGAGATACGGAACCCTTAAAACAAATAATTATCTATTCTGTGGTTACATCATTCATTTCTGTTTAATAAAATACTTAAAATGTTAAAAAGTCACTCCCTAATTCATGATAAAGATGTTTTGTTTTCTAAAAACGTAAACGAACGTCAATCTGTGTAGGTATTCACATAAAGTTAAATTATAAGAAAATATTTTTATTGGAATTGTTATCATATTTTTATCACTTTGAGATACCGTCCCTCTGGTCCTCCTGTCCTCTTAATGAGGGTTATCGCCTAAGTTCGACCTGGTAAAATCACACGCTTACATCTGCTTCCACACTTTCGCCGTTATTAACTTGTCTTATACACGATGTTCCTGGAAGTAAGGAACAAATCGAATAAGAGGCATAGACAAGGTCATTTCCAAACTTTTTAACTCTGAGAATGTCGGTCCAATTAACTACAGTCAAAATGTTTTTTTTTTTTTACAATCACTGCATAAATCGCTTAAAAAAAACTGATTGCGAGTACTTAGTTCTAGCTGGTTCCTTCGATCCTTATTTCAAGGGACATTCTTGTATATATTTGTGTGTAATGTTCATTTTGTTCATTGTCCGTCCACCCTGTATAGACTAACGCCCGGTTCCAATAAACAGAAAACGACTCGTTTTGCTTACGGATAGTAGTATTTTGACATAAGTTCTATGAGTCGTATGTCAAAATCCTACTATCCGTAAGCAAAACGAATCGTTTTTCGTTTATTGGAACCGGGCGTTAGACATTCATCATCACCTTTTCCGAAGTATGTTGGTGTCGGCTTCTAGTTTAATTTAATTTATTCATTTATATCAAGTAACATAAAGACTCATTTTTAAGTAGGTAACATTAAACACAAAACACAAGCATTCCAATTTAATAGAATAATGTCAGAAAATAATAAAATTACATCAAACAAATAAATTACACAACTTACAAATTTAAACTATTAATATCAAAATAAAATGCAATAAATTACAACTAGATTAAATGTCATCAGATTCAAATTTCATAAAAAAATATAAAAATAAATACTTAAATAAAAAGTTTAACCAGATGCATCTAATTTTACATGGAGCGACATAAATATTTTTTTTAAATAGTCACAGACGTAGATGTGAATTGTCTTTGTGATCATTTTACGAATGATAACGTAATTCTTTATTATAAACCTATTATTATTCTGCCAAAGCGACCAATTTATACCCCCTGCTGCCCTACCATGACGTCTTAAAACAGAACTTATTCCAGTGAGGGAAAGAGACAGAGCTATACAGGGTGTCTAGCACCATCTCTTTCTCACACAGGAATAAGAACTGCTATAAGATGTCATGGTAACCCTTCTGATCACCACAATGATTATTTGTTTGTCGATTTTGATGAATATTGGTACAGAAAAAGTACCCTGGGACCCTTTAGACAGACATAGGCTTTTTTATTTTAAATTGAGAAATGAGGGAGAAAAGGGAAAATTTAGCTTTGCTATTACAATATGTGTAAGGCGCAAGGGCAAAAACTACAGGTAGCAGGTACCTGCAAATCAGGAAAAGGGAACTGTGTTACCCCGAATTTAACGCGAGCGAAGACGCGGCCAAAGTTAGTTTTAAAATATTGATAAATCAACAAAAAAATCCGTCAAGTTTTTCAACGATAACTATTTATATCAAATGAATCGTGTCTTTAATCGCTCTGATATTTTAAATTTAACAAGAATTGCTTTTAATACAGGTTCTTCTATCGTGATAAGTCAATAAAAACGAGTTCTCAATCAAATAAAATGATTAATTTATTTACATACATAGGTCATTGGTACATGAGAGGAGCTCGTGGCTAAATAATAGCAGCCGTTTGGGTCGATCTTTAGGTTAAGCCGCGCTTGCTTTGAAATGGACTTAACTTCATTAGACACTAGTATTATTTCATCACTTGACAGCGTTAGTAATATGGTGCACGTCTTTAACAGCTTTTTAACTTCTTTGTTTGATGTTCACGCGCCAATAAAAACTTGTATTATAAAGGAAAAATCTTATCCGTGGATCACAGATACAATAAAAGTTATGATGCGTTTACGGGACGAAGCGCTTAGTAGTTATAGGAAAAAGAAAGTTGACTCCAAAAAACAATACTATAAAGACTTAAAGCACTTAGTGATTAGTTCCTTGCACAATGAAAAGACTGCGTATTACAAACATAATATAAATACTAAGATAAAAAACCCTAAATTACTCTGGAAAAACCTGAAATCCACCTTATTGCCTTTTAAATCTAGACAAGACCTTCCGTCGCACTTTACAGATCCTGACATAATTAATAGAAACTTTTTGATAGTTCCCGGTAATCCCGTGGCAAGTGCTTCGCTTATAAATTACTACGACAATCATAGCCACGGTGAGGCAATTTTCAAGTTAGCACCAGTGAACCAGAACGAAGTATCTCGCACTATTGCTAGTCTCAAAAGTAACGCCGAAGGCTGTGACAACGTCAACCTGGACATGATAAACATGACTCTGCCGCACATGTTAAATGTCATTACAGACATAATAAACCGCTCCATCGCGACGTCGACATTTCCTGATCAATGGAAAATTGCTTCTATTAGACCCTTGCCAAAAAATAACAACCCATTAACTTTAAAAGATCTACGCCCTATTAGTATATTACCATGCTTATCCAAGGTATTAGAAAAAAATATCAGCCGCCAACTTACGCTGTTTCTTGAACAAAATAACATTTTACCTGATTTACAGTCAGGGTTCAGGAAACAGCGCAGTACGTCCACTGCATTACTGGATGTTACGGATAGTATACTATTTGCTCAGGACAAGGGAATGTGCACAGTACTGGTTTTACTAGATTTTTCCAGAGCATTTGACGCCATAAATATTGAATTATTATTGTCAAAGTTAAGATATTACGGTTTCGACTCAGACGCTGTACAATGGTTCCGCAGCTATTTAAGTAATAGGAAACAGTTAGTTGACCTGCGTATGAGTGACGGCAATACTCTTAGATCGTCACCTATATCTGTAGAGAGAGGAGTCCCGCAGGGTTCTGTTTTGGGACCAATTATTTTTATTTTGTACTGCGCAGACATAATCAGATGTCTGCAAAGATGTAAATATCACATATACGCCGACGATGTACAACTGTACATTTCCTTCAGACCAGACGAGTATGACATAGCCATTCAAAATCTTAACGAAGATCTTCAACGAATCGCGGTTTGGTCTGAGGATAACTGCCTGTCGCTGAACCCCACGAAAACTAAATTCATAGTATTCGGCACAAGACAGCAGCTGGCAAGACTACCAATGACTCTTGACATAAAACTAATGGGTGAACAAATTGAAAGAGTGTACGAGGCGCGTAATTTAGGTCTTGTGTTTGACAAAGACCTTCGTTTTGAAAAACACGTGGCAGAATCTGTTAGAAACTGTTTTTATCGCTTAAAAGTTTTGTACAAAATGAGGTCTTACTTGTCAGTATCACTGCGGGAACAACTTGTAGAAACTCTGGTACTTTCCAAACTGAACTACGCCGACACAGTGTATGGCCCGCGCCTATTAGCTCGTACAGATCGGCTCATTCAAAGGGTGCAGAACGCTTGTGCGCGATTCTGCTACAATATTCCTCGGCGAAGTCATGTCACACCTTTTTTAAATAAGAATTTTATACTAAAAATGAAATCCAGACGGAAACTACACTTGGCGTGCCTCTTGTTTGGTGTGGTTAAATATAAAAAACCGGACTACTTGTATAGTAAATTAAGTTGGTTGAGTAGTAGACGCGAATGTGGGAGAAGACAATGCTCACAACAACTCTCGACTCAGTCGCACAACACAGCAGCTTTCAGAGGCAGCTTTCGCTATGCGGCCTCGAAAATATGGAATAACCTGCCACCTCCAATAAGAACGATTAGCTCAATAGACACCTTTAGAAGGCGCTTACGGCAGTTTCTAATTGAATCGCAACGTGGGTTAGATATGGTCGCACTAAACGTCTCAATTATTTAATTTCTGCCTACCCATCTAACTAACTTAATCACCCGATATAAGTACTATTAACTGACGCTAATGACATGCAAAAGATTAAAGCCTGATGTCATGCTCACGCTCGGCTCGCTTGGGTCTATGTCACTTGTGTCGACAGCCGAAGGGTGATGTCGCCTTGTCCGCGGCGCTGCCGCTGCTACGACTTACGACTTACGACGATCATCGCAGTTTGTGAGACCTGCGATAATGTTAAAGCACATTTAAAATAATCGCCATTTTTTAACCTAAACACCTACACAAGGATACATTGTAACAACGCAAGTGCAGTTTCTTACCCAATGTGTCTGGCCCACTTGCATGCGACTGGAACATAGGTACGGTGAAGCACCGGGATGGTTTCATTCGTACTCCCTTTCAATCATTTCTGGCAGCTGTGGTCAATTTCTAGTGTCGTCTGTATTCTATGGAAGACAAATGAAATATAATATAAATATAATATACTTTTTGTATTCTTTTTAGACTTTTTTATTCAAACATACCAAATCATGATCGACTTACCTTCTTCGTTTATATGCCTACGCTTATATTTTTACCGCCACCTTAGTCATTAATATTTTTTCTTCCTTTTTAAGCATCTATGATGTACCCACACAATTGCCATCGCACCTACCAAAATTTTCCGTTTTAATATAATTATAATGTTAGTCCGTCGCGCTCGGCTGATTGCAGCGCACTGAGCCACTGAGCGGCGAAGTGAACATAATATTTGCCTAACACTTTTTTACGTAAGTAGTTTATTTTTTATAATTTTACACAAATTTATGCTATATACGTATACCTTTTTTTACACAAAAACACAAACAAATAAATATAAAACTGTTTTACGTCCGTCACATCAGGTCTAAGGTCCAGTTGAAAACCAGCGTCGGGCACTAGCTGCTCGGCAGTTTGCTGAACTGGGCCTATTTGGCGCAGCCGTGAGACACACAATTACGTATTTGTTATTACCGTTTAGTTTTAAGTTTTTATCTCATTTTGTGTTGCACTTGTGGCATGGGCCAAATAAATGTTTTTTCTTTTCTTTTCTTTCTTTCTTGCCTAGGATGGTCTGTGGATGGGTGACCACCCGTTACATACCGAGTCTTCCGTGCCTCGGAAAGCACGTTAAGCCGTTGGTCCCGGCTGCCATTTGTAGATCTTTGACAGTCGTTGCAGGTAGTCAGTGTTCCAAAAAGTCTGACAACCAGTCTTACCAAGGTGTATCGTATTACCCAGTATTAACTGGTTGTGGAGGTCAGATAGGCAGTCGCTCCATGTAAAATACTGATATTCAGCTGCATCCGGTTAGACTGGAAGCCGACCCCAACATAGTTGGGAAAAGGCTAGGCAGATGATGAGGACATTGGTACATGCCAATGACCTATCCAAACAAAATTAACATCTACATAGATGTTAATTTTGTCTATGTTTAGTGAACCAGAATTTTGGTTCAGAAATGGTTCAATGTTTAGAAAAGTAAAGGTCATCAAGATTTTTATTTTTTATTTGAGCAGCTTTGGACGCTAATCAATAATTTTCTGTTTACAAATCTATAAGGCGCAAGGGCAAAATTAAAAATTATTTTATATGTATATTATATATATGTAAGTATTTATTTTTTTATAAATGTAGCTATTCGTTCGTAAAATGAAACACCACAGACTACCTACAGTACTGTATCTCCTCCTTTAAATCCATCCAAAGGTTGTCTTGAAATGATCGCTTGTAGCGATAAGACCGCCCATTGTGTCACCCTATTTATAAGTTGTATATTGTTATTCTTGTCATTTGTATGGTGTACATAATAAAGAATATTCTATCTATCTATCTATGGGTGGGTTTTGGTCAGTAAAAGCCTGACACTGACACTCCCCCCCGCTCCGCCCAGAGCGGGAAAAGTTATTTGATGATTTCCCATCCGTAAAAAAGGGTGTAAAATAACAAAGGCGATACCGCCCTTAAGAGGACCCACTGACCGATTCTCAGACCTACCCAAAACTTAATAAGAATCGGTCGAGCCGTTTCGGAGGAGTACGGTAACTAACATTGTGACACGGAAATTTTATATATTAGATTTAATTTCTTGAACTCATCATTCTCTCCCCCTTATCTTTAACGAGTTTGTTGAATTGTGTATTAATGTCGAATTTGAGCAATGTAAAACAAATAATAATTTATGTATAATGTGATGAAAAAAAAAAATGTGGTCGGCGCAGCATTTCTTCTCCATTTATACTTCCCTACCAGTCGTCACGTCATTTCATCAGATACCTCCTTTCTTGCAATATTATCTATCACACAGTCCATCATCCGTTTTAGTATTTTTCCTCAATTAATATACCTAGAAGTATATATCCATCCACATTGAAACTCAAAACTTTCCTCATTCCTCCGCATCATAATTAGCACCTAGACAAGTTAATTACCTACCTTCTTGTTCAATACAACAAAGTACCTACATAATATTTTCAGAAAACACAAAAGAATGTGAATATATTTTCTATATTCTATTACGAATGTTTAGCGTATTACAATATATAAATATATAATAGAATAATGAACAAAAAATACAAGACACTAATTAATACCGGCGTTAAATTATAGCCAGTTTTCACACTATTTGATTGGCTCACCATTGACAGTTCAAATTCCAACAATAATATTAATTAGATATTAATTTTAAATGTCAGTGAAAAAAGGCAAAATGAGAAGTGTGGATATTATCATAAGTATCATAACAATAAGATTACGTACCTAGTAAAAAGAGAAACTTCGCCATGTTGTTAGTTCGGATCGTCGCACAGCACTGACCTCTGGGCAGCAACCTACACTTCATGTATATATAAGTACAGTGACTATCTAAACCTGATTGTTTTATTTCGTTTGATGACGTACCTACGTCTGCTACATTTTATGATTCCGTATCAACATTGTGCAGAACTATCAAAGGTTCTTCTTTAGAATTATTTCAAATAAAAAATGTTGCGCAGCAATGGGGCATTTGAGAGGCTAGCAAAAAAATAACATAAACTTCGGCTATAATACATCAATATTTATATAAAACAGCCTTTAGCGCTGACCAAAATGCAAAACTTTTCAAGCTTGTAATGTAATTTTAAACTAGTAAATAAAGAAAAAAAAAGGCACGAGGAATTGATAGTTGGAGGTGATTTTAATGGACATGTGGGAAGAATAAAATGAAGTTATAAAAGAGTACATGGGGGATGGGGTTTTGGTAGAATAAACAATGAGGGGGAAACTTTATTACAATCAGCTACTGCATTTGATCTAGCAACACTTGGTTCCAAAAAGCCGATGGACACCTAATTACTTATAAAAGTGGTATGCATAACACGCAAATTGACTACTTCCTGGTCAGACGCAACAATTTAAAGCACATCAAAGACTGTAAAGTGCTGCCAGGAGAAGACTAAACTTGGTCTCACAGCATAGACTCCTGGTTATGGAAGTAGTCACACAAATAAGGCTTTCTAAACAAAAAGAGCGACCTCCTCCTAAAATCAAATGGCATATGCTAGAGAAGCCTGATTGTGCGAGAAAATTTATAGACCGAGTGGTGGACAAAATGGTAGAGATGGGTGGTATGAATGACCTAAGTGTAAATGAATGTTGGAATGAGATGGCAAGGTGTATTAGGTACGCAGCAAAAGGTATTTTGGGAGAGACAAAAGGAAAGGGCACAATAGAAAGGGATACGTGGTGGTGGTCGACAGAGATACAGAACGTGCTGAAGGAAAAAAAGAAGAAGTTTAAAGATTGGCAGAGTGTTGGAAATGAGAGTGCTAGTTTGAAAGCTGTAAGGAAGAGTGAGTATGATGCTCTCAAGAAAAAAGCCAAAAGAGCTGTGGCCATAGCGAGAGCGAAAGCCCAGAACAAACTCTATGACACACTGGATAGTCCAGCAGGCCAAAAACACCTTTACCGGCTTGCTAGAGCTAGAGAGAGAAAGTCGAGGATGTTTGTCGGATAAAATGCGTAAAAGACGAAGCTGGAATGGTTATATCGGATGATGAGAAAATTAAGGATAGGTGGAAAGGTTACTTTGAAAGACTGATGAATGAAGAGAATGACTGGAACAGTGTGCTTGAAAATAAACCAGTGAATGAGGGACTAGTAAGAAATGTTAGTATGGATGAAGTAAGGATTGCAGTGAATGGAATGAAGAATGGTAAGGCATTAGGACCGGGCGGAATACCGGTTGAAGTATGGAAGTTATTGCGGATGGACGGATGGACGTGGTTAGCTTTATTCTTCAATAAACTGTTGCTGGAAGAGGCCATACCTGACGAATGGTGTAACAGTTCGCTGGTGCCCATCTTTAAAAACAAAGGTGATGTGCTGGAGTGCAACAATTATAGAGGAATAAAGCTAATGTCACACAGTATGAAAGTTTGGGAGAAAGTTATTGAAAGGCGACTGAGAGAAGAGAACGAAATTACACAGAGCCAATTCGGTTTCATGCCTGGTCGGGGAACGACGGATGCCATTTTCGCTATCCGCCAGTTGTGCGAAAAATACAGAAGTGCACATAAGAACTTGCACATGGTGTTCGTCGACCTCGAAAAGGCATACGACCGGGTACCGCGTGCAGTTTTGTGGTGGGCTCTTAAGGAGAAAGGTGTGCCTGGGATGTGCAGTTGATCCGTGCGATGTACAGTCGATGCAGTACCCAAGTCCGGTCCACAGCGGGCACTACCGGCACCTTCAATGTGGCTGTCGGTCTGCACCAAGGGTCGGCTCTTAGCCCTTACCTCTTCCTGGTGATAATGGACGCTCTCACGTCGGACATCCAGGAAGAGGCTCCCTGGTGCATGCTGTTTGCCGGTGACATTGTGTTGGTTGCCGAAAGCGGTCAAGAGGTCCAGAGCAGATTGGAAGTGTGGTGGCAAAGACTGGAAAACGTTGGCCTGAAATTAAGCAGAACCAAAACAGAATACCTGTTCTGCGATTTCGGGGGTCTCTCCAGTCCTGTGCCCATAACCCTTGCCGGAGCGCCTATACCGATTTGCTCCAACTTCCGGTACCTCGGGTCGCTTGTCCAAGGGGATGGCGAAGTAGACCGGGACGTAACGCACCGGATCAACGCAGGATGGATGAAATGGCGACAGGTCACTGGGACAACATGTGATCCACGGATGCCCCTCAAGTTAAAGGGGAAAATATACAAGTCCGTGATTAGACCTGGTTGTACTGTATGGGTCAGAATAACGAATTATAATAAAACGATTGCATGTAGCGGAGATGAGAATGTTGAGATGGATGTGTGGAGTGACAAGAATGGATAAAGTAAGGAATATATTCGAGGAAGTTTGAAAGTTGCGCCTGTTACAGAAAAATTGAAAGGGAGTCGTTTGTCTTGGTATGGACATGTAATGAGGAGGGATAAAGGACATGTGACTAAAAGAGTGATGGATCTGAATGTTGATGGACGGAGAGCGAGAGGAAGGCCAAAGAAAAGATGGATGGATTGTGTAAGGAATGATATGAAGGAGAAAGGAGTAAATGATGCCGTGACGTCTGATAGGGGAGAATGGAAAAAGAAAACGTGTTGCGCCGACCCCAAATAGAATGGGACAAGGGCAGGAAAATAATGATGAAATATAGAAAAAAAAACTTAGTACTAGGAACTTACTAATAGTAAGTAAAGAAAAATCTTCAGCAAACAGTTTGTTTTTTTTTTTGCGGTTTGGAATACATCAAATAACTTTCCCCACTCTGGGCGGAGCGGGGGAGAATGTCAGAATTGTAGTGATAAAAAGAAAAACCCACCTATGTTCCTTCTGTTGCCCTTTATGTTCCGGGGCCACGGTATCTCTTTCGAACAACCCGCAAGCCGCAGCGTCTTATAAGAATCAGAATGTTGGGCCACAAAAAGCATGAATGAATGAAAGGAATTTGCACGTGGTTGAGATGAGAATGCTAAGGGTTATTGTGTTACGCGAATGGACAAAGTAAGAAACGAGTACATAAGAGGAAGTCTGAAAGTGGTACCGGTGACTGAAAAGTTGTGTGGTGGGCTTGGTATGGGTATGTGATTCGGAGGAATGGGGAAAGTTTGGAGATTGAAAGTGAATGGGTATAACAGTAGAGGAAGACCGAAAAATTCTGCCAAGAGCTAGTCGAGACAAACTCCACATCACAAAGGGCCCAAAAAGTTGAGTATATGGTTTTAATTTCAACTCGATACCTCCACGCGGTCCCGAGATAAAGGGTCGTCTTGACAGACGGACAACAAAGTGATCCAATAAGGGCTCCGTTTTTTTTGTTTCTTGAAGGATGATATGTCAAGAATACAGGTTTCTGATGAGATGACAAGTATTAGAGAAGTATCGTGGAAGAAGACATGCTGCGCTGATCCCAAATAATTTGCGATAAGGACATGAGAACGATGATGGTTAGATGATATGATCGGTACGGAACCCTGGTTACGCAAGTCAGATTCGTCTCGTCGTACACGGTTTTTTTGTTGTTTGATGAGCCGTAATGAGGAGGGATGAAGGTCATGTGACTAAAAGAGTGATGGATCTGAATGTTGATGGACGGAGAGCGAGAGGAAGGCCAAAGAAAAGATGGATGGATTATGTAAGGAATGATATGAAGGAGAAAGGAGTGAATGATGCCGTGACGTCTGATAGGGGAGAATGGAAGAAGAAAAAGTGTTGCGCCGACCCCAAATAGAATGGGACAAGGGCAGGAAAATGATGATGATGAGCCGTTTTGTTATACCCGATTTTTAAATCGGGTCCTTGTACAGACGCCTGCACATCAAGCTACTACAATCTGTCAGATTTCTTTGATAGATTTTCGACTTTATATCTAAAGTATAAGGTTCAAGGTTCATTGGGAAAATTTGACAGTTTCGGGTAGCTTGACCTGCAGGCGTCTGTACATAGAAAGATAGATTTAAGTAGTAAACGGGACCTTGTGGAGCTTGTTTCGCCACTTCCTCCGTCCTATATTAGTCTATGTTCCTAACTAGAGTTAAGACTATGACTAATGGATGGACCATAGATTAATAACTTTGGAGTTTAAACAGTTAAATACTGGTATTCAGTTGCATCCGGATAGACAGACTGGAAGCTGAACCCAACTTAGCGGAAAGTCAGCCAGGTCATGACGTTTGATATTTTGCGATCGTGAACAATTACTAGGAAGTGGCGAAGGGGGGGCATTAGAGGGGGAAGGACAATCAAACCTCATGAGATTTCTGCCTTATTTGAATCAATGATTTCTGATTTAATGACGGATATTATGACATTGAGTTATCTACGAAATAACAGAATCCTAATATGTTCAACATAATAATTATGAAATAAAAATAGTCAATAGAGATAACATGTACTTCGAAGCTTATAGGTAACACTATTATCTGTAAGTTCAATAGTTATCTTACCGACTGTGTTTCTACTTTTATTGAAGGTTAAAAGATGGTAGGCAAAAATATATTAATAACGGTAGATAACAACGTGATCAGTTGGGAGCTCGTGGCTAAATAATAGCAGTGAGGGTCGATGTTTAGGTAAAGCCGCGTTTGTCTAGTTTGGTCTATGGATACCCGGTACCCGTTACATACCGTGTTTCCTCCCTCCGTGCATCAGGTGTTTGACAGTCGTTATAGAAAGTCGGTGTCCCGTAAATCTTAAGACCAAGTCTAGGGGTATAGTCATAACCCAGTACTGACTGGATTGTGGAGGTCAGATACGTTTTTTTTTAGGTAGTGGCCCTACCTAAAAAGAAACCTTGCAGTTTAACTCGCTCGAGTTGTTTTACTGCTTAACCCCGGACTATTCCATCGTGACCTAAATAAATTAAGGCCCCCAGCTAGGGCTTAAAAACTAAATGACCGCTCGCTAAGGGCACCCCTTGTGGGGTACGGACCTCGGCTTAGGGCGTCATTGAGGGAGGGCAACAAGGGTGGCTGGGTCGATTATTTAGGGACTTTTATCATTACTGGCTCAGCATCACGGGCTGGCTCGTTGAACAAGGGACGCTTTGTACGTTAGTGGGTTTCGCGACAGTCCTCGGCGGCGAGGTCAGAAAACGGATCGCGGTCTGTATCTTAGTCCAGTCATTTTAGGTATTTTAAACCCCAATCTGGGGAAAAAATCTTAGTGAGCTGAATGCTCTTTATTACGGTGTTATTATAAAGATATGAAAAATCGACATCGAATCGTGCTGGTTAAAAAAGTTACTAAGGTCAAAAGGTCACGAAAATCAGTTTTTCGCAAATATTTCGCGACCTATTGCTCGGAGGTCAATAATTAATAATTAGGTACATATATAGACATTGAAGAAAAAATATGTATTATAGACGATAACTCATAAACTACCCAAGCAGTATTAATAATTATATTGCTTGCCGCAGAAGTATGTATAAACCTTTTAGAACTTGCGACTTAAACGGCCATAACTTTTCACTGCGTTGACAGAGAGGGTTGATTTTAGCACAAAGGGACCACAACTTTTGAGTTTACGGTTATAAATTCAATTTTGGAGGAGCTCGTGGCTAAATAATAGCAGCCGCTCGGGTCGATCTTTAGGTTAAGCCGCGCTTGCCTAGGTTGGTCTGTGGATGGGTGACCACCCGTTACATACCGAGTTTCCTCCGTGCCTCGGAAAGCCCATTAAGCCGTTGGTCCCGGCTGTCATTTGTAGATCTTTGACAGTCGTTACAGGTAGTCAGTGATCCGAAAATCTGACAACCAGTCTTCTTACCAAGGGGTATCGCATTACCCAGTACTAACTGGGTTGTGGAGGTCAGATAGGCAGTCGCTCCATGTAAAATACTGATATTCAGCTGCATCCGGTTAGACTGGAAGCCGACCCCAACATAGTTGGGAAAAGGCTAGGCAGATGATGATGGTTATAAATTCAATTTTATTTTTCAAACTTCCCCACACTAGGATTTTCTCCTGTATCGTGAGTGCGTTAACAAACATTTAAACTCACAAACACACACAGCCAGACCCTAAACAACTACCTGTAGGTCATACAAATATTTGTTCCGTGCGGGGATCGAACCCGAGACACGCAGCGCAGTGGTCGATCGCTCAACCATTGCGCCAACCGTGCCGTCACTTTGATACCTTTACGCGTTCCCGAGATAAAGAGTCTTGACAGACAGTCTGACAATAAAATGGTCTAATAAAGGTTCCGTTATAGGTTCGCCAAACCATTCACAAAACCTGTTCTACGATGATTGCCGCGACACCTCCTGACTTTAGACCTCCTGACTCCTGACGTTAGGAGTGTCAGGGATCCACATATTCCACTAATTTGACTCATAGCTCATTGGCCCAAAATTATACTTTGTGGTTTATATTCAAATGTATTTTTCTCTTTCGTTTGAGAATATTCTACGTTGATCGTTAAAAAACAATTAATGATTGTATATTTCCTACGATACTAAGATATGGATACCACAGTCTTGCAAACTGTTTTTGTATTGTATTCATAAAATGTAAATAAATTATAATTCACGGTCTACTAAAATGCGACTACTGAATTCATACTGTTGTTGCCCATTATGGTTCTGTACAAATAGGAAGGATTACCTTTACCTTAAATAAAGGCGCCTAAGTCACTCCGTCTTATCAAAATCACTCCAGCCGTTTTGGAGATAAGTCGAGAGATAAAATGTTCCTTTTGTTAGTTACTTTTTTGAGTTTAAACGGAACACACCGTTTGTGTGTCAGACTTGTACTTAAAACCCATCCATGTTCCATGTCCAATTTTTTTTTAAACGTTGCCCCACTAGGAATTTCTCCTATATTGTGGGTGCGTTTACAAACATTTAAACTCATACACAAACAGCCAGATCCGAAACAACTAACTGTAGGTCATACAAATATTTGTTCCGTGCGGGAATCGAACCCGCGACATGCAGCGCAGCAGGCGATCTCTCACTTCTCTCAGCCACTGCGCCAACCGTGCCGTCATTTGTCATAAAACTAGCCAATAAGTGACAAATACCTATCATCGTCATTAGTAAAATTGTTTCTTTTGGGTGTTTTTAATATCGTTCGGATTCCATCACGTATGCGGGGTTGTCTCACATGCAAAAAATTCTCGCAGCCTAAAATATCCCCGACCCGCGTCTCGCGTGCTTATTCTTCGCATAACAGATAATATACTTGCATGAAAAGGACATTTGCGGCGGTTACGCGTGCGGGGTCCACACGATATTAAAAACAAACTTCATGTTTTACACATATTTTCATGCTGTTGTTAAATTGTAAACGTACAGTAAGTTTAACGCAAACAAAGATTTATATGTTACTAGCTTTTGCCCGCGGCTTCGCTCGCGTTAAATTCGGTAGCGCCTTACTGATTTGTAATAGCAACGCTAAGTTTTCCCGTTTCGTCCCTCTTTCTCCCTCATATCCCACTCTTTTTTTTTAAAAATTAGCCTATGTCGTCTCCTGGTTCCCAACTATCTCTGTACCAAAATTCATCAAAATCGGTGTAGCCATTAAAGCGTGAAGAGGTAACAAACAAACAAATTCACTTTCGCTTTTATAATATTAGTAAGGAAGTAAGGATTATATCATAGCTACATATTTATTTCATGTTAATTTTATGTTTTTACGACAAAAATATCGCAGAATATAACGTAAGTTTACAATATAAATATTTCTCTTAATTTTTAGGGTTTCGTACCTCAAAGGGAAAAAACGGAACCGTTATTGGATCACTTTGTTGTCCGTCTGTCTGTCTACAATCTTTATCTCGAGAACGCGTTAAGTAATCGAGATGAAATTAAAACCATACACTTAAGTCTCTGACCCTTTGAACTGTGAAAAAAAATAACCCTCTAAGTCTACGCAGTCAAAAGATTTGGCTGTGTATGTCGCAAGTTTGTATGGAACCCTCAGTACGTGAGTCCGACTCGCTCTTGGCCGGTTTTTTCTTTACCTGTCTGGTTTGAGGTAGCACAAGAGTAGAATACCTGGAAGGATAAGCGGGAGGGCTTTGCCCAGCATTGGGGCACACAAAGCTTTAAAAAAACGTTTCAGAAACGTCATAAGTCATATTATCGTAATATTGGGCGAGCCTTCTGTCATCATTTCATCAGCCAGCTATAAACTCAAATTCCGTTACTGCGACATTCAGAATGTTAAAACACAAAAACAGTTTGTCAGACCCAGGACGTCATGCTCAGCAGTCGCGACTAAACCAACGAGATAGTCAGCCAATGAGAAGCGCTCTTTGAAAAGTGTCTACCTGTTACGGTTCTGAAGATATGCCATGTGACAGACGGACAGACAGTAGAGCCTTTGTAATAGGGTCCTGCATTCTAGCAGGAGACCATTATTCGGGTCCCGTACCCGGTACGGCAAATATGTAATTGCATTTAAGTGTTATTTTGTTATATAAAGAATGATTCCTAATTGAACTGCATGGTGCTCCAAAAAGCCCATGAAGTTATTGCAAATAATAAAAATATTCAACTCCATATGTCGTTTCATTTAATTTTGGCTAAAAATTGTAACGCAGATCTGCGAGATAAAACTATCATAAGTATTATCTATAATACTTGATAGTTTCTATAATACTTATGATATCCTTATGATAGTATCTCACAAGGATAAAATGTTATTTTCCTTCTTTGCAGAATGGAAACGAGAGAAGTAACACAAAAAGGCAATGCACTAAAGGCCAAGGTCATCGTTTCCAACTACAACACGCCTTTTGCTACAAAAACGAGCCCAGAGTTCGTGATCAACGGTGCGGCGGTGTTCCAGCTGCGCCTGGTCGCCGCGCTCGTCAACAACGTATACAATAACTTGCTGTTCGTGCGGTTCAGCAAGCGCCGTGTCACCGATGACCTCACCTACGTGATACAGTTCACCAGCGCGGAACTAAACATAGTCGGCAAGACGTTCACCAGCGACGATGGCACGTGGCACCTGATTCTCGAGAACAAGAAGCAGCAGTTCTCTTTCGACGTTGCCGTGGAGATGCAGCTGATGCCGAGCGCCTGTTCGTTCGCGAGCTTACACAGCGACACCGAGCTGACGGACTTCGAGCTGCGCGGAGAGGACGGCACGGTGCGTATGCACCGCGCAGTGCTTGCGGCCGCCAGCCCCGTGCTGCGGCGCATGCTGGGCGGTGCGTGGCGCGAGACGGCCGAAGGGCACGTCGACGTCACTGGCACCTCCCAGGCCACTCTGGAGCATTTGAAGAATTATATGTACCTGCACACGCTGCCCGAGGAAGGTTTGGAGCAGCTGCTGTTGCTGTCCTCGTACTACATGATGCCAGAGCTAGAGCGCCGCTGCGTGGACCGGCTGGTGCGCAGCGCGAATGCGCGGAACGCCTGCGACCTCATAGAGTTCGCGGCCAAGAACAACATTAAGCGCTTACTGCTCGCCATCCTCGAGTGCGTGCAGAACGGAGCCATCAGCATCACAGAGATGCGCGACTACCTCGCTAAGAGCGAGCAGCAGTAGCGAGTGGTATTCTCAAACACTCCTATACCGTACCGGTTTACTTACATACTTGGCTCTGCCAAATATGTAAGTAATACAAACGAATAGAGATTTAAGACTTTTGGGTACAGTTGCACCTGATCTCGATGGCCACGATGGAACTAAGCGGCCACGTACCCTAGTGCCGGTTACCAGCAAAGTGGGGAGATGTTTCGCAAATAATCCTGTTCTGCATTGGTGCTAACCACCCTGCCCTCAACGCCGCTCGTTAGCAAATCTTCTCTCCGCTTTGGTGGCTACCGGGACTAAGGGCACTCCCACTAACCATGGCTTGTGATCTCAGGGACAAAGCGGCTGTAAAATGTGGCGAGTTTCTGCAAAAGTTAGGTCTTTTTAGACTATCATAATATCTGTCTGTTCAATGCCCGGCTAACGTAATAATTTATACCGTTGAACATTGCAAGTAAAATCGCGGAACTGTACCTTTTAATTAGTAATCTGCAGTGTATAATTTTGTACGTCTTTCTATGTGAATTCACTCTATAAAAGTAACGTTAAAGTCTTATGCCTAGACGTGATATTATAATATTATATTCTATATTTTTGTACGTAGGTCAACGAACCTGTTTCTCATCCCCCTGGTGATTTGTGATTTTCCAGCCAGCTACGAATTCTTATTTATCTGTGTCTCATTACCTGTCGGGGCACTGCGAAACAGATTCAAATTATGTTTTTTAATTGTTGTGTGATTTTACTTATCTTCCAGAAAATTCATTTTACACAAAAAAAAAACTTTTTGTACCTAAATAATGCAACCAGGCGTAACTTGCAAGAAGTTTAGAATATTTAGTTTTAATTTGAATTTAAGTTTGAAGATGGTCGTATTTAGTCTGATCAAAGGGGGGGGGGGGGGTTGCTTAACTTTATTGTTAGGTGCCTAGCGTGTATTGTTAATGACATACCACAGGGGTGTCGTTAACAATTTTTTTTGGTAACCACTGACATCTAGTGATGTAATAACGTGTAGTAAAACAATTCGATATTTTTTTTAATGTTAGTGCTAAAATTGTTCACAAGGGATTCGCAACATTACAACAAAATAACTTTATTAATTTAAAAACTTGACAATAAAATAATGTCAATGAATAAACATCGTAAGATCAGTAGGTCTACCATGACGTCTTAAAGCAGAACTTATTCCACTGAGGGAAAGAGACAGAGCTATACAGGGTGTCTAGCACCATCTCTTTCCCTCAGTGGAATAAGTTCTGCTTTAAGACGTCATAGTAGGCCAGCTGATCTGAGATAAATAATAGATATTGATAAATGCATGTTTGATGTTTAGCATTAGATCTTAACTAGGATGGTGTGGTTACCAAAAAAAAATTAATCAACACCCCAGTGGTGTAGTTCAGTTGTATTATTGACAATACACGTGCGTTATTGATATTTTGTTTGGCAATAAAGCCCCACTGTGTTACACTTCGACAGAGCGCACGCCAAAAACAGTAATAATGTGTAAAAAAAAAGTTGCCTTTTGCTTCTTCGAATAAAGATTTTAATTTTGTTTTGTTTTACACAATTTAGAAGGCATTGCTCGCTTTCCATAAAAAGCTAGTATTCCAAGTTATGCCTTCCAGAATTGTATGATTAAATTTGTCTTGAACAAGTTCTAAGACTTCTCCAAAACTTATTATTATTATTATACGAAAACTGAATATTATTAAAAACTTATTTAAGGTTTCATAATAACATTGCTGTTTTATTTTTACCAGAACATTTAGGGAAATTTTAGATGTGGGTGTGCAGGCATGCTTGTTTTGAAAAAAAATGTGAACCGTCGTACTGTTTTGGGGGTCAAATTGGCCGCTTAAGTAGAATCATAATAGGGTAATATGAATTTCTTATATGAATATACATATATGAATTATTTGCAATTTGAACTGTGACTACCAGT
Source organism: Ochropleura plecta (assembly GCA_905475445.1). Classification (NCBI taxonomy): domain Eukaryota; kingdom Metazoa; phylum Arthropoda; class Insecta; order Lepidoptera; family Noctuidae; genus Ochropleura; species Ochropleura plecta. The sequence goes on along the minus strand of FR997740.1, from coordinate 4,546,684 downwards.
ATGTGTGACCATTTTAAGACTTTTAACATCCTTACTTAATATTATAAAAGCGAAAGTGAGATTATTTGTTACCTCTTCTCGCCTAAATGGCTAAACCGATTTTGATGAATTTTGGTGCAAAGATAGTTGGGAACCAGGAGACGGACGTTCGCTAATTTTTATTAAAAAAAAGTGGGTATGAGGGAGAACGAGGGAAGAAAAGGGAAAAATTAGCGTTGCTATTACAAATCAATAAGGCGCAAGGGCAAAAACTGCAGGTAGCAGGTACTGTGTTATACCGAATTTAACGCGAGCGAAGCCGCGGGAAAAAGCTAGTAATTCATATTATTATCTTATGATGATTTTGCTAAAACCGCCATTTTAGAACCCCCAAAGATTTTAACTAAATTCCCTGTAAATCTTATTTTCTTTTGAGAAGATTTAAAATTTGGGCCCTCAATCTAGATGCACACCCTGTACTGTAGGTAAATACCACCATTTTATGAAATTGACAAAAATATATAATGATCAATTCAAAGATCTGCTACCCTACCATGACGTCTTAAAGCAGAACTTATTCCACTGAGGGAAAGAGACAGAGCTATACAGGGTGTCTAGCACCATCTCTTTCTCACACAGGAATAATAACTGCTTTAAGACGTTATGGTAGGCCTGCTGACCACGCCATGCTTAGACTTTTTTGACAAATATAGACAAAAATTACAAAAAACAAATATAAAAAAAACAATTTATTATTTGGAGTTTAATTAAATAACAAAATAATGTATGACATTTTAATATTGCATTAATATAATAATATTCTTTTTAACATCACCAAAGCATAAAAAAATAGTTTCTGTACCACACTATGTAGTTTTGCATCAGCATTTATTGCACATATTAAAAATTACAGGACATAAATGAATTTAACCATAAATGTTTTCTACTTACATTCCTTGGTTGCTTATCAATAGTTAGGTATGTCTTGAAAACACAATCAATGGAACAGCCAATACAGATCTACAAATATATTTTAGCACTCATTGTCTATGGCATAGGAATCACTGTAGGTATGCAGCTTAAAAGAGTGTCCATGGAGTTTCTTGCCCATTCTTCTCCATACAGATCTATGCTTTGGAATGGGCAACTACAGTACTTTCACAAGTTATTATGTCTTGTGACTGGGACTGTAGCAGCTTCTTTTTGTTTTCATGACATTCAAAAGTGCCTGTAATGGTCTAATTGAAATAAATGCTTTGAGTTTGAGAGCACTGGGTTGTATGAGCGTCTGGTAACAGTATGTGCCAAGGCCGCCATCTTGTATATCATAAACGATTTCTAGAGACAATTTCAGAATTGTTTACCTGCTGCGCTGTCTTATGTATTCAAGCATGGTCCCTTGCTGAACTATAAATATTATTGGAATTGAACTGTGGGTTTACCATAACGTCTTAGAGAAGTATTGTTTTAATCTTATTCCAGTGTGGGAACGAGATAGCGTTAGACATACTGTACATCTCTATCTATTTCCCACAATGGAATTACATTAAAATAATTCTGGTGACCCACGTCTACGTCTTATCTTGGTTAGGCGCCAGAAGATATTTGTACAGCTACGTGTGGTTATAATAAGTTTGAATTTAATACATAAGTGGATCAACCATGTAAAAGCAACCAGTAAGTACGTACATTATAGGGCAGGGATGGCGTACTAATGGCACGCGACAAGACTATGGCAAAATAACAAAATGCAGTAAGTACTACGAATGATTTCAAGTGAGACTTATGTATTTTTCTTTTTAAATTATGAGATTTGAGTGGCTACTATTTAGTCACGTCAATGGCGCCGTTAACCATATCCGTAGAAACAATGGGACGCTGATCCAAAAAGGTTCACCACCCCTGTTATAGGGCTAGCCCAAAATGAAATAGAAAGCTTAAATTTAAAATAATTTACATAATATACAAATAATCATGGAATGAAAAATGTCTTTAACTTAATTAAAAATAGTAATAGTAAACAAACAACAAAGCTTTATTATTGAAAGTTAAATTTTATAATTGGACCTATTTATGCAAACAGAAACCAATCTACCCGCGTGAGTTGAGATAGAAATACAGAAAGCTTCAAAAATGTACTTTCAAGCAACCAACCGCATAGAGATCAAAAAGATCTGCCAATGATTGTCTGTCAAAATTGACAGATCATTTCAGTGTTGCCACCTTAGCCCCTTTCGGGCTAGATCTAGCACTTTTTACAGAAGGTAAACTCGTTTTTCATGCTTTAGCCCGAAAAGAGCAATCTAGCCCTTTTCAAGCGATACGAAAACTTCACATCGCGATTACCAAGTTATGAAACAATACGCGCCATGTAGTATAGATTTCTTCAGTTCATTTTATGATCACTAATTGAGTATATTTTTAGTTTTGCTATGGTAACATTGTTAACCCTACCTACTCTTTCTGCTTCTTTACTGGGGAATCATCCATACTACAACCATAACGATGGGGTTTGAAACGATTGAAAGAGTCTTGCTGTTCCCACAAGTTGCCAACTGAAATAATACAAAAGTGTGGGAGTAATTTGAAGTATTCCTTCAAATTGGCTAAGAACACAGATGTCAATCAGCCATCAACTTCTTCTGCTTCGGCAGAAATGATTTTGGAAGATTCCGATGAAGACTCGGATTTTTAACAATTTAATAACTTAAATAATTTAATTTAATAAAATGTATAGAAAACAATAAATGGAAATATTAGATTAAATGTTTAAAAAATGATTTTAAATGTTTTTTTTTATAAGAAATATGTAAAAATATAAAAAATATGTACAGAAATAAATAAACGAGAAGAATTAGATTATAAGTATTATACGTTCCATATAAAAAAAAATTATCTCTGCATTTGTATTTATGTTTTTAGCTCTTTCTAGCACCTCTGATGGCAAAATTTGCGAAATCTAGCTCTTTCTAGCTTGACCGACTGCCCCTTTTCAAAAACAAAGGTGGCAACACTGGATCATTTTGATCTCTCATGTGTGCCCCTGTTTGCATAAATTGGTCCAATTATGTATATAATGGGTGGAAAAACTCTTAAAGGAGCCGAAAGGCACTTACCCCGTCAATGACTTTTCAATTCTAAGTATTAGTTTTGCATTAAATATCTCAATGGACCCTGTCTATCAATCAATTCATTCATCAGCACTATGCATTGTATGCGTTACATTGAATCTAACCGTAAAAGGTGAGTTTAAACCCAAAAAAAGTTTCCCAATTTTTGGCTATAGTAATTTTGAGTTCGTGAAGGGTCCGTCTACACCTTGCATATAAGCGTAATAATAAAAGGCATTGACCCACCGGCATTTATTGTCGTTCTCCATTTTAAAAGCGGAAAGAAAGCCTCTAATCTCTTCTTCTCTAATCTCCTTTCCCCAATCTGGGGAAAAATTCTTAGTGAGCTGAATGATCTTTATTACGGTGTTATTATAAAGATATGAAAAAATATGAAAAATCGACATCGATATCGTGCTGGTTAAAAAAGTTACAAAGGTCACGAAAATCTGTTTTTCGCAAATATTTCGCGACCTATTGCTCGGCGGTCAATAATTAATAATTACATAATACATGAAGAAAAAATATGTATTATAGACGATAACTCATAAACTACCCAAGCAGTCATGCAATATAAATAAAATTGATATGGGACCACCCATATCAATTTTATTTATACTGCTTGCCTCAGAAGTATGTATAAACCTTTCGAACAAAGAAGAATTATGAAAATCAGTCGGTAGTTGGCGGAGTAATCGGTTAACATACATACAAAAATACGGTCAAACATATAACCTCCTCCTTTTTTAAAGTCGGTTAAAAAGGCTAGCCAGGCAAATCATATGAAAACGTGATCCAAGTTCTGTTGGTCTCCAATCACATGAATGTTTGAATGAATTTTCCACTACAAAATTTATCTTTTAAAAGTCAGAACTTGCGACATAAACGGCCATAACTTTTCACTGCGTTGACAGAGAGGGTTGATTTTAGCACAAAGGGACCACAACTTTTGAGTTTACGGTTATAAATTCAATTTTGGAGGAGCTCGTGGCTAAATAATAGCAGCCGCTCGGGTCGATCTTTAGGTTAAGCCGCGCTTGCCTAGGTTGGTCTGTGGATGAGTGACCACCCGTTACATACCGAGATTCCTCCGTGCCTCGGAAAGCACGTTAAGCCGTTGGTCCCGGCTGTCATTTGTAGATCTTTGACAGTCGTTACAGGTAGTCAGTGATCCGAAAATCTGACAACCAGTCTTCTTACCAAGGGGTATCGCATTACCCAGTACTAACTGGGTTGTGGAGGTCAGATAGGCAGTCGCTCCATGTAAAATACTGATATTCAGCTGCATCCGGTTAGACTGGAAGCCGACCCCAACATAGTTGGGAAAAGGCTAGGCAGATGATGATGGTTATAAATTCAATTTTATTTTTCAAACTTCCCCACACTAGGATTTTCTCCTGTATCGTGAGTGCGTTAACAAACATTTAAACTCACAAACACACACAGCCAGACCCTAAACAACTACCTGTTGGTCATACAAATATTTGTTCCGTGCGGGGATCGAACCCGAGACACGCAGCGCAGTGGTCGATCGCTCAACCATTGCGCCAACCGTGCCCTCACTTTGATACCTTTACGCGTTCCCGAGATAAAGAGTCTTGACAGACAGACTGACAAAACAGGTTCCGTTATAGGTTCGCCAAACCTGTTCTATGATGATTGCCGCGAAACCTCCTGGCTGTCAGGAGTGTCAGGGATCCACATATTCCACTATTTTGACTCACAGCTCATTGGCCCAAAATGATACTTTGTGGTTTATATTCAAATGTATTTTTCTCTTTCGTTTGAGAATATTCTACGTTGATCGTTAAAAAACAATTAATGATTGTATATTTCCTACGATACTAAGATATGGATACCACAGTCTTGCAAACTGTTTTTGTATTGTATTCATAAAATATCAATAAATTACAATTCACGGTCTACTAAAATGCGACTACTGAATTCATACTGTCGTTGCCCATTAAGGTTCTGTACAAATAGAAAGAATTACCTTTACGTTAAATAAAGGTGCCTAAGTCACTCCGTCTCATCAAAATCACTCCAGCCGTTTTGGAGATAAGTCGAGAGATAAAATGTTCCTTTATTTTGTTAGTTACTTTTTTGAGTCTAAACGGAACACACCGTTTGTGTGTCAGACTTGTACTTAAAACCCATCCATGTTCCATGTCCAATTTTTTTTTAAACGTTGCTCCACTAGGAATTTCTCCTATATTGTGGGTGCGTTTACAAACATTTAAACTCATACACAAACAGCCAGATCCGAAACAACTACCTGTAGGTCATACAAATATTTGTTCCGTGCGGGAATCGAACCCGCGACACGCAGCGCAGCAGTCGATCTCTCACTTCTCTCAGCCACTGCGCCAACCGTGCCGTCATTTGTCATAAAACTAGCCAATAAGTGACAAATACCTATCATCGTCATTAGTAAAATTGTTTCTTTTGGGTGTTTTTAATATCGTTCGGATTCCATCACGTATGCGGGGTTGTCCCACATGCAAAAAATTCTCGCAGCCTAAAATATCCCTGACCCCGCGTCTCGCGTGCGTATTCTTCGCATAACAGATAATAATTATACTTGCATGAAAAGGACATTTGCGGCGCGGCGGTTACGTGTGCGGGGCAATCCCGCATGTGTGATGAAATCCACACGATATTAAAAACAAACTTCATGTTTTACACATATTTACATGTTGTTGTTAAATTGTAAACGTAGGGTAAGTTTAACGCAAACAAAGATTCATATGTTACTAGCTTTCGTCCGCGTTAAATTCGGGATAAGACAGTTTCCCTTTCCTGATTTGCAGGTACCTGCCACCTGTAGTTTTTGCCCTAGCGCCTTATTTATTGTAATAGCAATGCTAAGTTTTCCCTTTTTTTCCCTCATTTATCACTCTTTTTTAAAATGTCCGTCTCCTGGTTCCCAACTATCTCTGTACCAAAATTCATCAAAATTGGTTTAGCCATTTAGGCGTGAAGAGGTAACAAACAAACAAACTCACTTTCTTATAATATTAGTAAGGAAGTAAGGATTATATCATACCTACATATTTATTTCATGTTAATTTTATGTTTTTACGACAAAAATGTCGCTGAAATTTAACGTAAGTTTACAATATAAATATTTCTCTTAATTTTTTAGGGTTTCGTATCTCAAAGGGAAAAAACGGAACCGTTATTGGATCACTTTGTTGTCCGTCTGTCTGTCTACAATCTTTATCTCGAGAACGCGTTAAGTAATCGAGATGAAATTAAAACCATACACTTAAGTCTCTGGCCCTTTGAACTGTGAAAAAAAATAACCCTCTAATAAGTCTACGCAGTCAAAAGATTTGGCTGTGTATGTCGCAAGTTTTTATGGAATCCTCAGTACGTGAGTCCGACTTGCTCTTGGCCGGTTTTTTCTTTACCTGTCTCGTTTGAGGTAAAGCAAGAGTAGAATACCTGGAAGGATAAGCGGGAGGGCTTTGCCCAGCATTGGGGCACACAAAGCTTTAAAAAAACGTTTCAGAAACGTCATAAGTCATATTATCGTAATATTGGGCGAGCCTTCTGTCATCATTTCATCAGCCAGCCACAAACCCAAATTCCGTGGCTGGTACTGCGACATCCAGAATGTTCAAACACAAAAACAGTTTGTCAGACCCAGGACGTCATGCTCAGCAGTCGCGACTAAACCAACGAGATAGTCAGCCAACGAGAAGCGCTCTTTGAAAAGTGTCTACCAGACACGGTTCTGAAGATATGCCATGTGATAGACGGACAGACAGTAGAACCTTTGTAATAGGGTCCTGCATTCTAGCAGGACCCTATTATTCGGGTCCCGTACCCGGTACGTCAAATATGTAATTGCATTTAAGTGTTTTTTTGTTATATAAAGAATGATTCCTAATTGAACTGCATGGTGCTCCAAAAAGCCCATGAAGTTATTGCAAATAATAAAAATATTCAACTCCATATGTCGTTTCATTTAATTTTTGGCTAAAAATTATAATGCAGATAACACTTATGATAGTTTTATCTCACAAGGATAAAATGTTATTTTCCTTCTTTGCAGAATGGAAACGAGAGAAGTAACACAAAAAGGCAATGCACTAAAGGCCAAGGTCATCGTTTCCAACTACAACACGCCTTTTGCTACAAAAACGAGCCCAGAGTTCGTGATCAACGGTGCGGCGGTGTTCCAGCTGCGCCTGGTCGCCGCGCTCGTCAACAACGTATACAATAACTTGCTGTTCGTGCGGTTCAGCAAGCGCCGTGTCACCGATGACCTCACCTACGTGATACAGTTCACCAGCGCGGAACTAAACATAGTCGGCAAGACGTTCACCAGCGACGATGGCACGTGGCACCTGATACTCGAGAACAAGAAGCAGCAGTTCTCTTTCGACGTTGCCGTGGAGATGCAGCTGATGCCGAGCGCCTGTTCGTTCGCGAGCTTACACAGCGACACCGAGCTGACGGACTTCGAGCTGCGCGGAGAGGACGGCACGGTGCGTATGCACCGCGCAGTGCTTGCGGCCGCCAGCCCCGTGCTGCGGCGCATGCTGGGCGGTGCGTGGCGCGAGACGGCCGAAGGGCACGTCGACGTCACTGGCACCTCCCAGGCCACTCTGGAGCATTTGAAGAATTATATGTACCTGCACACGCTGCCCGAGGAAGGCTTGGAGCAGCTGCTGTTGCTGTCCTCGTACTACATGATGCCAGAGCTAGAGCGGCGCTGCGTGGACCGGCTGGTGCGTAGCGCGAATGCGCGGAACGCCTGCGACCTCATAGAGTTCGCGGCCAAGAACAACATTAAGCGCTTGCTGCTCGCCATCCTCGAGTGCGTGCAGAACGGAGCCATCAGCATCACAGAGATGCGCGACTACCTCGCTAAGAGCGAGCAGCAGTAGCGAGTGGCGTTCTCAAACACTCCTATACCGTACCGGTTTACTTATACTTGGCTCTGCCAAATATGTAAGTAATACAAACGAATAGAGATATAAGACTTTTGGGTAGGTACAGTTGCACCTGGTCTCGATGGCCACGATGGAACTAAGCGGCCACGTACCCTAGTCCCGGTTACCAGCAAAGTGGGGAGATGTTTCGCAAATAATCCTGTTCTGCATTGGTGCTAACCACCCTGCCCTCAACGCCGCTCGTTAGCAAATCTTCTCTCCGCTTTGGTGTCTACCGGGACTAAGGGCACTCCCACTAACCATGGCTTGTGATCTCAGGGACAAAGCGGCTGTAAAATGTGGCGAGTTTCTGCAAAAGTTAGGTCTTTTTAGACTATCATAATATCTGTCTGTTCAATGCCCGGTTAACGTAATAATTTATACCGTTGAACATTGCAAGTAAAATCGCGGAACTGTACCTTTTAATTAGTAATCTGCAGTGTATAATTTTGTACGTCTTTCTATGTGAATTCACTCTATAAAAGTAACGTTAAAGTCTTATGCCTAGACGTGATATTATAATATTATATTCTATATTTTTGTACGTAGGTCAACGAACTTGTTTCTCATCCCCCTGGTGATTTGTGATTTTCCAGCCAGCTACGAATTCTTATTTATCTGTGTCTCATTACCTGTCGGGGCACTGCGAAACAGATTCAAATTATGTTTTTTAATTGTTGTGTGATTTCACTTACAGAAAATTCATTTTACACAAAAAAAATACTTTTTGTACCTAAATAATGCAACCAGGCGTAACTTGCAAGAAGTTTAGAATTTTTAGTTTTAATTTGAATTTAAGTTTGAAGATGGTCGTATTTAGTCTAATCAAAGGGGGGGGGGGGATTGCTTAACTTTATTGTTAGGTGCCTAGCGTGTATTGTTAATGACACACCACAGGGGTGTCGTTAACAATGTTTTTTTGGTAACCACTGACATCTAGTGATGTAATAACGTGTAGTAAAACAATTCGATATGTTTTTAATGTTAGTGCTAAAATTGTTCACAAGGGATTCGCAACATTACAACAAAATAACTTTATTAATTTAAAAACTTGACAATAAAATAATGTCAATGAATAAACATCGTAAGATCAGTAGGTCTACCATGACGTCTTAAAGCAGAACTTATTCCACTGAGGGAAAGAGACAGAGCTATACAGGGTGTCTAGCACCATCTCTTTCCCTCAGTTGAATAAGTTCTGCTTTAAGACGTCATAGTAGGCCAGCTGATCTGAGATAAATAATAGATATTGATAAATTCATGTTTGATGTTTAGCATTAGATCTTAACTAGGATGGTGTGGTTACCAAAAAAAAATTAATCAACACCCCAGTGGTGTAGTTCAGTTGTATTATTGACAATACACGGTGCGTTATTGATATTTTGTTTGGCAATAAAGCCCCACTGTGTTACACTTCGACAGAGCGCAAGACAAAAACAGTAATAATGTGTAAAAAAAAAGTTGCCTTTTGCTTCTTCGAATAAAGATTTTAATTTTGTTTTGTTTTACACAATTTAGAAGGCATTGCTCGCTTTCCATAAAAAGCTAGTATTCCAAGTTATGCCTTCCAGAATTGTATGATTAAATTTGTCTTGAACAAGTTCAAGACTTCTCCAAAACTTATTATTATTATACGAAAACTGAATATTATTAAAAACTTATTTAAGGTTTCATAATAACATTGCTGTTTTATTTTTACCAGTAGGCCTACCATCAACTTTTAGTTAACCATTCACTTCCGATGTAATCCAGTATAAGTACCTAAACTAAATCGCGCAGATTCGTACCATGAAGTGCCTTTAGCTGACAGGAGTTTGAATCTTCACAGACTGAATGAAAGATCGAAATTTGTCTGTGGTCCGCGGTGTGAGAAAGAGATGACGCTATACAGACGTTGCATAAGTCTGTCTCTTTTACTCGCACCATATGCGTTGCGTTTCGAAGCTTAATCTGTATAAAAATTACAACAAAAACATTTTCAAATTACGTTTTCTAGCTTCATATTATATACCATTACGCCATATTTAGTACTCATTAAATAATAGTAGTTTATATAATTATTTAATTAAGAAATATAAAAGGTTTGCTTAGTGTTGTTTTTAAAATAAATTGATTAAGACGAGTTAGGAACGCACCTCCACAGACTAAGTAACCTGTCGATGACAAATGACGTTCTGTTATACGTAGTTGAACAAAACGTTGATCTTACATAATTATTTTTTATGACAAGAATCCGTAATAAAAATCAGTATATTAATTGATTTAATGCCTGCACACTAATTGTATTCAATTGCAGTCAACAACTATTCTACTAACTAAAATAAATAGATAACTTTTTTTTTGTGGCTACATAAAAAGATGTTTCTTGTGTATTTTAAGACCTTAAAAAATACCGGTATTTTTCATATACATATATGGCATGTTGGGACGCCATCATTTCGTAGTCTGGTACGAAATGACCATCCTTCTTTTAATTGTTGTGAGTTCTTTACTTAATTTTATTAGTATTATTTGAAGTAATACGAATAATGGCTGAAATACCTTGAATTACGTATATTATCACAATTTTTATAAAGTTATTAACAAAACGACTCATTTCACGCCAAGAAATAGCAACTTTTTTTGAATTAGTTACTTTGACACATAAGCTATCCTTTTCAGGTTGATATGTCACGTCATGGTATGAAAAATGAATGAACGAAAACAGTTTCGAAGCAATTGTCGACTTGATTTGGCGTTGCCTAAACTGGATCATATTAAGGATATTGTGGTATGAAATAGCAATACAGTTTATTTTAGGCCACCCATTGAATCGCAATAACAGTTGATGGTAAGCCTCCAGAACATTTAGGGAAATTTTAGATGTGGGTGTGCAGGCATGCTTGTTTTGAAAAAAAAATGTGAATCGTCGTACTGTTTTGGGGGTCAAATTGGCCGCTTAAGTAGAATCATAATAGGGTAATATGAATTTCTTATATGAATATACATATATGAATTATAAATAATAAATATGAATTATTTGCAATTTGAACTGTGACTACCAGTCTGTGTGACCATTTTAAGACTTTTAACATCCTTACTTAATATTATAAAAGCGAAAGTGAGTTTATTTGTTACCTCTTCTCGCCTAAATGGCTAAACCGATTTTGATGAATTTTGGTGCAAAGATAGTTGGGAACCAGGAGACGGACATTCGCTAATTTTTAATAAAAAAAAGTGGGTATGAGGGAGAACGAGGGAAGAAAAGGGAAAAATTAGCGTTGCTATTACAAATCAATAAGGCGCAAGGGCAAAAACTGCAGGTAGCAGGTACTGTGTTATACCGAATTTAACGCGAGCGAAGCCGCGGGCAAAAGCTAGTAATTCATATTATTATCTTATGATGATTTTGCTAAAACGGCCATTTTAGAACCCCCAAAGATTTTAACTAAATTCCCTGTAAATCTTATTTTCTTTTGAGAAGATTTAAAATTTGGGCCCTCAATCTAGATGCACACCCTGTACTGTAGGTATCATTAAATACCACCATTTTATGAAATTGACAAAAATATATAATGATCAATTCAAAGATCTGCAGGCCTACCATGACGTCTTAAAGCAGAACTTATTCCACTGAGGGAAAGAGACAGAGCTATACAGGGTGTCTAGCACCATCTCTTTCTCACACAGGAATAATAACTGCTTTAAGACGTTATGGTAGGCCTGCTGACCACGTCATGCTTAGACTTTTTTGACAAATATAGACAAAAATTACAAAAAACAAATATAAAAAAAAAACAATTTATTATTTGGAGTTTAATTAAATAACAAAATAATGTATGACATTTTAATATTGCATTAATATAATAATATTCTTTTTAACATCACCAAAGCATAAAAAAATAGTTTTTGTACCACACTATGTAGTTTTGCATCAGCATTTATTGCACATATTAAAAATTACAGGACATAAATGAATTTAACCATAAATGTTTTCTACTTACATTCCTTGGTTGCTTATCAATAGTTAGGTATGTCTTGAAAACACAATCAATGGAACAGCCAATACAGATCTACAAATATATTTTAGCACTCATTGTCTATGGCATAGGAATCACTGTAGGTATGCAGCTTAAAAGAGTGTCCATGGAGTTTCTTGCCCATTCTTCTCCATACAGATCTATGCTTTGGAATGGGCAACTACAGTACTTTCACAAGTTATTATGTCTTGTGACTGGGACTGTAGCAGCTTCTTTTTGTTTTCATGACATTCAAAAGTGCCTGTAATGGTCTAATTGAAATAAATGCTTTGAGTTTGAGAGCACTGGGTTGTTTGAGCGTCTGGTTACAGTATGTGCCAAGGCCGCCATCTTGTATATCATAAACGATTTCTAGAGACAATTTCAGAATTTTTTACCTGCTGCGCTCTCTTATGTATTCAAGCATGGTTCCTTGCTGAACTATAAATATTATTGGAATTGAACTGTGGGTTTACCATAACGTCTTAGAGAAGTATTGTTTTAATCTTATTCCAGTGTGGGAACGAGATAGCGTTAGACATACTGTACATCTCTATCTATTTCCCACAATGGAATTACATTAAAATAATTCTGGTGACCCACGTCTACGTCTTATCTCGGTTAGGCGCCAGAAGATATTTGTACAGCAACGTGTGGTTATAATAAGTTTGAATTTAATACATAAGTGGATCAACCATGTAAAAGCAACCAGTAACTACGTACATTATAGGGCAGGGATGGCGTACTAATGGCACGCGACAAGACTATGGCAAAATAACAAAATGCAGTAAGTACTACGGATGATTTCAAGTGAGACTTATGTATTTTTTTTTTTAAATTATGAGCTTTGAGTGGCTACTATTTAGTCACGCCAATGGCGCCGTTAACCATATCCGTAGAAACAATGGCACGCTGATCCAAAAAGGTTCGCCACCCCTGTTATAGGGCTAGCCCAAAATGAAATAGAAAGCTTAAATTTAAAATAATTTACATAATATACAAATAATCATGGAATGAAAAATGTCTTTAACTTAATTAAAAATAGTAATAGTAAACAAACAACAAAGCTTTATTATTGAAAGTTAAATTTTATAATTGGACCTATTTATGCAAACAGGAACCAATCTACACGCGTGAGTTGAGATAGAAATACAAAAAGCTTTAAAAATGCACTTTCAAGCAACCGCATAGAGATCAAAAAGATCTGACAATGTTTGTCTGTCAAAATTGACAGATCATTTTGATCTCTCATGTGTGCCCCTGTTTGCATAAATTGGTCCAATTATGTATATAATGGGTGGAAAAACTCTTAAAGGAGCCGAAAGGCACTTACCCCGTCAATGACTTTTCAATTCTAAGTATTAGTTTTGCATTAAATATCTCAATGGACCCTGTCTATCAATCAATTCATCCATCAGCACTATGCATTGTATGCGTTACATTGAATCTAACCGTAAAAGGTGAGTTTAAACCCAAAAAAAGTTTCCCAATTTTTGGCTATAGTAATTTTGAGTTCGTGAAGGGTCCGTCTACACCTTGCATATAAGCGTAATAAAAAAAGGCATTGACCTACCGGCATTTATTGTCGTTCTCCATTTTAAAAGCGGAAAGAAAGCCTCTAATCTCTTCTTCTTCTCTAATCTCCTTTCCCCAATCTGGGGAAAAATTCTTAGTGAGCTGAATGATCTTTATTACGGTGTTATTATAAAGATATGAAAAAATATGAAAAATCGACATCGATATCGTGCTGGTTAAAAAAGTTACAAAGGTCACGAAAATCAGTTTTTCGCAAATATTTCGCGACCTATTGCTCGGCGGTCAATAATTAATAATTACATAATACATGAAGAAAAAATATGTATTATAGACGATAACTCATAAACTACCCAAGCAGTCATGCAATATAAATAAAATTGATATGGGACCACCCATATCAATTTTATTTATACTGCTTGCCTCAGAAGTATGTATAAACCTTTCGAACAAAGAAGAATTATGAAAATCAGTCGGTAGTTGGCGGAGTAATCGGTTAACATACATACAAAAATACGGTCAAACATATAACCTCCTCCTTTTTTAAAGTCGGTTAAAAAGGCTAGCCAGGCAAATCATATGAAAACGTGATCCAAGTTCTGTTGGTCTCCAATCACATGAATGTTTGAATGAATTTTCCACTACAAAATTTATCTTTTAAAAGTCAGAACTTGCGACATAAACGGCCATAACTTTTCACTGCGTTGACAGAGAGGGTTGATTTTAGCACAAAGGGACCGCAACTTTTGAGTTTACGGTTATAAATTCAATTTTGGAGGAGCTCGTGGCTAAATAATAGCAGCCGCTCGGGTCGATCTTTAGGTTAAGCCGCGCTTGCCTAGGTTGGTCTGTGGATGAGTGACCACCCGTTACATACCGAGTTTCCTCCGTGCCTCGGAAAGCACGTTAAGCCGTTGGTCCCGGCTGTCATTTGTAGATCTTTGACAGTCGTTACAGGTAGTCAGTGATCCGAAAATCTGACAACCAGTCTTCTTACCAAGGGGTATCGCATTACCCAGTACTAACTGGGTTGTGGAGGTCAGATAGGCAGTCGCTCCATGTAAAATACTGATATTCAGCTGCATCCGGTTAGACTGGAAGCCGACCCCAACATAGTTGGGAAAAGGCTAGGCAGATGATGATGGTTATAAATTCAATTTTATTTTTCAAACTTCCCCACACTAGGATTTTCTCCTGTATCGTGAGTGCGTTAACAAACATTTAAACTCACAAACACACACAGCCAGACCCTAAACAACTACCTGTTGGTCATACAAATATTTGTTCCGTGCGGGGATCGAACCCGAGACACGCAGCGCAGTGGTCGATCGCTCAACCGTCCCCTTACTTTGATACCTTTACGCGTTCCTGAGATTAAGAGTCTTTACAGACTGACAATAAAATGGTCTAATAAAGGTTCCGTTATATTATAAAGGTTCGCCAAACCTGTTCTACGATGATTGCCGCGACACCTCCTGACTGTCAGGAGTGTCAGGAATCCACTATTTTGACTCACAGCTCATTGGCCCAAAATTATACTTTGAGCTTATATTCAAATGTTTATGGATTTTCCTCTTTCGTTTGAGAATATTCTACGTTGACCGTTAAAAAACAATTAATGATTGTATATTTCCTACGATTCTCAGATATGGATACCACAGCCTTGCAAACTGTTTTTGTATTGTATTCATAAAATGTAAATAAATTATAATTCACGGTCTACTAAAATGCGACTACTGAATTCATAGATACTGTTGTTGCCCATTATGGTTGTGTACAAATAGGAAAGATTACCTTGACCTTAAATAAAGGTGTCTAAGTCACTCTGTCTTATCAAAATCACTCCAGCCGTTTTGGAGATAAGTCGAGAGATAAAATGTTCCTTTTGTTAGTTACTTTTTTGAGTTTAACACACCGTTTGTGTGTCAGACTTGTACTTAAAACCCATCCATGTTCCATGTCCAATTTTTTTTTAAACGTTGCTCCACTAGGAATTTCTCCTATATTGTGGGTGCGTTTACAAACATTTAAACTCATACACAAACAGCCAGATCCGAAACAACTACCTGTAGGTCATACAAATATTCGTTCCGTGCGGGAATCGAACCCGCGACACGCAGCGCAGCAGTCGATCTCTCACTTCTCTCAGCCACTGCGCCAACCGTGCCGTCATTTGTCATAAAACTAGCCAATAAGTGACAAATACCTATCATCGTCATTAGTAAAATTGTTTCTTTTGGGTGTTTTTAATATCGTTCGGATTCCATCACGTATGCGGGGTTGTCCCACATGCAAAAAATTCTCGCAGCCTAAAATATCCCTGACCCCGCGTCTCGCGTGCGTATTCTTCGCATAACAGATAATATACTTGCATGAAAAGGACATTTGCGGCGCGGCGGTTACGTGTAGGGTTGCCACCTTTTTTTTGTCCAAATAAAGTACATTGGCTATGAAGGGTAGAAAGAAAAAGTACATTGTGTGAAAATAAAGTACTTTTTATTCTGCTTTAATACGAGTGCCGTTTGAAAACATATTACTCATTACTTTTAGTCCAGTTTATCAAATAATTATTTTCACTGAATATCTCCATAGCATCTTTACATTAAAAATTAAAATAAATAAAAGCATTATGTGTCGTTTTGTTTTACACAAAATCTTCCAATAGTATAATACCCTGTTTCTGTATATTTTATGTCAAAAGAAATCAAATAAGCAAAATAAAGTATTTTCGCGTACTTTATAGTTAGTATAAAGTATAGAGTACAATTACCTGAAATAACGTACAATACTTTATAATAAAGTACGGGTGGCAACCCTAGTTACGTGTGCGGGGCAATCCCGCATGTGTGATGAAATCCACACGATATTAAAAACAAACTTCATGTTTTACACATATTTACATGTTGTTGTTAAATTGTAAACGTAGGGTAAATTTAACGCAAACAAAGATTCATATGTTACTAGCTTTCGTCCGCGTTAAATTCGGGATAAGACAGTTTCCCTTTCCTGATTTGCAGGTACCTGCCACCTGTAGTTTTTGCCCTAGCGCCTTATTTATTGTAATAGCAATGCCAAGTTTTCCTTATTTCCCCTCATTTATCACTCTTTTAAAAAAAATAGCTTATGTCTGTCTCCTGGGTCCCAACTATCTCTGTACCAAAATTCATCAAAATTGGTTTAGCCATTAAAGCGTGAACAAACAAACAAACTCACTTTCGCTTTTATAATATTAGTAAGGAAGTAAGGATTATATCATACCTACATATTTATTTCATGTTAATTTTATGTTTTTACGACAAAAATATCGCAGAATATAACGTAAGTTTACAATATAAATATTTCTCTTAATTTTTAGGGTTTCGTACCTCAAAGGGAAAAAACGGAATCCTTAACGGATCACTTTGTTGTCCGTCTTTCTGTCTACAAACTTTATCTCGAGAACGCGTTAAGTAATCGAGATGAAATTAAAACCATACACTTAAGTCTCTGGCCCTTTGAACTGTGAAAAAAATAACCATCTAAGTCTACGCAGTCAAATGATTTGGCTGTGTATGTCGCAAGCTTGTATGGAATCCTCAGTACGTGAGTCCGACTTGCTCTTGGCCGGTTTTTTCTTTACCTGTCTTCTGGTTTGAGGTAGCACAAGGGCAGTGGCGTAGCTAGGGGGGGGGCGGCGGTCACCTTTTTTGGGGTGACACCCACCCGGTCTCTAAACTTTAAGAACAATGTACAATCAAAAAAAATCGCTAGCACAGAAATTTCTTTTTCGGGGATTCCTCCACTAGCACTAGCTCAGCTCTATGTATAATTCGGGGATTCCCGCAAACAAGCCGAACGCTCTCGTGAGGGATTCCCCGTCACATACTGGCGATCTTCGACGTCTCAGTCAGTTACAACATTTCTCATTTGTTTCGTGAAGTGTGTTGTGTTTGGTTGGAGTGAATTGTTAAACGTGTATTATTCTATAGTGAGAGATAATAAAAAGAAAAAATATATTTTAGAAACTCAAAGGCTGAAGGCTGTTTTGTGAAGATTAATTGATTTATATCGAATATTTTACAGGTAAGATAATTTTATGATTAAATAAATTTCCTAGTACTTCTATGGACGAAACCTATAGGGTTATGCAAAAATGTCTAATCATCTAATGTCATATCAGTCATTTTTGCATGAGTACGTATGGACTGGCACCATAAAGTCAACTTATAGTCTAGTCAACAAGTGCTTTTTTAGGCAAAACTTTTTAAAAGTCTCGGAAAAATATGGTTAAGGGCTCATTCGATTCGGGATCGAATCTAGAAAGTTTTTGAAATAATTCAAGACCCGCTCGAAAAAATTGCAAAATTAATTAACAAATTAGTAAACAAAAAAAAGGGGGTTTAGTTTTTTTGGTATATCTCGAAAACTATTTGATATATTTTGATTTTGAAAAAAGATTCAAAAAGAGGAGAAAATTTCCTAAAAAAAACTCCCAACTTGCGAAATTGTAGGACCAATATTAAAAATTTTACAGGGAGCTGAAAATACGCCTGAAAACGGGTACTCGGGTTTCCGCAAGCCACGCCCCCTTCGAGCGCTTTAATGAAAAATATTATTTAAACATATTAAATGTTGATATTAAAATTTGAAAAAATTCAGACATGTACAGGACAAATTAAAGAATGAAATGCCGTAGAAAAAATATTTTTATCGCGATTTTATAAAATGTTATCCATAAATTTGGCGCTCTAGCAAAGGTCGTTAATTGGTTTAACGTTAATAATTTACTTCTAAATGAGAAAAAGACCAAATGCATTAAGTTTACGTTACCTCATGTTAGACAAGTGGAAACTAGTGTAGTAATCAAGGATGAAGAGTTGAAACCGGAAGATAACACAGTGTTCTTAGGCTTAACCTTGGATGCTAAGCTTCAGTGGGGCCCTCATATAGATAAATTGTCAAAAAAACTAAGCTCTGCAGCATACGCCGTTAGAAAAATTCGTGATTTAACTGATGTAGAGACAGCCCGTTTAGTTTATTTTAGTTATTTCCACAGTGTGATGTCGTATGGTATTCTCTTGTGGGGTCATGCCGCCGATATTCAGACAATTTTTATTTTGCAAAAGAGGGCAATTCGTTCAATTTATAAATTAAGTCCCAGACACTCCCTCAGAGAAAAATTTAAAGAAATTAATATACTTACTGTGCCCTCTCAGTTTATTTACGAAAATCTTTTGTACGCGCATAAAAATATAAAATTGTTTAAAAAATACAGTGATATCCACAACATAAATACGAGAAACAAACACAAATTTGTTGTCCCGGCAACGAGGCTCAAAAAAATAGGGGGTACGTTCACATGCCAATGTATACGTTTTTATAACAAACTCCCAAACGACGTTCAAACACTAAGCCTCAATAAATTTAAAGTTTTTGTAAAACGTAAGTTAGCTCTTAAAGCTTACTATAATATTAATTATTACCTTGAAGATAAAAAGGCTTGGGATTAAACTGCTCCAATTTAATTTACTCAGTGAGTGTCAAAGTTTTTCTTTCTTTCATTTATTTATTGTTTATTCCTTTATTTTATACACTGACATTTAATGATTTGACATTAATATTTACTTTGTTTTATATTTTATTATTATTATTTTTTTTTTTACTTGATTTGACATTTTTTATTTTTTTATCATGACATTTTATGATTTCATTATGATCTCATTAATTTATTTTGTACATATTTTCTAGTCTGTAGTTGTTTATTGTGAATGTGAGGACCATGTGGATCATAACTTTTATTTACTTTGTTTGTTTTTGACGATTGTCTGGCAGTTGAGTACTATTACGGACCTTCACTAATGTCCTTTTTTTGGTATTGTTCGTCGTTTCGTTGAGCTCCTTGGGTTATGAGTCGAGCTACACGATAACTGACAAATGCTTGCACTGACTGGACAGGTCTACTCAATCTGTGTGGTGCTTTCTTAAAAAGACCACTTCAGACACTAATCTGCATAGTCCTCATGTAAGTTGACCAAGATTTTTTGTCTGGACTTTAAAAGAGACTATGACCTCTGAGTTTGTTTCGGCTGTTTCTTCTCAGAGTAGTCGGGTACGAAACACCGGCCTCATCTAGTTTTAAAAAAAAGACGTGTAAAAGTGTTTGTGAAAACCTACTTGCAAAATAAACATCATTTATCATTTATCAATTAATTAACAATTTCTTCCGACTGGGCTATAAACATTGCAAGTTGCATAATTGTTAAACCAGAAATCTCAATTTTTTTTCCTCTCGTGGAGCTATTCTTCAAAGATTAAAGAAAGGATTTCCGTTGAGTAAATAAAAAAATTGTTAATTTTCGATTTGTTATTAACAAATTACCTAGGCGGCAAATTAAATATTTAAATATATGTTACAAGAATAATTTTTTTTTCCAATGTCGATGATCATTCGTTTTTCTATCAATAAAAGCTACCTAAAAATATTTTTTTACAAATTTTAATTCTTTTTGTTTATAAAATTGTTATAAACAAATAGATTATTTATAAGAAAATTGAAATTTTTTTTTTGAAAATGGATTCCTCGTAAAAAATTATGAATTTTAAGATAAAAAACGATCCTTAAAATTTTTTTTTTATTGCTAAAAAACCGTTTTGTTAATTAACAATTTTTTTTTACCACTTGTTAATAATACTAAGGTACGCTTTTTTTTTAAATATCGTTATTTATTATCCTCCTTAATAATCAAAAAAAAAAAATCGTTTTTTTATAAATTTTCATTGTTTATTAAATAAACAATTTGTTATAAAGAATTATTTTTTTTTGTATAATTTTTTTAGAATTCTTTACACTAAAATAAAACCGACCAATTACCTTTTTGCGGAAAAAAAATTAATTCCATAATAAATATAATTTTTTTTTTTTTAATTATGCCTCATGGTGAAAAAATCCTAAGGTCATGGATGGTTTATTCCCTCACCTCTAAAAACCTGTATTGTTTCTGCTGTCGTTTATTTGCTATGGCCAATAATACCAATGCGGGAAAATTTACGACTGGATTTCAAAAGTGGTGGAAATTAAATCCGAAAGTAGCTGACCACGAATGTTCCAGTTCAAATGAACATCTAGAAAATCTTGAGAAATGGAAAACTTTAGAAATGAGACTAAAATTGAATAAAACAATAGATGATGCAGCTTTGCAATTGATGGATATAGAAAAACAGAAGTGGAAGCATCTTTTGACTAGATTACTGGATATAACTTTATTTCTGGCTAAACAAAACTTGGCGTTTCGTGGACATGATGAAGGACAAGACTCTAAAAATAAAGGCAATTTTTTGGAATTAGTAAAGCTGTTGTCAAAGTATGATGTAGTGTTGAAAGAACACATGATGAAATTGGAGGAAGATAAAACTTCAAAAGTATCATATTTGTCGCCAGATATACAGAATGAATTCATTAATGTTCTATCAAACCATGTGAAAACTAAGCTTGTCAACGAAATTAAATTAGCAAAATATTTTGGTGTTATGTTTGATAGCACACCTGACATTTCACATATTGACCAAATGTCTGAAGTAATACGTTATGTGAAAATAGAAAATAGGAAAGTGGAAGTCAAAGAAGCATTCCTTGGATTTTTTCCTTTGCAGGGAAAAAAAGCTGCTGATCTAAGCGATGAAATTCTTGACAAGCTTAAGACAGACGATTTAGATATTATGATGTGTCGTTCCCAAGGCTATGATAATGCTGCTGTTATGAGCGGTGTGCACGGAGGAGTAAAGTCCATTATTAAAACAAAAAACAATGAAGCAATTTTTATAGGTTGTATTGATCACTCGATTAATTTGTGTGGTCAACATTCATTTGCCCAAAATGTATCATGCGTTACATTTTTTGGAACGATAGAAACGATTTTTTCTTTTTTTTCCGCCTCCACTAGACGTTGGGAAGTGCTAATGAAACACAGCAAATTATCTGTTAAAAGACTCTCAACAACGCGTTGGAGTGCTCATTACCGCGCAGTAAAAGCACTAGCAGAGAATTTTGAAGGACTTGTAGACGCAATTGAGGAGTTGTGTGATGGAAGAGAAAATTTAGACACCAGAGGTGCTGCACAAAACCTCATGCCTGCTGTGTGCAATTACAATTTTTTATGTTATCTTTTCTTCTGGTATGATGTTCTTCGGGAAATAAATGCTGCACAGATTGCATTGCAAAGTAAAGGCTTGACTGTTGACGAAACTGCTACAAAAATAGAGGCACTTCGTTTTTATATAGAAGAACAACGTGATCACATTGTGGAAGAGGCAATAGACATTGCAACAAAAAAATCAGAAGACTACGATATTCCAACAGAAAAACGACTTCGGCGTAAAAAACGGATGGTCGGTGAGATGGCCAGCGATGCAGGACTCACACTGAAAGAGGAACTTCAAAAAGATATGTTGGAATGTCTTGACCGATTCAGAGTTGAACTCCAAACAAGATCGAAGTCCCTTCAAGATGTAGCTTCATTGTTCGAGATCGTACAATCTAATACTTTGATTTTGGCGAATACTGAAGAACTGAAATTGGCTACATCTAAATTTACTGATTTTTATGATGAGGTCTCAGAAACCGAATTACTTTTGGAGATACCGAGACTGCGACGACACTTAAAAGCCGCTAATGTTACGGTTACTGATTGGGTGTCTCTAGATTTTTTAAAGTTTATTGTAGAATGGGATTTTACAGAATCTCTTCCAAATCTTATTATTGCACTGAAATTGTTCATGACGGTTTGCGTGTCCGTAGCTTCATGTGAGAGGAGTTTCAGTAAATTAAAATTAATAAAAAACTATTTGCGGGCAACAATGACTCAATCGCGGCTTAACAATCTTGGTATATTAGCCATCGAACACGAGGCAATACAAAATATAAATTTCGATGAAGTTATTGCGGAGTTTGCAGCTGTCAAAGCTAGAAAAAAGAAATTCTAATTGTATAACAATTCCTTTTCTGTCTCAGTTATTATTTTGTTTTGTTATTTCTTCAATATTATAAATAATAAATGATCCATGTCCTTTATCATATAAAATTTATTGCTTTTTACTTTCGATGGGGTGTCACCATCAACTTCCGCACCGGGTGCCACCCAAGGTAGCTACGCCACTGCTGACAAGGGTAGAGTACCTGGAAGGATAAGCGGGAGGGCTTTGCCCAGCATTAGGGCACACAAAGCTTTAAAAAAACGTTTCAGAAACGTCATAAGTCATATTATCGTAATATTGCGCGAGCCTTCTGTCATCATTTCATCAGCCAGCCACAAACCCAGATTCCGTGGCTGTTACTGCGACATCCAGAATGTTCAAACACAGTCAGACCCAGGACGTCATGCTCAGCAGTCGCGACTAAACCAACGAGAAGCGCTCTTTGAAAAGTGTCTACCTGTTACGGTTGTGAAGATATGCCATATGACAGACGGACAGACAGTAGAGCCTTTGTAATAGGGTCCTGCATTCTAGCAGGAGACTATTATTCGGGTCCCGTACCCGGTACGGCAAATATGTAATTGCATTTAAGTGTTATTTTGTTATATAAAGAATGATTCCTAATTGAACTGCATGGTGCTCCAAA
The DNA here is from genome assembly GCA_905475445.1 of Ochropleura plecta. Lineage (NCBI taxonomy): Eukaryota > Metazoa > Arthropoda > Insecta > Lepidoptera > Noctuidae > Ochropleura > Ochropleura plecta. The sequence continues at coordinate 4,523,526 of FR997740.1, read as the reverse complement.
AAGCCCATGAAGTTATAGCAAATATCTAATAAAAATATTCAACTCCATATGTCGTTTCATTTAATTTTGGCTAAAAATTGTAACGCAGATCTGCGAGATAAAACTATCATAAGTATTATCTATAATACTTGATAGTTTCTATAATACTTATGATATTCTTATGATAGTATCTCACAAGGATAAAATGTTATTTTCCTTTTTTGCAGAATGGAAACGAGAGTAGTAACACAAAAAGGCAATGCACTAAAGGCCAAGGTCTTCGTTTCCAACTACAACACGCCTTTTGCTACAAAAACGAGCCCAGAGTTCGTGATCAACGGTGCGGCGGTGTTCCAGCTGCGCCTGGTCGCCGCGCTCGTAAACAACGTATACAATAACTTGCTGTTCGTGCGGTTCAGCAAGCGCCGTGTCACCGATGACCTCACCTACGTCATACAGTTCACCAGCGCGGAACTAAACATAGTCGGCAAGACGTTCACCAGCGACGATGGCACGTGGCACCTGATACTCGAGAACAAGAAGCAGCAGTTCTCTTTCGACGTTGCCGTGGAGATGCAGCTGATGCCGAGCGCCTGTTCGTTCGCGAGCTTACACAGCGACACCGAGCTGACAGACTTCGAGCTGCGCGGAGAGGACGGCACGGTGCGTATGCACCGCGCAGTGCTTGCGGCCGCCAGCCCCGTGCTGCGCCGCATGCTAGGCGGTGCGTGGCGCGAGACGGCCGAAGGGCACGTCGACGTCACTGGCACCTCCCAGGCCACTCTGGAGCATTTGAAGAATTATATGTACCTGCACACGCTGCCTGAGGAAGGCTTGGAGCAGCTGCTGTTGCTGTCCTCGTACTACATGATGCCTGAGCTAGAGCGGCGCTGCGTGGACCGGCTGGTGCGCAGCGCGAATGCGCGGAACGCCTGCGACCTCATAGAGTTCGCGGCCAAGAACAACATTAAGCGCTTGCTGCTCGCCATCCTCGAGTGCGTGCAGAACGGAGCCATCAGCATCACAGAGATGCGCGACTACCTCGCTAAGAGCGACCAGCAGTAGCGAGTGGCATTCTCAAACACTCCTTTACCGTACCGGTTTACTTACATACTTGGCTCTGCCAAATATGTAAGTAATACAAACGAATAGAGATTTAAGACTTTTGGGTACAGTTGCACCTGATCTCGATGGCCACGATGGAACTAAGCGGCCACGTACCCTAGTCCCGGTTACCAGCAAAGTGGGGAGATGTTTCGCAAATAATCCTGTTCTGCATTGGTGCTAACCACCCTGCCCTCAACGCCGCTCGTTAGCAAATCTTCTCTCCGCTTTGGTGGCTACCGGGACTAAGGGCACTCCCACTAACCATGGCTTGTGATCTCAGGGACAAAGCGGCTGTAAAATGTGGCGAGTTTCTGCAAAAGTTAGGTCTTTTTAGACTATCATAATATCTGTCTGTTTAATGCCCGGCTAACGTAATAATTTATACCGTTGAACATTGCAAGTAAAATCGCGGAACTGTACCTTTTAATTAGTAATCTGCAGTGTATAATTTTGTACGTCTTTCTATGTGAATTCACTCTATAAAAGTAACGTTAAAGTCTTATTCCTAGACGTGATATTATAATATTATATTCTATATTTTTGTACGTAGGTCAACGAACCTGTTTCTCATCCCCCTGGTGATTTGTGATTTTCTGCCAGCTACGAATTCTTATTTATCTGTGTCTCATTACCTGTCGGGGCACTGCGAAACAGATTCAAATTATGTTTTTTAATTGTTGTGTGATTTCACTTATCTTCCAGAAAATTCATTTTACACAAAAAAAAATTGGTTGTTTGTAAAGTAGGTTTACGATCGAGATGTTTACGTGATAACGTCTTATTGGTGATATAAGTTTTTCGAGCCAAGTAACAGATGGCGCTACCATCTTTATATCTCGTGAGGTTTTGGCATAAGTTTCTGAACATGTCACCCGACTAAAACGATTTTAAAGACGTTATCACGTCAAAAAAACTTTTTGTACCTAAATAATGCAACCAGTAGGCCTACCATCAACTTTTAGTTAACCATTCACTTCCGATGTAATCCAGTATAAGTACCTAAACTAAATTGCGCAGATTCGTACCATGAAGTGCCTTTAGCTGACAGGAGTTTGAATCTTCACCGACTGAATGAAAGATCGAAATTTGTCTGTGGTCCGCGGTGTGAGAAAGAGATGACGCTATACAGACGTTGCATAAGTCTGTCTCTTTTACTCGCACCATATGCGTTGCGTTTCGAAACTAAAAATCTGTATAAAAATTACAACAAAAACATTTTCAAATTACGTTTTGTAGCTTCAAATTATATACCATTACGCCATATTTAGTACTCATTAAATAATAGTAGTTTATATAATTATTTAATTAAGAAATATAAAAGGTTTGCTTAGTGTTGTTATTAAAATAAATTGATTAAGACGAGTTAGGAACGCACCTCCACTTTTGTCAGTTTTGAAAGAACAATGGCCACTTTTCTATAGACGCTGGATTTGACTTTTTTTTTTCAAGTCCTCAGATAAACCATATTTTCATGTCGATGTCCACAAACTAAGTAACCTGTCGATGTCAAATGACGTTCTGTTATACGTAGTTGAACAAAACGTTGATCTTACATAATTATTTTTTATGACAAGAATCCGTAATAAAAATCAGTATATTAATTAATTTAATGCCTGCACACTAATTGTATTCAATTGCAGTCAACAACTATTCTACTAGCTAAAATAAATAGTTTTTTTTTTGTGGCTACTTAAAAAGATGTTTCTAGTGTATTTTAAGACCTTAAAAAATACCGGTATTTTTCATATACATATATGGCATGTTGGGACGCCATCATTTCGTAGTCTGGTACGAAATGACCATCCTTCTTTTAATTGTTGTGAGTTCTTTACTTAATTTTATTAGTATTATTTGAAGTTATATTAATAAGTAATACGAATAATGGCTGAAATACCTTGAATTACGTATATCATCACAAGTTTTATAAAGTTATTAACAAAATGACTCATTTCACGCCAAGCAATAGCAACTTTTTTTGAATTAGTTATTTTGACACATAAGTTATCCATTTCAGGTTGATAGGGCACGTCATGGTATGAAAAATGAATGAACGAAAACAGTTTGAGAAGCAATTGTCGACTTGTTTTGGCGTTGCCTAAACTGGATCGTATTAAGGATATTGTGGTATGAAATAGCAAACCAGTTTATTTTAGGTCATCAATTGAATCGCAATAACAGTTCATGGTAGGCCTCCAGGCGTAACTTGCAAGAAGTTTAGAATATTTAGTTTTAATTTGAATTTAAGTTTGAAGATGGTCGTATTTAGTCTGATCAAAGGGGGGGGGGGGGGGATTGCTTAACTTTATTGTTAGGTGCCTAGCGTGTATTGTTAATGACACACCACAGGGGTGTCGTTATCAATGTTTTTTTTGGTAACCACTGACATCTAGTGATGTAATAACGTGTAGTAAAACAATTCGATATGTTTTTAATGTTAGTGCTAAAATTGTTCACAAGGGATTCGCAACATTACAACAAAATAACTTTATTAATTTAAAAACTTGACAATAAAATAATGTCAATGAATAAACATCGTAAGATCAGTAGGTCAACCATGACGTCTTAAAGCAGAACTTATTCCACTGAGGGAAAGAGACAGAGCTATACAGGGTGTCTAGCACCATCTCTTTCCCTCAGTGGAATAAGTTCTGCTTTAAGACGTCATAGTAGGCCAGCTGATCTGAGATAAATAATAGATATTGATAAATGCATGTTTGATGTTTTGCATTAGATCTTAACTAGGATGGTGTGGTTACCAAAAAAAAATTAATCAACACCCCAGTGGTGTAGTTCAGTTGTATTATTGACAATACACGGTGCGTTATTGATATTTTGTTTGGCAATAAAGCCCCACTGTGTTACACTTCGACAGAGCGCAAGACAAAAAACAGTAATAATGTGTAAAAAAAAAAGTTGCCTTTTGCTTCTTCGAATAAAGATTTTAATTTTGTTTTGTTTTACACAATTTAGAAGGCATTGCTCGCTTTCCATAAAAAGCTAGTATTCCAAGTTATGCCTTCCAGAATTGTATGATTAAATTTGTCTTGAACAAGTTCTAAGACTTCTCCAAAACTTATTATTATTATACGAAAACTTATTTAAGGTTTCATAATAACATTGCTGTTTTATTTTTACCAGAACATTTAGGGAAATTTTAGATGTGGGTGTGCAGGCATGCTTGTTTTGAAAAAAAATGTAAACCGTCGTACTGTTTTGGGGGTCAAATTGGCCGCTTAAGTAGAATCATAATAGGGTAATATAAATTTCTTATATGAATATACATATATGAATTATTTGCAATTTGAACTGTGACTACCAGTCTGTGTGACCATTTTAAGACTTTTAACATCCTTACTTAATATTATAAAAGCGAAAGTGAGTTTCTTTGTTACCTCTTCTCGCCTAAATGGCTAAACCGATTTTGATGAATTTTGGTGCAAAGATAGTTGGGAACCAGGAGACGGACATTCGCTAATTTTTATTAAAAAAAAGTGGGTATGAGGGAGAACGAGGGAAGAAAAGGGAAAAATTAGCGTTGCTATTACAAATCAATAAGGCGCAAGGGCAAAAACTGCAGGTAGCAGGTACTGTTTAATACCGAATTTAACGCGAGCGAAGCCGCGGGCAAAAGCTAGTAATTCATATTATTATCTTATGATGATTTTGCTAAAACGGCCATTTTAGAACCCCCAAAGATTTTAACTAAATTCCCTGTAAATCTTATTTTCTTTTGAGAAGATTTAAAATTTGGGCCCTCAATCTAGATGCACACCCTGTACTGTAGGTATCATTAAATACCACCATTTTATGAAATTGACAAAAATATATAATGATCAATTCAAAGATCTGCAGGCCTACCATGACGTCTTAAAGCAGAACTTATTCCACTGAGGGAAAGAGACAGAGCTATACAGGGTGTCTAGCACCATCTCTTTCTCACACAGGAATAATAACTGCTTTAAGACGTTATGGTAGGCCTGCTGACCACGCCATGCTTAGACTTTTTTGACAAATATAGACAAAAATTACAAAAAACAAATATAAAAAAACAATTTATTATTTGGAGTTTAATTAAATAACAAAATAATGTATGACATTTTAATATTGCATTAATATAATAATATTCTTTTTAACATCACCAAAGCATAAAAAAATAGTTTTTGTACCACACTATCCAGTTTTGCATCAGCATTTATTGCACATATTAAAAATTACAGGACATAAATGAATTTTAACCATAAATGTTTTCTACTTACATTCCTTGGTTGCTTATCAATAGTTAGGTATGTCTTGAAAATACAATCAATGGAACAGCCAATACAGATCTACAAATATATTTTAGCACTCATTGTCTATGGCATGGGAATCACTGTAGGTATGCCGTACTAAGCTCAAAAGCAGTAACTCAAAATAAATGTTTAAAGTGATTTTAATGGCATTGGGTTGCTGAAATAAATACGAAACTAATGAACTTAGCCAAATAGTAGTAGATATGTATTTAAAACATAATAACTAAAACCATTCCCTAAAGTAAAAACCAAACCATATTTACAAAACTGAAATTTCCTCGAAACCGGCTTTCTTTGAGATACTGCTTTTCCAATTAGCACGGCAGGCCTTAAAAGAGTGTCCATGAAGTTTCTTGCCCATTCTTCGCCATAGAGATCTATGCTTTGGAATGGGCAACTACAGTACTTTCACAAGTTATTATGTCTTGTGACTGGGACTGTAGCAGCTTCTTTTTTTGTTTTCATGACATTCAAAAGTGCCTGTAATGGTCTAATTAAAATAAATGCTTTGAGTTTGAGAGCACTGGGTTGTTTGAGCGTCTGGTAACAGTATGTGCCAAGGCCGCCATCTTGTATATCATAAACGATTTCTAGAGACAATTTCAGAATTTTTTACCTGCTGCGCTCTCTTATGTATTCAAGCATGGTCCCTTGCTGAACTATAAATATTATTGGAATTGAACTGTGGGTTTACCATAACGTTTTAGAGAAGTATTGTTTTAATCTTATTCCAGTGTGGGAACGAGATAGCGTTAGACATACTGTACATCTCTATCTATTTCCCACAATGGAATTACATTAAAATAATGCTGGTGACCCACATGCATTGAACACAAAATGGCTGCAGTTACGTCTTCCTCGGTCTGGCGCCAGAAGATATTTGTACAGCTACGTGTGGTTATAATAATTTTGAATTTAATACATAAGTGGATCAACCATGTAAAAGCAACCAGTAACTACGTACATTATAGGGCAGGGATGGCGTACTAACGCGTGCCATAGTCTTGTCGCGTGCCAGCGACAAGACTATGGCAAAATAACAAAATGCAGTAAGTACTACGAATGATTTCAAGTGAGACTTATGTATTTTTTTTTTAAATTATGAACTTTGAGTGGCTACTATTTAGTCACGTCAATGGCGCCGTTAAACATATCCGTAGAAACAATGGCACGCTGATCCAAAAAGGTTCGCCACCCCTGTTACAGGGCTAGCCCAAAATGAAATAGAAAGCTTAAATTTAAAATAATTTACATAATATACAAATAATCATGGAATGAAAAATGTCTTTAACTTAATTAAAAATAGTAATAGTAAACAAACAACAAAGCTTTATTATTGAAAGTTAAATTTTATAATTGGACCTATTTATGCAAACAGGAACCAATCTACACGCGTGAGTTGAGATAGAAATATAGAAAGCTTCAAAAATGCACTTTCAAGCAACCAACCGCATAGAGATCAAAAAGATCTGACAATGATTGTCTGAAAAAATTGACAGATCATTTTGATCTCTCATGTGTGCCCCTGTTTGCATAAATTGGTCCAATTATGTATACAACATTAGTTTTACTTTATGCGAAACCCGAAACACGTGTCTAGTCTTTTTATGTGAAGAATCTATGTACAAAATTTCAGAACTTTATCATGAAAAATCAGAAAGTTATAAGCTTGTTATTTTACCTGGTTGTCCGTACAAAACCAGTGTCACCGCGCGGGACAGACGGCACCGCACGCTTTGACCTGCCGTGACCTTGTTGCGCACCGTATGATTTCGTATACCTACTAAGTGTCCAACTCGTAACCTATTATTAATATTTTTGGGACAAAATATAACATGGTGTAAAAACTATTGGAATCGATTCAGTTACTTATTCTGAACAAACTATATTCAGGTTTCGCATATACTAAAAATAATGTTGTATAATGGGTGGAAAAACTCTTAAAGGAGCCGAAAGGCACTTACCCCGTCAATGACTTTTCAATTCTAAGTATTAGTTTTGCATTAAATATCTCAATGGACCCTGTCTATCAATCAATGCATCCATTAGCACTATGCATTGTATGCGTTACATTGAATTTAACCGTAAAAGGTGAGTTTACACCAAAAAAAAGTTTCCCAATTTTTGGCTATACTAATTTTGCCTTCGTGAAGGGTCCGTCTACACCTTGCATATAAGCGTAATCATAAAAGGCATTGACCCACCGGCATTTATTGTCGTTCTCTATTTTAAAAGCGGAAAAGCCTCTTCCTACATCTAATGTGATTCTTAGAGAAGGCGCATTACGCAGCCACGCCTACGCCTTTTAGCACCAGAGGCTCCGACTAGGAAGAAAATTTAAAACTAGTCGTACGACCGGACGACCGACCGGTCGTACGACCAGTTTTATTTAAGATGTCGGCTGGTCGTACTACAACTCGAGGTCGTGGCCACATAGGATGTGATGTTTCTTAAAATCTTTACTACCTAATGACGAAAAAGATACATACTTCATTGTGTTAGAATTTGCTATCAATAAACCAGATCAGAGGGTCAAAAATGGCTGCTTTAGCAGAATCATAATGGGATAATAAATATGAAATACTTTATGAAAGCCGAGAAAGATAAGCAAATCAAGTATATTGATTTGGCTCGCGAGGTTGTCGACATGTGGGATGTGGACGCAGCGATCATTGTGCCGATTGTCATATCTGCCCATGGCTTAATTGCTAAGAGCCTCGACCAATACCTGAGGAGGCTCTCGTTAGGTAGCTGGATCAAGGGATTGATACAGAAAGCGGTACTCCTGGACACGGCTCGTATTGTTAGGTTCCTTTCTCTGGAGCCCTGACCGCCGGTAGCTTGAATCCTGTTCCCGATACCGGAGGGCTACTATTTTTAAATGTTTATTTTTATTAAGAAATATTTAAAAATGTAATTGTATGTAAAAAAAAAAACAATAAATGAATGAAATACGTTATAATCTTGAAATGGTCAGTCCCAGGTAATATTGTGAATTGTCACTTTGTGACCATTTTAAGAATGATAACGTAATTCACATTAATAATCTATTATGATTCTGCTTAAGTTGCCATTTTAAATACCCAGGCTTGACCAATGGGTTTAAAACACCAAGCAAGAAAGGCAATTATGAACTATTATTATTAAATTTTATGAAATTTAACTATCTCTGGATTGACATTACTCATTACGAATTGGAATAGGAATAGGAAGATTGATTTTTGGTACTGGCAATACGCAATCATAACATGAATTCATCATCATAAATTCAAAAATTATCTTAATCTAAGATAAGATGTAGTCCGGTCAATTTAGACATCGAAGGTTACATTAATTCCCACATGGCTGAATATTGGTAGGATTGTTCAATACATTATTATAAAGGAAATGTGAAAAGTCCTCCCCGATCCGGCACGTGCAAAAAAAAATACTCGGGGTCAAAGGTCACAAAAACGGATTTTTCGCGATTTTCAGCAAAATGGTAAGTTTTATCATAAAATTAGTTCAGACAAAAATTGTAGATCAGATAATTATCTATAAAACATGTCTAAATACTTTTTCCTTAGAGCCACCGTTTTTGAGATATAACGATTCAAAAAGTTGAAAGAGTTGTAATCGTCATAATATGCACACGTTTCCACGCCACCTTTGATGTAGTGTACTTGGTGCGTTTTTTTTAATGTGGTTTCCCCGGTAGGCCTATTCCACTGATCTTTTATGATTCTGTTCAATTTGAAACTATTGAATAACTGTAGATATTGACAAGGGTTAAAAATGATGAAAATGTAAATTAAAAAATATAAGAAAATTTATCCATCTGAATCTAAATTATCATTAACTTCTGCTTTCTCTTGTTCTTCTTCTTCTTGTTTATCTTCTTCATTCTGGGTGTTAATAAATTGTTCCAATAATGACACATCGCATGTATCTTCGTCAACATCAAATGAATCTACAATTGTTGGCAATTCAACATTGGAGCATGACCGGCCTTGACAGTTTGTACATGCTACAGAAAAAAACAGTCAACTTTTTTGCAACCACATTTAGCACTACATCCCTTTTTGCAGTTGTTAAAAATGGTGTTTAGTAGTTTTTCTGGTGCAGGTGGAAGTAAAGTTTGAACTGGCTCTAATAAATTGTCGACCAACTTCCAACCCCAGTCTTTTGGGTCTAACCGATTACCAAGCCACACCTGTCAATATTAATATCTACAGTTATTCAATAGTTACAAATTGAACAGAATCATAAAAGATCAGTGGAATAAGCCTACCGGGGAAACCACATTAAAAAAAACGCACTAAGTACACTACCTCAAAGGTGGCGTGGAAACGTGTGCATATTATGACGATTACAACTCTTTCAACTTTTTTAATCGTTATATCTCAAAAACGGTGGCTCTTAGGAAAAAAGTATATAGACATGTTTTATAGATAATTATCTGATCTACAATTTTTGTCTGAGCTAATTTTATGATAAAACTTACCATTTTGCTGAAAATCGCGAAAAACCCGTTTTTGTGACCTTTGACCCCGAGTAATTTTTTTTGCACGTATACGGATCGGTGAGGACTGTTCGTTCACATTTCCTTTATAATAGTGTATTGAACAATCCTACCAATATTCAGCCAAGTGGGAATTAATGTAACCTCACCCCTACTTTTTAGTCTAATTTGACCGGACTAATGACAAAGGACTCTCTTTGCTGAGTTATATATATGTACTACTGGTTAGTAATTATAACAATACGGGAAAAACAAAAGCCAAATATCTCCATCGACTAGAATCATATTAAAGATCTTTTGAAGTCATGGAGGCATAAATCTTATAACTTTTTAAATCAAGGAGGTATGTTCATATTAACATTATAAAGGGTGTAGAAACATCTTTTATGAAATTGATAAGAACTCTTTTATTTTTGGTCTAGACCATACCTGGGAAGTATGTTTTAAATGTTATAGCTTTACTTTAATTAACTGATCTATGTACTACTGAAAAGATTCCCAGTCAATTTTTGTTTACTTTGATGTTCAGAATGTTTGGTTAAGGATATCGTGAAAGGTCCATGTACACCCTGTATATCTCGGATCACTGACCGTAAATCAATCTACCTGTTCCGTTCTCGGTCGATGAAGGCTAGTCCAATGAGTAGCGTCCCCGTCGTGTGCCCTACGCCTGCGTGAGCTGCACGCTGAGCGCGAGCGTGGGCGCGCTGGAGCCGAGCGGCGCGCGACACAGCTGCGCGTGCTGCCACGCCACGCTGCCCGAGCCGCCCGACAGCTCCACAAGGATCAACAGGGAGCTGCACGATAGCTCCAAGGTCACGCCGCTCTCTGCACAACCAGTATTACAATTACAATGTGTTTTCGCTTTTATTTTTATTGGGGACAAGTTAGTGTTTCCTTCATTGCAACTCCTGGGCGCCAGAACCAACAATGGCGACCACCAGAAAAGCGCCAGGATCAATGGATCTCGAGTCTCGGTTTAAGATGGAAGCGCAAGAATAACCCGCGAAATTCAAAATTGCTTTGTAATTTCAGTGTCAACTAAAACAAACTAGCATTAAAATCAGCAATACAACATTATTTTTAGTATATGCGAAACCTGAATATAGTAGTTCAGAATAAGTAACTGAATCGATTCCAATAGTTTTTACACCATGTTATATTTTGTCCCAAAAATATTAATAATAGGTTACGAGTTGGACTCTTAGTAGGTATACGAAATCATACGGCGCGCAACAAGGTCACGGCAGGTCAAAGCGACAGTAGTCAACCATGAAATATCTGGGATTGGTGCTCGACAGCCGATGGGACTTCGGCCCCCACTTCCAACGGCTGGTGCCCAAGTTGATGGGCGCGGCGGGCGCGCTGGCAACGCTGCTTCCCAATCTGGGGGGCCCGAGCACCGCCTGTAGGCGGTTATACGTGGGGATCGTGCGATCCATGGCCCTTTATGGGGCCCCGGTATGGGCGACAGACCTGACGGCCCGTACTATCGCCGTTCTGCGCAGGCCGCAGAGGGTGATGGCCGTCAGAGTCATACGGGGATATCGCACGATCTCCTACGAGGCGGCTTGAGTACTGACCGGATCCCCACCATAGGACCGTCAGGCTGGTGGAGCGTCAGATAGCGCTGCACCGGTCTCGGCTCCGGCAGGTCATGGTGGCGGAGTGGCGGAGGAGGCTTGAGCACCCTTCCGCCGGCCTTGACACAATCGAGGCGATCCGGCCAGTACTCGACGATTGGCTCGGGAGGAGGCACGGCTCCCTGAGTTTTCGGGCGACGCAGGTGCTCTCGGGGCACGGCTGCTTCGGGAAGTAATAATAATAATAATAATAATAAATAAATTTATTCACACAAAAAAGTACAAAAAATATAAAAAAAAAAAAACATAATACAAGGTAAAATTGGCAAAGTTATTGTACAAGGCTTTTAAAAGTGATTCAACGACTCCCAAACTGAGCAATGCTCGTATCTTGGGTAGTCGGCGGTTCACCGAACTATTTATCTTTTTTTTTTTTTTAATTGCTGTCCTATATTTGTTGGAATGTATTTAAATTGTTTTCCTAATACTACTAAAGTGACACTATAACAATGTCTAGGTTTGCATGCAAATAAATTTCATTGAATAAAAAAATAAATAAATAAGAAAGTTAAAAACAAAAATAGAGAAGAAAATTAGAATTTCAAATTATTTTACATAATTATTAATAAGTTCTTCTGACTCATTATAGTTTAATGACTTCAACCAATTCATCAATTTATTTTTAAAATTGTACTTATTCAAATTGTAAACTGAGATCTTTTTGTTTATTACATTATAAAGCCTGGAACTCAATGCGTTGTACTGTCGCTGCGCGAAAGCTGTCCTACATCGTACCGAGGGGCAAACAAGAGCACGACTTCTTTTACTTAAAACCTCTTTATTTAGGGGAAGCAGTGAATGTCGCCGTAGCATCGTTCGTAAAATAAATAGCTGTCGCACTGTTAATACATTGCACTCTTTGTATAGTTCCGTGGTAGAATAGTCACGTGGTTTACAATGCATGACCTTGAGGATAGACCTTTGCGCTCTTTCTAATTTCAAAAATAGAGTTTTGTAAGTCCCGCCCCACGCTGGAATACAATAACCCAAAATCGATTGTAAAAGTACTTGAGTCGCCTAGGCAGGGAGCCGGACGCCCGGTGCCATCATTGCACCCACTGTCTGGAGGATACGGCGCGGCATACGCTGGCCGAATGTGAAGCGTGGGACGAGCCGCGCCATGCCCTCGCAACAGAAGTCGGAGGAGACCTGTCGCTGCCGACCGTCGTTCGATCGATGGTTGGCAGTGTAGAGTCCTGGGAGGCAGTGATGTCTTTTTGCGACACCGTCATGTCGCAGAAGGAGGCTGCGGAGAGGGAGAGAGAGCTGAAGAGCTCCCGCCCATCCCGCAGCAGACGCACCGGGCGTCGGCAGAGGGCGGACAACGCCCTCTTCCAGCCTTTCCATAAATAGGTTCAGGGGCGGCGGATTCGGGGACATCCGTCGCCCCCCATCACATTGGACCCGAGACGGTGGCGCGTAGTGTTTCACGTGCGCCTCTCACAGAGACGTATCCGGGGGAGTTCACACCTCACTCCCCTCTGGGACGAGGCCCGCCAGGTCAAGCGGGCCAGCACTAGTCCGGGGCGGCAGAAGTCACATTCGTCCCTGCTGTCCCCCGACGTAAGTGTGCAAGGGAACACCGATGTGGTTTTAGTCAGTTGGAGTCTGACAGACTCCTCCGCCGACCTCAGGGCGGAGGACATGCGTGCGCATTTCCACACAGTAAAAAAAAAAGGTCAAAACAACAGTACACACGTGCGGTGCCGTTTGTGCCGCGCGGTGACCGTGGTTTTGTACGGACAACCAGGTAAAATAACAAGCTTATAACTTTCTGATTTTTCATGATAAAGTTCTGAAATTTTGTACATAGATTCTTCAGATAAAAATACTATTAGACACGTGTTTCGCATTAAGTAAAACTAATGTTGTATAAGAAAGATGTAAAAATATAAAGAATACGTGAAAAAATGAATAAACGGAAAATAAATGAGTGCTACATACGTAGGTCGTGCGTGTCGAAGTGCGCGGGCTCCGGCGGCTGCGCGTCGCGCTGCAGGCTCCACGCCAGCGCGCCGCTGTCGTACAGCTGCGACACCACGCGCATGCGCACGCGCCGCAGCGCCAGCCCCGCGCCCGCGCGCACGCGCCACGCCAGCGCGCCCACAGCAGCGCCCTCTGACACGGAACATTCATTTACGACTCACTTAGTGAAAACGGGTGCTGGGCATTCGTTTAGGTGTCACTTAGTGTTGGTGAAAATGGGCGCTAGGAATTCAATTAGGTGTCACTTTGTGTTGTTGATAACGATCCCTGGGTTTTGGTTTAGGTATCGCTTAGATTTGGTGAAAACGGCGCTGGGCATTCATTTAAGTGTCACTTCGTATGGATGAAATCGAGCACTAGGCACTAGTTGGGACGCACTTAATGTTGGTGAAAACAGTCACTAAGAGAATTTCAACTAATTGGAATTGCTTTCCTTATAAAACACCATGTATTAAACAAGAATTTATAACCTTCAGGTTTCTTAGTGAAACCGCGGGGCGCAGCTAGTATTTAAATGCGAATGTTTATGTTTGGATGTTTACTACTATTTCACGCAAAAACACCTTTATTTTTATAACCTGGATTAGAAGTAAAGTATCCCAGGATACTTTTAAACTACGCAGGCATGAGCAAATAGTAAATAATTAAAAAAAAAATAACAGCCTACCTTTTCTGGCTAGATAAACTTGCTTCCAATCGTGTTCGACTTTTCTGAACACATTCTCAGCGTGGTAGACCCCTGCAGCCCAGGTGGGTATGGTCTCCACCTCCTCATTCTGATACTGCACGCGATACAGGTCCGCGCCCGAGAAGTAACTGATGGTGTAGTGGCCGGGCTTGTTCAGCTCGAATGTTCTCGAAGCTTGGGTGCCGATCTCTCCTCGTTCGGTACGCCACTGCTCAGACCCTGATATTCGGCCGTGATTCTCATAGTCTGTTGGTTTTCTGTGGAATAGAGTAGATTCCAGGTTCAAAATAATTACATTTTATTTAGTCCGTCTTTTAGATTATTCAAAAATAAGGGATACGTTTTTTTTTATTTGTAAATTAGACCAAAAATTACAAAGATATAGCCCATTAAAGTTACGTGTGACGTCACTTGTTGCGAAAAAATGCAGCAGCGCGTGACGTTTGATTGAGACATAACTCAATCTTTTTTTTAAAAGAAACTGGCCTATGTCCGTCTCCAGGGTCCCAGCGATCTCTGTACCAATATTCATTTAAATCGGTTTAGCCATTCAGGCGTGAAGACGTAACAAACAAACAAACTCACTTTCGCTTTTATAATATTTGTAAGGATTGTTTAAAATATTTAAAACTAGCTTTTGCCCGCGACTTCGCCCGCGTTAAATTCGGTATAACACAGTTCCCCTTTCCTGATTTGCAGGTACCTGCTACCTGTAGTATTTTCCCAAGCGCCATATTTATTGTAATAGCAATGCTAAGTTTTCCCTTTTCTTCCCTCTTTCTCCCTCATTTTTTACTCTTTTTTTAAAAAAGAAACTGGCCTATGTCCGTCTCCAGGGTCCCAACTATCTCTGTACCAAAATTCGTCAAAATCGGTTTATCCATGTAGGAGTGAAGACGTAACAAACAAACTCACTTTCGCTTTTATAATATTAGTAAGGATTGTAAATAATACAAAAACTAAATAAATAAAGGGAATAAACATACTTCTCGACCAAGAGGCTGACGAGCTCGTGCAGGGTCCGCTTGGCGAGGTACCGTCTCCGCGCCTCCGACACCTGACGCTGCCGATGTTCGCGCAGCGCCAGAATGCAGGCGATCAGCTCCTGCTCCGAACACTCCGTGCGACGCTTCAGCAACTAATGTAATACCAACCGTTAATAAAGTGAACACACTATCTCATCCCTGTCCTGGGACAACATTGAGGTCAACGCTCATTTAATACTTGGCTTGATCTGGTCAGAAAGAACTTAATGTCCAGCTACCCTACCATGTGGTCTTAAAGCTGAACTTATTCCACTGAAGGAAAGAGACAGAGCTATACAGGGTGTCTAGCACCATCTCTTTTCCTCAGTGGAATAAGTTCTGATTTAAGACGTCATGGTAGGCCTACAGGAAATTAAAACGGCAAGAATTAAGCTGAACACTAGATACCAACTAAGGAAAACCGGCCAAGAGCGAGTCAGACTCGTGCACCGAGGGTTCCGTACAAACTTGCGACATAAACGGCCATATCTATTGAATGCGCAGACTAAGAGGATGATTTTTTTCATAGCACAAAAGGAATACAGATTTGAGTACATATATCGACGGTCCCTACGTACATAGAGGCATAGGCATTTTTTTTTATTGTATCATTGGCTTTAGATTATCTATGCGCACATGCTGACATACGATTTTTATTTAATTTGTTTACCTTGTTTTAGAAATCGTATAAGAGAACAAGTATTATAAATACAACGAATAAGTGTCGTAGAAACGGACATCTATCAGTTTTTCCAAGAAAACGTGAAAAAATAAAATACTTATGTGTTACTTATGCATTATAAAGCTCTAAAAATTGTTAAAATATTGTAGAAAGAAAATATTTATTATTGCTCATAGAATTATTTCTAGAGCGTGTTGAACACAAATTACGCTCTCCTGTAAACCTCGGTTTTTGACTTAACCTGATGTACGTAGGGACCGTCGATATGGTTTTTAAAAATTTCAACTCGATACCTCCACGCGTTCCTGAGATAAAGGGACAGACAGACAGACGACCAACAAAGTGATCCAATAAGGGTTCCGTTTTATCCTTTTGGACGTACGAAACTTTTAATAAATTGCAACTAAACATGTACAGCGAAACGTCTCGTCTTGCTATACACAAATAAATGTTGATATGTGCACACATGTGCGTCGTGCTGGATATCAAGATACAAGATATCTTGCTTATGCATTTCTAGTTGTTCTTTATTGGCTCCTGTAACACAGGTCTTTCACCTAGCATAGGACTCAGTGACTTCTCAAAAAAATTAACCACTTCTTGTGTATAACTATACTAGCTGCGCTCAGTGGTTTCAACCGCTGCTCACTTAGGGGTATGAAAAATAGATGTTCGCCGATTCTCAGACTTACTGAATATGCATAAAAAAATCATAAGAATCGGTCGAGCCGTTTCGGAGAAGTATGGGAACGAACATTGTGACACGAGAATTTTATATAGAAGATTAGATAAGATTATTATTTATTTTTGCTGTTTTTTTTTAGGTTTTCGTATAATCGGACTCAAACGTCAAAAATAAATAAGTACCTATGTCAAGTAACAGATATGTAACTCTGGTCAATGGTCTCAACTGAAGCCAAATCAGAAGCCCATCACCCATGATTGGCATAAGTACTCTAATACCAGGTTAGGCACTTACCAAAAGTTACAATTACAATTATTTTTATATGTTGAACGTACGCGGGTTAGGTGCAGATGTTATTTTTAATGAACGCTATATCTAGCTGTAATCGGTGTACAAATATTTTGGTACTGCTGATTATAAAAAAATAATTACATAATATAAAAATAAAATATCATTATAAACAAGAAACAAAACTAATATTATTATCAGAACATTTCAATTCATAATTCTAATTGAAATCGTCAACAAAAAAAAATATAAACATTTTAATAAAGTATAAAAATTGATAAACGCCAATGTCAATTTAAAAAAAAAACTGAAAAAATAAAATAGTATTTTCAGGAAAGCCTTCTTAAAGTCGTATATTATATGACATGATTTAATTCCTGTAATTTGCCTAGGCATCTTACTATACGAAAAGAATGACTGACAACATCTTCTCTGTCCCTGGGAGCCAATAGTCTCACCTCTTTGTGGTCCATGGTGTATCTCCAGGTAACGTCTTGTATATCATCTCGAGACACTGCGATGACGTAGGACAGCTTCTTGCCCCAGCCGTGAGAGTACAACAGCGGCGCATTCAGCTTGGCTTCGCATGGGTCCGCGTGCAACCACGAATTCGAATCGTAGTCGAAAATCTGGACAAACAAACGAAATAAATCATTGACAGTAACGTTTTTTTTTAATGGCACTCGCAGGTGGTTATGAGGCTATTTATTATGGCTATGAGGTTGTTGGAAGCTCAACCAGACTATTCTGAGGTTGCCTTAAATTTAAGGCGACCAGCCAGGGGCAAAAACTTATAAACTAAGCGCCTGCACGCTAAAGGCACCCCCTGCGAGGTATACGCTTCGGCTTAGGTTGTTAGGGGAGGACAGCAAAGGTACAGGCTGGATCTAAGTTCCATTATTTGGGGGATCTTGGTTTACTGCCCCAGCTACGCAGGCTGGCTCGAGCAGAGACGGGGGGAAAAACTCTATTCAAGTCGCGTTTCTTTTGGGACAGCTCGTTCCATCGTCGACCTCATCTCTTTTTGGACAAGATTATCATCATCGGTATACACTGTGACAAATTTATTAATTAAAAAGCTTATGCCCGCGGCTTCGCTCGTGTTAAATCCGGGGTAACACAGTTCCCCTTTCCTGATTTACAGGTACCTGCTACTAGTAGTTTTTGCCCTTGCGCCTTATTTATTGTAATAGCAATGCTAAGTTTTCCCTTTCCTTACTTCTTTCTCCCTCATATCTCAATCTTTTTTTTTTAATTATATTATAATATATAGTTGGGACCCTGGTGACGGACATAGGCTAACTTTATCTTAAAAAAAGTGAAAGAAATGAGGGAGAAAGAGGGAAGTAAAGGGAAAACTTAGCTTTGCTATTACAATAAATAAAGCGCTAGGGCAAAAAATACAAGTAGCAGGTACCTGCAAATCAGGAAAGGGGAACTGTGTTACCCCGAATTTAACGCGAGCGAAGCCGCGGGCAAAAGCTAGTAAACAAATAAAATAAATACAAAGATCAGTGCTTACCTCGCACCACACATGGTCGGTAGTGTCATACACGAAGCGCGTATCGTACCCGAGCGCGCGACACAGCAGCGCGAAGCAGTTCGCCCACTCGCCGCAGCGGCCGCGGCGCGAGCGCAGCAACGTGCGCGGGCAGTTGTAGCGCGGGAACTGTGCGCCCACGCCGCATGACGCGCATGTGTACGCCTACACAAAGACAGTAACAAACTTTGTGGTTGAGTTGAAAGCGCCAGTAATTTACCAAGGCAGGATACCACTGTTTACTGCAAAAACTGCATTGTAGACCCCTATCAGTATCGCTGTCAAATCCAGAATTGAAATTAAGGAAGTAAGTTTTATAATATGAAATTCAAAGGACATTGCTCTGCGTCCATACATTGTTGGCCCTAGAGCCAAGAGCATCGGAAGATGATGTATTGTATTTTATATCATTAGTAAACTCCTTTATGATCTTATTTTTATACCGGACTAGCTAGAGAATGGATAAATTAAAAAAAAATGTACTAGATTTTGAGGTTATAATCGATGATCTGATCGAGGTTCGATTCTTCATTGCTCCGAGTGATTATTAACCCTTTCGCTGCCCAGTCCAAATTATACAATTTATTTTGGACTCATACGCTGAGTTCTGGACAGCGAAAGTGCTAAGATACTGAAAAATTACCTATATCATAATACATTTAGCACCTACACAATTAGGTAGGTACTATGCATTTTTGTCGTATTATCTCCCTTACCAAAGAGAGACGTCAATATCATTCTTACTCACCTCCACTCTACAGGTCTCTCTATCCGTGTTGATGGTATAGTTCGCGCTGAAAGTTGTGTGACCACCACATCCCTCACACTCAGGCTGGTCAACCCACTTGAAGAACTTATGCTTGAACCAGCCCAGCAGTTCCATCAAGAGTGCTATGTCGAACGGTAGGTCCAGGGTATCCGTTTGACCTGTAATGTGGAGAATATACGGAAAGATAAAACAGCATGAACTTAGATTTAGTACCTCTTTGGGTTCCGTACCTAAAAATGAAATAAAAATAAAAAATATAATAAAATCGGAACCCTTATCACTTTGTTGTCCGTCTGTCTGTCTATCTGTCAAGACCCTTTATCTCGGGAACGCGTGAAAAATACCATATACTCAAGTCCCTTGGTTCCTTGGAGCTGTGAAAAAATCAACCCTCTAAGTCTACGCAGTCAAAATATAAGGCCGTTTAAGTAGAAAGTTTGTATGGAACCCTCGGTGTACGAGTCTATTTTAATTTGAGTATTTTATTTGAATAATTTCATTCAAATCAATACCTCCACGCGTTCTTGAGATAAAGGGTCTTGACTTGACATCTGTCAAGTATGTATGTATATGTATGTATGATAAGGGTTCCGATTTTTTCTTTTGAGGTACAGAACCCCAAAAATTTTTTTTTTGGTTCTTCCAGCTTCAAATATTCACTTTTTATTTCGTTGACAATTATATTAGAATAGTAATGTCTCTCTCACTCATACTGTATGGTTTCATGCTGAATGTGCGGCAACACCCATCTCAGTATTGCCAGTTTTTCGAGCGACCAAAGTAAGATGACATATTTATGCAGTAAATGGTTTAATTGAATAAATGCTAGAACCTCACCAGCTTTAATCAACTTCTGGACTTCTCGAACCCTGTCGAGAGCCATAAGCTGCAGCGTGACGATAGGTATTTGCTCCCGGGCAAGCTCCAACAACTCTTCGTCCTCATATACCAGGACATCATTAAACAACTTCTCGATTTTTAACAGTAGTTGGTTGTGCGTTGTCTGCAAACCAAGATTACGGGACTGTGAACACAGTGTTTTTAAAATACTAGCTGTTCCCCGCGGTTTCACCCTCGCTGCTCAGCACCTGTTGGTCGTAGCGTGATGTTATATAGCCTAGCCTTCCTCAAGAAATGGACTATCCAACACTAAAAGAATTTTCCAATTCCAACCAGTAGTCCCTTAGATAGAGATTAGATTAGCGCGTTCAAACAAACAAACAAACTCTTCAGCTTTATAATATTAAGTATAGATATCTTGGGACGACACGGTTGGCGCAGTGGCTGAGCGATCGACTGCCGCGCTGCGTGTCGCGGGTTCGATTCCCGCACGGAGCAAATATTTGTATAGCCTACAGATAGTTGTTCCGGGTCTGGCTGTTTGTGTATGTGAGCTTAAATGTTTGTAAACGCACCCACGATACAGGAATAATTCCTAGTGTGGGGCAACGTTTTAATTTAAATATATATATATAAAATGGTTGCCTGCCCTCTTACTTTTTTTTTCAAAACATTTCTGAGGCAACCCACACTAGCAATTTCTGCTGTATTGTGGCTGCTTTTACAACTATTTAAACTCACATAATACAAACAGCTAGACCAATATTTGTACGGTGCGGGGATCGCACTCGCGACACGCAGCGCAGAAGTCAATCGCTCCAGCTATTGCGTTAACCGTGACGTCAGAATTTGTACAACCAATAGGCTAGTTTCCAAAAAAAAATAATATTAGTCCGTCTTTTAGATTATTCATTCACATTTTTCGCAACGAGTGACGTCACACGTAACTTTAATGGGCTATATCTTTGTAATTTATGGTCTAATTTACAAATAAAAAAATACGTATCCTTTATTTTTGAATAATCTAAAAGACGCACTAAATAGAATGTGATTACTTTGAACCTGGAAACTACCCTATTGTCGGCAAGAACGGCCAGATATTATAATCCATCCCCAACCACCTGCACCTATAAGCGCGCACCATGAAACACTGCTTTCTTTTTGCTTGACGATGCCCTGGTGGTTGACAGAATGTCATGCTCACTTAAATGTCTCGCTGATGGTGGCGGGTGTGTCGGGTCATTTAGTTCCCTTCAAAATGGTTGAGCTGAATGGGGCTGATCCATACGTCATGTTCGTGAACAGGCGCTGTCAGTTGGGACTGGTCATATTTTAGCTACCACGGTAATTTTTTTATTTATTTAGATTTTAAATTGAATTTTGCTTTTTATTTACTCTGGACGCTCTTACTGTGCACGTCTTTCTACATCGTTCTCACATATTTCTATTATCTCAACATGAATGATGTAAATGTTACTGTAAAAGCCCGAACTACGGTTAATCTTAAGATTTTCCAGTAAAACCTAAGATTTACCGATTATGATTGGTAAATGTCCATAAAAGTTTGGGATTCGAACTTTTACCGTCATTTTCTTGGTCAATCTTAGGATTTACATTAAAGGAACGGTAAATGTCGAAAAAAATTGGGTCCACCCTTTATATCAGAACTTTTTATGTCATAATTTTATTTTGTATAACAACGGATAGCATAAACTTTATTTCGCAGAAAATTGTTTGGCAGCACTTATTACACGTACATTAAAAACTCATAATTTTGTAAGTCAGAATCATCTCTCATATTTCATCATAATATTTAAAACTAGAAACATCATATCGCAGAAAGTTCAGAGTCAGAATCGTCTTTTGGCAATATTTCATATCGATAACGACGATTTAAAAACGACAGAATTGTCCTATATCGCAGAAAGTTTATAGTTAGAATCATCTTTGTCATTATTTGTTGGCATTTATTTAAATTATTTATTTCTTTGAAATAATGTCATTTAATTCAATAAATAATTATCCTAATCTAAATAGTTCAGTTCCGGGTAACCTACTAAAAACAATCTTTTTTTTTCTATTAATGCAAGTCGTCACAGTTTTAACCTAACCTACCCATTTCTTTTTTTTTAAGGAATTAACCTAATCTAGTTACTTCAGTTTCGGGTCACCTACTAAAAAGATATCTTTTTTTATATTTTATTCCCAAAAAATTCTTATTTTTGCCTAATTTTTTTTTTGTATAATTGTAACTCACTGTATCAGTTTACGCCAACATATTGGAAACTCAAAATAAATAACAAACATGGTAAATACCCGGTTTTAACCGTTAATAATAATTTTAGTGACCATGTCAGTTTAAAGACTTAATGCCTATTAAAGTTATTCTTAATGAAATTCTGCATCTGCATAGTATGAAAAGTGAAATTATACCAAATAATCATCGCTCTAAATGAACATTATGCTAAACGATATAATGCTAAAGGACATGGCCAGATCCTGCCCTGATAATGCACAGTAATGATTAATATATGAAAATTCCTTTTGAAATAAATAAAAAATAATCCCAATAATTACATTTCCCTAAAATAGGCGAGAGAAAATGCAAAAAAAAATATGTTTGTTCATTGATTATGTGGTTTTATATCCTGACATTTCATTGATTGACATTTACATTGTCGTCTTGCGTTGATTTTATCATTGGCGGCTCCTGCCCTGATAATGCACAGTACTGATTAATATATGAAAAATCCTTTTGAAATAAATAAAAAATAATCCCATTAATTACATTTCCCTAAAATAGGCGAGAAAAAATGCAAAAAAATATATGTTTGTTCATCGATTGTGTGGTTTTATATACTGACATTGCATTGATTGACATTTACATTGTCGTCTTGCGTTCTTTTATCGTAATTTGTTACTATTGAAACTAGACCACAAACTATCGTTTACTAATATTAATATTCTGCTGTACTTATTAGACTTGCTAGTTTAAGTTACGTTTTACAAATATGTGGGTATACAGAGAAAAAAAAACACATTTAATAAACTGTCTCTAACATTTCACACTACTTTACTATTATATCATTTACATTACACTACTAAGCATTTCACTCTTGTAGTGAGTTTTGATCGCAGCCACGACTCCAGCCGAGTCTCTATAAAACTTGACACTGCAGCAGCGGTAATCTCGACGCTGTTTTCTTGTAGAATAGCACGATAACTGTTTGCATGATATCGCCCTTCCTTGTGGAATTAGTTACTTTTTATGAATAGCCTAGTCTATTTACTAAATGGCGTCTGAATAGTCTTCCTCGTTTTGTTACGCCTATAAAACTCTGAATATTTCATCATTGCTATTCAAATTGTCAAGGCGCTATTTTTGTTTTCTATTTATAGTGTCTCTCGCCTATTCTCTGATCAGAAATCATAAACTATTGTAAAGCCCTGCATGTAAGCTTTAAAATGACGTACTGTACATCAATGTACATGAATATTTTTTTGTTAGGGCATAGCTCTATACCCATTCTGGCCATGTCATTTGAACTCTGCCAATCGAAATTATACTAAATCATCTACTAAACCATCTTAAAAGTATGCCATTGTAAATTCGGAGTTTTAAACATTATGCTAAACGATAAATATATCAAATAATTTTTACGCCTTATTATTATTCCTAAAACCAACATTTACCAGTCTACATTGGTAAAACCTAGCATGTACTGAATTGGAATGGTAAAAGTCCGAAAAAGTCGTCCCTTCATAATAAATACTTACATTTACCAACTCATGTCGGTAAATCTTAGGTTTTACTGGAAAATCTTAAGATTTACCGTACTTCGGGCTTTTACAGTAACATAAATACGGTTTGTAAAAATATTATAATTTTAAAGAGTGTCCATGGAGTTTCCTGCCCATTCTTCTCCACAGAGATCAACGCTTTGGAATGGGCAACTACAGTACTTTCACAAGTTATTATGCCTTGTGACCGGAACTGTAGATTCATTTTGTTTCTTGACATTCATAAGTGCCTGTAATGGTCTAATTGAAATAAATGATTTGATTTGTTAAGTCTCAGTTTTAGTTGCCATAGCCTCCGAAACGGTTTGACCGATATTTTATATGTATATTCGGTAGGTATGAGAAACGGTCGTAATCAATTTTTCATGCCCCTTAGTAATAACGCCCTTTTCAGAAAGGGACCTGAGCCAAATAGCAATAATAGTGATTTTTAGGTGGTAATCGTTTGTCATGCTATAGTGATTTTTTAGGGAGGGATGAAGAAAGTTTTGATTATGAATGTGATTGGTTGAAGGAGTAGATAAAGCCAAATGAAACAATGGTTGGGCTGTGTGAAGGATGATATGGTTATAACAGAGGTTTTTTTGTCCTGTGCACATGTCCATCAGAAACATTCAGCTTATGCAAAACAAAGTCATATGGGCTTGACTTTAGTTTAATGCTGCAGGATTTGGGCTCTACAAAGGGTCAAAGCTGGTAGGGCTTGAGTCCCCGATTATAACGCTACCACTCTTATCACAAGGTAATGCATATTTCTCGAGAAATTTACAAAATAAGTTTCTAACCTTAAATCCGATAAAAGGGAAAACGGAACGTGAAAATGGGTGTTGACAACTCAAGCTGTCACAATATTAATATTGTTTGTGGTGTCAAATATCGTGCAAAATTCGTAAAACGAAACGGAAAAAAAAGTGACATTTTGTGACTGTGTAACTGTCATTCGTTTCTGTCATTCATTCCGTTTCTCTTAAATTTTTTAAATTAACGTTTAGTTTTTTATTTTCTCTTATATCATCCTAGATAATTATCCTGAGATCATAAGACGCAACAAGAGCGAGCAAAGCGAGCTCAAAACTTGGGGGCACCCCGACTCGGATAGATTTAGGTTAGAAGGAGGTGGCGGGGTCGTAGGGAGCGAGCGAAGCGAGCGAACAGACCCCGCCACCTCCTTCGTGGTTGTTTTTTTTTAAACCACCCAGAAGGTAGGGGACCCGCAGTTGACTACCCCGTCAACAGACTTGGGGGCAGCCCGACTCGGATAGATTTAAGTTAGAAGGAGGTGGCGGGGTCGTAGTGAGCGAGCGGAGCGAGCGAACAGACCCCGCCACCACTCAGATGTAGAGGCCTTTTAAGCAATTTTTGAGTGTTTTGAGGTTAGTTAACAAAAGATCGTTTTTCTCGGAAACGGTGAGTTACCTTGTCATGGGAGTGATACTAGGGGGGAGGGGTTAACCCCCTCCCCCTCCCCTCCCACTACCACCACCCCCCTCCTGCAGCACTATTCTAAAGTTATACCGTCATATGCTTTATTTCAGTATGGATAATGAAGGTTGAAATAATTAACATCGGGGAACGTTGACTTCACTTCTACCGATATGAATGCTTGACATATATTTAGTTTAAGCTCATGTATCAACTATGCATTTAGCAGGAACAACATGACAAAAAGCTAAGACAATAACATACATTACCAGTATCTTAGCAGGCGTGAATGCTTTTATCCGAAGACTGCGACTGATTTTCTCAGTAGTCTGTTTACTCAAGGAACCGTAACAAAAACATATCTTTCTCTCAATCGCTGCTTGTGCCATTCTCAAGTTGTTCAGCGTTTGTTCTTTTGGGTAACTGACTTCAGTACCATCCTGTAATATAATAATGTATACATGAATTATTTTGTAATTACGTCATTGCTCTACTATGTACGGTAGATTGTCACTGGCATGTCATTGTAAATTTTAATCAACACTTTCGCTGCCCAGAACTCAGCGTATGAGTCCAAAATAATCTCATTTGAGACTACTGAGTTCTGGGCAGCGAAAGTGTTGTGTCTTAAGTCTAAAACAGGAAAAAGAAACAAATAGCTAGTTATAGTTTTTGTACCCTGTCACAATAAAATATTTTGAATTTACAGTTTGTAAAACGTGCAGCACATCAACAACATTAAATTAAGTAAAGATCTTCACGCAATAATGAAGCATAACGTTACTGCTAGTCATAAACTTATTAAGATCTGGCGCCTGAGAAATCAGGTTGTTTAGCATACATCGCCTGTGTAGAGGGCATAGTCATGTCAAGCAGTTTGGGTACGAACAGGCCTTGTGAGGCATAGGCCTGCAACCACAGCAGCTGGTCTGGAGCTTACGAGCTAGAGTAGTCAGGTCATCAATTTTATTATTTAGTAGCAGGTGCATCAACATAGCACAATTATGCCTTAGTTCTAACTTACTGGTGCCCACCATTCCTGTGACAGAGATGGGTGTAAATAGAGGTATATATATTTTAATATAGGTATCAAGCAAATTTTAGTAATCCATTCTATCATGAGTTTATATTGTTGCTTATTCAGATCCCATAACATCCCTTACCATTTGTCTCTAAGAAGTAGTTAGAAGATTGTTTACCAATAACAGGGTTTTAGAGATCAGCCAGACCGTGACATGTATCATTATCAGTTGCAATCAGTTAAACTAGATCCGGTTTTTAATGATTTTGTTGAAGTAATCAATGAAATCATATTCAAAATTACACATTATTGATAGAGTTAGATAATAATTAATGTAGATAACGGGTGAGTTCTTTAAGAAAGTAATGACTAAATATTACACATTCATTTTCATTTCTTTATTTACATTTAAGATGTTCATAGAAATATTTTATTGAAAAGTGATTAAGAGTGTCTTTTTGAGACTAAATAAAATATGGTTCCTTCGCATGTCCTAATAGATTTTGTTTTGATCTCCTTCACAATTTAAAGTAAATGTGAACAGTACCTAGTCTTTAGTTATTTTCTGTACTTACCGGTCGGAAGCCGACATATTCCAAGTATTCGTTGAAAGCCTCACACTTTAAAAAATCTTTAAGGATTTCGCTTTTTATCGTCCTCAACTCATTTTCATGAGGATTTTCTAAAATATGATTTATAAGCCGCAAAAGTTCATACAGTATTTTATGAAATTTATTCACATCTCTCAAACTTTGTTCTACCACAGCAAGTCTCGCCATATCCTCCATTTTATTTAATTTTCTAAGTTATTTTTAAATGTGTAAAGCTGAAAACTCAGGAAAATGGTTTTTATCGGGGTATTTACGAATCTACGAAATTCATTGCAACAGTACACTTGTCAAATTTTGATTTGTCATTTTCGTTCGGAAACGTGGATTTGATTACGCGATTCTTTCGTATGCTTTAAACATTTTAATGAATCTCTTTTCATGGCAAAAATTGATTTGTTTGTTGTGTGATTGTTATGGATCATTAATGATTCCCTAAAGTTTTTTTTTTGTTTTTAATAAAAATAATAAATCAAATAATTTCTAAACAAAACAAACGGAACCAGAGTTAACTACCCTACAGTTTAAAAAAAAGCAATTTACACTAATTTGTTTAAGAAAAACGTAATGGTAAGAACTATAACAATACAATTTTTAGGTAGGTACGTTGCCGCGTTGTGATAAATACCTAAATTACCCATTTAGGTATTAGCGCTGTTACCATGGCGGTACCGATAATACAATACAATTAATAATAATACAATTTTTAGGTAGGTACGTTGCCGCGTTGTGATAAATACCTAAATTACCCATTTAGGTATTAGCGCTGTTACCATGGCGGTACCGATACAAACAAATAGTATAAATATAATTTTGTGTTAGAGGATAATGAAGAAACGCCGATTCTCCTTAGAAAGCATTGCTGACGGTTTGACGAAAATTGTTTACTTTATCTTAATTATACTAAATACCATTATTACCAAGCCATATTCTGTCTTGCTTTTGTTCTTGTAGTCATTGTTAAGGTGGCTCAGAATGATGTGTTGAAACGATGTAGTAATATTTTTCCATGTTTCTAGGCTTCAACAGCGGTTCCCGCAACTGGTTGCTACATGCGCGCTACGTAAGAGGAGAGCATTCGCTATGTCTAGACCTCGCCGATGAGCTGCAGAAACAATACGACAATAAACATAGATATGCGCATTACATAAAGGTATATGAAAGGCCTTCAAACGGAAGTACCTTCAAACGAAAGTACCCACCCAAAGGCTTGTAATTTCTTACTTCATGAACTAATACAGAATTGGAGTAGTATTAATAGCCACACTCATCACTACTTAGAGAAAAATAAACTGCCGGCTAGTCATAATAACTCTTAGTAAAATAAAAATAGTTCTGTCCATGAAGTGCTCCTAATAAAAGTCTTAGTCTGCTTTGACCTTGAAACCCTATATTCTAATGCCGCAATCAGTTTACACATTTTTGGTTTTATTCCTACCAGGGTTCCGTGCTGGCTGAAGCTGGCAGATTGCAGGAAGCCCTAGAGAGGTACCACAGCTGTATCCGACTCCTACCTCAGGATCCCGAGCCTTTAAAACAAGTGGCCAAGTGTTTGTGCGTATCATTGCCGGATTTAGGGTAGTCGTGCTATTCTATAAGAATACAGCGTTGAGCTTTGCGCTACCGCAGCGTTTAGTTGTATTGAAAATCGTCTGAATTCGTGACTGCGCTCAAGGCTGTATTCTTAGAAAATAACTACAGAGCAGCAGGGGCACATGCCCGAGCCTCCACGGAGAAAAATCGCCTTTTGTAAACTCGCGCCTCTAGGCATGTTCCTTCTATACCATAGGAATAATCCGGCTCTGGTCGACCCTCGCTGTCATTTGCAGATCTTTGACAAACTGAAACCGAACACGAAAGTCTAAAAAAATGGGTATTGTATAACCCCGTATCTGGGATGTGGAGGTTAGATAGGCATGTCGCATAAGAAGTACGTGTATTAAGGTGCATTCGGTTAGATTTCAAGCCGATCTCAACATAGTTGAGGAAAGACTAGGCAGATGCTGAAGTAGCAAACAATTTTTTGTATTCAAATAAATCTTAAATGGCGTTGCAGGTCTCGGCAGCATCGTTTCCAGTTATCTCTTGAGGCCTACCTAGAAGCTGACAAGTTGTCAAAACATCCTGATCCCGATATATACTGCGCTTTAGGTAAACTCAATTTGCCAGCATGCTAACCATACGCGACCCTGTGTATGTATGTCTCTCTAGTTACTAACAGTCACAACACCTGTTATCCGCCTCCGGCATCCAGTCTGTCTTACATTACAGCCACCATTTTGTTTTATATTGGACGTAGATGCGTGATGACCTATACACACCAGCGGTGAGAACATACTGTAGGTAGACATAGCGGAAGATACCGTACTAGCGGAGAGACTCATTAGTCTCTCCCATGTTACAACACGAGAGACAGACTTATGTATACTTCTAGTACCTTCTAGACTGCAATAGATTAAGTTAATTGATTTAATGATGGTTGCCATGATATAGAATTCTTTAGCTCATAAAATATTTCCAGCGGAATGTTCGTGGAACTTAGGCGAGCTGGAAAATGGTGTGGAATGGGCCAGGTCTGCAGTGCAGGCGGATGGCGGGGAACGAGCCGGCGCTCTTTTGGCGAAGCTACTTCTGGCCTGTGACGATGTGAACGGAGCGTTAGTGGCATATGACCAGGCTTTGACGTAAGTATTGCCTATTTGTCGTTTTGCACAATTTTGAAAATTCGCATAAGAATTGGTTCATTTATTTATTTCGCAGTTGACAAATATAAATGCTTCAAGATTGCGCAATTGGCGTGTTCACTAAGGTATAAGTGAAGTATAATGACCAATAACGCTTGCATTAGTTTTATCCGATTTGCGTGCTTAACAATGCTTATTGTTAAACAGCATTGGTAACGTGAAAATCTTTAAAATTGAAAATTATAACATTTTCTTTTGGCTTTTCTGTAGCCAGGTTAATAAGGAACTGGGATTTAATGTTTGCAGACGGTCAATAAATCAAAGGTATCTCCTTCCTCGCAGGACGCACGCATGCGGGGCAGACACATTAGCGGCAGCAGGGGCGCTGCGTCTCCGCGCTGGCGACCCTCGACGTGCCTTTCAACTCTTGGGGGCAGCTCTGGCACAACAGCCGACGCAGCACGCAGCCGCCCTGGCCCTAGCAGCCATGATGCTGCAGCATAAGGATCTGGACGCCGCGTTGTCCAGGCTTAAAACCGCTTTAACGGCGCATCCGACCTGCGTGGCGGCTCATGCCAATCTTGGAATGGCATTGTTGGCGAAGAAGAAGTATATTGCTGTAAGTTTATGGATGTTGAATTACTTTTAGGATTACAAGTATCGAATTAAAAACTAAATAATAATATTTAAGTTTCATTCTATCGCATATAGGTATGTATATGGGAACATATGAGGTTGAGGAGGAGAGAGCATTTGGAGAGCTAAAGCATATTGTATGCTTTATCTCTCCAAATGCTCTCTGGGGATAACCAGTATTTTTTGAGTACAGAAGTGGAAGATGAAACAATTGGTTTTGGAAGGAGGTCCTCTCATGTTAACGTTTAAAAATATAGAAAATAACCCGATTGTGCGTTGAATTAAGTTGTTATACAATACAGGCTCTGACGTGTTTACAACGCGCATCGTGGGCGGCTCCACTGAGCGCCCGCGCTGCTCACAATCTCGGCGTGGCGCTGCTCGTGTGCAAGAGACCTGCCTCGGCATTCTGCCGGCTGGCCACGGCAGCGGCATTGCAGCCCTTTCAACCTTACACGGTAGGGACGACGAACAACTTTGCCGATCTTAGATTTATTCCATATACGTAGAATGTGCCAAATAAGAATTGACAGAATTAACAGTGTGTACCTAACAGATTTTCAGAAATAGTTAGGAACGTAATATGTATGTAACTATTTACATCAAGCAGAGCTAGTGTACCTACCAATAATTTTTTTCAGACTTCATGTGTGACACCATCAATATTAATAGCCAATTGTTTTAGACACAACACAATAAGCTTATAACTATTCTACTTCTGGGGCACAGGCTTCTTCTCTACCAGAGCTGGGCTGTGATTCATAACTCCGGCCCAGATAGCGTTGAGAAAGTTAGAGCAATTGTGTTGTTCATATCATAAGGCAAGCAGAATGTTCAGAGACACTAAAAGTGTGAAGCTGTTTGAAAGTAAAGTCCCTAGTCCGATAGTCGAGCTCGTCACCGTTGGTCACTACTGCTGTTGATGGTGGTCAGGCAATAACTTCTTCTTTTCCACTCAGTCTCTAGACTACGTTTCAACCTAAGTTTTCATCCAGGTGCTGCTAATAGGCATATGCTTAGAACGTCTGGGAGATAGCCGCGCAGATGCGGCGTACTCCCGCGCGCTGACTCTGGCCAGTGACGATCCTCTCATCAGGATCAATGTGGCCGGTAGACACGCCAGGGCTGGGCGGCTTCATGAGGCCGCCAAGGAGGCCGTAGTTACTTCTGAGCTGTTGGCGAAGGAGGAAAGGGCGGATGCACAGGTATTGTTGTCCATGGAAATAAGTAAAGTTGGGCATTTTTTTTCCTTTTAACTGCTTTTTCTACATTTACATAAAAGAGAAAATCACTGACTGTTTTAATTTTGGCGAAATAAATAACAGCCCGGTACGACATGGAGCAAGGTGCCGAGTAGTGGGTGAAATGGCTGGGTAAAGCTAGTTTAATGATAATATCATAATCGAAAGAAAAAATTGGAGCAGCAGAAGTGGTTAAAATTACAGATTCGGCTTCCCCTATAAACCCTATAAACTATGTTTGTTTAAATCATAATCTGATTCCATGTCTCCAGCTTGCCAGCGCGATGGTATCACTGCTAGAGCTACTGAATGAGGCTGGGCTGAACCGTCCGCCTCTACCTGAAGATGAAGTCCCAATACCAGTAGAGGTTGCGGCAGAGGAACAACAGTTCGCACCTGACGAAGTTTAGACGCTGTTTTGAAGTAAGAATATAAGTTAGTTTGTTAATCTTTAAGTATCTTTTAAGAAGACTGATCTGAAGAAGACCATTCTTACGGATTATCTATATACCTAGTGGAAAATGATCCCTTTATGAGATGGCTGATGGGTCAGAGTGGGCTCAAATAGAGGTCGATAAATTATACAATGCCGACTTCCTATGACTCCTACTTTCTTGCCAGTTCTTCTCCATAGGAAACGACTAACCGGAACCGAGCAACTTCGGCTCGATGTTTTATAAGTGCCTATGAAGGCCTATGTGAAACAATAGTTATTCGTGAGAAGAGACGAAAGTATTTTTTTATGGTGACTGTTGATTTTCCTCTGAACAGATCCCTCGCCGCGCTTAGGTTTCTTCTATAGAACCCTTTGCTTGTTCGGGATTCGAAGGCGCGAGATGCAAACTTCAGCAGCGAGAACACATTACTGGCATCTCAACAAGCAACAGTGTATTGTGTGTTCTACAATGAACAAAAGCTACCGAAGAAACACACAACACAATAATTATGATGTAATAATGTTCGTAAGCTAAAGTTTTTATTCTATGTTCTTTTTTTTTTCGTGTGCTTAACCATAGATAAAATAATTAACAGGGAAAAAATAACGATGTTTTATTTTTCAAATGTAAAATTGTTGAAATAAAATAAAATAATTTATATGTTTTATTGTTGTCATTTATTTATTTACAAAAAATATGTACCTAACATATTTTTTATATTTTTACATATTTTTTATCAAAAACAAAAAAAAACATTTAAAAATATAAAAATAGTAGCCCACCGGTATCGGGAACAGGGTCCAAGCTACCGGCAGTCAGGGCTCCAGAGAAAGGAACCTCCTAACAATACGAGCCGTGTCCAGGAGTACCGCTTTCTGTATCCAGCTGCCTAACGAGAGCCTCCTCAGGTATTGGTTGAGGCTCTTGGCAATTAAGCCATTGGCAGATACGACTATCGGCACAATGATCGCTGACTCCACATCCCACATGTTGACAACCTCGCGAGCCAAGTCAATATACTTGATTTGCTTATCTTTCTCGGCTTTCACGAGGTTCTCATCATGCGGGACTGTTATGTCAACAATCATTGCGCGCCGCTCTGATCGATCCACCACCACTATATCAGGCTTGTTGGCAACAATAGTCCTGTCAGTGATGATGGAGCGATCCCAGTACAATGTGATATTGCCATGTTCAAGAACTGGGTCGGGCTTGTGGCGACACAAAGATGCAAGTGGCAAAAAGTACTACAGCTCCATCTATCCAGCCACTGAAGAACTAAACGGCAAGATCCTACATCGCGCAAGCAAAAGTTGTGCGCGAAGCTAGCATATATACGAGCACCCGACAAGCAACTGTCGGGCAGTGGCCCACCAGACATGACACCCGTCTGGTCGAAGGATCCTCCCTTTTCCATAGAGGATGGAGAACTTTACACCCTGTTCTTCATACCTCTAAAGGGTCATACCTGTAGTATGGCACTTCCGATTCCACAAGGTTGTATTTTAGACCAAGTTGCTGATGGATAATCCTGGCTACAAGGTTGTGTCTATGCAAGTACTCTCCGTTAGCTAGACGAGAACAACCGGAGATAATGTGTCGAATTGATTCACCCGGACGGTGGCATGCCCGACATATTATTATGTCAACCGTGCCGTCCTTCACAATGAATCTCCGGTAGTTATTCGTCATCATAACTTCATCCATAATTGCACAGACAAAACCTTCGGTTTCTCCAAAAAGGTCCCCGGAACGTAGCCAGGCTACGGACGCTGATTGATCTACATCGGGTCCATGAAAAAGCGTCCGTGAAGCTCCTTACTCTGCCATACCTCCTTGCGGTCGTTAGTGTCAAGCACTACAGGTTTGCGCCAGTTCTCTTTAGCCAAGGAGAGCGGGGTGAGGCCTTTGTCCACTGCAACCACATCTCGATGCATTCCCACTTCTGTTTCTAGGAAATATTCCCTGAGACTGCATATCTCGCGATTGTGGAGAGTCTCTTATTATTTATAGGGCATTTTATTTTTCTAATTAAAATTTTAAATTCAATAATTTACATTAAATACATAATTATCTATTTTACGAAAGAAAAGTCAGACAATTTATAATAAATTATTACGCGTTTCCGAACGTCTCAATTACAAAAGACAGCTCTCTAAATTGAAAAAAAAGGGACCCTAGTTCCACGCAGTGAGCAAACTGCGATATTGGTCACTGTTTTTACGCTGCAAAACTTACATGTTTGAGCTGCTGAAGCAAAAAATATTTTTAGTTGATAAAGAAACTGCATTACATCAAAACGACATAACATTTCCGAATCCAACAACTTCAGTTACCTACAAATTTTACCGCTACACATATAATAAGGAAATAAAGCGTAAAATGTTCGCCAAAAGTTAATCGCGGATCGCATATGAAATAAAAATTGAAAGTTTACAGCTCGCCATACAATGTAAACCATAAAGATTTGTTAGTGATAATGTTACAATGTCCTTGTTGCTGGTTTTCACTGCTGTTACCATTTGTTTCACTGTGGTGAGTGCGAAGATTGATTCTTCTTCTCTATGATCATATTTGTATAGGTTTTCTGATGTCAGCTTTCAGTCTTGCCGGATTTAGCCGAACAATAGTATTTTTCATGATGCGACTGTTTATCTGAAGTCCACAACCCAGTTAATAACTGGGTAATACCTCCTTGGTAGGATTAGTTTTCGAATTTCGAGTCACTGACTACCTGTAACAGCTATCAACGATCTACAAATGACAGCCTGAACCAACGGCTTAACGTCAGTCTATATAATAATACGTCTGTTTGTTCTTTTGTGGCACCGCACTCTAGCGAGCAAACGTGTGGAACGATTTTGATGATTCTTGTTACAGTATTTTAGTAAATGAGCCGGGACCAGCTTCTTAACGTGCTTTCTGGGATACGGAGAAAACTCAGTATGTAATAAGTGGTCACCCATCCACGGACCAACCTAGGCAAGCGCGGCTTAATCTCGACCCGAGCGGCAGTTATTGTTCAGTCACTCTGCCTAAAATATTGACATTTAACTGAATCCTGACCCTAATAATCTTACTAGAGAAAAAGATGCTTAAACTATTCCAAACACACGAAGAGATGTGGTATTGGCTAAAACCTGTCTTCAATATAGAAAGGAGCTGATTAAGTACTAATGTTTCCTATTAGTATTTGTAATGGGAAATCACAAAAAAAAAACTTCCACTACTCTGGACGGATCGAGGGGGGGGGGGGGTGTCAGACTTTGACTGACTAAAACCCATTCATGTTCCTTCTTTTGTCGTATTGTATCTCTTTCGAACAACCCGCAATCCCGTAATAAATTAGCTTGTAGGTACGTATCATAAAAGTTAAAAGCCAAAAAGCCCGAGAGAAGATGTATCTCAAACAAGCAATTAGCTGTAACATAAAATTTAACGAAAAGCGAGACTAGACTTTATTTGCTCCCAATATAATATTTTGGATATTCCTCCCCACTGTGGGGCAGAGGCTTCCGTTTCGTCATTCTATTTTGGGCTAGTGCGGACCGTTTCTGCCTCTATGTGTCTAGTTCGTGCTGATATATTCGCCTGAGCTGATAATATGATAGTGACTAATCATTTCAGGGTGAAACAAAGGAGCGAGTAGCGAGTCTGGTCGTCCTGCCGCCTCTGGTGCTAGGTTATGATGAGCTTTACCGGGACTCCAACGAAAACGAGGCAAAATATACACCGAAAAGAAGGGTGAGGCCGAGGACTGATCCACCTAAAAATAAGGAAACTCCTGCACCACCTATAACACCAGATCCAGAAAAAAAGAAAGATCCCGAAAAGAAAGATCCAAAAAAGAAAATAGATCCAATAAAAAAGAAAGATCCAAAGAAAAAGGACGTTCCCAAAAAAAAGAAAGATCCAAAGAAAAAGAATGATCCAAAAAAAAAGAAAGATCCAAAGAAAAAGAATGATCCAAAAAAAAAGAAAGATCCAAAGAAAAAGTATGATCCAAAGAAAAAGAAAGATCCAAAGAAAAAGAATGATCCAAAGAAAAAGAAAGATTCAAAGAAAAAGAATGATCCAAAGAAAAAAAATGATCCAAAGAAAAAGAATGATCCAAAGAAAAAGAAAGATCCAAAGAAAAAAAACGATCCAAAAAAAAAGAATGACCAAAAAAAGAACGAACGAAAACCGGCAAAAAAAATAGACAAGAAGAAACAACCAGCAAAAAACAAGAATAAAGAAAAGTCAAAAAAAAAATCACGACGCACTTTAAGACAAATAATTATAGACACAAAAGGTAGACGAAATTTTAGAAGGAATTATAGAAGTTTATTGAAAGCAAAAATCAAGAAAAAAAACAAATGCACAACGTGTCAATTATTTCGATACCAATATTGATAGGTCTGTGAACGGAAAGGTATGAAGAGGTGTGAATTGTGTGTCAATAAGACTTATTATTTAATAAAAGGATTTACTCTTTTGCGGGTTGAATGAGATACCGCGGCCCCGGAACAGAAAGGGCAAAAGAAGGAATATGGGTGGGTTTTAGTCAGTAAAAGTCTGAAACTAACCCCGCTCCGCCCAGTGGGGAGAGTTATTTGATGATTTCCCATCCGAAAAAAAAAAGGTTTTACTTCTACTCGATAGATATTTAACTTATTTAGAGTAACCTCAATAAAGTTTAAAAAAACACAAAATCCCGCTTTTTATACAAATAAAAATAACTAAAACATTTCATGCCTTTATTTTTTTACGCTCATTGTATGTACCGTTACTGTCTGTTACAAAATAATATTAATTTGAATTCACGCATTAGGTTCACACTCCCTGTATCATATACATAACTGACGTAATGTGGGTTAGGTATGTACACGTAGCGTGATGTTATATAATGTTATCATGTGCGTCTATTCGCCTTTTAAAATCTCCGTAAAAAATAGGCGTGTCTTGGTAAACTACTGCGAAGTAAAATGATTGAGATCCCGATGATGTCCGCGTTGCAGGTTTTAATGTACAATGATCACTAACATTATTATTAGTTACCGTGTCCGAAGGTAAATATAGACCTGGAAAATTAAATTCAATGGTCAGATGAGGAGGTATAGTCACCGTCGTCGAAGTCAACCGGACTGGACTTTCAGACCCTATATAGATACATAATCTGTCGAAGAAGTCCGGTGTCTGGCGCAATCGGTTTAACCTTATACTATCAGAGAACAGTCCGTTTTACAGGATCGTTTCAACAGGTTTACCGACGCTACTGGTACTGCTTTAATTTTGATTCTCTGAAATTGGATTCACATTTTACATCAATTGATGCACAAAACGCAGTGGAGGGCGCCAAAATGTATATAGAACTAGGTATTTTCTTTTTCAAAATTTAGCTACTCCAAAAAAGGAGGTAAAAATATATTGATCACCATAAAACTTCTCTATAACTTACAATCGTTCGATGAAAAGCTACAAATTACATTAAACAGAAGGCGCCAAATTTATAAAAAAAGATAAGCTCTCCTTTAAAGTACCTATGTCAAAAACCCTGTCCGATCCGTGAGGGTTTTATTTTGTAGGTAACGAAAATAGATTCTATTTATGTAATGCTTTTTGTGTAACAAGCAAAAATAAATACCCCGACAAAAATAAATCAAAATTGTACTATGAGAAAATGTATGCAACATAGGGGGGCCGAATGTGAAATTCAGTGAAATTCCGGTTCTCTCTGCTAGTGACGTCATAGACAAACAATTGACGATTATACATTACTAATACCGTCGTTGATGTTCTTATCGTTTACAAGTTTCTTGGAATTTAGAGAAATGAAAAAATAAAAAATGGGTCCAAAAATTTTCATTTTAAAATCATGTTTAAGTATATTTATTTCCATGTTTTTTTAATGTTTCTTATTTTATTCAGTAATGTCAATTCAACACGGACATTTTTTTACATATCGTAGATAGGTAGGTACACCCATAAACATTGCTGGCGGCTTAGGATAGCAATTTTTTTTTTTAGATCATACCTAAAACCTCTCTTTCGTTTTAAATATTTGTATGTAGTTTTATATATCTTCCCGACCGCCGCGCCGTACTATACAATTAGGGAATGCAATCTCGTTCTCGCGAGATCTTGGCCCTTTTTAGTGACGTTGCTCTCGGACAAATAAAGGGCGAGATCTCGCGAGTTTAACGAGATTGTCTAACTAGTTGGTATATTTTGTTAATTAATCTGTAATTTCTAATAGTCTGACTAATTGGTATTTTTTGTTGATTAATCGTAATAATTGATGATAATAATATCTCAGTTTAATAGTCAACTTAACTTAGATAATAAGTATCATTTTATTTTTACTTCTCGTTGTTTTGTTTGTTACAAAACAACTGTTTTATTACTAAGAAAATTTTTGTTTGATATTAAGAACTGGTTGTTTCTTACATTTGTTATTTGATAAATACGTACTTCGAATTTTATTAAAAAAAATATAGACAGAAACGTCAAATAATGTTTGATGCATAAAAATCTATTTTAAAAAATCGTGTCTTGTGATTTTTATAATTTTTTCCTAATTTATTCAAATATCGTGATTATTGGCGTAAAAAAACAAACAAAATTGCTAGCCACGCGAGATCTCGAGATTGGCGAGATCTCGCAGTATTGATATTCGTAAACTCGCGAGATCTCGCTTGACTCCCTATCTCGCGAGATTTGCATTCCATTATACATTGTACCTATAGAAAATTATACAATGCATCCATCAGCACAATGTTTTTAGTCTGCGTAACATTGAGTGCTTCCGTATTTTACACCCCCAAAAAAAAGTCGTGTCTCAGCAATACATTTTGCGTACAGTTACTCAGTCTGATGTCCAGAATGCATGGTTGACGGCTTCGTGAACGTGGTTTACACCCTACATGTGTGGCGAATTGACAGTTTTATTAAACAGGGCCCAGATAATATACAGATAAGTTCCTTGGGCCAGCCATATACTTAATGAATACGTAAGAAAATAATAGCTTAAAAGTGTTGCCGTTACGGGAATTGGTAAGAAAACCTACATCTGTTTATTTTCCACAAAATTTTCACGACATTTTCCACATTCCTCCTCTATAATTAATTTATTACGTGGTATATGAGTACTTACAGGTCAGTATTTTAACTCGAATACCTCCATCAGAGACAAATACAGTGCCATACTGGGTGGCTAATCCATTAGATATAGCGCTTATCTTCTGAAAAGTAACGCTATTATAATACTCATTTTGAGTCGACAAAGTCCGTGAAAAATTGAAAAATGTCAACACTTACCACTGAGTGCAGTTAAAGTATTTTCTACTTTGTTATAACGATAATAATGGTGGTGTTAAGAAAGAAGAAAAATTAAACATTTTTATGAAAAAACTTAAAAAAATATTGATAGATAAATGTTATTTCTCCTTAGACGAATATTTAAATGATAAACATAAATAATATCTAGCAAAAATGTATTAAAAGAAGTAATAATTTTTTATAAAGTTTAGGCTAAATAAATTAAATATAAAAATAGTTCATAATAATAATTAATAATAAATATGTAAATAAATAAATGACAATTATAATTAATAATAATCACAGAAATTAAAGACATGTTAAAATAAATTTATAATATAGAAATGCAAAAATAATTAATTTAACAACAATAATAAATGACATCCACGGAAATAATAGATATATATCTAAATATTTAAATTTTAAATAATATAACACTGAAAATACATAAATTATACCACAAATAAATAAAGCAACTACAAATAATCAATAGACAAATATTTTAATAAATATTGTCTAACTTATTATAATACGATAAAAAAAAAAAACATTTAAAAGTACACACCGCCACAGTAACACCTACACATACAAATCAGCAGAATAATAATTATAATAAAAACAAAGATAATTAATAGTAAAATAACACCTGAATTGTCTAGTGATAAATCTTCTTCACAAAATAGCAACTATATAATAAAACAGAGCTTCCTCTCCTCTACCCTTTTGCTGTGCCCTACAGGGTCCATAATGATCTCATTATTATAAAAACTACCACCTAAGTACACATTATGGTAAAGCAATAAAGATATTGAGTATTGAGTATTGTTTGATTAGCATTCCACCGAGTCTACCTGGTAAGCTAGTTCTTGGCTAAAACGAAACGAAATAACTTATTTATACAGGTTTTTGACAGTTTATAATTAGACTACCTAGTTGTTATGTTGGTTTACCGAATGATACCAATGTAGAACTTTTTGTTGCCACAAACCCCAGCAGGTTAGCCAACTTAATAAGTAGCTAACTGCCAGAGTAGCCTGCAAAATTCAAATGTTCTTATGATTTTGCAATCTTTACTAATATTATAAAAGCGAAAGTGAGTTTGTTTGTTACCTCTTCACGCCTAAATGGCTAAACCGTTTTTGATGAATTTTGGTACAGAGATAGTTGGGACCCTGGAGACGGACATAAGTTATTTTTTTTAAAAACGAGTGAAAAATGAAGGATAAAGAGGGAAAAAGGGAAAACTTAACATTGCTATTACAATAAATAAGGCAGTAAGGCAAAAACTACAGGTGGCAGGTACCTGCAAATCAGGAAAGGGGAACTTTCTTATCCCGAATTTAACGCGGGCGAAGCCGTGGACGAAAGCTGGATATAGTTTGTTCAAAATAAGTAACTGAATCGATTACAATATTTTTTACACCATGTTACCTATATTGTGTTCCAAAAATATTTAAAACAAGTTGAACACTAGTTTAGTAGGTATACCTACGCTATCATACGGCGTCGCCACAGGTCAAGGTGGGTCAAAGCGACACTAGACGCGCGCGTTGTCCGTGCCAAGCTAAAACACGGTCACGTTTTTAAAAAAACGTGACCGTGTTTTAGGTAACATAACAGCTTATACCTAACTGTGATTTTTCATGATAAAGTTCTGAAATTTTGTTCATGTGTTTCGGGTTTCGCATAAAACTAAAACTGAGGTTAAAAAATTAAAAATCTATGTTCAATGATCCCATTAAGTTAGTAAGTTTTTCTTGAATTGAAATAGTAATTTGGGATTAAATTAACTAAAAGGATTGTATTGATGATTATAACTTTGTAAAGCCATAATTGTTACTGTCGCTTTTTATATTTTAAATGAACATGCAACCCGATACTGACTTGTCAATTTAAAAAAAAAGGGTAAGAAAGTTTAAATTTCGCGGGCTACGCAAACAATCATAGTTTAAAACTTACTTCCTGAATTTCAATTCTGGGGTCGACAATGCAGTGTTTACAGTAAACAGTGGTTGTATGCTGCCGATAGCTGCAGCAAGCCCCTGATTGGTCAACGTCGCGAACAGAGAGTTCTCCAAGACACCGCCCTCGTTCGGGAGAAGCAACACTAGCTTAAAATCTTTGGACCGGCAGGGAAGTTCCATCAACTGAAAGAAATTGAAGACGCATCAGTATTTCAATCCCATTTATGTATTGTTAAGACCAGTATTTCGCCACCGTCCTTATAAATACGAGAAGTGACTGTCTGGTAGCTTATACATACTATAAAGTTAATGTGGGCAACACTATCATAAAACTGGAGTTTTATTACAACGAGACAGGGTCGCGGTAGAGCGAGGAGGAGATTGCGGGACGCCTTAGGTGACTTGCTAAATTGGCGAGGACAGCCACATCGAGGAAAGTAGAAGGATAGGGGGTAAGCCTTTGCCCAGGAGTAGGTCAGCGCAAGCTAACGAAAAAATATCTATTTCATAGTATTTAACTCAAAAATTGCTACACAATTTTATTTAAGGTCAACACAGTCAGAATATTTTTCAAAAATGGGGAAGGTGGGTCAAAGCTGATTGTAGATCGGGCCTGTGGACGGTGAGCAATGGGTAGCTCACCGTCCGTCCGTCTATTGACGACAGGCCGTGTCGACGGCGCGCTCGTGTTTCACGCGCGCCTCAAAGAGATGTCAGCAAAGCAGAGGGGCTTGCCAGAGCCTCCGCCTGCCGGGGTTGCGGGTTGCTCGAAAGAGATACCGCGGCCCCGGAACGTAAAGGGCAATAGAAGGAACATGGGTGGGTATTAGTCAGTAAAAGTCTGACACGCCCCGAGCACTTCCCCCGCTCAAGGGGGAAGTTATTTGATGATTTCCCACCTCAAAAAAAAAAAAGATTGAATGCTGATTGTAGATAGCGTGTCCACAGCTTAGTCCCGATTTGACCAATAAGATCAAGCTATTTTGGAATGTAAAATGACATTAACAGGTTTTCAACCAATGACGAAGCTTAGTACACGCTATATTAGCGCCATTAGATTGACAGTTGCCTTCCCCATCGGAATGGGTATGTATTGACTTACCCTACCCTCATACCTGACATCATCCACATAATTGAATGAGTTGTACAACTTCATTGATAGACCAGAATGTTTATTTAACTGCCACTGACTCTGGAATAAAATTTACAAAAAAGTCTTGATGTATCAATTTATTAAACTTAGTTTTTTTTTAATCCCATTTATACACCCACCTCAAGTGTACAGGTGTTGACATAAATTATCTCAGTTTTATTAGAAAAGTCTTGATATTTCGCATCTCCATACTTGTTCATCTGAAAATAAATAAAAACATAAAAAATAAAATGGTTTGAAAATTAAGTATTAAAAAGAAAATAATGTAATGTAAAAATTATAATTTAAGCGAAATTTAAATAGATTTTTAATATGCTACAATCAGAATCCGGTTGGATGTAGAATGCAGTAACATAAATATAGCAGCTATCTATCGATAATCCTTGCTTAGAGAAGATGCTATAATAATAATCTGTTTACTCTGTATTCAATCACTTCACCTTCCTTGGTGATGTTCAAGTGAGTGCAAAAGATATAATAAAAATGGCATCTGTTTAACCATATTAGATGAAAAACAGAAGTACTTACATAGACTGTAAAGGTATTTTTATTCTTACTAAAGTCTGCTTTTTCAACAGCTGTTATTTGTGGAAATTTTGATGCATCTTTTGTTGAAGAAACAAACATTTTGGTTTCAACTTTACATCCTTCTGTGTTTTCTATATAGTGAGCTATCTGAAATTTTTTTTTTTAATAATTAGTGTGCATAAATGAAATACTCTGTATAAATGCGTAGGAGTTTGTGGTTAAATAATAGCCACTCGAACTAATCTATAAGTTAAGCCGTGCTTGCCTGGTTGGTCTGTGGATGGGTGAACACCCATTACACAACGAGTTTCCTGTGTGTCTTGGAAAGCATATTACGTTATTAGTCCCAACTGTGGCAGTGGTCCGAAAGTATAACACACAGTCTTACCAAAGGTCTTATTAAGTAGTATTAACTGGGTTTGAAAAGGTCAGATAGGCAGTCACTAATTTATGACAGCTTCTAAACCGACAGCGAGTGATATGACGGGATGCCACAAAATTAATTACCTGTGTATATTTTTCCTCTGTTGGTGTTTTCTTTCTGAGCATTGATAGAAGTATATTAAAGCTGAGGGGAGATGCAACCCACTGCCACGGCGCCTGTCACCACCCAACTTGCAATAAACAATGGTGTAGCATCATTATTATATGTGTTATAAAATGATAGTTATGTCCTTTTTTTGGTATTGTTCATCATATCGATGAGCAACTTGAGTTATGAGCTCCACGATAACTGACAAATGCTTGCACTGACTGGACAGGTCCACTCAATTTGTGTGGTGCTTTCTTAAAAACACCATTTCAGACACTAATCTGCATAATTCTCTTGTAAGTTGACCAAGATTTTTGTCTGGGCTATAAAAGAGACTATGAACTCAGACATAGATAATATAGGCTCAGAGTAGTCGGGTACGAAACACGGACGGTGTTTCGTTAGTTCGTCTAGTTAAAAAAAAATTACGCGTAAAAACCTACCAATAGGTAAAATAAACATCATTTATAAAATTGATTGTCCTGATCTCCTGACTGTCTATCAACACACAATCAATAAACAAACCTTCAATATCATTTTTTATTTCACAAACCAAGTTCTCGATCTTCAAAGGTTTTATTCTAATAAAATGATTGTTTGAGTTTTACAGCAGTATACCGAGTGTAGGTAACTAGGTACTAATGTAAACATAAACAGATTCTTGAATTCTTGATTGTAAAAAATTAAAGAATACTTTTCCACTATTATGTAAACAAACGTGACAGCTGTTTGTCAATGTCATTTTGAAAGTCGTCCAAACTTTCAAAAATAAATCAAGAAAAATATATTGCTAACACATAAAAACCAATGCAACATGTTCATAAGACGCTGGAAACATTTTTGACTTGGTTATTTTGAAAAGGTGCTATCATTATATTTTCTCAAATTGTGTTTCGATTATGGCCATGCTTCAAAAGCGGCATTTCTCAAATTATCTCCTGTTACATGAGACTTAAAAGAAACTCAGAAGTGGAAAATAACTTTACTTCTTGAAGTAGGTGGATAAAAAGTCAACGAAACAAACAAAACATACCGACTTCCGTAATTATAGTAGATTATTAACCAAGGGGATAAAGCAGTGTCTTCTGTCGCGGGTGACGACTGTAGGACTTGAGGTTTACTCCCGAGCATAGCGAGGGTGTTAAAAACTTA
Source organism: Ochropleura plecta (assembly GCA_905475445.1). Taxonomy (NCBI): domain Eukaryota; kingdom Metazoa; phylum Arthropoda; class Insecta; order Lepidoptera; family Noctuidae; genus Ochropleura; species Ochropleura plecta. Next base: position 4,479,026 of record FR997740.1, on the reverse strand, counting down.
AATCACGAGCGAAGCGAGGGATTTAAAACGAGTCCTGAGTGTAGCGAGGGATTTAAGTTCACCCAAGACTAAGACAGCTTTATCACCGAGGAAAATACTCTACTTTTCGTACCATTTGCGTAAAAATTAACACAATACCTAATAATATGAGATAAGCATTTATTAAAAGTTACATTTTTGTTTGGTACATTTATTGTTGCTGAGTTGATTTGAATCCGACAATTCACTGTCAGTGTCGCTTTGATTTAACATCGTAACGTATTTTTAAAACATTAACTTATTTAAAAAAATAATTTAAAATAAACTTAATTTCATGTATTTGAAGAAAACAAAAACGTGGCAAATTCCTAAACTACTATTTATAAATATTTATAAATTTCGGTAAGTAGGTATTCCAAATTTAAATCACATTCTCTCCCTAGAGGATGAATGAAATTCAGTACAATTTTCTTTCCCTGTTTTTGACTGATTTAAAATGACTATTGTTATGTTCGCTTTTTGTGGCATAGAATGTCACTTTTTTGAGCAAGTGGTACGAAAAAGTTATTTTCCACGTTTTAGTCTTTTTTGGAAGTCGGTTACTATAATGCATTTTTTTAAACTCAGCATTTGTGTTATGTATGATGATACCTCACACAATTATTTACCGATATCCATTTTATATTGTTACTAAGATATTACCAGACCATCCATACATATGTAGAAATAATATGTAGAAAAAATATGTATTATAGACGATAACTCAAAAACTGCCCAAACGATATTAATAAAATTGATATGGGACCACCTCGAAAGTATACCCTTTTAAACAAAAAAAGAATTACGAAAATCGGTCCACATTTGGCGGAGTAATCGGTTAACGTAAATAAAATAAAAAAAACGATCAAAGATAGAACCTCCTCGTTTTTTGAGGTCGATTAAAATAACTGGGGAAATGTGGGAGCACTATTTTACCACTTGAGTAACGCTTCTGGGATTATACGCGTGTTTTAAATTTTACCATTCAAATATGTTGCAACTACGACGATCCCATATCAAAAGTTTCTACATTGTATAATAATTATGCCTTATACGTTCTACCTAAATAGTAAAGGAGTTCCAGTAGCAGCTGTACTAACAGACTAAAGTACCTTACAAGCACAACAAACCCTACTCTATCTTGGCTTGTTTACCCACCTTTAGGGGCCGTTCAAGTATTACGTAAGCACTATGGGGGGGCGGGGGGGTCTTTGCTTTGCTTATTTTGGATGACATGGGGGGTAGGGGAGTCTAGATGATGATTACGTCATCGGTAGTTATTTACTTTTTTACCAAATGGCAACCCTGACATTGTCTTAGCTTGAAAACAAAACGCATTTTCGGGGATTCCCGCAAATAATGTTTGTAAGATTATAATATTTTTGTCCCTTACTTTATGTTGAATACCGTATCAATAAAATCTAATCTCAATCCTAAATCTATTTTCTTATTTTTAAAATTGTAATTATTATAATATTTAAAAAAAACAAAACAGTAATTGAAAATGTTTACGTAAGCATGAGGGGAGGGGGTAAGAGCTTTGCTTACTTTTGCTGACAAGGGGGATGGGGGGGTAAATAATTGTAATAAATCTGCTTACGTAATACTTGAACGGCCCCTTAGAAGGTGACCTCCGGAATCCAAAATCCTATATACCTTGCAAATTTTAACAAAAACTCTTTTTCTCACCAATGTATTTTTGAGAGTGAGAGCCGATTTGAAAGATATTTTTTGATTTGGTAGAGGAAGCTGGCGCGGTGTGTCCATAAAATTTAGTTTATGAGTAAGCTCCCTTTGAAACGATTTGTTTCTTCTTGGCTTAAAAATAAAGAAGAAAGGAGTAGAAGAAGGTCTTTGCCAAGGAGTGGAACAAAGGCTAGAAAAAAACCCCTTAAATAGTAAATCCATTTTTATACCAATTTGTAGGCCCGGTGATTCGGTCCGAAGCTTAACAACGAGATTTTCATGAAAATTTGTCTCCTCTGACACAGATAAAAAAGTACAGGGTAAAATAACAGTAGTTATTATAAAAACTTCATCACGGAGTAGAAGGAGGTCATTGCCAAGGAGTGGAACAAAGAAGGCTAGAAAAAAACCCTTAAATAGTAAATCCATTTGGCGGATTTTCCACGGTGGCGGTGTTCCTATTCCATATTATCGTTATCGTATTCAATCTTTATTGCAGAAATGCAAGAATCAGAAGTAGGGCTATGCGACGAGGATTCACTCTGTTGCTTTTCGTCGTCACTTGAAGTTGTAGAGCTGTCATAAGGAGACTGGACTTGATTACTCGCAGCGTTCATTTTTTGTCGTACAATTTTCAATTGAATGTCTGATATTGTCTTTTGTAATTCGGTTTTTGCAATTATTGCATCTTCTTGAGGCATTAAGCGCAAAGAGGCAGCTATATATTTCCCAAAACTGTCAAATTCGTCTTGGATTATATTGCTTGAATTTGAAGGAGTAATCCTGTCCGCCGTTCCGTGAATTTGTTTAATTTCTTTTTGTATTTTGTTACTATCACCTTTTGAAGGTAAAAAATGTCTGTCTACATCTGTTCCTTTGATTCCTTTCAATGGTCTCTGTAAAAAAAACTTGGTGATTGGAACATAATGGGGAAAGTAACAGTTAAATCTATAGGCGCTAAGTTAGTGCTATCGTTAGGTCCAAAAGTTGCCATTGGTTGATTAGTGTCATTTTATATGTTACGGGCCTGCGCAGGCGAGTGAAACACAATACACATTTCTATTGATACTTGCCTAACCCTTCATGGAGTTGGCATGAAGCGTCATCTGTAAAATACATCCTTATTGTCGCGAAACATGGTCCAATTTTTTCGTTTCGTTTTCAAAAAACAACCCATAAAATTTTGCGTCATAGGTATTTGTGTAGCGGTTCTTATAAGGCATCTTATCTTTAAATTTCAACTATGTGGTGCCAAGAGACTCGCAGTAAAATGGCTGTGACATACGGACAGACAGACAGACAGGTCTAATCTATAATGGTTCCGGGTTCCGAAAAAATATGTAGTTTCAACTTTATGCCGTCATTATGTGACAACATAAAAATATGATTGTAGCTTTTTTAACAAAAAAATGTTTCTTACCTTCGAAATAAATTTCCGTTCATGCCTGTAAGGTCTTAAAAAACCATCTACAGTTGAAAACCATATCACTTTCGGTTTATAAACTTCACCATCCATACGAATACTTCTTCTTATCTTTTTGATTTCCTGGTAGTATGATGACCTTAAATTTTTAATTTTATTTGGGATATCTTTATCTCTTAGGTTAGGAATGTTTAATTTTGCTGTTATGTCCTTGTATGCGGCTTGCCTCGCTCCTTTGTCTCTATAAAATTCGTGCTTCATATCCCACAAACAATCGTATTCCTTGTAGAGTTCTACAAGTTGAACCATTTCAGACTCTGAGAAATGAACACTCATTATAATAAGTTGGTGTACCTACGTGATCAACCGTTGACTAGCAAACGATAACTGAGACTGAGGACGCAGGCAGTTGAGGGGCCCGAGGGGGTTTACTACACGTTGCGGTTAGCCGCAAGAGCCGGGCGGCGCTCTGATTGGACGACGCGGGTCCGCATACGGGCATCGCTCCCTCGCAGTCTCGTACAAACAATGAGTTACGACTATACGCGCACCGCGTGGTTTTAATAGGTACGCTTTCAGTTTCACCTAAATAGCTAGCCATTCTGCGAGCGTGCAACTGTTTTCTCCAGAAAACATTAAATAGTCAGGTATTGGTGGAATAAATTAATGTATCCTGTTGTTCTCCATCTAACATCCACATGGTTGATAAAATTCCATTGTTCGACTATGGACTGATGTCCTCTGCCAAGCAAGTGTAGGTACACAATAACGGAACATTTCCGGTCCGTATAAAAACGGAAATATGATTTTTACGTTCTGTACCTAATTTTGAGAAAAATACTAATTGGTACGTGTTGCTACGCGGCCCTATCAGGCGTTTTGGTTTGACATGCGAGGAAAATCTTTTTACCAGAGAATGTGAATGAAAAAAGTGGCAATATTACCTACTTAGTTTTATCTGCATACTGCATTTTACACAGCGCCCGTAACAGTCTCTGTTATTTTGTTCACAAACAGCACAAACTCAGCCGATTAAACGAGCTTCTAAGCTAAATCTAATTGTGTCAGCTTGGAGCTGACACAATTACTGTTTCAGTACGTCTGTCTGTTCCTGCAATCCACAAACGACGGTGAAGATGGCTCATTTATAAAGCTAGCAGTTCCATGTTAGGGTCTACGCGATCACACGGCTATTTCAATGGGATGGGAATACTGTGCTCCGCCGCGACAGTGCAACCACTGCCGTGACAAGGATTTGAACCTGGGTTACTATGGCCACAACGTAGGGTCTTAAGCACGACAATCACTGCTATCGAAGTTGGTGCTTTTAGTCACAAAATAGGTGGTGACTTTAGCTACAAAATGTCAATTTATAATGTTACTGTAACGATAAAAAATGCATTTTTCATCCCACCATCTCGGAAAGAGTATTTTTAATCTTCAATATCTGAGTGGAAAAGCCGTTTTTATTCTCTAGAGGATAAAGTAAATTGAATTTAGAACATCGTGTGCACTAAGTTTGTGAATTAAAAAAAACATTAAACCGATTTACTGCTACCTCTATGGTGCCGAATATATATCATACAACTTTTTTTTAATTTGTTAAAAACTCAGACTCGGAACCTTCTTGGTGTTTTTTCAATTTGCTTTGTACGCGGTTCTTTACGCGGCATTTTTTCACGTCATTGTTAAACCTTATATTAAAAACAAGAAACTTGAAAACAAGTGAAAAAACTAAAATGAGTGATTCTAGCGACGAGGAAGTTTGTTTGACGCCAACAGAATTGACTGAAACTGTTAATAATGCGCAAATGAGCTTTCTCCCTCAACAATCACGCGAGAAGTATTTAAAACAGTACGATATGTTCAACACGTGGCGACTAGCAAAAGGAGCCAAAACTTTCTCAGAAAACGTTTTGCTGGCATATTTTATAGAATTATCCGAGAACAAGAAAGCAAGCACTCTATGGAGTACGTATTCGATGCTAAAAGCAACAATAAAGATGAAAAAAGACATACATATCGATCGATACCTATCCTAAATTAGTGGCATTTTTAAAAAGAGCCTCATCTGGTCATCAACCAAAAAAATCGAAGGTTTTCACAGTATCTGATATTGAAAAGTTTCTTAACGAAGCACCCGATTCCGTATATTTGGCGGCAAAAGTAAGTCAGTTGCACATTCAGTATCTACTTAAGTATATTAATCTCAATTAAATAGTATACTTATGTAGTAGATGTTGATAGGCATAATTATGCGTTCATATCAATTTTATTCATTTATCTACTACAATACTCTTTACGTTACAGGTTGTTCTTATTATTGGAATAAACGGAGCATGTCGAACTAATGAACTAACACAACTTAATGTCAAAAACATTCAGATGACTTACTATTAATTAATTTACGTAATACAAAGACAAAAAGAGACCGCAACTTCGTCATTCGCAAGGAATACGTAACTATTGTTGAGAAATATCAAGCCTTACGCCCGCCTAACACTCCAATCAATCGATTTTTTCTACAGTATCGCAATGGAAAGTGTGTTAGACAGCCTATGGGTACTAATAAAATTGGCAGTATCCCACGAGAAATAGCAACATTTCTTGAACTTCCAGAACCCCTGTTTTACACGGGTCATTGTTTCCGACGAACTTCAGCCACACTTTTGGCTGATTCCGGAGCTGATCTCCTGTCCCTTAAGCGCCACGGAGGCTGGAAGTCCAATGCAGTTGTAGAGGGATACATAGAGGATTCCATCCAAAATAAGTCTAAAATATGTGAAGGCATCGTAGGAGCCATTACACTGAAAGAGCCTCAATCGGATCCTTGGACTGGCCCTTCTACATCAAAAATAAGCCGTTATGAAACACCTAACCATCTCCCTCTCTCTCCAACATTCACGCCAAGGGAATCCGATGAATCGGTACAACTATTAAGTATGACAGAGAGTTTACCGAAAAACAGTACACAAGTGACTAACACCAATATTACAGTACCAAACAAAAATATTACACTCAATTTAAATAACTGTAGCAACGTTACTTTAAAATTTTCTTAATTATACCTTACTATTATTTTGTTATAATTTAAAGATTATTCTGTAATACTTACCTGTCATAATGTAGTAATTAATACCTAAACTGAAATAAAAGTGTACCTATCTTGTGATTGTAAACGTTTTTTTTTTGCATTTAGTCATTTCCTCGCTGAGGTGGAATGAAAAGTTACGTGTTGCACTCGAGTGCAAAGATTTTTCACCTCGTGCTCTTTTGATTCCCTCGCTAACGCTCAGGATTCTAATTTTGAGTCACTCGCTGCGCTCGTGATTCAATTTTAGAATCATTCGCTTGCTCGGTCATCAAAATTGAACACGCGGTTAAAAAGAAACTTTGCACTCTTGTATAACAAATAACTATTTTTTGACACACTCCTTATCCACGGATGCCCCTCAAGTTATAGGAAAAAAAAAGTAAAATATGCAAGTTTGTGAAAAACTGAAGACGGATAGCAGAGATCAGAATCATGAGATGGATGTGTGGAGCGAATCCTTACTAATATTATAAAACCGAAAGTAAGTTTGTTTGTTACGTCTTCACGCCTAAATGGCTAAACCGATTTTGATGAATTTTGGTACAGAGATAGTTGGGACCCTAGAGACGGACATAGAATATTTTTTTAAAAACAGATTGAGATTTAAGGGAGAAAGAGGAAAGAAAAGGGAAAACTTAGCATTGCTATTACAATAAATAAGGCGCAAGGGCAAAAACTACAGGTAGCAGGTAATCAGGAAAGGGGAACTGTGTTACCTCGAATTTAATGCCGCGGGCAAAAGCTAGTAAAATAATAAAAGAAAGCGTCTAATATGAAATTTGAAAGTGGAGTAGGAATCATCTGTCTTGATGGGAACTAGGAACATGTGATAAGAACCTTCCTTCCTTCCTTCGTCTAACTCTAGTTAGTCAACGTGCTGCAACCAGCACATTTGACTTAAAGAGTGATGCATATAAATGTTGTTGGATTGGAAGGGAGAAGAAGACTAAAGCAAAGATGGATGGTTTTGTAAGGAATGCTATGAAGGACAGATCAGTAAATGATCGCGTGACGATTGATAGGGGAGAAAGGAAGAACAAGGGTAGAAAGTTGAAAATTAGTTGAGAACCCTTACGATTACTGTAATGGCTGACGGGTTTTCAGAAGTAAACTTCAATTTTTAGAAGGACAATCACTTCTTGGCAAAAAAAGGACATTCTTCTTTCATTAATAAAACACAATGTTTTTTTTTCAATTATTTATATTGAAATTATCACCTTCATAATACCAGCACTGAAGGGTGTCCACGTTTGACGTACAACACAATTACAATTTATAACCACTGACAGAGTACAAAATAAAAATACAACAAAACCAAGTAAGAGCCGGTCTGGCTTATTTGGACTCGCCTGAAGGCACTTGAGGTCAAATATTTGCTTGGAGTTACAAGTTGGCAAGTCGATGTTTGAAAAACCTACTTACTTATTTAATAAAGTTATCAGTAAAGTTACAAAAAAAGAAAACAATGAGATAAAGAACAGAAATTAGGATTGAAGAACAAAAAATGCTTTTACAGACAGAGAATCTTCAAATGATAATTTTACTATAATTTTCATTAATAAAAATATCTTTATCGCATCTTGATTGACTCCATTGGCCAATGATCATGCATACTGACTAAATAAGCTACACAAACGCATGTTCTCGACAACCAATAAAGTTGTACACAAAATCACGGCAGACCGGCCGAAGGCTTCTAAATTATTGCTCGACATTTAAAAGTTATTTGCTTATGAAATTAATTTCTCTTTTCATACAAAAAATAATTTTATAAACACCACTTACGCCATGCTGCGTTCAGACTGAGATGCTTTACTACATTAACACAGTACCTAACACTCCTTTTCTGATATTTTGTAACTTGCATTTTTTTTGCAGGAAACATATTTATTTTGAGATCACAGAATTTCATGACATATCTGCCTTTAATAAATAAAAAAGGTAAATTTTTTATTGCCGTAGTTGGTACAATAGCTTATGAGATATTTCTCAAGCTAAATATGCTTCTGCTAAAATAAGCCTAAACTTAGCTACGTTACGCTGATCTATGTATGTTACATGTAAAAAGCGGTATTATAAACAACATACATTTAAATTGTTACTATTGATCATTTCCCTACCTGATAGATATTATTTACTTGTTCGTGTAAAAGTCGACATAAGGAAGATATTCGGTGTGTCTATTATCAGCGCTCTAACTAAAAATCATATTTTTATATTTACATTTATATCAATATTATAATGAGTACTAATGTCCTGTTTTTTTTTATTTGACACATTATAGGGTTGCCAAAATTTTGATATAACGGATACACTTTTTTGTATGTTCCTTTGTACAATGTCAAAATATGTTTTGCGCAACCCTCATACACACCACAAAAAGTACAAAAGTCCTTCATTACGTCTATATACTATTCAATTCATACTATTCTCTCAACACTATCCATACATCATCTCTATTTAAATATTAATCATTTCTATCTTTATAAATGCACTTCTTGTTAAAACTTTATATTCTACTCTAAACAAGAAAAAGGCTGAGTTTTAGAAATAATAATTATTGAAGTAAAATTATTTATATTCAAAAGTAATTAACTCTTAAATAATATTTGTGTAACGAGATGGAAAACAGACGAGATATACGGCGTGATTAGTTAGATAACGTCTTTTTAATTCATATTTATAAAGTGATTCACAGAAGTTTATTGCAGCGCCGATTGTAACAATATTTTTTGTAAAAACTATGCATCCCTTGTTTACCATTGGAGGTGTAGCGTTCATGATAGAAATAAAACGGGAAGCTAACATAAACAAATATCTACAGATACAGAATACTCAAGAATACTGAAAAAATGATGGCGTTGCTTATCTCACACTTGGACTTATGATATAGTTCTTTGGTGTTGTGTCATATTTTATGAATTATCCCATTGCTATTGGACGCTATACGAGTGGCACTAATCCTACTTACAACTTGCGATTTGTGCGAATACCGCTCCACACCATCGCTACTCCGACTTCTCACAACACACCGACATTTACACAATTTGTACAACACGCAATCCTCGCACAGATCACATAACTAATTAGATATTACATTAATTAACTAATATTTTCCAATACTAAACTTGTCTTCGTACTATATTTACAAACTCGTTTCTATTTACACAAATGGAATTATTGAGATCATTTCTTACGATTATAAAAAAATGAAAATTACGAGGTCAGCCGTATTTATTTATAATTATTAAATAAAAAATAATACTTTAGAATAGACTGGTTTGGTACACGGCGAGTACACGAGATTATGTGTACCTTGCATGAGGTAATGATTTTACCCGCAACGGTAAAATTATTTCGAGATAAATTACCGTGGAACGTAACGATTCATGTCCTCGTTTTTATGCTAGAAACTTTGTCACACTAGTGCTTGACAAGTCATGGGCATTTAATTGTTGACCTACCTAATTCTTAACAAAAAGTGCGGAAAACATTAATCAACATATTATTTTCCACATGTTCTCCGATAATTATTATGCGTCATGACAAGATCATATGATAATAAATGTTCATATAACGTATGCTAATAAATTGGTCTTTTCATCATGGCAGCTTATTGCACGATATTAACAAATAAAAACAAAAAACTTGAAATGAAAACAATGATTGCACGAATTAAACAATTATATAGCATGCCACGAGTTTTACATTATCTTGTTACAACTATGTTCAAAGGCTGCACATACATTTATTAAATCATCATAAAGGTTGACCATTGGCTATGTTTACTTACACTGTAACTTGCGCTTAGGTACGCTGGCGTGTACGCAAGAAATTTGCTTTTTTTGTTCTTATCAGCCTGTATTTTATTTCATCAATGTTTGGAATAAAGCTACATGGTTGTGTTTTTTTGGCTTGAATGACATTGACAGGAGCAGGCTGTTGGTAAAAATTGAGAAATTGTCTGTGGAACTTGTATAGAAAATCAAGATGGCTGCCCTAGTTCGATTAAAACCACGCATGCAATATTATAGCAGAATAATTAACCACCTATAACATCCTGAAACCTTTGACCATAGTAATAGCATTATGAGATTAACAAAAGCACTAAAACGATGCTCCCGAAAGTTTTCAACAAAATTTTCACGCATCATAACAAAAATGCTTTTTTACTTTTAATATGGAATGCCGTATCTACAAATACCGTTGTTATTCGGTGGGCTTTGTAACGAGTTTCATTGTTGGATCATCCGAATCTTTCCTTGACGAGGAACATGAGTTTCTTCTTCCCTTTGTATTTGAGTTTGATCTCCTGGAGTAGTGCGGCGAACTGGTGGGGCCCGTCCGGAGCTAGCGCAAACGTATCACGGGCTTTGCCTGCAGGAAATAAAAGAATTTTACACACAAAAAAAACAAATACCTCATGATTATTTTATATTTAAATTTTAGCGTGTTATATGTTCATTACAGGAATTGACTGACAATACTGAGGGCGTTAAACTCTTAGTCACGTTCACGTAGACACAATTTACATTACAATCGGTATGAAGAAGAGCATGTTTATACATACCAAGGAACTCGACAAAGTCGGCATAATGTCTGGGCGAGATGTGCGCGAGACGCGCGTGCGTGGTAGAGGCGTAGGCACGCAGCGCGGCCTCCAGCAGCGGCCGCAGCGGCGTGGGCGGCCGGGGCGGCGCGCCGCGGGACCGCGAGCAGCCCGCCGCCGCCACGCAGCAGCGACGCAGCACGTCCGACTGTGGGGGAGCGCGTTAGTATGGTGCGAGGGAGAAAGATGGACCTATAATTAAGTCCTGTATAGCTTTATCCCTTTCACATGGAAGTATGGGCTTACCCAGAGGGGCGGTGCCCAGGGGTCAAGGTCACTGCCTGCCGGGGCTGCGGGTTGTTAGAAAGAGATACTACGGCCCCGGAAAATAAGGGGAAAAGAAGAACCATGGATGGGTTATAGTCAGTACAAGTCTGACACGCCCCTCCGCTCCGCCCGGAGCGGGAAAAATTATTTGATGATTACCATTCGAAAAAAGGCTTACCCCTTATTTTATTCCACTCTTATTCTATGAAATTTTTAAACGAATATTAAAAACGTTTTGCCGTTACAGGTTTAAGGACTAAACATTTTATGAATTTTTCCAGTACAGAACTGAGTTCGCTTCAGAATAACAATTACTATATATTATATATATTATTAATATTTTTCTAATACTCTCTCACACACTATCGTCTACATTTCGTTCTCATATCTCCTTTCGCAGGTCTGCTGGCAGAAATTTCTTAAGAAATAAGCAGTACCTTTGTACTCAAATTTTATATGTTTTTATCCTGTCTGATTTACTGTGTGTACATAAATAGTTAAATAAATAAATACTATGATAAAATTATACATTTTCTTGAAGTTGTAATACAAAACTGAATTTAAAACGTGGGTTTAAAAGTAGTTTTTTTAGAAATAAATACTCATGAAAACTCACCAGTACAGGCGCGCACTGCACGTTCTTCACCAAGAGCGGCAACATCGCCTGCAGCTCTGCGCGGCCCAGCGAGTGCGCCAACGCCACTGCCCAATGGATATCTGCGATAGCTGGGTGACTGTCCTGTAGCGGAATGTAAGTTATTTTTAGTATTGAAATGGGATAACCAGTCTTGTAAGATTTTCGTGATTATATGTTGGTTCGACGAAGAGTTGGTGATTAAGTGTGATTTCTAGAACCTTTGAATACAATTTTGCTGTCCAGAATAACCCATTACACAGCACAATACCTATACCGTACCTCCCCTCACTTCTGCCACATCTAGTAGTTCTTTCCGGCATCGACCAAATCGTCAACACATGTTGCTTTTGCATGCAATGTTACAACGTAATTGTTCCGTACCTGGTTGTAATGTAAGTGCAAGTTCCGCATGGCGAGCGTGGCGAGGCGCATGGCGCGCGCGGGCTGGCCGCGCTGCTCCATGTAGCGCGCCACGGCGAACAGCTGACTGGACGCCAGCGCGCCGCGCGCCGCCGCGCCGCCCACGGCCGCGCACGCCGCCTCGAACGCGCCGGCCGAGCCCTCGCACACCGACAGCGCACTCAGCGCACAGCCTGGTGGGTCCTGGAGACGGTGAGGGTTGCTTATTTTTAATTAACATTCCAACATATTTTATTTCATACTAGCGGAACCGACAGAAGCTGTTCTGTCTCATCTAATATGGTCCCATACCGACAGCAGCGCCACCTACCGGGATTAATTGTCTGCATTTCTTTCAAATCAGTCTAGCCGTTTAGAAGGAGTTAGGTGACAAACACATATACATATGCCCAAGGCATTAAGTCCGCCTTTGTACAATGTTTTTGTGCATGAAGTTTTAATAAATAAATATACGTGTGTTTAAAAAATAATAAAACTGTTTAGGCATTTATTGAACGTCAGAAGTATCGCTTCACAGTTGGAAGATAGATAAATCATTATTTATTAAATACTATGTAGTAGGTATCAATGCTATCGATCGCTCTAATTACACTTCTTCGTTTTTACTGAGTGTTAACTAAATAGCTAAAGCCAACCCCTATTCGAAGGTCATTAAGCCACGGTGAGAAGAGTAAGGTAATCCTTAAGACAAGTAACAAGAACATATCGTACCTTAGCAGCGCACTGCAGGGCAAGGGTCCTCGCGCAGGCGCTGAGCTTCTCCTGCTGTTCGAAGGTCAGGCCGAGCCGCAGTGCCGTCTGGTGCGACATTGCCGCTGCGGCTACAGGGCCCGTTGCTTCCGTTGGCGTGAACAGTTCGTACCTGAAAAAGAAATTAGATTTGGTAAGTATATATGTAATACTAGCTTCCGCCCGCGACTTCTTCCGCGTGGTATAGTTACTTTGGTCTAACGCTAACTTTAACCCGCGTGATGATCGAAAAAAAAATATCTTTCTCTCCTTTTCTTCAGTCAGTTTCTTCTTTCAGTCAATCAGTTTGGCCATTTAGGCGTGAAGACGTAACAAACAAACAAAAAAACTCACTTTCGCTTTATATCAGTAAGGATGTTGTTTATTGAAACAAAAACTAAGGTTGTTGCTCTGTAAAGAGCAATTTATTTCTTATGAACATCACAAATCATATTTGCAAGTACCATTTATTTTTACAAATGGTCTTGGAGTATAATAATTTATTCTTTTTTTTCAATTCGACCTTGGAGAAGCTGCGCTTCAACCGAAATTCTTCTTGATTTAGTTAATAAATTTATTTGAAAAATCTTTTCGGAGTGTTCAATTTTTATGAAAAATCTCGTGCAAATGTTATGGCTCTTTATGTAGACACATAAAGAGGCATAACGTTAATGATTTTTTATAAGTTGGTAATTGTTTTAGTGAGATGTACAAACGACATTGTTGCAATTACTGATAAAAACTGGAAAGTGCCGAACCAAAGGCGTGGAGATTGACCCAAGCAAAGAGAAGCAAACACCCAGCGTTGGGTGACGTCGAGATCCTTGTTTCTGCCATCAAAGCATACTGACCAGTTCTGCATGATGGACAGCAGCGCGTCGAGCCCCAGTTCGGTGGCGCACGTGACCAGCCAGCGCACCATCTCGCGCCGACGCCAGTTCACTGAGGACAGCGTCATCCGTAGCACCTGCAGAGTAAACACCAACTATTAGATGTGTATAAACCGGGTCGAAAGGTCTTGAGGGGCGTACAACAGCTTACTACTTGCAGAATTACGTAACATTAGGACCCATGCAAGGTTGTAGTTTGTGTCGCTTGATCTTCAAGGATTAGCAGCACTTGTCGGGGCCCGTTTGTAGATCGTGATCAACCATTACATAACGAGTTCCTTCCGTGTCGAAAGCACGTTAAGTCAGCTATCATAAGTAGACCTTTGACAGTCTTAACATCAGGTCTGGCGAGCAGTCTTACAAGGATTTTTTTATATTACACGGTAAGCTGGAGGTCAGAAAGTCGACTGCTTGCACAGGCATACACAAGTATTTGAAACAGAACAGTCGTAAAATACTTTTATTCTGCTGCATCAGAACAAAAGCCTTCTTTTCAAAAAGCTGACCTTATCATAAAAAAAAGGTTAAGCAGATGAGGCTTTTTTGCCAAGTGTGTGTACCTGCAAGCCCAGCTCGAAGGCAGCGGCCAGCAGGTCGCGGTGGTGGTGCGGCGCGGCGGGCGGCGCCGCGTGGCGCAGTGCGTCCTGCGCCAGGCGGAACAGCTGCGCCGCCGAGCGCACGTGGCGCTGTGCCGCGCCCAGCGCCGCGCGCAGGCGCCCTGGGTTGCCGCGGGCCGCGCCTGCGCATGGACGGGAAAGGTTAATTTTATCTTCCGAAGGTTATATTTTACTTGTGTTTTTGTGTTCAAATATTGACATGAAACCTTAATTACCCTCCTTTGCGGTGCGCAGTCGGGTAAAAAAACAGATAGGTGCGAACTGCAATTTAAACTATGAAACTCACGTTTTTAAATTAGGTTTCACTTTTGTTTTTTTTTTGTTTCGAGGTCAAAAGCCGAAAAAAGGTTCTGGTTCTGTTAACCTATTTTGACTCCTTCAAAACAGCCATGACGCATATTCGCAAACTAACACTTAGATCATGGTCACAATGTACATCATGTCTTAAAAAAGGTATTCTTTTTGAATATTGTGTATGAGTTTTCGTCACTATGAACAAATAAAAGGCTCAGGTTCTATGCGAATTTTTTGGTCTGGGCTCAGAACCTATTCGGATCTTGTGTTTTTTTTTAATTTGTTCGTTAATGGACACAATGCTTGATCGATCGATGAATTCGTGATGTGTTACCTAGGAGCGCGCTGGCAAGCGCGGCTTGCTGTTGCTCGGCATGTTGCAGCGTGTGCCACGCGCCGGCCGCTGCGCCTGCGCCGGCCGTGGCCGTGCCGTCCAGTGCGTACGCTTCCTCCACCATCGGCAACCTGCACCAAACGTACCACCATGTATTATGATCGAGATGGCATAGAGTGTGATATATAGACAAAGTGATTTAATAATGATTTCAATACGTCACAGAGAAATGAGGAAACCAGGGATTTCGTCAAATAAAATGAGCATAGTTACCTCATAGCTCTAAGGCCGACTCTGTAGGCAAGATCGGCATGCTGCGGCAGCAACGCTAGGAACAAGAAGCGCGCGAAGGTGTGCGCGGGCGCAGCGCGCGGGTGGACGCGCGCGCCCAGGCACGAGGCCGGGCCGCCCGCCAGCAGCGCGGCCGCCACGCGCGCGCACACGCCGCCCGCCGCCTCGCCCTCCACGCGCTGCAGCTGCGCGATCAGTCGCTCCTCCTGTTGTTAACAGACGGTCGTCAATACATCATCCTCCACAGTCCAACTTCACCCAGACTGTCAGTCTCTTTGTTTGTGCTAATCTCAACGTTCATTTATTAATTTTTGCGGCGGATAAAATATCTACCGCATACCCTACTTTTTGGGGACTCGTTATGGTAACAAAAACGATTGTTCAATATTTTATTTATAAATTATAATACAAATATATTCTACCAACTTCTGCCTGCGACATCGTGCGCAACGAAGAAATTCTCTATAGCACACGGTAATGGACAATCAAAAGATTGGTAGAAGATTAGTCTTCTGATTTCAAAAAAATCTTTTGCTAAAAACTTGGAGATGACTTCCTAAGTCCCTAAATTCAGTTTTACAAACTTCATCTCTCCTTAATAGTTATTTATCTAGGTTTTATTAATTCTAGCACTTTCTGCACATAGCTTAATCGGACAGATCAAATAGTACGGCTAAAGTACCCAATTAAAAGCTGAAGTACCCGATAAAAAATTACTAAGAATTTGCTTAATAAGTTATCCTTCAGCAACTCTCAGTAAGGGACTGAATTCAGCCTCATTTTCAAACCTTAAAGGGTGGAACGATTTGATTTGACGATGAAAGGTTTGGACATGGTGTCCTCGTGGAATGACATCCTTACAAATATTATAAAAGCGAAAGTGAGTTTGTTTGATTGTTTGCTACGTCTTCACGCCTAAATGGCCAAACAGTTTTAATGAATTTTGGTAAAGAGATAGTTGGGACCCTGGAGACGGTAACAACTAAAAAAAGGGAGAAAAGTGGGAGAAAGAGGGGAGAAAAGGGGACAGCAAGATATTTTTTTTCGATCATCACGCGGGTTAAAGTAAGCGTTAGTCTAAAGTAAATATGCCACGCAGACGAAGTCGCGGGCGGAAACTAGTCTCATATATATATTCAGACAAAGAAGCAGCAGGAAAAACAAAAGAAGTAATAGACTCACCTGTTTGCAATGCCGCTCCTGGGCGTACAACCCCATGGGGAGCATGCGCTGCACCCCCAGGCCTAGGAGAGCCGCTTCCAGCGCGAGCGCTAGGTACGTCTCGTCTGGGTTCTTGCTACCCGCCACGGGGACATGTTGGTACCTGTCATGGAATTAAATGAAATTACTATATATTTAAAGTCCTCCTGACCATTTACCGCCACAGCGGCTAATCTCAGCGGAGATTTGCCATCTGCGCGGGAGATATTATAGTGCAGGCGTGTGTGCGCAAGCACAGGTGCACTCTCTGTTTCCTCACTCTCATAGTCTGATGGAACAGCAAACCGACACTACAGGAGAGAGATCAGGTGCAGGACCAACGGCTTAACGTGTTTACCGAGGCACGGGGGTATCTTACCGCCAACTTCTAAACTCCGGGCTGCTGTGAAATTTCTAATGGAAAAACCCAATAACACTTTTTGCCTGACCCGGGAGTCGAACCCAGGATTCCGTGCTCAGTAGTCGCACTTGCGACCGCGAGACCAAAGGAGTCGTTGTAAATTAAATAATTACGTATATTAGAATAAATGTCATCAGCCTTTGAAGACGCCTTGGCTTCCTTAAAATTGAGACACTAAAATATATTTTGCTGGAAAAGTGGCTTCTATGATATTATATAAGTCTTTAAACTGACATGGTTACTTATACAAACACTTGAAACGGGATATTTACCATGTTTGTTATTTTTATCGAGTTTCCGATATTTCGGCGATGTTGCAAACGCCATGATCACGGATGAACTGAAGTTATTGCGGGTGGATGTTTACGAGCAGACAAAACGATCTACCCTTTTTCCTATTCGTGTTTTGCGTTCGTTACCACTGATGAAACTTATGATCCGCTTGTAATTATTAGTTTATGGTTCGCACTCTACACATAGACAATTTCTTTCTGTCTATTCTCTCTCTTGTCAAAATGTCGTCCAAGTGAGAACATCCTTTTTATTTCTATTTGCTGTACCTAATTATTTAAATGGTTTGACAATATAAATTACGTGCTAAGATGTTGTGCCTAATTTCTTCTCCTAAACCTGATAATATATAGCACGTAATAACAGGTTATGGGCCCAGAATTTTTCTACCCAGAATTTTTTTTTACGGAGAAGTGTTACCGCGTGCTGAACATAACCTTAAAATTTTGGATTGCCACGAGGTTGTGGTGTGGTGGTGATTTTGTTTAGGTGGTGTGCTTCGAAATGGCCTCGCCTAGTCAGCAACAAGCGAGCAATGGAAATGCTGCTTTGCAAGGTAACAATGGGTTGACATCGTCTATAGAAAAATTGGAAGGAGTGTCAAACTATTTGAATTGGAAATTTGCTATAAAAATGCTGCTTATTATGGATGGCTTGTGGAATACAATCGAAGGCACCGAGACTGATCTGGTGAAAGATCAGCGTGCTTTGGCGCGTATAGCTTTATGCATCAAGCCGGCACTTTATCAATATATCAGGAATGCTACTACAGCTAAAGGTGCATGGAAAAACTTGGCTGATATATTTGAAAATAAGGGCTTGTTACGACGTGTGCTGCTTTTGAGACAACTGCATAGAATTGATTATACTCAGTTTTCAAGTATGTCTGAATACATACAGGGTGTCATGACACTGGTGCAGCAGCTCTCGGATATTGGCCGTAAGACGGATGATGCTGAAGTCGCAGAGATTTTATTGAGCGGTCTACCTCAGGAGTTCGAATACTTGGTTTCTAATCTTGAAACAGTATGTTTAACCAATGATCTCACCAGTGAGATTGTACGAACTCGACTTTTACAAGAAGAGCTGCGGAGAAGTGATGGTGCATCGAACAATAACAACAAAGCTTTAATTTCGAAGAACTCTTTCAAGAAGAAGACTATGATCTGTCATTACTGCAATAAGCCTGGACATATAAAAGCTAAGTGCTACAGGATGAAGAATGACAAGAAGAATGAGTCTACAAGCTTCGCTTCAGCTTTGTTTGTTCATCAAAGTAATGCGTGGTTCATCGACTCCGGTTGTACATCTCATATGACAAATTCTAAAGTGGATATGGTGAATTATAAAGACTTTAGTTCTAATGCAAAACACACTACAGTTGCTGTAGCAAATAATGAACAATTGATATGTAGTGGTGTAGGAGATTTAATGGTAAACTTTGGAAATGAGGTAAGACAGCTTAAAAATGTTTTGTATGTACCGCAGATTGCCACTAATTTAATGTCAGTAAGTAAATTCGTAGAAAGTGGGCTTACTGTTAAGTTTGATAGTAATGGGTGCAGCATTTATGATAGTAAAGTCCCTGGCAACCGTATAGCTCTTGTAGGGTGTGATAAAGGAATTTATAAACTAAATTGTAACATTGTAAAGCCTTTGCACAATAGGGCGTATTCTTCCAAACTTTTGAGTAATGTGCAAAAGACCGAGAGTACTGCAGTAGCTGTTTCTACTGAGCTATGGCACCGCAGGTTGGGACATTTAGGTCTGAGAAGTATGAGTACTCTGAAAGGTCAGGTGTCTGGTGTGATGTTTCAGAATCATTCCCAGGATAGTTTGAAGGACTGCATACCCTGCCTTGAGGGGAAGCTGTCAACACAGCCGTTTCCCAGAGGAGAGGGCAAGCGGGCTGAGCGACCATTGGAGTTGGTACACTCGGATGTCTGCGGACCAATGCGTGAGAACAGCTTGGGAGGTGCAAAGTATTTGGTTACGTTTACAGATGATCACACTAGAAAAACATTTGGATACCTAATGAAGTACAAATCTGAGGTAATGTCTAAGTTTATTATTTTTAAGGCTATGGTTGAGAGGCAAACTGGATTAAAGATTAAATGCTTACGTTCGGACAATGGTGGCGAGTATGTCAATTATAAGTTTTCTGGATTCTTAAGTAAAGAAGGTATTGTACATCAGACTACAGTTCCTTACTCGGCTCAGCAGAATGGTGTTTCAGAGCGCCTTAACCGGACACTCATTGAAAAAGCGCGTTGCATGCTGCAGGAATCAGGTCTTAGTAAGTGTTATTGGGGAGAGGCAGTGAATACTGCAATTTATTTGAAAAATCGGTCCCCTACTACGGCTTTGTCTGGACAGATTCCTGAGCACCTGTGGTCGGGATCTGGGGTTGATCTGAGCCACTTAAGGGTTTTTGGTTGCATTGCTTATTCTTTGGAGCCTAAGCATAAGCGTGGTAAGCTTGATGCTAAGAGTAAAAAGTATATTTTTGTGGGGTATAGTGAGACCTGTAAAGGGTATAGACTATCAGATCCAATGAATCCTAGAAGAATTGCATTGTCAAGGAATGTTGCATTTTTAGAGGACAGGTTTTATAATGGGAATTTAAATGAAAAGGATAGTGATGACTTTAATTATAATGAAACTATTTTACAGAATAATTGTTTTGACAAGAGCAATGAATTAGTTTTAAATAATGATAATAATACTAATGAAATCCCTTCCAGTCAAATAAATTTTAATGAATGTAGTAATGAGGATAAGATTAGTGATACAACCAAATCTTTGGAATTGAATAATGGTTCTCAAATTTCAAATACCACAGACGAGGAGCATTACTGCACAGGCAGTGAGGATGAGTCCCGCTGTGCAGACTCATCGTCGGCGAGCCACGAGTCAGTGACTTCGTCATCGTCGGACGCGTCTGTTCGAGGGGAAGGAGTGACGATTATGGAGGTACCCCGGGTTGAGGCTAATACGCGCCCTGTACGAAGTACTCGTTCGACTCTGCCTTTGAGGTATTGTGATTATGACATTTCAATGTATGTACGTAATATTGAGGAACCATCTGGTTATGAAGAGGCTATCTCTTGTTCGGATGCCACTGAATGGCGTGCGGCGATGCAGAGTGAGTATGACTCATTAATTGCCAATGGAGTATGGAAGATCGTGGATCGCCCTATAGGGAAGAATGTTATTAAATCCAAATGGGTATTTAAGTATAAACACGATGCTTCTGGAAACTTTACAAAGTATAAAGCGCGATTAGTTGCCAGGGGGTTTACACAAAAACATGGGGTTGATTATAATGAGACTTTTTCCCCAGTGGTTAGGCATTCTACTATGCGAATTTTGTTTTCCGTGGCAAATGATTTAAATCTCAGTATAGATCACATTGATGTAGCTTGTGCTTTCTTGAATGGTAACTTAAATGAAACAATATTTATGGAACAACCTATCGGTTTTGATAATGGAGATAACTCCAAGGTTTGTTTATTAAATAAGAGTATTTATGGTTTAAAACAAGCTAGTAAAATGTGGAATAGCAAAGTTCATGATTTGTTAGATAGTAATGGTTATGTACAAAGTCAATGTGAACCATGTGTTTATGTAAAGAAAGACAAGGATGATGTAACCATTATTGCACTGTATGTTGATGATTTCTATATATTTTATACTGAGAAGAGTGTTATTCAAAAAGACTTAGTAAATCTGTTAGAAAAGGAATTTAATGTAAAGAACCTTGGTCCATTAAAAAGCTGTCTTGGGATTAATGTAACTAGAGATAGGACAAAACGTATTTTAAAATTGGACCAGACTGATTATATTAAGAAATTATTATTGCGGTTTGGTATGGGTAATTGTAAAACTGTATCTACACCAATGCCATTGAATTGTAAATTACTGAAAGCTGAAAATGTAAGCGAGAGCAATGATAATTTCAGGCAATTGTTAGGTTCATTAATGTACTTAGCTGTGTGCACTAGGCCGGATATTGCTTATGCATGTAGCCAGTTGAGTCAATTTAATAACTGTCACGATAACAGTCATTGGCAAGCTGCTAAACGTGTTTTACGTTATTTAGCGGGGACAATTAATTATAGCTTACTATTTGTAAGAAGTAATAAATTGAATTTAACTGCTTATACTGATGCAGACTGGGCTAATGATATAACTGATCGTAAGTCTTATACTGGGTATGTTGTGAAGCTTGGTAATAACACAATAAATTGGGAGTCACGCAAGCAACGCTGTGTTGCTTTATCTACAACAGAGGCGGAATATATTTCAATTTCTGATGTTTGTAAGGACATTTGTTTTATTAAGAGTCTGCTATCTGAGATATTTTGTTTAAATGTAGAGCCAGTTGTTTATAATGACAATCAAAGTGCAATTAAGTTATTAGAATGTAAGGAGTACTGTCATAAACGAACAAAGCACATAGATCTTAGATACCATTATGTAAAAGACCTAATAAATAATAATATTGTAACTGTAAATTATTTACAGACTGAAAAGATGATAGCAGATGTGCTTACCAAACCGCTTAGTTTTATGAAACATGTTGATTTTATTAAAGACATGAATGTATGTGTTGTGTAACATGACTGTATGTACTTGTGTTGTGAGTTATTAGGAACCAGTATTGTAGAGTCATAATTATGGTTTAATTTTGTTTGTGTCTGTTGTCTGCATGTAATTATTGACATTTTATATAAAGTAATAATTTATAATTATTTACTTTTTATATAAAGTAATAATCTAAAGCGTAAGGGGAAGTGATGAAACTTATGATCCGCTTGTAATTATTAGTTTATGGTTCGCACTCTACACATAGACAATTTCTTTCTGTCTATTCTCTCTCTTGTCAAAATGTCGTCCAAGTGAGAACATCCTTTTTATTTCTATTTGCTGTACCTAATTATTTAAATGGTTTGACAATATAAATTACGTGCTAAGATGTTGTGCCTAATTTCTTCTCCTAAACCTGATAATATATCGACTGTGAACTGGCAACCGGTCCTATCTCAATTTTTTGAAGATTTCACTTTTTAATGCCATTTTATACTATTTAATACTCCACATCGTTGCAAGAAATCCTAACTCTAATACATTTAAATTTGGCGCCAGAATTGGCTTCATTCAACTTGTGCTAACTTCAACGCGCAGTGAATGCGAGCATTTAGACCTATCTCGCCAAACGTGTACGGACTTGAATGCGATTTCGCGCGCTCTTGAAACAAATAACTGTTTTATGTGGATTTATTAGGTTACTGTCCCATAAGTTTTACACGGACATTATTGGGGACTTCTAGTAGCTGAAATGGTAAGTTTTGTTAAAAAATCATTATTAATATTTAAGATTTCTACGTTAATAATGCATAAACCGAGATAGTACATTATGCATTGTCGTCCAAAGTTTTGGCAGTTTGGAATTATTCAGAGATAGTATTTATTGGTTCTATTCAACTAAGGATAACATCAACCGAAAATACGTTTCATTCGGTTTATTAATAAATATAGGTACCTACGATGAAATACATGCTTTTAAGTTGTTGTATGATTACGCTATTAAGTATATCAAAATGACGTATGTATTATTCAAGTGTTCTGAGCATGGATAGCTTGCCCTTCTAGCCTCTTGAGTCACACAGGCTTGCTGCTTAGGGGTTGCAGAATGTTGTTCTAAGTACCTACCCGCCTCATGTTAGTCCATGAGGCGGGTCTCTCATGTTAGCCGCTTGCTTGGTTGGGTTCGATAGTCATAAATAATAATGGAAATGATTTGTCTTAATATGCGCTGCTTTCCTACCTTTTTAGCTACTAGCTTTACCTATACTCACCAAATCTTTTCAGGAGTATAATAAGTTGAGACGTGGTAAGCGGTTGGTACAGAAAGTGCTTAATGATGATAAGGATAAAGAAAATGCCAAGGTTTGTAATTTTTTACCTGTCTATCTAAAACCTACAAAACAAAGACGACATGGTGGGTACAGTGACTGAGCGATTGGACTATTGTGCTGCATATCGCGGGTACGATTCCCGCACGAAGCAAATATTTGTATGATCTAGAAGTAGTTGTTCCGGGTCTGGGTGTTTGTGCATGTGTGTTTCTATGTTTGTAAACGCACCCACGACACAGGAGAAATTCCTAGTGGGCAACGATTTCTTAAAAAATAAAAAAAAATAAAAACAATAAATTATAGGTTAGTACGTAATGGAATCTGCTAAGGTATTTGCTTAATCTAATAGCTTTCTTTTGTACATTTTAGGATATCAACACAAATTTTGAAGATAAGAGTATTCCTAGCCAACAAAAAACGGTACCTTTTACCATGACTAACCAGCGAGAAACAGTTTCTTTTACCGTATCCAGTCAGCAAGAAATAGTCCCTTTTACCATATCTAACCAGCAAGATACAGTCACTCTTACCATGTCTAACCAACAAGAAACAGTCCCTTATACCATAATATCCAATCAGCAAGAAGCAGTCCCTCTTACAATGTCAAACCAGCAAGAAACAGTCCCTCTTACAATGTCCGACCAGCAAGAAACAGTCTCTTTTACCATAATATCCAACCAGCAAGAAGCAGTCCCTCTTACAATGTCTAACCAGCAAGAAACAGTCCCTCTTACCATAATATCCAACCAGCAAGAAGCAGTCCCTCTTACAATGTCTAACCAGCAAGAAGCAGTTCCTTTTTTGGTACTTACGGGAGACACCTGTTATACTGAAGATTTTAACCCAAATATGGACACTATGTTTGATTCTCATGTAGATTATATTTTATCTCCACGATTTGTGCCTTCGCCATCCTGCCAGTCAGCTATACTCGACTTTCAATCTAACAATGATGATTACACCAACGACGAAGGCTGTTTTGACATACAAAACACTTCACTCAGTCCGCTTCCATGCACGTCACTTAATGTCCCTTCAAACAGGTCATTAAATTCGTCTCCAAATACGCCACTAAACGCACTACCATCAAGCCAAGAATGTCCCGCATCCCCATCAATTTTAGCGACAAATGATACCGCAGAAAATAGTGGCGATCAAGTAGCGGAAAACGAGGACGCAATTTTTTCGGAGAGTGACCCCAATAATTATAATATGAGTGAAGGAAGAAAAAGAAGAAAGAAAGCTGAGCCGGCTAAGTGGAAGAGAAACATTAACAAAAAACTGCGAATGGAGGGAAAAACTTACTTAGGTTTTAGAAAAGTTGGAAGAACTGTTGTACAAGATACACCAAGAGAAGGACGAATAATGAAGCCAAAGTGTTCAAGCAATGTTTGTCTCAAGTCTAAAAAACGTCATTGCTCATTATTTACGGAAGAACAGAGAAAAACGATTTATGACCGATTTTGGGGTTTGACTTGGGGAGAACGCAAAGCATTTGTATGTGGATCGATTTCTAGAGTTCCAACAAAAGCTAATACTACTGACAGTGTTTCTCGACGCAACTATAGCATTCAATATAGTTTGAATAATGGACAGGAGAGCTATCAAGTTTGTCGAGAAATGTTTATAAATACACTTGGTATTGGGTATAGAATGGTTCAAACATGGGTGTGTGATAGCTCGCATGGAATACCTATAACATCAAAAGATAAAAATACCACACCAAATAATAATCTTTTATCACAAATTGAGTGTTTAAATAACTTTTTCGATAATCTTCCAAAAATGCCGTCCCATTACAATAGGCAGAATTCAACAAAACTCTATCTCGAACCTGTTTTTCAAACAATACAAGAAGTTTATAAATTATACAAGTCTACGTGTACTCAAGCATTGCAACCAGCGTTTAGCCGAAAAAAATTCAGCGAAGTTATGGTTCAAAAAAACATTTCATTATTTAATGTAAAAAAAGATAAATGCAACTTATGCGCCAGTTACGAATCCAAGAATATAACAGAAGAAGTTTGGAAGGAGCATACAGCGAAGAAAGAGATTGCTAGATCGGAAAAACGCGAGGATATAAAGAGAGCTATTAAGGGAGAAGTAATTATAATTGAAGTTGATTTTCAAGCTGTAAAGCTAGCTCCATTTACACATGCTAATGCTTTTTATTACAAAACAAAACTAGCTTGTCATAATTCGACAATTTACGATGTTGTAAAAAAGCAGGCTACATGTTATTGGTTTTCAGAAGATCAAAACAACCAACTAGTAGCGTCAACATTCGTTTCGTGCTTGATTGACTATTTAGAAAAAAAATGTCTCACTTCTGAAAAAAAACCAGTTGTCATATTTTCTGATGGATGTACAGCACAAAACCGTAACAATGTCATGGCAAATGCACTGCTCAATTTTAGTATGCTTCACGGAGTCTTCATTTATCAGAAATACCTCGAAGTCGGTCACACGCAAATGGAGGTAGACTCAGTACATGCTTGTATTGAAAGAAAATTAAAAAATAAAGAAATTAAACTACCAAGCGATTATGTGTCTACGACCAGAGAAGCAAGACAACATCCAACACCATACGAGGCTATTGAGCTGACTTACGACTTTTTTAAAGACTACACGAAACCTTTGAGGTACAATAGCATTAGACCCGGTCGGACAAAAAATGATCCAATGGTCACAGACATCAAAGTCATAATGTATGATCCTTTAGGAGTAATCAGGGTGAAACTTGATTTTACCAAAGATTGGATGGACTTACCTCATAGACCAAAGAGACATAATCTAGTGGACTGTTATCCAGCATTATTTACGGCAAGATGCCGTATTCCTAAAACGAAGTGGTTGCACCTTCAAGAATTGAAAGCTGTCATTCCACAAGACTGTCATAACTTTTATGATAATTTGCCTTATCAGGAATAAGTTTAGTTTTCTTGACTGACCCACCTATATTAATGACTTTATAGACTTTCCTACCTAAAAGTGTTCCTATATTGTTAATTAGTTAGTTTTATTATAAAAAATATTGTGTTGATTATGTCCTATCTATATTATTTTATTTTGATTTTGAAGATAGCCCATATTGTTCCAAGTAAAAAGTCCTATGTTTGTTCTTGTGTTGATTTATAATATCTTATCTCGATTTTATATTGGAAGGAAGCATATAATGTTACTTTTGTTTTTAATTACATGTGTAATAAAAATATTAAAAAACTACGTATTTTTATTAAACATACGAGGTGCTGTATAAAGCACGCTAACATGTTTTTTCTTCATCCTGTAAAGTTGTCAAAATTGAGATAGTGCCGGTTGCCAGTTCACAGTCGATATAGCACGTAATAACAACCACCACAGATAATATAATACTAGCGTAGTTACCACTAACACCGTCACTCACAATCAAGTACCGATCTTTTTTCACTACTTTTTGGGTTTTTACACAATTGAACGACTGGATTCCAGGCTCTTGATAGTTGAAACCATGTTTGTTAAAAATAACAAACATGGTAAATATCCCGTTTCAAGTGTTAATTATAATTCTATGGCATCGTTTTAAAGTGCACAATGCAACACTGCATTTAATACGAGTGCTTTTTATTTTACGCACAGGAATGTTTAGCTACCGAAAGTCCACGGACGTAATGTGTATCATAATGACATGGCAAGAGGAACCAAATTTTTTTTAAACCAACTGCGGTTATTGACCTCCCAAAATAGCTAATTCAGCTGGACCTTGCCTACAAATGACTCTTGCTTACCTAGGTGGCAGACCAGTGTTGGGCTCCTCGTCTAGGTACGCAGTGTGTAGTCTGGGAGAGGCGCGCTGGTCGTCTGGTGCCAGGCAAGCATCCGCCAGACACTCATACACGCACCAAATGGCTTCTAACGTCCAGCCAGTCCAACATCTACTGTCTGTAGGGAGAAATAAGGGTGGTTTTAAGTTTGTCTTATTTATCTAGTCTAGGTGATTGTATACCCTGATGCCTGTTTTGAATCAAAGTAGAGACAAAAGGACCAGCGAACAGGAATCACGTTGGTTGAAATCCACATCGCGACTCTCTCCTCTCCTGTGATTTGTCGTTTCTTCTACGTCTCTTTTTTATGGAATCTGGGCCTTGGTCAGATGATGGTAATAAAAAGTGTTCCGTTAATACAAAACATTAATATTTAGATTTTGCAGTTATTGAGACTGTGATGTGTGTGGGTGGTGTCTTGGAATTCATGGATACCCGAGTCAGCCGAAAAGTTTTTGAATGTATTCGAGACCAGAATTGCCTAGTATACAGATAGTAAGGCGGTTATCACACGACGTTAGCGCTCGCCCACGCGACGCACTGCCAACGATATCTTCGCCTCTTCCATCAGACCGCGAGGACAAGCGGTATCGTGTGAGACACACGTGAATTTCGCCGCTGGGAATGCACAGTTCGAGATTTCCAGTTCGTAATTTTTAGACCACGTGGCGTTTGTAAATCAGTAAATGCTCTCACCTCTCCCAATACACCGCTGCGAGTGCGACAGCGCGCACGTGGCGGCGCTAGTGAGGCATGAGCCGAAGTCCATGTGCGCGCACACAGCGCTGAGCTTAGCGCGCTCGCCGCACGCGCCCGCGCACGCGCCCGTGCCGCTGCACGCGCCCGCGCCTGCGCTCACGCCGCTGGAGCCCGCCTCGCCGCCGCCTGCCGCCTGCCAGCGTTGGGCTGATACCTCCTTCAGAAAGAAAATGAATTTTAACCCAGTTACACAGCATAGAATCTTTAAAGCGAGTATTAGAAACTAGGTCACATGGCACAGTAAGGATGGAACAACTGGGTTTAAAAGTATCTTATGTGTTCATCCAGGATATAAACCAGATATGTTTTATCCTGAACTTAACGCATATGATACTGTTCTAAATTTCATCCAAATCCGTCCAAAAAGTTCAAAAGTTTCGCCGGGTATTAAAAAATAATAATTACAAATTGCCTACACGGTCATATTTAATGAAAAGGCTTATCTTTTTTTTTAAATTACCGACGAAAAGTTTGTGTACGGGAAGGTTTAGAATGGTGTTCTGAATAATGCTAAGAAGTGTAGGTGCAGGAAAGCACAATTTTGGTTTTTCGAGCTATGGGCAGCACGTTACCTGTCGGTGGCGCATGGCGCGCGCGGCGCTGACGGCGAGGCGCAGCGCGGCGGGCGCGCGCCCGTGCGCTCGCAGCGCCTCGATGCGGGCGCCCACCACTGGCAAGTGCTCTGCGAGGAAATAACAGTACAGTCCAAGGTAGTGTAAAAAAAACTGTTTATTTAGTCTCATAAATTGAGATAGCAAAAATGTGAATGAAGCAGCCCCAGAAAGTGGTTATTAACACTTGTGTCGGGGTTGTCTCGCTCCACCCCTGAAATTTGTTGACATTGATGAGACAATTTAGATCTACATTAGGATAAATTCTAACAATAACAAAGTGTAGAAACAGCAAAGGGAACATCAACAAAACTTTTCTTTGTCAAAAGAGTTATAGTTCATTTTAAATTCAGACTTTCAACGGACCAGCTCATAAATGTATCTTGAAGATTGTTTTCACAATGGTTGAGGTCTAGAAAACAAAAAACCTATAGATAGGTATATAATTATTCTTCCTAGCAGTGTTCTGTCTTACCATGCCAAAGAGGCTGTCCATCTTCATTGAACTTGGGGTAAGGCAGCAGGGTGGTGGTGGTAGAACTGCCTGGCTTCTCCGGCTTGTCAGGGTCGGAGTATTCGTCACTGCCCAGGATGTTCTTCAAGTGCTCGTTCTCCCAGGATATGTCTACCGCATCCAGCGCCCTGAAGAGGAGGGAGGAATAAGTCTAGAGGTATGAGGATGAACTTGGGGACCTACCACCGCATCTTATATCATTCTTCGGTTTGAGAAACCGATGGATAAATGAAGTACGTAATAATGTTGGAGGAGCTTATACTATTTACTTTTAAACAACAAATAAATTGGAATTTCTTCTTGCAGTGAAATATGACTTACACACACACAACCTATGATGAAGTATTGGCCACTACTTTTGGAGAAGCGACGATATTTTATAAGTTTTTAATTAACTGACTAACCAACTAACATGGCTGTGTATGTACTTATTGGCTGAATCTTGCAACTGTATTTCAAATCAGTACGGTTACCATGACATCTTATAGCAGTACTTATTCCTGTGTGAGAAAGAGATGGTGCTAGGCACCCTGTATAGCTCTGTCTCTTTCCTTTAGTGGAATTGGTTCTGTTTAAAGACGTCATGGTACCCACCCTGGGTAGCAGTTCCCTCCAACCGGTTAAGCTGAAATTTAGCTCACATCTTTGATTCTAAATTTTTATGGCAGAAATGACTTAATCCTGCAGCTAGGATCGGCTCTTCATGATGGAACTCCTTAACGGTTGAAAGCACGGAGACGAAAAATATTTTTTTTTTGTCTGTAGGTCGCAGCGTGGCTAATTATTGGTTTAATGTGAACTCTGCGCTAAAAAAATCGAACTTACTTATGAAAAACAGTTCGTGGCGTCAATTGCGGTGCGGATCTTTGGTTGTTTAGTCTTAGTCTCTTGCTAGCTCTCCTGTATTCACGTTCATAACTGCGAAAAAAATAATTGCATCACATAAAGAGATAAACTTTGCTTAGATATGTACTATTATAGAGCAGTCTTTGAGGCAATTTAAAAGATCTACAAAAAAAAAATCCTCGCTTGTCTTTACGCTAAAATCTTTTTCGGGGTTTTTTGACAGAGATACTGCGGCCCCAGACCACAAAAAGCAAAAGATGGAATATGGATGGTTTTTGGTCAGTAAAAGTCTGGCAACCCCCCCCCCCCCGCTCGGCCTAGAGCGAGGGAACGAATTTGATGAATTCCCGTCCCAAAAAAAAGCACTGCACACAGCTAAATTGTTTTTTGAAGATATTATCTTCTTGACGGGCCTGTTGGTCTAGTGGTTAGTGGCCCTGACTGCTAAGCCGGAGGTCGTGGGTTCGATTCCCACCCAGGACAAACTTTGTGTGATGAGCATGATTGTTTGTTCTGTGTCTGGGTGTGATTTATCTATAATATGTATGTATTTATAAATTATATAAGTATGAATATCAGTTGTCTGGTTACCATAACACAAGCTCTGCTTAGCTTGGGATCAGATAGCCGTGTGTGAGTTGTCCCAAGATATTTATTTATTTATTTATTTTATTCTTACAAAAAGAATTGTTGGATATAAGAGTGAAACGACTTACTTATTAGGCCTAGATTCTTCGTCAGAACTTTCGGAATGGGAATGCATTTCTCTTCTCTGTCTCTCTCTATGTCTTTCTCTGAAATAAACAACAATGCTTATTATAGAAAATAATAAGTCCATAGTTACAATTAGTTCATTATGAGAAGCTACTTGGATAGAAGTGGCACAGAATCATGACCCTTAGAAGGAATGGGAGTTTATTGACCACCAGTTTGGACAATATGGGCTAGCTATAATAATAAAACTAGAATTATTGATACGATTTTCTTTTCAGAATCTATAGGTACTATAGGTAGTACTGTCAATCTGAACACAACCCAAAATAAGTTGGTATAAAGTTGATATTTGTTTAAAAATAACATCAAACAAGGATTGAGTGTTAAGAATCTCACCTATCTCTCTCCTCTCTTTCCCGCAGTCTCTCTCTGTCCCTCTCCTCGCGGTCGCGATGCCTCTCTCTGTCCCTGTCTCGGTGATCTCTGTCTCGATCCCTCTCGTTTCTTTCCCTTTCTCTCGCGTACTATTGAAAAGGAATGGAAATATTTAATTTTAGTTATTCAAAGATTATTGGGCGCTTTAATGATATTGCTATGAAGTCATTGTTAGTAAACCTTTGTGAAAATTTTATAAGAACTGTATTGAAAAATGAAGATAGTAGACGCACCATCCAAGTTCCTGCTCCCATCCACCCCTGCGGTGGCACCACTATCGCGTTAATGGGGCAGATAGGAAAACGTTAACTATACTAAAGGCCTAGTTTCATTCGCCCTAGTATTGCGTCTAACGGGGAGGATGGCTTAAAAAATGTTTAATAAATGAATCAAAGGACAGTCAGATCTTTGACTTATACAAATATACATACCAAAGGAAAAGACCGATAGTCCGGATCTTCAGTAGGACAAACTTCAACAGCAGACCATTTCTCTAACAAATGTCTCCATTGTATTCTATGGTGTTTATTACTGCCTGGATCCAGGACTATGCTGACCCACAGGGCCCCGAGCTGTTCCCACAGCTGTCGGCACTTCTCCGTCATGGGTGTGTTCTGGTTCCTCCACAGCAGCAGTCGAGGGTCTGATAGGAACTGTTCTGTCATCAACATCAGCATTCGTGGACCGTTGGAGTCTTGGGCGCGGAGCATTTCTCTTACCTGGAAGGTGGAATAAAGATTATGAAGATTTAATGATGTACATGTAGGAAAAAGATTCGATGATTGAATTTGTCTTTGAAAACTAAGGCCAAATTAGGTGGCTGGCTAAGTGGCCAGGTTTATTAAACATTCAAAGTAGTTTTTATTTCTTAACGTAGGTTTTTCTTGATAACCTGTGCACCGTAAATGTTCGGTCAAACCGGTTAGGATAAAATGCGCATGCGACAACGGACACAGATATATTGTACAAGAAAGACTAAAAAATAATTAATTGAAATGAACGAATATAAAACAAAACCAAAATTCTAAACCTATAGGTATTATATTCAACATATACTTATTAAAAAAAAAACGATTTCATTAAATTACTGCCAGTGTACTGTGTCTCCAGACCAAAGAGGTTTAAAAGACATGGAGCGGACATTAAGAATATTGTCATACAAAAATTTTGATCCCGAACATTTGAGATTAAGGGAAGGTTCATATCTGACGTAAAATACGCCGAGCGTATCATCAGTCGCGTCTATTCGGTCGACGACGCACTAACGTATCATCGGTTGAGTGTGAACGGTCAAGTGTTTTTCTATACATTTGTCTGTTCTGGCGTTACGCGACCGATAATACGCGACGCATGTTCCGTCAGATATGAACCTTCCCTTAGAATTTAGATACACGAATCAAGCATCTGACAAGCGGTCGTTTTACACTAGACAGAATCAAGTACTAACAAGTATTGGATTACGATTTTCTTCGTCTTGTTCCGTCTATCAAAATGTCTTTGATCGAACCTCACCGGTTTACCAATGGTATGAGTAGTTTAGCAAGGTTTGCCCAGTCGACACCTAAAATAAAAGGATTTATGTATATTAATGAACTTACCTTAGAAAATAATGAGTTAAGTTGTTTATTTGCATTGTAATATGTCCCCTGCAATAAGTACGCACGCACTTGTTCGCAGACCTGGAACCCAATACACAACAATTAATATAATATATTATTATAGACAACCAATACAACCTTTTTTATTTTTCTTCACGTATAATTTATTTTTTACAAACTTCAAACAATGGAGGAGGTTCTCAATTCGAATATGTTTTTTTTGAATGTTTGTTACACGGTTTCTCCGTCAAATAGGCCGATTTACAAAATTCTTTTTTTAAACAAAAGGGTCATCATCATCTGCCTAGCCTTTTCCCAACTATGTTGGGGTCGGCTTCCAGTCTAACCGGATGCAGCTGAATATCAGTATTTTACATGGAGCGACTGCCTATCTGACCTCCACAACCCAGTTAGTACTGGGTAATGCGATACCCCTTGGTAAGACTGGTTGTCAGATTTTCGGAACACTGACTACCTGTAACGACTGTCAAAGATCTACATATGACAGCCGGGACCAACGGCTTAACGTGCTTTCCGAGGCACGGAGGAAATTCGGTATGTAACGGGTGGTCACCCATACACAGACCAACCTAGGCAAGCGCGGCTTAACCTAAAGATCGACCCGAGCGGCTGCTTTTATTTAGCCACGAGCTCCAGCTTTTAAACAAAAGGGTATGAATATGAATTTTATCTATATTGCTTGGGTAATTTAGGAGGTACCTTCTATAACACATTTTTTTTTGCATATGGACGATTTGTTAATATCTCTTAGAAGCAATGAAAAATGAATACTAGATAAGAATTTGTATGAGATACATTCGTACCACAACTAAAAAGGCTAATATATAAAAATCTTTTACATCCGGAAGTCGGTGACTTTTGTCTGATTCATAGATTTTTTGTCTGACCGATTTTCCGTCTTTTTAGTGTTTTTTTTTGGGAAGTCCGTTTGTTTTGTCAAAAACTTTTTTCATTGCATAAAACCTTCAAACTAAAGAAAAAGGAGAAGTGAGTTGTAGATTATTAAAAACAACTAATGAATCACTTTTCATGCTTGGCGCTACTGCTATGCATGAAGTTTTAGGTTCGATTCATAGGTAGGGTAAAGTGTTTTTGGCAGCACGCCAGCGTCTGAATTATTGCTCAGTTGATAGCAATATGCTGCAACCTACTTAACTGGCAAAATGTGGTTGTACCGGACACCTCATTATGAGGAAAAAGGTTCTATTCCAGTTTGTCACAAACCTGCTGCTCATCCAAGTGCCAGGCATGGTGTGCATCAGGCGGCGGTCCAGCTGTCGGGTCGGGCGCCCCGCAGATTCGGTTGATAGCCGACCTGGCTTGCAAAACCTCGTCAGCCAACTTTTGCGCCGTCGGAAGCACTTCGGTGTGATGTTCAGCTATTAAGTACTGCACGAACTTCTGGAGCTGTTGCCTGTCCATCTGCAGTAGGGTTTCTGGAAGAGGATTAAACAGCTTTAGTTCTAGAACTTTACTAGGTCAGGTAGACAGTCGCTCCATTTAAATATGGGTGTGCCGCTGCATCGATTTAGACAGAAATCCGACGGAACTTAGATATAAAAAGCTAACCTAATTACATAAGTATAAGGTCGTCTTTTAAAAAGAATACCTTTCGTATTTTCAACGACCACTTGGCAGTACCCATCACCAATTCAATACTTTGTGATTTTCCAACATCCTTATTGCTAATAGCATGTCACTTTGAGAAGGCGCTTTGGAAGCCAGCCAATCACCACCTCGTATGCAGTTACAGTTTTCCTACATGCAACCTTATTGTTTTGTATGATAGAGATGGAGCTATACGTCCTGTATAGCTGCATCTCCGTCGCAGTGGTATCACAGTAGAAACGTGGCCTATTTTTCTTAGCAGCAGGGTTAAATGTTGCAAGATCTAAATTCTAAACTGAGACATCTCAAAAACGGCTATAGGGTAGTTTCCAGGGTCAAAGTAATTACATTCTATTTAGCTCGTCTTTTAGATTATTAAAAAATAAGGGACACGTAATTTTTTAACGTAACGTCACGCATTGCTGCATTTTTTCGCAAGGAGTGACGACACACGTAATATGACTGGGCTATATCATTTTTATTCTAATTTACAAATAAAAAAAATACGTGTTTTATTTTTAAACTAGCTTATTTTAGAAAGAGATGAAAAATACGTAAGTATAACTTTTTGTGAAAGAGAATTCGAATACATTATGATAACTAAAAATAAGCCAGATAAGTGCGAATCGGACTACGCACCGACAAACGTACAAACTTGAGACATAAATGGCCATTTGGGATTGATTTATTGTTCCGTTTTTACCTTTTGAAGTACAGAACCCTAAAAACAGAACCCTTATTGGATCACTTTGTTGTCCATCTGTCTGTCTGTCAAGACCCTTTACCCCAAGAACGCGTCAAGGAATCAAGTTGAAATGAAAACCATATACTGATGAAGTCTGTGGTCCATTGGAGCTGTGAAAACTCAACTCTCTAAGTCTACGCAGTTAAAAGATAATTGGCTGTTTATGTCGCAAGGTTATACGGAACCCTCGGTGCGGGAGTATGACTCGCTCTTGGCCGGTTTTTTCTTTTGTGGTACGGATCTCTAAAAAAACAAGATTATAGAGTCCAGTCGCTTCAGATCTAGATGTGGGGTGTATTTACAATCTGTAACAGAAATTTCAAGGTCGTGGTAAAGGATTTAAGTCTCACCTGAGATGGGCACCCTCAGCCTGACGGAGTCTGCGTTTCGGATGCGGTACAGCGCCAGCGCCACCACGTGCTGGCACCAGAAGATGTCGCGAGCTTCGCAGCTGCACGTCACCCCCGTGATCTTGCATCTGTGGGGAAGCTTGGATTAGCACCGCGATGTGATAAAGATAAATGATATTCGCGCTTGCGCTGCGTGGCGCGGGTTCGTTCCCCGCACGGAACAAATATTTGTATGACCAGGTAGTTGTTTCGGGTCTGGCTGTTACTGTATTTAACAGGATAAATTCCTAGTGTGAGGCAAACTTAAAAAAATACAAAATATATGCTTATTCCGAGAATCGGTTTTAAAAATAAAATTATCAATTTGCTTTAGAGACTAGGTGAGGTTTTTCTCTGAGCACCAACGTGAATGGGGCTTCTTTACTTTTCCTAAGCAAAGTCATAGGGCACAGTCTCTTTTGAAGTCCAGACTTAATATTAATCGAAGCCATGACTGCTACATAGATAAGCGTCATTGATTTACCGGGAAGAATCTGAATAAACTAAAAGATCAGAAACAAGC
The DNA here is from genome assembly GCA_905475445.1 of Ochropleura plecta. Classification (NCBI taxonomy): domain Eukaryota; kingdom Metazoa; phylum Arthropoda; class Insecta; order Lepidoptera; family Noctuidae; genus Ochropleura; species Ochropleura plecta. The sequence continues at coordinate 4,443,318 of FR997740.1, read as the reverse complement.
TGAACTTAAAAGACACGTAAAGCGCAACAAAAACACAATCTTATTCCGCAGAATTACGATTCTAAATCCTTCCAAATCTCCGAAATCATTAAAGATTATTTATCCATGACATATTTTCAAAAGTCTCACAACTTAGCTCTAGAGAATACTGACGTAAAGTAAACGACAATCGCCATTATTGGAAGTGACAAAGTTTTCTGCACAATAGCTATTATGCGGGCACATCGGCCTTTTGGTAAAAAGTGCCCTTTTAGAATAAACAATAGTAGAGCCTTTGTGACCCTTTCTATTAAAACTTCTTTGTTTTCTTGTAAGCTGATGGTTGAAGGAACTATTTATTTCGCTTGCGTCGACTATGGTTGATTTTTAAGACTGTGAAGTTTTTGTTATAAAACCTTCTTAGTCTTTACACTCAAGATTTAAGAAAAGAAACCAAATTCAGCTGACTACCAGTATTTTACATGGAGCGACTGCCCATTTGCCTACCACAACCCATTTAATAACTGGGTAATTTTAATTAATGTAGTAATCTTCTATTTTATTCTATTTTTGTTTAATGGCAATTAGAGCCGATGTCGACTATTCTGCTAATGTCCAGTGAATTGGAAAAACAAGTGTGCAAGATAAAAAATAAAAACATGAATCTAATGTTAGTTCAATCAAATCTTCTATTTTACTTCTTAGTAAAACTAGTTGTCAGGCTTTCAAGCCACTGACTACCCGTAACGAGTGTAAAAGATCTATAAATGACAGCTAAGGCACGGAGGAAACTTAGTCTGTAATGGGTAACCCTTTATAAACCAACCTAGAAGCAACCAAGTGCTGCTTATCCTCAAGGTTTCATTTAGATATTATTTAGCCAGGAGGCCCTTGTATGTATGAGCGTTTGCTTAAGTTTGAACCTTAATTAAGATGAGTTCTAGGCCGTTTTTTCTTCTGCTTCCGTCCGCATTCTTTCTTTCTTTCCATTTAAAAAAAAATTGCGCTGCCCTACCCTAGAATTTCTCCGGTATCATGGGTGCGATTACAAACATTTAAACTCAAATACACAAACAGCCAGACCCGGAACAACTATCTGTGGGTCATACAAATATTTCTTCCGTGCGGGGATCGAACCCACTACACGCAGCGCAGCAGTCGATCGCTCAGCCACTGCGCCAACCGTGTCGTCATTGACTCTTCCATGGTTGTTTTATTGCTGTGACTTTCCATCCCTGATTAAGTCCTTATTCTTACTGCGCGCTGATAAGAGAATTCCTTAATTAACTATAGCGTTTTCGCTGTAGCATGGTACGGGTGACATTAGATGAAGATACATGTTTTGTGATGGGATGTATAGTTATGATGAGTACTCCTGTACGATTATGATATTCAGGATAAGCCTATAATAACATAATAATAATCCTATATTTATCGTCCTGTATAATAATAATTACCCTATTATGCCAGGAAAAAGTTTGTGGTTCCCATAGTCCTCTCAACTACAGGTGTTATCCCAAATCACCTACTCCATAGCCTCAAATTACTAAGTCTAAAAGAAACACTTTAAATCACCCTACAAAAAGCCGCAATTTTGAATACATGTCGGATTGCTAGAAAGTTTATGCAAATAGACGAAAACGAAATAGGTCCTTATCACAACACACCCTGAACATAACACAACACACACACAACATACTTTGGTTCCGACCCGTGGTTGGAGAAGTAAAAGCACATCCCAAAAAATAATCACCCTATAATAACGTTCCAGATTGAAGAGGAATCATAACTAATGTTACCCGCACCATGCTACAATATAAAATGTGTAGCTTACCTGTCAAACGAGACCGTGACCCTGTAAAGGCGTTCCGGATCCGAGCAGGGAGGTACTGCAGCAGGAGCACGCACCACACCGCTCAAATGGAAACCTGCAAACAACAGAATATAATGTTTAGTCACTGGCAAATAGACGAGTACTCGAGTCTGTTACTAGATACCTATATTTTCAAAGGAAGAAAAGAAACCAGCACCAAAGGTTCCGTAAAAACTTGCGATATAAAGGGCTATATCTTTTGACTGCGTATTAATTACTGGGGAGTTTGTTCCGTCACTTCTTCTTCCCAGCTAAAACACTAGGAAGTGGTGAAGGGCAGGGCGTTTTTGTGGGACTGTCTCTTGTAATGTGACGTTCAAAGAGTGCTGATTATCAGCCTAATTTGAATAAATGACTTTTGATTTTGATTACAGGATTTATTTTTTCACAGCACAAAGGGACCACAGACTTGAGTACTTATATGGTTTTGATTTCAACTCGATATCTCCACGCGTTCCTGACAGACAGACAGATGGAGAACAAAGTGATCTAAAAAGGGTTCCGTTTCTCCTTTTGTGGTCCGGAACCGTAAAAAGAAGAAGAGACAGCTACCCTACCATGACGTCTTAAAGCAGAACTTATTCCACTGAGAGAAAGAGACAGAGCTATACAGGGTGTCTAGCACCATCTCTTTCCCTCAGTGGAATAAGAACTGCTATAAGATGTCATGGTAACCCTTCTGGTCAAATCTAAAGTGGGGCAGTGTGTAACTGGGTGGGTGGTAGGGCATGAGATGATCCGCCGGGGTTGCGGGTTGTTCGAAAGAGAAACCGCGGCCCCGGAACGTAAAGGGCAATAGAAGGAATATGGGTGGGTTTTAGTCAGTACAAGTCTGATACTCCTCCCCGCTCCGCTCAGAGCGGGGGAAGTCATGTGATGATTTCCCACCACAAAAAAATTGCATGAGATGATGATAGGGTCGTGGCCAAGAACTACTACTTGCCAAAGATTGAACACACGATCACGTACAAAAGTCAAAGAAGTGCGCAGAAATCATGACGGATTTATTTTTCTTTTAGTTTACCACGAAAGCAAAACGATTTCTACGAGTATTATTTATTTAAAATATTAACTTTAATGGAACATCGATAAAGACTCGTTCCAAAATACCATAGAGCAAGACCCTTCGACTTTTGTGTGGTAAACATATTAGAAAGTAAATTTGCATCAACTTTACGACTCCAAAACAGTTTAATATTTTGTAAATAGCCCATTAGAGCGGCAACAGTTTACAAAATAACCGACTGCCATTAATAATTTAACGGTTTTGCTGTTAAATTTAAACGTAACGAACTTAAGTGTTCATATCCTGTGGATATTTTTGAAATAAACCTGTGTAAACGAATAACATGGTGCCTAATTTGGTGGTGACCCAATTAAATGATGTTTGGATTAACAAATGAAACTTCTGGGTATGTGTGAGAGCAATGGCACCACTTATAGCAAGTCTGACTGTGGTCTGCGGTGGTCTGTCAATAATGAATCCTTACTAATACTTACTTTTTACTTACTACTATTATAAAAGTGAAAGTGAGTTTGTTTATTTGTTTGTTACGTCTTCACGCCTAAATGGCTAAACCGATTTTGATGAATTTTGGTACAGAGATAGTTGGGACCCTGGAGACGGACATAGGCAATTTTTTTTTATAAAAGATTGAGATATGAGGGAGAAAGAAGGAAGAAAAGGGAAAACTTAGCATTGCTATTACAATAAATAAGGCGCAAAGGCAAAAATTACAGGTAGCAGGTACCTGTAAATCAGGAAAGGGGAACTGTGATACCCCGAATTTAACGCGAGCGAAGCCGCGGACAAAAGCTAGTTAAAAATAAACGTTTCGTTGACAATGACATTTGAATAGTATTATCTCGCTTATATACTCGTACTGCACATCGTATAGCTATTATTTTTCATGGGCTCGCTTATGTCCAATTGCGTTTTTTAGTTTTAGAGTAATTTAACTAGGCTATATAACATCACGCTACAACACTTAAGAGCTGTGTAGCAGGTGAAACCACTGGGCACAGCTAGTACTAAAATCCCGTGTGAAATTGACGTTTTTAGGGTCCCGTTTCCGTCCAAATTATAAAACGGGACCCTATTGCTAACAAGTCTTAAGACTCCACTGTCCGTCCGTCCGTCCGTCTGTCACAAGGCTATATCTCATGAACCGTAATAATTCGACAGTTGAAACTTTCTCAGATAGATGATGTATAGTTTGTTTTGCCGCTATCACAACAAATTCTAAAAAGCAGGAGATAATAAATATTTAATGGCCAAAACTCAAGTTTGTTGTATGACCTCCCATACAACACACATCACGTTTTTTTGCCGGTTTTTATTTTAATTACACTTGCGAATAGTGCGTGATGACTCTGATGACTGAAGTCAATTTCAGGTCCCATGTCCGATTCAATTACTCAAAAAGAGAACTAAATCCGTGAGTTAGCACTGTAAACGATATTTTAAATAGCTCCACGATCAAATTATATAATACTCTGATTTCCAAACTAATTTGGAGTTCTCACGAACACGGAAGAAAGACTCCGAATTCAAGTGCATTCAATCACAATATAGTGGCACCCTAGTTACTGGCCTGAATAGATTCGGTACCAAATTGTTCGACTCGAGTAATCATAGCGTCAAGTTCTAAAGCAAATCGATTACGATTCGTCAGGCTTTGAAATTCGAACTCCTTTTGCTTTGTGCAACTTTTTTTTTTCGTTTTTGAACGTAGAATCAAAGCGGTTTTTTACACTAAAATGCGTGTTATTATTTCTGTTGGAGATAAATCGAATTAATGTTTAGGGCATACCTACTTACCTATCTAACCTCCCTTATTAACTCTTCCTTATACCTACTATGTTTTCTATTGTTTTTAATTTAGAGTGTTAATCACACTAACATTATAAGAAGGTGAAAGTTTTTATGTGTTTTTTAAACGGATTTAAATGTTTTTTTTTATTGTCAACCTAGGTTATATTCTGGATTAGCACATAGGCTACTTTTGAGCCTAAAAAAATGTGGTGTTCCCGTGGGATGATCAAATAACTTAAACGTGTTCTTTCAACGCGTGTACGACGCGGACTGCAGCTAGTATTTAATATTGCTAACCATTCACAAAGTGGCTCACTTTTGTTTTTCACGCACAATGTTATTTTGGTTAGCATTTGTCAATTACCTATATTATGTACAGTTACTGGAACTGTTACATAACGAGTGAAGTAACTACTAATCATTTTTGAAAAATCAAAGTATTTCATTCAACTGGTTTTATGCTTAATGTCGTAACAATACGCGTGTCTAATGCGAACACAACAATAATTTCAAGTCAATTTATTTATATCTTAAAAGTGTAATTGAAAACAACCAGTTTGCGTAGAATGTACCAAGACTACCAAACCAATTACCGATTATTAGCTTCGTGAACGAATTGAGTATTTTTTTTTTCTAAACAATCAATTACTCGAGTATTCGGTGCGATAAATCGCAACGCAATGGATCGATGCGAAATCGATCGAAACTACAAAATGGCGATTTTGTTGGTAAAGAAAAAAAACTAGTTGAAAGCGGTTCGACGAACAATAGTGAAACCACAGAATCGTGTCGAACGATAAGGTTCAGTTTCGCGTGTTTCTTCTTATGCTTCAAATTAAGGTTGGAGATAGGAGTCTCTGGAAATGAAAGGTTTTTGTTGGGCGAAAAACTTAAAAAAATTGTTAGCACAGCTGCGTTGGCGGGGCGGTTTTATTGCGCGGTAATTTATCGCTTTACATCGCGTCGTAACGCATCATTCAGGATTATTTCTGGCAAGACCGAACTTGCCTACCACGTTATGTTGTATTAAAACGACTGGTTTACCTAAATTATTCTTATCTTAAAAAATCCTATAAAATAGATAAAAATGTTCCCTTAGTCTTTTCTTGAACACGTCTAACGACTACAACTATCCCGCAAGGAGTGGGGAAGAAGATTCTACAACTTTTTCAAAATATTGTAGATGACTTATTTAATATTAACTTATTTGTTTGTTAAAGTACTATTCGAGTATACTATAAGAGTACACTATACAGTCAGTTCCGTAACAAATTAGTCTGTGAAACGATACATTCACCTGAATTCACATTTTGCAGTTGTTTTAAAGCCTTTTATTTATTCTTCTTACATCAAATCTTTACATAGTATAAAATGAAGTCACTTCTGAAATCTGTTCGGTTAAATTTTTTAAACTACTCAACGGGTTTTAGTGCAGTTTCTAGCAATGAATAGAGTGATTCAAGAGGAAGGTTTATATGTATAACTAGCTTCCGCCCGCGACTTCGTCCGTGTGGCAAAGTTACTTTGGGCTAACACTAACTTTAACTCGCGTGATGAGAAAAAAAAATATCTTTCTTTTCCCTTTTCTTCCCTCTTTCTCCCCTATATTTCACTTTTTTTTTTTAAATAGGCTATGTCCGTTTCCAGGGTCCCAACTATCTCTGTACCATTATTCATCAAAATCGGTTAGGCCATTTAGACGTGAGGACGTAACAAACAAACTCACTTTCGCTTTTATAATATCAATAAGGATATCCCAGTCCCGGTCTAGGTGGACGCAAACCGTGGGGTGCTTATATTATGCTAGGCAATGATATAGTAGTCTCTGTGTGTGGTCAGGGCTCTTGCTTAGGAGGTTCCTCACCTCCTAACAACACGCGTCGTGTCTAGAAGTCCTGCTTTATGAATCAAGTCCTTGATCCAGTTGCCAGTCTATTATTTTTTATTATTAATAACGACATAGTTATATATAGGTAAATGACAAATTTTACTAACAAGCCAACATAACACCTGTGCTCCGGGGTTGCGGGTTGTTCGAAAGAGATACCGCGGCCCCAGAACGCAAAGGGCAAAAGAAACAAGGGTAGGTTTTAGTCAGTACAAGTCTGACACTCCACCCCGCACCAACCAGGGCGGGGGAAGTTATTTGATGATTTCCCATCCGCAAAAAAAAATATTTTTTATCTAAATTCATAGTCTGCTAGTATAATACCTACTGGTAAATGTTGTAAACTTCATTATTTTTTTCTTTTAGTTCTTTTTTTAAATTTTAGACTAGTAAACGAATGATTTAGAAGCAGCGCTGAATCGCAAACTGATGAGATGGAAGGAAGGAATGGAATGGACACTATTATATTAATTATTATTATTGGATTGAATTATGAAAGGCCTTTTCCAGGAACGGGTATTAATTAATCTGTGGCCACAGGCAGGCATAAATAACAATAATAAACGAAAGATTTCAATGTTCTTTTTTTAGTTTTGTTTTAGATTTAAACTAAAATATAATATTTACACACGTTTTTTATGTTAGTCTACGTCATCCCATTATACGATACGGTCCTTCCGTACGGTCAGCTGGGAAAAAAGGTAAAATTAAAAAACGAAAAATTAAATTACTACCCGTGAAAAAAATTCTCATCTAGCGTTATGAGGGTATTTGCAAATGACATTCAAATTCGGAACGTGGTCGGTCTGATGCGATGGCCGCGTGTTCGGTCACGTTCGTTATTAGAGGACGATCCCTCTGTGTAATAGAGGAAGTGGCGCGCAATCAAAGTAAAGTCAGCAGTGTAGGTACAAAAATATAAAAAAGAAAAGATTCCGTACTACCTATCCTTACTAATATTATAAAACCGAAAGTGAGTTTGTTTGTTTGTTACGTCTTCACGCCTAAATGGCTAAACCGACTTTGATAAATTTTGGTACAGAGATAGTTGGGACCCTGGAGACGAACACAGGCTAAAGACAAGTAAAAAAAAGGGGGAGAAAGAGAGATGAAAAGGGGAGAGAAAGATATTTTTTTTCGGTCATCACGTGGGTTAAAGTTAGCGTTAGCCCAAAGTAACTATGCCAGCGACGAAATCGCTGGCGGAAGCTCTCTCCCCTTTTATTCCCTCTTTCTCCCCCTTATCTAACCTTTTTCCAGGGTCCCAACTACCTCTGTACCAAAATTCATCAAAATTGGTTTGGCTATTTAGGCGTGAACACTTAACAAACAAACAAACTCACTTTCCCTTTTATAAGATTAGTAAGGATTTTGTCAAGTGCAGTCACAAACAGAACGTCACGAGGCGTACGGAAGAAGTTGTTGTAAGGTCCGCTTTTTAGGATAGATTGTAAATAGAATCGCGCATTTATTTTCATTTTTTAATACTAAATAGTTTTGCGTTTGGCTGCAACTCGCTTGATGTGAACCGAAGATGCGGCCTAGGACCATCATCTAGACACCACCATCGCCATGTGCATCGCATTCACAATTTCTTGAAGAAACAACGCCATCTATACCGTTATATTAGAACAAAGATGCATACATCTCAATTCTAAGCATCAGGAAATGCCTAGAGCCCTGGAGGCTTACCATCAACTGTTATTGCGATTCAATTGATGGCCTAAAATAAACTGTTTTGCTATTTCATACCACAATATCCTTAATATGATCCAGTTTAGGCAACGCCAAATCAAGTCGACAATTGCTTCGAAACTGTTTTCGTTCATTCATTTTTCATACCATGACGTGACCTATCAACCTGAAAAGGATAGCTTATGTGTCAAAGTAACTAATTCAAAAAAAGTTGCTATTTCTTGGCGTGAAATGAGTCGTTTTGTTAATAACTTTATAAAAATTGTGATAATATACGTAATTCAAGGTATTTCAGCCATTATTCGTATTACTTATTAATATAACTTCAAATAATACTAATAAAATTAAGTAAAGAACTCTATTTATCTATTTATTTTAGTTAGTAGAATAGTTGTTGACTGCAATTGAATACAATTAGTGTGCAGGCATTAAATCAATTAATATACTGATTTTTTTACGGATTCTTGTTATAAAAAATAATTATGTAAGATCAACTTTTTGTTCAACTACGTATAACAGAACGTCATTTGTCATCGACAGGTTACTTAGTCTGTGGAGGTGCGTTCCTAACTCGTCTTAATCAATTTATTTTAACAACAACACTAAGCAAACCTTTTATATTTCTTAATTAAATAATTATATAAACTACTATTATTTAATGAGTACTAAATATGGCGTAATGGTATATAATTTGAAGCTAGAAAACGTAATTTGAAAATGTTTTTGTTGTAATTTTTATACAGATTGAGCTTCGAAACGCAACGCATATGGTGCGAGTAAAAGAGACACACTTATGCAACGTCTGTATAGCGTCATCTCTTTCTCACACCGCGGACCACAGACAAATTTCGATCTTTCATTCAGTCTGTGAAGATTCAAACTCCTGTCAGCTAAAGGCACTTCATGGTACGAATCTGCGCGATTTAGTTTAGGTACTTATACTGGATTACATCGGAAGTGAATGGTCAACTAAAAGTTGATGGTAGGCCTACTGTTGGCCTCAGCGCAAACCTGACTGACTGGCCCGCTGTTACTTGTTAAATGGCCCTGCGGCTCCGTTAAACTATCGTACTAGTACTCGTCATACAACTTTGTATTTCATTTGTACTTTATGGTGTAATGTTTCCCTTTACAAGAGTACTTCCAATACCTATGCGATAATCGATGTAATTGGTTGGGGCACTTATGCTATTGTTGGGTATATAGGTAAAGTTAGTTTTGGATATAGGATGTTATCTTAGAAACTACTGTAGGCCTACCATGACGTCTTAAAGCAGAACTTATTCCACTGAGGGAAAGAGATGGTGATGACCCGTCATGGTAGGGTAGCTGATTTCAAAATTGATTTACTGATTGAAAGCTACATGATTGCTGAGTGACGTAGAGGCTATTGTCTATTATTCGTTTATGATGTTGAGTCATCGAATACGCTTATGTCAAACATTGTTTTAAGCTTTCCCGGTTTATATAAAAACCGGTCAAGTGCGAGTCAGACTCAGATCGAGGACGCCATATCCACCTATATCTTTTAACACGAAGAGTTAGAGCAGAGATGGCCAACTTGAATAGACCCAAGATCTACTTTTTACGTGCAAAACCCTTTGCTATGAAACTGCATAGTCCAATAACTATACATTATGTAGTATTTTTTTTTTGATAAAAATCACCCAATATGATACGTGATTACGTTGCGCATCTATGTATGTAATTATTTTGTGTGCCTTGCCGCGATCGACTGGACTATTCGTCGCAATCGACCGGTCGATCGCAATCGACCTGTTGGCCATCCCTGAGTTAGAGGGTAGATTTTTTTACAGCTCTATGAGACCACAGTACTGATTCTATTAATGTCAACATGATACATCCTTCTGGAAAGACAGACACACAAATGGACAACAAAGTGATTTTGTATTTTCCTTTTGAGGTATGGAACCCTGAAAATCACGGAAAATATCCAGGAAGTGACAGTTTCAATATGCTTATGGTCATCCAAAATATTTATATTTTAGATGGGACTTGCCTGCCTTATTTAATACTAGCTTTTGCCCGCGGCTTCGCTCGCGTTAAATTCGGGGTAACACAGTTCCCCTTGCACCTTATTGATTTGTAATAGCAACGCTAAGTTTTCCCTTTTCTTCCCTCTTTCTCCCCCACAACCCACTTTTTTTTTTTAAATTGGCTATGTCCATCTCCTGGTTCCCAACTATCTCTGTACCAAAATTCATCAAAATCGGTTTAGCCATTAAAGCGTGAAGAGGTAACAAACAAACTCACTTTCGCTTTTATAATATTAGTAAGGATTGCAGAAATATAAACTACTAACAATTGGGAAACAGTACCACGTAAAATCTTTTTTTGAAGGTTTTACTATGTCCAGCTAAATTCATGTATAACTTGCGACATACCAATGAATTAATCTACATAAAAGGCGGAATCAGCATAGAAATATTCAAGTTTATTGATGTCCCTTGGCTAGCTTATAAATAACACACACACACCTACAGATTTTACATTTCAAAGCTAAAAAGGCTGTGGAAATATAAAAGTTGTTAAGAAGTATAAAATGGGCTTACGTTTTTGTAAAGCTTACGTCTGAAGAAAGAAGCTTAAAATGTTATTCATACAGATATTTTTAACAAAATGTTTTATGACAAGCTACTGTAAATGGAGAATATTGTAGGCAAATAAACGTCAATAGAGAAGACCTCATACCCAAAACGAAGGTAGATTGGACCTCGTACCTTATACATATTACCTATCTATACTGTGACAATCAAGTAGGTAATCTAGTAAGCGCTGCAAATATTAAACAACTTACAAATCCTACTATTCTACGAATATTATAAATGCGAAAGTTTGTGAGTATGGATGCCTTTTTCCAACGATTAGTTGGTGTCGGCTTCCACCTTAACTAGATGCAGCTGAATACCAGTATTCTACATGGAGCGATTGCCCATCTGACCTCCACATTTTTTTTTAAAATAAACTTTGCCCCACACTAGGATTTTCTCCTGTATCGTCGGTGCATTTAAACTCACATTCACAAACAGCCCGACCCGGAACAACTATCTGTAAGTCATACAAATATTTGTTCCGTGCTTGAATCGAACCCGCGACACGCAGCGTAGCAGTCGATCGCTCAGTAACTGCGCCAACCGTGGCGACAATTTGGTTAGTACTGGGCAAGTGGGCAATACGATACCCCTTCGGTAAGACTAGTTTACAGGCCACGGTTTCAGAAAACTGTCTACCAGTAGCGACTGTCAAAGATTTACAAATGACAGTAGCCACCCATAGATTAACGATGGCTTCTGTGGATGATGAATTGATGACCAACCTTATAGCTCTTATGCCGTCCCTCTTAAAGTCTTAAGTGAGATGACGGCTTGAAGAGCGGCTGAAATTCTGTTATCATCAGCAGATCAGCATGGCTGGTAATAATACAATTACGTGTAATTACAGCTGATTGCCGAGCTAACAATGGCGGACGCCTTGACCCCGCTATTGACCTAGATACATTTATCCAGGTCAAATTACAGCTGTACGCTCGAGTACGGAGGTGTTACGTCCAGAATATTTGAGTAAACGCAATCAGTTATTAATTAGTGTGTAGGATTGAAGCTGGATTGAATAGGAGTGGCTGGTACTGTGTGTATGTATTAGCGAATCATTTACTGATTTACTGACGAAGATTTTTCTGATGGGATAAAATATTACAAAATTTAGAAGAGAGCGCAAAAAAACACGACTTCCAATAGAACACTAAAAAGACTGAATATAAGTTCATTTCCGGAAGACTCATCGATTTTTAGGGTTCCGTTCCTCAAAAGGAAAATGCAGAACCCTTATTGGACCACTTTGTTGTCCGTCTGTTTGTCTGTCTGTCTGTCAAGACTCTTTATCTCGGGAACGCGTGAAGGTATCGAGTTGAAATTAAGACCAATATACTCAAGTCTGTGGTCCCTTGGATTTGTTGAAAAATCATATGTCTAATTCTTCGCAGTCAACAGCCCATTATGTCGCAAGTTTGTACGGAACCCTCGTTGTGCGAGTCTGACTCGCACTTAACTGTTTTTTTTTGCTAATTTTCATTTTTTTTTTGGAATTCTGTTATATTTTACAAAAAGTTTTTAATTTAACTCTTTTTATTTTGGGGTATGATGGTATATCTCACAATTCTTATTGAATATACATTTTTCATTGCTACTAAAACAATGCAAAATAAAACATATCATATTATACATTAGAAGAAAAAATATGTATTATTGTAGATAACTTATAAACTACTGAAGCAATATAGATTAAATTTATATTTGGGGGTATATTTCCGAACCGAAGGGTTCAGTTCGGGGTCCCTTTTAATTACAAAAAAAAGTCAGCCCACAATTGGCGGAGATATCGCGTAACAAACGTGCCAAAAACGTACAGTCGAATTGAGAAACTCCTTCTTTTTTTGAAATCGGTTAAAATAAGCGTTTTCATATTCAAGTTTTGTCAAAGTTTTTGTTTAGTTTTTATTGGATTTGACCGGTGTGTGATTGAGATATCTTCTTCTTTCTTCCTTTATATCAAATACTCGTGTCACAGATTTTGTTGACATACTCCTCCAAAACGGCTTGACCAATTATTATGAAAATACGTAAATTCAGTAGGTCTGAGAATCGGTCGTAATCTAACACTTTCTTTGTTGTAGTACAGCTAGTTTTTCTAATGTAGGTTTTTATCTTTGTATCTTTTTACTTGTAAGCCCGTAATATAAATTAATTATGAAACCATAATTTTACAAACAAAGTCATTATTAGGCATTCATGAATCATTTTAATTTTGTATAGTATTTGACAATGAGAGCGTTTAAATAACAAAGCTATATTCTATTTAGTTTGGTTGACTTTAGAAAAACGATAAATATTACTTGAAGAGCGACCTGCATTATTCTTAAACGTTGTTTCCACATTCAAATGTGATTTTTATTGACTAGTCACGTGGCTAAACTGTGTGAAAACATTTTTAACGAATTTATTAATGTTCGAACTCATTTAGAGGATGTCCGATGTTTTAGAAAGTTGTTAGGTATAGGATTACAAATAACGACGGCTTTCACGATTTTATATTCGGCATAACGACTTCATATTTCGGTTTGTTTATAGTTATATCTTGAGACTCCACAAAACAGGACGGAAAAAACCTAATGTTTCTTTATTTTTATATCTGGATTATGATTATGGCTTGAAGAAATTGATGTAAAAAGTTCGGTATTAAGAAAAAAACATGTTTTAGTTAATAACTACGTAGTAACTTGGAATATTATATAGAAAAGGACGGTTATTGCCGGAATTCAGTGCGTCATAAAGTGGCTGGAACTGGTAATTTTTGGGTAAATGCCATAAATTTTCGAGTAATAACAGTACGCGTCGGCCCGCGCGCTATTCGTTTTTATTTACGACTGTACTTGTTTCACATTCAGCCGGTTATAACTTTTGTGCGCGACTGTATTGTGATTTTTATTTTAATTTTTTTATAACGCTATCTGTATTCCGTTGGTTTTTATTGTTCTTTGTTGTGGAAATTGGAAGCTTTCAGCTTTTTAAAAAATGATATTAAGCCTGGTTTAATGCTGAAATATAAAGGATAAAAAACTTTCAGTCTACCGACATTTTAAAAGAATTTAACCGAGTTCATTACGAATACACAAATAAATAAATAAGCAGAAATAGAACGGTATTTTAATAATCTCCAAGCGTCTATTTCTGTTTGTTTATCAATAAAATATGTATTACGTGTAGGTAGGTATGGAGACACAGACGGTATAGTATCCAGATGGCCCACTTTTGTATCGCTTGCTTGTGTGCGTAGGAAGAGCTATGAACGCTGAACGGACTGGTTTGTTTACATTAATCACAAACGCGCGACTAGTGTGCGCAGTCTTGTCTGTGTGAGTCATGTCGCTACGTCACTTTGTTTACATCGACGTAAGTGTGCGTCTGTGTGACCGTAGCGTGTTTCATAATGTGCGTGGACACGTCACAGCGGAGCTCGCGAGTGTGGGTGTGTTCGCGTGCCGCGGCTGACGTCATGTCGTTTCGTCACGCGTGCCGTAGTGTGCGACCGTGATTGTACACGGTAAGCTTGTGTGCCAGCGGGCGTGTCAACCGTCAAGTCAATGTTACATTTTTGTGACCTTAACCGTCAAATATGTTGGGAATCTTTGTCCTTTGCATAATTAGCGTCTAAGGAAATAGTTTTTGAGTGATTTTTAGCTTGATGGAGTAGGTTCTGTAGAGGCTGTTTACCATTAACCAAACTTGAAGCCAAGGCTGGTTTGCGATGACGTTCGAATACTCAGGTTGTTTCAGTAAAAAAGAAAATGGATTGGCGTAGGACCTATATTGTGTAATCTTCTTTCAATTGCATAATAATTATCCTATATTATTACAGTACAGACGCCTGCACATCAAGCTACTACAATCTGTCAGATTTCTTTGATAGATTTTCGACTTTATTCCTAAAGTATTAGGTTCAAGGTTCATTGGGAAAAATTGACAGTTTCGGGTAGCTTGATGTGCAGGCGTCTGTACATTACCCCCAATTGAATTAAATCATTATCATCATTTGCCTGCCCTTGTCCCATTCTATTTGTGGTCGGCGCAACATGTTTTCTTCTTCCATTCTCCCCTATCAGACGTCACGGCATCATTTACTCCTTTCTCCTTCATATCATTCCTTACACAATCCATCCATCTTTTCTTTGGTCTTCCTCTCGCTCTCCGTCCTTCAACATTCAGATCCAGCATGAATTAAATGTATCTCGCAAATAAAACAATTGCAGCTGTAAAAACCTATGATGGTTGTGATCTGGTTGTCAGTTTTTTTGGAACGTAGGTATACCATAAACTTGTCATTCACTGTATGATCTACGCTTTTTGTAAAGATTAGTTTACTAATCCTTACTAATATTATAAAAGCGAAAGTTAGTTTGTTTGTTACCTCTTCACGCTTTAATGGCTAAACCGATTTTGATGAATTTTGGTACAGCGGTAGTTGGGAACCAGGAGACGGACATAGGCTAATTTTTATTAAAAAAAAGTGGGATATGAGGGAGAACGAGGGAAGAAAAGGGAAAACTTAGCGTTGCTATTACAAATCAATCAGGCGCAAGAGCAAAAACTGCAGGTCTGCTTGGTGTGTTATACCGAATTTAACGCGAGCGAAGCCGCGGGCGAAAGCTAGTATTATAAGTAAACTAAATCACGTTATATTCATTTAATAACGTCGTTGTGATAAAACCTACTCTCAACTGAGTTTGTGGTTGGTACTTTTTTTTTCAGTTGAGTAATCATCAAATTTGTTCAGACTTTTATTGACTAAAACTCATCCATTTTCCTTGTTTTGCCCTCTGTGTTCCGGAGCCACGGTATCTGTTTCGAATAACCGCAACTGTGGTATGCTGTGGGACGTCCTATTTCAGAAGTTGCTGAACGTAACCTTTTTATTTCATACTAACTGTGTCGCAGCGTGTTGTTATGCCTATGTTACTTATTAAGCTTTCTATTGACGAAAGAGTGGTTAAAATCGGTACAGTAGTTTTGGAGCCTATTCGGTACAAACAAACAAAGCAAATTTTCCTCTTTATAATATATAGCTAACATAGTTAACCGCGTATGTATGTATAAGTATTTTTAGTGTCGTGCGTAGGGACAATACGTTCAGAAACCGAGACACATGACATCATGAAGAGTAGTCGATTATAAGGGCAAGCCAGACTTTAGGCTTGAATTAAGGTATCGCTACTACCTAAGTATTTTATAACCGCGTTTGTCTCACAATATCTTTTTAGGCTGGATATTTGGCTACCGTAAACGTGGGTCTGTGGAGTACCTAGTAATAATGGGTAGCTCACCGTCGTATAGTAGGTATAGTGACGACAGGCCGTGTTGACGGTGAGCTCGTGGTCCACGCGCGCCTAATAGAGATGACAGCAAAGCAGAGAGGCCTGCCGGGTTGCAGGTCGATCGAAAGAGATACCGTGGCCTCGGAACACAAAGGGCAAAAGAATGGATAGGTTTACTCCGTAAAAGTCTGACACCCCCTTCTTCTTCAAAAATCTTCTCCCGCTCTGGTCTAAGCGGGAGAAGATTTTTGATGATTTCCCTTCCGAAGTAAATGGCTATATATTTATCAGAGATGGATGAGCAAGCAGAGCCCTAAATTATACTTCTAACTCATTTGATGGTCTACCTGTGAACAAAATTTCATTGAAATCCATTTAGACTAAAAAGCGCGATGAGCAAAAATAAACAAACTCTAGTTTTAACTTAGGATATTTATATTCCTATTGTGATAATTTGTGTTTGTGTAGAATTTCATCCCTATACTATGTAAGTAAGTTGACAACAAAAACATCGTTTAAACATCGCGTATCTAGTCAAATTACCGACGAGTATGTGTGTCAATTGACAAGCTGATAATGCATCCAATTACAGCGTTCGGCGACAATGACAAGGTCGAATGTGTTGATAAGAGATAATTAATAATTAGCTGTCGTCTGTACTTGGCACAAAAAAAAATTACGTTGGACAAAATGTTTGACACTTAGGTACTGATTTTGACAGATAAAACAAGATGGCGAATTTAGCTAGAATTTCGGCTGCCGGATGACATTATATGTGCGACACAATGCTTTTAAAGCTAGCCGACCATGAGGCTTACCATCAACTGTTATTGCGATTCAATTGATGGCCTAAAATAAACTGTTTTGCTATTTCATACCACAATATCCTTAATATGATCCAGTTTAGGCAACGCCAAATCAAGTCGACAATTGCTTCGAAACTGTTTTCGTTCATTCATTTTTCATACCATGACGTGACCTATCAACCTGAAAAGGATAGCTTATGTGTCAAAGTAACTAATTCAAAAAAAGTTGCTATTTCTTGGCGTGAAATGAGTCGTTTTGTTAATAACTTTATAAAAATTGTGATAATATACGTAATTCAAGGTATTTCAGCCATTATTCGAATTACTTATTAATTTAACTTCAAATAATACTAATAAAATTAAGTAAAGAACTCTATTTATCTATTTATTTTAGTTAGTAGAATAGTTGTTGACTGCAATTGAATACAATTAGTGTGCAGGCATTAAATCAATTAATATACTGATATTTATTACGGATTCTTGTCATAAAAAATAATTATGTAAGATCAACTTTTTGTTCAACTACGTATAACAGAACGTCATTTGGACGTAGTTACACGATAAGGATCCAATCCACATTAAGCTAGTTTTGAGATATTGAATTTTAAAGTGTGCATCGGAATTCTTCTATGATGCAGTGCTGTAAATTTGTTGGTTTTATTGAAATTATAAGGAAAACTATTTATACTTTAACTTTAAATCAAATTTACTAAGTTTAATTTGATATTTCAAATATTATTCAAGAAAATATGGGTTTGGATCCTTTTTGATAAATTGTATTCTCAATAAAACCAGCATAAAATGATGTTTCGCAATAAGGAACCACGTCATGAACTGTTAACTAAATCTTGAAAAATAAATAAAACTACTAATAATTCACTAAAAAAGTTTTATTCAATAACCGCTCACATCTTTTCTTATCAATATAAAAAAAAGATAAAAAATGAGATTCATTGCATAATCATTATTCTAATATGCTTATTTTTCCTGACTTTCATATTCAAAATGAAAATCAGGCTGACCACTAAATCCTTCGAGGTCATCCTCTATATTTTCATCCCCCTGTAGAGACTTGTAAAAGTCTAAACAATCTTTTGGAATTAAATGGAACATTGACCTCAGATGGGTCAGAGCCCATTCGTCCCCTAAGATTCGCACCCTGTGCCCACTCGTCTCCGGGAACTTTTGAGGGGCCCATTCGTCCCCTGAAGAATATTATTTTTTATTCATTATTTTAATATAAGTACATGTATATGATGTACATGAATATACTACAACTTGGTAGTCCTGGTACAGTCGCGCAGAAAAGGGTAAAATAAAAAATATAGTAATTCGGTAGATATCTTGTTTATTTCAAATTTTCTCGACAAAATAATCATTAAAAGCTGAAATTAGATTATTTTGAGGGCAGTCCTCCATGATATAAAGCCAACCGTCATCTATATATTGTTCTGGTATTAAAGCTAGTGAGGCGCAAAGGGCAACGTGTCGCTTATGTAGTCTAGATTTGAGTTCCAAGTGTTTTGCTTTCTTCCACAAGGATTTTAAGAAATGGAAATAACATCCAGAAATTAGCGTATTTGGGAAAACTTTGTGTGTCGCGTTTTGTAATGCCATCTCAAAATCCATAGTAAACTGACGTGGACACCAATTGGAAAAACGGGCCTTAAGCATATGAAATAGAATTTCGTAAGTAGCTTGCTTTTTATTTAAAAGCAGCGTAAATACTAACGGTACAACATTTGTACTAGTGGTAAAACTTTCAATATCAGCGTGAATACTAAATAGCTGAACAATCGGAGAAACTTGACATTGTCACCTCATTTACCACAGAAATATAAAAATTCGGTTTGAACCATCTTGATAATCACATATTCAAAAGTCTTCATATTTTGTAGGTACAACTACTTCCTCTGCTTTTTTTTAAATCAGCCGATTGGCACCATTTGCTTTTCTTCTTGCGCTATAGAGTCCATGTTTAAGGTTTTGGAAGTCGGGAATATTTTGTACAAAGTCTAGTCCTTTGTCTTTAAATTCCGTCATTTCCTCGTCAAATATATTTAGTAGTAGAGAGACAAATATTACATCGTAAGCTCTTTTTTCAATGATCTGTTATGATTTATTAAATTAATTCGGTTCATAAACTGTTCACAAGTATACTTTGTTAACCGTTTCTTATGTAAAATATAGCTAATTTTATCTCAGGGGACCAATAAGCACCTGAATAGGTGCCGAATCTTTAGCTTATATTGATATATATTAGAGGGGACGAATGGGTACCTTAAAAATAATATTTTTATTAAAATATTTATTGGTCCCTTACCAGGAGACCAATGGGCACCTATATAGGGGCCGAATCCACAACTTTTATGCTGGGGGACGAATTTTAGGGGACGAATGGGCTCTGACCCCTCAGATCGTCTAGTTTAGGTTGAGCAATTTTTTTGCCTATAGGCCACAAAATGCTAAAGTCCCTTTCAGAAAAATCACAAGATTTTCCTTTCATTTTTTTTTGTATATTAAGTTCACAATACTGGTCTTCATTTATTTCACTTTTCATGAAAATAATATATTTCTCCTCTTTTTTTTATGAAATTACTTTTGTTTTTAACCAATTAGTTTTCTGCTTGTTTGTAAAAGTTTTTCTGTTGACTATATTTTTTTCAATATTTTGTGAATATAAAAAATGTGAATCTTTTTCTGTTTTAGATGATTCGGGTGCTTTAGATTCCTTCAGTTGTTTAAATTAAATGTAATAAAAACACAAATAACTATTTCAGAAGTGACTCGTGTGCTTTGGATTCTTTTTTAGGTTTTAAATACTGTTTAATAAGTAATTAACAATATTCAACAGTAAGGCTTCAAGTGTTTTGGATCGTTTACGTGATTTACTATGTATCGGTTTTTGAAGTAACAATAATTATCAGAAAGGATCCAAGTGAATTGGATCTCTTTTAAGATTACTTATTTTATACTATTACCAATAAATACTGTTTCTCACTAATGATCCATGAGGATTGGATTTTTTCAGTAGATTCATAATAAACGCCCGCCATACATGTGGACTGGTACCTCGTGTTTATGACAATGTCATGTGTTCGTTTTTCACTGGGATCTTTTTGCTGACCGAAAATATCGACCTTTACGGTCTCTTTGGTATAGTTAACTCAATTTTGGTAGTTTTGTGGATTGGATCCTTATCGTGTAACTACGTCCATTTGTCATCGACAGGTTACTTAGTCTGTGGAGGTGCGTTCCTAACTCGTCTTAATCAATTTATTTTAACAACAACACTAAGCAAACCTTTTATATTTCTTAATTAAATAATTATATAAACTACTATTATTTAATGAGTACTAAATATGGCGTAATGGTATATAATTTGAAGCTAGAAAACGTAATTTGAAAATGTTTTTGTTGTAATTTTTATACAGATTAAGCTTCGAAACGCAACGCATATGGTGCGAGTAAAAGAGACAGACTTATGCAACGTCTGTATAGCGTCATCTCTTTCTCACACCGCGGACCACAGACAAATTTCGATCTTTCATTCAGTCTGTGAAGATTCAAACTCCTGTCAGCTAAAGGCACTTCATGGTACGAATCTGCGCGATTTATTTAGTTACTTATACTGGATTACGTCGGAAGTGAATGGTTAACTAAAAGTTGATGGTAGGCCTACAGGTATTATAAAAACCTAAAACAATGGTTTTAGGCAGTTGCCTAAAACCATTATTTTACCATTTTTTAAATCAGTTGATTTACAATAATATAGTTGGATGGATGACAAATTAATTATTAAATCCTTACTAATATTATAAAAGCGAAAATGAGTTTGTTTGTTTGTTTGTTACCTCTTCACGCTTTAATGGCTAAACCGATTTTGATGAATTTTGGTACAGAGATAGTTGGGAACCAGGAGACGGACATAGGCTATTTTTTTTTTAAAAGAGTGGGTTATGAGGGAAAAAGAGGGACGAAACGGGAAAACTTAGCGTTGCTATTACAATTCAATAAGGCGCTACCGAATTTAACGCGAGCGAAGCCGCGGGCAAAAGCTAGTTATTATATAAATGAACTCGAATATTATTTAATGGATGATAATTTGTGTAGTATTCTATTTTTTTATGATAATATTAGATTTTTCTCAAACATAACATGTGATTTCGATCATCATTAATAAATAAACTAAACTAAACCAGTATTATTTTAATCTCACATCATTGTGGGATAGAGAGAGATGCAGCTATACAGGACGTTCAGCCATCCTTTTCCCTCACTGAAGAAAGAAACAATACCACCAGAACCAGTGATACGGCGGATTTGGCTCGATCTGAGAGTAAGGGACCTATCAGACCAGGCGGCTATAACGAAAAGCAACTTTTGGTTGATACCAGGAAGAAAGTGGCCGTGCAAGATGGCGGCCGGTGTCGAGGTCTATACTCTGGGTTGAACAAGGGTGCCAATGATGCTAATGATATAATGGGGTAGAGTTAAAACCCATCCATGTTCCTTCTTTTGCCATTTGTGTTCCGAGGCCGCGGTATCTTTTTCGAACAGCCCGCAACGCTGGCAGGTAGTGGCCCCACTGCTTTAACTAACATGCCATATCCATTCTTCTATGGGTACTACTTTGTAGAAAAACTTTTGGTTTACATCGATACTGTTGTGGCTTGGAAGATTTTCGGGTAGATTGCTTAATCAAAACACAAAAAGGCCTGTGTCCCAGGAAACACAAACCTATTTTTAAATCTAGAGAAAATTAGAAAAGTTTAAGGATGTTTTTGCTATCGAGTTGATTTTATGGTTAAAATCACGTCTCTTTCTTTCAAGTCTTCTGGTCTTCCTAAGGCTAAGCTGGCTTAGCTTAAGTTCTGATATTCAAGATGCTCATAAATACCTGAGTATTCTTAAGTCTTCCTAAGTCTTCTTTTATCTATTCGATAAAAGCCAAATAACGAAGGCTCTGCGCGCATTATGGTCGGTAATAAACCTCGTTTTTTACAATACTTCATAAAACTTATTGCTACTGAAGTGTCCTTAAGGATCATTGTGACAGTGCGAAAAAGAGATGGTGCTATACGCTTTGTATAGCGCCATCTCTTTTTTTGACGTTCGAAGTCTTAATTTCTGAGGAGTCACAAGTTTTTAATAGGCAGTTTATTGTCAGTTTAGTATCAGTCTTAAGGGTGTGTAAAAATATAGAGTACCCAAGGATGAATGTTAATTACGTTTTTGTGGCATTTTAGGATGTGCATGTTCCAAGAATAGGTAGTAAGGGTTTAGTGCGCCTTTTTTCTGGAAATCTGACGTCGGTGGCTTCTGAAGTATTCATAGATTAAGTAAGTAGTTCATTGTGGTGTGAGACTTATTAGTCAACTCTGAACTTACATCATAAGAATGCAGTATAAAAATATTATTGAAGATAACTCATTATAACACCATCTACTACTATATTTTTCCTATCTGGTCTTCGTCACTGTATTCAGTGTGTGTATAATACACAAATCGTTAAATAAATAAATAACTCAAGTAAAGTTTAATTAAATGTGACTACCGCGTGATTTTCCTCTACCAAAAAATAAGAACACAAAAACCGGACAAGTCATCACAGAAAAAATACAATAAATAAACATGTCAGTGAAAAACATAACCTTCTTCTGTTTAAGAAGTCGGTTACAGTAATTTCTTCGGGCTCCGAATACCTATCATATCTACTCAGGACAGGCAAACCGCAGTAGAAAATTATATCTTTATTTTTTTGCAAAGCCTAGGCCTAATCTCAAAACAATACTGATATGAAGCAAATTTAAAAATAATTTCAACATTTGCCCAAAAGCTTGTCGAACACATTGGCACCAACGTTGGGTATTGGAGCACGTCCTATTGTATTTGTAAGTAACAAGTGTTTGTAAACGTTTAAACATCTGCGACAGCGGGGACCGACCCTTGGGGAGGGGTACTTCCCTACAAAGTTATCTTTACCGACCAACAACTAGCTTCTCACGCGATACTAACCCTTATTCTCTTCATACAGCTCCGAGGGTTATGAAAGAAACATTTTGTAAGTGTAAGGATAAAATTGGCGGAACTTGTTGCGATGTCGCTGTTGCAACATGTAATCAATGTCGGATCAGTTGGCAAAATACGTTACTTTCAAGGTTTGGTAGAATTTCACTTAACGAATTTTCTGAATGAAAGAAAAAATGACGCCGAATAAATTATTTAGCAAGAAGTGTACTGAAAATTGGAATTCTGGGACTGTCTTACTGATACGCTACGAAATAAGACCATTGTTGTAATGGCTAATAGCCATTGAGTCAGATATAAAAAAAACATAAATAAGCAAGTTTGACAGCCCGCTTTTTCGCGGCTGACGTTTCCGTGACGTGAGAGAATGAAATAATCATTTTAGAATTATACCTTAACTATTAATTAATTCTAAGACTTTATTTTTTGAGTGTCATTATTATAACAACCATGATTCGTTCCTTTTTGTAATTGTATATTCTTCAAATCGGCATACCAGATCAAGCAAAATCAAAAACTGATATAAGCTTTTGAAAGCCATTGTCACATTGACAAGCAAGCACAAAAGCTAATTAGTAGGTAAAATGATGGTTTCTCGGCGTATAAGGCATGCGCGTGCGTTTATGGTCTAGCGTTTAAAAGGTTAAGCTGCGGTTTCTAACAAAATTAACATTGTTTTAAACTTTTACGGTGTTTAACTACACATATTGGAACTGTCGGTGTGAACGGTATTTAAACTATTATTGTGACTGAGATCCCGATATTTAGAAGCTGTTGCAGACGCCGCGATCGCGTGGTGATGAAGATAGGTAGGAGTACTTATATAAAATCCGAAGATGCCGTTGAATACAGATTGGCAATGAGAATGACAGCAGAAAATTTCTATACAAAGAAACAAACTAAAGATTTTGATTTTCAGTTGACTTCATTGATAGGAATTATCTATAATTCTATAGGTCAAAAAAACAAAAAAATACCAATGTGTTCACTAGTAAACGTAGGTATGTTCATTAATGTGTTCACTATTAAACGTATATTCAAGCACTGTCAGTTCACACTAGTCCAGTGGCGCTGGCATGAAAAATAGACCGTTATTCCAGTCAACTCGACTGGACGCAGGTTCACATTATTCCAGTGGCATTCCAGCGTTGGACTGGAAAGCTACTGGAATATTGTGAACAGAGCATAACAAATGGCGTTTTGCGGTTTCTGTATCAAGAGGAAAAGACGTGAGTTAACATATTTCAACACTAGGTCCCTCCAAACCAACTCAATAGGTCAAGCGCCGAACATAAGTCAAACTGAATCCTCGAAGTTTCCACCAACCCTGCCACAACGCCA
Source organism: Ochropleura plecta (assembly GCA_905475445.1). Classification (NCBI taxonomy): domain Eukaryota; kingdom Metazoa; phylum Arthropoda; class Insecta; order Lepidoptera; family Noctuidae; genus Ochropleura; species Ochropleura plecta. The sequence continues at coordinate 4,419,003 of FR997740.1, read as the reverse complement.
CAGAAACTTCAGATGGCAGTGACATACCGATCCCAGTCTTTCCACAGCTAATATTCCTAGAATTATCAGCAGCCATGCTAGTTCTCAATCATACCAGATTTGCATGCAAGCATGTTGATAAAACAAGTTTACAACACACTCTACGGTCGTAAGCTAGACCAAGCGTGTTCTTGATTCCTGTAGGTGTTGAAAATGGCCATAGGGGTATATTACAAAGGAGATGGATTTTCTTGAATATTGGTCGGGATTTATTGCAAAAAGTGTTTCTTATGAGTTCAGGGTAAAAGCTTGCTTTGGATCAAGAAACTAACTTTTAATGTGAAGACCGTCCGTCATACTCTTCTGAAAACTGCAAACGCGTACCTATGTAAAAGACGACGTTGCAGCTCTAAAAAAAGAGGTTATGTATTATTCAAGCATCTTTTTTAAGTATTCCAAAGGGCACCGATATCTCTGAGACACGTCTACGTTTATGTCTACTTTCGAATTTTTTGACTCAGTGTACTTTCGTAAGTTTGTTGCAATTAAGTCAATGAAACAAACAAAGTCACCGACTTCTGGAAGTAAAGTTATTTTTTACTTTGAAGTGTCTTCTTTAAGTTGCATATTTTTGTTTTTTTTTTTGGAATGTGTTAAAGTTCCTGCTCCACTGAATAGGAACCCTTATTTCGATACAAAGGGGCAATAATTCCTGAGGTACTTAGGTACTTCCATTGTATTTAAAAATAGCTACAGATGTCCCGGTTTGACACTTCGTTCGGTTCCAAATTAATTACTTAAATAACAGCAATACTGGTATAATTAACGCATAAGATTAAAGTGAAAGTTAATTTGGGTGTCAGATCTCGAAAACTGCACGATCGTTTTGGATGACTTTGTCGCAGTTGGAAAGTTGCTTTGCAGTTAAGGATACTACCACGCATCTGATATTATTGCACTGGTTGATAAAAGAGAATGATCTTTTTTTTTTGGGTTGCTAAATCATCAAATGATGATGAATGATCTTAGAATAACTTATGAAATTTCACCAGTGTCTTCTTATTTGCAACTAGTCCTGCGCGGTTTCAACCTTGTCTTTGGTTACTGCCCCGTTCCCGTGGGTATTACCGTGATGTTATATAGCCCTATGTTACTCAATGATAATGTAGTATCTAATGGCAAAAGCATTTTTGAAATTGATTCGTATTCGTCGTACAGTTTTGTTTCAATATACTATACAAATTGTTATTATAAGTCTAGATAAAGTGAATAACGTAGATAGTTTCAGCCTCATGAATGTGGAATATGTATATCACGCTAAAAAATTTATTGAAAATGACTTACGAATAACGCCTTTGAAAACATTCTACAGCTCAACTATACTATCGCCGTATCGTGCCCTAAACACACATCAAAGGCGTCCTACGCACAATAAATCCAATATCTCGTGTAGGCGTGTCGGTTGCGTTCCGAATCGCAATCGTTAACGCACCTGCCTTACAGGTGCCGGAAATCTATTAGCACTTAACACGTATTCCGAACGTGCCCTTTGTTCCTACGCGACGACGTTTGAACGCATCCATAAAGGCGCCATGTTTGCTTTCCGATATTGTCTTTACTTGAATGTCGAGTTTCGAAGGAAACTCGTTAAACCTGTGTGGCTTTAAAATGTTAGCAGCTATGAGCCATCGAAGTGGAATTGATGTACGAAACGCAATATTCATCGATAGAAACCGTGTTATGGCACAATAACCCTCCACATTTATGTTAAACTGCACTTATGAGCCAATCAAAACTCGGATTTACGAGTGCATAAAACAAAACTACGCAGTAAAATAAATAATTTACTAATGTTGTTTATGATTAGCATTAACTGCTTTACTTCGTTCTAAACATGTTCTGTGCTTAACGACTTCTTAATAACTTTGTGTAATCAGGTAATCAAGTGACAGTGGTTGACGAGTCACTCATATGTTTTTATGGCGCGCCAAGACGTATCAAACATGGCGGGTGCCCGCATGACAGCTGTCATTTTTTCTTCCAGTGACACTCGTTTCCATTAAATGGTGGTTTAGCGCGACAAAACGCGACAGGCACACGCTAGCCGCATGCTAAATAATTTCCCGGATGTACAAATTTATTGCTTGCAAATGCTTTTTACGACGTAACGGCCGGTCAAGGGACGTAGTTGGGGACAAGGGCGGAAAGAGTTCTGCACTCGTTAATGACCCGTGACGAAATTATTCCTCGTATTTGCCATACATTATACCGACAGTTTAGTCATCAGAGTTATTACCTAACGTCCTACATAAATAATGAAGTATCTACACACAATAGTGCATTTGGAGAGCAAGATTTTTTATTCAATTTGGTAACTGTTTTTCAAAGTTCAGCTTTCTTTCTTTTTATAATGGTCTTTTTAGTGTTAGATGCCAAGGCTCGTTTTTTGTGGCTTCATGGTTAGTGACGAGGTCGTTTCTAAATCATGCTTCGCTTGTTACACAGATCGTGCAAACGAATGTCGCCAGAAATGTTGACATATCTCGGGAAGTTTGTTGAGTAGACTACTGTACCTGGTATGCGTCATGCGTGGACATAGATATATAGATTTTCCAGGCAAACGCAGAAGGAACCAGCAAAGTTTCATCACATTCAGTACCTATTTGGAATGCTTATAGAACCAAAACACAAACGAAGATATAAGATGAGTGGTTAGCTAGGCTATCGAATCAAAACCGAGAAATCAAAAGTAAAACGAAGCATGGTATCTCTGTGTTTTAAATTCGTAATCCTTCAGATATTACAATATAATCTTGACCTACACAGAAATAAGATAAGATAAATACTGGAAGATTGAAATTTATTGATCTGAATAACTTGGTTATTTTAAGGTCAATCTATGGTTAAAACGAGGCTATTGTTTGATTTAAACGCTAGCTAGGTTCACCAAATAAGTTAATAAGAGCCTGTTTCGGTCAATTGGAAGCTTCGTTCAGAAAAATCATCTAATTTCCAATTAATTTTTAATGTAAAGTACGGCCCTGGATGCTTAAGGAACGAAAGAAGTATTAAAAACGCTGGCAGTACGAATGCGGGCCAGATGTGCCGAGTCCAGCGGACGCGCGACGTCTCAGGGACGTATAGCAATCGTCCGTTGTGTCATAATAGCTCATTATACTAACGATAGTATCTTATTACGTCATTATTTGCTGGAAAAAGGGCTAGGCCGCTAAATTAGCGCAGCTGACGTCAAACTGCCGGTTATCGAAGACAAATTGTAGAAAGGAACTGCTAATTTATAATTAACTGCCATGTTTAGCCCCCCTGGAGTTTTGTCATTTTTTTTTTTCAGAAATCGAATGTCGCGTCTCTTCACTTTTTATTATTTTCGTTTTTATAAACTATGTCACGTTGCAGTTGCGTGAACCTTGATTCTAAAATCAAAGGTTTACGAAATCCAACACTTCAACTTCAACTCTTCATTAATGGCTTTTGTGGACGAGAGATACCACAATTTTGCCAATAACACGTGTACTGGAAATAAACTATCAAACGCTGGAGAATATTTAGCAAGTAATCACAGTAATTAAAAAAATATAAAAACAATAAAAGTATTTCTTTGCAGATTTAGATTATCATTTCATATGACAGAATGACAGAAAAGAAAAGACACCATCGATTTCGTAGAACTGTCAAAATGATAAGAATAGTTGTCAAATATGACTTAGAGTATTTCAATGTTAGGCCGGATAGTTCAACCTTAGATTATAACGACATGGCGGATATTCTATCCAATAGAGTCCATAGCAGTCATAGACTTTTTGCACACTAGCACATTATAATACAAATTAAACAAAACCTAACAATGGAATAAATAATTGGTTGCCATGTAAAAAAAAATAATAGCTACGTAATGTGTGGGATGCCCGAATTCATAAATCATCCTAACTGTTAAATTTTTATCATTGTATGTCTAAATCTATCGATAGCTTTACAATACGTGCGAACATTCAAGTTACGATAAAAAGTGTTGCCAGTTGCGTAAATAACCTTAAGATTTTTTTGCGCAGGCAATGGCTACGTTCACATTATTTACTTAGGAGACAATGAACTCGCTGTCTGTATACTACCTATTTATTACATTTGCGCGTAAATTAATGTGTATTAGGGTTCAGTTTTAAAAACTATCTTTTTAATCTATATCTTAAAAATATATTTTATTTCACGTCCTATATGGGCACTTGTAAGACGTCGGTAAAAAGGTTCACGGTTCGGATTGGTCGTTTCCTATGGAGAAGAACCGGCAAGAAACTCCATGGTTACTCTTTTAAAATGATTTGGTTTTACAATGTTGCGAGGAGCTCGTGGCTAAATAATAGCAGCCGCTCGGGTCGATCTTTAGGTTAAGCCGCGCTTGCCTAGGTTGGTCTGTGGATGGGTGACCACCCGTTACATACCGAGTTTCCTCCGTGCCTCGGAAAGCACGTTAAGCCGTTGGTCCCGGCTGTCATTTGTAGATCTTTGACAGTCGTAACAGGTAGTCAGTGTTCCAAAAGTCTGACAACCAGTCTTACCAAGGGGTATCGTATTACCCAGTATTAACTGGTTGTGGAGGTCAGATAGGCAGTCGCTCCATGTAAAATACTGATATTCAGCTGCATCCGGTTAGACTGGAAGCCGACCCCAACATAGTTGGGAAAAGGCTAGGCAGATGATGGTTTTACAATGTTGAGAGAGCTTCCAAATAAAGACTGAGTAATGGAAGTGTTTATAGAGCTGTCTGAAAACTTTAATAATCATGTAGGATTATTGTTTCAATCAAATTAATTAGAATTAAAAAAGTTTTTTTTTAAACGATACGAGACATTGCTAACCAGGACTTAGCAGGTTTTGCTCCTTGCAAAATACTGATATTCGGTACATCCGGTTAGATGGTAACCGAAACCAGTGCAATTGGGAAAATTATGTGCAGATGTTCATGATGATACTAAGATCGATGAGTAGGTGGACGGAACCTTTCATTTAACACAAATAGGTACCATGTATTATTATAATTTGTCAGTACGGAGGAGGATAATAATTCTACTAATTAATTGATGTCTATTTTGTAGCCTAGATTTATTCAAATTTGTCCTATTATTTAGTTATCCTGTACCCTAATGTTTAGGAAAATGATGTTTGTTTTTTTTAATAATAATTGAATAGTACTCGTGTGGATAGTGGTGGCGCCACCAGACTATAGAAATGCTGGCAACACTGAAATTGCGACGCATTTTGGGTGTGCATTTATTATTATCGTTTGCGTAGGGCTTTTAAAATAAATAAAAGAGAAAAGATTATTAACTGTTTTATTCACTTGGCATTTATACTTTGTCGCCTAGTTTGGCTTTGCCGATGGGGGTAAGCAGGAACTATCGAAAGCTACGTGATATGAATGAACCGATCCTTCCCTGTACCAAGATCTGAGTTAATCATCAACATTATTGTTTATTTAAATAACCAATCAAATTGCAGACAAAAATATTAAAAAACACGAGTTATTATCGGCTTTGATTTCCAATATACTATTTCTCGACATAGAATTTGAGATTCATTAAGTAGCATGAGAAAGATTAAAAAAAAATAGGTTTTCACTTTCAGAACTTCGCGAAACAGTAGGTACACAGTTTTTTTTTATTAAATAGCTCCAAATATTTCGTAGTTAAGTTTTTAATATATTAATTAAGATTTAAAAAACGTTTCATATTTCCACGCCTGTGAGTTTCGGAGAGTTGTACAAATACAAATGCGTTCTCCTACTATGCTATGCCAATATTAAGGTAAAGTTTCTATTGTCATGTACCGGAGACAAATGTAAACTCTGAGTTTCTACTAAGAAGGTCCTGGCGACAAAATCAACGCTACAATGACTTAAAAACACAAGTGTCAATCAATTTTCCTAGTTAAGTTTTCGTAATTATATCCCATCCTTCTCTACAACTTAAAAGTATCTCTTTCCACGAAGGTTTTACCACAAACCATGTATTTAATTCTACGCTTACCGACACTCCGACAGTTTTAGCAACAGGAAGGACAAGACTATGGTCACTTTAGTCTATGATCTCACTGGCAAACCCAGACTTACCTGAAACAAATAACAAAACACTTAATTACACAGATGTATAAATAAAAAAATACAAAATAGATGTTTTATAATGTTAGGTCGCGTTCTAAATCGGTAAGGGAAAACATATACACAAACCCAGTTTATCCAACAACAGAAGAGTTCAAGGCTTAATAATATTTGACATCCACACGCACTCACTGTGTCCGCATGGTGGCCATTGGCTAACCCCTTCTTAGAGGAAGACAAAAAAAAATCTATTTTCAATTGTCTTCTCTTTGGAAAGAAAAAAGACCGTGTGAGTCAGACTCGCACACCGAGGGTTCCGTACAAACTTGCGACATAAACGGCCATATCTTTTGACTGATTAGACTTAGAGGGTTTTTTTCACAGCTCCAAGGGACCATAGAGTTTCAATTTCAATTCGATACCTTCACGCGTTCCCGAGATAAAGGGTCTTGAGAGACGGACTACAAGGTGATCCCTAATACACAACAGTGTCTTTTAAGGACTTTTAAAACCACGACTTTTTAAAGTCTTTTAGCATTATGGATTAGTGAATATGTTGCGTTCTGTTTTCCTAAGCGAAAAGGCAAGAGTTATCCCGCCTTTGTTTCCATTGGCCGCCACATCTACCTAATGTGAAAATGTATGATGCCTTAACAGCGAAATTATTCATTTGATACATACCTGTTTCAATCTCATTGCTATAAATCTATCATTAGTCGAATAACCGCTAACAGTGATGGAAAGTGCCGCGGGATGCCGCAAGTTTAATAATAAATGGAACACGTGTGTGAATGCCGGTAGGTGGCGCCACCTGACTGTTTAGGAATTCTGGCAGCACTAACAATAATACCACACATTTTGATGTGCGTATTCATTTTTTACGCATTTCAGCCAGAAGTTTAAATGAATGAAACGTTTGTGGTTGCAATAAAAAGTTTAGTGCTTACAAGATTTAGAAAAACGCGTGGATCCACAATACAGAAGTATAATCAGGGTTTAACTTAAAACTAGGTAAGAGACGCCAATAGAAGATAGAGGCACACATGTGACGGAAGACGAGGGCAGACAGACTAACAGCCAGTTGCTTAGGTGGAAGGTTGGTTTGCAAGTGAAACCCCCAGAAATCGTAGACAAAAGTCTTTTTGCTTTCAGTGTTTCGGGTTTGACGTAAATGCTTACGTAAGAATGACAATGACGTTAAATCAAGTCATAAGCTATATTGCCATTGCCAAATAAAAAAAACAAATGACTTAAGTTCGTTTATCGAATACAGAAATAATTACCAAAATAAATTCAACATCCACAAATTAACGATTACGTTCGAAATATAAATTCGAACCGATTCCATTCCCAATAATGATGCAACTGGCAGCAATACGGGTGAAATTAAAAATAATAAAAGCGCGCGGCGGTAAAAACCGCAGTAATCCAGCATGGCGGGTCGCCGTGAGATGAGTTCCCGGGTTGCGTAATGTCCTGTTATGCGTTCCTGGACTCCGGACATATCACTGTTTCAATATTGTGGTCGGGTAGATCGTTGGCTGTGGCTACTTGTTCGTGGTATAGAAGTCATAGAAAAATAGTGTCAAAAAGGCCAATTACGGCAAAATATACAATCAAATCACTTTTTAGGAATTGGACAATTAGTCAGCAAATAGTTTGACCCCTTGATTTCCACCATAAATGCCAAAGGAGTCATGAGGATTTGACCAATCACGGTAAAGATCAGAGACGATTTGATTTTGATTTAAAAATATAAAATCTTTTCAACTTCTCAGTGTCAGCCGAAAATGGCGTGACGTTATGACGTCTCGTCTGTCCAAATAACAGAGGAATTCACGGCTGGACAAATTGTTATTGGGTTTTCCATAAAGATTTCTTCAATAGTAGCTAAGGCATCCAGATTTGTGCCCGGGTAATGGCAATGGGCTCGCCCCCAATTGCATGGGACTTAATACATAACAGTTGAAATATGTGTAGTACTATTAGCTACACCTCTGTCTAACCTATCAGAGCTTACCTTTCTCGTTTACATTGTCAGATATAAACTTGTTCCTTCATTGCAGGCTCCCACACGAGGTATCGAAATTATTGCTTAATTATACGTAGGGATGTTGGTTTATAGAGAGTTCGTATATGATCGGGTTTAGTGATGTTCTAATGGTGTGATGTGTATGGAAGAGGATTTCTGAAAATATAATGATATTGATCCCTTGAAAACTGAAGAAGACAAGGATTCTCGAGTTTTCTGGGATAACTTCCGGTAGTATTATGGTAATAACTTTGATAAATTTCGTTCGAGTCAATCAGAATACCGAATTTCTTGACTCTAAGAAACTTTGTCAAAAACCGGAATCGTTTTTCCGTTCCAAATCCTTTTAAAGATAAAAAATCTCCGCCATTTTTAACAGCTCCGACACTCACAAATCACATCCCAATCAAAACGAGTTCGATTTACAAAAATCGCTCGCGGGAACCGATTAAGTATCAAGTACGATCGAGTCCACATATCGATGCCGGGCGCGGTCACCGATTGATCAGAGCGGGGTCGGCGACCGCTCTCCCCGGTCCTAATTTGAATTCGCGGCGTATTATCAGGCGGGAGGCCGTAATTGGATAACAATGAGGGCGCCAACCTCCCCCATTGGTGGTTTGGACATAACGCCTCTGCTGGGAAAAGTTTGGACGCGCTGATTGGCGGGAACGGTCATCTTGTGTAGACAGTTGTTTGTGTGATGTTTCTTGGGAAATGTGCGGGTAGTAAGGTTTAATCGAATAGGGGTGCGAAGTTTGGCTGTTTGTTTAGATAAACATTAGAATACAATTCCTAGTCTACACACCAGTTCACACCACCCTTATTTTCTGTTACGTGGCATTGTACGATTATACTGGTTGTAAAATTGTATAGCGTGATTCAGCAAAATTTTGATTAAGACTAAAAAGGAGTAAAGTTTAATTTGATCATTAATCTGACAAAATTAATTCGCTCAAGCAAATTGCCGCCGGAAATTCCCAGCAATATGTTCACACGAAGTATTCCTTGGAAACGCGACAAAATTATAATCCTTGTCACAATGTTGCCATTGTCACGTCTTGGGTTTTGACATAACTCGCGGCGGCTGGTAGGCGCATGCGCGGCGCTAACATCGTTACATGGGCAGTAAAGTGAAGCGCTATCAAGGGTGGCAGTCGTCACTGAAATTCTATTACGCGTTTTATACGCGGCCCGCGCCTTAATGCGGGGGGGGGCGCGTTATAAAACATGACCATTATGCTATGATCCCAGACATCACCCACCACTCCCCCTCAATGGCCCTCTAGAGTATGAGCTCAAAGAGGCGGGGGGGCTCACGAAAAATTGGCTGCGTCGTAAAACATTGAAATCTGCGTTTCGTAACTGCAGCGCTTGCGAGGGTACGTTTAGATGGGCGATTCGATTCGCGCAGTTTATTTTAAATTATAACAGATGTAAAGAAGGGTGTTTTTTAATCTGTGAATTTGGATCAGTGCAGATGACGGCAGTGGATTGACAATGTAGCAAAATATGTTTTTGATTCTGAAAACTTTTATCACAATAATCCCGATATAGATCAATACCTACTTTACCGGAATTATCTTTTATATCATAGACGGAGCAATGCACGTTAAACAGCTAATGGGTCATTCTGTAAAAAGTCAACAATTTAGTAGAAAAACTTCAAAGGTTTCAAGAACCAGCCTCTTTCGTTACAGTCATAAAACGTGAGCACACCTAAGTAGGCGAGGCGATACAGAGAGAAGATAAAAACGTATAATTAATAGAATCCGTAGAACAAACAGTGAGACGTGACCGGTGAAGGACGGTTTCTAACTAAATACCACCGCCGTACGTGCTCGAGAATCGAACCCGTTGGAGGATTAGCGTTATGCTGAGCCACGGACAGACCATTATGCTCTGACACGGAGCCCCAGGGTTTATATTCAACTAGATGGTGGAGCTAGATTGAATTTGAGCACTAATTGGGTTTCTGCAGGGTTTTTTACCCATTTATACTGATTTAATTTTGGATTTCTTGGTCTTTATTGAGGACGATATTATTTATTCTACTGGTGTTAGTTATGTTATTGTGTGAATGTTAATTTGTCTGTGAAAATAATAACTGCATCTATTAAAAGATTTATTTGTTCGACACGACAAATAAGGAAAATAACCCATAACCAGACTGAAACTTCTCACAAATCCAGAACTGGCATTAATCCAGGGAAAAAAAAACAAGCCAAAAAAAAGACTAACTAAAACTCGTTCAATCAATAACGCTGCATCGTAAAAACGTGCTCATATTTTATACGCCACAGACGCGCATAAATCCTACGTAGGGATTTCGTAAAATACAACGAAAATTTTACGTTGCAAACATAAATTGTCTGCCCGTACGTTCGTATGTCCGTTGCAACGCGGCCAGAATTTGTACCGACGATGATGGCCAAAAAAATTTGGTCTCTACCTGAGGAACGAACGAGTATTATCGTTTAATTAAAAACGGAGATCTATGGCTTGATCTTTGTTAGATATTCAAGTATTGAAGCATTCAAATATTTAGATAATATGTGGAGAGAGAAAGAAGAAAATAATATATTCTGAAATAACAGAGCAAAATTTGGCAACGGTTTTTATTTTTCAATTATTTAAAATTCTCAAAACCTCAAAACAAATGATAACATCATCAGCAAAACGACCTTTCATAATGTCACCCAATTTTACTACAATAATACAACGTGTTTCGGGATACAAAAGCGAGTTTTCGTGGTACCGAGGTATACCTGGGCCGGTGATGACCATCTAATGGTACCCCGCCCCCGTCCCCTGGGCGCTATAACCCCACTCTCGGGCAGCATGACCATTTCCACCATTAGACTTAATCAGGACTTATGGTCTGGCAGACCACGCCTAGGTGTTTTTGCTCTTTGAGCCTTTTGTTGGGGTGTACTGGTTTGAACCGGTGCAATGCGGTAAGGATATTATGTTATTATTAGTGTTCTTGAAAGTTTTATACATAATTATATTTTTATTAATTGTTCTGGTCAAAATTGCATTTGCATTGGTTTTAAAATGGGCGATCCAGTTTAAAACAAATAATAACTCATTCCACAGATTTTTCATAAAAAATAAGTAGTTCTCGACACTTTTAAATCTTTTCGTTTAATTACATTTAATTTTAATCATTATTTTTTTTCTTTATTATTCTAAGTATTGGCAACACCGCGGAGCGTGGTCACCCGCGTGCTAAGCTTAGTAATCTGCACAACAAACAAGGGTGCGCGCTTTACTTCCATTCGTTTTTGTGGCAAAGGCACGCACACTCACAGCCAACATTGGAAATACAAAATAGAGAATTGGATCTCTGTAGAAATAGTGTTTTATAGTTATTTTCATAATGTAAATTTTGTTGGTATATTGACCACGTACAAAAATTGGTTGCATGAAGTACTTGTGAAGAAACGAGTTTTTGCTGAGAACGATTTGTAATCCAGTTCGGCGAGATTTTTCACCTGACTGGGTTCGCGGATATGAAAAAAATGTTCCGCAATTAATTGATAAATTGCATGAAATTAAGTTCAAAACATCATGGAAAAAAATAAAAATCTGAACGAGTTGTATGGTGTGCCTTTGCCTCAGAAACTCAGAACAAAGAATACTTTTTGTTCCACTTTCAAACACCGAACTGCGTACACTCGCAACGTCCCAACTATCCGGTTATCATTATCACGTTTGAAAATAGAACGCACGCGAGCCAGCCAACCAAGTAATCGGGCAAAAGCTTTTATACGAACGACCAGCCTAGCCTGACCTTCCAGTTTACACGCCCATTTCCTTCTATGGCCTCTTTTATGATGCCTGGCGGGAGGCGAGGGGGCCTTTTTATGGTGGTATTAGTTTAAAGGCCCCAAGGCACGGGCTCACATGTGCCCGAACAGATAAGCGGCGGCATCCCCACTCGAAAACTTGTTTAGTCGGAGCGATAAGTTCGTATTGTCTGCGGGGGTCGGCTGCAGGATCGACGGAAAAATTTGTTCGTGTCTAACATTGTTTTCATTAATCTGCATTGTTATTGGGGCCGTTTTATTTCTTTGCTTTGTTAGAAACGCCTTTAGCCGTAATGTCGCAGACTGGTTTTATGTATCATCATGAACGAACGTGAGGGGGCGGACCAGAGATGAACGTGCGGCGTGCCTTATGTTCAGTACTTAGATAAATAAATGGGCGATAAGATTGTACTCATTTAACTCGTGCTCCTGCTTTGTCATAAATGCGTTTTAAAGTTTTTGCTCGACATTTGCTATCACTGACAAATTCCTGCGCCTGCTGCAGTGACCTAGTGACATACAAATTAATTACCCACCCAACTAGGTAATTTTATTTAAGCGGTCAAAAATAAAAATCCCTTCATTTAATTCCAAAATTAAAAGCAGCTATAAACTTGAAATCCATTCGACCTCGATCAAAACAATAGTTTGCAGAATAACCCGTTTTGCGGAACGCCCCATAAAATACAATTTTAGCAATTCAGAAAATTAGTCTCCGTCAAAGTTTAAGCCGGTTTACAGTTACAAACTGTATCAATCCCTCTGCTGTAAGCCAGTAACATAAATTTCTAGCCCTAATTCAGAGAGCAGGGCTTAAGACGCGGGGGAGCCCGAACAAAGATCGATATCAAGTGCCAATGGCGCCAATGTGTGGCCCCCTCGGCCTAGGAGCGCCATTAAAGCCAGACCTCTGACATTCTACACCGATTCCCTTGTGGCGTTTAGTTATAAAGACGCGTGGGGGAAGTGGGGGCTCAATTTATGTCTGCTATCACTGGGGTGCGTTCCATTTATGGTGTAAGATCGTGACGCATCTGTTCTGTTGCATAAAATATGAAATTTAAAAAACAATGGACGCGAGCGTGGGGACTGTGGGTTTAAATTTGGAATTTATGTTATTTTGAGATGGGGTTCATTTTAGGAACAATTTTTTGCGTTATTTGGTTAGGATAGTTGGTTTGTAATTCTGTAACATTCGAAAAATCAGCTTATGGAAGAAGCACTTTGCTTATACATCCTGAATATTATCAGAAATAAATCAACTCAATAAGTAAATGTAAAAAGAAAACACAAAAATAACATTCAGGCGAATTGATAACCTCCCCTTTTTGGAAGTTGGTTAAATATACTTTGCCAAAAACCTTGTTTAACCAGAAAATTGTGCGACTGCCAAATATAAGAATCTACCGAGCCAACATTTTTAACATAAAACTTTTTCAATCTTCACATCCCAATGGTACCCCACATGTGGGCATAATAGCCCAGTAGTCCCTGAACCACTCGAGTTTCTATGGGAAGTGAGCCACTTAACCACGGCCCTAAGATTAATACACTCATGGAGATTGAAGATGGATGCTGCAAGGATGTGGATTTGGACTTATCTCCCGGATGCTTTTATATTGCCGACTGTACAAGTACGTTGATAAAATAAATTGGAATCGCCCAAATAGTTTTGATGAGACTTAAAAACCTACCTAATATGGGCTAAAAAATACTAACGAAGTATAAAAAATATATTTGATTTACTGGGTTTTAAATAAAAAAAAAAACAACTAAAATGTTTTGACGAATTTGGAACGGTGCAGTTCAATGATTTTCGAAGATAAAACTTTGCATTGTGTAAAAATATTTGCATTCATCCTTTTTCCTTGATCTTGAAATTTCTGCTATATGCATAAACTGATAAAGAATAAAACATTACCAAGACTTCGCTGTGTCTCCATAATACCAGAAAAATAAAAAAAAAACCATGCAAAATAACAAAAATGCATTTTTCACGAGGAATTACTGCAGCGACTCTATACAATTTATTATTTATCGAAAGGAAAGGGTCAAGGGGAGACTAATGAACTAAAGGGGACTTTAAGATCATTCGGTTTTGCCTAGCCTAATATTAATAGGGGCATCTTTATATGTCGCATCTTTCTCTAATCAGCGTTGGTCGGGAAAAACACTTACATCGGATATTTAAAGCACAACCGTATAAATTTTCAATAAAAAAGGATTTTTATATGTTTCATATCGATACTAGCTGCGACCCGCAGGTTCACCCTCGTAGACCAGGATAATCAGTAGCCTATGTGTTAGATAGATAGAATACTATTTATTATGTTCACCATACAAATTACAGGAATTACAGGATAGAACTTATAAATAGCTTAACTTGAACTTGTTAATCCAACTTATAAGCAATCTAGATTCCAAATTTCGTCCAAATACGTTAAATCCGTTTGAGCATGAAGTAAGAAACATATACACACACAAACAAACTTTCGCCTTCATAATATTAGTGTGATAAAAAAAATCGTAGTGAACTTTTACGCAAAATGTGGAGAATGACCCTAAATTTCTATTTTTACTGAAAATACTTCACGAAATGTCTTATATTCTACCAATTTGCAGTAGTAGGTAATTGAATATAATTTGGTAATTAGAGATCAAAGAGATTTAAACGACTTATAGAGCGGACAATGGGAGCATTTCATTTCAGAAAATTTACGATTTTAACACACGAATGCTACCTGACAAGCCAGCGTGTGACAATAGTGAGAACGATTTGTTACCAAGTAGTAACAAATATTGGACTACGATTTCTTCTTCTTCTTTCCTCCATTTCTTCGTCTTGTCCCGTTTACCACTCAACCACTACCAATATTTTTTTAGGGATCAAGTTAGGTGTATTTCAGAAACTACTAGAACCTAGAATCACCCCAAAATCCCAAGCCTAGAAATCCGACTTAATTTCCCTCAAAACCCCGAAGCTCCTAGCTAAACTTCGCAGATAAATGTGTAAGAAAAGTAATTTTAATCAGGCAAACTTGTAGTCAGCTGTGGGCATTCCAATATGTCGTATGGGGTGTACACCACCCCCCACCCCCACGAACCCCACTGGGATATTAGCTGGTGCTAAGGTGTGGCTCCACTCGCGTGTATCTTGTGGAATTTAGCGATAGTTTGGTAAGGTTATTGTGTCTTTAGACTAGGGCGCTGTAGTTGTTTTTGTATTAGATAGGCCGCCGATACCTCAGATAGATTATGCAATCAAAACTAAGGTTTGAAAATCTAAATTGTCGATAATAATATTGTTGAGTTATTCCTATTAGGGTAAATCTCTTTATTCTTTCTTAGATGATTTTTCTTTGATGTTTTCTTTCACGGAAGAAAGTGATAACTATACAATACGCACATGAATCCGAAAAATCATCAAATAACTTCCCCGCTCTGGGCCGGGGGGAGTTTCAGACTTTTACTGACTAAAACCCGCCCATTTTCCTTCATTAGTCCCTTATGTTCGGGGGCCGAGATATATCTTTATGGCAACCTGCAAACCCGGCAGGCGGTGGCCCTGGCTGGCCCCTCTGCTTGACGTGCGTGTCTGGGGTTCGAATTCGAGACCCATGACTTGCCAGTCTAAGGGTTATATAACTAAACAATAACGGCTCTTCCTATTATAAGTTATGAATAGATACTGATTGCCTACGGAATCCTAGGTGCTATCAACCGCTTATCATTCGGTGCAAGCTTGAATTAATTGAGGGTAACGGGTTGCAGTGACAGGCGTTGGGGAACGAGGGTGTTGCACCCTCGGTCTACTTATGCACTGCTTATGTACGGCCTCCCTCAGTCCAAATAGTAACGTCGAAATTAGCTTGTATTATTTTGCACTAAAAGAAGAAATAGTCATGTTTGATTAATCTTTGAGAAGAGGAGGATACGATCCTGGCCGAAGGAGCAGGCGACGCCTGTAAAAAAGTTTTGTCTGCAGAAAGAAAGGAGGTCTAGTTGCATAACATACGCAAAAACTATAAAAGCAAATTAATAAAGTTTGTTAAAAATACAATATGTACCAGATTCCGAATGTCGCCAGCAAAAATTTGGATGTTGGACGTAAATATTCCGGAAAAATGTGACAGAACACAAACGAGTCGTTTTGCTTATGGCGCATCCACACATGCCCGGCGGCACGGCCGGCGACATGGCCGGCGGCCGTGCCGCCGGCATTTGCCGCATCTCAGCCGCGGCACGCGCGGCTTTTGGTTGCCGGCGGCAGTTTGCTTGCGGCTTCGATACGGAGTGGTAGTGTTGTCGTATAATTTCATAGAAGTAAAAACGAAATGACAGAATTTAACTGGGATGATAGTGCAGTACTTTTATTATTAGAAAAGTATCAAGAAAATGAACCATTGTGGTGAAAATGAAAAATTGCAACCGCATCTGCAGGCCGCCGGCAACCGCCGGTAAAGCCGGCGGCCTGCATTCAGCGGCAAGGCGGTCTGAAAACCGGCGGCATAAGCCGGCGGCATGTGTGGATGCGCCATAACGGATAGTAAGATTTTGACATAAGTCTCATAGAACTTATGTCAAAATACTACCATCCGTAAGCAAAACGAGTCGTTTTTGTTTATTGGAACGGGGCTTTAAAGAGTCTACCTAGCAGTGTGTGATTTCGGGTTAAATGAAGACGATGTTATGAAACCCCGAGTCTGACTTTAATTAATACTGAAGTGAGTATTATACCTGCTGGAATTGCGGGTTGTTCGAAAGAGATATCGCGGCCCCGGAACATAGAGGGCCATAGAAGGAACATCGGTGGGTTTTAGTCAGTACAAGTCTGACACCACCGCTCCACCCAGAGCGGGGGAAGTTATTTGATGATTTCTAATGGATTTATCCAGAATTGATTTTGGGCCCTATTGATGGCATTTGGCTCCGCCTCTAATACAACATTACTAAAACGGACGAAACGTTGGTGTACTGTATTTAGGTACACCCCTGCTTACTCCATCGGAGAATAATTGGCTTAAATTAACGGAAAAATCGAATTATTCTCCCTGTCTCGGTGATGGAATTACTGTGCCAGAGAAACGGTCAGCAACGACAGTCGAACAAGATTCTCATTCATTCATTAGACGACACGGTTAGTGCAGTGACTGAGCGATTGACTGCTGCGCTGCGTGTCACTAGGATTTCTCCTGTATCATACATAAACAGCCAGACCCGAAACTAGTATCTGTAGGCCATACAAATATTTGTTCCGTGCGGAGATCGAACCCACGACACGCAGCGCTACAGTCGATCGGTCAGCAGCTGCGCCAACCGTGTCGTAATTTCTACTTCCAGTCTATGGAATTCACAGCCGGCTTCTCTGTTGCCTAAACATTATAAGATCAATTCTAAGTTCGAAGAAACCGATTTCTTCCAGGAAAGTATATTTCAAGCGCGCCCGCTTCATTGCTTCACAATTCAAATCAGGCAAGTTGCGGCCAAAGGTAAGCCTAGCTAGCTAGTAGAAAAAAAAAACAAGAAAAAGTTCAAATTCCCATAGCCTGACATGGATTTGCAAATTAGGTTAGGGTGTAGTAAAAAAAAAACGCCAGCTACTTTAGCGCGTCCTCCTTATTTTTTTTTACCAATTTCCTACAAAGACTAGATTAGATTAGACCAGCCAAAACCAACATTGACCGAGTTATGTTAGACCTTCTTTGCTATCCGTATCTAGGTAGATGTACCTCAGTTAATACAATGCATTGGTCTGTCATCGACCCGAGTCTGTGTCGATAGCAGCATGTCACTGGCATTTCCGGACCGCAGCCTGTTCGGTCCCCGGTTGCATCAAGCTGCAGTTTTTGTTTGAGCCGCTTTGGACAAGATTGCTAATGCGATTATAAAAAAAAATGTTGTAAGATACATATACGATCATATTGTGGTTACTGATTAGAAAAGAAAAAAACAATCATTTTTTTCAATGGCAACATTCTAATAGCTGTCAAATTCCAGTACAAAAAATGACAATAGATTGATAAACGAGGGAAAATTAATGGGAACTCTATGGTTAGTCTGTTGTAGCCTTTTTCCTACAGAACCATAGCTACATATAATCGTAAACTACATTTATCCAATATCCAACATAATCATTGCATTAAACTTAGATCTTCCGCTTTAATCAAATATCCAGAAGCCGTAGAATAAGCCAATTCCCCATACGTCTCCTATAATCCCATGAAAGGGGCACGCCCTATTAATCTACCTTAATCTAAGGCTCAGAGGGCCCAAACTTGGTCTAATTTAATTTCTAACCGTTTTCTGTTATTGCTTACTAGAGTATGTACAACGTACATATGTGCAGTGTACAGTTAGCAAAAATGATTACTAATCAGGCTCGTCAAATACAGATGTTTTTTTTTCTTGAAAACCGATGGATGTTTTCAACTCAATTTACTTTTATTGGAAAACATTCATAGATTTTTTGGGAAGTTTTAACTGTGTCTAACTAGCTTGGTTAGTTCTCTTTTGCTGACTGTACATAACTATGTGCCTTCCAGTAAGTATGTTGTTAGTTCCTTTGGGAATTATTTGAGCAGAAGATTTAGTTTAATCTGCTTTACTACTTAATAGTTTACGACTATTGAGAAGTTCACCTAAGATAGGGTTAAGTCTGTTATTGATAATTAAAGCACTACCATTGTCAGTTAAGTTTCAAATTCTGTAGCTTTACATTTTATTTAAAGTTGGCTGTTGGTAAAAACATCACACAGTATAATTTATCGTTTAATTAAGTTCAGCTAGTGACATCCCTGATTGTCATGTCATCGATGACATCTAATTGACGTTTCAAACGTCAAAATTGATTTTTTAATTTGAGTAACGGTTCCGTCAATTGTTCTAAGATTGTCTTGTTTTATTGTCATTTTTATGATTTAATTGTTGTTAGCATGACAAATGTATCTATTTGACAACAACTGTGGGTTTTGGTTTTTGGGATTGAAGGTTTTCAAGTTTAATTTAAGGTTAGTATTTGTTGCTATTGTGAAAGCGAGGGATTATGAAATGAATGGTTAACGGTTTTTTACGATTACGTTTTTATTGCAGCCTGGTTTTACTTTTACAATGAGTTGAAGCTTAAGTAAGTATCGGAAGAAGTGCATAAAATAACTGTACCAAGTTATAAAAAATATTTGGTGTATTTGTTTCTCCTATAGCGTACTAAAAGAGTGATTGAAATGAATGTTGATGGATGGAGAAAGAGAGGAAGAAGACACAATCTATTATTTATTTGAAATGATAGATTGTGTAAGGAAGGAAAATAATGCTGTGACGTCTGGCAGGGGAGAATGGAAAAAGAAAACGTGTTGCGCCGACACCAAATTAGAATGGGACAAGGGCAGGATGATGAAGATGATTTGTTCCTCCTCGACGCTGAAACGGCTGTACAAGTTTGAATAAAATGTAATACACGGATCAGATAGATACACCTCGAATAACATAGGCAACGAAAATAGGATTTAATCCCACGGAATCCGCGGAAATAAGCTAGTACCTATGTGCATAATATTGACTTTACTTTCTTCTGTTTAATGCTGGATATACATAGGTCTCTAATATTGCACGTTTCTCAGCTCTAGTCTTGGCAAGTCTCGTGCATTACTTATAGCGCAGCATCAGCACCTAAATATTAAATGAATTTCCAAAGTAGTTGACCCCAAAAATAGTCAGAACCAATTCCGCCGTCTGAGTTTTGTTCTGACGTAATAGTACACAAGGCGACTTATCAAGCTATCTAAATGTAGTTTATAAAAACTAAAGAAAGCGATGTCATGTTGTACTGGAAATATAGCAAGTTTTGTCGCCGCGTGTACAGTATGAGCTGTGAGTGTGTGATGTCACATCACTAGAACGTTAGATTAGCGTGTCAGCGACAGTGCGAGGGTTGGGCCTGTTTACATTTGGACCTCAAACGCTTTCAAATGCAAAACATACGAGTTGGGGTGGATCGCCTGCTTTGACGTTTGCTGTCAAATTTGAAAATCGAGAGCGTGAGACTTGTTTCTATAACCGACTACCAAAACGTTTTACTGTAGGTACTAGTACCTACGCATAGATTATTTTTTTTACTAAAAAGTTCTGCATATATTTTAGTACTTAAAAGGTAAACATTTGTGAGGTTTCATTAAATTGCATTGATTAAAAAACCGACCAGACTATTGCACGGAGAGCTCCGTACAAACATGCCACATAAACGGCCATATCTTTTGACTGCGTTTTAGAGAATTGATTGACAGCTCCAAAGGACCACGAACTTGAGTATATGGTTTAATTTCAACTCGATATGTTCACGCGTTCGCGATATCAAGGGTTTCGATAGACGGACAACAAACTAAACCTATAAGGGTTCCTTTTTGTCCTTAAGGCGCGGTAACAAGCTAATCTTTAGGTATTCGCGGAAGTGAGGCTAGCTGCATACTGGGCATGGTCTGACACAAGTACACGACAGTATTGCAAAATAATAGAAATAAGGTCGAAAATATTTCGGTGTTTGATTTTATTTGAATATCATGTCCGCCAAAACGTAGGTCATTTTGCAGTTTTAATTGAATATAAAAAAAATACAGCTTCGTGTTTGAAAAATTTTAGATATCTCTTTAGTCAATAAAATTTCCTTTGTTATAGATATAAAAAATATGATGGTTGTCGCTGAAAAAATTGAGAATTTCGACACGAAAAAAACTTGTGTGTATAACGTTTTTTTTAAAACAGAAAGAGAAGCGAAAGAAAATGGTGGGTTAGTTTAGTTCTGGCATGTGTCACATCAAGTTAGACACTTCCAGTATTATAAGTATTATAACATTTCGCTTTGGTAAAAAACGCACACAATATGAGATCCGCATTAGTTTTGTTTAGCTTGATTCGTCGCCGCGCGTACCTATAAAATAGAGTATGTATACAGACTTAATTGATGCAGAAATTCCTATAAGCACATTAAATAGGTATTTACAAATGACCATGATGAACTGGTTTACTTATTGTTTCGTGCTTACTGACTCTTTGTAAAGGAAGTAATTTACTTGAAATAAAATTCAGTTTGCATTTCCGCCTACGCACGGGTTATCCTGTATCCATAAGCAGAATCCCAGATTATTGGTTTAAATTGCAATGAGAGTTTATGTAAGCCTAGTAATTTTTAGATGCGGGCCTGTGGACGGTGAGCAATGGGTAGCTCACCGTCCGTCCGTCGATTGACGACAGGCCGTGTCGACGGCGCGTTCGTGTTTCACGCGCGCCTCAAAGAGATGTCAGCAAAGCAGAGGGGCTTGCCAGAGCCTCCGCCTGCCGGGGTTGCGGGTTGTTCGAAAGAGATACCGCGGCCCCGGAACGTAAAGGGCAACAGAAGGAACATGGGTGGGTTTTAGTCAGTACAAATCTGTCATGCCCTCCCGCTCCGCCCAGGGCGGGGGAAGTCATTGGATGATTTCCCACCCGAAAAAAAAAGCCTAGTACTTTTTGTAGCGCACGTAGCAATACGTCACACATTACAAAAAACAATTTTCTTTTGAAAACTATAATTTTTTTTACTACAACTATTATCATTTTCCTGCCATTGTCCCATTCTTTTTGGGTTCAGCGTAACACGTTTTCATCTTCCATTCTTCCCTGTCAGACGTCACGGCATCATTTACTCCTTATTCCTTCATATCATTCCTTATACAATCATCAATCATCTCTCTTTTAGTCACATGCGCTTCGTGCCTCCTCATTACATACAAAGACAGAAACGACTCCCTTTCAATTTTTCTGTCACAGGCGCGACTTTCAAACTTCCTCTAATATACTTTGTACGTTATTGACACTCGACACATCCATATTAAAAGTCTCATTTCATCACCTCTACATGCATGCATTGTTGCAAATAATACTAATTACCATAAATTATATAACCCTACTTCGTCTATGGTCACTTTTGGTAACAACATCAAAAGAGTGCTTAAAATCGATGTTGCCATCATCAAAATTATGTTAAAATACCTCTTACAAACTGTAAGGATTAAGGTGAGACAAAAATTGCGAGCACCAATTACAAGACTCGTAACAATGATTCAAAATAAAGGTCAATGCACTGCTAATGGACCATTTGAATAAGTACTCTTTCGGACTTGTTAATTTAGCATTTTTTCCGTTAAAACACTTTATCCACCATGCAAGCTCAGTACAGGTTGCTAGATGTAATTGCACAGACTTCTAGACTTTAAGTTCTTGTTTGGGACATCAGAAAAATCATCATCATTTTCCTGCCCCATCCTAATTTACTTGAAGTCGTCGTTCCATACTCCTCTATTATTCCTCATCTCATGAGACACCTCTTTTCTTGACATATTCTCCTCCACACTATCCATCGTCTTTCTCTACTTTCAACAAAAATAGATATGGAATCCTAACCTAACCAGACTTCATCATCATTTCTCAGTATTGGGTATAGGCCTCCTCATTCTTGGGGACTGACGTCACGGATGTCAAACAGCTCTAAGCTCTCTGTGTTCTCATCGTAAATAAATAAAAATACCACTGTATATTTGCATAAATTTATTGTGAAAAGCGTTCTAGAAGTAAAAATAACAACCAACATTGTTATCAAGTGTTTATGTGCTGTGTTTATACAAAAAAAACTTAAAAAAATCGTCACATCAGGTCTAAGGTCCAGTTGAAAACCAGCGTCGGGCACTAGCTGCTCGGCAGTTTGCTGAACTGGGCCTATTTGGCGCAGCCGTGAGACACACAATTACGTATTTGTTATTTTCATTTAGTTTTAAGTTTATCTCATTTTGTGTGCACTTGTGGCATGGGCCAAATAAATGTTTTTTCTTTCTTTTCCTTCTTTCTTTCTTCTCTCATTCTTTGCTGTTCTGTGCGTCAATGTGTTCCAGTGATTTTGAAAATATTGTGAACCTAACTCGCTTTCTAACAGTGTTAGTTTCTTAGGCTCAACATTGGTCAGCATTGATTCCAGCCAGATTAATCAGACCTACTATTTAAAAAAACAAATATTGTAACATTACCCCCTTTGTCTTCCCAATTAGGCAATTTGTGTATAATTAATGTGGGTTTTAATAACACAGTAATCAGTGTTTATTATAAGAGGCTTGATTATTGGTTCGTGTGATAAATACGTATAGATACATAGATCAGGGTCAGAAGTTAAACGTGTATATAAAATAAAAGATACCAACGTATGTCACCTTCGTGTCATGTTATTGGAAGAATGAAGGAAAAGTAAAACAGACGGAAAAATAGAAAGCAATTATTTCTATGTGCAAAGGAAGATATTTACAGTATTTCATGAAATCATTGTCATCTTATTTAAACAAATAAGATCTCAGACTCCGCTTAGAGGTCGGAACGGAGATTCAAGTCAATGGTTTACCTGTGTGCTAAATTTCATTGAAATCCGTCCAGCCGTTGAGGTGTTAAAAGCCATCAGACACAAAGACAGATCGAGACAACAGATAAACAGAATTACCCTTGCATCGATGGTATATTTTTGGGTCAAGCCCATAACACCATTCGATGGTATAAAAGTGGGAACTAATACCCACTTAAATCGAATCTTGCCTAATCTTACCTGCAACACTACACTCATCATAATCTACCAAGGTTTTTCCATGCAACTATGTTGGGGTCGTTGAATGCCAGTATTTAAATGGAGCTGGGTAATACGATACTCCTTGGTAAGACTGGTTGTCAGACTTTTGAACCACTTGTAACGATTGTCAAAGATCTACTAATGACAGTGCAATGCAATGCGAGGCGCGGAGGAAGCCCGGTATGTAATGGGTGGTGATCCATCCTTGGACTAAGTTAGGCAAGCGTGGCTTCAACTGGAGATTGACCCATAAGGGTGTTATTATTTAGCCACGAGCTACTCATTCGCTTTCTTTCCAAAGTAAGATGACAAAAATGTGTATCTTTCTCAATCGTTCCATACTACACCTCAATTCAAGCTTTATTTCTACTCTAAAATCATTTCCATGTTTGAGGCATCTAAGGCTGTTATTACAAGGTGGTTGACTACGCATCCTGCCACGCGATAATCTAAGATTAAATCTAATCTATCGATTGCAGGCATCCGGGTGGGCTGGGAAGTAAAACGAAGTAAAAAAACTGTTCAAAACAATAGCCTGAACTCGTTCAACGGGTTAAGAGAACTAACTTACACGTGCGTGTCATGTAAACCTTAAGACGCAGGCTTTTAAAATCAGTTTTCCGCGTGCTGGCGTTGTGATAAGTTTGCGAGGTTGTATTGTGGCCAGAATGTCAGATTCGGCTTGCGGTTGAAATGTTCCTTTGAGGGATATATTTTTTGATTAATGTTAAAGGTAAAAGTATTGAGGAAAGAATCAGAAAGGGTATCCATACGGATTTTACTTGTTGTTTTACCGTTTCTTTAAGTTTAACTGTTCTCAGAACAACATCCGGAAGAGAAAAAGGAATTTTTAAACAAACAATCGTATTAAAAGAATTTGTTGAATAAATTTGTTTGCAAAAAAGTAAAAACATAACCTCCTAAGAATAAATCTTGTAAATAAATAACCTCTTTGATCAAAGACTTATTTGTGTACTGGCGTGGCGTAGCGCTCCGTAACAAAATCATTTCTCACAGTTTGTACATTCTTACCAAAATTTATAGGCGTGCCGTCGCCAAAATTGCAAACACATGTAGCAAGCATTATTTATAAGAACTGATATTTCAATACAGGCTTCCAGTAATATGAAACTTATTGTACAAAACGTAGTTTTCAAAGATACTCAACCCATTTCTGTGCGTTTTGCACAATGGGACATACATGCATGTGTTGTTTCAAGTGCAGGCATCTGGCAACACCCGGCAACACTTTTTGTTGAGCAGGTACGGAACGACGAAAAAATTTTAGTAAAAAAAGGTCCACTCTCCGAGGGGGTAAAAGCATATTTACTTCTACGAATACGCAAGGCGAAATTGAACCTTATGACCCGAGTGTATAAGGTTGAGTCATGGTTAATAATGTCCGTAATATAACACCACAGGGACGCAGGGGTCTAATGACACGCGAGACGTTTTTATGTGATATTTTTTTTGTAAAATTTCAGTTAATTAGAGTTGAAATTCTTGGCTTTTTTGTGTTTTCACTAATTCTATTTTAATTGGTTGTAGTGAAGATCGTTTTGTGCGGCGCCTGGAGGCCGTGGGGTTATGAACCGGGTCTCGCTTGCGGTCTCAAGACCCAGGGACAGGGGAAGACGAGCAATAGCATGTATGCACTTAACTTCCAAAATTTAAAAGCATTTACCTCCTATTGTATTGATTCAAGTTTTTTTTTGAGGAGCTCGTGGCTAAATAATAGCAGCCGCTCGGGTCGATCTTTAGGTTAAGCCGCGCTTGCCTAGGTTGGTCTGTGGATGGGTGACCACCCGTTACATACCGAGTTTCCTCCGTGCCTCGGAAAGCACGTTAAGCCGTTGGTCCCGGCTGTCATTTGTAGATCTTTGACAGTCGTTACAGGTAGTCAGTGTTCCAAAAGTCTGACAACCAGTCTTACCAAGGGGTATCGTATTACCCAGTATTAACTGGTTGTGGAGGTCAGATAGGCAGTCGCTCCATGTAAAATACTGATATTCAGCTGCATCCGGTTAGACTGGAAGCCGACCCCAACATAGTTGGGAAAAGGCTAGGCAGATGATGATGTATTGATTCAAGTTTTACGGTTACAAAACAAACTATTACGACTTATTATTATCTCACAGTAAAAACCGTTTTTAGGGTTGTGTCTGTCTGTCCTTTTATCTCGGGAACGCGTGGAAGTATCGAGTTGTAATTAAAACCATATACTCAACTCTGTGGTCCCTTTATGCTGTGAAATCAACTAATAATATCAACCATCTAAGTCTACGCAGTCAAAAGATATGGCCTATTTATGTCGCAATTTTGTACGGAACTCTCGGTACGTGAGTCTGACTCGCTTTTGGCCGGTTTTTTTCACGAGAATATCCCTTTTGAAGTTTGTTAAGTGTATACTTACATGTTATTGCGAAATAGAAAATATGCTTCAAGGATGTGTTTGTTAAAACCTTGAACTCAACAACAGATTCGCAAGACTGATTTACCGTGACGCATTACGACCAACAAAATTACACCGCAAAAGTATTTGTGCGTGAACAACGGCTTCGTATGTCCGTGGCTGACGCTACACTTTGATGGTGCCACGCCATGCCAAAGGAAACAACGCTAAATCCTTTCCTACAAGGTGTCGAAATATGTTAGCTTGCCAAATCTCTCGGCCGGCCAGTGCACGTTGGCAGGCGCGTTAAGGGCGCTGCCAAGTGCCGACGACCGGCCACTGTGCCCAGGTACTCTGCCAAATCTCTCTGCTTTTTTTCACAACACAAATTTGTGAAGCCTATTTCGGAGTCAGCCAACATGGCCGCCCCGATATTGGTTTTCGAACGGAGAATGAATAATTTTGTAGATTTTTTGCCAAAAGTAAATTATGTAAAGTTCCCATTCTAGGCTCTCAGTGCGGGCAGGGAGCCAATTTCGCCAAATAAGATTCTGTACCTATCATTATTAAAAGGAGATTATTAATGCGGGTAGGCAGCCGGGACTTTCACCTTATTAATTATTTATGGTTCTCCTTTGTGAATCTTCCCCTTTGGTCATGATAATATATGCTCTATACGATACCTGTGTTATTTCTTTGTGTACGGATGTGTCATGATAACCATTAGTCATCCGCATTTACCTGAGAGCGATGCAGCAAAGTTGTTAGTTGCCTTTCGACTCTATAGATAGCAATAATGATGTTTCTGTATAAGATTTATAGTTATTTTGCTCCATGCCACAGTCAAGTTATTTTCGAGATCGAAATCTTTACTCACGTAAAATTTTAATGCCACAACCCAGACTATGACGCATAAAAAATAATACACAAAAACAAAACAATATCAGCGATGCACAACGACAGCAATAACAGTAGAAGAACCCTAAACTGGCGCATCTATTAAAAATCAGTTGAATTCTAAAGAGTTACAGCTTACAGCCCTCCCACTTGGGGGGCATCAAGTTTTAAAGCACACCGGACCAAGTTGGGTCGGGAGTACCCCCGCAGGCAATTTGGTCCTCCCGCCCCGGGCCGCGTTATAGGGTTATTGTTAAATTAGTACATTCATACTTTGTTGTTTATGGCAACACTAAACCGATCGCTGTTACGACCGACGGCGATGTTGCGCTTGATTGATTTACGGATATTTTTCTGTTTTTGCATATTAAGCTGATGGCGGAATGGCCAAAAGTTGGATAATAAATTTTAACTGACGCTGCGTGGTCTATATTAGGTATTGTGAGTTATTCGAGCATTTCTCTCTTTTACTGTACATATGGTTTTATTTATGGTTTTTAAATAAACGAGAATTAACTGACTGTTACCCGAAATTCAGTACATTAAGAACACAATTCATTAGATACATTTTAGGTCTTAAATTGTTTGTAGTTTTCAAATCATTTTGGCTAAAATCACGTTTCTCCACATTCTATTTCCCAATCTGTGTAGTCACTAAATAAATTTAATAAATAACATTATTTTTATTTGCTATAATAACCTGAGTGGCATACCATAGGTCCAAAGGGCCCACAATAGTAATTTGTTTTATTATTGGTACAAAGTGGTACCAAATTACACATGATTGTTCCGTAGGTACGTGAGCTTTGCCACGATTAGCCATGCGCCCCGTCGCCTCGAGCTTATTTATAGTTCCGATTGGTTTTTATGTCGAATTTACTAAATTGATATTCCCTTGTTTTCTGATTTTTCGATTGGGTCTAAGAAAAAGGTAGATTGAGGAACCATTAACTGTTTAAAACACTTTTGTATGACTTCGCGTCGCGGCAGACCTCCGAAGAATGCCGGATATAAGCCACAGGTTATGGCCAAAACTGGAAGACGCAGGCTAGCTGTGACTGTTCCACGCGGGCTTCAAAAAGATGTCAGCAAAGCAGAGGGGTCTACCAGGGCCACCACCTGCCAGGGGACCCGGGTTGTTCGAAAAGATACCGCGGCTCCGGAACATAAAGGGCAATAGAAGGAACATGGGTGGGTTATACTCAGTACAAGTCCGCCCAGAGCGGGGGAAGTTAGTTGATCATTTCCCATGGATGCCAACAGATGCATTTGGTTATTAAACCACAATTGAACCCCTCAGAATCCTGAACATTACCCCTGACCTCTTCAAAAGTGTTCTAAGAGCCAGACAAGATTAAGCAAAAACCATTCAAAACCAAACTCCCAAGATCTCCAACCTACATTGTTCTTACCGAATTCAGAGCCTTTTTAAAGTTTTTCCGAAAGATAATGAAGGAAAGATACAAAAACTCGTTGAATATGTAATCACAGGGTAGATATGTACTCTATCACACAATATAAAGTGCTATTCTCAACTACTCGCTTCCGGTGTGATCTGAGTACAACACCACGGTTAAGGTGCTAGCAAACTGATGTGTAACGGTGAACAGCCTCAGTGATGTTGCCATAGCTAGGATACAGGCCTGCTGTCTTTAAGAGGCAGTGGTTTCAAGAGATATCGATATCCTCGCGATCTTTTCTTTACCGATTTAATTAAGAGCAGTAGTGGTTATCACGGATAAAGTAAGGAATGAGTATATTAGAGAAAGTTTGAAAGTTGCGCCTGTTACAGAAAAAATGAAAGGGGGTCGTTTATCTTGGTATGGACATATTGTAAGGATGGACGAAGCACATGTGACTAAAAGAGTAATGGATCTGAATGTTGAAGGACGGAGAGCGAGAGGAAGGCCAAAATAACGATGGATAGATGATTTGTGTAAGGAATGATATGAAGGAGAAAGGAGTAAATGATGCCGTGACGTCTGATAGGGGAGAATGGAAGAAGAAAACGTGTTGCACCGACACCCAATAGAATGGGACAAGGGTAGGAAAATGATGATGATGAGTAGTGGTTATCATCTGGCTAGCCTTTTCCCAACTATGGTGGGGTTCGCTTCCAGTTCAGCCGTAAGCATTTAAATACCTGTTTTTAATATGCAACACTCTATCCGACCTTCACAAGCCAGTAGGTACTGAATACGATATCCCTTGGTAAGACTGATTATTAGACTTTCGGGCCACTGACTACCTGCAACAATTGTTAAAGATCTTTTGACGACAGCTGGCACCAATGGCTTAAATATGACGTGCTTTTCGAGGTACGGATGTAGTGTAGGATTGAGCATCGTAATGGTAATTATGAAGTGCATAAAGACGATAGATCCGCTGCTGAAATGAATGTAATATAGTCCTAACAGCTGAAGATGGGAGGGATGGGGGATGGGAGCAACCCACAGAAATCTATCAAAGAGGGTCACGCTCGTGTGACTTATTTCTTTTGCATAAGTATCATCGAATTGCGGTGTCTTATGGCATGCTGTACTCCAAGAAATTTCTTTAATTTGCTTCCGACGCAGCTGTCATAAGCCACGTGTTGCTACAGCGTGTATAGTGCGATCATTTCAAGTGTGCAAGAAAATTTGCATCGATAGGTAGGGAAACTAGGTGCATTTATTTTAGTTGTGTTTTTACACCCGCATAGATAATTTGGTTGAAGTGTAGATTATGAAGCGTTAAGTACACTATCAATTGGTACAATTAATGTTCTAGTTCAGTGAGAAGGAACCTTAGAACAGTGTTAATGATACCACTGACCTAAGGTTGATAGAACTACTGCGAAGTGTTAGTAATGTTAGAGTAATTGTTTATTGTTTCGCAGAACAAGGTTTTTCATGTTAAGACAAATGAGTTGGATGTTAGGTTCCGGCTTCCATGGGTGAAGGACTTGGGTTCAGTAGTTTGAATGATGGTATACTTGCTTCGGGTACTTGAGTGAGACTCGTTTGAAAGGTATCCATTTCAAATGATCTAAAATTAAATTATGAGTGAGGTATAAAGACTAATGTCTTGATGACTGAAGAAGAGATAGCAAGAAATACGTTTTTGAACCTTATTAAAGTGCAAACAGGTCTTAAATCTAATATAGTAGTAAGTAGTCTTTGAAGACTGCTCTGAAGACCGTACGGTTAACGAAAAAAAACTTCAACAACTACTTTACCTTCTAATATATCCACCAGTCTTAAATATTTAGAATATTTTACATCTAAAAAGTTTCTAGACAAATATGGATAATACAAAAACTTTTGAGATTTACATGAGTTACCGAGAAACTTTGAAACCTATTACCACTTGTCTAGATCTATTTTGCTAAACATACAACAGCACCTCCAACCAATCAACAGAAAACAAATTAAATAGTACATGCAACATTATTAGTGGAAGTGCTTGTCAAAATGTTTTGACACACTTACACTATCTGAGATTGAATATTGGGTCAACCATGCGAGCCTATCGGTCGATAGTGACCGGAATTGCGAAACTAGATAAAATTGTTAGTTTTTCAAGAGTATCGACCTTATTTGTGTTCTTTAAGAGTGTGTGATATGTGGGTGAAAGGTTTGTCAACAAATGTGGAGTTGTTGACGACTGATAGAGCTTTCTGTCAACTGAATAACGGAGCCTAGCTTGACGCACCACTAGAGATGACAGCAATAATCCTATTGATGTAAGTGCAAAATAATTCAGGGAAGATTTTCGTCTATTAAAGGAACACATATCTGAAGTTAATTATGAGTTAATCTTTTCAATGTTCAACAGAAAGAAATATCATTTTCGATGGATATGGTAGGAACTACATTTAAATTAATAAAGACGATGCAATAATGCACGCAGATTTATTGTTTCGAAATTATCTGTATCTTAATACTCCATACAGACAATAGAAACAAGATCTTAATTCAGAGCAAACAAAAAACGATCAGGCAACGACCCACGAAGTAAATGGTTGTCACAAGCCGTTTATGTTCGCCGATATAAATGAACAAGCCCAACCAGCCTTCGAGCAAGCTTGTATCATTATAATTGACAATAACAAATGATACACATCTACATTACAAAACCTTCTTGTCTACATTTTGATGGATATTGGAGCCTATTGTGACGTGACGTATAAATAACAGACGATCTATGAAGTGGTGCTACAGTTTGGCCACTTTTAAGTTTGCAAGGTGACGCTGCTTGTCAAGAAAAATTTACCGATATGTCGAACTTGGTATATTTATTTTAGTTCTGTGTTTGAATGATTAAATGTAACATTAAAAACAGTTCTTTTAATAGAAACAGTCAGTAAACTTGAATCATTACTAACAATTTATTATTATATTCGATTGGTGCCTAAAACGGTAGAAACGACACGACATTGTTAGAGGATATATAAATTGACCAAACTCGTTTTGAAAATATTATCGATTTACAATAGTTTAATTTGGTCTGTCTCTAGATTTCATTAAGAGTTTAATTATGTTGTCTGTGCTTAAAAACGAGGTTTACATAAATCAAACCAATTAATAATAGGATTAAATTGTTTCATATAAATGATGACTGTATCTATAATGGCAATCGAAACGATCTGTAAGACAACTCGAATCCTGCCGGGGTTGCGGGTTGTTAGAAAGAGATACTCGGCCCCGGAACGTAAAGGGCAATAGAAGGAACATGGGTGGGTTTTAGTCAGTACAAGTATGACACTCCCCCCCGCTTCGCTCAGAGCGGGGGAAGTTATTTGATGATTTCCCATTCCCAAAAAAAAAGACAACTCCAATTGCTAAGTGTGCCTGTTCCAAATGAGCAGAAAATTGGCCGGATCCAACCAGTATCTTACATGGAGCGACTGCCTATCTGACCTCTACAACCCGGTTACTTTGTAAAATGATATAGTATAGCCACATTTTATCCACTGCTGGATCTGTCTTCCTTTGTGCTGAACCTCATTCCAATCGAGTAACATTATGACAGTGACATTTTACAGTGTAACGACACTGTAAATGTCACACAATACACACATTTCCTCGGGTCAGTGCCAAAGCCTGCTCCCTAATAACTTAATTCTGACTTCCTGACGTCTGATTGAAGCTAATTGCGCGACCTCCAACCTTTCGCCCCTTTGTGCCCGTAATTGGATCTGACCTGACTGTATTTGACCCAAGCGTGGTGCTAAAAGTATTTAACGGGATCCTATTCTTAGCTTGGACTATTTCGAGTTCATTTGGCAAGCCTTGTTTGATATTTTAGCTAGTTACTCTTTTGTTTCAATGTTGTGTTGGTTTTCCTTATCCTGGTTCTTATTTTAGGCTGTGAATAATAAGTTCTATAGGTTTATTTGTAATGGCATGTTTATCATCTTTAATTGGTGCCATGTTGGTTGAGGTTTATATTGAAAACTCACCAATCAATGCACCAAGAGATGTGACATCCCTAGTGTAAGCGCCAGATTCGCATGGGGAAACGAGAGCTTCCCTAAACTATTCTCATGATAACATAAAACACAAGCGGACTATAAGTCGATCAATCCAATGGGTTATTGTTCTAGGACAGATTGCCATGATGCAGAGAAGAACAAAAAAAATCAATGCTCCAAGATGACGAATCACGCCTTAGGCGTTGGTTATCCTTCATCCTATACCTTAACTGCATAATTACAATATTAAATTCTCCTTAAAAATATACAAGAAAAGCATGAATTCGTAACGGTAAAACAAACATATGATTTCTTAAGAACATACTCATGAATTGCAACATTTTCTTTGTCAGGCTTCTCGGTAGTGTCATGGCTGTCCCGGTTTATTTACAAAATAATTAAATGCTCATTGTCCGCGAATAACATACAGACTGATTCAAAGAATTTGGCTTTGGTAATGGTAATATTCACTTGTTTTCGGTAGCTATGGTACAGATACAACCTTGCGGTAGTCCAAAGAACAAAATGTTCAAGGAAAGTGCTAAAATGACTAAATATATGTATACATTTTTGGTGTCAATGGGCCGGGTGCACAGACATAAAAACTAATAATAAAAATGCTTTGTCAACTCGCGTTAGCAATGAATCTAAAAGTTTAAATAGTTTCATGAGTTGTTTTGAATTAAAGTCTGGAAATCCGTCACTATTCTTCTATCCGTCAATTTAACGATGAAGTCCTGAGAATTCTTTAGTCTTGAGCATTGTAAACTCGCCTGATGTGAAGCGATGATGCAGTTTATGCTGGAGGACGCTGACTTAGAAGAAACTTTGAATAGATCTAGATTGTAATGATCAGGGAAGAGAGAAGCATTGCACAAACTATCCAACGTTAATGATAACTTCTACAATTTACCTACAAGTACTTAGTAAAGAGTTCCTGACTACCAAGAAACTGCAACAAATAATAATCTGAATCAAAACGACACGATATCTAGATTGTAAACAATGAGCTCACATAAAATAAAGCAATTGCATTTAAATTGTACAACTGTTTATTACATTATTACAAAATGAGTACCTATGTATACATAGAAGTGAGTCACAGTAAGTAGATACAGCATTCATGTCATCGGAACAGTCATCAGAAATTGGATGGCTGTAAATCTTAATACCAACGCGGAAGTTTGTGTAGATGTATGTCAAGTTTGTAATTGTTTCATACAAAAACGACTCAACTCATTTTGATGTCTTTAACACCAAATACCTCCCCCACTCTGTGAGGAGCAGGGGGAGTGTCAGACTATTAATGATTAAAACCCGTCGATGTTCTTTCTTTTGCCCTTATGTTCCGTTCCGCGGTATCTCTTTCGACCAACCCGTAACCCCGGACACGCATTTAGCTTGACCTGTAACTATGTAAAAAAAACTTCGAAGTTAAATTTGACCCACTTCCAATTAAGCTAATTTTTTCCATTAATATTTAGTGTTTATCTAAGTGATGTTATTCTATATCCAACATGGCTGCAAATTAAAAAGGTTACTGATAGGAATACTAAAAAATAATGACGTCACTCTAAGCCGTATTTTATAATTATAATATTACTTAATTTACAGTACCTAATAAAGCTTTTACACTACAATAACATAGATTTTTGAAGAAGTTTTGTAAAATAAAAGAAAATTAGCGGGCAAAGCCGCGGTCGGAAGTCGATCAGTTAGCAATGTTTTAGAACTGGGTCGTTGATTACCCATCGATTTTGCTGCTTTACGATTATTGAAGGCACTAAATATTTATATACATATATGCAGCTGACTCTATACATATATTTATGTGAGTGTTGTTCAAAAAAGACTTCAGAACACGGCCTAATTAAATTTTAAAGCACGCACAATATGAAAACTTGTTTGGAAAACCGATCAAGCAACTTCCGAATATGATTGTATAATTATCAGACATGCCACTCATGTTTTTTAGGGTTCATCAATATCCTCATTTCTTCTATCATCTCTTGATCATTTTTAGTTGCAATCGAAAAACTGGAAATCATTACATAAAAGTCACGATCAATCGCCGCATCAAAAAAATCGCACGACAAGTCGCAGGCATCGATATAAAAGCCGCAGATTTGCTTGCTAACGCATTTCTTGTGTTTGACAAGATCATCGATCATAATTCTGTAACTATAGCTATGGGTATGAAGAAGCAATTTGAGCCTCATTGATCACGAAGGTCAAAAGCTTTGCAATTGACTATATTTGGCCCTGAACTCTAAACCAATTAACGCCTAATGTATCGTACCTACTAGTAGTTCCAAGTGTTCCCACGTTAAATTGAATCATTATTTACTTATTTAGTTTAGTCATCATGTAATTGGTTCTGTGTTCATTAATATGGATCTGGTTAGACCTTGGATTTGCAGTAGTATCAAGATTTAGATTGCGTCTTAGATTTTAATCCTTATGAGGAGACTGTTTGATTTTTGAATAAATTATTAATTTCAATTAAGAATTTCCTCTCTTCAAATAGTGGTCGAGCGAGACATCATTGAGTTTTTCAATTGGCTTTCTAAATTTTCCGAAATTCAATCCTACAAGTGTTCAATAAAGCACATATATAATCTGATCTACGTTTTACAATCTGTGAACAAACGTCATGTACTTCAGACGAACCTTGTAAATAGCTTTGGAGTGCTCCATCATTACAAATGTCATAAATCCATTACTCGTTAACATCTAATTGATTATACCCACTTCGATGGATATCGATAGAACAATCCAAACCAGTATTCACGTGAACGTTGCCGTATCACAAAGCCAAGTCTATACTAGATTATATCGACACGTTAACACATACTCGGTAATAACCAAAGCAAATAAAGTAGGAAACTAATAATACACATATTTACAAAACACATTGTTGTATGGAATTCAATTTAAAACAAACTCGAACGAAATATTTCTGTAATGTAGGTATTCGACGAAACTTCCCAACAGTACCGAATTTCTCAGGTACTCGCAAGTTTATCTTTACACCATCAAATCAAGCATTCAATACTCTTCACAAGCTTGTTTGCCTTCAAAGATTCACTGTATGCGATCACTAACAATGCCTCTATTTCTTGCAAAACATCCTCTATTCCCTGAACGTTAAGGACCTCCCGAATTGCAAGCGTAAACTTGCAATTGGATTCTAAAATGCGGAGGTGCTTTTGGTACTCACAAGCAGGTCTTTGTGAGTGCGACCAGTATTTCGAGAGCTACCTCGTCTTTCCCATTGCTTGTTGAAATAGGTGTTAGAGGGGGTGAAGTTTAGCATATGGGGGGCGTGTTATGATAGGTTTTGGTGCGAGGTCGCGCGACAGAACTGTTCTTGTGTGGATACTATGAAACACTGTTATTGGACAGTGGAGCATTCAGTGTGTCTGTTTGTCAGTTTGCTCTGTAATTTCTTTGTTGCTATGAATCGCGTTTGTATTGACATGTGGTTGGTGGTTTTTTTTACGGACGTGATGGTGTGTTCGTGAATAGATGCTTTAGTTGTTGAAATACTAACGGATATGGTTTAGTAAAGTGAGTCATTGTAGTATTGCAAATAATGTGAAGGGAAACCGAGACTAGCCAAATATCAATAGCCTCGTTGTCTCTTAAATCGGAGGACTCAGCTTATACGTGGAATTCTGTAGAAGTATTCGCTTCTTGTCATCTTCTTGTGAAACAACATCCTTAGGACTATTGATAGATCTTCACTAATCTTCCGGGTTTTTAAGGATTCACGCATAGGATTGGGAAAAGGTCAAGATTGTTAGGACCATTTAAGACAGTTGTCGTAGTCAGGGCTGTATATCTTTAAGGGATGCAAACGAAAGCTGATTCTAAACAAAATTATGCAAGTGTGTCACCAAAAATCTATTCTAATTCTAAAGCAATTACGTCTGCGGACAAACACGAGATTACTACCAGACATAATGGCCCACAGATTGTTTTACAATTACACACATCACGATTATGCTTATTTAAACTACGATAAGAAATAATTACAATGACATATTCCATTTTGATGGTTTTGTAAAAACCATTGTCGTACACACAATGTGTGTAATATATGTTTTTAAACAGTTTAGGAAGTTTGCATAAATTCTTACCTGATTGTGTTTAGACTGATATTTGTTTGGGTTTTGCATCCTTGGAAATATTTGGGAGATAAAAAGTTAGAGTCATCAAAAGAAAGATACATCGTCATCTTCAGGATTGCATAAGTTCGATGTACTATCAAATAGGTTCAAAAACCAGTGAAGTTAATGTGTGTCAAGAATTGCCAAAATGCGAAATGCATAATTTTACAATGTTGAATGTCTTGGTCTTTTTCGCGATATCTCTGTCGTATAACCCGTAACCAATGTCTTGGTCTTCCATAGCTTTTCTTGTAGACGATATGGGGACATATTATTTTTCTTACTGAAAAAAGCCTTGGTCTTCAGTACATGGCTATCATAATGACATGGTAATGTCTCTTTTGCTACCTATTGCAGGATGCTTCCCAATTGTATTGATGGGGCTCAAAAATTAACGGTCATACGAATAGCTTACTTTATTTATATTGTTATATCAGCGACTGTTTTCTTCTCTATTGTCTCCCGTTTAGGACTGAACTTGAATTTGAGGAAGGTAAGACCTTCGATTGAATGATAATTTGTTATTTTCCTTGCTAATTAACATATCTAAGGAAGTTATTCATTTCCAGAGCGGTTAATAGGTGCATTTCCTGTCATTTCCGAAAACCGAGATAAGATCATCAAGCTTTAATTGGATTTTCCTGTTTTCGCTACACTTCATGGTGATTATAACTATAGCAATGTCTATATTCGGAACTTAAGACCACTTACTCATCCTATCCTGTAACTAAGATACATCTTTTTTACTTTATCATGGACAGTTGGGGTTTGGATTCAACCGATTGAACGAGATTTTGACTTTTTTTTAAATCGCAGCCCACTTTGACCTCCATCTTGACTAAGTAAAAATCCAAAATGATTCCTGGGTTACAAATAAAACTGGTCATATTACAAGAGACGGTGCTCCAAAAATCTAAAAAGACCCGACAAAACCGCAGACGAAACTTGTTATGTACAAGAATGGATATCATACGAACATCTTATGAATAATAGCGGCATTAGAGACCTTCCGAGAACTGCACTCATACCGTGAACTCTTAAATTGGTGACGAAACATCGTGAGACCGACATAAGGACTTTAATATTCGTATCATCTTTACTTTGTATTTAGTTATTCAGATTTTGCGCCAAAATTGTTTTAATTATACCTTCATCTGCATTCAGTTCAAATTCACAATTTGAATATGTATGTATCCTTTTTTTGGCATGATGGACGCCTCGCGTTTGTCAGTCGAACGCGCAAGGGTGATTGCTTACAGACTGTAAAAATATTTGTTAGCAGTATTTGATATTTTGTTTGTGATGTATGTAGCAATTTTGGTAGAAATATGTGCGCTTGGCAAAGATGTATCTTTATGACCGTGGCTACGACTGACAGGACACCATATATTTTAGTTAATACACGTTTTCCAGTGCCGTTTCGAATTAAATACACATTAAGAAATGCCTTGCGAATTGATAACAACCAAGCAATATAATATTAAATAAGAAGAACGTTGGTGTAGCACGTAAAAATTTAATGCATCCATTATGCTAGCCAATGAAAATCGATTCTATTGAATAATCAACAATCGCTGTCGACACAGTACGGAAAAATGCTTTTTTTCTTGGAATTACAAATTATAATTGAACTGCAGTGTTAGAAACGTGCTGCACTGCGTTTTATGGGAAATGAAACCCAAACAAAGAGTGGTATCGATGGTTTGATCAAACACACCCCTACAGCAGCGCTCTCGATCAGCCAGGGAACGGAACCGGTTGGAGAGCGCACCGAGATTCAACCGAACTGAATTGATATAAAGTTATTAACATTGAATTAAAATATTTACAGAGTTGTGCCGGGTGCGCTCGTTTATTTTTGCATGACAATTAAATATGTACATGCGACTCCAATACATTTAAAACGTGGGGTTCATTTTCGATCATTTGCATTACCTTGAGGGCGCAGCGTTCTTTTATTCATACACACGAATCTGGCTATTCTCGTTTGGTAAGTTGTTCGAATGGTGCCAACCAGATATTTTTTCCTTCACATGACATTTCGTGCTGTCTGTACG
This sequence comes from Ochropleura plecta, assembly GCA_905475445.1. Taxonomy (NCBI): domain Eukaryota; kingdom Metazoa; phylum Arthropoda; class Insecta; order Lepidoptera; family Noctuidae; genus Ochropleura; species Ochropleura plecta. Next base: position 4,380,463 of record FR997740.1, on the reverse strand, counting down.
CTGTCACCAATGGAACTCGATATGCATGCATTAAAAATGTAAAAGCGTCCATTAGTTATTCATACTCCATTAAAAGTTCCGATGCTGATTGCACGAGCAGGAGGCTTCATAGAAATCGAGTGTCTTTCAATAGGAATTTGAACAAAGCTCCTTTTTCTTTTGCAGACTTCGTTTGACCTACAAATTTACATAGCAGACAATTTAATCCTTTCTTGACTTAAATTCTCGGAACATATTTCAGCCTGTTTTTACTTCAAGTGGGAGGTTCCTCCTGATCGTAGATTGTGTGACTCAGATGATATGGGTGTGGGAAATTATATGACTAGACACGAGAAGCATGCCGACCACTAACGCGTTTATCTGTAACATAAGTACACGATTCATATCGGAAGCGCTATCTCGCCGAAGCGGCTCTTCCACCGCCCTAAAGTTGGACGTAAGCCAGTGCCTAAAATCGTACTGCGGACATGATTCAACTATGAATTCGTGTTGTGCTCCATATTATCTTTTATTACATGAATGCGTCTGAAGTTCTCCTGAGACGTGACAGCATTATGAACGACACGGGCCCACCAAATGAGGCATATGCGACCGCAGTGCGACCCGAAACGGCCCGAAATGACCAGTAATCGCCGTTCTGATGGCAGATAAGCACAAATGAATATGTAACGCCCGTCCTCCCACGACCGAGCACAATAAAACCGGGTCTGACCCTATAAAAATAAAAACAGGCAATTAATATTGTTTATTCGCGTCCGTTATTCAGAGCGGCGACAGTAACAAACGACGTCTGCATGGATTAATGCCATCGGAGCCTCGCGCGTCTCTGGCGGACTGCGGAGCACCGGAGCACAGGCCGCGAGCCGCGACACCGATGCCGCGACCGCCACCACGAGCCGGTTGAGTAATTCCCTATGTAACGGGACTTCCAGTTATGTAAATCTCAGCCGAATTTCACGATGCATCTGCATAGTTTCGAAAGTAGATCTTCATTAAGTGTTCGATTAATTGAACCACACGATATTATGTCGTTATTGTGACGAGTAAAATAAAGCTATTGAAGTGGCTTATGGATTATGGATGCGGAACAGAATCGATGCATAGTAATGAGTCCCAATTAATTACGGGCGCTCTGATTTTCTATCGGTCGACCGGTGTGCCTCAGGGAGACATTATCGGGCCAGTGTCCGCTAGAAAATCGTGAATATGTTTAACTTTGGATCGATTAAACGTCAATGCAACTACCGGGTTATCGATATCGCAGCGAGATAAGCCTATTAGTTGCGTCACACGGATAGTGAGCTGCGACCGGCCGACCTCTATGATCAGCGGAGGTTGTGGGGTCACCATCACTGTTCCCGGCAGGCCCTAATCTCCTGAAACTTTTACGAGCCGACGCATGAATAATTCCCGAGAGGAGCAGCTATCGATCGCACACGTCGAGGTTTTTATTTATACGGCACGGGTGGGCGAGGCGCATATTAGTAAACAGGCGCAGGCGCGTCAGCGACACTCACCGACTTGTAGCACGTTCTCCACGCAGCCAGCCTCCAGCAGCTTCAAGCCGCGGCAGAAGGCGATGTTGCGGTGGTCGTCGGGCGGCGCCCGCGCCAGCGACGAGTACATGCAGATGTCCCGCTCATCCCGCGGGAACGACCAGTACACGACGCGGCGCTGCACCGGCTCCGGGATGCGTTCATAGCGCTCCTCGATACGTTGGAACGGGATCGCGGCGGCGACTATTTTCGCTGTGATGTCAAGTAGCGTCGGCGGGGCGCGCGGCCGGCAGCAGGCGCGCGGCGCACACGCGGTCATGGCGCTCGCTCGGCCGCTCGGCGCGGACTGACGGCTAGTGCGCCCCTCCCGCCGCGCGCGTCCGAGGGGGGACGTCCCGCGAACCCCGGGGATGCGAGCCCCGAATCGACACACTGCGATAAATTATTCATTTGGCAGGCATAATGTGCGATATATTATTAAAAGTTGGCATTTTTGTTGATCTCTGTGGCCTCAAATAGAATCCATAACTATTCGGAATTGCTGTGGTTAGCATTTGTTAATTATTAAATGCATCGAAAGTGCCTAGTTTTATAGTATGCGATTAATGATAATGAGTTAGGCACGTTGTATTTTTTTGTTGAAAATGATGCCGTGGAAATTATAGCTTTACATTCAGCCATTATGAAATTCGAAACATAACACTGAACATCAAAAACTTGGTACAGAAATAAGTAAGAACAATACCCATAAAAATATAATGTTTGTGCGTGTCGTTGATAGCCGACGCTCCTCGCATTACACAAACGAAGGGGAAAGGCTGGTGCGGTGAGGCGGGGGGAGGAGGGGGCGGGGGTACATTAACAGCTGATGGCAGGGGGGCGCGGGCGGGCGGGGGGCGGGGCCGTCGACGTCAGGTGTCCGACCTGCTGGCTCAGCTGTGATTGAGCGCGGCGCTCAGCGCTTCAGCCGCTTACTTGCAATGCATGTACATTGACCTTTTTGTTTATCATTTTTTTGTAAACATTACTCAGTCGGCCGCGCGAAGGAAACAAAGTATGGGTTTTGAATGTTCCTATTGTCTTAGCAACTGCGGTAGGATGGCCTGTTGTAAACCCGTATTGGAAAACGAGAGTCTGGTGATAAAAGTAAAGCCTATTAACTATTTTATGAATTTTACTGGTGTTATTTAATTTATTTCAGTATTTTTTCCTCTTTAATGAGAGCAATCATATTTTTGACAACTTTACGACTGTCTATAAAACAATACAATGTAAACACTCCTTAGGTATTACAGGATTATAATTTTTTTAAATAAATATTGAATAAAAAAAAACAAACACGCTGTACAAGAAACAGCCAAAAAATTCAACACCCAAAAATAATGTCTCTGATCTAATCAAATTTTCGCGCAAACAAAATAATCGCTTCAAAAAACTCGAACAAAAACAATAGAATTACGATGTACAGCGCTTTTTCCGCTGAAAGCGCTCGCTATCATGTCTCGGACGACAACGAGGAAATCCCGACTGAACGAACATACCTATGTATATAGTAGGTACATACCTACTGTTTATACATAATGCTATTATGTCGATTTATATGTAAGCAGTCAGCTGATCGCCATTGAAAGTGAATTAACTCTTTTTGTTGTGGTAGGTACTTGTGATTAGGTTTTAGGTCATTTTGGGATTTAATACTCAAGGTTAGGACACGTGCCGGAGTCGCGGGTTGTTCGAACCCGGAACATAAAGGGCAATGGAAGAAACATGGGTGGGTTTTAGTCAATACAAGTCTGACACTCCCCCCCGCTCCGACCAGAGCGGGGGAAGTTATTTAATGATTTCCCACAACAAAAACAAAGTTTAGGACATGTTGACCTTAGTAAGCCTTTTTGGACATTTAAAAAAACCATAAGTAGAGGTACATACTAACTTTACCTATCATGTTTTTGTTTTCCCAACTATGTTGGGGTCGGCTTCCAGTCTTACCGGATTCAGCTGCCTACCAGTGTTTCACATGGAGGGACAGCCTACCTGACCTCCACAACTCATTTAACTTTATTAACAGAAATAAATTTACAAAGCCCAAACATTAAAAGCCCTTCGACTTATAAGCCCACACAGTAATACCTAAGGCATCTATTCATTCTCGTCTGGTGGGCAAGCATATTTTTTCTTATGGAAAATCCAATGCCTCCTCTCGCTCAGTAGGGCTAGCGGGCTGACTAAGAATACTCCCTACGAAACTTGACTTCACAGCAGCGCTAAGCTTGACGCTGTATTCTTAGAGAATACCACTACTGAATCTTTAATTCAGTATGACAGTCTGGCGCTGTCCTATTCCTATTGCCGAATAAAGGCACTTTAAAAGCGTGGTGAGTAATGCTCGTACCTTCTCTGTATGACTACATACTACATTTGAGGATTGTTGAAATAGGACTTCGTCATCTTCGTCGTCCACAGTTTGTTTTCACCTTGGTACAAGCAAAAAGAGGCCTATATTCAGCAGGGATAAGCATCTTTTTATTTGTGCCAATATTTACCCGGTCCTTTGCCAGCCCCATCCGGGACATAACTGCGACGGCAATAATGTCACTGCCATAGATTTCAGAAAGGAGTTTTTAATATATCTTTGGTAACCACACTTTCCATCACTGCGTCTGGCTAACTCCATTTGAGTTCTATAACGAGAATTCCAATAACGAAGACCTTCGTACGTCTTCGGATTTCAAAGTTTAGAACTCGTTCTACTTGATTTATGCCAAGCATTGAACGGTCTATCCCTCTGAGGTTCTCTAAGTTTGTACACAGACTCCTGAGTAAGACTCCACGTCTTAGTATGATGGGTGGGACATACTGGTTATTGAGGCGGGTCTTCAAGCAGTGTGACTGATTTCAAAATGTCTATTTTCTTATTGCCGCGCACCCAAACTGTATTCTTCTCAATATATTCGTTCATTGGTGCGCTTTACTAAGGAAATACTATTCCCAAGGTAGAAGTAAACCGTAAAAGTATATAACGGTCAAAGCGACTTCTAGTCGTTCATTCCGACTTTAGCAAAAGGATTTGAATTTCTAGTAGCTGTTTACATTAGTCTTTGTCTTCTTGGCTATTTTTATCCTGAGTCCTACTTTGAAACAAGCATATTGCGGAGATCATCGACGTATTTGAAAAAAGCACGAGCTCATCTGCAAATCGTAACTGCGATTAGTAAGCACCATTCATGTTAACACCACAATAGTCCCAATCATGGCTTCCCTTGATGTCTTCGAGGACTGCTGTGAAAAGATTCGGTGAATTGGTATCGCCCTGACTCGTACGCATTGTTCCAACCGCAAGGACAGGCCTTTCTTCTGCTTGTCTATTGTTGTTTGTGGTCAATCTTTGTGCAAGAATCGAGTCTATTTCATGGTCTCCTCCTGGACTCCTCACACGAGGTTATTTTAGCCCTTAGCTGTTCCAGCAACCTACTGGTGAAATATAATAGTCAGAAATAATGTCGTGCTATTAACCAGCTGATACCACCATGTTGCTTACATTCTGCAGGAGCTCATATCGAGAGAAGGCCAAAACCTTTTCACCCAACGAGCAACAGCAGCGACTAAACATTCATTCTAGCTTGGGGCAGTCTGACTTTGTTTCTTACCCTCAAATCGCAAAAAGCAGTAAGGGTAGCAGTTACTGTTATAGCCTAGTGACCTGTCGTTGCACTGCCACCTTTCATTTTTCGGATTGTATCTATATTAATAATATTATCGCATGCTTTTGTAAAGGAGAACGTCGTGGGGAAACCAGCATGTGTGAGAGATATTTGTCGACGGTGTGTAAAGCCAAATCTAAGACCCATGGGTGGCAAAAATACATTTGAAACCAGGTATGGCACCAAGTCACCAACCACATTTAAAAAGAAAAAAAGAAGATCGCGATGGACCGTAGATAGATACACAGAGCCGTATTTCTTTTTAGACCTTTGAAATCAACTTCCTTACAGAACAAGATCAAAGGAAAGACAAAACTTTGTCTAAATTCGCAGTGAGACATTTTTGGCGCTGGCGAAGGCTGAAAATTTGAGTTTTCGACTTAAATATTTTGGTCCATCATGGCGCTTCAAACACTATACAGTGAGTTGTATTGATTTTAAGAAAGAAATAAATAAGTAAGTTTGTGTATGCTTATAGCATTAAGCCTGCATATAAAATAGCATGCACCAACATAAAACTTTAATAAAAACTCCCCCTAGAACTCGCGGCCATTGACAATAATTCATTCATCACATTCGACTTTTAAATCGCGCGGGAAAACTGCAGATGTGTGTAGGTAATGGCGGCACTTTCATAAATAAATCAGAACACCAATCAATCAGCCTTTCGAACACAAACTCTCTACAAATTACATGATTAACACAATTAAACCATTTAAAATCTTCATGTGTTCAGTAAACAAATAAACGGTAATCTGTCTGATTAGTATTACGTATTAACAACGGTGATCAATTGAATTCGAATGATTCATTCATTACGACAGCCGTGAGGGTGGGGGGGGGGGGCAGGGAGGCGGGTGACGCAAAACCACCACAGACTATAAATGGAGACTGCAAAGCAGTTCTGCATATAGGCCGTTTCGTATACGTACGTTTGGAAACTGAAAAAATAATTTTCCGTGCGTATGTTTGGTGAAACAGTTTTCATTCGATGTAAATTTATATGAGGGTTTTGTAGCAAAGACATGAGTAATTAATAGCCTATGTGTGTTCAAACTCACTGAGTTCTCTTACTGATTAATATTCATTAAAAAAACTAATTACGGATATTGAGAACAGCAGGAACTTGTTTCGATCACCATTTTAGAACCCCCGATATCTCGACTTTACTAAAAATGTATCACACCAACTCTCAGTATCCAGTTCTGATCCGGAATCGAACCGGCTTTCAGCCAGCGGTTACAAAAAACAGTTTTTACTTAAAATTGTATAACCTGTAGGTAAACCATAATGGCGCTCCCGCGAATCGATACCGCGTTCCGAATTTAAAATGTCGTGTCCCCGCCATTTTTGCCGGATCTAATGAACTATTAAACTGCAATTTGGATGCGCGATGGCTGTTAGATGGCGCTGTGCGCACGTATTGATCGCGCGATGGGGGCCAAATATCTCGACATCGGGTTCTGCCAAGTCACGGAATGTATTGCTAGCTATTGTGGCGAAAAATGGGGGGTTGAGATGAGCGTGGAATGCCTGCCCGCGCTTAGGGCGCACCTCGTGTGAGGTGGACGATTTATGTGAGCCGCGCCGCCAATGTGCGTGAGCTATGCTTTTTGTTTGCTCTCTGGTCCTCTTTAGGTTTTATGAGTGCTCAGGTGTTTTACAGTGCTTATAATAAATGGTTTTATAAATATGTTTTGGTAAGTAAAACACACTTTTATCTATGCCAATCTGCCAACAAAGTATGTAAGTTATCATTGAAAAAAAAAATGGTCCTTTAGTACAATAAGAAGAAAAATAATAATTTACGTAAATATAAAATTTCCAGTTTCATATTATCTAAAAGTAACCAGACCTACCGTACCTATTCACTTTTATCACACAGCAATAAAAATAAATCATCTGAAACGCTTTCATAAACTCAAACACATAAAATCCTAGTATTTTCATAAAGTGGGAGTAGTTTCCTTACATCATGCTACTTTCTAATACATAATTACAAAGGCACTGAAATATGGATAAAGCCTGGTATTTCCGAAATGAGGGTAGAGTGGCAATTACAGTATGTGAATATTTTACCAATAGGATATTGAAGGAGGATTTACCTTGTTACTGTTCAATAAACTATGGTGGAAACTACTATGTATGTGTTGTGATATTTCATGTCGGTAGGTACCCACCTACCTACTATCTACACCTTCATAGCTTAACCTCTCAAGGACCGTCATTATTCACGGCAACTATCCGTCAAGCACCGTCGGGCGGGCTCTTATCGTAAGCGTAATCTGATTTTAAGACTTATCTTTACAACAAATACAGTTTTAAATCGGTTGAGGTTTGGTGGCACAAGTTTGTGCCAGTGGGGCTCAACGGTAATACTTGTTTACTGGCACGTTTTTGTGCCGCTGGGGCTCTAGAGGTTAAGTCAATTTGTCGTGAATCTACTACAACTAGTGTTTGTGCTGTGTGCTGTAGTTTGAGCTGACGGGTTAAAATCTGGTGATTCCAAATTCAAACTCTATGACATTGTTTTTTTTTTCTTGAATGTGGCGTTGCTCTATTCCTGTTTATTGCCATTGACAATAAAATTATGATTGTTATTTTATCCGTTTTGGTAAATTGACAGGAAAAAACGACACAGCACTCACACATAGGTAAAAACAAGTACAAGTTACGCTGGTTAAAAACCGTTCCCATGGTTCAAAAATTTAAATTGATCAATCATTAAAATTAAACGGACAAGTTTCCTTGTTTAGCTGGGAGCAGACGCCTGAAATGTGGTTATGGTAATGTCCCGAAATAACAAAAAGCACTTAAAATCGATGATTTCATTGGTAGGTAAAAGTATCAGTAAAATAAAATAGTAGTTATACTTCGATTATTAACGGTGACTTGACCGCAATCATTAAAAAAAAACATTTTGTGGACTTCGAGCGTGTTTCATTAATTTCCTGGGGATTTGAATACCATAAACAACGAATCCACCTCTTTACTTGGAACGCATTGGTATATTTTTAGTTATGAACAACATAAATCATGATTACTTGTGCATAAAGTTTTAATTAATAAATAAAATAGACCAGACCAAAGTTTTTGTTAAGTACTCATGGCGAATGGCGACCAATCAAGCTATACAAAACAAGTCTCTGCGGATCTCTCATTATAAAATATAGACAGAGCGAGCGAGGCCATGTAATACTGGAATTATATATGTATATAGGTTGATATATATGTCGCCGTGTTTACCATATAACCATTCGTCCTATACACTAACTATAAAAAAACAGTTTTACTTTGTTGAAAATATTCACTTAACCTATGTATTTCTTAAATTTAACGCCACCCAGCTCCTCATTTAGTACCTATTCCAATCTGATGGAATTACTTAAAGTTATACAAAGATGATATTTTTTTATACCTACTCATCCAACTTTTAAGAAACGCTCGTTCCACACGATCAAAGCAGGTATCTTTTATCTGTTCGTATGTGTAACCCATATTCCTGTTTACCCTTCTAATTAAATAATGCTTGAACGGGCAATGGGTTCATCACGAAAGTTCAAAGAGTTACCATATTACCCTCCCCTATTCCGTCAATCACTACTTAAACATACATTTTGTAATATGGGTAGCCAGCTAGACATGTTATCCATAATTAAGTTCGAGAATTTCTGATAATTTTCAATAAAGCATGGCCGCATGGGTCGATCGTAATGTATTTTTCATGACAATAATCTGTGGCGCCATCTATTATAAAAGTTGTATAGTTTGAAAGCAGCGCTATCTGTTGGAGTAGTGAAACAGTGGTGTAACTATGTACTGTGAAGTGCTCTAGAGGTGCAAATTAGTTCTGTCATTTGCCGATAGAGGCTTTCGGAATTTGGAGGTAGAGCAGATCTTGGACAAAATATTAATTATTCGGAGCTGTTCCTTTACTATAATATACACCATAGACTTGTGATCACATGATGCTTTTTAGGCTGTGGCAGTGTGTATTAGACCATCAAACCAAATAATGATCGGACCAACATCAACCACAGTTTTAGCAGTAATAAATCAGCTGTCTCACATTATTTGGGTCCTGTTAAAATGTATATATTTTTTATATGGGACACTTAATAATAAAGTATTAGCGTAAAAAAATAACACAACAGGAACAAATTGGGTTCTTCCCATCTAACAAACAACTCAAACAAACAGCTCAGTAATAAAAACAAAAGAAAGATTAATAGATTATGTATTTGCAAAAATGTTGGTATAAAAATATTTTCACATTATTCTCAATTAATATTATGTTATAGGTACTAAATCAAGGCAGTTCGTTGTATCTTACAGGGTATGTGAGTTGGTTCCCGCGGTCCCAAGAATACAGCTCCTGAAATCACAAGTTTTTGAAATAAGCATTTGCTTAATTTGACAAATAACAACTGTAGGGTTACCATGACATCTTATAGCAGTTCTTATTCCTGTGTGAGAAAGAGATGGTGCTAGACACCCTGTATAGCTCTGTCTCTTTCCCTCAGTGGAATAAGTTCTGCTTTAAGACGTCATGGTAGGGTAGCTGATCAGCGAGATTCTGGAAACAAAAAGGTCTCTAAACACTTTAACTGAATTTGCCATCAAGATACAATAATTTTAAAAATCACAAAACTAGGTGCCTTTGTTGTCTAATAAAACGCATTGCTTATCTTCTTTACTTTATAATCCGGCTCGAAGGACGAGTCAGTAAAAGAAAAAAAGAGAGATAACCTTATGCATATGATCATATCCAAGCTGCGTGGTCTTCCGGAACGGGTTGGTGAACTGCAGAGCTACCTCGACCTGCTTGTTCAGGTACAAGTCTATCGCGACCGACACCTTGCTCTCACGTTCTGTCGCTGAATCCAGGGCGTAGAGGACCCCACAGACTATGAACATTTCTCCCATCTGGGGAAAAAAAATGACAGTCGAGATGCAACATTTGGGGTAATTTAAGGGTGGTATTGTGAGCAGTCGAATGATGAAGCTGTGACATCAAGTAATTTTTTATTCAGAAAAACTAATAACGTCATTGTTGTCACACGTGTTTAAATGTATTTTCAAGTCTAGGTAAAATATTGCTTGCAGATGACACATAAACTAGCGGATTAGAATCCATGAAAAGTAAGTTAGTTGAAAATACAGAAAACTCAACTTAACTTACTTGTTTGTGATTCAATGAAATATTCCAAACGTAGTCAATGCTCAAGCCTTCCTTGTTGGGATCGAAACTGAGCTGAAACCAAACATTCAACTCAATAAAATCATGTTCTAATTATTATCTGTTAAACAATCGTTTGGCTGCCTCGCTGCTGTCCTTATCAGTGCAATGTACTCGATTTTAATTTTAATATTCGTGTAAAGTTCTTTTTGCTGACCACGAATCCTTACATAATATTACAAAAGCGAAAGTGAGTTTGTTTGTTTGTTACGTCTTCACACCTTATAAATGGCTAAACCGAATTTGATGAATTTTGGTACATAGTTGGGATCCTGGAGACGGACATAGGCTAAAAAAAGTGAGAAAGGGGGAGAGAGAGGAAAAAAAGGAGAGACAAAGATATTTTTTTTTCGAACATTACGCGGGTTAAAGTTAGCGTTAGGCCAAAGTAACTATGGCACGCGGACGAAGTCGCGGGCGGAAGCTAGTGAACATATAAATTACTTAACAGGACATTGCCTTAAAACAGAAGAGCACAAATGTACAGGCAAGGAAAGATGTTGTCTTATTAAGCATTTCAAAAGTAAATATGTTTATTCTTATAAATAGCTACCTTAGCGACAGCCGTGTTATTGGATGACTCTATAGAGTAGATCACCCAGAGACCGTTATCGTCAGCATTGAAATCTACCTGAAACATAAATAAACCCCTTATGTGAAAGATTTCGCTTTAGGCTCTAGTTTTAAATAAAGTTTGGGAACTAAACCCTTATACAAACACGACGCCCTGTAGAGATTTAGGAAAAAACAAGGTTTGTTTCTGGGTAATTGGGAAACGCTGATTTCAGTTTACATGAAAAAAAAAGTGGAGAGAAAGGGGGGTTTTTGGGTGGTAAATATCTTACCATTAGCCATTAACAGCATGTAAAATATTACAGTGGTGGTAAAACAGTTACTATTATCCAATACGATTTGTTTAAATTCCTAGACTAGTTGTTTTACCTGAAACTGCTTGTGTAATTTTGAATTTGACAATAAATCACAAAGTACATAATATAAGTAAATTATTTATTATTTAAAAAAAAGTAAAACATTTTTGTTTTTAATTCCAACTACTGGCAACATTTTATTCATAAACGTCACGCAAGTCAAGGAGCCAGTCGGCAGTTTAGTGAAACAAATTTAAAATTGTTGTGACGTTCCGAATTTCCAAAATTACCTGGTTATGCTGAGCAGCATACAGTCTACCATCAGCATTGGGCAGCTTGACAGACTTGATGCGGCTCTGAGTCAGGTCATAGCGGATGATGTCGCCCGGATTGCCGGACTCGTTGGCCTGGTAGAAGAATGAACCGCTGTATACGATGTGGCCGTTACCCTGTGGAATGTGGAAAGTATTTCGTTGTAAAAAGAACTTAAATAACATGTAATTAAATCAGTTACTGCTTCAATTGAATGTAATTTGAATGCTTTATCATACAATGCAAAATGTTTAATTTTAAAAATGATCCTAACTACCTTAACTAAAATATAAAGACTTAATATCAACACAGTCATTAAATGACTGTGTTGATATTACATAAAATGAGTAATTAGTCATTCAATAAGTTTACCGTATTAAGATGATTTTTAGTAAATAATTTCAAATGGGAAATACAATACATAATGTAAATTTTACTAAAATGGGAGTATAATCAAGTTAAGTTATAAAATATAAACAATTTAGTACATGAGCAATACAGTGATGTCATATTATCAATTCAAATCTCTATCGTTAAGAAATTCGCCAATTGTGTAATAACATTTTATAAATCAGTTAATTATAATATTAAATGCTGGCGTCATCAACGATTAACCAATGCTGTTTACTGAGTTGCTACTAACACTTCAAATTAAACAAGAATTTTCATCACAGCATCAGCTATTATAGAATAAATTGCTCTGGCCAAATGTATCACATCTACCTCAACAACAAAATCCACCTGGTTCAAATGAATATCCCTGATTGATTAAAAAAAAGGATAACATATAGGATAGGTTAGGAGAATGCGTGTAGGGTAACGGGGTAGGTTAGGTTTTTGATAAAAGGTTAAGGTTAGGTTAGGTTTTTTTGATTAAAGGTTAGGTTGCTTGGATAGTAAAACTTACAAAGAATGGTTTCTGCAATTTGTGATACTCGTCCACATGATCTGCCTTAAAGCTCGCCTTAGTTCTGTACTCCCGGAGTCTCTCTACGTCCATTTCTTGAGTGGTCCACAATTTCTCCCTCTGAATAGCAGAAACGAATAAAAAAGTGTATCTAGAACGAGCGAGTCGGACTCACGCAACGAGGGTTCCGTACAAAAATGCAACATAAACAGCCATATCTTTTGACTGCGTAGACTTAAGGGGTTCTCCTTACTCGTTCCCGAGATAAAGGGTTTCGTCAGACAGACACACAGACAACATAGTGATCCAATAAGGGTTCCGTTTTATTCTTTTAATGTACGGAACCTTTAAAAGTCACCGACGACCTAAAACGTTGACCACGCATACATCACATTGCTCTGAAAGGCTACATACATTATTTTGTCGATTAATAAAAAAAAAAACAGCTGCATTATCTACACGGTCAAAATGTATGGAAAACTGTTTTTTTTTAAATTAGTGATGTAAAATTGCTGGTATAATGTAAACAGTTAATTTTACCTGAGCATCGGATCCATTCGAGTCTCTCAGCCAAGCTCCAAACAATTCTTCTTTGTAGCGATGGTAAACTGGCTTACCAATCGCGTACAGCTGACAATCTGTGAACGTCGCCATTTTAATACTTTAGTCAAAACAAAGACATTTAGATATAGCACAACATAATATCAAGCCTTAAAACCCCGAATGATTGTGTATTGTAAGTTGTTCCTACTTGATGTTTTATTTCTATTTTATTTTCTGTTTCTATGTTAATTATTGTAATTGGTGTTATACCGTTTTAATTAACTATAAATAAATTCTTCATGTCCAATAAAATAGGTAGCGAGCCTATTGTTTACATTTTCATTTAAATATGGCGTGTATTATAAATATCTGTGGTTTCATTTTCGGGTGTCGTACAGATCATTAACTGAAAAGTTTTCTACACGGAACCACCGTCATAGATTCGAATTTCATCTTATTGTGTTAAATTATAATAGTTTTATCATAAATTAACACGAATTTAATAGACCATAGACCATTGTTTGTTTTTGATTATTGATTTGATATTCGATTATCTGGCAGTTTGAGTACTATAAACGACCTACACAAATGTCCTTGAGTTATGAGTCGAGCTACACGATAACTGACAAATGCTTGCACTGACTGGATAGGTTTACTCAATCTGCTTTCTTAAAAAGACCATTTCAGACACTAATCTGCATAGTCCTCATGTAGTTGATGAAGATTTTTGTCTAGATCTTAAAATAGACTATGACCTCTGAGTTTTTTCTCAGAGTAGTCGGGTACGAAACACCGGTCTCGTGACTGACGTGAAAGTGTTTGTAAATTTACAAAATAAACATAATTTAAATTTGAAAAATCGTCATTTCACATTCACTCTCAATAAATAATATTGCCCGACTTGTAAGAATCACTTTGTATGTAAGAGTACAATATAAGTAAGACTAACTAGTATTCCTCCTAGGCTTTAGTCCAGCAGTTCCATTCATAGGAGTAATAAGCAGCTGAGCTCGGTCGCACCGGGGACACGTGGGGCAGCGCTGCACCTCGCACAGCTCCTCGTACGAGGTGAGGGTCGGAGGCCGCGAGCCGTATTCCACCGGTGTTTGTTTCTGCGTCTCGCCAGCTGGCGCAGCTGGAAGACAGTTAAGGATTCTGTAGTACGAGCTAAAAAAGCTTGGCCGTACAGAGCCTCTTAACATCTTAGACTCTGATTTTTTGAACACTCTTCTGAATAAATATAGATTCTTATATGTAGTTGAGTAGATAAGCTTTTTCTCCTGTATCGAGGGTGCGTTTATAAACATTTAAACTCACATACACAAATAGCCAGACATGAAACAACTATCTGCAGGTCATACAAATATTTTTTCCGTGCGGGAATCGAACCCGCGACACGCAGCGCAGCAGTCGATCGCTCAGCCACTGCGCCAACCGTGCCATCATATAATAGTAGCCACTCGGGAGGCTAAGCCGTGCTTGCCTAGGTTGGTCTGTGGATACATATCCATAGAATACGTGCCCACCCGATACTTACCGAGTTTCCTCCGTGCCACGGAAAGCACGCCAAGCTGTTGATCCTGGTTGTAATTTGTAGATCTTTGACAGTCGTTATAGGAAGTCAGTGTCCCGAAAGTCTGACAACCAGTCTTACCAAAGCTAATTGTATTACTTAGTACTAATTGTTTTGTTTCTGGTTGTGGGGGTCAGATAGGTAGTCGCTCCATATAATATATTGGTATTCAGCTGCATCCGGTAAGACTGGAAGCAGACTCCAACATATTTGGGAAAAGGCTAAGCAGATGTTGTTGGCAAATAAAAATTATAGAAAGACCTTTTACTTTGGTATTACGAAATTCAAAGACTACGCAAAAAATGTCTATGCCCATTTGGTGATCTAAATGAGCATATATATTTTTGTCGTCGCGTAATAATACTTAAAATAACTCACTCTGCAACGAAATGTATCCTTTAACAGTCTGGTTATTAAGTTCATTTTTGGCTACGCAGCTGTACTTGTTATAGTCGGAGTCCCTGACTCCTGGGATGTGAAGCCTCATGATCCAGCGCCAGGGGTCTCTCGTGGGCGCCACTTCAGTTCTGTACCGTAGATTTTCAAGAGTGACCCCGTTTACCTCCCAAGCTAGTACTGGCTCAGGCCAGGCTTGGATCTGGAGAAAAGAAATATATTGAGTTGTAGGCACGTAGTGTAAAAATCTTTAAAATGGTCCTTCGAGCCGGATTCTGATATATTTGTTATGCAGAGATACGCCTGGTCAAGTGTTAGCGGGCTTACCTCACATTCAATCTTGACAGTCTTGTTAGTTGCATAGACGACGTTGTTCGGTACTCGTATGTAAGGACTGACTGAAACAAGGAAGTGCAAAATAATTTGTTATATATATATATTTTTAGCCCCTATTTTTTGTTTTGTAGTGGGTATTAAACTACTGTTACATTCTTAACACCATTATTCTGTAATATTGCGTAGGCTATTAACCATTTTTCGCTCAGCTGCTTATATGAACTCTTTGCAGTCGATACACAAAGAATTTGAAGTATTTTGTACTAACAATGAACCTCAACATCTGTAGTCTGATTGGCAGAAGGCAGCATCCCGTTATTGGCCAAGCAGACATATTTGCCGGTGTGCCAGCGAGAAACGTTGGGGATGTTCAGCACGTGTCCACTGACTGAAGCGTCGCGCCATGAACCCTGAAGAGACAAGAAAAAACCTTAGCCACAGTCAAAATAAAGTTGAAATAGGCTGTGAAATGTCACTATATGTCACCGAGCAATCAAAAATTCTCAATTTTGGAGTTGTCTTCGTTTAATTCTAGGTGTGCGATATGTCTTTGCATGGCGTCCCCTCCCGGTGTTGCCACTGACATGCCTTTTGTTTGCCACCTTTCACTCATCCTCTTCAGATAATCAAATCATCTAAGCATACTCTTTTTAATATAACTGTATCTTTTAAACCTTCAAATACTTAAGTTTTATAAATATCCCGGTAGCAAACATTTTTTTCGTTATTCAATATTGTAAGCTTATCTTCTCGGAAGCCTTCGTCAACATTATACTAGGGCGGGGTGGGTAATACGCCAGGACATTAATGCGTTTAGAAACAGGCGTGATTTTATGCTGTTACAGAACGCCTGCTACTATCCTTATGTAACAGAGTGGGTATTCCACCCTCTCTGCTGTCTCAACCTCTTTCATTTTGGATCACCATTGATTTTTAAATATTTATATTTCGAATTTCATTCTTTCATTTCATCTTCAACAATCATTTTTGGCACATAACGTTTTTGGATCACGGCTGGCAGCCACACGCGCTAGTTTAATGTTTTTTTTTAAAAGCTGTGTTTAAAACTATATCCTATTTTAATTTGAATGTTTTGAAATCAGTATGTGTATCAGTTTATTGTGCAGTTTAGTTCTATTGTGTTATTTCACCCCTTATAAACGGTATGTGTTAAATTATTTTAGTTTGTATTGGACTTCCACTTCTTCAGGTCTTGATGACCGACATTTTGTGTTATAGTGTTTAATTTTTGTTATTTTTTAAAGGGTCTATGGTATTTAAAGGGTCCACCCTTGGGAAATATAGAAATCAAAAGCTGTAGTGGTTATTACTTGTTCACCTGCCCCAATTTACATCTGAAAACTGCGGCTTCGCTCGGAGGGTAACGAACGAGTGTCACACTTGCATACTCCATTTGTTTCATCCACGTTATGTATGTGCTAAATGTTTATGGTTAGATATAAGTTTAATTAATAAAATTTCATTGTGAAAGTTCGTAACGTACATACTATTGGACAATAGATACTCAATGAAATATTATTTTACTCAAAAATGCATGTAATGTTGTCATTATTTTGACAACCTTGTTTGAGCAAAGTCGACCTTGCCGTTCTGTTTCAAGGAGCGGCCGGCAAAGTTTTGCTGGCCGCTCTAACAGGCCGGCAATGTTTTGCCGACCGCTATTTTGACGTTTCAACGTTTTAAAAAATCAATTCCAAAAAGATTTTATTTAAAACACAGCTGTTTGTAGATACGTCTAAAGGTAAAAAAAAAAAAGCTTTAATAGATTTTTATTTAAATTACTTGCTGGTTTTATTTACATTAGGTACTTGCATTTTTGAGTAAAGCACTATACAAACCTTGGCCCACAATGACTGCTTCGCTGGTCACGCTATGATTGCCTCGAGCTAGCCTAGCTACGCTCTAGGCCTTTCAGCTTGGCCATCATTGCAGCCCTTGCTGTCCTCGCTGTAAAGGCCTCGACCTACGGTCTCGGCCTTTATCTCAGCTCGTCCATCAAGTGCTGCACGCTGACCGCGCTGTGTCGGCCTGGAGCTGCGCTACGCTGCGCTGTCGGCCATCATCAGCGCGACCAGCAAAGTAGTCATTATAGACCGCGGCAGTAATGTACTATTATTAGTTTTAAGACCTTTTGATGCGCCCTAACAGGGTCATGTATTCACTAGTAGTAAGCATAGCGTGCAACTATTTGTACATTGTGCATCAAATGAATAAATAACATTACTATTCATTACTGATCTATTCAATTGTAAGCTATCCCAATTAGCTCACCTGAATCACAGCAGTGCCATCGTACCTCCTCCACTCCACGGTAGGCTCTGGGCGTCCCATAGGGTTGCACGTGATGCGCATGGTGTCTCCCTCGCGAACTATCACGCGTGTTTGGTCCTCTAAGGAGGGGTAGAGGGTTAGGATCATCCTTACTAATATTATAAAAGTGAAAGTGAGTTTATTTGTTTGTTACGTCTTCACGCCTAAATGGCTAAATTGATTTTGATGAATTTTGATACAGAGATTGTTGAGACCGTGGAGGTGGACATAGTCTAATTTAAAAAAAAGAGAAATGAAGGAGAAAGAGGATGAAAAGGAAAAACTTAGCTTTGCTATTACAATAACTAAGGCACAGGGGCAAAAACTACAGGTGGCAGGTAGCTGCAAATCAGGAAAGGGGGACTGTGTTACCCTGAATTTGCCGCGGGTAAAAGCTAGTACTTTTATAAACAAACGTATACACTAATGTGACTATTCAAACACTATGAAATGACGAAGGATGGGCGTTTTGGGAGACTGTATTGTGTGTGATGACGTTCAAAAACTGCTGATCATCAGCCTAGTTTAAATAAATGACTTTTGATTTGATTAATTTTAGTCTGTGTTAAACTTTACTGGGCAAAGGAGTCGCCCAATGACTTTTATGCTATTATTTTTTTTTTCTTTAGTAGGATGCTAGGTACAGTAGGATTTCTCCTGTATCGGGGGTGCGTTTACAAACATATAAACTCACACACACAAACCACACCACAACTATCTGCAGATCATACAAATATTTGCTCCGTGCGGGAATCGAACCCGCGACTAGCAGCGCAACAGTCGATCGCTCAGCCACTGCGCCAACCGTGTCGTCATGTAAAAGAAACGAGTTGTCAAACGGATGAATTATACGTATTACAAATTAAAATCACTTTTCGTGGCTTTTGATGCGTTTCTAACCAATATTTAGATATGTGCGGACTTCTGGGCAGTCAATAAGTGACGGCACGGTTAGCGCTGTGTTTGAGCGATCTACTGTTGCACTGCGTGTCGCAGGTTCGATCCTCGCACGGAACAAGTCTGCATGACCTACAGGTCGTTGTTTTGGGTCTGGCTGTTTGTGTATGTGAGTTTAAATGTTTGTAAACACATCCACGATACAGGAGAAATTCCAAGTCTGGAGCAACGTTTAAAAAAAACACGGATGAAAGAGAAACATATCTACATATTTTATCAAGTCGTAAAAACCGTTAAAAGCAGGGACGTGACGCTAAACTAATTATAATTCAGTATTCTTAATTAATCTTAGTACTTACGGGCAAAAGTAAATGGGAGAATGGAAGAAGAAAACGCGTTGCGCCGACCCCAAATAGAATGGGACAAGGGCAGGAAAACGATGATAATGACTTACGTGCAAAAGTAGGCGGTATAAACAGCTCTTTCTCCAAGGTATAGTTGTAAATGGAGAGGCCTGGCCTGCCCGGGGCTCCATCGTGGCCGTCGTTGCCTCTCTGGCCCTTCAATCCCATTGGTCCTTTGTCGCCCTTCAGCCCTCGCATACCCGGTGGACCTGGGGCTCCTGCTCTGCCTGTGTTATAGACACAAGTTTATAATAATAAGTTCATTTTTTGCAAACATAGCAACAACTCTGATATACTATATCCGAAAGTTATAACTTTGGTGATGGCAGTGAAATTCTGTTCGCTTCTCGGGTAGTGACGTCATGAACAAATAATTGACGATCGAACATACTAATAATAAACCAATTTACCTGATATAGTGGTGGTGGATCGATCAGAGCGGCGCGCAATGATTGTTGACATAACAGTCCCGCATGATGAGAACCTCGTGAAAGCCGAGAAAGATAAGCAAATCAAGTATATTGACTTGGCTCGCGAAGTTGGCGACATGTGGGATGTGGACTCAGCGATCATTGTGCCGATAGTCGTATCTGCCAATGGCTTAATTGCTAAGAGCCTCGACCAACACCTGAGGAGGCTCTCGTTATGCAGCTGATCTCGATCTGCCCAGCTTGGGCGGAGCACCGCCGTGCCCTCGTGGAGGCGATCGGCGGCGGCGATCTCTCGCGTACGGCCCTGGTTCAGGCCATGGTCCGGAGCGAGAGGGAATGGGAAGCGGCCACCACCTTCTGCGAAGCAGTAATGCTAGCAAAGGAGGTGGCCGGGCGTTTGAGGGAGAGAACATCTGCCCAACCCAGCCGCCGCGGGAGACGCCCCGGGCGCCGGGCGCCGCGAGACGACTTCCGGCCACCGTAGATGCGGGCCTGTGGACGGTGAGCAATGGGTAGCTCACCGTCCGTCCGTCGATTGACGACAGGCCGTGTCGACGGCGCGTACGTGTTTCACGCGCGTCTCAAAGAGAGTCAGCAAAGCAGAGGGGCTTGCCTGGGCCTCCGCCTGCCGGGGTTGCGGGTTGTTCGAAAGAGATACCGCGGCCCCGGAACGTAAAGGGCAATAGAAGGAACTTAGGTGGGTTTTAGTCAGTACAAGTCTGACATGCCCCCCCGCTCCGCCCAGAGCGGGGGAAGTCATTGGATGATTTCCCACCCGAAAAAAAAAAATGCACACGAAGTGACCGCGTCGCGTTTAGCTGCGAGGTCGGTATCCTTCCACGAAAACGTCGATACACGACACCCTTCGGCCAAAACTCTCCTTTGAGGAAGGTCTCCAATTGATTAGTCGGCACCGCCATTACAAACGAATTAAATTTAACGTCATGGTGCGACTCTAACTGCACGACTCTCAAACATGTTGTTTTAATCTTAAAGCTAGACTAACTTTTACAACAAAATAAAATTCAGTATTAAATCTCAAAATGGTTTCAGAATCAGGATGGGTTAATCTTTTCTTTGCAAATCGAATCGCGGATAGGTTTCCATTATAATTGTGTTTAAATTGAAGCTTCTCAAACTCCTTAATCAACCATACCATCTTTCCCGTCCTTTCCATTCTTCCCAGGACTGCCATCTCTGCCGGGGACACCATCGCGCCCATCTTTCCCCGGTGCTCCGTCGGCACCGTTTCGTCCTGACATGCCGTCCAGACCCGGTTCCCCGGGCACTCCATCCCGGCCATCTAGACCTGCGTTACCGGGAAAACCTCGTTCTCCTGGTGATGCCGAAACAAGCACGTTATAAAAATATTGAAATTAATAAAGATGGCCAATATCTAGTGTATGTTACGAGAAAACACTGTCCGATGCGAGAAATTTGAAAGTAAGTTTTTACAAACACTTTTACTAGTCGTTTTTTTTTAAACTGGATGAAACCTTCTTTTCGTACCCGACTACTCTGAGAAGAAACAGCCAAAATAAACTCAGTGGTCATAGTCTCTTTTAAGGTCCAGACAAAAATCTTCGTCAACATACATGAGGGGTATGCAGATTAGGGTCTGAAATGGTCTTTTTAAGAAAGCACCACATATATTGAGTAGACCTGTCCAGTCAGTGCAAGCATTTGTTAGTTATCGTGGAGTTGGATTATATCAATGTCATCCCTTTTGAACAAAAATTTAATAAATAGTTTTAAAATGAGGAAAGTGCATAAGCAACACACAGAGGCGGTCGGTGGCATTCTCGTCGCTTTTTGTGAAATGCCGTCGCAAACAAACAATTGACGATCGAGCATACTAGAACATGTTGTTGTCGCGATTTAAAAGTTCATTGGAATTTCCGACTAGAATGCGTAACATGTTTCTTGTTTCACAATATCAAGTATTCTTATTCTGGTTTTTTACATTACATCACTTATCAATTTTGTTACAATACATTTTTTTCTTCAGTATCTACGATGGACTCCAAAACATTTTGCTGTAAGCTGTTTATAACTATTTGGGTCAGAAAATACGTTATTATGTACGTAATGGGTACTAAGATAAATAATGAATGCTGTTACTGTTCTACACTGGCATAACTTTGCCGTCTCAGCCCAAGACCTATTGAGATTCATTGGTTACAAATCTATTTTTGGGATGGCCATTGAGTACGTACGTTTTAGTCACGGGTTGACCACTGAAAACTCTAATAGCACAGCATCATGGTGAGTGGTGAGGTGACCTACCTGTCGGAGTCACGACGAGCTATTTTTATTTTGTCATATGTATTTGTAAATGTTTGTGATGCTTTGCATGTTTAATGTTATTTTGTGTGCTCGTCTAAATTTGCGATAAATAAATATTTTTCTTTCTTCTTTTTACATTGTAGACTAGCTAAGACATACTTTAATATTAAATCCTTTTCAACACTGTGTCAATGGGACGGTAACACTTAATGTTATCATAAAAACAATGTTTACCTTTCGGCCCAGGTGGACCCACTGGTCCTCTGCCTCCAGAATGTCCAGGTGTTCCAGGAGCGCCTGAGTCTCCCCTGTCTCCTTTGGGTCCTGGCAAGCCTGTTGGTCCTTTGGGCCCTTGCACTCCAGGTGGGCAGTAATCCTGGGTCGCTTTGCAGAAGCCTTGTACTACTTTGTACTGGAAGTTATTGCAATGGTAATGCTTTAAAAGTAGATAAGTAGACCTTTATTGTAAATATAAATATATTTTTTAATATTGTTGAATAAAATGAAATGTTGAATTAGCAAATTGAAATGTATTGTTAATTGTTGAGATTAATTAAATGTATTGTTTTTTGTTGAGTTTAATGAAATGTTGGGTCAGAGCCCATTCGTCCCCTAAGATTCGCACCCTGTGCCCACTCGTCTCCTGGAACTTTTGAGGGGCCCATTCGTCCCCTGAAGAATATTTATTTTTATTCATTCTTCTAACAAAAGTACATGTATATGTGTATGCTGCAACTTGGTAGTCCTGGTAC
Organism: Ochropleura plecta; assembly: GCA_905475445.1. Taxonomy (NCBI): domain Eukaryota; kingdom Metazoa; phylum Arthropoda; class Insecta; order Lepidoptera; family Noctuidae; genus Ochropleura; species Ochropleura plecta. The sequence goes on along the minus strand of FR997740.1, from coordinate 4,357,990 downwards.
AGTCGCGCAGAAAAGAGTAAAATAAAAAATATAGTAATTCGGTAGATATCATGTTTATTTCAAATTTTCTCGACAAAATAATCATTAAAAGCTGAAATTAGATTATTTTGAGGGCAGTCCTCCATGATATAATGCCAACCGTCATCTATATATTGTTCTGGTATTAAAGGCGCAAAGGGCAACGTGTGGCTTATGTAGTCTAGATTTGAGTTCCAAGTGTTTTGCTTTCTTCCACAGGGATTTCAAAAAAATGGAAATAACATCCAGAAATTAGCGTATTTGGGAAAACTTTTTGTGCCGCGTTTTGTATTGCCATCTCAAAATCCATGGTAAACTGATGTGGACACCAATTGGAAAAACGGGCCTTAAGCATATGAAATAGAATTTCGTAAGTAGCTTGCTTTTTATTTAAAAGCAGCGCAAATACTAACGGTACAACATTTGTACTGGTGGTAGAACTTCCAATATCAGCGTGAATACTAAATAGCTGAACAAATGGATGAATAGCAAATTTAAAGGTTCCATCTAAAAAGAAATCGGAGAAACTTGACATTGTCACCTCATTTAATACAGAAAATATTAAAATTCGGTTTGAACCAACTTGATTATCACATATTAAAAAGTCTTTATATTTTTTAGGTACAACTACTTCCTCTGATTTTTTTAAAAATCAGCCGATTGGCACCATTTGCTTTTCTTCTTGCGCTATAGAGTCCATGTTTAGGGTTTTGGAAGTCGGAAATATTTTGTACAAAGTCTAGTTCTTTGTCTTTAAATTCCCTCATTTCCTCGTGAAATATATTTAGTAGTAGAGAGACAAATATTACATCGTAAGCCTATCGACAGGTTATATTATTATCATGACGGATTATCATTCATCATAGCTCTTTTTTCAATGATCTGTTATGATTTATTAAATTAATTCCGTTCATAAACTGTTCACAAGTGTACTATGTTAACCGTTTCTTATGTAAAATATAGCTAATTTTATCTCAGGGGACCAATAGGCACCTGAATAGGTGCCGAATCTTTAACTTATTTTGTAAATATATTAGAGGGGACGAATGGGTACCTTAAAAATAATATTTTTTATTAAAATATTAATTGGTCCCCTACCAGGAGACCAATGGGCACCTTCATAGGGGCCGAATCCACAACTTTTATGCTGGGGGACGAATGGGCTCTGACCCAAATGTTAAATGTATTATTAAATGTAATGGTAAAAGAAGATTTTAATGAAACGTTCAACGAAACGAAATGTTAAATGCAAACAAAGCCCTTAGCTACTTGCATGTAGTCAGTGCATTGCTTATAGCATGACCCCTCCCCAGTGACTCCTCTTCCATCTCCTTCAAAGACGGATAAAATAATATAGAACACTGAATAACTACTCCTAATCAATCGTGACGCAAATATGGAACCGCTGACACTATAATTAATAAGACCAGTCATCAAGTGTTACTGAACCAAAACTTGTTAGTGTGTGTGATGTCATGATAAATTCACCAAACCTCTAAAATTAGAATCATATGATTTCATTTTTCGCTTTTTGAATATTGTAGCGTTCACATTTAATAAAACAGTCGACGGTGAAAATATTGATCAAATTAAAAAATATATTGATCTTTTTGTAAAAATAATGAATGCCAATTTCTTCTGAGGCACTTTTCATATATAGAACGGGGATAGTTAAAGATTAAATGCATAATATAATAAGAAACTCTAAAAGTAGCATCAATGGCTGAAAATTTGTGTGGGAATCGGTTGTCATAGTATAGGTATCTGATGTGAATGAATAAGGAACATGTGCGGAATGATTTGAGTATATATGTGGATGGATATAAGAGTAGAGGAAGAGCAAAGAAACGATGGATGGACAGGATGGACTGAGTGAAAGATGATATGGCTGGTGACTATTAAGATGACAACTAACAGAAGTCGGAGTTCTTCCGGAACTCTTTGACTTTTGTTTGATTCATCAAGTTTTTTGCAACCGACTTCGGAAGCAAAGTCATTTTTTCAAAAAAAGTAAATAAGTACTTCTGCATTTTAGTTTTTGTATGATGGTATCTTACACAAATTCTTATCGAGTTATCATTTTCCATTGCTATAAGCATATCACCAACGAACATTCGAAGAAAAAAATATATACTATAGATGATAACTCATACATTACCGAAGCATCTACTTTCGAATGCATAGACTTAGAGGGTTTTTTTTTTCACAGCAAAAATGAACCATAGACTTGAGTATATGGATATGACAGACATACAGATAGACGGACAACAAAGTGATCCTAAAAGGGTTCCATTTTTTCCTATACGGAACGGTACGGAACCCTAAAAATATAGTTGAATTGAGAATCTCGTCCTTTTTTGAAGTCTAAGTGACTTCAAAAAAGGACGAGATTCTCAATACAACTATATTTTTTAGACAAAAGACATGCTTTTCTGTTCCAAAATACTCATCTCATAAATGAAAATTGATAATTGAAGGAAATCTACGAGTATCTTCAAAAAAACTCACTGGTACTCTAGAATAGCTGGTCAACCAGACCCATGTATCTCCACCAGGCGCGGGACCCTTGGCACCAGTCTTTCTCATCTCTGCAGCATCCTTCTCTTCCAGTTCTGGCCGCATTTTAGGGTTAAAGAACTCCACATGAGGAGTGACAGTGTTGTCTTCTTGATTTACTGATTGTTTCTAAAGATGAGGAAGACAAATATTAAATTGATTAATGTCTTTCCTTTATAAATTCAGTAGCTTTTATCCAGAAGAATTCCATTCAGGAGAGTCAAAAGTAACAAACATCCATACATCTATAAAAATCCTCACAAACTTTAGCATTAATTTATAATATTCATAGGAAATAGGATTTATTTCGTGCTTATTACACATTAATCTAATATATATATAATTCTCGTGTCGCGGTGTTTGTTACCAAACTCTTCTAAAACGGCTGAACCGATTTGTATATTTTTTGTACACATCGGGAAGGTCTGAGAACCGGCCTATTTTTCATACCCCTATGTAATAATCGTGGCCCTCTTCAGAAGGGGATCTGTGCAACGGGTGAAACCACTGGGCACAGCTAGTTTAGTTTAATTTTATCAATTTACGTTTTAAAATGTACTGTTTGTGAACTTTAAGTCCTCTTTTGCAAATCTCGCAATCGTAGTGTGATTGGTCTAACGTTCACATTTATTCCGCTAAGCTGAATTAAGATTACTTTGGGCCGTAGGACCAAAGCATTTAGTTTGTATGAACATCGTATTTACTATGTCGTTAAATTGATTGAGGAAGTGAAACTCGTGGGCGCTTTTTGCGTACTACAACCGCAAGACTATATTTAGATAATATAAAACATTTGATTGTATCCTTGCAAACGGCTGTGATTTTTGGTTCAAAGTCTAAATAAAACCTTTTCCCATTGATGTAGTTGCTCCTCTTAAATCATTATCCCTGTAACTGATCGACAACCTTAACATTCAACATTCACTTCCGTTTCCCATACTTTCAAAACTATCCACTTACCAGCATGGCTTCTCTTTTTAGCCTATGGGACGTACTTCCACTGATCTCCAACAAGTAGGCGTCAATTTTCTCTTCTATCCTTTCATCTAGAATATTCCTCATTAGTTTCCTAGCTTCTAAATCAAAGTTCACTTCACTGCTATCTACATAATTGTATGTCTGTACTACTAAAGACACTGTGGCGAAAGCACAAGCGATCACTGAGAGTTTCTTGCAGCAGAACTGTTGTGAGTCTGTTTCCACTTTTCTCTTTGAACTGTTCGTCATTTTGTTTGATTAAACATATTTTTGAACACAAAAGTAAACCCCAGAAACACTTTTCTAACTTCAGAAAATATGTTTGACTCAATTCGCGATCATTTTTGGACGCACAAAGTCCTTTTTCGCGAACAATTTTGGGAGTGACACGCGTGTATACCGAGCGAGATATCTGGACGTAATCCTAACCAATGTGGATCTTCCGGTCCGATACGAGTAGTTGCACAACGCCCGCCGATAACCAATTGTGCCCCGGACTATTAAACCAATGAACTAACTCAATCAGACATCGACAGGCAGGGCAGTGTTGGGTTTGAATGTGGGTGATTTTAATATTATATGAAAGGAGAGTAGGTACTTGTTTTGGAAAATGAGGTAGGAACCAGGTAGGTTATGATTTGGATTAACATCTTAAAAAATTGTACTGGATTATTCAGAATCAATGCCACGTTAATCGAGGGATCGGTACTTTTTAGTACCACTAAAGGACATAACACAGGTATAAGGACACTTTGGACTTTCTAATTCAATAATTGGGGTTTAAACTGAAAATTAACCAATATAAATATTTACAGCACAATTTTTAATTAAAGTAAACAATTCTGGTTGATAAAATGTCGGAATCCTGGAGTAATTTAGTTTGGTTCATAATTAGATTTTCGATAATATTTGATTCGTGACCTAAATTAATTGGCAGTAGTTGGCCCAAAATAAACAGTAACAGCGGTGCCAAGATCGCAAACTTCGCGTTTTCTTTTACTGATAAAGTTAACAATATCTACTATAACCATAATTCAAGACCAAATAAATGTCAGCGTTTTATTTGTTTAGCAAGACTTTCCAGACGAAGTTTATTCTTAATTAGTTCTTACACGCGAATTTAAGTATTTTATTAACCTCGGGGTACAAAGTAAAACTTTGCGATGTACTTGACAACAAGGTAGAGCTGTAACAACATACATAATAATAATATTTCAAAGTTCTGATAACTGGGACAAATGCCTCCTCCCTGTGAGAGTACTATATCCTACTAATATTGTGAGGATGGATGGATAGATGTATGGATGTTTGTTACTCTTTCACGTTAAAACTGCTGAACGGATCTTGAGGAAATTTGGCACAGAGGTAGACTAAAGTCTGGAATAACACATAGGATACTTTTTTTTCGATATCAAGCGGGCAAAGACGCGTGGGCCAGCTATCCTACTTCCTACTAATATTATATCTTATCCTACTATATAATATTATAAATGCGAAAGTATGTGAGGATGGATGTATGGATGTATGCATGTTTGTTACTCTTTGACATCAAAACGGCTGATAGGATCTTGATGAAATTTAGCACAGAGGTAGATTATAGTCTGGAATATCACAAAGAATACTTTTTTTCGATATCACGCGGGCGAAGCCGCAGGCACCAGCTACTCCACTTTCAGGCTAACATAATTATTTAAGCTTCGTGGTTCAAACGTTCGTTGACCTGAATTTGGGTCCTTGTCACGATAAAGTCATCTTTTGCTTATGTAGTTAGCTTTAGATTCCTACAGTAAATATGACCCTGGGAACCTTTAAGAGGGATTGAAGATAGCAAGCGATGTAGCTAGGTAAGTAATATTGGGAACGACTAAGGGGTTTAAAATGGTCGCTTTAGCAGAATCATAATAGGTTAATAATATGAATGAATTATTAGCTGGCGCCCGCGGCTTTGTACGCGATATGAAAAAAAAATTAAATCCTATATGTTACTCTTTCACGTCAAATCGGCAGAACAGATCTTGATGAAATTTGGTACAGTGATAGTTGAGACCCTGGAGACGGACATAGGCTACCTATTTTATTTTTAAAGTAAGAAATGTGGGAGAAAGAGGCAAGAAAAGGGAAAAGTTAGCTTTGCTATTACAATAAATAAGGCGCAAGGGCAAAAACTACAGGTAGCAGGTAGGTACCTGCAAATCAGGAAAGGGGAACTGTGTTACCCCGAATTTAACGCGAGCGAAGCCACGGGCATAAGCTAGTTTTTAATATTAGGCTGTTAAGCGACATCATGCCTTTTTTTTCCTTCAGTATGAGATGACAAATGAAAAATCAAATTAAATCATAGTTTCATATTGATTTAATGACAAAGGTACTTTTTATTGTGTTATTTAATTTCTCCGAAGTGTATTGAAAAACGTCGTTTAATTCACGTTAGGATTTGTCATTGCTGTACTCGGCTCGGTTGCAATGACAAACTTTCCTCACTTGAATCGAAATATACTATTCCATCTTTTTAATAGCGAAGTTTACGCTTAGTCTTGTACTTACTCAATACTAGAAAAATAAAATGCCCCTGAAAATATTATTAAGATATTTTACTTATAAATAAAACAAAATTGATGTAAACTGTTTACATAATAATCCTCATACAACATCAATCACAATAACATGACAGTGAAATGAAGCGTAGTACGATAGCCGAGCGAAATACTTGGAAAGCAGCTCCTTCAAAGTTCCCACCACCCCCGAACAACACCCCCTAGTGCCACGCGCATGCGTACAAATGTGTGTCAGGGTCATGACCCGTGCTGCAAGGTCGCTACTGTTTAACTCACTGTCAGTCCGCAGACATTCTTGGAAACGCGCGCTGGTGGAATCAGGTTCCTTAGAATGGATTTCCAGACTTCTAAAGTGGTCCAAGGTACGTTTATTCAGGTCATTTGACAGTAGGAACTGCTTTCCAATATGGCCGTGCTAACAATTTGAGACGACCTGTGTTGTTCTTTTTTCAAATTTAGGCTGTTGCTAAGCGCTGGTGCATTGTTTAAAAAGAGGTTAGTGGTGCGAGGTTTTGTTTTTTTGTTGTTAAAAGCGTTCTTATTTTGAAATAGTGTTTGTCTTTGGCTCATTTTATGTAAATGTAGAGTCATTTTATATGAGTTATAAATATTTAAGCGGATTTAGCTTTATAGTGCCAAGCAAGTATTTGCTTTTCTTGTTTCGAAAGGAATAGACTTCTGACAGACAAATGGTAAAGAAAAATAATAATATTAGTGGCTAGATAAATTCATAAGGGTATTATCTAATTTTCATACGAAACTTACATAGTTTGCTTTATAATGCTCAGTTCAAGAAAAACAAACTAACTTTGTTGATTTACGAGCTTTTAAAACTAGATTTTGCACCCTATTCTGCCTGTAAATACGTGTGTAATTTCCAAATTATATTTTAGTATACAGAGCTTACAAACGTGATGTTTTGTTTTATTAATTTGTAGGTTAACCGTGATACAGTGTAAAACTAAATAAACAAAGCGGAATAATGTTACCTACGTGTAAAATTCCGCGAGTTAATCCTATTACTTGGAATTTAATTATGTGTGAAGTAGATGATTTACTTATGTACTACATAGTTAGGCATATAAATAGCCCCCGGGGCTATTTATATGCCTAACTATGTAGTATTTTTATTCTCCCCTTGCTAGCTTGTTTTTGGTTCTGTTTCATTATTATGTTGGGTTTTTTTGATGTCACCTACTAACCTACTTAGTAGTTAAATAATACTAGCGACCGGCCCCGGGTGCAACTTACATAGAAAGATAATGTCAACAAAGAAAACACTGTCATTGTTGCACGCAGGGGAATCGAACTTCATGAAACTTTATAGGGCACTAGCTCGCGCCCGCGGTTTCGCCCGCGTGATGATCGAAAAAAAACTCTGTGCCAAATTTCATGAAGATCCGTTTAGCCGTTATGACGTGAAAGGGTAACAAACATCCATACTAATATTAGTAGGATACAGGAAGGCAAATGGTAGATAAACACGCGTAAAATAGTGTAATGTATTTGAAAACTATAATTATATTTAAAACACTGTTACATAGTAATTTATAGTAAAACAGGGTAATAAATAAGAAGTAAAAAAAAACTTAAAGTTTATTTATATAGCATTACTAGTTGTGCTTAGCGGGTCAACCCGCTGCTCAGGCTACCCTCTTCACTTAGGGGTATGAAAAATAGACGTTGGCTGATTCTCACACCTTTCCGATATGCATACAAAAATTCTTACAAATCGGTCCAGCCGTTCCGGAGCCGTTTATACAGAGCTAGGCCTTTTCCCTCCTAATTAGTTGCTAAACAAAGTAAAAGATTACCCGGGCGTCGTTAATCGAGACGACACCCGGTCACCGTAGATGCGGGCCTGTGGACGGTGAGCAATGGGTAGCTCACCGTCCGTCCGCCTATTGACGACAGGCCGTGTCGACGACCCGTTAGTGTTTCACGCGCGCCTCAAAGACATGTCAGCAAAGCAGAGGGGCCTGCCAGGGCCACCGCCTGCCGGGGTGAAGGGTTGTTCGAAAGAGATACCACAGCCCCGGAACGTAAAGGGCAATAGAAGGAATATGGGTGGGTTTCAGTACAAGTCTGACACTCCCCCCCGCTCCACCCAGGGCGGGGAAGTTATTTGATGAATTCCTATCCGCAAAAAAAGGCAAAAGATTAGTTCAAAAGGTCTTTGATCGTGTCAGAGGAACACGCGGAGCAAGAGTGTGGTTTTCGCCGGTTCGAGATCGGCGCTATTGTCTCGGAGACTTATAAATTGGTAGTTGTCTAGACTTGATTGTAATTGGAGTAGCTATGCCAGACTGGTGCTATAGTGAAATGAATAAGCATTTGCCAGTATCAATATTGTATTTATAAAATACAGTCTGATTGAGACCCTCCTCCTTTTTTAGTCTGTCTGTCTGTTACTTTTTCCCACGTTAACGGCTGAGCGAATTACGATAAAATTTGGGAGCAAAGAGCAGACTATGTCTTGGTGGTTTAACTGAGTTAGAACATTGGACTTTCTATCTCGGTATTTCAATATTGTAAGATAAATCCCGACCATACTGCTTTGATCAGAACCTAAACTAGCAATTAACAACAATTACAATTTGATTGTTTTTTTTTCAGTGTTTCATTAACAATGAACAGTCGGTCGCAGTCTGCGTTTTTGAGGGGTAAGTAGACTTAGAACTATTAAATAACCCATTTATACCATGATCATAATCATCTGCTTAGCCTCTTCCCAACTATGTTTGTATTTAAATGGAGTGACTGCCTATCTGACCTTCACAACCCAGTTAGTACTTGACAATACGATACCTCTGGTAAGACTGGTCGTCACTTTGTGTTTTTCTTCCATTCTCCACGAAGTCAATCGCCACGGCATAATTTAGTCAAAACGAAAGGATTTTAGGATCATTTGCACGTCTGTCGGTGCGGTAGTCAAGACTCTTTATCTCGAGAACATGTGCCGTCAGGCATTATTAATAATGGCCGGTCCTTTTTAATAATGCCCAGTTAATCACGTTGCCCGTAAAACATAAATTATTCGGTACTTGTATTTCGATGCTCTGTGCCGAAGTTTTCTAATGAACACCTAATGAATATAAATAAACATGAAAAGTATTATCATCAAGCCCAAATTTTCTAAGAGGTACAAATGTCGAATCAACCTGGGTGCTGCTGATGTCTAGGTAGGGCAAAGTGGAATTTTGCAGCCACAAAGTCTAGATCCGTTCTCGATTGATGTAAATAGCCTCGCCCCCTATTACATGGGCCTTACAAACATAACTGGTGAAATATAGGTGAAGTAAAAGGTATATCGTTGCTCACTCTTCAGGTATTATAGCCGTTATGTTGTGTATGAACCCACTTTTAGTCATAGCTTAGTATAGAATGAACTATTATCACTTATTGCATGGCTGGGTGTACCCAATTATTTAGTATTTCTTAGATTTTTCCAAGTGAAGTATCCGAACGAATGTCTGGATGGGAAAGAGAGAACGGAAGTGTTCTCGTTCGGGCATTTTTTTGGCAATGGCTGCAATTATGCTACGGTGCGTGTTCATTGCAAAAGATTCTTGAATTAAACCAAGATTGTGTTAAAACTGATTTTTATTGCTCACACTACGGACTGGTTTAAAAAAATTATGATAAAAAAACCTCATTGCAGTAGTTTTAAGTTAAGTTTAAAAAAAAGTTGGTTAGCTCCAAAGGCATAGCTAGTTTAAATAATTATTCTTAATAATCTGAAGTAATGCCTGTCAAAAAAATTACGCAACCGTTATTTAACGTAAGTTTCAATTTGTTTTTATTGGATCAAATTAATTTACAACTTTTTGATTGGCGTTGTTAACAAGTTCAAGATTGTTAAAATGTTGGAATTATTGTTGGTATTTGTATGATTCGTAGAAGTTTCTAGATACTTAGAAATAATACAAATTTTGGAATTCAAACCGTTCGTTCGTTGTTTAGACGTAACTATAAAATAAATGTTATCTATAGTTTATCATAAAAAACACTCCTAATAAGGGTTTAGCTTTTTATTATGTTGGTAACGTTATTTCGTAGTCAATGTCAATTTGATTGACATAAATACGTATGTTGTTATAATATGAATGTGTTTTTTTAACGGACTTATTCCGCTTGTGACCATAGTGCGACATTAACATAATTTGATGATTACAGTAACGTGACTTAACTGAGCATACAGTGTCATCTAAACTAAACATATTGTATGCAAAAATTCCGCTCAAAAACCGGGAAGTGGGTTAAATTTGACTTCAAAGATTTGGTTATATAGTTAGTTAGATAGTAAGGCCTTAAAAGCAAAATAACTCTTGGTTGAAATCTTTTTCTAATGGCTGTTTATTGAGACTAGAATTCACCGATTCTGTAGACCTTAACGGATTTTGATGGAATTTGACACACATTAGTTTGTAACCTGGACTAACATATACACATACATAACTATATTGGGTACTTTTAATCCTGGTACTACATTGAAATAATTTCCGATTTCAACGCAAGTGAAACAGCCGCTGCAAAGCTATCATTGCCATAATAAGTTTTTCAAAGGAATTTTCATGGTCGAAAGTTTCCAGATTTTTTTGCCACGTATATATTTAAAGACTGCCAGATACATTTTACAAAAATGTAGAAATGTTTTTTAAACAAATATTTAATTACAGCACGTTGTAAACAACTCGCGTGGTGTAAAGTGTGCGTGTAAAACTATGTAAAATAATAATCTTGATTGCTTCACAAAGCGGCTTAATTAACACGTGTGTAATAATGTTGGTACCTATTGTTGTTATACACTATGTCAAGGTGGCATACACGATTTTATAGGTAGGTACTGCGTTGGGCTTTTAGCCATTAGCAAGGTGGCCTACATAATAAGTATTTTTACACATCAATCGATAGAAAGTGTGTTAATGGTACAGGAAGTTTCATTTAAATGATGTCCATAATAGTGTCACAGTCTGCTGAGATAGATATTAGGCTTATAGGATCACTTTCTTGCTGTCTGTCTGTCTGTCTGTCAAGACCCTTTATCGCGGAGAGCGTGCAGGTATCGAGTTGAAATTAAAATAAGTACTCAACTCTGTGGTAACTTGGAGCTGTAAAAATTAACCCTCTAATGTACCGAAGTCTCGGTTCGTAAGTTGCTCTTGGCTGGTCTTTTTTCTTTACTTATCAAATTGCGGGTGCGCGTTCCATTATAATTGTGTTTGAAACGCTCCTCAAACCCTCTAAATATTAAAGATAATATTTCGCAGGAGACTTTTCCGTGTTTTACTTTGTTTAGCAGTTTCAAATTTATTATTTTATGGTATTGCATTTATTTTGTTGAATTGTATTTATTTTGTTGAATTGTATTTATTTTGTTGAATTGTATTTATTTTGTTGAATTGTATTTATTTTGTTGAATTGTATTTATTTTGTTGAATAGTATTTATTTTGTTGAATTGTATTTATTTGTTGTATTCTATTTATTTTGTTGTATTTTACTTTCTTTCGAAACACAAGCTCTGTCTTCCTAATCAAAACGTTTTCCCCAGCACGCAGCGTCCAAGGTCTTGAGGACTACGACACTCCCCGCGCCCCGCTCCTCCGCCAGGTGTCGTTAGATGAGGAGAGACGGGACGAGTGCCAGGGACACTGGCGAGGTCCTGATCTGCAGGGGGAAGAGGAAGAGAGGGGGGTGAGGCTGTTCCGGGCACTGCTGCTGCAGCATTTGAGGTTGGAACAGCTGAGGCCGCCTCCATGTTTTGTTGCGCCGGCGAAACCTGACCAGAGGTAGGTTTTGTGTTTTGATCTTCTAGAAAATATTTTCGAGTAGGTTGACTATATTAAAATTAAAAACGTAGAATTAATTTCGATAGGAACTTTATCAGCTCTGAACAGATCAGTTCTCAGATGTTTTTTTCGATTCATCTCGATGGAATCTAGAATAGAGATATTTAATTATTTGTGTAACTAAACAGTTCCTTATGTAGAAATTAAACGAGATCTGTTTGTTTTTACGAACTTGCATAATCATAGTACTTGCATATTAAATTATATTGTATTTAATTAATATCCGACTATTATGTTTATTTTTTTTTTGACGCTAAGAATTTCTCCTGTATCGTGGGTGCTTTTACAAACAATTAAACTTACATACACAAACAGCCAGACCCAAAACAACTATTTGTAGGCCATACAAATATTTGTTCCGTGCGGGAATCGGACCCGCGACACGCCGCAGCAGTCAATCGTTCAGCCACTGCGCCAACCGTGCCGTCAAATATGTAGTGCAAAAAGCACAAGATTCGTCAAGATCCTCTGATGAGACTATGAATGAAGAAGTAGACTCGTTACATTGTTTATGCCAAATCAAGGGTTAAACGGTATCGGTGGCTTTTAGTCAGTACAAGTCTGACACTCCCCCCCGCTCCGCCCAGAGCGGGGGAAGTTATTTGATGATTTCCCACGCCAATAAAAAAAAAGGGTTTAAAGGCTACCAAAGAAAGGCTTCCGAAGATTTACAGCTCTCCCACTTCACGTTTCAGAGGATGGTGGATGTACTGGCGCGACTGGCGGTCCTTGGAGCGGGCAGCTCGGAAGTTCAGGGAGACGAAAGCAAGAGCTCGACTGGCGGCCGAGGCTGAACATATATCCCTGTTGTGCCTCGACGAGGTGGAGTTTGAAGATATTATGCAAGAGTTGTGCCAGGTAAAAAGGAAAATTATTTATTTCTTCTCCTTATAACTCCATCCTCAATCCTTACAGGCCTTAACCTAATGCGGCAGTGAAGTTATCAAATAATAAAAATATATCTAAAAAATTAAACACTTTACATCAAATCTCTTAATTTCTAAGTACCTAATCCTTACTAATATTATAATAGCGAAAGTGAGTTTGTTTGTTACGTCTTCACGCCTAAAAGGCTATTTAAAAAAAAAACATTGAGATATGAGGGAGAAAGAGGGAAGAAAAGGGAAAACTTAGCATTGCTATTACAATAAATCTGGCGCAAGGGAAAATAACTACAGGTAGCAGGTACCTGTAAATCAGGAAAGGGGAACTGTGTTATCCCGAATTTAACGCGAGCGAAGCCGCGGGCAAAAGGTAGTTATAAATTAAAAAAAAATACGTGGCGAGACCAAAAGTTACAAATACTATGTACTGGTGTAAAAGAGCCCGTGGTTTCTCTCACGGGAACGTTCTAACGGTATTAAAAGTCTAATGTTCTAACTCAGGCCGTGGTCTGCTTTTGAAATGATTTTAGCTATTTATGATAGAAGTCGAAACAAACTTAAAAACTGGCCAAGAGCTAGTCGGACTCGCGCACCGAGGGTTTCGTACAAACTTGCGATATAAACGGCTATATCTTTTGAGAGCGTAGACTTACAGGGTTGATTTTTTTTATTTGAGACAGATTTGAGTATATGGTTTTAATTTCAACTCGATACCTCCACGCCTTACCAAGATAAAGAATCTTGACAGACGAAATACAATAAAGTGATCCTATAAATAAGGGTTCTGCTTTTTCCTTTTGAGGTAGTTACGGAACTTTCAGAAACTAACTTGAACATTGATCTTGTCTTCTAATTGCATTCCATGTTTTAACAACGGGGTACAAGGTCATCTTTTATTGCAAAATGAGGACTCTTTATCCAGATAGATGTTAACCGATTAATATAGCCCACGATATACTCGTGGGCTATATTAATCGGTTGTCCCATGTATATTTTCGGAGGTATGATGCGTTGTATGTGGCGTGTTTGATTCTGCTCCAGCGGTAAATTAGGCTACTGTCTGATTTTAGCAATGTTGTGTATCTTACTCTTGCCGATTCAGCCTTGTATCTGTCTTGATCAATAAAATACACCAAAAGGGGTTTTCTTGATACTGCGATAGGTCTTCTAATCGAAATACATAATGCTCAAGCATCGTCCCTTACATAAATACACCCAAAAAATACTCTGCATAAGTTCTCTTACTGTTTCCAGGCATGTGTTCACACAGAACAAAGGGCGCTGGTAGTGCTAGCGTTTCTCTGCGAGGTCTGCGCACGCGCCGTCAGAGTGGGGGGATGGTGCAGGGCAGTGGACTGGGCCGCCAAGCACGTAGCCCAGTGTGCCACACCGTGGGCCATCAGGCATGGCGGATGGGTAAGGAAACCAAAAACCTTATTATATTGTTATTAAATTGTGTGGGAATCGTTCAAACCCCAAAGGTGTAGTTTCACCATAAATTGAGTTGTTAAGGGGTGCCGGTACCATCATTGTCATATCGACACTGTCAGCTATTGAACGCAGTTTAGATGAGCTTGTGATGCTGACAGTTTCACAGTTTAGTCTATTTTGTTCAGCTGTAAGTTTTCCTGAGAAAACCAAAAAAATAATTTACATTACGTTTTTGATACCAGTCTTTTTTTACGAATCTTTTAATTATCATCGTTGCTTGTGTTTTCAGAGCACAGTAGTAGAGCGTGCAGGCGGTGCCCGCCGCGATGAGACCACACTACTGGCCGGCGCGGCGCTCGCGGCTCTTCTGGCGTTCTTGCTGTTCTGTCGTGCGCGCATGCGCTCTGCGCTTTTGTAAAACTACCCTCGCCGCACACGGGATCAGTTGAAACGCTTTAAGCGGCTGAATTACAACCATCGTTAATATGTCTTTGTATTTGCTGGAATATCAGTATTCTGCTGGTTCTGGTTAGACTGGAAACCGACTTATCTTGTGAGTTGGTCTGATGGTGGTTCAGAATAACCATGTAAATACTCCGTGGTCTGATTTCCTCAAGGCCAGAGTATGGAGAAGTTGTCTAATATATGAAATGTCTCAGAAAGTTTGTATTTGACAGTTATACATGTAACGTACCTAGTACGTATATTATTAAAATATTGATAATTAAGTCTAAATGTGATGTTTAGGAGTTTTCGGCACAATTTATTATTGTTTTTGTAAACACCTTTAAGGGTTAGATTTTTTAAGACTACTTAGTATTGTACTTTTTTGCGTCGACCCTGAAGATTTTTTTCGTTTATCCTTGTTTTTTTTTTTTATAAAAAGCTGTGGTATGAAGGTATTTGTTTTTAAAACCGAGTTACCGGTTTTTGCCGGTGATTTCATAAAATTCAATGGAATATGTTTGTGATTGTGTACCTACGTAGTTTTCATGAAATTAATGAAGATAAAAGAGAAAATGCAAATGTATTACAAATGCGTTACATTTCTGTTCATCTTTGATGAGGAAAAGCGTGATTTTACCACTTTAATGTTGGTTTTCTTAGTAATTAATTATCGATGTCCAAATTATGTAAATGTGATCGTGATTCCTATTTATAAAGTTTTATGATTTTAATTAAAAAAAATAATTAAAGAGTTGTGTGCCACAAATTAGCTTAAAGCTATATTTATACTTTAGTTTTAAATCGTGGTTTGTTTTACTTTTCTAACACTTTTAGATTATTTATTAAAATATATATATATATTACATAATTGTGTGTTTATTGAGAAAGAAGACGGCCCAGTAAGTTACTTGTTGGACCTATAAAGGCTATTTCAATTGCTCCTGTATTTCACCAGCTCCATCAAGGAGGTCAGCAGGAGTTCGATAGACCCCTTCGCCAAAATTCATAATTTATAGATTAGCGACACGGTTGGCGCAGTGGCTGAGCGATCGACTGCTGCGTTGCGTGTCGCGTGTTCGATCCCCGCACGGAACAAATATTTGTATGGCCTACAGATAGTTGTTCCGGGTCTGGCTGTTTGTATATGTGAGTTTAAATGTTTGTTAACGAATCCACGATACAGTAGTAATTCATAGTGTAGGGCAATGTTTTTTTTTTGTTTTAAATGACATTCTGTCTTTCAACTTTATTCACTACTTTCATCAAGCTGTTGTGATCAGCGGTAAAGATAATTGTTCCACATAGCCTACCTGATGGTTTCCTTGCCCAAGTTTGCCCATTCGTCGTCTTCTGATGAACAAGTCTAAATTCACCTCCAAAGAGGTTTTTTATAGAAACCGGGCAAGTGTGAGTGGGCCTCGCGCACCGAGGGTTCCATACAAACTCGCGATTTAAACAGGGATATCTTTTGACTGCATAGACTTAAAGACATGATTTTGCTACAACTCCAAGGCACCATAGACTTGAGTATATGGTTTTAATTTCAACTAGATATCTTTGTTGTAACATCACTATTTAGTATGTTACTAATATGGTCTTCACTAGTAAATGTATTATCTGTGGTCTGCGGCACTCTGCCACACTTCATGTCATGATGTAGACTCATAACCATCTCCTGTGTCTCTTACCAATAAACCAGTATCTTACCCAACGGACTCTCATTTATAAGCATCCAACATAACATGGTGTCAGGTGTGGGGTAAGAAGAATCATTCAAGAAAAAGTCGAGGTCGTCGAAGAAAATGCCGGACCAAGCGGACGTCAGCCATGATGGTGAGCAAAATTTTCAAACACGTGTGAAGCAGTTAAATATATCGTCGGATCCAGCTCATAACAACGCTGAATCATGGAAAAAATGGTCGCAAGCATTTGAGCTATATTTATTAGCGACAGGCCTTGACAAAGCAACTGAGAAACGCAAAATCGCCATTCTGCTGCACTCAATCGGTGAGCGAGGACTGAACATTTTCAACACGTTTAACCTAACAATCAATGGCAGCACGCTTGATGAGGTGAAAACAAAATTTAACAAATATTTCGAGCCAAGAAAAAATATCACGATGTGCAGATACCTATTCTTCACACGTAAGCAGGAAAAATCCGAAAGCATCGACGAATTCCTCACGGATTTGGAGAATAAGAGCAGAGAATGTGAGTTTGGCACGCTCAGGGAATCGCTCATCAAAGATATTTTTATTGCAAACCTCAATTTGGACTTGTCACATGTGCGTCAAAGGTTACTGCAAGAACATGACTTAACCTATCAGAGAATGCAAGAGCTAGCGAGGACGCTCATAGTCGCACAGCAGGATGCTGAGAAAATAGTCAAAGGGAGCAGCATCGCCAGTGAAAACGTCATGCATCTCAGTCGGAGGAGCCGTAGTCGAGGAGATCGTCGACAGCGAGCTTCCAGTCGCAAGTCAGCGTCAAGCAGTCGCAAGCCAGCTTCAGGCAGTCGCGAGTCACCTTCAGCTTCAGGCAGCTCGAAGACATGTAGCCGCTGTGGGCAGTCTCATCGCTACAAGTGTCCAGCTCAAGGAGTTCAATGCAGGTCATGTAAATCTTACAATCATTTTGCTAAATTTTGTCACAAAAATAAAAAAGTCAGTCAGTTGCAATCGTTTAATTCAGATAATGGTAGTCAAGATTATTTCGTAGGTATGCTGAATAGTCAAAGTCATAATGGTCAAAGTCATAAAAGTCAAATGTTGAGTCTAAATAATCACAATCAAACGTCGAGTCAAAGTCATAATAGTCATTCTCACAGTCAGTCACTCAGTCAGAGACACAGGAACACACAGCCACACAGTAAGACATCACATCCATCCATCCATCCCTATGATGAGAAAAGTGACATGTCGGAGAGATTTATTATCCAGTCAAATAGTCAGAGTCCCAATTCATATCACATGTATGAAAACAATTACATGTCGGATAGATTTTTTATCCAGTCAAATAGTCAGAGTCCCAATTCATATCACATATATGAAAAAAATGTCATGTCTGAGAGATCCAATGTCCAGTCAAATAGTCAAAAGAAAAAATGTCAGAGTCTCAATGATGAAATCAGTCACATGTCTGAGGGATTTCACAATAAGGCACAGTCGTCCAGTCAGTCACAAAATGGATCATCAGTCGTCAATACTTTGAATCATTCAAAGCAGTCGTGGGAAATTAGCTTATTGGTAGGAGATACCAAAGTCAAATGCATTATAGACTCAGGTGCAGATGTCAATATAATGTCAAAACAAACATTTCAAAATGTTAAAAGTCAAAATAAGCTGTCAAAATTCTCACTAGTCAAATGTCAAATAAATGTCACAGGATTTGGTGGAAAATCCATTCCGATTTTAGGCAAAGTCAACTTAAGTTGTAATTTTTGCTTAAACAATAAGAACATTGTTGAAAACATAATGTTTATTATACCAGATATAGAGTGTCCAAATGTCCTTGGTCTCCCAATTTGTGAAAAGTTAGGTATAATAAAACGTGTCTTTTCAGTGTCAAAACAAGACTTTTGTGAGCAAATTCATACACAATATAATGATGTATTCCAGGGTCTTGGCTGTCTGCCTCCAGTCTGTCATCTGAAACTCAAGCCTGATGCAGTACCATGTGTGGATCCGCCCAGGAAAGTCCCATTCGCATTACAAGGGAAACTGCGTGAGGAGTTGGATCGCATGGAGAAAATGCAAGTAGTTAAGAAAGTTACAAAGCCTACAGAGTGGGTTAATTCAGTCGTTGTAACAGTAAAAAGTTCAGGTCAGTTACGAATTTGTCTTGATCCTAGAAATTTAAATAAAAATATCATGAGGGAACATTATCCACTCAAGTCAATTGATGAGATTAGGTCTCAGCTCGAAGGGGCTGTATGTTTTTCTCACTTAGATGCATTTTCAGGATTTTGGATGCTACGTTTAGATGAATATAGTTCAGAATTATGTACTTTTCAAACACCATTTGGTAGATATAAGTATTTAAGATTACCCTATGGCATAAATGCCTCGTCTGAAATATTTCAAAGAGTCATGATGAATCTATTTGGTGACATAGAAGGCGTACTCATATTCATCGATGACATCTTAGTCTATGGACCAAATGAGTCAGTTCACAATGAAAGATTACATAAAGTCATGCAAAGAGCTCGTCAAGTCAATTTAAAATTTAACAAGTCAAAGTGTAAATTTTCACTGTCAGAAGTATGTTTTTTAGGTTATGTCTTCAGTAAAGACGGTGCAAGGGCAGATCTTGAGAAGGTCAAAGCAATTGTCAACATGCCTACACCACAAAATGTCAAAGAGTTACAGAGAATACTAGGTATGATAAACTACCTAGGACCTTTTATAAGTAACCTGTCAGAAAAAACACAAATGTTAAGAAATCTTTTAAAAAAAGATGCAGTCTGGACTTGGGATGAAAATCATAGTCAATGTCTGAGGAAACTGAAGGATGAAATTACAAATTCACCGGTTTTAGCTCATTATAATCCCAAGATTCCATTAGTCTTCGAACTTTAACTCAAACCCAAGAAAGGTATGCTCAAATAGAGAAGGAGCTGCTAGCAATTCAATTTGGTTGTGAAAAATTTCACCAATATGTATATGGTAACAGAGTCACAGTTCACACTGATCATAAACCATTAGTCTATCTGTTTAAAAAACCATTACATGATGTCCCAGCTAGATTACAGCGTATGATGTTAACTTGTCAAAAATATGACTTAGAAGTTATACATGTCCCAGGCAAAGAAATGTTCATATCAGACACATTGTCAAGAGCAGCTTTGAAAGAACATTATAGGCCTGAAAATGAATCAGAAATGTCTTGTCATGTCAATCTAATGTATGCTAACTTAGCAATTACAGATGAATATAGCACAAAATTGGCTCAGGAAACTAAGAAAGATGAAACCCTGCAGCTATTAATAAAGTATTATAATGAAGGTTGGCCAAAAACCAAAAATAGTGTCAGTCCATTAATAAAACCATTCTGGAATATACAAGGAGAAATCCATAAAATTAGAGATTTAGTATTCAAAGGCTCAAAATTAATAGTACCACAGTCAATGCATAAAGAAATGTTAGTAAAAATTCACAAAGGTCACCAAGGTATAAATAAATGTCTAAACTTAGCTAAAGAATCTCTTTATTGGCCAAATATGTCAAGTGATATTAAGAATTTAGTAGAACAATGTCTAGTATGTGCAAAATTCAAACCATGTAACCAAAAGGAACCACTACAGAATTATGAAATAAGCAAATATCCATGGCAACAAGTCGGTATTGATTTAATGCATTTCGATAGTTTAGTATATTTAATTGTCACTGATTATTATTCAAAATTTATAGAGATTGCATTATTAAATAACAACAGTACATCAAAAAATGTAATAACTCATTTAAAGTCCATATTTGCTCGTCATGGAATACCATTGTCACTGGTATCAGATGGTGGACCTCCTTTTCAGTCAGTTGATTTTAAAAATTTTATGGAAGAATGGGACATAGAACATATTGTAACTAGCCCATATCATTCACAGTCTAATGGACAAGCAGAGAGTTCAGTCAAAATCATAAAAAACATGCTAAGAAAATGCAAAGAAAATGGATCAGATCCATACATAGCATTGTTACAATACAGAAATACAGGTAAAAATAATTTTTCATCACCAGCACAGTTACTCATGTCTAGGAACTTAAGAGATAACATTCCAACATCATATAAGAAGTTGAAGCCAAAAGTGGTAACATTTAAAGATTACAAAGAGTCTGTCAAGAAAAATAATAAAAATAAGTCAAAATACTACAATAAAAATGCCAAGTCAATGTCTATGTTACATCATAATGATCATGTCTATTTTAAGAGAAACCCAAGTAGCAACTGGGAACAAGCTATTGTTAAGCAAAGATTGTCAAATAATAGATCATATGTTGTTGAGGATGTCAATGGAGTTAGGTATAGGAGGAATAGAATACACTTAAGACATAAATATTCTCATAATTGTGCTAACCCTCCCATGCAATCCAACTCGTCACAAAGGGGAGAGGAAGGTGACAGACAGGAGTCTAGGCATCAAGAATCCTCATCTCAGCAATCCTCAAATGTAACAACTAGGTCAGGTCGTATTGTAAAACCTACCAGAAGGTTAATTGAAGAAATGGATTAAGTTAAATTATAAATAGAGTCATAAGTAAAGTTTAAATAACTATAAGTATAATTAAGCATGTTGTCTTGTATAAAATTAAATAGCATAGCACTTATATTAATTGTCAGTCAGGGGTCTAATTTGAACTCAACAAGGGGGATGTTGTAACATCACTATTTAGTATGTTACTAATATGGTCTTCACTAGTAAATGTATTATCTGTGGTCTGCGGCACTCTGCCACACTTCATGTCATGATGTAGACTCATAACCATCTCCTGTGTCTCTTACCAATAAACCAGTATCTTACCCAACGGACTCTCATTTATAAGCATCCAACATAACAATCTTCACGCGTTTTTGAGATAAATGATCTTAATAGACAGACGGACAACAAAGTGATCCAATAAGGGTTCCGTTTTTCTTTTTGAGGTGCGGAACCCTTATAAACGGTTTCTCTTGTAAGAAAAGACTTATTTCGTAATAGTTTTGCTTCTAGAATACTAAGTTCGTAAAACCATAAATGTTCATCAATACAGTTGGAGAAAATCGCTTTTGGATTTTGGCGCTTAACCTCTAGGACATCAGATCTTCAAACTGAACAAATACCCTTGGGAGAACTACCGGAATCGCAAATCAGGTGGCCAGTACAAACCTTAAACCTATTTTGTGTTACTTTATAAATAAATAAGGCTTCTTTTTTGCGCTTGGGAAACATCAAATAACTTCAGGAGTTTCAGACTTGTACTGACTTAAGCCCACCACTGTTCCTTCTATTGCCATTTGTGTTCCAGGGCCGCGGTCTCTCTTTCGAACAAGCCACAATCCCGGCAGGCTCCTCTGGTTAATAAATAAGGCTTGAAATAGTCGTGTACTCAATATAAGGTGATGCAATTAGCAATAAGCATTCGATCGAAACTGGGGCGGGTCACTAGTCATATGATATTTCTGATTCATTCTGTATACAAATATCATTGTATTGCAGCTCTTTATTCAGAACTAGCTTCCACCTGCGACTTCGTCCGCGTGACATAGTTACTTTGGGTTAACGCTAACTTTAAATGGCGTGATGATCGAAAAAAAAACAAATTATATTTCTCTCCCCTTTCCTTCCATCTTTCTCCCCCTAATCTCACTTTAAAAAAATAACCTTGACCGTCTCCAGGGCTCCAACTATCTTTGTACTAAAATTCATCAAAATCGGTTTAGCCATTTGAGCGTGAAGACATAACAAACAAACAAACTCACTTTCGCTTATATAATATTAGTAAGGATAAGGATTGGAATAGGAGCTGAAAAGAAGAAGACGAGGGTAGGCAAGTAATAAAAAGCCCAATTATTATTTCACTCACTATTTTATTATTTTTATTGTAATTTTTCATAATACCGTCGACAGCCGACGCTTGGGCACGCCACGCTCTTTGTACGTCAAATTATAAACAACACTGATACATACCAAATGATCTCACAACATACTCAATAAACTAGTGAATTATTAAAACTATCACAATCTTTTAATTGTCAACAATCGATAAAAGCATTTAATACAACAACAACCACTCGATCGGAATTTAATATATTTATTATTACTTAATATTTAATATATCAACATATATCTGTGTGCTTCACTTATTTATTTGCTACCATTATCTTGAAAATGAGGAGTCCTACGTTCAAATAACATTATTTTAAATCACCATTTTGAACGCAGCGTAAAATATTTAGATCTATCGAAAAATATATGTAAATACGTGATCTATGGTATATATTATGATATTCTAACAATATCTAATATCTATTTATTTTCTTTGATAATTTTCCGACCGAGATTCACAGCAAAATTCACAAATGTCAAAGTAATTAACTAGCTCAAATGAACTACGGAAGTCATAATGTAAAATACTGCTTAAAATTTTATAAAAACCACAATCACTTATCATTGAATGGAAATAATAAATCCAACAAGAGCTGTTCTCCTCCCATTTTACTCGTTACAACATGATGAAAATTCCTAAAACTTATCTACAGTTTTTTAAAATTAATAACATTTTTTTTTACTTTTACCTAATTTGTAATATCACTATTAACAACCTACGCTGCCATCTCGATTTTGACGACTTCACGTTATTTTTTAATTATTTTGTACTCAGACATTATCAGTTTTTCAGTTACAATAATAATTTGACGTCAATTTTACATCGAGATCAATTGACGTCAATTTTACATCGTGATCAATTGACGTCAATATTACATTGGGATCGTTTGACGTCAATTTTGCATTGAGGTCTTCGTAGTTACTTTTTATATTGTAACTCAATATAGCCAATAAAGTTTACAATCCCATTTTTTTATTTTAAAGCTGTGAAAGAAATTGACATAACAAGTGCAAACTAATAGAATTATACATTTTATTTGTTGCCATTCAAAATCGAGACTCATCAGCTATAAACGAAATCGATGACTATTAAAAATCACTCCACTTTTTTATTTACGATCAATTTTAAAGCTGAAACAGTAAGAGAAAGAATAATCACTTATTTTCACTAAATATTAATGGTGTTCATGTCAAATTTTATTGTTACAATCATTACTTGTCGTAACAAAAAAGTGGAATGAAAAGTATTTTTTTATTATCTGCATTAATATTTACTTTATAATTTTTATATAAAAACCATCATTTCTAGTAACAATCTCTACCTGGATATCATATTTCAATTTTTTTATTAATAAACATTTTTTTTAATATTAATGATAGCGTTTAAGCCTAGATCTTAATCTACGAAGAAGTTATAAAGGATATTTTTATGTGTTCAATCGGCATCAGTAGTCGACATTGATTAATATTTATAAATTGTAACTCTTACAGAGACTAGTATTTATAACGAATTTGGAAGTTAATGAGTTCTAGCTCGGCTTGTGCTATTTGGTACTGAACAAATGCAATTTTAATGTAACTACGTGATTTGACATGCATAAAGGCGAGTTTTAACTATGACATTCTGATTTCAAAATGTAGACGTCAATTATACATTCTGACGTCGCAGAGGAAAACTTTTTCTACATTCTGACGCCAGAAAATAGAACCTCGTGATATGATTATAAATATTCTTTATCAGTTCAATAATTAACCGCTTTAAACAAATGGAAGGATGGTTAATTTACAAAGCCTAATTAAGTACATTATACAAGAGATAGATAGATAGAAATCTAATGTATATAGTTTTATAATTTAATAGCATATAGAATATTTGTGAGGGCCTCAAAATTGAACTGCTGGAGTAATTAATTTTTGGAATTACTTGGCCTAGGGGTATAGTACTCTCTCATACCTGGATTGAAATGATAAGATACGCAGTCGTTTCATAGAAAATACTGGTTTTCAATTGTATTTGGTAACCCCACCCGTCCCTTGCTAGAAACAGCCCGCGATGCTGAGCCAGTGGTACCAAACCAGTCGCTAAATAATATCGTTCAGATCCAGCCTGTTCTTGTCCTCCCCAGCGACAGTCCAACCCGAGGCTTGTACCCCACAGGGAGCACCCTTAGCGTGTAGTCGCTATTTTTTTTTAAATGTCTTTACTGAAGGCCTTAATGTTTAGCAGACGACAACCTTATAGGTTGAACTGTATGATGCCATACACAAAAAATGTGTATTTGGTTAGTGGTTGGAATGGAAGCCTATAATACCAACCTTACAACAATGCTTGGTAGGGCAGAGCAAATGCAATAATAGTCTGAAATAACCAACAGCAGTTCAGTTTTGGGACTCCTCAGCATAGGCATAACGTACTCTTGGTACTTGGTGCGACAGTTAATATTTTAAGGATATTTTCGATAACTACAAACTAGCTTGTCGAGTATCTTTGTAAAGAAAAAGTTTATTCAAATTGAATTAAGTTACTTTATAGAGTCAAATTCTTAATTTTTTATAGATTTGCCACTACTACGAACAGTTTTTTGTTAAATGATAATTATGAATTTTCCAGAGTTTTAAATGATGCCTTGTGCCAAAATTTTCAGTGTGTTGGTAAAGAAACATGTCGACTTTAAAGTCCAAAAGGGGTCAATAAAATAAAAACTGCGCCTGTCAGTAATTATTGCTTCAAGCAGTTATTTTTCGGTAGTGTACTTTTTGACATTTAATTTAGTTTTAATGCTGATGTTAGCAAAACACCTGATATCATTAATGACGATGTAAATTTTGGAATGGTTGCTAGGCGTCAAAGCATTAAAGTCCAGGACCAATCTTCATTCATGAAAGTAATTTTTGAATGTCTCAGATGTTTTATAATATGTTTACTTTGTATTTAATTTACTGCTCAAAAATATTGGTTTTGCTTTGTCAAGAATGTAACCGGCCGGTAAGGTGGTCTATGATCCACATCCTTATAGGATTTAGGGAGAGAGCCCGATTTTCAGCAGCATACCTGCATACAGTTTTTACAGGTGTTTTAACGTATTTTTTTATAGTGAAACTTTTCGTCTCTAACTTTTTCATCTGTATATGAATAGGGACGTCTAAATGTCTATAATGTGAAAAAACGTTTCACTTTTACCGTGGTTTAATAAAACCAGCCAATCCTTTTTTTTGGAATTGTGTAAATATTATGTCCCTGTCTAGTAGTGGCGTCGCTAAGCGAACTACAGAAGGCTATCAAATCCAAGCTTATATATACATAATACTATGTGAAAATTTGAAGAGAGATGATGTCCATATATATAATTAGTAAATACGTCATAAGCATGTCCTTATCACAGATTATGACTTAAACAATGTCCGGTGACTACCGATATGTCGTTACTTTTTGCAACATCTATTTGTTTTATAATTGAGTATAGCATGTCATTTATTTTGAATTGATGAGAAGTGTTATTCAGAATTAAAGTTTTTTGTGCATTCATCTCTCTATCAGTTTGGCTTGAGCCTCATAGAAGAATTGCCCTTTGAAACCTGTAGTTCTTTATGCTCATTTCACACGTTTTAACTCTGTACAACGCAGCTATAGTATACCATATAACATGTTTTGATAAAAGTTAGAACAGCGTAAATAATTTTGGAATATTTGTTAAACAAGTCAAAATACTGACATTGAAAAGTTGTACTTCTAACCGGAAATCATCAAATAACTTTCCCCGCCCTGGGTGGAGCGGAAGGGAGTGTCAGAATATATATTTATAATATTTATTTATTTTTTACTTACTTAAACCTATCCATGAAGGATCATGGATAGGTTAGGTGGAAAATAAAGGGCAAAAGAAGGATCTTTTGCCCTTTATTTTCCAGGGCCGCGGCATCACTTTCAAACAACCCGCAACCCTGACACAACCCTCTACCCCGGCAGAACCCGCAACCCCAGCATTAACCGCAACGCTTTATATCTTTCTGACAGTGAAGTTAGATTAAAAAAATTGGTGCTGTAAGACGTCATAGACACCAGGTTTTGTGATCGGTTGATAAAATATTAGCAGCGCATAAAATCACAAGAAACCATCCAATGACTTCCAGAAACTAGATGTCTACGTTAGATTGTAGAAATAATTGAATTTGTCCATTCATGACATTCTACAACTTGATGACTTTTGAATTCAATATCAAGTAATTTTGAACTTCTAACAAATGTTCCAAAGATATTCACTTTAATAGTTTTAAGTTTATTAACTTTAGATATAGTATAAACTCTATGAAATGTAGAAGTCTATTCAAACAAAATGTTAATTGTTGATGTATAAAGCGAACTTGAAGAATTGTCGGTTACTTGTGCGTATATTAAGTAGAATATTATATTGTGGCTAGAGAAGTACCTATGGACTTGTACTGTACTATCTCAAAGGAGCCCTTTCACGGCACTTCTCCTCGCCAGACTATCTTTGAAGTTCATGATTTCTCCATCATTTTGAGCGACACTAAGGTCTGAAGTGTTAAAGCTTAACAATATAAATATTTAACTATCTATTCTAGACTATTTATTGCTATGTCAAATAGGCGGGTTATTAATATAAAACTTTTTGGGTATCAACAATTGAACTTACCATCATTTTTATTAAAGTTTCTCATGAGACATAGATAACAGAGTAATATCTCGTGCTGAAGCGGAAAGTAAACGTCAAACAGAAACTATGGACGGTTAACAAGATGTTTTTTATTTGATTCTGATACTGAACCGTGCCTTTTAAATATTAAGGAAGAAGAGATATTTGAAGACATAGCCGTAATATTAAGAATTGACTTGCCAGACACCACTTCTAATCATTTCTGCAGAGTCAATAGATGAAACAAAGAGTATGGAGGTTCATTATAATTATAGATAGACTTCATAGAGAAAGTGTTAACTCTAACTATATTATATCGTAGAGCGGGACAGATGCGCCCTCGGATATTATATAACACTATAATGTAAGCATAGTCCGCTAACAGGTGACAAAATGACTTTTTCACATTTTATTTTTTTACTGTTAATTTATAAAAATCGAAGCTAAATGTTACTGAGTTCGTAAAACTCTTAGGCACATTTTATGGAATGAGATTTTAATTAAAAACTTTTACATTTGCCCCGCTCTTCCATCGCCTACGTGTGTATGTACAACTTGGCTGTTTGTGCGCCACACACGCTTGCATCAAATCGTTTTTACTATAACGATACATTAAAATTTTAATCATCCACATGGACAGACGGTCTGTGACCGAACAGATAAACTAAAGTAGAAACGAAAATTCCAACATAACGCGTTGAATATTTACAAAAACAACCCACACGTACGTTTAATTATAGATTAAGAACTTAGTCTTAAAACTTCGTAAAAGCGCCATCGAGTTAAACAACTAACATTCATATAAATAACTACAGTCTCTATCATGGCTAAATATTTACTTCGGGTACAAAAACGTTGTACCTCATTTTAATTTACAATGCAAAACCCTTATTATTATGATCAGAACCACTGAAGCTTTCATTATTGCATTTCATAGGAATTGTATTTTCATTAACGTTCTACTGTCTTAAGTTTTCTTAAATGTATATTGGTGCACGTAATCTCTCGTCATTTCGATCAATATTATCTATTACAAGCGTCCATTTAAAAACACCTAAACGAATCTAGATAGCAAAGCAATAATAAAGTAAAGGAGATTCTTTGAGCAATATCTTACTGCGTGTGCTATGGCAACTATACAACTAAATAAAAATACAAACCTAAATAATTCACAACGCTAAAGTAAGTGTCTTATAATACTTACATTGTCTTCAAATATTTTATAGAATTTGGCTTCGGTTGCAGCAAAACTATGTTTAATTGTTTCATGTAGAAAATAGACTATTCGATTTAATTATTCTTAAAAAAATAATTAAATGAATAATCCAGGACGTCACGTTGTATAAAATACGACGCATTTTGACGTTGACGTCAACGTCAAAGAAAGTAAATTGTTTAAACTCGCATTTATACAAAGTGACGTTGAATTTACATTAAAACCTCTACTAGGTTGTCCATTGTATAGTTTGCTGCAATCGAGTCGCAATATTGCTGGAAGTACCAACTCGCTACTATTTGACAGCCGACTATTTGTTTTAGGTAAACAATTCTGCAATCTAGCGCTCTCCACTATTTACCATAAACTATTTTAAATTCTGCTTTCCCATTTCTTCTAAAAGATTCTACAACAAAAACTTTTCATCAGCGTTTCTATTACTCTCTTTAAAACCCGATCGTGCCTAAAACGAATAGTCACTATCAAATATTGAAAATCCTTTTCACGAATCCCTTAATCAATAATAGAAGACCAACAGACGAAAAGACCAGTCTATTCGCTCGGACAGTGGAGGTACCCGTACTCCAGCCCCAAGCTGACTCCTACGAAGACGAAGTACAAGAGGAACATGGTGAACCCTAGTCCTCTGTTCATCTTCCACCTGAAGCAGGCAATGCTGATGATGACGAAGATCAGCATGGCAAAGAGCAGCACTATGCTGCAGACCATGCCCTTGGAGTTCACTTGGACTGGCTCACCGTATATGATTCCGTACAGGAGCCATGGCAGCGGTAACCTGGAACAGTGAAATGTAATTCATTATGTAGCTGTCAAGTTAGGATTTTACAATCTTTACATGGTATAGAACTGAAGTCGCTTGCGCTGTCTGTATGCTTAGATCTTGAATCCTGCTTAACGCATTTTAATGCAGTTTTCAACGATAGGTAGAGTGATACAAAGGGAAGATTTATATGTCCCAGTCTACGTTGGTGAAACCGCAGGGTGCTGATAGTACAGACGCGTGCGCATCAAGCTACTACAATCTGTCAGATTTCTTTGATAGATTTTCGACTTTATTTCTAAAGTATTAGGTTCAAGGTTCATTGGGAAAAATTGATAGTTTCGGGTAGCTTGACCTGCTGGCGTCTGTACATGTACTTGTTTATTTTACAAGTAGGTTTTTGAAAAGCACTTTTACACGTCGTTTTTATAAACTAGATGAGGCCGGTGTTTCGTACCCAACTACTCTGAGAAGAAACAGCCGAAACAAACTCAGAGGTCATAGTTTATTTTAAGGTCCAGTTAATGGTCAGTTTACATGAGGACTATGCAGATTAGTGTCTGAGATGGTGTTTTTCAGAAAGAACCACAGAGTCAGTGCAAGTTTTGTCAGAAGATAATGGAGTATCCTACATTAATAGGTTCTGACGAAATTTACATCCGATTTTTATTTCCACTGCTGAAAAAAACCAGGCGCTTTTCCATGAATGCTTGTCCAGCGCCACCTTAAATCAACCCTCGCGGTAAGCAACCAGGTCGTCACACCATGTCTCCGCGCCGCCGTAAATCTGTAGGCACCCCTTTCTTTGCTGTTGGTAAATCATCAAAAAACTTCCCCTGCTCTGGGCGGAGTAAGTATGACAAAATATTTTGAAGACTATGTAAACGTGTATCCCACACTAATGCCTGTGTTTTAATGGTTTAACTAAACACAATACCCTCGGCAAGTCGAGTAAAAGTAATAAATTTAAAGCGTCCATAAATTTTACAGAAAACTAATTAAGTAAGTACTATTTTTGCGGATGGGAAATCATCAAATAACTTCCCGACTCTGGGAGGAGCGGATGGGAGTGTCAGAATTGTACTGACTAAATCCTACCCATGTTCCTTCTATTGCCCTTTACGTTCCGGGACCGCGGTATCTCTTTCGAACAACCCGAACTCGGTCTAGGCACCCCTTAAGCGAAGGCGGAGACTTAAGTAAGTATTGAGGTCGAATTTGTCCATCTCTCAGCCTGTCATAAATGTCTTACTGTTATTTGACCGCTCGTGGTATTTTACAACTAGGAAATGGACATTCACGAAAATTAAAAACTTTTCATGCGGGCGAACTGCGGGCACGACACTAAGTTTTACTTATTTTTGTCCATAGTACCAAGTATGGTTCGAAAGTGGGTCATGTCAGTAGTAAAAATATTAGTTCTTTGAAAGTTTTATAACTCTCACAAGTAGGTTACTGCAGGTTAGGGTTGAGTAACCATAAAAACGGATTTGGTATAATTTAGATTTTTTATTGTTTTGCGATCGTAATTTCTTATTTTAAACAGGGAGAAGTGAACTTTTGGAAGTAAAACTGCTTGTTAACACGATCGCTTTTATATAGATATATCATGGCCAAGTAACATCACACCTGCTTTTCTCAAAGCGTTAGGCACAGGTGTAGGTAACTAATAGTGCCTCCTCCCCCATTTTGCCGGTTCTGTTTATATCCCATCTAATAGGGGCGAGCCCATTGCCAACAACTGGACACAAATTCCGACTCCGTAGCTGCTAGTGAGTATGTAAGTATTACTGTAGCGACACAAATATGAACGTGGCAAAAAGTACTACAGCGCCATCTATGCAACCACTGAAGAATTAGTTCTTCTGCGAATTCCTACATCTCGCAAGCAGAGTTATCCGCGAGTTAAGCGTATATACGAGTACCTGACAAACAACTGTGGTCAACAGTGGCCATCCAAACACGAGCCCCCCTGTTCAGACGATCCTCCCTTTAACATAGGGGATAAAAAGCTATACACCATGTTTTTCATACCTCTAAATTACAATTATAATTTCCTTTATTTACTTCCCTCTTTTTTACATTTTTAAATATATCTTAAGAAAAACACATATATTTATATAAATAGTGGTCAGCTGGCTAGGTTAGGGCTGGTTAGGGCTACAGAGACAGGACCCTTGATCCAACCGCCTAAGGAGAGCTTCGACAGATGGTCGTCGAGACTCTTGGCTACCAGACCATTGGCCATTACGACAATCGCCTCAATGATAGCCAAGCTCACATTCCACACATAAATTATTATCCTGACAATATAGAGTAGAAAAGAAGTTCGGAATTTAAACGCTTATTTAAAAGTAAAAATATTGAATTAAATTTCAATATGGCGTACCGGTTTCGTGCTAAATGTTTTTATGTAAGCAAAGTCGTACCGAAAATTGATTTTATCAGCACAAACATGGCGGCTCATTCATTATACTTGCCGTCAACCTAAGGTAAGGTAAGGTCAAACTATTAATTATACGCAATTATTGATACTGGCCTATTATAGTTACACCATAGGGCCTGGTCCTTGATTGTGTAATAGATATAAGCAATTATTTCAAGCTAGCACATACCCGCGGTTTGCTCGCTTGAAGATCGAAAGAAGAATCTTATCTCTTAATCTAGATTATAAATTATTAGATGTGCCCAGCGTTTTCACCCGCTACTCAGATCCTCTGCGATTTTTTCAGTTAATTCCGCCATGGAGTCACGTTCTCTCATACAAACTTGGCCACCCTGTTTCACCCCCTTATTTTGAAAAATTCTGTCTTAGTCAGCTCTGTCTTTTTTGCGGATGCGTGTCGTATTCATAAATCCCTGAGATAATTTCTAACTAATTTCTTGATAGGTGTTTAATACTTTGATTTTTTTGATCAACTGATAACGCTGATTCGGAAAATGTGGTACAGACGCCAGCAGGTCAAGCAACCCGAAACTGTAAATTTTTCCCAATGAACCTTGAGCCTAATACTTTAGAAATAAAGTCGAAAATCTATCAAAGAAATCTGACAGATTGTAGTAGCTTGATGTGCAGGCGTCTGTACAATACGATTCATAATATTCGATTATTTTATATCGATCCAAAATATCGATACTGTAATCGTATCGTGCATCACTACTTGTAACTGTACTTGGCATTTTGTTTCGCCGATATTTGGAGCAAGGTCGAACTGAATTACATTGATAAATATCATGGTGTTAGGTTTATATTTTTTTCGGTCACAGGGGTTGTTAAGGTAAGGTCATACTGCTAACTGCTATTTTGTTTGTAATTCCGATTTTACGTACGCTTATGACTAGTGGAATGTTGCGGGTTGTTCAAATCAAATCAAAATATTTTTATTTCACATAGGCCTACATGGGCGTCGAAAAAAGGTGCACGGTTCAAGTTGGTCGTTTCCTATGGAGAAGAACCGGCAAGACACTCCATGGTTATTCTTTTAAAATCATTTGGTTTTCCAATGTTGTTACAGCGTTAGTACTTAAGTATGAGAGGACAAATACCGCGGCCTTGGAACATAAAAGGCAAAAGAAGGAACATGGGTGGGTTTTAGTCAGTAAAAGTGTGACAAAGCCCCGTAGGGTGGCTGTTTTGGGGGGCTGTCTTGTGTAATGACGTTCAAAACGTGCTGATTATCAGCCTAGTTTGAATAAATGACTTTTGATTTTATATTTTAAGTTTAAGGGGTTTGCAACTCTAAAGGACAACGGAACCCTTATAGGAACACTTTGTTGTTCATTTGTCTGTCTGTCAAGATCTTAAGAACGCGTGGAGGTATCGAGTTGAAATAACCATACACTTAAGAAAAATAACAAAATTTGTACTCGTGTCTAGGGTCCCTTGAAGCGATGAAAAAGTTAATTCACTAATTCTGTACACGCTACGGTTTACCGGCAAGGTCTACCTGTACAGGCGTGCCTGTGCAGGTTGACCGGAATGTGTGTGGGATTAGACCTGTGCAGTCTTTTGAGCCTGCGCAGGTGACCGGCGCAAGATCGAAAATCAATTCTTTCGAGTAACACAGTATGGTGTCCTGTGCGTGTGTGCGTGTACTCCGGTCGCCTGCGCAGGTCACGTCAGTTGTAAATTAAAGCAAGGCCTAGCAATGCCAGCGCGTCATCGTCCTCATTCGATGACATCGCATAAGGAACTGAAGACAGCTCCGGTACACTGGAACCTCCCCATACACGCTACCACGTGACCTGCGCAGGCAGGCATACCTGCACAGATGCTCTCAGGTAGACCGTAGCGTGTATGGCTTAATTAATTCTGCGCAGTCAATAGATATGGCAGTTTATGTCGCATGTTTTTTCGCAACCTTATGGTGCGCAAGTCCAAGGCGAAGTTTTTTCATTAATATGTCAGTCTCGTCATCACTTTGTATAATTTTACAAACAGGTCGACGTCAGTTATCCAAACACAAGCAAACACAGACAAATACAAGCATGTGAAAATGTAATAACACAAGTTTCGAGGCAAAACACTATGTCACTATTAAGCAAACAAATGTTCGCGTTATGACACAAATCTTTTAATAAAATGGGGAACGACACGAACGGTTATATTTTAAATCGTATTTAAAATGGCCGACTTTCTTTTATAGTGAATTCGCGTTTATTTTAATGAAAAATAAACAGTGATTGTTATTTTTGATGAACAATTAGTATTACAAAAAAAGTTGTGTTAAATTTAGATATTTTACTGCTTTGTTGGTGGTTAGGTCGCAAGCGTAAATGCTGAGGTCTGAGAGGAGTTCGATTTCTAGGGCAGGCCAATTGTTGATTGAATTTGTTTGACGACACGGTTGGCGCAGTGGCTGAGCGATCGACTACTGCGCTGCGTGTCGCGGGTTCGATCCCCGCTCATATCTGTATGGCCTACAGATAGTTGTTCCGGGTCTGGCTGTTTGTGTAGGTATGTGAGTTTAAATCTTTGTAAACGCACCCACGATACAAGAGAAATCCTAGTGTGGGGCAACGTTTTTTTTTATTACAGCTCAGTGATAATTTACCTTTTTAATGGCAAAAGAATTTTTGAAATCGGTCCTGTAGTTTTTCAGTTTATAGTTACATAAAATAATACTAATAACAAATCTTTCCTCTTTATAATTATACTAGCTTTTGCCCGCGGTTTCGCTCGCGTTAAATTTGGGGTAACATAGTTCTCCTTTCCTGATTTGCATGTACCTGATACCTTTTATTGAAATAGCAATGCTAAGTTTTCCCTTTTCTTCCCTCTTTCTCCCTCATTTCTCACTATTTTTTATTAAAGTTAGGCCTATTACCGTCTCCAGGGTCCCTACTATCTCTGAACCAAAATTCATCAAAATCGGTTTAGCCATTAAGGCGTGAAGACGTAGCAAACAAAGAAACAAACAAACTCACTTTCGCTTTTATAATATTAGTAAGGATTAGTGTAAATAAGTAATCTATAGATACAGAAAACATTTGAGAAACCATAAAATGCTGTTCGGGCTACTTTTACGGAAGAGCCGAAATGTCCATGTTTTAAAGCCTCGATTGAGTTTACAAAATGGCGGAATATTTGTCATTTTACTGCCGATTTTATAGTGTGTCAGACACTTGATTCGATAATAAATTACAATACTACAATTAAATAAAACACTTCGTCTGTTCATTTTTGTTTCAACTATATTTTCTCCCATATTTCGTATTGTTTTCAGACGTTATATTTCGAAAGAAAGACAAAAATATACGAACCACAGAGATATAGGAAGTTCGACATGATAAAAAAATCTAAAACGCTATTTAGCTCTGAAACTATTATTCATTCCGGAGACCCTATAAACAATACAAATGTAGAATAGAATATAAGTACTTTATTGCACACCAAAAGTTCAATATAACTGTTTTACAGAAATTGCTAATTCTATGGTTACAATGGCGGTCTTATTGCTGATAGCGATATCTTCCAGACAACCTTTGGATAGACTGAACGAATATCTTACTAATAATATAAATGCGAATGTTTGTGAGGATGAATGTATGTATGGATGTTTGTTACTCCTTCACGTCAAAACGGCTGAACGGATCTTGATGGCTCAGAGGTAGAGTATGGTCTGAAATAACACATAGGATACTTTTTTTTCGATATCAGGCGGGCGAAGTCGCGGGCGCCAGCTGTCTTACTAATATTATGTTACTCTTTCACGTCAAAACGGATGAACGGATCTTGATGAAAAGCACAGAGGTAGATTATGGTCTGGAATAACACATAGGATTTTTTTTTTTGATATCACGCGGGCGAAGCCGCGGGCGCCAGCCAGTAAAAATATATAATGGTGTACCTACTGCTAATATTACACAAACAATTAAATGTAACACTTCATTTGATTATAAAAAGGGGTCAATACGTTTTAAACTCGAGAATTTTCAAGCATACATATACCCTAATACCAAATACGCTGGGAAGATAAATTACAAATTGTACCAAACTGCATTGCGATATCCATGCCTCTCCCCTTCACCCCCTCGAGACTAGAGGACTCCTATAAGTTCACTCTGTTTACGACATAACTTTTATTTTCCTGATATATAGCCCAAAATGGTGTTGAAACTACGACCTTATGTCTGTAGTGGTAAGCTTTATTGTTATTTGAGATCTTTTGGTATCCGAAACACGTTTGCTCTGGGGATTTATGCTGCGGTTTCTTGATCTACAATTGCTGGGGGTTGCGGTTCGTACGGACGGAATAAGGCAGATTAACTGTTTATAACTATTGGGGATTAGATAGAGCTTATTTTGATAAATCGTGTATGTGCCTGGCTTTGATTTTGTTTAAGGGGCAAGGTTTCGAGAGGGAATGGGAAGCGGTCACCTCCTTCTGCGAAGCAGTCATGCTAGAGAAGGAGGTGGCCGAGCGTTTTAGGAAGAGAACCTCAAACCAACCCAGCCGCCGCGGGAGACGCCCCGGACGTCGGGCGCCGCGAGACGACTCCCGGCCACCGTAGATGCGGGTCTGTGGACGGTGAGCAATGGGTAGCTCACCGTCCGTCCGTCTATTGACGACTGGCCGTGTCAGCTATTGATATATAACTATATTATATAACTATTGACGACAGCGCGTGAGTATTCCACGCGCGCCTCAAAGAGATGTCAGCAAAGCAGAGGGGCCTGCAAGGGCCACCGCCTGCCGGGGTTGCGGGTGTTCGAAAAAGATACCGCGGCTAAGACCATGGGTGGGTTTTAGTCAGTACACAAGTCTGACACTTCCCCCCGCTCCGCCCAGAGCGGGGGAAGTTATTTGATGATTTCCCATCCGCAACAAAAAAAGGTATTTTGATTGCCAACTTTGTGATCCGAATTGCTTAAGACGTTACTAATGTTTTGCATCATCATTTGCCCACCCTTATTCCAGCTATGTTGGGGTCAACTTCCAGTCTACCTGGATGCAGCTGAATACCAGTTTTTGCACGGAGCGACTGCCTATTTGTCCTCCACAACACTGTTAGCTCTTGTTAATACGATACCCCTTTTTTGCGGATGTGAAATCATCAAATAACTTCCCTTCGCTCTGGGAGCAGTACGGGGAAATGTCAGACTTACTAAATAAAACTCATACATGTTTCTTTTATTGCCCTTTACGGCCCGTTCACGACCTTGCCGCGGTGAGCGGCGGCGAAAGCGGCGGCGGCGAGCGATGAGAACAAAAGTATGAAAATGTATGAAGCACGCCACGAGTCGCCGCTCATAGCGAAAACGCGCGCGGTTTTGTCCGAGCGAATCGCCGTAGCGGCGCGCGGTGCGGGGAGCGGCGGGATCAAAAGTACAAGCGAATGAGTGCGACGCCACGAAACAGGGCGGCGCGGACAGCGGTGTAGGCAGGACGGACTCGGCGGCGAAATAATGAAAAAAATATTTTAGACGATTTTGTGTCGGTAATGGATACCGAGGCGTTTATAACAGAAATTTTAAATTGACCCTCTATACGGATGTCAGACATCCCCAACACACAACAACATATTTTCTGTAATCTTCGTATAGGTCACGAAATGCGCCATTTAAATATCGATCTTTATTAAGTTCGAGCACTCCTTTTCTCATATTAAGAATATCTTGTTTTAAAAATATACTGCTCTCTAAACACAGAAGGGATAATTTTGATAACGCCATTATTTTGAGCTCGTGCTGACTACCTAAATCCGTCCACCTCGGCCGCTGCCGCTCGCCGCTACTGAGAGTACGTGGCGTGTAAAACGCACCGCTTGCCGCCGCCGCGCCGCCCGCCGCGCCGCTCGCCGCTAAGACCGAAGT
Organism: Ochropleura plecta; assembly: GCA_905475445.1. Taxonomy (NCBI): domain Eukaryota; kingdom Metazoa; phylum Arthropoda; class Insecta; order Lepidoptera; family Noctuidae; genus Ochropleura; species Ochropleura plecta. The sequence goes on along the minus strand of FR997740.1, from coordinate 4,320,723 downwards.
CGTGAATGGGCTCTTATGTTCCGGGCCCGCGGTATCTCTTTCGGACAACCTGCAACCACAGCAGGCAATAGCCCTGACAGGCCTCTCTACATACGATTTACTTATTATTCGAATTTCGGGACACCTGTAACGACTATCAAAGATCTACAAATAATAGCCGGGACCAACAGCTTAACGTGCTTAATAGGGCACGGAAAAAAAAAAAAAATAGTAAGTGATGGGTGGTCCACCGACGGACCTAGGCAAGCGCGACTTAACCTGAAGATTGGGTAAGTTATTTTTCTTTCGCGAATTTTACAGTATTAGTAATTGAGATAGAAATTCTGTCTTGATTTGTGCCCGGTTGATATTAATAGACTCGCTTTCGGTACGGAGCGAGAGGGAATGAGAATCGGTGACTTCCTCCTGCGAAGCAGTTACGCTAGCAAAGGAGGTGGCTGAACATTTTGAGTGTGAGAAACTCAAACCAACCCAGCCGCCGCGGGAGACACTTCGGGAGCCACGACACGGTCTGTGGATAGTGAGCGGTATGTAGCTCCCCGTCTGTCCGCCTGGTGACGACAGGCCGCAAAAGAAGTCATATGATGATTTCCCATTCGAAAAACAAAGTTGTTGTCCTACTTCTTCAATAAACTAGAAAGAGAAGTTCACAATACACCATCCAGAAACAAAACTACAAAGCCTAGCCCACGACTGTTACAGTTTTGTGATTTTACCGCTTGGCAAAGGCAAATAAGCCTAGTGCCAAATGCAATTGATGTGTTTTGCCAAATGCCAAACTGCCAGAGAGAGTGATTTGTGGTGTTATTATTCATTGTTGCTCGTTTGTGTGTTGCGGTAAGGTTTTAGATGGGGCTTTACTATTCTTGAAAATAATTTGTGTAAAATTCTAAAACGAGAGCGCGATGCAAATAATGACGTAATAACGTAGTTTTTTCAATCGGAACTACAATTATCCTTCACCATATTCGTCTAACACAATCAGTATAATTCAAAAATATGAAAACTTACTTAAAATTATAAAAAAAACCTGATGACTTGACCGAATAGGGGATTCGAACTCAGGACTACCAGTAGTAGCGCTTGGAACTGAACACGCAAGCGCTCTTGTGCAATGTTAATTTTATTGAAAAACATTCCGAAGTTATAAGCCAAAGTTATGTTCTTACAGAAATGCGCCTCGCTGTAAATAATATTATATTTCAAACGTTTCATGTAGTCCCCTGTGCGTGACACAATATAACACTCTAACCCACTTATTTTTAGGGTTCTGTACCTCAAAATGAAGTAAACAGAACCCTTAAAGAATTACTTTTTGTCCGTCTGTCTGTCAAGACCCTTTATCTTGGGAACACTTGGAGGAAACAAGTTGAAATGAATACAAATCCTACTAATATTATAAATACGAATGTTTGTGAGGATGGATGTATGGATGTTTGTTACTCTTTCACGTCGAAACGACTGAACGGATCTTGATGAAATTAGGCACAGAGGTAGATCATAGTCTGGAATAACAAAGGATACTTTTTTCGATATCACGCGGGCGAAGCTGCGGGCGCCGGCTAGTACCTCATATTTTCATAAGATATTTGTGGGTGTTCTTTGAATACACCTCTACCAAACATTTCAGGGTACTAAGGCGTGGTTTTATGTTCTTACTAGCTGTGCCCAGCGGTTTCACTCCCGTAGACTGGCAAAAGAAGTTAGTAGATTCTATCCAGAACTCGTATGTACAGACCAAACTATTGGAATTAATACCACCGTGAATTTATGCAAGCCTAGTAGTTTTATCATCAAAAATTCGGTCAAGGAATTGCAATCTCCCATATATATGAACTTTGCCATCTTTACCCCCTTTTTCGCGGGTTGCAAATTATTAATATCCTATGTTTATCTTCTGGTTCTAAGCTAACTCCGTTCTTGAGTTACAAATAGTGTAATTAACGCGACTTTAGCCGTTTTGGGGGAGTATGGGAACGAACATTGTGACACGAGAATTTTATATATTAGAAGATATAGATTTTAACCCTCTATAGCATATAGTAGACTGTAGGCAACATACTGTTCAAAGCCCTCGAATTCGAATGGAATTGATTTCCTAACGTAATCGCGCATTGTATCCCGTAGGCTACACTCCAGAATAAAGAATTAGTACTAAAAATCGTAACTAGATGGCGTTACTTGTTTCAAATTGAGATTATTATTGAGCGAGTTGATATTTACGAAAAGTGGCGGTTGACTGAGATTTCAAAAAGTGATTAAAAATAGTTTTGCTTGTTTTTTGTTGCTGTTTTTGATAAATTGTAAATAAATAATAAATATCTTGGGACAACACACACACGGCAATCTGATCCCAAGCTAAGCAGAGCTTGTGTTATGGTAACCAGACAACTGATATACATACTTATATAACTTATAAATACATACATATTATAGATAAATCACACCCAGACACAGAACAAACAATCACGCTCATCACACAAAGTTTGTCCTGGGTGGGAATCGAACCCACGACCTCCGGCTTAGCAGTCAGGGCCACTAACCACTAGACCAACAGGCCCGTCAAGGTAAGTGTTTATACTTTATTGTATAACGTTATTTTTGAATACTTTTTGTGTTTTACTTAGTTTTTCTTGTTTTTATTGTTTGTTGCCCGCAAGCTACATTAGGCGTAAAGTGTAAAATATTGTTTGATACCCATCAATACTTATTGCTGTTTTTTTATGTTTCAGAATGCAAGCGACACCTTAGTGATAAAGACATTAGTTCTACGCTAAATTATGGCGCAGATAGTGAAGATGATCTAGATTTTGATGACGACAGTCTTGTTGATCCCGATTTTGTTCCTGAATTGGACACCTTTGAAAATGAGGCTTCCGAAGTAGATATTGATGTGGATTCCCTAATAGAAACTCTAGAAAGTACTGATGAAAATCCTTCCTCTAGCATGGAAACTACACCGTCAAGCGAAAGCACTGCTGGGCCTTCTCAACCCAAGAATCCAAAAACATCTGCTAACGCGAAGTCTACTAAATTGAATTTACGGTGGAAGAAAAATAATCTAGAGTTGAATGCAGAGCAGCTCATGTTTACGGGAAACAAGAACCTGGGTCCTGATCTTCTAGATACTCCCATCCAGTTTGCATGGATACTTTACAAAAGAGTTTGTAAAGAAAAAAATATTCGTTCAGGTTGCTTATCATCAGCGGATTTTCGTCTGGAGGTTGCTGTGACCCTTTGTAAAATGGGTGTGAAGCCAAATATATCTAGTCGGCGGTCACTTGAGACCGAAATTCAAGCTAAAAAGCACAAAGGTCCTGCTCAGTATGTGCCTCCAAAAGCAGTACGGCAAGATCAGATTGGGCATTGGCCAGGATGGTCTGATAAAAAAATGAGATGCAAGTTCCCAAAGTGTGTTGGATTTACCCACAATAAGTGTGAAAAATGCGGAGTAGCCTTATGCTACACAAAAACCAAAAATTGTTATAAAAACTTCCATCTTTCATGACTTGTCATTATACTGTCGTACTGTTGTAAGTAGGTATAGATTTTCACCACTTACCTCAGTGTTGCTTGCAGGCAACACTCCCTATTTTTGCATTTTTGTTTTAAAATAATTGAAATAATAAAAAACCAAAAAATACGGGCATTTTATTTTTTTATTATTATCTCCAATCCAAAAAATCAAATAAATCTGAGTTCATGAGTGATAGAGGGTTAAGATTCAAATTCTAGTATTTCCTTATTTCCGCCACCAACGGGAATCACACCAGTGAGGTTTCATTAATTACGAAACGGACGTAATTCTCAGCTCTCCCGCTCAAATGCTGAGTAAGGCTGCTAATTTTCCAAAAAACAAGAGGAAAAATCATTGTCATTTAGGCTCGATTTCCACCCGAGATGAGCGAGTTTTCGAAGCGAGGGATGTGTGTGAAACATCTTTTACACAGCTTGAGCTAAGCAAGTAAGCTATGTGATTGGTCGTGTGTGTGCTTTTTTTGGGTGGGAAATCATCAAATAACTTACCCCGCTCTGGGCGGAGCGGGGGGAGTGTCAGACTTTTACTGACTAAACCCACCCATGTTCCTTCTATTGCCCTTTGCGTTCCGGGAATGCGGGATCTCTTTCGAACAACCCGCAACCCCGGGTCGTGTGTGTGCTGCGGTAAGCTTTCAGATAGGGCTTTCATTATTCTAACTAGAATTTCCATTAGATCGTTGAAAATAATCTGTGTAAAATTCAAAGCACGAGCGACGTAAATAAATAATGACGTAAAAACGTCGATTTTCAATCGAAAATACAATTATTATCCTACAGCATTGTTACTTTGTTTGCAACAAGCACAATGAGTATTATTCTTTTTACTATGAAGATTTACTTTGAATCCAAAAAAACCCAATGACTTGCCCGAACAGGGGAATAGAACCCAGGACTACCAGTTGTAACGTTTGGAACGCAACACGCAAGCGCTCTTGTGCATAGTTAATTTTATTGGGAACGTAGTCTAAGCATGAAATACATTGAAGCTAAGATTAAAATATAAAGGCTTTACGACGTGACATTTTCTTTAGTCGACGATCTTTAGCTATTTAGAACCAACATGGCGGCACTGTTGGCGCGATTAACTGCTACACCGCGTGTTGCAAGTTCGATCACCCCACGGAACAAATATTTGTGTGACCGACTGATAGTTGTTTCAGTTCTGGCTGTTTGTGTATGTCAGTTTAAATGTTTGTAACCACACCCTCGATACAGGATAAATTCCTAGTGTGGCTTTTGGCAACAAATATTTGTGTAGCTTTTGCCCGCGGCTTCGCTCGCGTTAAATTGGGGGTAACACAGTTTCCCTTTCCTGATTTACAGGTACCCGCTACCTGTAGTTTTTGCCCTTGAGATTATTAATTGTATTAGCAAAGCTACTTTTCTCTTTTCTTCCCCCTTTCTCCCTCATTTCCCACTTTTAAAAAAACCGTTTCCAGGGTTGAACTGTCTCTGTACCAAATTTATCAAAATAGGTTTAGCCGTTAAGGCGTGAAGACGTAACAAACAAACTCACTTTCGTTTTTAATATTAATAAGGATATAAAAAAAACATTTCTATTCGCGACTGTACAATGTTTTATCTTCCAAACATGGCAAAAAGGCAATTCCTATGCTTATTCGCAGTTAGATATAATTCGATAAAAAGGAAAATCATCTGGTTATTTCCATTTATGTTCAAATAAGGGCTGTTAAAAGCGATTGTATTGTTTCGCGTCTCAAGGGTGATCCGTTCTTCAACTGCAGGTTACTGAATTGGGTCAGAGATCGTATCCTCCGACCTCGTTTCGATGGTGTTTCGTAAGCACGGAGGTTGGCCTTCGATATTATGGTAGTGGTTAGAACTGGCGAAGAGTGTGGGTGAACTGAAGATTAACTCTTAAAGTATTGCTTAAATTTAATTGCAGTGTGGGAAAGAGACAGAGCTATACATAAAGTCTAGCGCCATCTCTTTCACATACTGGAATAAAGTTAAAACATTACTACCTTAGGACAGGGTTACCCCACATGTAAAAAAGACTAATACTGTGGTGGGTAATGCAAAAGTAACTGTCTGTTCTATCAGTCTATTCGTCTGTCTGTCTATCAGTTGATGAGATTTCGATGAGACGCACAGTTAGATCTTAGATAGACTAGGATAATCATTATCGTGGGATGAGCCGCGCCGTGCTCTCATAACTGAGGTCGGAGGAGACCTGTCGCTGCCGACTGTCGTTCGATCGATGGTTGGCAGCACAGAGTCCTGGAACGCGATAATGTCCTTCTGCAAAACCGTCATGTCGTAGAAGGAAGCTGCGGAACGAGAAAGGGAGATGACCAGCTCTCGCTCATCCCGCAGCAGATGCACTGGGCGTCGGCAGAGGGCGGACAACGCCCTCTTCCAGCCTCCATAAATGGGTCCAGGGGTGGCGGATTCGGGGACATCCGTCGCCCCCCATCACATTGGACCCGAGACGGCGGCGCGATGTGTTCCACGCGCGCCTGTCAGACGTAGCGGGGGGAGTCTGACACCTCACTCCCCCCTCTCGATATGAGGTCAGCAAAGTCAAGCGGACCACACTAGTCCGGGGCAGCGGAAGTCGCACTTGTTCCCGCTGCCCCCTGTCACAAGGGTGAGAAGGAACACCGGTGTGGTTTTAGTCAGTAGAGTCTGACAGACCTTCCCGTCCCCCCCAGGACTAGTGACATCCATGAGGATGTCCACATCACAACAAAAAAAAGGATAATCATTATACCGGCAGAGCTACTCTTCTACATTTAGTGAGTTCCATACTAGTTTTTTTACCCAAAACATACCTTACAAAGATACGTATCTACCTAGTTTCAGTAAAGAGTATTTGATATAAAATTAGTGTTACAAGGCCGATGGTGTCAGGCAGGTACGAGCCGACAAAGTTCAGGAGTACGTGTTTAGTCAAGGCCGAGAGGGCAATCGGTATTGTTCGGGTAATACCTACTCTACGTAGGGGCCCACTTACTACCGCTTCGATGTTCGTATCTGTATCCATAGATATACGACACAGAAGACTTGCAGGTATCAATTTTAGCTCTAAAAGCGATCTGTTTAAGGTACATTGTAGTACTAAAAGCATTGTGTTAAAGCAAAATATGTTACAAGTTAATTATTTTTACACTTTTTTTTTGCACTTTTGTAGGCTGTGTTTACAAAAAAATTAAGTCACATTCCCAAACAGTCAGACCCGGAACCACTACGTGTAGGTCATACAAATATTTGTTCCATGCGGGGTTCGAACCCGCGACACGTAGCGCAGCAGTCATTCGCTAAGCCACTGCGCCAACCTAGCCGTCAGTTTGTTTAGAAATTGGTAGTTCTGAGACCCTATATTTTTTTCTCCTATATTGCTGTAGCATGGTGCGGGTGACATTAGATGAAAAGACATGTTTAGTGATGATTATTTTTCCGACCCAAATATCGACCAATAGAATTGCACCATTCGACGTCACGTGGTACAACCTACATGGCATTTTACTGAAATTTTTTTGAAAATTTTCTCTGGTCGTTGTTATGCATAAAAAACAAAACATGGTGCAATTCTATTGGCCGACATTTGGGACGGAAAAATAATCCCCCGAATACCACACGAGCTTCAAAATTATCTGGCATTTCCCGATAGGTTCCCTGCAAACAAATAAAATCGTCAAGTTTTTCAGGAAAAATCACTCGCGCTTCGCGCTCGTGATTTTTTAACCTGAAAAGAAAAACTTGACTCCTTCATTTGTTTGCAACGAACCTATCGGAAAATACCCGATAATTTTGAAGCTCTTGTGGTATTATATGTGATTATTTTTCCGACCCAAATATCGACCAATAGAATTGCACCATTCGACGTCACGTGGTACAACCTACATGGTATTATACTGATAATTTTTTGAAAATTTTCTCTGGTCGTTGCTATGCATAAAAAACAAAACATGATCCAGTCAAATTAACCACACGTCAAACTGACAGGTTGAATTCAATTGTGAAAATTGGAGATTTTGCATGAAAATGAGTCGATTTGGAGTTTGTGCAATTCTATTGGCCGACATTTGGGACGGAAAAATATACCCCCGAATACCACACGAGCTTCAAAATTATCTGGCATTTCCCGATAGGTTTGAAGCTCTTGTGGTATTATAAGTGAATATATTGCTATGATGGGTAGTCCTTTACGGTTATGATATTTACATATCTATGTATATTATAGTAAAACGCGGTAATTTTCCAGATTAAAGAAGATCGGTGCATTTAATTATTGTCACCCGAACCAGTTTTATTGTTGCGTTGTAAATATATCGATTTAAAATGAAAAAAAAAACACCCTATCACGTATAATATTCGTAAATATTCATATAATATTCATACAATATTCATATAATATTCATATAATATTCATATAATATTCATATAATATTTATATAATATTCATTTCATATTTTAATAATTTACAAGATACAACCTGACACTGCCAACTGTAAAAAAACGAAAGTTTTTGTTTTAATTTCGCGGGTATCTTGGCTCATTCCCCTTAATACATCATCCTATTAAGGAAGTACCTACAACCTTATGACCGCCTTAACACCGAATACCCTTCAAAGAACATTTTGCAGCACTTCTTTTAAAATACATCCGCAATTCCCCGCCATCTGCTATACGTATGCAGAAAAAAAAGCGCGCAGTTTCAAATCTACCCTCAATTTTGGCTCGGCTCCAAGCTGAGTCGGTAAGCACTTAAGATGGCGTACCGTGTACTGTTATTTAAGGGGTACATAGTTAAGAATTTTCTTATCTTAGAACGCAGTTTGGAGAAGTTAATTTGATAATGTTATTTATGTTTTTTGGTGAGCAGATGTTGCAAAATGATTAAGTGAACTAGTTTAAGGAAGCAGTTTTTTTTTTAATTCGAGTTCATTTTAATTTGTTTTTTTTAGGGTTCCATAGCTCAAAAAGAAAAAAAAAGTTACACTTATTGGAGCACTTTGTTGTCCGTCTGTCTGTCTGTGTGTTAAGAGCCTTTATCTCAGGAATGCGTGGAGGTGAAATTAAAACCATATACTCAACTCTGTGATCCCTTTGTGCTGTGAAAATTAACTCTGTAAGTCTATGCAGTCAAATAAGATGACTTTTATGTCGCAAGTTTGTACGGACTCGCTCTTGGCCATTTTTTTAACACTTTCTTAATTGGGATTTTTAACAGGTATTTGAAGACAGGTTCGTTACGTCTTCAGGCCTTAATGGCTAAACCGATTTTGATGAATTTTGGTACAGAGATAGTTGGGACCCTGGAGACGACCCTGCACTTATGTTTACCTATGTTCTAAAAATAAAAAGATTTGATTTGATTTGATTTTGACGAACATAGGCTATTTTTTTAAAGTGAGAAATGAGGGAGAAAAAGGGAAAACTTAGCTTTGTTATTATAGTTAATAAGGCGTAAGGGCAAATACTACAGGTAGCTGCAGGGCAAATCAGGAAAGGGGAACTGTGTTACCCCGACTTTAACGCGAGCGAAGCCGCGGGCAAAAGCTAGTAGGAATATAAAAGCTATGTTTTCACAACAATAAATGGGTTTTAATACCAGAATATTAATGAGATTTAGTTCAAACATCCTGACTATTCCCTTAACCAATTAAGGAATATAATCACGCCATGGCCGTCGCGAAATAAAAACCTATTAACGAACTATGTCCCTTAACTATATAAGCTCGTACTTTTAATTTAATACTGGTCAGTATGAATTTTCCAATCAACGTATTTATTTTTTCTTTATTTTGGGTCGGTATCAATTTTGTCAGGTACTTAAATGGGGTGGGGCCGTGGTGTAAAGACTTAACAGTCATATTTTTAGCCAAGAGAATTGGCAATCACCTTTAAACCGTTTTGTTTGTCTTAAAGGACTGTCAATGGCAAGGCAAGACGCCTTTTAACGTTTTTCGAAGAATTTGAAGCTTATGTTAGCCGCATACATTCCGGGGCTGCGGGTTGTTCGAAAGATGTACCACGGCCCCGGAACATAAAGGGCAGTAGAAGAAACATGGGTGGGTTTTAATCAGTAACAGTCTGACACACCCCCCCGCACAGCGGGGAAGTTATTTGATGATTTCCCACCACAAAAAAGCCGCATACATTCTTGACTTTACTATAGTTATCACTGATAGAATGTCACATTTTCTAGTTTCTCTGGATGCTTTGGACGCTTCAGCCTTTTTGAGACTTCTGTCATGATCCCTATCTTTTTAGTTTAGAAAACAGTCTTCAAATTGAGCAATTCTTGTCCAAACGGTTGAATATTTAGTAATACGCGATCTTAATGGCTCAACATGTCCTGATGGATGGCTTTTCGATGGATGGTTTTTAGAGATGTCTTACTCCTTTAGCCTATAAATGAGCTGTTGTATTTAGTCCTCATAAACGTAGAAACGTCAAAATAAAAGCTTAGCCATTGCAGAATTTGTGACACACTTCTGAAAAATTAAGTAATAAAGTTTATGAACACTAACATAAAATTAAAATAAACCCGCCAAGGAAATGCAGCCACAAAATGCGGAAATTTAAAAATGCAGCAGCAGAAATGCTTACAACAATTATATGAACTAACGCTTCTGCCCCAAGGGGGTAGACAGAAACTGCTGAACTAACGTTAACGGTCCTCAAACATATTCCTTTTGCTTCCTTCACGTTCATACATTTGGTCATACAATATGATAATAATAATAATACCAGCTTGTAACTGTCCCACTGATGGATAAAGGCTTCTTCTCATACAAAGGAGGCGAGCATTGATCACCACGCTTGCTCAAGACGGGTTGGCGATTTCAGACTTATAGTATACTAGCTTTTGCCCGCGGCTTCGCTCGCGTTAAATTCGGGGTAACACAGTTCCTCTTGCGCCTTATTGATTTGTAATAGCAACGCTAAGTTTTCCCTTTTCTTCCCTCTTTCTCCCTCACATCCCACTTTTTTAAAATAAAAGTTAGCCTATGTCCGTCTCCTGGTTCCCAACTATCTCTGTACCAAAATTCATCAAAATCGGTGTAGCCATTAAAGCGTGAAGAGGTAACAAACAAACAGACTCACTCTCGCTTTTATAATATTAGTAAGGATCCTTACTAATATTATAAAAGCGAAAGTGAGTTTGTTTGTTTGTTACCTCTTCAACCTGGGACCCTGGAGACGGACATAGGCTAACTTTTTTTTAAAGTGATAAATTTGGGAGAAAGAGGGAAGAAAAGGGAAAACTTAGCTTTGCTATTACAATAAATAAGGCGCAAAAATTACAGATAGCAGGTACCTACAAATCAGGAAAGGGGAACTGTGTTACCCCGAATTTAACGCGAGTGAAGCCGCGGGCAAATGCTAGTCGATTATAAGTCCAGGTTTCATAACGATGTTTTCGTTGACCGTTGTCTGTGTTGTCGTAGATAAATTTTTTAGAAAGTACATAATAATGAATTGAAAAAGTCATATTAGTATTTGCCCGGATTTGAACTCGCAACCTCATACATGACAGGTGAGGCGATTAACCTCCCTCACGACATTAAAAGTCATACAAATAAAAAATCTTATCAAGTACAGCCGTTACGAATACTGTGGCCTGAACACAGAAATAAGAGCGAAGCCACGGGGCACAGCCAGTGCAATATAAAATAAGGAATGCTTATTAAATAAAACAGTAGATATTTATTTCCGCGGACAAAAACATCATAACTTTCAGCATTTCCAAAATTTGGAACGACCCGAAATTGCTAGAGTTTTCCTAAAGAATGTTGCCGGTAAAATATTCGGCAGCTGCCCGCTAAACTATTAGTTTCAACTGCAATAGCTTAGATAACATTTATCGCATACTTGTTTCTCTCGGGCCGAAGAACTGCAGTGCTCAAAACTGGGGAATTGAAAGTTTTTGGCGCAATGCTTTGTTAAATTAAGTTTCATCCTATGTGGCATTGTTCTTGGTGTGGTGTTTTGACATACTTTTAAAACTTTCCCTAGAAACTATGTTAGTTTGTAAGTCTTAAGTCGAAAGACATTTATGATTGACTAAAGTTACGACCGCGTCTTCGCTTGCATGATGTCGGGAATTGCTTAAGGGATCGTACTTCGAGCTATCTCTGTGCCAAATTTCATTTATATTGGTACAGCCGTTCTGAAATGATGGTACAAACATCCATCCAAACCTTTATATTTATGATAGTAAACAAGCTGCGCCCCATTTCAGTCATAATAATTGCTGTTATATTTCTCTTTTTTATTTATTTTTTAAATACATTTATTAGTTTATTTCACAATGTGTATTAGTATCTGTATACGAATATACGTTTTCGAAAACAAATAGTTTTTATCTTATCACAATGTTGTCGTATTTTACCAAAGAGGTTTTAGGGTAGAGAATGCCTTATGGCATTAAGTCCGCCTATGTACCACTATTGCACATGAAGTTTAAATTAATAAATAAATTTCATCCATGTGTGACTGTTGTATCATGTATTAATTCAGGGTATAAGCTATATATATAAACCATATTTTATCCAAATCTATAAAATCATCTGTCTTTCCACAGATAGTTTAAAATGCCCTGCCAATGTCCATCATGTACCAAAAACCATTTAACACAGTACAATAATATTTTTATAAATAGGTACTCACCCAACAGTAACATCAAAAATATTGCTGCCGACTGAGCTGGACACCGCCATGTCTCCGAACCCTTTCCTGGCGACGATCACGGACGTGATGAGGTCAGGCACCGAAGTCCCCGCAGCCAGGAGCGTCAGCCCCATGACTTCGGGAGGCACTTGGGCCGTCGCCCCCGCCACATTTGCCCACCACACCATCAAGTACGAGAAGAAAGCTATCCAAACTATTGACCCTATAAATGTTACTGGGAAAAATCTTTTTCCTGAAAAAGAAAATGTAATAGTTAAATAAATTGGGAAAGTTTAACATGTAGTTGTAATTGTTCCAATGCAAGAGGGAGATGGAGTTCTATAGAACGAATAGCACCAATCTCTTTTTAGCAATAGACATATGTTTTAAGCAACTAAATGCAATTTTAAAATAGAGAAATCTCGAAAATTATTGTAAATGTTTAAAAACTCAAAGCGTTTAATTCAATTAGACCATTATTTTTACTTTTGAATGTCAAGAAACTAATGATGAAGCTACAGTCGGATCACAAGGCATAATAACTTGTCAAAGTACTGTAGTTGCCCATTCCAAAGCGTTGATCTCTATGGAGAAGAATAAGAATGAAGAAAAAAAACTCCATGGACACTCTTTTAAATTATAATATTATTGCAAGATCTTAGTTACATCATTCATTTTAAGATAATACGATAACGAGAACGATAAAATAACGATAGAAAAACGTTCACTGTTCCATGGGATGTTGAGTGAAACATGACTATACCTTTGAATTAGGGTTAGTATTAACATGATGACTGAACCAGATGCATCAAAAAGAAGGACTAGCTGCCAGAAGTGAATGGGATGAAGATAATGATACGTGAATAATAAATATGTATCGATGATCAAGTCCTTCAAGCTCAAGTGAACTCAATGCTGATAATGGTGACGACGACCGGTTGACGGAGATGTATGATAATAGAAGAAATGCATGAATTGGAGGATGATATTATTGATGGTGGTCGAGAGAAATTTGTTAATGGCAGGCATAGCGTAAGTGAAGAGCTCATGGTTAAATATTAGCAGGCTCGATCGTCAGATTAAACCTCGCTTGCCTTGATCTATGAATGAGTGACCATCCATTACATACCGAGATTCCGCTCAGAAAGCACGTTAATCCCGGCTGTCATTTGTAGATCTTTGACAGCTGTTACGGGTAGTCAATAGGCCGAAAATTGGTAAACTAGTCTTACCAAAGAGAATGGTATTACCCAGTACTAACTGGATAGTGGAGGTCAGATCGGCAATCGCGTAAAATACTGGTATTCAGCTGCATCCGCGTGACTGAATGCCAAATTGCCAAACCCAATTTTGTTGGGATAAGGCTAGGCAGATGATAATGGGAGGCAAAGTGCAACGACCTATCAATTGAAAGATGATAATGTTCTACTCGTCAATGAAATATTTACCCTTTTTTTTGGGTGGGAAATCATCAAATAACTTGTTGATGTTCTTTCTACTGCCCTTTATGTTCCGGGGCCGCGGTACCTCTTTCGAACAACCCGCAACCCCGGCAGAAAAATATATTAATATAATATTTACCCTTCGGAGTTCTTGTGTCTGGCAGGGTCATCCAGAGCGGGAAGACAATTGGTGCGACTAACAAGTACGTTATTCGCTTGCGGAAACCTGACGGCCAGGACATGTCCAGCGGAGTCGTGTCCTCGTCCAGGTCTCCAATCTGGAACAAGAGGAGTGGCATGAAGACCTATTGTAGCAAATCACACATGTCATAGTTACGAGTATAATACTTAATTTTTATATCAGGATAAAAGTGTACATAGTTACAAAAAACCGGTCAAACGCGAGTTAAACTCGCGCGCCGAGATTTAATAAAAACTTGCAACATAAACGGCCGTATCGTTTGACTGATTAGATTTAGAGGGTTGATTATCACAGCTTCAAGGAGCCACAGATTTGGGTATATGGTTTTAATTTCAATTCGATACCTCCTCGCGTTTCCGACAGACAGACGGATGGACATACAGACCGACAACAAAGTCATCCTATAAAGGTTCAGTTTAGCCTTTTGAGGTACGGAACCCTAAAAGATGAAGAGAAGAAGATGAATAGATGCATCATTAAAAATATAACCCTAACAGAAGTGAATTTTTATGAGCAAAATCCTACTAATATCCTACTTCCTACTAATATTATAAATGCAAATGTTTGGATATGAGGATGGATGGATGGATGATTACTCTTTCACGTCAAAACGGCTGAACGGCTCTTGATAACACACAGGCTACTTTTTTTTCGATATCACGCGGGCGAAATCGCAGGCGGCAGCTAGTACCTAATAATTCTGTCTTAATGAAAGAAAACTATTCTAAAGTGACGCGGTAGGCGTGAAACAGCCCAAAGCAAGGTTAGAACACAATAAATTGAAGAACAAAGGGTTGGAACCATCATGGGGACCCAAATTTGGCATTCTATTATGGAGGCCCACTCATAAACCTTTAGATAGTTAAGCGGACAGTTAAAAGGAAAAGTTTTAGCTAAAGAAAGAGGTGTTTTAGTGAATGAATTGAACGGAGGGTGTACAGTTCCATAGATAATAATAGAGGATCTATTATTACACCTAGTTTAGAGAGCCTCTAGATGTTTGTGGTGCTATGTATGTATGTTCAATGTTTTTTTTTGATATTTTGTGTGCTTGTCGTAATTGCGATTAAAAATATATTTTCTTTCTTTTTTTTCCCTCTAGCGTCTCCCGCTAGATATTTCTTCTTCTCAACTAAAACACTTGGAAGAGGCAAAGGTCAGGGGACTGTCTCTTGTAATGTTGACGTTCAAAAAGTGCTGATGATTGTCAGCCTAATTTGATAAATCACCAACTTTGTTACGTCATGAAAAACCGCTGTCAGTTAAATATAGCTCTATAAATAACATGGCATTTCAGCTTTTAAATTTCAAAGTTTAAAAGTCTTAAAAGTCTATTGATGATAAAAAAAACGATATAATATCTATGGAATTTTCTGATATTGAAGTTGACGGTTTCCAAAATTGAAATCTCTAAAGAGAAGAATGAATACTGTTTTAAATATGAATTTGTCATGTTGTTAACATTTTTTTATACTTAAAAAAAATATCTGTAAAATTTATTAAACAAAATAATTAAAGCTAAGCTATGAATGCATGAAAAACCGCTTAGAGATGACCACGACCAGTCTCAATTGACAGCACCCGTTTACGAACATGACGCTTGGATCAGGAATATATCCTACTCAATTGTTTTGACTTCAAAATGATTGGCTGTTTAAATATAATCCCAGCTACAATATTACCAGATGCCATAAACGTTGATATGTTAAAAAAATACAGTCGAATTGAGAACCTCCTCCTTTTTTGCAGTCGGTTAAAAAAAAGAGATTACGAGTGTGTTGGGTTTCATATTGATTTTATACCGACCAGCGACGGCGACGGCGACAAAATGTAATCAATAGGGTGCTTAATTGAACATGTATGTTTATATCTTTTTTTATATGATTTTTTACTGAGACGTTTTTTTTTAGGGAAAGTTCTTATATCTCGAAGTTTAACATTGAAAAATGTCCTTCCCTTAAGGGTGGAAAATATGGGTTGACTGATATATTTCTAGCTGAATTTTATGTTTTAGTTTATATATTATTGTGTGCTTTGCAAAAATCTAAATCCTATAAAATCTGGTTCTGGTAGTGTTGGGAGTTTGTTCTGCCACTTCTTCTTCCCAGCTAAAACTTTAGGAAGTGGCAGAGGGCGAGCGTATTCTGGGAGTTATGTTGACGTTCAAAAAGTGCTGACTATCAGCCCAATTTGAATGTTTATTCAAACTTTTGATTTAGACTTTCAACTTTGATTTTTGAAAATAGTTTTGATAATATTGATGAATCGAGATTTTTCAGTATTTCTACACTAGGCACTAGGGCTATAATATAATTATTAATTGTTATATTAACAAAAAAAAACAACATTTTCGGCCCAAAAATTCTCACATAACATTTTCACGGTCAACAACAGAAATCTGTTAGGTCACCAAAAAATTGGATTTACCCGCCACAAAAACTCCAGAGCCAGCGAAGCAGATTACTGGGACCATGATTCAGGCCGTTGAGTCAATTAATCATTTACCGCGTTTTGCACGATGAGAGACGGACTTAGGTCTATAAATCTCTTGGATCGAACAATGGTAGCGTTTATCTTGATATGACGGGATTTTGGGCATGATTTTGCTAGTTTTCTGTCTGAGGTTTAAGAACTGTATGTCTTTGGTAATTATTAGAGAGAGAGAAATAGTAATTACAAATGTTTTCAGGATTAGTTTAAGAAATTACCCGCTCGTTGCCGACGAAATTGATGTCTGACTCGTTTTTAAATCACAAAGAAAATATACGTACAGATACATTCACATGAGTAAAAAAAAAATACAAAATAAATCGACAGACTTTTCAATAAAGAAGAAAGAAAACTTGGTTTTGGTGAAAAAAATTGTGTTTCGCTGTAAAACACCAACTTGAAGACTAGTGATTAAAATTATAATGGATTTGTAATAAAAAACACTTTCAATAAATACGATACACAAACAGATTTTAAAAACACCAATATCAGCAGTATACCTAAGTTAATATAACAAGATGTGAGTATCAAAGGCTTGCCAAATACAGTTGAAATTGTCTTAAAAATCCATGAATGTTATCGAAAAAAATTAAATTTATTTAATAGAAAGCAAAATGTTCATTAAAAAAAATGAATTGAAAACGTTCATCGGATTCTAAGAAAAAAACAACTACTAGTATATTTGACGAACCTTTTAAATTAAATTAAAATTTATTTATTTCTGATAACTAAATCCATACAGTCCCAATTAAAAACACATAAAATCAAAAATAAAATAAAAATAAATAAATTAACTAAATGTATATCTCTTTTGCTGATTAAAAAAAAACAAACTCTAACTAAACTAATTTAACTGATTTAGAAAAAGACGGCATAGGGTCATCATCATAAAAAAAAAACAAAATGAGAATTCTCACCTCTTCTATAGCATCTAACTGGACATCCCCAATCCCACCGTTGGGCAGGTCTAGGGGCGTCTCCTTGGCCGCGGCAGCAGCAGCCGAATGCTTTGCAGCAGCAGCGCCAGCTCCCCCCGCTGTCGGCCTCGTCGCCTCCAGCAAGACTTTGAGAGACGCTATCGCATGCAACTGCGTAGCTTTCTCATCTACCTTGCCTGGAGAAAAAAAAGAGAGGATTGGATTACGGTGGTTGTTACTGAAGATTGTTTTGGGGGGACGGGTATGGTAGGCAAATGTACTTGTATCTCCCCCTTCCTTCACACATGGTATTAGTAGATACAGTGGTGTTTTAGTCGGTTAGAGTCCGACAACCCTCCGCTCGCTCCGGAGAACATGAGGATTTTACACACTCAAAATTAGGGGTGAGGGAATCGTAGTGATTTGAAGTTTTTTACTGGGCTGTAAAAAAGGTGGAGGAAAAACGATTGCATGTAGCGGAGATGAGAATGTTGAGATGGATGTGTGGAGTGACAAGAATGGATAAAGTAAGGAATGAATGTATTCGACGAAGTTTGAAAGTTGCGCCTGTTACAGAAAAATTGAAAGGGAGTCGTTTGTCTTGGTATGGACATGTAATGAGGAGGGATGAAGGACATGTGACTAAAGGAGTGATGGATCTGAATGTTGATGGACGGAGAGCGAGAGGAAGGCCAAAGAAAAGATGGATGGATTGTGTAAGGAATGATATGAAGGAAAAAGAGGTAAATGATGCCGTGACGTCTGACAGGGGAGAATGGAAGAAGAAGACGTGTTGCGCCGACCCCAAATAGAATGGGACAAGGGCAGGAAAATGATGATGATCATGGGTTTTAAGTGTTGCAAACCAGGGACAATAGTAAAAGCAGCAGTGGTTTGATGGTTACTATATTTACACACAAGTGATAATGTATAATAAAACCGGTCAAGTGCGAGTAGGACTCGCGCACTGGGGGTTAAAACTTACGATAAAACAGCCATATCTTTGACTGCGTAGACTTGGCGAATTGATTTATTCACAGCTTAAAGGGATCACAGATATGAGTATACTATTTATTTCAACTCGATACCTAAACGCGTTTCTGAGATATAGTGTCTTCACAGACAGTCGGATAACGAAGTGATCGTGTATAAGGGTTCCATTTCTTTCCTTTTTAGTTGCGGCATCCTAACAAAGTCGCAACTATGCTAAATTCATATCCGTGGCAGTCATGTGTAAATATGAGAATTCTCACAGGCCAGTGCGTACATAATATGTGATCTTCAATACGCTTTATTATTAATATGTTTTTCTTCTTTTTTATTTGTTGTTTTGTAGTCGGTGCATAAAACCAAATAAAAAAGAAAAAGTTTGTTTTTTTTAAGATTATTTTTCCGACCCAAATATCGACCAATAGAATTGCACCATTCGACGTCACGTGGTACAACCTACATGGTATTATACTGATAATTTTTTGAAAATTTTCTCTGGTCGTTGCTATGCATAAAAAACAAAACATCCAGTCAAATTAACCACACGTCAAACTGACAGGTTGAATTCAATTGTGAAAATTGGAGATTTTGCATGAAAATGAGTCGATTTGGAGTTTGTGCAATTCTATTGGCCGACATTTGGGACGGAAAAATAATCCCCCGAATACCACACGAGCTTCAAAATCAAAATCGTCAAGTTTTTCAGGAAAAATCACTCGCGCTTCGCGCTCGTGATTTTTTAACCTGAAAAACTTGACTCCTTCATTTGTTTGCAACGAACCTATCGGGAAATACCCGATAATTTTGAAGCTCTTGTGGTATTATAAGTGATACTTTTGTATTTAGAATATCGTTACTTCTAGAACGTAATCAAATATTGAGCAAGCAACCTTGATCGTTTATTGTAATGTTGTTATAATTATGGTGTACGAACATTTAGTATTTATTACACTGATGGTACCTGAAATGGTTCACACATTCATCAGCCTAGCCTTTTCCCAACTACGTTGGAGTCGGCTTCCCGACTTACAAAGTCAAAGTCAAAAGTCATTTATTCAAATTAGGCTGATAATCAGCACTTTTTGAACGTCACATTACAAGAGACAGTCCCACAAAAACGCCCTGCCCTTCGCCACTTCCTAGTGTTTTAGCTGGGAAGAAAAAGTGGCGAAACAAACTCCCCAGCAACACATCTGTCTGTCAGGTTAGAAGAACCAGATTTTATACAATTTATATTATGACAAAAAATTATAAAAAAATAAGAAATTATTCATTCATTGTCACTTGTCAGCTAGCAAACACCAATTATATGTAAAAACAAAAAAATACCCAAGTCTAAATAATAAATTCACCAGTCTAAAGGGTGTGCCCGCTTACACGTGCAGTGAAGAAGTCACAGGTGATAAACTAGGACCATAGTGCAAAAGAAATAAGCTAAGCATAAAAAGATAAATATAAATAATTATATTCAGTCAATGCTCGAGGTCACTAGTTAACCACATGCCAATAAGTAAAAACACACAAAATGAAACAAGTATATAAACAAAAAAAAGTAAAATATAAAATTACATGACGAAGACATGTAACGTATCAATAAGCTAATTTGGCGAAAAAACATGAAGGAGAAAAAAAATAAAAATAATCGTCTTGAGTTCAACACAGTGACCAACTATGCTTATCATCTAAATAGTCGTTAATGGAATAGTAAGCTTTTAAACAAAGGTTAGATTTTACTTTAGCTTTAAATGCATTAAATGGCAAATCTAGAAAAGAAGCAGGTAGCTTGTTATAAAAAGTTATACCAAGCCCTACAAATGAATTATGAACCTTATGAAGCCGGTGGAAGGGAGCACGTAGTTTATGCTTATTTCTAGTGTTAATGTTGTGAATATCACTGTTTTTACTAAATAGATGGATATTTTGCCTAATATATAAAATGTTGGCCAAGATGAATTGAGAAGTCACAGTGAGAATACCAATCTCTTTAAAAAAATCTCTCAGAGAAACCCGGGCACCTAGCTGGTAAATTGCACGAACCGCTCGCTTCTGCAGAACAAATACATTCTGGATATCAGCGGCTTTGCCCCACAGCAGAATACCATAGGACATGACGCTATGGAAATAACTAAAATAGACCAATCGTGCCGTGTCAACGTCAGTGTATTGTCTAACTTTTCTGACGGCGTATGCGGCCGAACTTAGCCTTCCCGCTAGGCTTGATATGTGTGGACCCCATTGTAATTTTGAATCTACTGTTATACCCAGGAACACTGCTGAGTCTACAGTTTTAAGCTTCTCATTGCCAAGGACAATGTTGGGACCAAGATTTCTAACATTGGGTAGAGCGAATTTAATACATTTAGTTTTATTGGCATTAAGAACAAGGTTATTTGACGTGAACCAATCCGTGACCATTGATAGCGCGCTGTTTACATTGTTAAAATCTTGTCTATTTCTATCTACTTTAAAAACAAGAGACGTATCATCAGCAAACAGTACAACGTCACAAATACCCTTTAAATGATATGGTAGGTCGTTAATATAAACCAAGAATAAAAATGGACCCAGTATCGAGCCTTGAGGTACTCCTAGCTGAACAGGTAGCCCAGAAGATTAACATCTACACATTGGAATCTGTTTTGTAAGTATGAGCCTATTAAATTTAAGGCTTCATTTTGAACACCGTAATGACGTAGTTTCCGTAAAAGCGTGTCATGGTGAACGCAATCAAAAGCTTTAGAGAGATCGCAGAAAATACCGATTGCATTTTGAGCGTTCTCCCACGCATTAAATATGTGCTTTAACAAAGCAACACCCGCATCTGTTGTCGAACGACCTTTTGTAAAGCCATATTGATCACTGTGAAGAAGGTTGTTTAAATTAAAATGTCTCAACAACTGCTTGAGTATTAACTTTTCAAAAATCTTACTAAAGGCAGGTAAAATAGAAATTGGCCTGAAGTTACCCATATCATTTTTATTGCCAGATTTAAAAAGAGGGATCACTTTACTGCTCTTCATAAGGTCAGGGAAAGTACCTAAATCAACGCATTTATTAAAAGTAATAGCTAGATGAGGGGCGACAATGTCGATAATATTACTCAAAAGTTTAATCGAAATGCCCCAATAATCACCTGTGTTTTTCGACTTAAGAGAATTAAAAACATTAACTACATCACGAGGTGTTACATGATCAAAACTAAATACGTGATCGCATTTAGGCACGCTAGTTTGCAAAAGATTTTGAGCTTTAGACGGGGATGAATTTAAGGAGCGAGTCGTAGTTATTGGTATACTTGCAAAAAAATTATTAAATGCCTCTGCTATCTCCGCTGCTTTGTTAACTAATTTGTTATCAACCATTATTTCAACTTGATGTTCTCGCTGAACCGATTTACCCGTTTCATTGTTTATAATTTTCCAAGTGGCTTTTACTTTATTATTAGAATTTTTAATAGTATCGCTTAAAAATTTAGACTTTGCAATGACACAAATCTTTTTAAATAATTTTGAATATTTTTTAACATACTCTAGAAAAGTAGTATCAAACCTGTATCGTTTCAGACCATACAACTCATATAATCTAGCTCGACTTTTATAAATTCCTGGCGTAGCCCATTGGTTGAAGCCAACGGAAGGTCCACTAAAGTTAATAGTTTTACTCTTAAAAATAGATTGGTACTCATTTTGCACAACATTAAAAAGGGCTTCATAGATTTCATTAGGACTCCCGTGTTCTACTAATGACGGTGTAACTTTAAGAGCTATATTATTCTTAAACTTATTGCAACGACTAGCTGTATACGGCCTGCACTCTATTTTGCGAGACTTTTTACATAATGGCATAGGAAAGCTGGCTATTAATCCACAGTGATCTGATGACAAATCATTTAACACTAATTTATTTTCAGCATCACAATCACTAAACATGTTATCAAGACAAGTCGATGACGATGCCGTGATTCTAGTTGGTTCAAAAAACAAATTAACTAGATTAAAAGATCTAAACAGGTTAAGAAGCCTAATACTTAGTGGAGTAACATCTAAAATATTAACATTGAAATCTCCACATAAAATTATATTTTTATTACTTGCTTTTAACTTATTAAGTGAATCCTCCATTACAGACTCAAAACAAGTAAAATCAACAGAAGGGGGTCTATAAACACAAATTATAATGTATCGGTCCAGTTCAACACAAGACAACTCAACAGTGCGCTCAATGGAAAGATTTACTAAATCTAAACGTTGTTTACATTTTAACTTATTTGACACAAGAACTAAAGATCCTCCGCGAATAGCATTTCTTCTAACAAATGCACTCTGTACTGTATAGAATTCATCATTGATAAACACTACTTCATGTTCCTTCAACCAATGTTCAGTTAGACATAATACCTGAACATCATAGTTCTCTAAGAACAAACTTAACTCTAATTCCTTGCCGGACAATCCCTGCATATTTTGATGCACAACATTCAACATATGCGGTCTACCCTTTGTCGCACCTAACAGTTTAAAGTACATGGTGTATCATTACTAACAGGTATTGTTGGTGCAACAAAGGTGGGGCTGTCGCTGTGTACATTGTATGCTAAAAGATTAGCAATATGTCGCTTACAACTAGGTGGTAAAAACATAGTAGAACTAGTGAGTCTGTAATCAGAGATAAATTGATTACAGTCAAAAAATAAAATAGCGTCGCTGTGACGACATGTCCTATTATAAATAAGCAAATTAATATCGTATATGTGCCTATTCTGATCAACAGACAAATATTGAGAATAAGGCAAGGCACAGAAAATGAATTTACAATTAATTGATTCATTGAGATGTAACATCAAGTGGACACATTCAACTACGTCCTTTTTTCCTACATTTAAACTATTCCCATATAATAATATAACAGTAGAATTGGGATTTATGGTAGTTGATCTAATATTGCTAATTATTTGGCTAACACTGGCACCGGGTAAACAATTATTTATAACATAATGGTGAGAACATTGATTAAATAAAGTCCCAAAACCTTGACCAAACTTGTCAGAAAATAAATATGTTGTATTTGTACAATTATTTTTATCTTTACCAATACAGGCTGACACACTAAAGGTGTAGGTGTATCCAGCAAAGGCTGTGGTGTCCGTGAGCAGGCACAGCTACAAGAAAGATTATTAGTCAGAGACTCATATCTCTCTGCATTGTACGTGACCAGGTCAACCAGCTCATTGGCCTCCTGCATGCGCTTGCTCAGGTCTTGTTGAGAAGCCTCATATTTACTAAAAATGTCCCATAGGGCATATTCCTTAACAAACAGCTCATCCTGAAGGTTTTGAATGTCAGTTTCATACATTGTCCTACATAATTGTAATTCACTATCACTCTCCTTTAAATCTTACATATTATACATCGAGCGACTGCCTATCTGACCTCCACAACCCAGTTAGTACTAGGTAATATGATACGCTTTAAATCTTACATATTATACATGGAGCGACTGCCTATCTGACCTCCACAACCCAGTTAGTACTAGGTAATATGATACGCTTTGGTAAGACTAGTTGTCAGACTTTCGATTTTGTAACGACTATCAAAGATCTAAAAATGACAACTGGGACGAAAAACTTAACGTGCTTTCCGATGTACAAAAGAAACTTGGGATGTAAAGGGTGGTCACCCATCCACAGCTTAACATAAAGATTGACCCAAGCGGCTGTTAACATCGATCCACGACCTCTTCAATTGAACATTACATAACAAAAATCGTAGACCAAGAACAAAATTCAATAACATTAACACACCAAAACTATTTCTCATCTTGAAACCCCAACAATAGGCCGCGATGGCATCTTCATACAAAACATTTACGCCCGAGTTTAATAAAGTTACCAACAGTTCACGGAATAATCTCATTCCATCTGTAGAACGTCCTAACTAGTCTAGGGGAACAACGAGTGCACAATGTATTTCAGTTTGACCTATATTCATCAACAAGCACAATGTCTGTTGCAGTTCCAACCTAGTTGGAGTGCTTTTAAGAGTTTAATAGCTGCATTTTGATATTAAGAGAAGTAGGCGGTTTGGTTTTAAAGTAAAATGTATACAGCGTGTATGAAAATTGCAGCGTGTTTTATAAAAAAACACCGAGCAAGCATGTGTTGGTCTCGCACACAAAGGTAAAACCAACCAAAATAATAATAATATTTTTGACGCTCATTTTTCGTGTAGGAGTTTTTTTGACGCTCTTTTTTTTTTGGAGGCACACACTCTCCAATTGTGTGGTGCCAATAGTCTTGGAGATAAATGGCTGTGACATATGGACGGTCAGACAGATGGACAGGACGAATCTATAATATTCACTGATTGGAATCCTAAAAAGTAAACATGAATTTGCCATTCTGTATAAAAAAAAAAACGAATTCAGAATCAATGTTTTTTTGTCAATGCCACATCACTACGGCGTGTGACGTCACATTGAAATAGCAATTAATCGGATTGGATGGGTTTTAGTTAGTACATGTCTGACATTCCATTTCGCTCCACTCAAACCAGAGAATGATGTTTTATTTTTCTGTCTTAATAAAAACTAAAGTTCTTGATTACAATCTAGCCTGAACAGGCTAATAAGAAATTTAACTCCTACTTATTATTATACTAGCTTTTGCCCGCGGCTTCGCTCGCGTTAAATTCGGTAGCGCCTTATTGATTTGTAATAGCAACGCTAAGTTTTCCCGTTTCTTCCCTCTTTCTCCCTCATATCCCACTCTTTTTAAAAAAATAATAGCCTATGTCCGTCTCCTGGTTCCCAACTATCTCTGTACCAAAATTCATCAAAATCGGTTTAGCCATTAAAGCGTGAAGAGGTAACAAACAAACTCACTTTCGCTTTTATAATATAACTAGCTTTCGCCCGCGGCTTCGCTCGCGTTAAATTCGGTATAACACACCAAGCAGACCTGCGGTTTTTGCTCTTGCGCCTGATGGATTTGTAATAGCAACGCTAAGTTTTCCCTTTTTTTCCCTCGTTCTTCCTCATATCCCACTTTTTTTAAATAAAAATTAGCCTATGTCCGTCTCCTGGTTCCCAACTATCTCTGTACCAAAATTCATCCAAATCGGTTTAGCCATTAAAGCGTGAAGAGGTAACAAACAAACAAACAAACAAACTCACTTTCGCTTTTATAATATTAGTAAGGATTGTATAATTAAGGAGAACTAATTTGGTGAATTCCCCCCCCCCCCGCGCACCTCGTACCTACAGCTACATTAAGTAAACTAGAATACAAACAAAATGTGGCGGTTATCAGGGCGTTCCCACAACGATTTATGTGTCATGCAACGCGACTTTTTTTACCACATCCCAAGCTAAATTTACCAAATCTGCTTACTTATGCGTATATTTTTTAACCTTTATCATCCCTTGTCAAAAAGGGTAAGACACTTTTCTTTGGCCGGGTTATCGGCACATCGACAGAGGAATTTTTAAGTAGGTACCTTCTTTTTTAAGTATCTTCTTTTTAAGTGCTTCGGAAAAGTTGCAGAAGTCTTTGGTATTGTATCTTAATAAAATAATTATAGTTAGATACTGTACATTATTACTTACTAGCTTTTGCCCGCGGCTTCGCTCGCGTTAAATTCGGTATAACACAGTACCTTTTGTTTTTGTCCTTTCGTCTTATTGATTTGTAATAGCAACGCTAAGTTTTCCCTTTTCATCCCTCGTTCTCCCTAATATCCCACTTTTTCTATGTCCGTCTCCTGATTCCCAACTATCTCTGTACCAGAATTCATCAAAATCGGTTTAGCCATTAAAGCGTGAAGAGGTAACAAACAAACAAATTCATAGTCTAAGATCCGACCGCGTGATTTATACGTTCATATGTTTGATTAATAAAATATAATTTTTATCGATATTTATAACTAAACCAATGCAGATCCGCAAAGGTGGCCATCCAAATTTGGCCGCAATTAATTTTAATTAAAATGTAATTAATTATTTATTTTTGAACAATTACGTTCACTTGTAATTGTTAAAAAATATATTTCATTAGAAAGAAATATACCTGAGATACCGAGAAAGTTCAAGGTGCCATCCCTCACTTGGCCGCAACCTAATGTCAGCCAGGTGTAAACAGGTATAATTTCGTTAAATATATACGTTCATAATGTATTATCATGTTATACATACCAAATTGAAGATTAATTCTTTCCCTACATGATGAGATATAGGTGCCTATGCAAAAATGCCCGCAAATAGTGACTGCCAACGATTAAAGATAAATAAAAGCGAGAGAAACTTAAGATAAACACCCCATGTCGAATAAAGATAGAGCATCCCAGCTGCTTGTCGTTTTTATGCTACTGCGCATGCGTCCATAGGCAAGGTGCTCAACTAAATACCGTACTGAATATTGCAATCATATGTTTTTGACAGTCTTATGCGCCACGTTGTTTTTTTTCAAGTCCAAAATTATAAAACTTTGTTAATATTAATATTGATATATTTCATTCTTAACGTTATTAAAACGTAAGAATAAAATGAAGAAGTGTTTTTTGTTGTGTAATGAAAAGCAAGAAGTGCTTAACTTTAGTGATGTATCATTTAAAAAGTGTTTTTTAATGATATTGTTTCGACGTCACAAAAATTTTATGTATCATAACCTAAAACTTAATGTGGAATCAACAAATGAATTTGGTTATCACATGAATTGTTTAAAAAAAGTTATTACTGTAAAAAGTAAATACAAGGAAGAATTTGAAGAATTTTGTAAAACCCAAAATGTAAGTACAATTTTTAATCACACAGGACAAATGAATAATTTTATAGCTACTAAATATAAATATTATTGCGTTGAGTGTAGGTTTAATAGTACGATGTTTTTAATCTAATAAAACTTGTATAATAGTAGACTATCTTTTTATATTTAATAATGTATAAAATAATGTTTAATACAGCGATATATACAGAAATTTTCAACTACCTAGTTTTTCATCTAATACTAAAATTGAAAATTATTCCAATGATACTTATTTCTCCACGAACTCAGGTAGGCAAACCTTTAAAGAACGAACTCAGGTAGCCAGACCTTCTTTAAAAAGAACAATACTATCTATCGAGTATCGTTTAGGTTTTTTTTTGTTACTCCAAGATGAACATTGTACATGATTTTGAACTGACAGTAGTACTAAAATGTATGTTTCAAATTCGGGAAAAAAAAATTTTTCTGTTTTTTTTTGTTATTGAAAATCAGTAAACAAATAAAAATATTTCATTTGATTATAAAAGTTTCGAGCTGTCGATATTGTCTATGGGATGGCTGTTTTTAAATTTTTATTGTCGAATAAATACTCAAAGTACTTAACTATTAGTCTCATTACTGAAAAATTTTTATTGTTGATATTTTATAAATGATCAATGACAGACAATTTAATTTTAACGAAGTTTTTTTTTCAATTCATAGGTACCAAATCTTTCATCGCAATGTTCTGAGCCGAGTACATCTGTTGCGAATCAACAACCGAGTGCATCAGTCTCTGACCAAGAGACCAATCGTATATCTGCTCCGAACGACGACATCAGTAGCTCATCTACTCAGCAGGAAACATTGGAAGAACAACCAAGTACGACATCTGAATCAACAACAAGAAATAAAAAATTAGCTTGTGTTTTTTGCATTTTTAAAAAAAATTAAAAACACTGGTTTGGATAGTAATTTTTATGACATTTTTTATGAAGACCGAAAATAAACGAAACTTAATATTGTTAAAAATTGTAATAAAACAAAATTTATTTAAAAGAAAAATTTTATATTTAAAATGACGTTTCACAGTTAAAAAATATTGTTTTAGTTGAATATAATTAAAAAAATATTGAAAACACTAGTTTGGTAGATTAATTATTATGACATATTATTTTTACTGCTCAATTTTTGGAGTATTTTAAACTCCAAGCAAATACGCGAGCTACTAGTTGAGCACCTTATCTATGGACGCATGCGCAGTAGCATAAAAACGACAAGCAGCTGGGATGCTCTATCTTTATTCGACATGGGGTGTTTATCTTAAGTTTCTCTCGCTTTTATTTATCTTTAATCGTTGGCAGTCACTATTTGCGGGCATTTTTGCATAGGCACCTATATCTCATCATGTAGGGAAAGAATTAATCTTCAATTTGGTATGTATAACATGATAATACATTATGAACGTATATATTTAACGAAATTATACCTGTTTACACCTGGCTGACATTAGGTTGCGGCCAAGTGAGGGATGGCACCTTGAACTTTCTCGGTATCTCAGGTATATTTCTTTCTAATGAAATATATTTTTTAACAATTACAAGTGAACGTAATTGTTCAAAAATAAATAATTAATTACATTTTAATTAAAATTAATTGCGGCCAAATTTGGATGGCCACCTTTGCGGATCTGCATTGGTTTAGTTATAAATATCGATAAAAATTATATTTTATTAATCAAACATATGAACGTATAAATCACGCGGTCGGATCTCGTACTATCACTTTCGCTTTTATAATATTAAGTAAGGATTAAAGAAGGATTTTTTCAAATCGTTTGATTTGTTTTTTTAGTTAAATCATAGCAAACCAACAAACAAATACCTCTTTACAATATTAGTTTAGATTTCAAAATAAGTTACTAGTTCATAATAAGCACAACCTTTTCATTATATGGTTTTTAACCCTATTCAATTTCGAACGTTCAATTTGAAACCATAACTTAAGGGTCTAAGACCACAAATAGTGCAGTTAGTATTTATAGGTCGTTAGCTTATCGCGTACGAACACAGCTGTGGATTGGGCCACGATGTAATCTTAGGACTGGTGGGAATGCGCTGAGCTTAGAATTACGTGGAACTGGGAAATAGGTATGGTTCGTTATAGGAGAGGAATGTAAGCAATAAAGTTATTTGTACTATACAAGGTGTAACATGATAAGCGCAAGACCTCCCTTAAACAACACCTTTGTTCTGAACAGTTACAGTACTGATGGCAACATCTGTTGTGTCTGTGTCACTTGTTTTATATAGTTACTAGGTTTTGCCCGCGGCTTCGCTCGCGTTAAATTTGGGGTAACACAGTTCCCCTTGCGCCTTATTGATTTGTAATAGCAAGGCTAAGTTTTCCCTTTTCTTCCCTCTTCCTCCCACACATCCTACTTTAAAAAAAAATAGCGTCCGTCTCCTGGTTCCCAACTATCTCTGTACCAAAATTCATCAAAATCGGTTTAGCCATTAAAGCGTGAAGAGGTAGCAAACAAACAAACAAATAAACAAACTCACTTTCGCTTTTATAATATTAGTTAGGAAAGTAAGGATTTATTTGTAATTTTTCCTATTTCTTGTGTAGATTCTTTTTGAATGAGTGGATATTGTGGGCCTTGTAGATTCCTAGACGCTTGTTAACTTTTTATCTTACTTTACGTTTCTTAAAGTAAGTAATGACTTATTGTCGGGCATACGCTGTCCTCTCATACTTATGTATTAATTCTATAACAACACAATGTTGTTGTTAAGTCAAGTCAAGTTACTAATAAATATAAATTATTCTGTATCCTTTCTTTCTTAATTAGCGCTAATTTAATTAAAATATGTTTGTAGTTAGTGAAATTTTATCAGCGATAACGTAAAAAAGAAAAAGGAAAAGTAAACAAGTTAAGATGGCGGCATATTGTGGCATCGTTTATTCGCACTACGTACAGCACTTTCAGCACACATGCTTAAAAGTACCCGACGGTTTTGAAAGCGGTCTATGACAGAAGTGGAGGCACTAACCTAACGTAAAAACGTCGCGTTATGAATCGAAAATACAATCTTACATCTTAAGTTTTAGTTGCATACTCTTCCGAAACGGCTTGACCAATTTTGATGAAATTTTTATATGTATATCGGTAGGTCTGAGAATTTATTTTTCATACCCCGTGATAAGAGTGGCCCTCTTCAGAATGGCACAGCTAGTAATCCTATAGAATTTAAAAAAAAAACACTATTATCCACAGATATAAATCCTTACTAATATTATAAAAGCGAAAGTTAGTTTGTCTGTTTGTTTGTTTATTTGTTACCTCTTCACGTTTTAATGGCTAAACCGATTTTGATGTATTTTGGTACAGAGATAGTTAGAAACCAGGACCGGACATGCGCTAATTTTTATTAAAAAAAAATGGGATATGAGGGAGAACAAAGGAAGAAAAGGGAAAACTTAGCGTTGCTATTACTAAACAATAAGGCGAAAGGGTAAAAACTGCAGGTAGCAGGTACTGTGTTATACCGAATTTAACGCGAGCGATGCCGCGGGCAAAAGCTAGTAAATTCATAAAATTATGGTAACATTATATGTGAATTGAGTATATTTAAATTTTCAAATCAACGTAATTATGTTTTCGCTTACACCGCGCGCTCTTGCTCAAAGCCTCTGTACAGACCTACGCACGTTCAGCTTATTTCATTTTTTTAGAACATGCTCTCTTCATCTGCCTAGCTTTTTAATTATGTTGGGGTCGGTTGCCAGGTAAAAACAGATTATACAGCTGAATATCAGTATTTTAAGTAATTTTTGTGTAACTAGATGTAAGATTGTTAATAAAGGCTATTTTATTTATTATCAGTACTAGCTTTTGCCCGCGGCTTCGCTCGCGTTAAATTCGGTAGCGCCTTATTGATTTGTAATAGCAACGCTAAGTTTTCCCGTTTCTTCCCTCTTTCTCCCTCATATCCCACTCTTTGTAAAAAAAATAATAGCCTATGTCCGTCTCCTGGTTCCCAACTATATCTGTACCAAAATTCATCAAAGTCGGTTTAGCCATTAAAGCGTGAAGAGGTAACAAACAAACTCACTTTCACTTTTATAATATTAAGTAAGGAAGTAAGGATTTTTAACTGACTTCATAAAAAGGAGTACGTTCTCGATTCGACTATTATGTTTGTTAAACGAATTATCTGACAGCTGTGGGCCGATGTACAAAATTATTTTGATATCGAATGGGTATACTCCTGAAAGGGGTCCCATATCAATTGTATATATGTTGCTTTTGTAGTTTATAAGTTATCTTCTATAATACATATTTTTTCTCTTATACATGTAGATGATTTACATCTTTTAGTAGCAATGGAAAATTAATTCTCTAAAAGAATTTGTGTGATAAACCATGATACCACAACTAAAGAGGCTAAAATAAAAAACTTTTATGCAAAAAAAAATATACCGACTTTCAATAAAATGGAACGTTACTTCCGGAAGTTGGTGGCAAAAAACAATGAATCAAACAAAAGTCACTGACTTACAGAAACTTATTATTCACTTGGTTTTTTAGAACACGATTTTTTTGCAAAATGTATTATACACAGCACATTTGTCTCTGGCCTCCAAACACCAGTTACTGGATAAGTAAGATACCCCTTGGTAACAGACAGGCTTTTAACTACCAGTGGCGATCGCGATCTAGCAGCTTTCTATCCGAAGGTTATAGAAATACGATTCCTAGCTCTGTGGTCCTGATATTACTTTCAGCGAAACAGCGTTTTTATTTTATTTCTCTCCCATCAGTTTAATAAGAAGATGTTGTGCAGGGAACAATAATAAATACGTTTTAGTGGCTGTAAGTAAATTAGATGGCTTATTCTGCAATTTCAGCACACATTTTGTTATTTCTGATTTAAAAAGCAGTTGTCTTGTTTTGTTTTTAATAGTGATTTCTTTATACGAAAAGTTATTAAGCTGCTTAACTTAAAAAAATACCTATTTTTGTTTTCCCTGGATTTTCCAAATGGATATCCATGGGATACCTACCCAAAAAGAACGACACGGTGAAAATGTCTCCCAAAGCTGGTAAAATAAATTAACTTTAAAATCAAGGCCAGTGTTTCTAAGATATACGTACGCAATTATTGCTTTTAAACATAGCTAGTAGTTGACCCGAAACTGACATAATATTTAAATAATAGATAACGAAATTAGATATGCACATTACAAATAGTTAACAAGTTAGAATACTGTTACCGTTGTGTTACAATTTTGGTGTACAATAAAGTATTTATTTAACTTCGTAACAATCACATCGGCTTGCAGAATGACCCTAAGCCACCAAAGTGTTACTAACACCAAGTGTTTGTGTACGGTACGAAAACAGTCGAATCGATACCTTAGCTCCTTTTCGGTCAAGGTGGGGTCAACAACGCCGACGTGTGTGCCGAGCGATTTCGGCTTCTGTTTCGATACACCCTGTATAATGAGGATCGTATTGCTTATATTATTGAAAGCAATATTTTGCATTGGTAATATTGAGCGTGCATTTTGAGATTGTTTAATATTGTGGAAGGTTGTTGGTGTCTTGCCGGAGTTGCGGGTTGTTCGAAAGAGAGACCGCTGCCCCGGAACATAAAGAGCAAAAAATGGAACATGGGTGTGTTTTAGTCAGTAAAACTCCCCGCCAGTAATATTCCTTATTTAAAAAAAAAAAACTTTGCCCCACACTAGGAATTTCTCCTGTATCGTGGGTGCGTTTATAAACATTCAATCTCACATACACAAACAGCCAGCGCCGGAACAACTATCAGTAGGCCATTCAAATATTTGTTCCGTGCGGGGATCAAACCCGCAACACGCAGCGCAGTAGTCGATCGCTCAGCCACTGAACCGTGTCGTCTAAATATCCCATAGACCTGAAGTGCATAAGAAGAAAGTGTATTTCAAAATAAAACTTTTCAACAAAAAAATACTTAAGTCCGTAGATGTGAAATATATTTCTGGCATCAAAGCCTGCACCACTCATTCAGGTAAAACATTCCGAAATAACTTCGAGGGTAAAATTAGACCGGCAGCGACCCTACCTTATACTTTGAGTAACAAATGTGCGTAGGTGTATGCTATAACGGTAACAACAGGATAACGGCCCAAGCACGAGTGCGTGGTATAAAATAAGACGATTTTAAAATTTAAAATAGCCGCTTCTCATATATTTAAATAATAAATAAAATAAAGAGGAGGAGGCCGCTTCACATATCCTTACTAATATTTTAAAAGCGAAAGTGAGTTTGTTTGTTTGTTACGTCTTCACGCCTAAATGGCTAAACCGATTTTGATGAATTTTGGTACAGAGATAGTTGGGACCCTGGAGACGGACATAGGCTTTTTAAAAAAACTGAGAAATGAGGGAGAATAGAGGGAAGAAAAGGGAAAATTAACTTTGCTATTACAATAAATAAGGCGCAAGGGCAAAAACTACAGGTAGCAGGTACCTGCAAACCAGTAAAGAGGAACTGTGTTACACCGAATTTAACGCGAGCGAAGCCGCGGGCAAAAGCTAGTATGTATATATGTAAACATTATTTATTTAGTTCCATTAAATATTTCAAGAATTACATAAAAAAAAACCGACTACTGGGGTTTACTACGCGACGAGCCTCGGCGGCGAGGTCAGAAAATGGATCGCAGAACTTTTTAACACCAACTGAGGTCTTAAAAATAACTAATGCGAATTAAATATTGATTTCCATATCAAAATTCAACAAACACCACCACATTCACCTACCCCCCGTTGTATTTTTATATTCGTAAAGTCCATCCAAAGGTTGTCTGGACTGCCGGGGTTGCGGGTTGTTCTAAAGACATACCGCAGCTCCGGAACGCAAAGCGCAATAGAAGGAACATGGGTGGATTTTGGTCAGTAAAACTCTGACACTCCCCCCCGCCTCCGCCCAGAGCGGGGGAAGTTATTTGATGATTTCCCACCCCAAAAAAAAGGTTGTCTGGAAGATATCGCTATTAGCGATAAGACCGCCATTGTAACCATAAGATTTGGCATTTTTTTGTAAAACAGTTTTATTAAATTTTGGTGTGCAATAAAGTATATTCTATTAAACACGACACGAGCATTGCGTGCTTGTTTCAAAGTCACCTTTAAGACTAGATAAATTGCCACATACATTGGTCTAGGTATTGCGGTGTAGCTCACATTGCGTGCCAGACAGGCAATCTTGCCTAGTGATGAACAGATAGGCAATCCTGCTTACTGATGAGCAATCTTGTCTACTGATGGGCGCAGATACGCTGGCATATTCGCTATTTGTAATTAGTTCCGTTGGTACGACTGTGTGTGACTGTATATGTTGCGGTGACCAAGCGATCAATCCAACCGGGGGTGCGGTTTGAAAGAGGTATCGCGGCTCCGGAATCCTAAACTAATATTATAAAAGCGAAAGTCAGTTTATTTGTTTGTTAGGTCTTCACGCCTAAATGGCCAAACCGATTTTGATGAATTTTGGTACAGAGATAGTTGGGACCCTGGAGACGGACACAGAATTTTTTTTGTAAAAAAATAGTGAGATAAGGGGGAGAAAGAGGGAAGAAAAGGGGAGAGAAAGATATTGTTTTTTCGATCAACACGCGGGTTAAAGTTAACGTTAGCCCAAATAACTATGCCACGCGGACGAAGTCGCGGGCGGAAGCTAGTGCTTGAATAAAGGTAAAAAAATCCGGCTAAGTGTTAGCCGGACTTGCACACCGTGGGTTTCGTACAAACTTGCGACATAAAAAGCCATTTCTTACTTGACTCAATGCTATCAAGCATGCACAAAGTCCATGGTTGCTACTGAGAAATTCCCGATGATAAACTCCAAGAACAACATGCCCTATCCACGAATAAATCCCAAGGCCAAGAATTATCTTTTTACAGGCAGCCTAGATTTACGTGTGTGTTCGCTAGTTAGTCTATAGTAAGTGTGTAATAAATTAAGTGTCTCACGCAAACTTAACGGGTGGGTCGTAAGGCACCCCTATGTAAACATGGAATACTTGGGCGCATCCATCAATGTGATAGACGGTAGTGGAGTCGTTGCAATTTACAATGGCTTTATACGATCTTAACCTCTAGAGCCCTAGCGGTACAAAAACGTGCCAGTAAACAAGTAATACCGTTTAGCCCCGCTGGCACAAATTTGTGCCAACAAACCCCGACCGATTTAAAACTGTATTTGTAGTAAAGATAAGTCTTAAAATCAGATTACGCTTACGATAAGAGCCCGCCCGGCGGTGCTTGACGGATATTTGACGTAATAATGGCGGTCCTTGAGAGGTTAATCCTGAGCAATAGAGACTAAATTAG
The DNA here is from genome assembly GCA_905475445.1 of Ochropleura plecta. Taxonomy (NCBI): domain Eukaryota; kingdom Metazoa; phylum Arthropoda; class Insecta; order Lepidoptera; family Noctuidae; genus Ochropleura; species Ochropleura plecta. Next base: position 4,285,379 of record FR997740.1, on the reverse strand, counting down.
CAAGTGATGTTATAGGTCAATCGTTTATTGCTCGAAGAATAGGTTGTTTTTGACCCGCTTTCACCACATACTGCTAAATGCGTTTAAACATAGTTCCGTTTTTTTTTTAAAGAAATTTTGCCCCTCACTACGAATTTCTCCTGTATCGCGGTTGCGTTTACAACACAGACCAGAAACATCTGCCAGTAGGCCATACAAATATTTGTTCCGTGCGGGAATCGAACCCGCGACACGCAGCCCAGCAGCCAATCACTCAGCCACTACGCCAACCATGCCGTCGAAAAATTATCTGACTATTGAAAAAACAGTACTAATTAAAATACAAAATAAACACTAATATTTACGGGGGAACACTCAAACAAGTTACAAAAACAGTTCCTGAAAACGGACACAAAAAATACATTATAAAAGTTGTTATGTACAATATTGCAATGTCATGTATGATCGATGCTTGTGCCTCTAACAGCACTCGAATCAAGCGGGATTCTATTTGCATCGATACAAGCTCCATATTCGTCCTAAACGACAATGTTGGAATCCGTTTTTGGAGATTTCAGAGCTCCATTGACCCGTTCACGGTCTCAAACAGTGCGATTTGCTCGACAGAAGATAAAGAATGACTGCTTTCGCGTGTCTGTAGAGCAAATCGCATTGCTAGTGTCACTTTCTCCAAAGCCGCTGTTGAGAGACGCGTTGGTATAAGTTGGGGCCCAACTATTAGGAGCTCCAAAAAATATAGCCGTAGCGTTAGTGATAGCAAAGCGCAGTGCGTACCTCCCCGTAACATTAGGTACGTGCGTTCTTTCTTGACCTAATTAGGATCCGTTTCTTTACCATTAGCAGTCGAGATCCGTTTTTGTACCATTAGTAAAATATTGGTTGAACAATTTTCCTGACTTATGTGAGTAATGCAAGCGACACACGAATGAAAAATGTTTTTTTTTTGTTATTAATTGATTGTTGTTGTAATTGTTATGGTTGCGTGGCGAGACTTGCTCACGTAAGGCAGTTGTTATGAGGTTAACTTTGGGTGGTTGATGACAAATTGGGTTTTTAATACAATGCTGTGGACTAATTGGGTTAGGGAATTTGTAAGGAATAAGTGATTTGGAATTTAATTGTTCAAGTGAAACTCTAAGAGAGGATAGAGTCTATAAATGAAATATTTTTATATTATGAATCTTTTAACTGACATATCAAATTTATATAATACGTTTGGCTTTTAACATTGTCCCCGAAAACGACATTGATCTCTAAGAAACAGGGTCTCACCTAGTTTGGAGGACAGGATTTCAATGTTTTTTTTTAACTTTGATATAAAAAAAATTACATCATGATGTATCTTGTAAAACTTGAAGTACTGTTGAAAAGTAAACTTTTTTAGTCAGCTCTAAGGTTTTAAAATTCCTTTTTACAGGAGAACCTTGCATCCAACCACAAGTTTTGATCAACATTGATATCCTAAACAAAAATAAGTCTACGCTCAAGTCAAAGACGACAATTGACGGAACGGTTGGCGCAGCGCCTGAGCGATCGACTGCTGCGCTGCGTGTCGTGGGTTTGATTCCCGCATGGAACAAATATTTGTATGACCTGCAGATAGTTGTTTCGGGTCTGGCTGTTTGTGTATGTGAGTTTAAATGTTTATAAACAAACCCACGACACAGGAGAAATTCATAGTGGGGGCTAGGGATTTTATTTAAGAAAAGGGGCTGCCAAATAATCGGTCGCAGGATAATGCTAATCATGTCATAGGAATACTGGCGTGCCAAGAGTGTGGTTTTAGCCGGTTACGATACGATACGATACCTTGACTGTCCCACAACCTGTGAAGCAGTCGAGGTGTCTGTGGAAATCACCCACTTCTGCCAAAACAAAAAATCCAGCCTCGCGCACCGAGAATTCCGTACAAACTTGCGACATAAACAGCCATATCTTTTGACTGCGTAGACTTAGAGGGTTGATTTCACAACACAAAGGGACCAAAGAGTTGGGTATTCGGTTTTAATTTCAACTCAATACCCGTCATGCCTTCCGAAGATCAAAGGTCTTGACAAACAGACAGACGGACAACAAAGTAATTTGAAATACAGAACGCTTCTTTTTGGGGTGGGAAATCATCAAATAACTTCCTCCGCTCTGGGCAGAGCGGGGGGGAGTGTTAGACTTGTACTGACTAAAACCCACCCATGATCTTTCTATTGCCTACTCCTCTCAAACAACCCGCAACCCCGGCAGGAGGTATAGAACCCTTAAAAAGAAGTCCACGCCATCAACCACCCAAACTGGAACTTAGCACAGGTGTAAAGTGTAGCAAAGCAGCGTGCGTACCTAACTCACCGTCATGCATGGGATCGATCGTGTGTATCATGAGCTGCAGCAGACCGTGGCGGAACTTGGCGGCTGGCGGCGGGCCCTTGCTGCCGCCGGCGGACGGCGCGGCTGTTGCCGTGTTCGTCCCCACCGACGTCTCGCTCGAGGTCGTCGCGTTGCCGTGCTGTGGGCAAAGGAGAAAAGTTAGAGGATTTTTTAAATTTTAAAGGAACTATTTTGTTAAAATATAAGAGAGCACTGGTACCCATAACACAAGTTAAATCTTAACTTTGGTACCAGAGTTCATTTCAATACTCAATACTTTATTGCATCCCTTAATGTAAACAAGGCTGGTAGGTAAATTAAGGAGAAACAATTATGAACCCTGTTGGGCACAGCAAGTTAGTTTTTAGAGGAGAGGATGAAGCGCTTTTTGTTTTAAAACATAATAATATTGAAATTAAGTAAGAAAATCTTATATTTAGATATTTAAGTAGATATTATTTATGTGTAGATTTATATTAATTTTATATATTATTAATATTTATACATTTATTTATATATTTATTTATTAATAATATTCTAGATTATATATTAGGTAATTATTTTATATATTTATTTATATATAGCTGTAATTTTGCATTAACTAAATAGTAAGTAATTAAAGATATTGCACGGTAGGTAAGGTAAATAGATGTATTAGGTAGGTACTACTTGGTTATTCCAATTATCTTCGTTTCTCTAGGTGGAATTTATCTTTGAAGTATTCGTTCGTATTCACTACTTACCAAATGTAGTTATGTTAAAATTTTAAAGATATTGTTAGTTTGTAAGTGGTTTTTGTACAAGTCTCTTTCTGGCAATAAAAAAAAAATTTCGAAGTATCACATAACATTACGACTATAATCCTAGAAAGGTTAAGTAGAGGTGTACATAATAATACTTCCATATTTGACACAGTAATTCGACGCTTTTAGATAAGACCGCGTATTGTGTCACCCTATTTATAAGTTGTATACTGTTATTCTTATAATTTGTATGGTGTACATAATAAAGAATGTTCTATTTATCTATGTAAGTTTTTTTTTTGTCAAATGTTATAGGGGGAGAGCCTATCCTAGCCATCAACTGGGCACAAATCCAGAACGCGTTGCTGCTACTGAAAAAAATCTGAAAGAAAAAATTGGTTGCCTGTAAAGTCGGTATACGGGCGAAAGTTTTACGTGACAACGGCTTTGAGTGGTTTATGTCTGTCTCTCTCGCTCTTAGGCGGGCTAACCATGCCCGAGTGGAAGGGACGCGTGCCTCTCACTCGCTCTCATTGTGAGCGCATAACGTGAGCGGAGCGTAACCCGGCAAACCAATTTATAAGACGTTGTCACGTCAAAACCCAATAGCGCTTTGACCAACCCGGGAATCAAACCCAAAGCCTTATGGTAAAAGTGACTTGGTTTCAGAATCTTTGGTCACCGTTTCGAAGCTTTATAGGGTCCAGTTTTTCGATTATTTTTATCTGTGGTGTGGCGTGTTTAAAAGTGGCAGACTGAATGAATTTTTGTTCTAATGGCTATGCTAATAACCTAGTAATTAAAAATCAAGGGGTTTCTTTTAGAAAAACCTTGATTTTTCTTAACTGGATATTGTTTTTAAGCTTATTATGTATCTACCATATAAAATAAGTCTACATTTTTTCCTCAACTACCGAAAATATACATATTATAGCAATAGGTATTTTTTGGCGCATTAGAAATCATCAAATCACTTCCCCAGCTCTAGGCGGAGCGGGGGGCTTCTACTGACTAATTCCACAACTGATTCTTCTTTTGCCTTTCATGTTCCGGGGCCGCGGTATGTCATTCGAACAACCCGCAACCCCGGCAGGACAATACGTGTAATGAGACAAAGATCAAACAAACACAAATCGAACATGTCAAATAACTACTTCATTTATTAAATTACTAGCTTTTGCCCGCGGCTTCGCTGGCGTTAAATTCGGGGTAACACAGTTCCCCTTTCCTGTGTCTCACCCCTACTGTGTTTGCAGGTACCTGCTACCTGCTGTGTTTGCCCTTGCGCCTTATTGATTTGTAATAGCAAAGCTAAGTTTTCCCTTTTCTTCCCTTGTTCTCCCTCATATCCCACTTTTTTTTTTAAAGAAAATTAGCCTATGTCCGTCTCCTGGATCCCAACTATCTCTGTACCAATATTCATCAAAACCTTGATGAAACAGTTATCTTAAACTGCTTTGGTTCAACTATATAATATATACTTTACATTTGCATCCTTTAGTACTTCAAAGAGATCCAAACACAGCTTAAGTGCATACGGTGACAGTATGCTTTGGAATAAGGAACCTTAAAACAACCTGACAGAACTCACACTCTCTTGTCATATATTCTTTTCGAGAAACATTGTCATTCTAATTTTAAAATTTAAAGAACTACATGTTGAAAATAAAATTGTTGAATTTAAAGAGTTCTTAACATGAAATGCAGCTAGATCGTGCTTACGTCGGGGATTGCATACATTGCTTCACTTGTGTGTGAGAAATCCATTAGAGTTATCAAAGTTGTTAGTTACGAAGAGATGGATACAAAATCGAGCACTATCACGCTAACTTAGTAGTATTGTAAATTTGTTAAACAATAAGATGCTGGTCTCTATGAAAATGCAAAGCGGAGATCATCAATTGACGCGGGAGATAAATTTTTGTGCACAAATTAAGGCGCGGCAATAAGCTAATCTTTAGGTACCTATTCACGAAAGTGACGCTAGCTGCATACTAATCTATTACTACATCTCCTTAATTGCATCGAAAGAATAGAAATAAGGTCGAAAATATTTCGGGGTTTGATTTTATTTGAATATCATGTCCGCCAAAATGTAGGTCATTTTGCAGTTTTTATTGAATATAAAAAAAATACAGCTAAATGTTTTAAAAATTTTAGATATCTCTTTAGTCTATACAATTTTCTTTGTTATATATATAAAAAATATGATGGTTGTCGCTGAAAAAATTGAGAATTTCGGGACGAAAAAATTTTTTTCTTAGTCTTTTTAAACATTTTTTTTTTCGTAGTACTAGACCACTTAATAAACTTATTTTGTTTAACTCTTTACTTTATGTATTGAACTATACACGGTAATTTTTTTTGGCTAGTGGCATGTACAGATACGGCTAACTTTGCGACGAAAAACTAGACGTTTTACAAAGTGTTTGCTTTGTACAGCGCCTTAATATGTGCCCAATCACAGCTGCACTACCTAGCCTTCTCGCAACTATGTTGGGGTCGACTTCCAGTCAAACCGGATTCATCTAAAAAACTTATATTCTACATGGAACGACTACCTATCTGACCTCACCCTGGGAAATATGATACCCTTTAGTAAGACTGGATGTCCGACATTCGGGGCACTGATTACCTGTAACGACCGTCAAATATCTACAAATGACAACCAAGACCAACGGCTTCACGTGCTTTCCAAAAAACGGAGCAAACTTGGTATGTAATGAGTGGACAACCATGGATAGATCAGCCTAGGAAACCGCGACTTTATCTGCAGATGGATTCGAGCGCCTGTTATTATTTAGCAACCATTCTTTACCACATGTAGATCCCGAACATAATGCCGTTGCACACAACACACACACAACACACAATAGCCTCTTTGGACGACGCGCCATTGTTTTTGTTCTTTAAGAACAACGAACAATGGCTAAAAAGTACAGTCCTTTTAAAGTGCTTTTACCTTTAACTAATCCCCACTAGCTACTTTATTACAACGATAATAAAGTACACTTTGACCTTTTTTTTGGAGGATGGGTAATCATCATATTCCCTGCTCTAGGCGCAGCGGGGTGTGTCAATTTTTTACTGGCTAAAACCCACCCACGTTCCTTCTTTTGCCTTTTATATTCTGGGGCCGCGGTATCTCTTTCGAACAACCCGCAACCCCGGACACTTTGATCCCGGATCATATTTTTTCTCTTGTTTTTATATCCCTAGTCCTTTAACTTGTACTTCATGCTCCCCAAAATTAGAATCATCTTACCTACGAATTTCCATTATCTTCTGACTAACTTCTCCCTTGAATTAATACAAACTCCGTCAAAATGACAATGATCTTATTTGACCATGAATAATTATTTAACGGACCCTCAGTCAAATTTTTTTCTGTTCAATCTTATTTTTAACCGACTTCAAAAAAGGAGGAGGTTCTCAATTCAACTGTATTTTTTTAATTTTTTTTTTGTTTTTGTTCCCTCATAACTCTGGTCTGGGCGAACCGATTTTGATGATTCTTTTTTATTCAAAAGCTGGTGGTTGTCGTTTGGTCCCATAAAAAAAATATCAAGATCCGGCCAGTAGTTTTTGAGTTATCTTTAATAATGCGTATTAGATTGACTTCGTCTACGTTGATGATACAACTTTAGAGGTTGTCGAAGACAAATGTACAAAAAACGCTATGCATGATTTCGAAGGTCATCGCAGTTTTTTGAGGTGATTGTATTTTAATTTGGTAATAGATCTTCAGTGATATACAACGGAACTCTTCAATAAATGACAGCAAATCTGCCGTGATTGCTGCAATCACATGTATAAGTATGGGTTTCGCCAGGGTAGGCAGGCGAGTGGGTGGGAGCAGGGTGTCTGTACCCCCTCCCCTCCCCTCACCTAGTCATTAAGAAACATAATCATCAGATCAAGTATCAGCTGTATGTGCATCATCGCCTAGGGGATCCTAGGCGATGATGCATATGATTTCTGAATTGGTTTTAAACTATAGCATAATTTAGATAGTATTTAATACTATAGCGTGATGTGGAACTAAAGCTTGTATTTAAGACGGGACCTACGCACTAAAAAGCTAAAAATAACCGTGTTTGCGAATTATATCATAATACTATAACTAAAAATGCTGAAATAAAAAACTTTTTTGCAAAAAAATAAAACCAAAAAAAAAACAAAAAAAAAACTAAAAAGTGGAAAATAACTTTATTTCCGGAAGTCGGTGGCAAAAAAGACAACGAACCCAACAAAAGCCACCGACTTCCGGAAATAAAGTTAATTTAAGTTTTTTTTCTTCATCGTTACAAGAAATAGAATGCACAAAGAAAAGTGCCTGGGCTAGAATTGACCTACTTATTCGCCAATCCGGATCATTACCACTAAGCCTCTCAAGAAATGTCCTAGCAAAATTAAATCTCCACTTAAAATTCAAAGACACTTAATACACTATGTCTCATCAAGCATTAAATTACATTTTCTTTCCATTTCTCTTCCCGCGATACAGCTCATTCATTACAAGTGTTTGTTTCGCACAATGACCGGCGAGAATAATGGAAGAGATTCCGCACTAATGACTGGGCTAAGTGTGTTTGTGCATTTAAAGTTCGAATCATGTAAATTAATTAGATCTTCATTTGTTTTTGTTTGGTTGAAATATGATGGTTTAATGAGGCAAGAGATTTTTGTGAGCGTGGAGAAGCTCGTGGCTAAATAATAGCAGCCGTTCAGGTCGATCTTTAGGCTAGGCCGCACTTGCCTAGGTTAGTCTGTGGATGGGCGCCCACCCGCTACATACCGAGTTTCCTCCGTGCCTCAGAAAGCATGTTAAGCTGTTGTAGTCCCGGTTGTCATTTGTATATCTTTGACAGTCGTTACAAGTAGTCAGTGTCCCGAAAGTCTGACTACCTGTTTTACAAAGCGGTATCGTATAACCCAGTACTGACTGGGTTGTGGAGGTCAGATAGGCAGTCGCTTTATGTAAAATACTGGTATTCAGTTGCATCCGGTAAGACTGGAAGCCGACCACACCATGCAAGATTGGCAGATGATATTTTGAACGTGTACGCTTAAAGTTTTTTTATATTACTGTTTCGCTGCAGCATGGTGCGGGTGTCACTAGTTAGATGAACCGTTTTTCTTCAACCTAGAAAGTTAGCAGTATGTTTAAATTAAATAAATAATAAATAAAATGTTTATTAATAACTTTCAATAGTTCAATAACTTTAAAATACTTCTACATAATTACGTTTTTAGGAATTTCCATTTAAGTAAAAATATACTTGTGTGGGAAGTTCCGCTCATCCGCTAGTTGCTCTTAAAGCTATTGAAAAGACATGCCATTTTAGTAGTTATTAAGATGAAAGAGTGATATAATCGAATGATCGAATCGAGCGATCGACTGCCGCGCTACGTGTCGCAGGCTCGATTTCCGCACGGAACAAAATATTTGTATGGCCTACAGATAGTTGTTTCGAGTCTGGCTCTTTGTGCATGTAAGTTTATATGTTTGTAAACGCACCCACGACGCAAGAGAAATTCCTAGTGGGGCAAGGTTTTTATAAAAAACAAAGAAAATAAGCAAAAAACAAAGTAAAAATTAAAAGATGCGCTTTCGTGTGGATGTGTTGGTGTGTGTGTTTGACTATAGTATAAAGTATACAGTGTAAGTTCAATGTAGTAAGAGACGAGCCTATCGCCATCAACCGGTCCCAAATCGACAAAATTGCTGATGAAATAATCTAATAACACTTTGCCCGACGTGAGAATCAAACCCAGAACACCTCAAGTTCCAACAGTCACAGTTGCGACTCAAAATTTTAAAGTTTTTGTCTTTGATTTTCAAAAGTCATTTATTCAAATTAGGCAGATAATCAGCACTTTTTAAACGTCACATTACAAGAGACAGTCCCACAAAAACGCCATGCCCTTCGCCACTTCCTAGTGTTTTAGCTGGGAAGAAGAAGTGGCGGAACAAACTCCCCAGCAACAAATCTATCTGTCAGGTTAGAATAACCAGCTAAAACACTGTTTAAACACGCTTACTCAGTCACTCTTTTGTAAACAAAATGTGCACATCCCTTACCGCAAAAATCCTTTCACCCAGGTAATTTGCTACCTCAGATGAGTTTCCACACACAAGGGATAATTGCCTTAATTAATCGCCGAAAAATAATTTAATGCTGAGTCTAGTGGCTCTGTAATTAAAAATCCGTTGGTTCGAGACATAGAACACAATCACAGTGGTGTATCTGTAAATTGGTTCAGAAATAGGGTTGTCAAACGTCTAAATTTTTCGATTAAGTCTGGGATCATAATTTCAACTTTGTAGGTATCCGGAATTGGGTAGTTGACACCATTAACCAATAATTTAAAGACACAATTTCTCTGAAAGAACACGTTATTCTAGACCTGAGAACTCCATTCATTTCAAAATAACTTTAAAATTCGATTTTTAGTTGCTTTTAAATTAATAAATAGTTGCGTCATTGACTTGACAACTTAGTGACGTCATCGGTTGCGAGTCTCATACAAAATCTATGGGGGAATCGCGTTTTGACAGCTCATAAAAAGTATGTCAATTGATTGGTGGTGTCAACTACCCTATTCTAAAACGTCTGAAATTTCCACAAATGAGGAAAGTAAAGAAAATAGGTTTATTTGGCACATGCCACAAGTGCACACAACATCAAACAAAGAAAAAACAATAAAAAAAAAACTAAACACAAAAAGGTTACATACATGATGACCTTTTTTTGTATATTAAAGGATTTTAAATTATTTGGCCTTTTTTTTTTGGTTGGGAAATCATCAAATAACTTCCCCCGCCCTGGGCGGAGCGCGGGGGAGTGTCAGACTTGTACTGACTAAAACCCACCCATGTTCCTTCTATCGCCGTTTACGTTCCGGGGCCGCGGGGCCGCGGTATCTCTTTCGAACAATCCGCAACTCCGGAATTATTTAGCCTGACTAAAATAATAACAGTCTATTAGATAGAGATATTAGACTATCGCACTGCGAAGCAAAGGCCTCTTTTCATATAGAGAAGGTACGAGAAATTTACTTTTTTTTAATGTTGCCCCACACTAGGAATTTCTCCTGTTTCATGGGTGCGTTTACAAACATTGAAACTCACATACACAAACAACATTGATCAAGCTTGCTCAAGATGGGTTGACGATGGCACGCGTTGCATGCAATGCACTTTTTCTACCTACCTAAGTAGGGTACTTACCCTACCTACTCTACTTTTTTTTTTCATAAGAACCCTTTTTAGACATTAACCAACTGTAACAACCAAATGTATGGAAAAGCACATTCTTAGGGTTCCGTACCTCAAATGGTAAAAATCGGAACCCTTATAAGATCACTTTGCTGTCTTTCTGACTAACTGTGAAAACCCTTTATCTCGGGAACGCGTGGAGGTATCGAGTTGAAAATAAAAATTTATAAGTACAGACGCCTGCACATCAAGCTACTACAATCTGTCAGATTTCTTTGATAGATTTTCGACTTTATTTCTAAAGTATTAGGTTCAAGGTTCATTGGGAAAAATTGACAGTTTCGGGTAGCTTGACCATTTGCCACAAAGATGTCGCAAGTTGGTTGCAAGAAAACCCAATTCTAGGTTAAGTTCGCCGTAGCACGTAAGCGTTAGTATGGATATATTTTTATTGTATGTACCTATTTTTTAATTTTGTGTGCAATAAAGAACCACATTAAGTTTGTAGGCAACCCTCAGCGCGCGTTCGACGCTCTTGGCCGGTTTTATATTACGTATAATTTGTAATTTACTAGCTTTTGGCCGCGGCTTCGCTCGCGTTAAATTCGGGGTAACACAGTTCCCCTAGCGCCTTATTGATTTGTAATAGCAACGCTAAGTTTTCCCTTTTCTTCCCTCTTTCTCCCTCACAATCCACTTTTTAAAAATAAAAATAAGCCTATGTCCGTCTCCTGGTTCGCAACTATCTCTGTACCAAAATTCATCAAAATCGGTTTAGCCATTAAAGCGTGAAGAGGTAACAAACAAACAAACTCACTTTCGCTTTTATAATATTAGTAAGGATAAGGATAATAATTAGAAAGAGTTATAGAGATCCATGGGCGAATAAAAATCTCTGACACCCATTTAGTCATTACCACACGAAAAAATAAAATTTATTAAATGTGTCACTTTACTATTGTTGGTGTTGCCATATGATAAAATGATAATAATTCACTGAAAAGAAAAGTCCGAAATTTTCATCAAATATCCGATTTTTCTTCTGTAAAATAATCATACATCTGGTAACCCTATTCTGAAAGCAATCATGGCGCCGGTCGTGTATCGCCAATCCGAAGCCGATATTTCAACACCTCTTTAATCGGTATATCGTTTTAAAAGCAAATTGTTTTACGATACGATATCGATCTTTTTGTGTTGCGGAAAGAGATGTTTAATGTTAAATTCTGGTACTTTTTCCGCAGTATACTTATTGGTCTGGTTCTATTAGTCACATTCTTTTTTAATTTTTTTTTTGGTCACATTTGCCGCATGTGAGATGAGCAATGGGCAAAAATAACCACTTAGTGGTCACCAAAAAGCAAAAAACGACAACGCGGCAGACCCAAAAGGAGATGGCGGGATGAGCTGATGTCTACCGTTAGATGGTTCCTCTGTCTGGAGCCTTGACTACCGATATCTTGGACCCTGTTCGCGATACCGGTGGGCTACTATTTTATATATTTTTTTGTTTTATTTATTATTGAATAAGAAATATTTAAAAATAGTGTGAGTGATTGGATTTAAGCCCGGAGTCCACCTAAATGGAGACGGGCGAGAGGAGTGGATATTATATGTTTTGTAAACTACTAATAGTACTTCTTGTACCTGAGCTTAAGTGGAAACGGTTGAGTACTTATCCACTCCGTGGTTGCTACTGTAAATTGTTTTGATTGAAAAACCCAATAACTTTTTACACGACCTGAGAATCGAATCCAGAACCTTATTAATCTTATTACCATTAAATCATCCTAGTTCCTACCAATATTATAAATGCAAATGTTTGTGAGGATGAATGGATGGATGTATGGATGTTTGTTACTCTTTGGAATAACAACTACTTTTTTTCGATATCATGCGGGCGAAGCCGCGGGCGCCTGCTAGTGAATACTATAAATAAACGATACCGCCAGATTCCCAGCTAATAGGCATAGACAACAAACTAGGTACGCTAAATAAAAGCTTTTAAAGAGGTATACATGTCTTCCGCGCCCAATATTAATAAAAAATCCTTTTCTTCTACAGTATCATCAACATTCTCCATTAAAACTCCCCCCCAGAACCTTGGCTCCGGCTCGTTTGTAGTTGTTGTACTTGTTACTAGAGATAAAGAACAATATATAAACAAATATTTATATTATACAAAATACTATTTATGTTTGTCCTTTTTGTTCCGGGGTAACGGTATCTCTTTCGAACTACCCACAACCCCGGCAGACCGTGGCTCTGGCAGGCTCTTCTGCTTTGCTGAGATCTCTTAGAGGCGCGTGTGGAACGCGAACGCGCCGTCGACACAACCTGTCATCACTAGACGGACGGTCGGTGAGCTACCCATTGCTCACCATTCACAGACCCGCGTCTAGGGTGGCCGGGAGTCGTCTTACGGCCTTAGACCACTGAGCCAACAGTGTTCAGTATGCTGACCTTTCTAGACTATTTAGTTAATGTACTCCGAAAACGCTGTAAGTCGACTTACGTCTTTTATAGCTTTGCCTAACAGTGTAAGCATTTCTTAAAGATAAGAAGTAATATTTTCCGGCCACTGATTTATCCCCAGTTTATGTTTGCTGACATTCTGTGTAATCCTACTGATTATGGTTCACTCTATTTAGGGGTGTCCCTTAATACTGGTGCCATAAGAATTGTGACTTTGGGCAAAAAAGATACCGCGTTATTAAAAAAAGAACACGATTGGCACACTAACTTACGACTTCAAACACGTTCTATTAAATAATGTCTCGGAAAGTATTTGAAAGTGAGATTAAATAATAAAGTTAAAAAAAAAAAAATAGGAACTATTTTTTTTTATAAACACAAAGCTGCTGTTTATTTCTTCGATAAAGCCGCAAATCAAATTTGAATTTCGAAGACCCTACTGCTCTCAACTTAAACAAAGGCGTTTAAAATCAGGCATTTAGTGAATCCCGCAAGATATTCTTTATCTGGCAACCCTAAAAACTTCTGTAACCGTGGCCGATATAGCTGGTATGGCCACTTTACCCGCCCTGCAGGCCTAATCGCCGCATTAATCGGCCATTAAGCGAACGATAAAAATTCGTTTACGATTTTTTAATTCAATGGTCGTAGTGTTTCAGGGTCCCATGGGATTCTTTCCAGAAATTGGACTATGGATTTATGTAGTTTTCCTTTTTTAGTGAAGATGTTTACTGTTAAAATCGTTTTTTTTAAATATAGTTATTTTAATTTGAAAAACAAACTCGGTGCCACAACGTTATTCATAAATTAGCACAATTTATGTTGTTTGTTGTAATTCGTATTTACTGATACTAATTCGATTCTGGTGATTTAAATTTAATACAATTATGTTTGTGGACGACTAAGTTTACTACAGAGAAAGCTCATAAAATACTTTCCAGATTATATTTTAAATCATATTTCACCATTGATACATCTCACACACGAATGAAAACACAAGGCTAAGGCCTGGTATTCTTTTTAAATATTTATTTAAACTCCGAGTATTCGAATGGCTTTGCAAACCAGCCTGTATTGTCACAGGTTTTAACTATGTTATCAAACCTTTTACAGTACCTTGTCAAAGATATTTTAATTTTTTTTTTAAATAGACCCCTTTTTCTTTTTTTTTTGGTTGGGAAATCATCAAATAACTTCCCCCGCTCTGGGCGGAGCAGGGGGGGGTATGTCAGACTTTTACTGACTAAAACCCACCCATGTTCCTTCTATTGCCCTTTATGTTCCGAGGCCGCGGTATCTCTTTCGAACAACCCGCAACCCCGGCAGGCGGAGGCCCTGGCAAGCCCCTCTGTGCTTTGCAGACATCTCTTTGAGGCGCGCGTGAAACACGAACGCGCTGTCGACACGGCCTGTCGTCAATAGACGGACGGACGGTGAGCTACCCATTGCTCACCGTCCACAGGCCCGCATCTACGGTGGCCGGGAGTCGTCTCGCGGCGCCCGGCGCCCGGGGCATCTTCCGCGGCGGCTGGGTTGGTTTGAGGTTCTCTCCCTCAAACGCCCGGCCACCTCCTTTGCTAGCATTACTGCTTCGCAGAAGGAGGTGACCGCTTCCCATTCCCTCTCGCTCCGGACCATAGATTGAACCAGGGCCGGACGCGAGAGATCGCCGCCGCCGATCGCCTCTACGAGGGCACGGCGATGCTCCGCCCAAGCTGGGCAGACCACCACTGTGTGCTCCACCGTGCCCTCCGGGCGATCGTCACAATGGTGACACCCTAAATAGACCCTGTCATCGTCTTGGATTTTTGACAGAATGATGTACCTAAAAGTATACTCAGATTTCGCCAGTTATGTTAAAGTTCCATATTAGGGGGGCGTGTCTAGCCACGAAATTAGATTATAAAGAGCTTTCCTCTTTATAATAATAATAATATATATTTGTTTGTTTGTATCGAATAGGCTCCAAAAGTACTGGACCAATTTTAACCATTTTTTCACTAATAGGAAGCCATATAATCAGGAAGTAACAAAGGCGATACAACATCAAGCTACTCCCCACGGGAGCGGGGCACCAACTAAAGACGCGAGTGAATCCGCGCTAGCTAGTTAAAAATAAACCCGATGATCTCTTATCTGTTAAATTAATAAATGACGCAAGTGTACTTACGTCTTTATTCGTCTCAGGGTGCAGTAGTGTGTTGTGTATTGAATGTGGTGCTCTTGAATATATACTAAACCAATCGCTATAAAACAACCCATCTCATGATCTAGAAAAAATGCTTTTTTTCGCAAATAAAGTTTAAAAAACGCCGCCACACCGTAGCGACATCTGTTGACGAGCATAAAAAGAGATACACACAATAAATTCATTAGTAATATGTATCTAATTATACTATAATAGTAAAATAGTGAGCTCGCCCGCTTTCATAAAGGGATAATCTAACAAACTAATGTCAAATGTTAACACTAGGTTAGACTCTAGACCATGCTCTAATGAGCCCTGTACACAATGGCCCAGTGCTCATGGCCATCTATCACCACTGTGTACGGGGTCGTAATTATCTAGAAATCTAGACATGATAGATTGGTTAGGTTAGGATGCACAATACGAATGAAATTGAAATTATAAATGGTGAATAAATTAAGATTTAAGAAACACTATTTTTAAGTACTGATATGGAAAATTAAACGCTAAATAAGATAAATGATTTTTCTAATTTAATAATGAAAATTATGAATAGTAAAGTAAATGCCTATGTCTTCGAAAAAATACATAAAAACTGATAGCTTAAATCTGAGGGCACCGGCAATCGGAGAACGCTTTTGGACAGTTTTGTATTTATTTTTCTGTTAGGAATGTTAAAAATGTGTAAAAGTAAATAAAAGATCTTCGTCATTTTGTAGTGTAAAACACACACACATTATTAAAATTTAATTATGGAAAAAAATACAGAACGCCAGCTGCGATCTCCAAATACTCCTTTTGCGTCGTCCACTTTCATACAACTGATCATACACGAACGCGGGTGGTTGGTACTATGCACCTGATCATTCTGAAGATTTCCGAATAACCTACGTTTTTTATTCTTCAAGGATGTCTCCTTTCAGAGTAACCACTCACATCTGCCTTTTTTTGCGGATAGGAAATCATCAAATAACTTCCACCGCTCTGGACGGTGCGGGGGGAGTGTCAGACATGTACTGACTAATACCCACCCATGTTCCTTCTATTGCCCTTTCCTTCCTAACCTAGTTTGGTGTTCCAACCTAGCCCACAAAGGCATTGTCTGCTTGCCTTGAAGAAACTATTCCAATCGAACCTTGAAGAGGTCCACATTATAATAATCGGACAATAGAGAAAACGCCAGTAAATTCCACGAATAGCAGTGCGCACAATAAATGTAGAAGCGTAACGCTTTCTCCGTAGAACTTCAAGTATATAACGGTCTTTATTGTCGTAGTCATAAGGTTTAATGTTAGTGTTAAAATAACGGTGATAGTACTGAACATATAGTTTAGCTGTCTAAAGTTTGTGTGAGTTCTCTAGAGGCCAGGAGTTAAATTGAACACTGGCTTGGTATACTACCTCAGTTGATAGAATATGGTCACAATTTGAGTTAGACTGTCTATCGATAGTTGTTAGAATGTGGGGGTATTGTGTTAGTAGAAGTTAGTTTATTTAAAACCTTTCCCCA
Source organism: Ochropleura plecta (assembly GCA_905475445.1). Classification (NCBI taxonomy): domain Eukaryota; kingdom Metazoa; phylum Arthropoda; class Insecta; order Lepidoptera; family Noctuidae; genus Ochropleura; species Ochropleura plecta. The sequence goes on along the minus strand of FR997740.1, from coordinate 4,268,883 downwards.
CATTAGGAATTTCTCCTGTATCGTGGGTGCGTTTAAACTGACATGCACAAACTGCCAGACCTGAAACAGCTATCTGTAGGCCATATAAATATTTGTTCCGTGTGGACATCGATTCCGCGACACGCAACGCAGCACACACTGAGCGATCGACTGCTGAGCTGCGTGTCGCGGGTTCGATCCCCGCACGGAACAAATATTGGTATGACTTACAGGTAGTTGTTTCGGGTCTGGCTGTTTGTGTATGTGAGTTTAAATGTTTGTAAACGCACCCACGATACAGAAGAAATTCTTAGAGTGGGACAAAGTTTTTATAAAAAAACCCTAATGGCTTCGCTGAAATTTAGTAAAAAGGAAATATTAAAGAACGTCTTCTATGGGAACGCATTTAGAAACTCCCATAAGAAATTCTTGAAGTAAATTTCTTTTTTAACAGTAGGATTTAATAGGCAGGCAGCTTAGACCGACTTCAAGTGAGTTAGAAAAAGGCTAAACAGATAATGGTACCAAAACCTTAAAAAGGCTAGGTACAATTATACCTTGCGTCTTGTTGACCTTTCATCGATTCAAACTTGTTTCTTCAGTAAAATATTTAGTCGTAAAAACAAACAAATAAAATCATTACCATGAAAAAGCTTAACATGAATATCGAAGAGCATTATTTCGAACAATTTCATACTTTATTCACGGCTAGCGAGTAAAATGCGTTATCGAATTAATATCAGTAAAATAATGTCGTTAAATGCGCCATTCAGAGAAATATTTCATTTTCATATAAAGCTAACTGCAATGAAACTATTTGTTTTTATTGCTTTAATAATCGTAAAATAGTCAGCGCTTTATTAAATGCTTTTTATATAACTACTAGCTGTGCCCAGCGGTTTCACCCGCTGCTCACTTAGGGGTATGAAAAATAGATGTTGGCCGATTCTCAGACCTGCACGATATGTACACAAAATTTCGTTTAAATCGGTCCAGCCGTTTCGGAGGAGTATGGGAACGAAAATTGTGACACGAGAATTTTATATATTAGATATTACTGTAACTTATTTCAAAAGTAAAAACCAACTTGCACCAATTTAAAGGGCACCAATTTAAAAGACACCCCTTATCTAATTCCCCATTTTTTATATTTTATCTTTAGATTAAGGGGGAACATCCCCTGGGTTGCGGGTTATTCGAAAGAGATACCGCGACCCCGGAACATAAAGGGCAAAAGAAGGAACATGGGTGGATTTTAGTCAGTACGAACCTGACACTCCCCTTTAGGAAGATTTTTGATGATTTCCCATAAACAACAAAAAGTAGGTTAGGCTCATCCTTAATAAGCTATTTCTATAAAACATTTTCCTTTAACAATGACGAAAAAATGGGAATATCGAAAACTTCGCAGACGAAAAATAGCACAACTCTAAAAACTTAACAGACGAAACGTTCTTACAGAACTCTTTATCACAACTACAAAGACATTCAAAGAAGAACTATTCATATTAAAGCTAAATCTTGCTTTTCACCTCGACACGTATTAATGTGAATCCCTGTATAAGGCACAAGTCCCATTGCTAGCGAGTAACTTGAGACAACGACTAGCTAGAAACGTGAAAAAAATTGTAAGTATTTACTTATTTAGGATTGTATTTATTATATATATTTACATTATATACTAGCTGTGCCCCAGCATGCGTTGCAATGCAATTTTTCTACCCTGCTGAGGGTCAGCTACCTAAACTACGCAAAAATCTATTTTTTTCTCGCCGTTATAACCATCCTTGGACTTCAACGTATATTTAAAAAAAAGAATTGGTATAATTCGTCCAGGCGTTCTTGAGTAATGCGCTTACCAACACATTTTGCGATTCATTTTTATATTATAGAAGATTTACACGAAGTATATGAGCCACATCTACTCACACTGTCGTAACTACAAGAGTTATCAAAGCGAGAACTTTTTCAGCGAGACCTTCTTGACAGACATAACAGACTCTGAGACTATTTCTGGGTACATACGTTAACCAGCCACTAATCGGCTGTCGCCGTCGCGTCTCATTGCTAGTTTTTAGGGTTCCGTGCCTCAAAAGGAAAAATACGGAACCCTTATAGGGTCACTTTGTTGTCCGTCTGTCTGTCAAGACCCTTTATGCGAGAACGCGTAGAGAAATCGAGTTGAAATAAATTAAAACCATATACTAAGCGCTGTGAGTTTTTGAGTTGTCGCATGAATGAATGCGCCTGTATAGAATCAAAACAACGACCTAATTGTAAGTTGAAGCTGCTATTACAACGTTGACACCACTAGCTTAACTCTCTAATCGCTATTCGCGCGCGGTAGGACCGGGGCCTTAGTTCGGGCTCCCTTGGGACTCATGAGGTAACTGTAGGTAAGGGGAACACCGCCACAAATCGAGATATACATTTTATATCAACCGCTTAAGGTATATTTCAGGTGCCTTGAGGAGTAATCTGTGCCTTTATAGTGGTTTATAGGTTATCTTTGATGTTGTATTAAGTCGGTGAATAATCTAGGTTAGATTTGGTTAAATTAACCTTTACCAGTTAGTAATCTACTTAACAGTCTGCAATAAATCTGTGCCCTTTACACGAGTGTGCGGTATAAACACAACGTGCAATAAACAAAGGAGATTGCCCTGTTAAGGAGACGACTACTTCATAGGCTGAATAGCGAGATGCCATTACAAAAAAAAAAACAGCAAAGGACACTCTAGTCCTTCCCTGCGATCACAGGGTAAGACTAGGGTGTCAAGATACTGTTGAAGTTTTTCGTTCCTTTGTACTTAATCCATCCTTACTAATATTATAAAAGCGAAAGTGAGTTTTTTTTTTAAACGTTGCCCCACACTAGGAATTTCTCCTGTATCGTGGATGCGTTTACAAACATTTAAACTCACATACACAAACGGCCAGACCCGAAACAACTACCTGTAGGCCATACAAATACTTGTTCCGTGCGGGAATCGAACCCGCGACACGCAGTCAATCGCTCAGCCCCTGCGCCAACCGTGCCGTCGTGCCGTTTGTTTGTTTGTTACGTCTTCATGCCTAAATGGCTGAACCGATTTTGATAAATTTTGGTACAGAGATAGTTGGGACCCTGGAGACGGACATAAACATTTTTTTTGAAAAAAAGATTAAGATATGAGGGAGAAAGAGAAAAGAAAAGGGAAAACTTAGCATTGCTATTACAATAAATAAGGCGCAAGGGAAAAATTACAGGTAGCAGGTACCTGCAAATCAGGAAAACGGAAGTGTGTTACCCCGATTTTACTATTTTATATTTATTTAAAAAAAAACATATTTATTTTATACTAGCTTTTGCCCGCGGCTTCGCTCGCGTTAAATTCGGGGTAACACAGTTCCCCTTGCGCCTTATTGATTTGTAATAGCAACGCTAAGTTTTCCCTTTTCTTCCCTCTTTCTCCCTCACATCCCACTTTTTTTTTTAAAAAATTAGCCTATGTCCGGCTCCTGGTTCCCAACTATCTCTGTACCAAAATTCATAAAAATCGGTTTAGCCATTAAAGCGTGAAGAGGTAACAAACAAACAAACAAACTCACTTTCGCTTTTATAATATTAGTAAGGATAAGGAAGTAAGGATTTTTGGGCAAAAGCTAGTATTTTATAAATTAGAGCATGCTTAGTGTATAGTATCGTTTAGATTTGTACTTGTAACTTTTCGAACCTGTCCTGAATAACACTCACTTATTTAAGATTGTGTTGTCAACCGGCACAAACACTCAAATCTGTCCAAACAAATCTTCTACTTCCCAAAAAAACCGTTACCATTTAATATCTGTATGACCCTTATAATCAAAACACAATAAACAAAAAGGACATATGTTTTAATTATACCACTTTGTGCCTCGTTACCCTAATGTGGCTAACTCCGGTACATCAGTAACCGGGTTTCATAACAAGCTTATCTTCAGCTTTTTGGCCCGGTTCTGGCAAACCCTCAAATATAATTTAAATGTACCACTTGTGGCTTCATTAAATGTCCTCTTTTCCACGAACTAATTGGATAATTTATGCGGTATACCGTGCTAATTGTAAAGTCTTTGTCCTAGATTGTGGGCAGAGGAGGGATGTAGAGGGTCTAGGTATGTTTAAATGTGGTATGATAAGCAACGGAGGATTGTGCCTATGAGTATTTGGTAATAAACAAAACCAAAACTTACAATGAACATTTTGTTAATATAGACATACTAGCTTCCGCCCGCGACTTCGTCCGCGCGGAATAGTTACTTTGGGCTAACGCTAACTTTAAACCGCGTGATGATCGAAAAAAAAATATCTTTCTCTCTCCTTTTCTCACTTTTTTTAGCCTATGTCCGTCTCCAGGGTTCCAACTATCTCTGTACCAAAATTCATCAAACTCGGTTTAGCTATTTAGCCTTATTTACTGTAATAGCAATGCTAAGTTTTCCCTTTTATTTCCTCTTTCTCCCCCATATCTCAATCTTTTAAAAAAAATTGTTTATGTGTGTCTCCAGGGTCCCAACTATCTCTATACCAAAATTCATCAAACTCGGTTTAGCTATTTAGGCGTGAAGACGTAACAAACAAACAAACTCACTTTCGCATTTATAATAGCAGTAAGGATTCGCTTGAAACCGCCAACAATGTAAAACACCAACATTTTAATAAACCCCTCACAAAACTACCACAGTTATCTCTACTAAAAGTGGACAAGCTAACAGCAGCAGCTAAACCGCGTTAGTTCTCGGTTAAAAGCTAAACCCTTCAATTAAGCTGCAGAGTGAGTTGTCAACTGTATTAATAGTTGCTCACGTCTGAAGTTTGCAGGTCTCTTGAGGGCCACCCTAAGTGGGTTGTGGCCGTCGAGACTGGCTAGATGGATCGACTTGCAGACTTACTTTGTAGGTTTTAATCTGATTTTTGTCTTAGTTTTTTAGACTAGTTTTTTTTTGTAGTCAACATAAAAAAGGAGCCTATGTAGGTCTCTTTGTTATAAAATGTTTGTGCGCAAAAGGTTTACTTAATTTGGAAGGGCTGAAATGTTTTAAATAAAACGACATAATAACCATTGCTTGGTTTAATGGAAACACAGATCTGACAGCTCCTCCTGTCCCCACGTCAAAAGGGCAGAGCATAACCAATTGTTACTGGCCATACATTACAAGGGCCAAGAGCTAAAACAGCTAATTCAAAAAGAGTAATGTAGTAGTATACCTTATGATGTAGGTAAATTAAGTGAGCCTTTTGCCATTCGTCTCATCTTTACCCAAAAGCGTTGAGGTTGGCTTTCAGTCTAACCAAATGCAGCTGAATACTTTTACATGAAGCGACTGCCTGTCTGACCTCCATAACCCAGTTAGTGCTGGCTAATAAGATAAGCATCCGGCCGAGCAAATCCGGGTTAAGTTTACGGGCTTCTCTCATAATAAGTGCTGACCCCTGAATCAAAACTAAACTCTCAAGCTTCGATGCTTCCTGCCAGGTTGTTCGAAGAAGCGGAGAAGAGTTATGCGCAAAAGAAGGAACATAAGAATAAGACTAAGAATACATTTATTAAACCGTAGTTACATTGTTTTTCTTATATCTAACATAATTACGAATATCGATGACAAGTTTAATGCTGACAGAATTAGAAATCAATGATCCTCAAATTAGGCTGTGCCTGTATCTTGGGGGGCGGTTTATGGGTGGGTTTTAGTCAGCAAAAGTCGGACACTCACCCCACTCCGCCCAGAGCGGGGGAAGTTGTTTGATGATTTCGCACCCGCAAGCAAAAAAAGTATCGGTGCTTGCGATCACAATACCAACGAGGCAGGCCCTTTCAGGAGTTCGATATATTCGTTCAAAACACAAAAGAAAATCTACACATTGAAACCTTCTTCAAAAAAAAATCTTCTTTCGGTTGAAGAGTCGCGTGTCAAGCCCCTAAGGTACTTGGTTCGACGTCAGAGGGCTTAACAAGCGGGCACCGATATCAGGCGAGGGATAAAGGACCTGAGTGAGTCATGATAAGCGGTCTGATAAGCCACAGCTTACTTGTAGACAGCGCAGTGTATTAATGATGAAGGAAATCTTGTTTGATTAGAATTATTGATTTGTAATAGCAAAGCTAAGATTTCCCTTTTCTTCCCTCTTTCTCCCTCATATCACAGTAGCCTATGTCTGTCTCCTGGATCCCATCTATCTCTGCACCAAAATTCATCACAATCGGTTTAGCCATTAAGGCGTGAAGAGGTAACAAATAAACAAACAAACTCAATTTCGCTTTTATAATATTAGTAAGGAAGTAAGGATTATAAATGCCAATGTTTATGAGGATAGATGTATGGATGTTTGTTACTCTTTCACGTCAAAATGGCTGAACGGATCTTGATGAAATTTGGCACAGATTTAGATTATAGTCTGGAATAATACATACGACGCTTTTTTTTCGATATCACGCGGGCGAAGCGACGTGCGCCAGCTAGTAAGTTCTAAAATTAATACTATGTCTAGAATACTAGACATAGTATTAATTTTAATTAAATTTTATTGTTAATAAACAATACAAAATAATAAAATCATGTAAAAAAACCCACCTCCTTTCGACAGTCGGGTAAAATTTGCAGTAAAATTTTGCGCGCACGTAATCCTTGAAGTTATTTCAATTCTTTGCCACCAAAGACATTCCCGAAGTGACAAAAAAAAAGAAAAGGGCAGAGAACTATAAAAAAATAAAACATTCGTCCAAGTAAGGCTCGAGAAAATCCGATTTATATACATAGAGTTATCCAAAATTCACTTCAATTCTCTCGTGCCGATTTTTAAACCGCCCTCGCAACCCAATTCCGAAACTTTGGACACTTCAATTCTCATTCCGTATAGTAGGGCACGATTGTGACAAAGTAAATTGACCCTTAGCTGTGAGGTTGGAAAATTCAAATTGGGATAGCTGGAGTGTTAAGTTCGTGAGCTGATGGTCTTCGCAGAGAGCTGGTTATCGAGTTGCGAGGCGAAGTGTTTTACTTTGTCGCTTTTACGTTTGTATATTTGTTTTTGAGTGTTTTTGGGGTTGTAATAAGAGGTTTTGAGTTACAACTAAACTCTCTTATCAGTAATGCTTATCATAATGTAGCCTTCGTACGCGTGTTCATAATCAGTTTTTGAGTCCTTTGAGAAAATGTGGGTATACTAAAACACCTCTGCTAGCTCGTCTGGGATGACAAGCGTTATGTTATGTATGTATGTTTAGTTTCTACCAGTGAAAGCTTCCCTGTTTTTAGTTTCAGATATTATCTCCCATATAAAAAAACAAAATTTACCACTTCAATTTATAAGTGTATATAATTTATAAATGATTTTATTAATATCAAAATAAAAATAACTTTTATAAACTAAAAAATTACGTCAAAAAATTCGTCCTCAACGCTGTCAATTATTGGTAATGTCCCCAAAATACTGGCCACATTGTACGTTGTGTGGCAACGCTTAGCCTCTGGCCAAAGTAAGAGCCAGCCTTTGGGTCTAAACGGTCCCAGAGTTTTATTTAGAAGTGTAAATGAGCTAAAAATGTCGAAGAAACAAAAAGATTTATGGATATGATATATATGTTATAATATTTTCAAATAAATAATGTTGATCCCAAATAGTTTGGATGTTGACACACGAATGCTACCTGACAAGCGGGCGTGTAACACTAGACAGACCGATTTGTTACCAAGTAGTAACAAGTATTGGATTACGATTTCCTTCGTCTTGTCACGTCTATCACTCATTGACACGTCCCCTGCGCCATCATTTTCAAAGAACTTTCAGCTGGTGCTTTGGAGGCCTAAAGGATCTCGAAACTAACATACCCTTTGGTGCGTTTGAGACCTAATGAGTCTCCTAATCATACTTAACGTCAGATGTCCCGCATGGGGTGAAACAACACGATTTTATTCAACGCACAATACTTAAGTCCTGCAAGAGATCTGATAGATCTCGTAATGCAACGAACGTGTTAATATTTTAATGTCTTTGCCAGGGCAAAATTTAAAGGTTTAGTCATAAGGTGTAGTCATACACCGAACTATCAACATACAAAACACAGTTTTTTAAAACAATATTGTAAACATTACATGTAAAGTTATTAAACACAATAAACTTTATATAAATTAATATTAGTGCCATATAAAACAAGAGTGCCAAAAATGCAGTTTTGAACGTGATTCAAGATTGTGTGTGTTTGTTGTGTTATTCAAGCGTGAATTTTAAGGTGCTTTGTGCAAAAATCGAAGAAGAGGTGTTCAGGGCATCCAAAATGCGATAGTGAGAATGTCGACAGAAACCCAACGATGTATAATAAGCATAATAATGGTAATCATAACATCAATAATAACAGGCGCTGCCGCTGGTTTACATCACAAACTAACGGGTATCCGAAGTAGGATGATCCTGAGATAGAAAAGGGTAGAGAAAGATAATTATTTTTCGATCATAAGCGTTTGCCCAAAGTAAATATGCCAGGCGGACAAAGTCGCGGGTGGAAGCTAGTTTTTATATTTTTAAGTATTTCTTTATTCACAACTATATAAATCAAAATAAGTACCTATATATTTTGTATACCCCAAGAAAACATAAAGAAAACTCAATTTCTAGTTAAAACTACAGACACAGCTAGTTATAGGGTCTTTCTGTAATAATAATATGTCAAGATCAGCGCCTAATAGCATTACAGCCTCCATAGCAATTAATTGAACGAATAAATTAATTGACGGAACATGGAATCGTACTTATAGGCAAGCCATTTGTCACCCGAATTGACATCCAATTTGGGAGCTGTAATTATTGTGTGAAACCGTAATCTTATGGGATGGGACCTACGTAGCTTATGGTTAACTAATAACAGCCGCACTACTCGTTCGAAACTGAAGCTACTGTTGCCAAGGGCGGTATATCGATGAAGATAAAGGTTTTTTTATAGTGTTAACATTTTAGGTTATTTTTTTTTTATGAGACGTTCAAACTCAAACTCAAAACCATTTATTTCAATTAGACCATAACAGGCACTTTTGAATGTCAAGAAACAAAACTAATCTACAGTCCCGGTCACAAGGCATAATAACTTGTGAAAGTACTGTAGTTGCCCATTCCAAAGCGTTGATCTCTATGGAGAAGAATGGGCAAGAAACTCCATGGACACTCTTTTAAATTATATTTTTTTTACAAAATTGTATTTACGTCATTCATGTTGAGATTATACAAATATGTGAGAACGATGTAGAAAGACGTGCACAGTAAGAGCGTCCAGAGCAAATAAAAAGCAAAATTTAATCCCAAATAAGTTAAAAATGAACCGTGGTAGCTAAAAAAATGACCAGTTCCAACTGACAGCGCCCGTTCACGAACATGACGTATGGATCAGCTTGCGTTGCCCTCCACTAGATATTTCTCCTGTATCGTGGGTGCGTTTACGCACTTACGTGAAAGTGTTTTCATAAGGGATCCGTCTTTTCTTTTATTGGAACGAAACCCTAAAAATAATCAATAACTAAATTTCCCTGCGAAAAACCAAAACCACACTAAAAAAGTAGACAAGGAACCGTTATTTATTGCATCATTTGCGGCTCCCAACACAGGGGTCAGAGAAGCCTCGTAAAATCCTTACGGATGGCGGTACTTCCCGTTCTTATCTCAGAGCGACTGCCATTTTTATATCCCACTGTTAAAGAGACAACTGGTAGGGTTTTGTCGCTAAATATGGGATTTTACATGTTTTCTGATACGGGACATGAAAAACAAAAGGTTTTGTCGGTTTTTAGTATCTACATGTCGTGTTTGGTTTTGTAAATAAAAAGTTTAGCATGTTGTATTTTAAAGTTAAACCAGTAAAATAAAAAAAGGTTGGTGATCTATGATGTAAAATATAGGAGCCTGATCACACTGCGTTAACAGGTAGGACACTCGACAGTCGCAGCCCACTTAAATTGTTTAAGACAGACTGTAAACGGGTTTCATCCAGAACGAACTTGCTCTAACGCATCTGGGGGTTCCGTAACCGGAGTGTACGACTAAACGCCGACAGACACTACGCCGACAGACACTACGCCGACAGACTGAACACCGACAAGACTTTACTTCGACGGGACTCTTCGCCGACAGGACACTTCGCCGACAGGACACTTCGCCGACAGGACTCTTCACCGACAGGGCTCATCAGCGACGCAATTTATCTCCGATAATCAGATACTTACTTTGGAAATAATAACTCAGTACGTGTACTGTAACTCATCCCATATTAATTGATCGTCAAAATTTTACTAAAAATGTCATCTCTTTTTTCTATTAATGCAAGTCGTTTCTGGAGGTCACAGTTTTAACCTAACCTAACCTACCCATTTTTTTTTTAAAGAATTTAACCTAATCTGAATAGTTGATACTGTATGATTAGTTGCATGCGGATAAGTATCTGATTATCGGAGATAAATTGCGTCGCTGATGAGCCCTGTCGGCGAAGAGTCCCGTCGAAGTAAAGTCTAGTCGGTGTTCAGTCTGTCGGCGTAGTGTCTGTCGGCGTTTAGTCGTACACTTCCGTAACCGGTACCCCAAAAGGCAAAAACAGAACCCTTATTAGATCACTTTGTTGTCCATCTGTCTGTCTGTCAAGACCCTATACCCCAAAACCAAATACTCAACTCTGTGGTCCCTTTGTGCTGTGAAAAACTCAACCCTCTAAGTCTACGCAGTCAAAAGATATGGCTGTTTATATCGCAAGTTTGTGCGGAACCCTCAGTGAACGATTCTGACTGATTCTTGTTTTGTATTTTACACAAGCCTAAATACAAAACTCAAAGTGAATTACAGAACAATGTCGAAAAAAGATTTAATCAAACATGAATAACTAAAATAACATTGTGACAAGTCACAACGTTTCCGTTTTACTTCCATATGCTTAACCCTAAAAAATAAAATCACTACAAAAGGGTTTGAACACGAAAGGGCTAAATTTCTCGCCTTTGTATAACATAGCGGTATACTCGGTAACGTAAGTGTTTTGACAATTACAAGTTTTGTATTTTTTAGAGATTTTAAGAATTGTCCTTTAAAGTAATATTGAACAAATCACGCTCGGAATCTCCGAAGAGCTAGGCTAGATAATGATAGGATAGATTTGAAACAAACAAAAAAATCCAAATAATTATAAAATACATTTAAAAAAGCAAAGTTTAAGGCGTACCAGAGAAATTACTGCAGGGAAAAATTCAATAGCACTTTGCCCTACCTGTGAATCGAACCTTGAGCTTAAGGCCGATAATCCTGCCAGCAACCACTAGACCAACCAAGTAAATTAATATTAAGGTATGTATCTTTTATGTGTACCTTAAGACCTACACAAAAACGTTACGAATTCTTGATACTGTAATGACTTTGAGTCGTGTGGGGGCGTGTATTCGTACTCCTCCTTACTTTATAATATTATAAAAGCGAAAGTGAGTTTGTTTGTTTGTTTGTTACACTCTTCACGCTATAATGTCTAAACCGATTTTTTTTTTGAGGAATGAGGATTTTTTTTTTGTGAGGGAGAAAGAGGGAAGGAAAGGTAATAAAATAAGCATAAAACACTTTAGACTATATTAATAGATAATCATTTTACCAATACATGTCACATTATTGCAAATCTATTCTCTTCTGTCTATTTTTTATTCTCTATTTTTACAACTTGCGTATCTATCTACACTGTTTAAGGTTTGATTAATGTTATTAGACCTTCACATTACCTAGGTTTTGACTATTAAAAAGCACTCAATTAGATTTTCTCAGCATTAAAAAAAAAACAAAATCAGAAGTCATTTTTTCAAATTAGGCTGATAATCAGCACTTTTTGAATGTCAAATTACAAGAGACAGTCCCACAAAACGCCCCGCCCTTTTCCACTTCCTAGTGTTTTAGCTGGGAAGAAGAAGTGGCGGAACAAACTCCCCAGCAACACATCTGTCGGTCAGGTTAGAAAAATATAGGTTATTAAATACTAGATACACTGTTTTCTTAATTTTAACTATTATTTTGAAGATTGCTAACAAACATTATTATTTACAGCAATTTTCATTCATACAACACAAAACATTGAGAAGTGTTTGTCAAACCTATTTTCTACAATGAATAAGTCACTTTTCACGTTGACAGTACACGAAAGCCTTACAGAACTGCCAAGAAGTGATTAATTGCCCAACGTAACGTATTTACGTACATATATACACACAAGTATGTATGTATATGCCATGAAAGTTAATTTATTCCTTTGCTGAGTACCACCGAGGGAATTATTCGGTAATTTGACTCGGATTTGATACAAAATACCGAGTTTTGTAACATATTTAAGTATTTACGGTATGTTTTTTATTAAAATGGACCTACTTTTATATGAGTTTGGTTAAAGAATTTTTATGGTAACGTAATCAGGATATCTTGTTATCCCTGCAGTGCTTCTAATGTTGAGAAGGAGTGGCCGGTAAGACTAACACCTTGGAAATTGTCCAGGATAAAGAATTTCATTAATTCATTCTTTATCATACCAAGTCTATCTTCGCTTGCGCAATAACAAATCCTTTTTTGCGGATGGGAAATTATCAAATAACTTCCCCTGCTCTGGACACACCCCCCCAGAGTGTCAGACTTTAGTTTACTGACATTATGTTAACCCGCAACCGGGGCAGGCGGTGGCCATAACAGGCCCCTCTACTTTGCTGACATCTATTTGCCGCGCGCGTAGAACACGAACAGTTGTTACAGGTAATCAGTGGCCCGAAAGTTTGTCAGTCTTTCCAAAGGGTATCACATAGTATTACCTGGTACTAACTGGGTTTTGGTCAGATACGCAGTCGCTCATGTAAAATATTGGTATTTAGCTGCATTCGGTAAGACTGGTAAGCGACACAAAATATGTTGTTACAGGGAATCAGTGGCCCAAAAGTTTGACAGTCTTTTTTAGTCAGTCTTTCCAAAGGGTATCATTGTATTACCTGATACTAACTGGATTTTGGTCAGAAACGCAGTCGCTCATGTTAATATTGGCATCAGCTGCAAAACTGGTAAACGACACCAAATGTACTGGGAAAAGGTTTGACAGATGGGTCACAAATCCTTATCCTTACTAATATTATAAAAGCGAAAGTGAGTTTGTTTGTTTGTTTGTTACCTCTTCACGCTTTAATGGCTACACCGATTTTGATGAATTTTGGTACAGAGATAGTTGGGAACCAGGAGACGGACATAAGCTATTTTTTTTTAAAAGTGGGATGTGAGGGAGAAAGTGGGAAGAAAAGTCAAAACTTAGCGTTGCTATTACAAATCAATAAGGCGCAAGGGGAACTGTGTTACCCCGAATTTAACGCGAGCGAAGCCGCGGGCAAAAGCTAGTAACGTTGATAAGATGTAAAAACTGTCCAAGAGTGAGCCAGACTCGCGCACCGAGGGTTCCGTACAAACTTGTGACATACCAAGGTTTTGTAACAATATTCTGATTTAAAAGAGTGTCCATGGAGTTTCTTGCCCATTCTTCTCCATAGAGATCTACGCTTTGGAATGGACAACTACAGTACTTTCACAGTTATTATGCCTTGTGACTGGGACTGTAGCTTCATTTTTATTGTTGTCAATGTTTCGACAGTTCAAAAGTGCCTGTAACTACTTGAAATAAATGATTTTGATTTTTTGAACATAAACGGCCATATAGGGACTATAGACTTGAGTATATAGTAGTACTAGCTTCCGCCCACCACTTCGTCCGCGTGGCATAGTCAGTTTGGGCTAACGCTAATTTTAAACCGCGTGATGATCGAAAAAAATATAACTTTCTGTCCCGTTTTCTTCCCTTTTTCTCCCCCTTTTCTCACTTTTTTTAGCCTTTGTCCGTCTCCAGGGTCCTAACTATCTCTGTACTAAAATTCATCAAAATTGGTTTAGCCATTTCGGCGTGAAGACGGTACAAACAAACAAATAAAATTTCGCTTTTATAAATTAGTAAGGATTTAATTTCAACTCGATTTTCGACCTTTACGCGTTCCCAAGATAAAGGGTCGTGACAGACAGGTACACGGACGGACAGACAACAAAGTGATCCAATAAGGATTCCGTTTTTTTCCTTGACGTACAGAACCCTAAAAAGTATCTCAATATCCTAGATGTTTTTTTAAAGACGTTTTATTTTTCAATTACTCTGCGATACATACAAACATAAATGAGTGTGTGAACTTCTCACGGACGTAGTAACTAACACGCGCCGACGGATGGGCGGAGTAGCTTACAGGTGGCGTCGACAGGTGGCAGCACTGTCGTGTCGCGACACGCTGCTCATTTATTATTAAACTTAGGGCTTAGGTCGGGCTCACCTAACTAAGTCAGACATTTAATTTTCCTTTTACTTCATATCATGGTTACAAAAACCAGTCAGAAAAAAAAATTAAAACATTTTCTTCCGCAACATTGGAGGCAGGTTCGATCACTCGATCTAGAACTTATAAGGACCTCTGGATTTACATATATATTTTTTAAAACACCTTGCCCCACCCTAGGAATTTCTCCTGTATCGTGGGTGCGTTTACAAACATTTAAACTCACATACACAAACAGCCAGACCCGAAACAACTATCTGTAGGCCATACAAATATCTGTTCCGTGCGAGAATGAACCCGCGACACGCAGCGCAGTCGATCGCACAGCCACTGCGCCAACCGTGTCGTCAAATTGGTTCTGTCCAGCTCGTCCGTCGTCGTCAAGTCTCCACATAGTGTTTATTTTGGCCCATAGCATTTTCGGCATACGGCAGTTTCACTATGGATCCTGCATTTGGTCTTTTAAAATATTCAAAAATACAAACTAAAGTTTCAATCTCAAGTTTATCAATTTATTAAATCACGAAAGTGATTATACACATCATCATTTTCCTGCCCTTGTCCCATTCTATTTGGGGTCGGCGCAACACTTTTCTTCTTCCATTCTCCCCTATCAGACGTCATGGCATTATTTACTTCTTTCTCCTTCATATCATTCCTTACACAATCCATCCATCTTTTCATTGGCCTTCCGCTCTCCGTCCATCAACATTCAGATCCATCACTCTTTTAGTCACATCTTATACACATACAGTAAACATTAAAGGCTTCAGAATCACCCTGCCAAATACTTCTCTCGGACATCAAACTATCATTCAAGCCTATCGAACGTAAAGAGCTTAACTATGTTCTACTTAACTAACCACACGCTTATAACAACTTAAGTAGATACTAAACACCCGTGAGAACTCTTTAATGATGAGGGAGTGCTTGACAACTGTCGACAGGTGGCGCCACCGTCGCAGAGCTTAACACCTAGCTTATTTATTATTAAATGCTGGCTTACCGCGTTTTCCTTTATGCCAGTGAGAAATTTCATTTAAAATCGCGTTTTGGTTGGGAAAATTATTTTTCTGTGGAAAAACTTTTTGTGGGTTTGGTCATGAGGAACCTCTGGGGTGTGCGGAAGGTGGTTTTTTGGATAAATGTTTTAATTCGGGACGTTTTTGAACGTGGTTGAAGCACAAATATTTGTTGGTGTTTTGTATGTTCTGGCTCCCCATGGAAGAAAGATGTGAGTTTATATGCAGGTGTTGTAACTTTTTAGCGTTAGTGTTTTAAATTGGTTTGCAATGAGTTTAGTGTACATATGTAACGAAACATAATGTTGAGTATAAACTTGTTGTCAGAAGGATGAAGCAAAATCAGGGATAGTCGACAAAATCCTCTACCGTTTAACAAACGTAGTGTGGGGCAACATTTTAAAAGAAGAAAGAGGTAGAGTCGTTGAGAGGAGTAGAGGAGTTGTGGTGTGTGTCTTCTAAAAGAACAACTACTATATAATTCCGCAGGTGATTCTCACAGGGAGCCGCGCAACGAGACAGGACACTGTTGGTGTTGAAGCGAATCTCAAGTGTCATTACTTCGGGCCTGTGGGCGGTGAGCAATGGGTAGCTCACCGTCCGTCCATCTATTGATGACAGGCCGTGTCGAAGCGCGTGAGTGTTCCACGCGCGCCTCAAAGAGATGTCTTTGTATCGCCTGCCGGGGTTGCAGGTTGTTCCAAAGAAATACCGCGGCCCCGGAACGTCAAGGGCAATAGAAGGAACATGACTGGGTTTTAGTCAGTAAAAGTCTGACACTCCGCCCCACTCCGCAAAGAGCGGCGGAAGTTATTTGATGATTTCCCAGCCCCAAAAAAAAAGTGTCATTGCTTCGTAATTCGTTGATGTCAAAGTCATAGTTTTATTGTTAAGGGATTCTTACAAGTCACAAAGGTATGCGTACATTATATGAATTCATTAAATACATTGTCAAATAGAATACAGATTTGTCAAATTAGTCAGAAAATAACAAGTGAAATAAATAAAAATAAGAGGTCTAACTTAACAAATAAAATGAAAACAAAAGCCATCCTAGTAATGCATAGAAATACACATACTTACAATTGATTGTGATTCAATAATGGGCAAATTACTTCAAACGAGTTTTGAAGCTGCTTAGAGTTCCGGCACCAGAGATGTATAACACTATTACGAATCCTCCACAATTATGTAAACAAACAAGTTGTCCCAGCGGTGACCCCATCTCACTTAGGAGTATGAAAAATAGAATACGATATGCACACAAAATTTAATGAAAAACAAAAACTTAAACTAACTTTCATAAAAAAAAAATTGGTAACAAACACGCGACACGAGAATTTTATATATGTACTAGCTTTCGCCCGCGGCTTTGCTCGCGTTAAATTCGGTATAACACACCAAGCAGACCTGCAGTTTTTGCTCTTGCGCCTAATTGATTTGTAATAGCAACGCTAAGTTTTCCCTTTTCTTCTTTTTAATAAAAATCAAAAATTAAAAATAGCCTATTTCCGTCTTATGGTTCTCAACTATCTCTGTACCAAAATTCATCAAAATCGGTTTAGCCATTAAAGCGTGAAGACAAACAAACAAACTCACTTTCGCTTTTATAATATTAGTAAGGATAAGGATTAGAGAAGTAATACACGATTTAAATCATCTACATGTTTTTAAAAACCGACGTAGCTGTCTACTAGCTACGTCTGTTTTTAAAAACATGTCCAAAGTGAATTTGAAAGACGCAAAAGAATCACTGTCCATTACAGGAAGTCCAAAACAAAATTGATCCCCTCAGGTGAAACTGGAGGGGGGCGAAACGGGGTGAATGCATACATCCTGTGTATAGATTCAGTCTCCCGTGACAGACACATAAGGGGGGTGTATGTCTGGCTAGGGGGAGTCGCCAATTATCCGTCTGTGTATGCAGATGGGGAATCAATTCGATAAAGAGTTGTCGTCTGTTTGTGTGTCAGTTGTCTGGTCTGCTGGCTGATATTTTATTATTGCTTTTTTGTATGGCGGTAAAGTTTTGTCGTCCACATTTTTTTTTACAACGATTTTATTCAACCGTACCAACTTTCAATTTAAAGAATTATTCTTGTTCTTCAAATAGGGTAGTTTCCAGGGTTAAAGTTATTACATTCTATTTAGTCCGTCTTTTAGATTATTTAAAAATAAGGGACACGTAATGTTGACAACCTCGTGAGCCAAGTCAATATACTTGATTTGCTTATCTTTCTCGGCTTTCACGAGGTTGTCGTCATGCGGTACTGTAATGTCAACAATCATTGCGCGCCGCTCTTATTAATCTACCATCACTATAAATCAGGTTAAACAAAAATTTCAATTAGATAGAAATGAAACAATTTAGGTTTATATTAACTACAGCTATTGTCGGGCCTACGCTGTCCTCTCATACTTACGTACTAACGCTGTAACAACAACATTAAATAAAATAAATAAATAAATATCTTGGGACAACTCACACACGGCTATCTGATCCCAAGCTAAGCAGAGCTTGTGTTATGGTAACCAGACAACTGATATACATACTTATATAATTTATAAATATATACATATTTTAGATAAATCACACCCAGACACAGAACAAACAATCATGCTCATCACACAAAGTTTGTCCTGGGTGGGAATCGAACCCACGACCTCCGGCTCAGCAGTCAGGGCCACTAACCACTAGACCAACAGGCCCGTCAAAACACATTGTAAAACCAAATGATTTTAAAAGAGTAACCATGGAGTTTCTTGCCGGTTCTTCTCCATAGGTAACGACCTACCCGAACCGTACACCGTTTCTTGACGTTTTATAAGTGCCTATGTGAAATAAAAATATTTTAATTTTACAACATGTTTGCATACGCATTCCTACGCTCAATGTTGTCTCAGTGACGGTTCTTAACCATTCTTGCAAGAATATATTATTATGTAATCGCAACACTTTTCATTAAAAATAAAATTGACAATAAACAAAATCGGGTCATCCTTTTGTTTTAGACTTGATACCCTCGTCTGCATAAAGGGGTTTTGTCTTGAAAAGGGATAAGCATCCACTCTCGCTAATAGAGAGACGAGCCAAAGACTTGATATGCAGCTGGTCGGAATTAGGACGTTGTATACTACACTTTACGGTTTGTAATTATGTAACGTTTTTGGAATACAGTGATATAGTGTGGCTTGGGTTTTTCAAGACGTGACCGCTTTCAAAACTAATGCCATCAATAGGGATGGCAACTCTAAATTTTATTTCGTTGGCATTGGTTGAAAGTCCGTTTTATTTTATTTTTTTTAAGGTTGGGCCACTCGCAACTCGCTCGAGTTGTTTTACTGATTAACCGGACTATCCTGTGGTGACCTCAATAAATTAAGGCCGAGCCAGGGCTCAATTTGAAAATCCGGTTGGTCATTTGTTTTTTTATAATCCACTGTCTTCACTTGACAGTTTGGGACCTAGCTATGGTGGCGCCATCTACAATTTGAGACATAAAATGTCTAGGATAAACCTGTGTTAAACTGGGGTATAAGCTATCTAGATACCAAGTTTCAGCCGAATCGGTCTAGAAATCTAGACGTATGAGCGTGAAATAGTAACAAACATACGTACAATCTTTCGCTTTTATAATATTAGTGTGATTTTTGCCTTGAGAAATAGGCGGAATGAAAGCCACGAGTAACCTAATTCTCTTGCAAAGGATTCAATGCTTAGACATCGCGTGATTCGAGCAAGGTCGCTGAAACTCTGAAAATTCCGATTTGCGATTGCGTGTTCAGCTAGCTTAGTAAGTCACTGTTTCTAATTTAGATGTTCCGTATTGCCTTGTAACTGTAATACCTGACTGTGATTGGTTCATTGTTGAAACGCGATTGCTCAGTATGTGGTCCTAGGCTCAGTCACCAGGTTGGGCGAAGAGTTAGGCTGCTTTTGTACGGGTGCCTTTTAACACGTATATATTGGACTAGCTTTTGCCCGCGGCTTCGCTCGCGTTAAATTCGGTAGCGCCTTATTGATTTGTAATAGCAACGCTAAGTTTTCCCGTTTCTTCCCTCTTTCTCCCTCACATCCCACTTTTTTCAAAAAAATATTAGCCTATGTCCGTCTCCTGGTTCCCAACTATCTCTGTACCAAAATTCATCAAAATCGGTTTAGCCATTAAAGCGTGAAGAGGTAACAAACAAACAAACAAACAAACAAACAAACAAACTCACTTTCGCTTTTATAATATTAGTAAGGATTTTCAACTAATGGCATAGAACCAAGTGTTGAAAATCGAACAGAGCCCGTCCACTCAAAAGTGTGCTGTCAAATTTTTAATGGCTGCCAAGCGTTCTACATTCAAAGTGTGGAAAAAAATTAACGGAAACGTACTTCCAGCGTAGCGTCCAGGACCAGGATTTGGGCCTGCTCAAGAGAATAGATCAGTTACCAATGCTATTAAATAAACAAAATTCATATATTTGTAAACGTTCATAAAATAGTCTGTCTGGGAAAATGGGTTTTCACTATTTTTACCCGAACCCTCTCAGACCTAAACTCAATGCATTTATTTCAATTAGACCATCACAGGCACTTTTAAATGTCAAGTAACAAACAGAAGAAGCCACAGCCTCAGTCATAAGGCATAATAACTTGTGAAAGTACTGTAGTTGCTCATTCCAAAGCGTTGATCTCTATGGAGAAGTATGGGCAAAAAACTCAATGGACACTCTTTCAAATCAAAATACTTTTACAAGATCATCAGGACACGGAAGTTTTAGGATATTCTTACATATAATTGTTACGGGAGGAAACGCCCGGGTGATATCACTGTGACGATCGCCCATAGGACACGGTGGATCACACTGTGGCGGTCTGCCTAGTTTGGGCGGAGGACCGCTGTGACCTAGTAGAGGTGGTCATAGAGGCAGCGGTGATCTCTCGCGTCCGTCCCTGGTTCAGTCCATGGTCCGGAGTGAGAGGAAATGGAAAGCAGTCATCTCCTTCTGCAAAGCAGTTATACTAGCGCAGGAGATGCGGGTTTGTGGACTGTGAGTAATGGGTAGCTCACCGTTCGTCCGTGTAGTGACGAGAGGCCGTGTCGACGGCGCGTTCGTGTTCCACGCGCGCCTCTAAGAGATGAAACGAAGGAGGTGGCTTGACGTTTTAGACAAATTGACACTCTTCCCCGTTCCGCCCAAACCGGGAGAAGTTATTTAATGATTTCCCATCCGTATAACAAAAAGGGTACACCTCTAATTCTATAATCATGGTCAACATCCTCTGTCTATCTCTTCTATTACTACTAGAGTGAAGGTATGTTAAAAACTGTTTACAATTTTTCGAATGCACATGACAGTAATTAAGGTTAATCCGCTTAATTTTTAAAACAAACAGTATTACAAATTGATTATGCTAGTGATTACGTCATTAAACATGGCCGTGCATTAATTGTAGATACGATTGCGTTTAATTTGGTTTTAATTGCAGCTAAAAGGATTATGATTTATTAAAGATTTATTGGCAATGAGAATTTATATGATTTGCTAAGTTTAATTAGATTACTCCACACAAGGTGTAAAATACCACGGCCCCGGAACATAAACGGCAAAAGAAGGAACATAGGTGTAGGTTGTTGGTAGTTGTAGGTTAAGCTGTTGGTCCCGGTTGTCATTTGTAGATCTTTGACAGTCGTTACAGCTAGTCAGTGTCCCAAAAGTCTGACAAACAGTCTTACCAAGGGGTATCGTATTACTCAGTACAAACTGGATTATGAAGGTCAGCTAGGCAGTCGCTCCATGTAATATACGGGTATTCAGCTGCATCCGGTAAGACTGGAAGCCGACCCCAACATAGTTGGGAAAAAGGCTAAGCAGATGATGTGTAATAAATATAAACAAAAAAAAACGATCAATACTAATAACATAATATCATATCAAAAGTCCGCCTACCTTAATTTCAGCTCGACTGTCTACAGGATACATCAAAACACTACAACCGACAAAGTCCGATTCGAAAGCTCCATAATCCCTCTAAAATGTTCATTCTGAATAACAGTGTCAGACTAATATGACAAAAGCGTCATATCGCTTGCTCGTCCTGGGATGAACTGACCCAATACAAATCAATCGAGGCTTCAGCGAGCTAAAGTATGAGGTATGCCCGGGATTGCTTGCAACCCCAGTTACAAAGAGAACTTGTCTGCCATATAAAATTCTACCGAAAAGGCTATAGAATATGGTTGCTATTTCTCTGTGTACCACTATAGGGGTTGCCATAACAAAAAAAGAATTTAAGCTCTCAGTATAGGGATGCAAATGCAAAGCGTTGCAGTCTTGTAGTTTGATTTTCAGTTCGTTTCTAGCTAGGTTGTAACAATATTAATTAGTTAGTTTATAACGGAGGAGAATCGCAGACAGATATGTACCTTTTCACCCCTTTTAGGGGGGTGTAATTTAAATGGGTGTCGGATTTCATCATCTGCCTAGCCTTTTCCCAACTATGTTGGGGTCGGCTTCCAGTCCACAACCCAGTTAGTACTGGGTAATACGACACCCCTTGCTAAAACTCTGGGTGTCAGACTTTCGGAACACTGACTACCTGTAACGACTGTCAAAGATCTACAAATGACAGCCGGGACCAACGGCTTAACGTACTTTCCGAGGCACGGAGGAAACTCGGTATGAAACGGGTCCACAGACCAACCTAGGCAAGCGCGGCTTAACATAAAGATCGACCCGAGCGGCTGCTATTATTTAGCCATGTAGTGTCGGATTTGTGTCTGATCTTTTTTGTGAGTTTTGATCCGTTTGTTTGGAATGTTCAATTTTAATGTCATAAGGACAAAACATTGTGGATATTTTTAAAATGCATTCCTTTTACCAGTGTTTCTATCATAACAATAAATCACGCCTGTAATATAAGGGTTAAGCAGAGGTTTACCTAAGACCCACATTTTGACAGTTATTTTAAATTCAGATAATATGTAATAGGGGACATACCTATTACCATCAAAAGGGTAAAATTCCAGACTCCATGGCTGCGTATAAAATTACTTTAAATAAAAACTGTAAACAAACAAAATAAAGTTCAGTCCAGAAATGTTTTTTTTTTTTTTTAATAGATCGTTGCCCCACACTAGGAATTTCTTCTGTATCGTGGGTGCGTTTACAAACAATTAAAATCACATACACAAACAGCCAGACCGGAAACAACGTACGTCATACGAATATTTGTTTCGTGCGGGAATCGAACCCGCGACACGCAGCGCAGCAGTCATCGATCAGCCACTGCGCCAGCCGTGCCGTCAAATTTAATAACTACAACATTGAAATAATTTAATAATCAACGCATAAATATAGACTGCAATATTCAAAACCCATATCAGATAGAATGGTTTCAGTCTAGAATATTTAATCTGTCTGATTTTTAGGGTTCCGCAACTCAAAAGGAAAGAACTGAACCCTTATTGGATCACTTTGTTGTCCGTCTGTCATTTTTTTCTCGAAAACGGCGGAAAGTATCGAGTTGAATTTAAAACCATATACTCAAGTTTATATTCCCTTGGATGTGGAATGTGAAAAAAACAACCCGCTAAGTCTACGCAGTCAAAAGATATACTAGGTATGTCACCGGTTTGTTCGGGACCTATTAATAAACGAATACAGAGTGGGCCAGTAAGATTTGTGACAGTAGACATACACTTCTTTAATTCACTTAAAATAGACATCTTGGAAATTTATTTCTTAAAAATTACATTATTGAGGTGTGAACCATCACGCTGTAAACATCCTTTGAATCTGAACATCAAATGTATTGTAGGTATTTATTATATATATATATTTTAACTTTCTGGCCCACCCTCTACAAGACATACAATATTATACCAGCTGTATCAAGATTACAATTAGTTCACATCTTGTTATTGCTTCGCTCATACATAACTTGACTGCACAAACTCCGACCTGCCTTATAGCTCATCACTTATTTATCTCTAGGAAGATTTGTGAGTTACAGAAAATGTGAATTGGAACGTTGCCTTTACACAATGGCCCATCGTGGTCTCACGATAGAACATGCATTTATGTAAACTTCTGTTCTCCACAAGGTTTAGGGAATTAAGCTACTCAAATATGCTACCCAAATCCTTACTAATATTATAAAAGCGAAAGTGAGTTTGTTTGTTTGTTTGTTACCTCTTCACGCTTTAATGGCTACACCGATTTTGATGAATTTTGGTACAGAGATAGTTGGGAACCAGGAGACGGACATAGGCTAACTTTTATTTAAAAAAAGTGGGATGTGAGGGAGAAAGAGGGAAGAAAAGGGAAAACTTAGCGTTGCTATTACAAATCAATAAGGCGCAAGAGGAACTGTGTTACCCCGAATTTAACGCGAGCGAAGCCGCGGGCAAAAGCTAGTTTCTTAATAAAATCCTTTCGGATTATGATTTGTTTACGTGTTGACTTACTAGACAAGTGAAAGACACAAAGATTTTTCTCAAAACGCCATCTCGGAATCCAATCTGCGTGGTCCTTTTTTGTGGATTTTTCCAGATTGGAAATCATCAAATAACTTCCCCCGCTCTGGGCGGGGCGGGGGGAGAGTCAGACTTGTACTGACCAAAACCCACCTATGTTCTTTCTATTGCCCTTTATGTTCCGGGGCCGTGGTATCTCTTTCCAACAACCCGCAACCCCGGCAGGCGGTGGCCCTGGCAGGCCCCTCTACTTTGCTGATATCTCTTTGAGGCGCGTCTGGAACACTAACGTGCCGTCGACACGGCCTGTCGTCAATAGACGGACGGACGGTGAGCTACTCATTGCTCACCGTCCATAGGCCCACATCTACGGTAACCGGGAGCCCGGGGCGCCTCCCGTGGCGGCTGGGTTGGTTTTAGGTTCTCTCCCTCAAACGCCCGGCCACCTTCTTCGCTGGCTTGACTGCTTCGCAGAAGGAGGTGACCGCTTCCCATTCCCTATGCCCCAGATCGCCGTCACCGCGCCGATCGCCACTATGAGGGCCAAGCTGCGCAGACCGATCTGCGTGGTCCTAAATTGAAGAATCACACAGACTCTTCTCAAAACTCCATCTAGGAATCCAATCTGCATGGGCTTTAGTTGACGAATTTTTTTAAATAAAAACCTATACCAAAAGAATACTTATTAACTCCTTAGTAATTTTTTTTCGGATTATTCGAGTAAAAATTAACGACCTCGTATAGTTTTAAAACAGTACAGTACAAAAGAAATGTTATAATGTGACCAACTTAGAAATCCCAAAAAAACAGCTGTCCCATACATGCAAACGGCGACTTTTTTATCTCGGTGGGTTGTACGATCCCCTAGAATAATTTACGGCTGTCAAGCGCACCCAAAATATAAATCAAATAGCTGCGCCCCGCCGTATTACCCACGCCGCGCCGGTGAAAACCCAAATAGTCTATAATATATTAATGCTACTACTCCTCGCCCGCGTGATATCGAAAAAAGCAGTATCCTATGTAATATTCCAGACTATAATCTACCTCTGTGCGTGTGTGTGTGTCTGTGTGTGTGTTTCATCAAGATCCGTTCAGCCGTTTTGACGTGAAAGTGTAACAAACATCCATACATCCATCCTCGCTCCTCAGTCTCAGCTGCCTCAGTCAAGCCTCAGCTGAACGCCAAACAGCTAAAATCGGTTTCAATTTAGGCGTGAAGACGTAACATACAAACTTTTATGATGTTAGTAAGGATAAGGATTATCGAGCAGAGAGGGAAAAACGATTTCATTATGATTAAGTGCTTATAAAACTTTTTGGTTACAAAAGTTGAAACTCGATTAAAAACGTTTTTTGACACCGAGTCATAAAAAAATCCTTTGTGTCAATGTCGACTTGTCAATATTTACTTTGCGAATTTTAAATAATTAATTTTAATTTACTATCTACTTAGAGAATATTGTTTATCGTATATTATATTACTGGATGGCTGCAGGTAAGACTTTAAGAAAATATAATTGATTTATTTAAATATAAAAGAGTATTTTTGTGCTACATAAAAACTTGGAAACTCGGAACATTTCATAGGTACATAATTAGGTCGAACATGAGTTTGATCGATTATCATACTATACTAAACATTACTAGGCTTAAATTTTGCCAATATCAAATCCATTAGCATTACTACCGACCAGTCGGATCAGTCATCGATGCAAATACGGAACTAAACAAAGTGTTCATAAAACTAGCCCCTATAAAGGCAATAAACTGAACAATTTTCACGTTAAAATTAACCTTACCCTTTCACCCACAGAATGGAAACCGCCTCTCAAAGAAATCAACGGCGTGAACTTAGCCAATTACTTCCCTCATCAACGTTCATGCAATTCCGTCGTACTCATTCACAAGAGATATTTAGACGACCATAAAAACCCTGAAAGCAAGGAAAAACTCAAATCGAAAAAAGAAAAAAAATACAAATATCAAGATAAAGGACAACAGTTTAATAGTGACAAATATACAGACACAGCTACTAATAAAACGTTTAAAGTTAGCAGTAATCATGATCAAGGCGTGTTAGATCAGACTATCCGATTTGCTAAAAATCTAGTGCCTTTAGTCATACCACAGAGTGATGAAAAAATACCCGTGTTTTATACCATTAAGTCTTCACGGAAACATAGGAAGAAAGAAAAAAAACCGCATGAAGCCAGCTTTGATCATCACGGCACCAGGCATAACGAAAAGGGAGACGCTAAGAAAGTATTTGAAACTTACAGAAAGGTACGAAAAGAATGTTATAGCGTTAGAGAGTCCCTTAGCCAAGGTTCAAGCAACACTTTAGATGATTTAAACATCAATCAATCATTATGCTGCACATTTTCTGAAGTGTCGGAAAAGAAATGTCATAAAAAGGAAAGAAGTCACCATAAAAGAGTAAATGATGGTGCAAAGTTGGTTGTTTCAGAATCTTTCGAAGCTTTAGCGACCGAAAACCAAGGGGAGTCAAAGATAAAAATACACCTAATGAACGAAAAGGATAAGCATTTTCTTAGCGACAGCATTAAAGCACCAATTTTGAGCGCTCTCAGAGAATGTATATCAGAAATAAGCAACTGTAATAATAATTCTGATTTATTGAGAGTGCAAAAAATCTTAAAGAACAATACTAGCAAACTAGATACGATTCTA
Source organism: Ochropleura plecta (assembly GCA_905475445.1). Taxonomy (NCBI): domain Eukaryota; kingdom Metazoa; phylum Arthropoda; class Insecta; order Lepidoptera; family Noctuidae; genus Ochropleura; species Ochropleura plecta. The sequence continues at coordinate 4,242,356 of FR997740.1, read as the reverse complement.
GAAAGGATAGTATGCATTGAAAAGAAATTGGATTTACATGCAATAGAGAAAAAAACTGAAATTCGTGCATCAGAAAAGAAAATGGAATTGTTTGCACTAGAGAATAATTCTGATACAAATGTTTTGGTAAAGAAAACATTACCTAAAGTGCCAAGTGTGCAGATGAAAGACGTAAAAGCATCAGCGTTAGAAGAATTAGAAGAAGATATGACAGAGAGTAAAGATTATAGTTCAGAAGAAGAACTACATCAGGAATCGTTGTACAGGAGAAGTAAGAGTGCAGTCACAGAGTTAGTGTCAGAAGAGAAGTTAGACAGAAGGCCACCGAGTTCAGGGTGTGGGGAAGCCACTGGGGGTTTGAAAGATTCCTCAGTCGGTGTAAAACCTGATCGTCTCAACAGGATCCCTGCTAGATTCTGTTGGACTGACGCCGCAAGGAAGTGATATTGATCGTTCTTATAGTTAATTTTGTTCTTATATTTTATGAAAGTTGTATCGTTATCTAGTTCTATTAGAAAGTTTTATTGAATTTGCGAATCTTGCTTTAACATTACCGTGCTGGTTAGTAGCTGGTACGTTTTTATTTATAGTTTTGTAATCTATTGAACTTGTAGAATGTTTCAAACTAACTAAACTATCAGATAAATCAAGAGCTACGTGTCAAGTTTAATCAAGTCTATGGTACTTTCACATAACGTAATTATAGTAACATGCAACCCAAACATTTAATTATTACCAAATTTTCATTCAATCATCAATGCTCGCGCAACACATTCTGTAATGAAATTTTAACAAATCTAACTAACATCATTTAAATTATTATTCTCTTAATGCGCATTATTCACAAATCAGCCTTATTATACTTCCCTAATATGATATGATAACAAAGTAGAAATTAATCGATATAAATCGACACTATTCAAAACATTCGCGAATATGGAATGACATTAAAACAATTCTTCTTTAAGACGTCGCATCATAGAAACCCACTAGTTTTTTTGTTGTTGTAGGTATGTTGACTTTATGTGGTTAATGCACGTCTGTAAGTAGTCGCTCAATGTTAATTTCTGATATTCTGCCGCATCCACTGACTCTGGAAGCTGACCCCAGCACAGATTGCGTACCCTCTTTATATGGGCTTATCCTTCTGATTGCTCCTATTCTGTGGTATTGCTACATTTCAATGATTTTCAAAAGGTTTAGACTGGTTGTTACAATAGAATAAATACATTTCATACATGAACGGGCTTGTCCCACTGTGCTTCTGTTTACCGTTCGCTTCAAAACAATTCTGTTCGTCTTTTTCTTTCTATACGATGCTTTGTCTCATTGGCTTTCTTTTGTTTGGCTTTAACTAGTCTGCAACATTGAACATTGCATGTTTTTAGTCTTTTAGGTTTATTTCTAAGTTGTTGTTCAGCTATTCAATTTATATTCTTTATTAATTTATTTCGTGTTTGTTTTTCAAATGCATAAAAAACACGGTCAAGTTAGATTTTTTCTCTACTTCTTTCTACGAAAGAGGATTTATTAATTTGACGTTGTATTGTAACTGTTCTGGTGGCGTAGAATCCTATATACCAGAAGTTGGGATCCGTCGTTTGCATTCCTAACCTCAGTTTAATTGAGCATGATTGAGATATTATAAAGACACGGGAATGATCAGTATTAGGAACTCAAAAGAGTCATTGATAGATAGATAAAAGCAAAAGACACAATAAAGGAATTAATACAAAAAAAAATTTGATTGACCCATAGGTATTTAGACACATAACATACATTTATAAAGGTCGCCCACTGGGCGGTGTGTATCTCAAGATTGCACCAAATAGGACTCCAGTTCAGCATTATGCTATGTAGATTACCTGACGCTGATATTCTTCTGAATCCTGCTAGTGACACACGGATGTCGAGAAAATGTGCATTGCAGAAGAATGGGAACGAATTCCAGAAAACTTTAAAAATTCTGTGGAAGGCCCACAAGGTTGTAAGCTATGATGTTGGCCTGAGTTCACATGTGTTATCAGGTTTTTACATTTACATTATCCTGATTTAATTAAAAAAACAAAACAAATTATATATCTTTATATAATTTTTGTACCCTATCACAATGATGTCGTATTTTACCCAAAGGTTGACTGGTAGGGCACACCACAATAGTGGCGGTAAGTCCCCTCTTTGAGGAGTGGCTAGAGAGGCGTCATGGCATCCTCACCTACCGCCTGACGCAGGTCCTCACCGGACACGGAAGTTTCGGGAGGTTCCTGCACATAATCGGGCGGGAGGAAACGCCCGGGTGTCACCATTGTGACGATCGCCCGGAGGACACGGTGGAGCACACAGTGGCGGTCTGGCCAGCTTGGGTGGAGCACCGCCGTGCCCTTGTAGAGGCGATCGGCGGCGGCGATCTCTCGCGTCCGGCCCTGGTTCAGTCCATGGTCCGGAGCGAGAGGGAATGGGAAGCAGTCACCTCCTTCTGCGAAGCAGTAATCCTAGCAAAGGAGGTGGCCGAGCGTTTGAGGGAGAGAACCTCAAACCAACCCAGCCGCCGCGGGAGACGCCCCGGGCGCTGGGCGCTGCAAGACGACTCTCGGCCACCGCAGATGCGGGCCGAGAGTCCGTCCGTCTATTGACGACAGGCCGTGTCGACGGCGCGTTCGTGTTTCACGCGCGCCTCAAAGAGATGTCACAAAGCAGAGGGGCTTGCCAGGGTCTCCGCCTGCCGGTGCGGGTTGTTCGAAAGAGATACTGCGGCCCCGGAACGTAAAGGGCAATAGAAGGAACATGGGTTAGTCAGTAAAAGTCTGACACGCCCCCCCGCTCCGGAAGTTATTTGATGATTTCCCACCCCAAAAAAAAAAGTTTGAATGGTACCTAGAGAATGCCTTATGGCATTAAGTCCGCGTATGTACCACTATTGTACATGAAGTTTAAATAAAAAAAAACTTGTTTTTATTGCTGACCACTTCTTTTATGGAATTGATCGAAAATTATCAGTCAACTAGCTTTCGCCCGCGGCTTTGCTCGCGTTAAATTCGGTATAACACACCAAGCAGACCTGCAGTTTTTGCTTTTGCGCCTGATTGATTTGTAATAGCAACGCTAAGTTTTCCCTATTCTTCCCTCGTTCTCCCTCATATCCCACTTTCTTTTTTTATAAAAATTAGCCTTTGTCCGTTTCCTGGTTCCCAACTATCTCTGTACCAAAATTCATCAAAATCGGTTTAGCCATTAAAGCGTGAAGAGGTAAGAAACAAACAAACAAACTCACTTTCGCTTTTATAATATTTGTAAGGAAGTAAGGATTATTATTGAAATCGACGTTAGAACATAAAATTCCTTAAGCGTTCTTTTTTTTGCAGAGCAGTGTACCCACTTTTGGACTTTGAACTCCGTTTTCCTTCTCATAATTCATAACTCATTCACAAAAAGTTTAAAAATATTACATCTAAGCAAGTTCAGGTAGAAACTTGGCTACTAAAGCGATTGTAACGACTGTCTACCCCTTATCAAAATGCAGGGTAATTATACTGAGAACAAAAGACATTAAGTGATGTTCTCCCAACGTTTTCCTTTGAGTGAATCTGCGAGTTTCCTATTCATGGGAATATTTTAACATGATTAGTGACACTTTCGGTTAAAATTATTCTGGAAAATTGTAAATTTATTGACTACTAACGGCCCGCCCCTGCTTCGCGCGGTTACTATTTAGATACTAATATTGTACTTTTTTTTTCACGAGGAAATCGCTTTTGGCTTTTGCTTATTGTATACTAGCTTTAGCCTGCGGCTTCGCTTGCGTTAAATTCGGGATAAATCAGTTCCCCTTTCCTGATTTTCTCCCGCATTTCTTACTTTAAAAAAATATCCTATGTCCGTCTCCAGGGTCCAACTATCTCTGTACCAAAGTTCATTAAAATCGGTTTAGCCATTTAGGCGTGAAGACGTAACAAACAGACAAACTCACTTTCATTTTTAAAATATTAGTAAGGATTGTGTCCGGGACTGTAGCTTCATTCTTTTTAGGGTTCCGTAGTCAACTAGGAACCCTTATAGTTTCCGTCCGTCCGTCCGTCCGTCCTCGCTTAATCTCTGTGACCGTTAGCACTAGAAAGCTGAAATTTGGTACCAATATGTATATCAATCACGCCGACAAAGTGGTAAAATAAAAATTGGAAAAAAATGTTTTATTAGGGTAGCCACCCTATATGTAAAGTGGGAAGTGATTTTTTTTTAATTTCAACCCTAACGTGTGATATATTGTTGGAAAGGTATTTAAAAATGAATAGGGGTTTACTAAAATCATTTTTTGATAATGTCTATAATTTCGGAAATAATCGCTCCAAAAGTAAAAAACAATGTGTCCCCCCCCCTCTAACTTTTGAACCATAAGTTTAGAAAATATGAAAAAAATCTGAAAAGTAGAACTTTATAAGGACTTTCTAGGAAAATCATTTTGAACTTGATTGACACAACAGTTTTTGTACAAAAAAGACAAAAAGTTGTACAAAATAATTTCCTCCTCCACCTTTAAACTCATAAGTGGGAACACTTATTGTGACGGACGGGAAACTACGGAACCCTACACTGAGCGTGGCCCGACACGCTCTTGGCCGGTTTTTTTTTTCTTGACATTTAAAGTGCCCGTAATGGTCTGATTGAAATATGAATATATGCTTTGAGTTTGACCCCTACAACCCAGTTACTCTGTAACATGAAATCCCTAGCAGGAACTTCCCTCATATAGCGTTTAACCAGGCCGAGCAGTTTTAGCATTCCAAAATGAGTCACCGAAAGTTACCGCTTACAAGCAACTGTTGGTGGAACGAATAGCTGGTACGTTTTACAGAAATTTCATATGAGGGAGTTTCATAGAAGCTGAAATGTACCCGATTTCTCTTTTATATTAAACTAGCTTCCGCCCGCGACTTCGTCCGCGTGGCATAGTTACTTTGGGCTAACGTTAACCTTAACCCGCGTGATTATCGAAAAAAAAATATCTTTCTCTACCCTTTTCTTCCCTCTTTCTCCCCCTTTTCTCACTTTTTTTTTATCCTATGTCCGTCTCCAGTGTCCAAACTATCTCTGTATCAAAATTCATCAAAATCGGTTTGGCCATTTAGGCGTGAAAACAAACAAACTCACTTTCGCTTTTGTAATATTATATGGATTGACACTTATTTGAATATGAAGGAGCTTTTTACATTGGTAATACTTTTGTGAATGTGAATAAAGATATCAAGTCTAACCAAGGTGTATAGTGTAACCCAGTACTATAACGACTAAGCTATTTACTTTGAATAAAAGAGCATATAATATTTTTAGGATTATAATTTAAATCATATTTTAATTTACATGTCATACTTTTTCCTCAAACCTACGCTTCCGACATTTTCTATTCTCCTTTTAAAACGACCTGAGTATTTTAACGTTATGGTAAACCAGCCAGCATTGGTTAGGTTATAAAACCTCTTACAGTACTTACTGGGTTGTGAAGGTCAGATAGGCAGTCGCTCCATGTAAAATACTGGTATTCAGCTGCAAACGGTGATACGAAAGAAGCCGATCCCACCATAGTTGGGATAAGGCTAGGCAGATGATGATTGTGCCAATGGAAATGGTACCTTTTGTTGAAACATTAAAGGTCTAACGTAGTTAACGTAGTGTTTACTAGTAGTCAGACTTTCGGGACACTGACTACTTGTAACTTTCGGAACCAACAGCTTAACGTGCTTTCCGAGGCACGAAAGAAACTCGGTATGTAAAGGGTGGTCACCAATCCACAGACCAACCTAGGCAAGCGCGGCTTACCTAAAGAACGACCCGAGTCCCGAGCGGCAGTTACTATTTAGCAACGAGGTCTTCCATTAGTACAAGTGAAGGTCAAATTAAGCATGTTTAGAACAGGAAGTGCGTGACTTGCTACAGTCTGATTTTAAACAGCTGTTGATGTGAAAACGTTGTTCTTAGCTGTCATTGTTCTGTGACAGGTGATTGAAGGAGCGCTAATGTTTTGGAATTCTACCTACACTAAGTGGTGGGACTTTCATTTTTGCGAATTTGAAACCATTAAAGATCTTCCCCCGCTCTGGGCGGTGCGGGGGGGAGTGTCGGACATTTATTGACTCAAACCCACCCAAGTTCCATGTTCTTTCTATTGCCCTTTACGTTCCGAGGCCGCGGTAACTCTTTCGAACAACCCGCAACCCCGGCAAGCAGTGGCCCTGACAGGTGCCTCTGCGAGTCTCAAAGCTTGGCTTTCCCTTATTTTTTACTATCTTTCGTAATGGCTCTGACTGAGTATAGTCCTCTTGACCGTTTTCGGCCACGGCGGCCATTCTCAGCGAAGATCCATTTGCCCGGGAAATATTACAGTACAGGCGTGTGTGCGCAGACACAGGTGCACTCTCTGATCCCTCACTCTCATAATCCGATAATCCAACACGACCGGAGAGAGATCAGGCGCAGGACCAACGGTGTCATGTACTTTCCGAAGCGATCCTATAAGGGTCCCGTTTTTCCTTTTGAGGCACGAAACCCGAACTTCTAATATTTTAAGTACTGAGTGACCTTTAACATCATCTGCCTAGCCTTTTCCCAACTATGTTGGGGTCGCCTTCCAGTCCCACCGAATGTATTTGAATACCAGTATTTTACATGAGCGACTGCCTATCAGTAATACGATACTCCTTGGTAAGACTGATTGTCAGAATTACGGGACACTGACTATCTGTAACGACTGTCAAAGAGCTACAAATGACAGCCGGGACCTACAGCTTAATGTGCTTTTCGGGGCCCGGAGGAAACTCGGTATGTAACGGGTAGTCACCCATCCACAGATCAATTTATGCAATCGCGGCTTAACCGAGGAAGCTGTTCTTTAGCCATGACCATCTAAGCATCACAAACTTATAATTCCCGATAAATTGCCTAGTTGACATTTTCAAAACTATTAGGTATTAGGTAACTATTAGGTAGGCACAAGAGTTCTATCTATTCAAAACATTAATATTTCACATGAGTAAGAAAATCTAGGTCCGCCACTCATATCTGAAAAACGCTTTAAGTTTTGAATAGAATTCAGTCTTTGAATCTCAACACAATCGCACCCAGTAACGTCAGACAGTGAAACTCAAAGTCGGGTCAATTGTTATGCAAGTTTTGTAGTACTCAACAATTCCTAGCACTTCTATTTGATGAATTTTACTACAGTGAGCGAAAGAGACAAAGCTAGATGTCTCGTATACCGCCGTGCTAAACGTAAAAGCAGTATTTCAATCGGGTGTTTGAGGGAGAGAACCTCAAACCAACCCAGCCGCCGCGGGAGAGGCTCCCTTCCACCGTAGATGCAGGTCTGTAGTCGGTCCGTCCAGTGGCGAAAGGCCGTGTTGACGGCGCGTTAGTGTTCCATGCGCGCCTCGAAGAGATGTCAGCAAAGCAGAAGAGCCTCCCAGGGCCACAGCCTGACGGGGAAATCGAAAGAGATACCTCGTCCCAGGAACATAAAGGGCAGTAGAAGAAACATGGGTGAGTTTAGCCAGTCCAAGTCTGACACTCACCCAACCAAAGTTATTTCAAGATTTCCCTACCGCAAAAAAGCAAGCAAAGTGGGTTTCGAGAAAATTAGAGTTTGTTGCGAGTAGCGGGTTCAATTCCCACACGGAGCAAATATTCGTACGACCTACAGGTAGTTGTTCCGGGTCTGGTTATTTGTGTATGTGAGTTTAAATGTTTGTAGACGCACCCATGGTACATAGAAATTCATAGGGTGGGGGAGATGTAAAAAAATATATGCAGGGTTCGCAGATAAAATAGCGTTTGATTTAACTTTTTCCATTTCCTCACGCTCCGAGCAATTGAGTGCAGAAAAATCCGAACAAACACAGAATAGTACTCAAAAATGGAGTATGCAAAAGTTGACAATGGCCTAAAAAGTTTTTTAGATTAACGGATTACGGACACTGAAACTTACAACAAAAACAGTTCATGCACTCAACTAAAAAGCCGCAAGTCGGGCACCGAGGGTTTCGTACAGACGCCTGCACATCAAGCTACTACAATCTGTCAGATTTCTTTGATAGATTTTCGACTTTATTTCTAAAGTATTAGGTTCAAGGTTCATTGGGAAAAATTGACAGTTTCGGGTAGCTTGACCTGCTGGCGTCTGTACAAACATAAACGGCCATATCTTTGCCGGGGTTGCGGGTTGTTCGAAAGAGATACCGCAGCCCCGGAACGTAAAGGGCAAAAGAAGGAACATGGTTGGGTTTTTATTCAGTACAAGTCTGATAACCCCCCCCGCTCAACCCAGAGCGGAGGGGAGTGTCAGAAGTTATTTGATGATTTCCCATCCGCAAAAAAATACGGCCATATCTTTTGATTGCGTAGATTTTGAAGATTGTTTTTTTCACAGCTCCAAGGGATTACAGATTTGAGTATATGGTTTTAATTTCAACTCGATACCTTCACGTGTTCCCGAGATAAAGGGTCTTGACAGACAGATGTACGGTCAACAAAATGTTTAAATAACGGTTGCTTTTTTCTTTAGAAACTTTACAAACGACGCTTTTATATCGTTGCAATAATAGTCGTTTTCAACCTTTCATGAGATTACAGACGTCCTACCTTCCTTATTACCACTAAACGGATTTCACACACAAATACAGTGTGACCTAAAGAAACATATGCCTCTTTGTGTTCTTTAATGTAATTTAATTTATTGTAACAATTTGGCCTTTTCTAGTTGTTTATAAAATAGTTATAGTATTGTTTTTTTTCCAAAATCTGTATTACTTGTTTTAATAAATTAATTAAATGTTATCATCTGCGTATACTGTAGTGCATGCTGTGCTTTTCTATAAGAAATGAGGCGTTTGGACTTAACTTAGCTATGTACAAATTATAATGTAATAGCGTACTCATTGTTAAGAAGCCTTATCCTACTAGTATTATAAACGTGAAAGTTTGTATAGATGTACGCAAAAACTACCAAATGGATTTTAATGAAACTTTACAATAATATAGATTATACATCAGAATAACACATAGGTTACAATTCATAAATATATATCGATACCTCCTAAGTATAATGAGTCAACTGACATTATAGTTATTTTATAGGAGAGTGATTTGCAGGCAAATCGTTTATATTTTAATGAAATCAAATTAATTCGAAATAAAGTAAATCGTTTTTTAATAATAATTATAAGCTCTTCCTTTGGCATAAAATGATTTTGCTGATTTTCGTTTTTAAATGACATTTTATGTATAATGACTGAGTATACGCCGGCGGGACTCAATAGTGAAATGGTTTAACTACCAGTTATATTCATGTACGTTGTCCATCAAAATCCATCGTTTACACCAAAATCACATGAAATATGAATATAATTTAATTAATATAATTTTACTTTTGTTTGTTTTCGGGGTTTTTTGTCTCACTTAATAATAAAATGTTGAAATTATATCACTTGACTCATTATACTAGGAAAGTACTTGGCAATGTTAACATTTGAAACCTCAACGTATACTGGACCAATGTAATTTACCGAGGTTTTTTATTAGTATTTTTTTTTGTAATACCTTACGATTTGTGGGATTAATAAAAGCTAGGAAGAAGAACAAGAATCATAAACCAAAAACAACTCATTTTGAAGATCACAATGTATTTTTCGCCATAATTAAGTAGGAATAATTATCTTTTTAACATAATAGCTTTACTAAAAGCTACAACGTAAACAACTCACTATTAAAAAATGTCAATGCTCCATCATTAAATTTTCACTTATAATACCACAAGAGCTTCAAAATTATCGGGTATTTTCCGATAGGTTCGTTGCAAACAAATGAAGGAGTCAAGTTTTTCTTTTCAGGTTAAAAAATCACGAGCGCGAAGCGCGAGTGATTTTTCCTGAAAAACTTGACGATTTTATTTGTTTGCAGGGAACCTATCGGGAAATGCCAGATAATTTTGAAGCTCGTGTGGTATTCGGGGGATTATTTTTCCGTCCCAAATGTCGGCCAATAGAATTGCACCATGTTTTGTTTTTTATGCATAGCAACGACCAGAGAAAATTTTCAAAAAATTATCAGTATAATACCATGTAGGTTGTACCACGTGACGTCGAATGGTGCAATTCTATTGGTCGATATTTGGGTCGGAAAAATAATCACATATAATAACCACAAGAGCTTCAAAATTATCGGGTATTTTCCGATAGGTTCGTTGCAAACAAATGAAGGAGTCAAGTTTTTCTTTCCAGGTTAAAAAATCACGAGCGCGGAGCGCGAGTGATTTTTCCTGAAAAACTTGACGATTTTATTTGTTTGCAGGGAACCTATCGGGAAATGCCAGATAATTTTGAAGCTCGTGTGGTATTCGGGGGATTATTTTTCCGTCCCAAATGTCGGCCAATAGAATTGCACCATGTTTTGTTTTTTATGCATAACAACGACCAGAGAAAATTTTCAAAAAAAATTCAGTATAATACCATGTAGGTTGTACCACGTGACGTCGAATGGTGCAATTCTATTGGTCGATATTTGGGTCGGAAAAATAATCATAAAAAAACAACAAACAATCAATCAAAATAAAAACTAAAACAGGTACTTCTTTAGTAGGTCAATAAAAATAATAAGAACTAAAAATGGTAACTTACGTTAAACAATATTAATAAATATAATAGAAATTAATAACACAACAGTCAAGGCATTTCTAATGCTCAATTAACAAATTAGAGATCAGCCAGAATCACTGTCGTCAGCTGCATTAGAGTTCGTTGAAATCAAATTATTAAAAAATAAATGATACTCCTTAGGAATTACCAGCGTCTTACAAAGATCCATCAAGTCATTGTGCTTATTTTGGTCAATAGAAATGGGTGTCAGACTATTTAGTTGCCCTTTACGTTCCGGTGCCGGAGTATCTCTTTCGAACAACCCGTAACCCCGGCAGGCGGAGGCCCTGGCAAGCCCCTCTGCTTTGCTGACATCTCTTTGAGGCGCGTGTGAAACACAAACGCGCCGTAGACACGGCCTGTCGCCCGCGGCGGCTGGGTTGGATTGAGGTTCTCTCCTTCAAACGCCCGGCCACCTCCTTCGCTAGCATTACTGATTCGCAGAAGGAGGTGACTGCCTCCCATTCCCTCTCGCTCCGGACCATGGCCTGAACCAGGGCCGGACGCGAGAGATCGCCGCCGCCGAGGCACGGCGGTGCTCCGCCCCGCGCTGAGCAGACCGCCACTGTGTGCTCCACCGTGTCCTCCGAGCGATCGTCACAATGGTGACACCCAGGCGTTTCCTCCCGCCCGATTATGTGCAGGAACCTCCCGAAATTTCCGTGTCCGGTGAGGATCTGCGTCAGGCGGTAGGTGAGGACGCCATGGCGCCTCTCTGGCCATTCCTCAAAGATTTCGTGTAGCTTTAGGTTTCTTTACACAATCTATCCACTTGTAAGCATCATCTTGGTAACTCGTTTTATAAAACAGCTTAAATGGATATTCCGCTGTAACTAGAAAAATGCCTTGGAATAAAGTAACGGAAGCATCCTTTACTTTATTCCAAGGCATTTTTGATCCATCGTTGGTAGTTGTCCAGTTGTTTATAAGTTTTAGCTTTGATTTAAAGTCTTTTTGAGTTTATTGCATTCTGTTACTAATAGTAATTTAACATGTACAATTATGTTAGACACATACATCCACGATATAATATTATATACGAATAATAGTAACTTTACGAAACAGAATTATTACCTAAAATTGCTTGCGCACTCGCTGCCATTCATCGTATACTGAGCCACAATAAACTTGTATCGATGCGCGCCCCGCGTATACTGGTACAATGTTATTTAGATCAGTTTACAATGTACGATTTTAACTGATGTTGAAATTGATTTAGTATACGTGAAGTTATCTCGGTAATTATCGTCCTTTTTAATTTTTTTTTAATACAAACGTTATGATCACCATTTATCATGTACGTTTATGCAAAAATATGAAAATACCTAAATTTGTTAGTTGACTCAGTATACTTAGGAGGTATCGATATTGTATATTCCATCACAACGCGAGTGAACCCGCGGGGCGCAGCTAGTATTAAATAAATAAATAAAAGTATACTTTTTATCCCAGTTCTATATTCCCGAGCAAAGCCGCGGGCAACAGCTAGTACAAGATAACTAGTGAGAAACTTTTTTCATTAACACGCGACTATCGTAGTCCCTAGTTTGACATAGGCCTCGTCGTGAACTTGTGCTATAGACTTTTTCTGTTACAGCTACCCTACTATGACGTCTTAAAACAGAACATATTCCACTGAGTGAAAGAGACAGAGCTATATAGGGTGTCTAGCACCATCTCTTTCTCACACAGGAATAAGTACTGCTATAAGATGTCATGGTAACCCTTCAGTTCTCCGAATAAATGACAGCGGAGTTTGGGTACTGCTTCCTAATGAATAACCCAGCAGGTTACCTAGAAAGCATTATTTATTTATAGTGCCTATGATGCGTGTCAGGGTTTTTCTGCTTATTTAGGTACAGAATACCTCAAAACGAAAAAAAACGGGTCCCTTATTGGATCTTTGTTGTTCGTCTGTCGCTATATCAAGATCCTTTATCTCGGGAACGAAAGAAGGTATCGAGTTGAAATTAAAACCATATAAATTAACCCTCTACGTCTCTGCAGTCAAAAGATATGGCCATTTATGTCGCAAGTTTGTACGGAACCCTCGGTTTTCGAGTTCGACTGGCGCTTGCCCGGTTTGTTTTGGATTGGAAATCTTCAAATGCCTCCGCACGAAGCGGGGCTCTGGGCGGAGCGGGAGGGAGTGTCAGACTTGAACTGACTAAAACCCATCTTTCTTTTGTCCTTTGTGTTCGGGCTGCGGTATTTTTTTCAAACAACTCGCAACTTTTAGCGTGTAATCAAAGGACCCAGTACAGCGCTGAAAGTAAGTATCAAAAATCTAACTATCATAAAGCAGTTCATTTGTTTTTTGCCACGATCGCAATCAATCAATCAATGGTAAATACTTACTAATATTATAAAAGCGAAAGTGAGTTTGTTTGTTACGTCTTCATGCCTAAATGGCTATACCAATTTTGATGAATTTTGGTTCTGAGATAGTTGGGACCCCGGAGACGGACATAGACTATGTTTAAAAAAAAGATTGAGTTTTGAGGGAGAAAGAGGGAAGAAAGGGGAAAACTTAGCATTGCTATTACAATAAACAAGGCGCAAATGGCAAAAACTACAGGTAGCAGGTACCTATAAATCAGGAAAGGGGAACTGTGTTACCCCGAATTTAACGCTAGCCAAGCCGCGGGCAAAAGCTAGTTATAAAAATATGAATGAACAAATACTTAAAATTAAAAAACAAATAAGTGAAACGAGTAATTTTAATTTAAAAATTGACGCGTTGTAATAGGGGGTGACTCTTTTGCCTACAAATGGGCACAAAGCCAGTCTCCGTGGCTGCTACAGAGAAAATCCTTATGGAAAAACCCAATAACGCTTCGCCTGACCCGGGATTCGAACCCAGCACTTCATACAAAGCAGTCAAGCTTGTACCACTAGACCAAAGAAACAGTGAAAAAAGACTACAAAAAGGCAGTTCAAATAAAAACATTCGAAGAAAATAAAAATTATCGAGTATTCAGTTTCAATTGTAACTAGAACCTATTAGCAGATCATCTATAAATAAAAATAAATAATTAAAAAAATTAAAAAACACGACGGCCGTGTCAAAAAAGTGAACTAAAAAGAAAAAAACAAGATGTTAGGCGTTTAGAAGTTATGATGGAATAAAGAAACTCACATACATACAAACATACATGAACCCTAAAAACATAACACTCCTTTTTTGGGGCAGTCGTGTAAAAATACGGTCGAACACAGAACTTCCTCGTCTTTAAAGTCGGTTAAAAATAATGTCCTCAACTTACTGTCCTTCCTGAAACACAATTCAGATAAAACAAAATTTAAACCGTAAAATTATCATAGCGTACCATCCGCCAAACATGCTCGGCGGAGTGCCAACATCTGTCAAATCGGCCGTAAGGTTTAGTAGGTCAAATATAATCTGATGATAAAGCCCATCAATCGGTCATGCACGCCTCATTTTAATTACTTAAAATATTGGATGGAAAGTGTACGTTCAAATTGGAATAATGTGTTCAAAGATCGTCATAGTACCTGGATTTAAAAATAGAACAAGACACTCATGTCGGTCAGAATGATGTAAATACGATTTTGTAATAATATTCTATTTTTTTTTAAAACGTTTCCCCACACTAGCAATTACTCATGTATCGTGGGTGCGTTTACAAACATTTAAACTCATATACACAAACAGCCAGACTCGGAACAACTATCTGTAGGCCATACAAATATTTGATCCGTGCGGGGATCGAACCCGCGAAACGCAGCGCATCAGTCGATCGCTCAACCACTGCGCCAACCGTGTCGTCTAAAAGAGTGTTCATGGAGTTTCTTGCCCATTCTTCTCCATAGAGATCAACGCTTTGGAATGAACAACTATAGTACTTTCACAAGTTATTATGTCTTGTGACTGGGACTGTAGCTTTAACATTTTGTATTTTTTTACATTCAAAAGTGCATGTAATGGTCTAATTGAAATAAATGAATTTGATTTGATTTGATTTGAACATCATTGAGTTTTAGTATACAAGGTGTTGACTCACAACCTCTTCTTGTCTGTGACCATGAAACAGTAAAACTGTTAGTTGTTTTAAGTACTAGTAATTGGAGGTAGCAAAAAGAAAAGACTATATGAGTTGACGTGATCGGCTAATCAACATTATAAAAAAAAACTTGAGAGGTGTCAAGGGACACCCGGATGGAACGAAGTTATTATTTATTACTAGCTTTTGCCCGCGGCTTCGCTCGCGTTAAATTCGGGGTAACACAGTTCCCCTTGCGCCTTATTGATTTGTAATAGCAACGCTAAGTTTTCCCTTTTCTTCCCTCTTTCTCCCTGACATCCCACTTATTCCTAAAAAATGCCTATGTCCGTCTCCTGGTTCCCAACTATCTCTGTACCAAAATTCATCAAAATCGGTGTAGCCATTAAAGCGTGAAGAGGTAACAAACAAACAAATAAACAAACAAACAAACTCACTTTCGCTTTTATAATATTATAGTAATATAGTAAGGAAGTAAGGATAGTAAGGATGTACAACAATCTAGTATACATTCAACAAAAATAATCGTCGCGATACCACACTGTTCAATGCGAAATAGAAAGACGAAACGAAAATAACTGGCTTGCTTTCTATGAGAGAGAGAGAGAAAGACAGACAGAGAAACACGCGCACGCCGCAATGCTTACAACTATAGCAAAAAGTCTCGTTACAACTTTTGGTCTTAAATTTTTCCGTCTAGCCCCCTTTCGCAACGCGCGATATGGAACTTCGTTCCAAAATATATAATTACTAGCTTTTGCCCGCGGCTTCGCTCGCGTTAAATTCGGGGTAACACAGTTCCCCTTGCACTTTATTGATTTAACGCTAAGTTTTCCCTTTTCTTCCCTCTTTCTCCCTCATTTCTCACTGTTTTTTTAATAAAAGTTAGCCTATGTCCGTCTCCTGGTTCACAGCTATCTCTGTACCAAAATTCATAAAAATCGGTTTAGCCAGTAAAGCGTGAAGAGGTAACAAACAAACAAACTCACTTTCGCTTTTATAATATTAGTAAGGATATAAATATG
This sequence comes from Ochropleura plecta, assembly GCA_905475445.1. Taxonomy (NCBI): domain Eukaryota; kingdom Metazoa; phylum Arthropoda; class Insecta; order Lepidoptera; family Noctuidae; genus Ochropleura; species Ochropleura plecta. Next base: position 4,226,630 of record FR997740.1, on the reverse strand, counting down.
TCGAATTGAGTACCTCCTTTTTTTCGGTTAAAAACCGGCCAAGTGCGAGTCATACTCGCGCGAGGTTTTCGTAAAAACTTGCGATATAAACAGCCATATATTTTGATTGCATGATGATGAATGATTGAAGACTTGATTTTTCTATAATTACAAGATATTGAGTTATCTTAGCTCAGGTATTGGGTGCAACTCTAATATGCAACATTATTTACCTTACCTTATAGCATATTTGTAATATAAACTATAATTTTTACTTGAAGGTAGAATAAACTATTTTATTTTTTTTAATTTTACACATCTCTAAGGGACTACAGGCTTGAGTGTAAGTTTTTTGATTTCAAATCGATATCTCCACGCGTTACTGAGATAAAGGGTATTGACAAACAGAGGGACAACAAAGTGATCCCATGGTTTTCCTTTTAAAGTACGGGACCCTAAAAATAGTTATGAATTTTGAAATGTCATAGAACAAAAGTGGTACGGTATGGTCACTACACGAGAGGTAATGCGTTTCGTTCGACCCTGCATAAGTTCGGTATTGTCGAATGTTGACTCTGATCGACATGAGTGTCTTATTCTAAAGCTCAATGTTGTCTTACTATTAAGTGTCATAGATATTATGTTGATTGAAGAGATGATGCTTTTTGTAGTTTTATCTCTCCCATACACACGGAAACGTACCGTACAGAAGGCAGAGTTTGAATAGTTTGCACGCGAGATTTTGGATTATAAAGTAAAAAGCCATGCTAAAAGATTTACAGTAATAATATTACATCAGGATTCGACGAAAAGCGAAACAGTCACACAGTGAAGTTCAAAAGGCTGAAATTGCAGCTGAAACTTTTCAGCCCTTAATCCATCCCTACTCTGCCTTCTCTACATAAAAGATGTTCTGCGACACTCGGAAGTCATGTTCAGTGGTGTCAAAGTTAGTTCACGCAGGGAAAAATAAGCAAAAACGTTACAAAACTGCCTTACCTAAGTATTTGTTTCGTAAAAGCATATATGTATAAAGTATTTGAGTAAAATAGTGTTGAAAATAAATGTATGTCAGTGTAAAGCGAATATTAAACAAGTTGAATAAAAGCAAAATATGAAGAAATAATTTGAAATTGTTCAAAATGCGGGCGAGGGAACGCTTTAGCGAGTGTGTTGGGCGTAACCGCGCTATTTCATTTATTTGAAACTCGCTACACACTTCCCATCGTATCGTTTTAACTGTGCAAACGATTTGTTAGAATTCCATTGAAAGTTTAGATGAGTTATTCAACAGAGATTCCTCATTTGACCACCGATGGATCAATAGCAACAGTTTGCACAGTTAAACTGTCAGCATTATTCATGATCTGTGTAGTGGTCAAATATCAAATTCACCCGCAGTTTGAACAGTGCAGTATATAGGAAATAAAGAAGTGCTGTATCAGGCAATCACTCACCAAAGTTTGAGCAGCTGTCTGGTGCTGTAAAAACAGGCTTCAGTCAGTTAAGCCAGTAATAAAAGAGTCATTTTAGAATAAAGCAGAGTGACAAGAATAGTATTTAGGGGAGTCGGCGAGTGATTGTTCAAACTGCGGTACATTGGTTAAGAGAACAAAAAACGCCGTATGATCAGAAATCGTTGCATAATCTCAATATGTGGAGTGGTCAGACAATTTCCCCGCAACGTGTTTACGAAGGTGTTGTTTTAATAATGTAAAAGATATACACATGTTTAGAGTTCGACTGTATTGTTTCCTTATGAATTGTCAGATGTTCTAGAGCATGATTTGTGTGTTATAAGCATTTTGTATGTTGACCTATTGCAGATGAAAGTAGTTTTAATCATAAGTAGATAACAGAATTAAAGTGAAACCCGCTTGATGAGTGATTACGTCATAATTAAGAATCTTTGTCAAGTTAACTACATGTATTCTGCTGTAATGTTTTGTATTGTGAAAATATAAATGTTCAACATAACAAAACAAAGACTAGTATTTGCTAGACTTGAAAACTAACGTTCAAATGTTGTTTCTTGTTTACATTCTAGATTTTGTTCAAAATAATATCTTAAGTGTTATATATCGAGAGTCCCGTCATGGACACTGCCTGCCAGGGTTGCGGGTTGTTCGAAAGAGATACTGCAGAACATAAATGACCAAAGGAACATGGATGGGTTTTAGTCAGAACAAGTCTGACACTTCCATGCGCTCCGCCCAGAGCGGAAAAAGTTATTTGATGAATAGAATCCTACTAATATTATAATCCTACTTAATATATAATATAATAAAACCATTTAGCCGTAAAGCCATTTAGGCGTGAAGTCGTAACAAACAAACTCACTTTCGATTTTATAATATTAAGGACTGGCAAAATGAGGACATACTATGGCCACATTTCCACCTAAACTTTTGTTAAAACAATCGATTGTGGAGACAAAAAGACAAGGGTTATCGTATTACCCAGTACTAACTGGGAGGTCAGATAGACAAGGGTTATCGTATTACTCAGAACTAACTGGGAGGTCAGATAGACAAGGGTTATCGTATTACCCAGTACTAACTGGGAGGTCAGATAGACAAGGGTTATCGTATTACCCAGTACTAACTGGGAGGTCAGATAGACAAGGGTTATCGTATAACTCAGTACTAACTGGGAGGTCAGATAGACAAGGGTTATCGTATTACCCAGTACTAACTGGGAGGTCAGATAGACAAGGGTTATCGTATAACTCAGTACTAACTGGGAGGTCAGATAGACAAGGGTTATCGTATTACCCAGTACTAACTTGGAGATCCGATAGACAAGAGTTATCGTATTACCCAGTACTAACTGGGAGGTCAGATAGACAAGGGTTATCGTATTACTCAGTACTAACTGGGAGGTCAGGTAGACAAGGGTTATCGTATTACCCAGTACTAACTTGGAGATCCGATAGACAAGAGTTATCGTATTACCCAGTACTAACTGGGAGGTCAGATAGACAAGAGTTATCGTATTACCCAGTACTAACTGGGAGGCCAGATAGACAAGGGTTATCGTATTACGCAGTACTAACTGGGAGGTCAGATAGACTGGCTGCCAGACTTCGGCCCACTGGCTACCTGTAACAACTGTCAAAGATCTACAAATGACTACCGAGACCTACGTCGTAACATGTTTTCCGAAGAACGGGAAGATATTATGTTATTCCAACAAAGTTATATAATTTTGTTCAAACTATGGAATACCTTTTAGTAGAACCGTCAAGTAATTTTCTTGCGGTCAACAGACCGTCCAGTGATTAAAGGAGAATCATTAATTACCGACATTACGGCTTGCACAACTGTATCGAAATGTAACTAACCCCTCGAATGCTACCCAGATGTTCAATTTACCGATAGGTTAATCGGCCTCATTTGTTATTTACGAATCGGCCGCCGGAATTAACCAGCTGCGGTAGACTTGTGTGAGATCTCCTTTGTGTTGTACATTTATCTATTAAACTGGCAACAAAGATATACGCCTGGCTTTTTTTGGGATGGGAAATCACCAAATTCGAACAACCTGCAACCCTGGCAGGCGGTAACCCTGGCAGGACCCTCTGCTTTGCTGATATCTCTTTGAGGCACCCATGGAACACTAATGCACCTTTGATACAGCCTGTTGTCACTGAGCAGAGGGACGGTAAGCTACCCGTTGCTCACCGTCCACAGACCCGCATCAACGGTGGCCGGGAGTCGTCTCGCGGCACCCGACACCTGGAGCGACTCCCGCGGCGGCTTGGTTGATTTGAGGTTCTCTATCTCAAATTTCGTATAAAGAAGGCTTAGGCATTCTTTCACGGTTGGAATGGAAAGTTAAGTGCTGGCTGGTTGGAGGTATTTGGTATTACTTTAAGTGTAACCTCGTGTTAGTCAAAGAAAAACAGTCAGCGATCAGATCATCATGGACACATTTTTTTTTACAAGGTCAATTTTTATGTTTTTCATGTTGAAGATTTCAGTGCAGTGAAAAACAGCTACATTTTCATTAATTCCTATTAAATATTTAGATAAACCCAGAACGATAACTCATAATTTAAAGCATTATTTGTCAAAACAGCAAAATATTTTTGACATCTGGAAGACCAAGAATGTTACAAAATAGTTTGAAACTATTACTACATTTTCACTTCACTTCTACACCAAAAAAGCTTAATTCGCGCAAACGGTTACACTGCCAGAATAATATTTCTAGCGATTCTGCATGAATACTCCTGGTCGTTAGCGAAGCCGGTGGAACGCCTTCGAGGGGCCAAGTCTTGCAAATTGCAATCCAGAGATATTGCACTCCGGAGGAATATTCAATGTTTTCCATTGAGATCAAGAAGTTCTTGCACTGTTAATAGTTAATGTCTGTATAAAGGTTGCGGTTTAATATTGTTGCTTTTCTCATTTGTGTTGTGTTGGCTGTTATTAATGAGTTTTCTCATACATTAGCAAAAGATGTTGCGCTACAAAATAAACTATAAAGTGGAAAATAACTTTGCCTCCGGAATTCAGTGACTTTTGTTTGTCTCCGACTTCCCGAAGTAGAGTTAATATCCACTTTTAAGTTTTTTTTTTTTTGGAAGTCGTTTATTTTTTTTGCATAAACAAAGAAGTCTCACTCATCTGATGCCTGTACCAAGCCAACCGATTCCCACTCAACTTTTCAGTCACCAGCACAACAAACAAAAACCATACTATCCCACGGGAATCAGAAAGAAAATATATCCATCGGACACAGAAATATGATTAACTCTTTACTGCTTCAAAAGCGGGATATGGATACGTGTGGAGATTATTTGCGGTTTTCGATCAACGGCTGTCAAATGCAGGCCGGTACTGAATGGCTGTTGGCTTACGGCCCGATTGTGTGCGGCCTGTGATGCATTTTGTTCCGAATGAAGGGTTAATTGCTTGAAGTGTTTACTTTTCCTGCGATTTTGATGTATGTGGTGGTTTTTTTTTTGTTTTTGTTTCTGCGTAGATAAAATATTTAAAATTTATTGAAATTTTAGTGTGTTTTGGAGACGAATATCCGTTTTCACATGTATTATGCTACACCTAAAATAATGCACGCTGTTGAGTTTTAAGTTTTCATTTAAAATTCATTGGAGCGTTTTTAATCTAGCAATTCATTTATGTCCTATAGAGTGTAATAGCAAGCATATAGAAGTATAGAGGGGCTTGCCAGGGCCTCCGCCTGCCGGGGTTGCGGGCTGTTCGAAAGAGATACCGCGGCCCCGGAACGCAAAGGGCAATAGAAGTAACATGGGTGGTTTTTAGTCAGTAAAAGTCTGACACTCCCCCCGCTCCGCCCAGAGCAGGGGAAGTTATTTGATGATTTCACACCCCAAAAAAAAAGCATATACATAGTAGTACGTAGGTGATGTCCAGTAAAAAATCTGCCAAAACAGTCTCCGAACTCAAAAAGAGAAGCCACCGAGTAATCCAAACATCAGAGCGTCGATAACAACCCGATATGAGCAAACAGCACCAAATATTCGAGCCATTGTCAACCCGTATCGGTCTGCCCGATAAATTGCTTGTGTTGGCAACTGGCCAGGGTTCCTAGTATATAGGAATTGTAGGTGCCGACCGTACGTTAGCTATGGAGGGCATGTTCGGGTATTCTTCTGAGCAATTAAATTATTTGTGAATGGATTTGGGCCATAGATATTACTGGGTATACCTCAGGGACCGCAGTTGCACGTTATTTTTTGAGGTGAACATAATATGTTAAACGTTTTTGTGTTTGATACTACCACTATTCGAAACCTCGAAGAGACATCAGCAACGCAGAGGGGATCGTCAGGACAATTGCCTGCCAAGGATATGGGTTGTTCGAAAGAGATATTGCGGTACCGGAACACAAAGGGCAAAAGAAGGAACATGGATGGGTTTTAGCCATTTGAAATTTCCCAAAGAGTGTGCCGATCAAGGTAGTTCTGTGTCCTGCCGGGGTTGCGGGCTGTTCGAAAGAGATACCGCGGCCCGGAACGTAAAGGGCAATGGAAGGAACATGGGTGGGTTTTAGTCAGTAAAAGTCTGACACGATGAGTTATTTGGTTGTTTGTGTGTTATCCTGTCTGTACATATAAGTTGGTTGAAATATACCACTGACTTGAGGTTGACTTTAGTTACACCTAACAACTTTATCCTCTTTTTAATTAATTTTGAAACCAATTTTCAAGTAGCTGATATACCAGGGTTATTAGAAAGAGATACCACAGCCTCGGAACATAAAGGGCAAAAGAAGTAACATGGGTGGGCTTTAGTCAGTAAATCAACACTCCCCCCGCTCCGTAGTAAACGTAGCTGATATAAAATGTCCTTTACATCAAACCCAGAGCACCAGTGTCCACCTCTGTTAATAACGTGAACCTTATTAGATTCCAACGTGATAGGCCGGCCTGTCGCGATTTATCGGACACAAATTCAATTATGGACTGAATTTTTTCAAAGGGTTTGATTCAATTTTGCATGGCAAATGAATATACCAATCTAGTGTAATTTTATAGCCATTTCCAGCCGAAGAGTTTATGTGGAGAATACCCAGGTAAAGCAGTATAGCTAATCCTTACTAATATTATAAAAGCGAAAGTGAGTTTGTTTGTTAGATCTTCACGCCTAAATGGCCAAACCGATTTTGATGAATTTTGGTACAGAGTTATTTGGGACCCTGGAGACGGACATAGGCTAAAAAAAAGTGAGAAAAGGGGAAGAAAAAGGAAAGAAAAGGGGAGAGAAAGATATTTTTTTTTCGATCATGATGCGGGTTAAAGTTAGCGTAAGCCAAATTTTTCAAAGATTTTTACAGAAGCTCTCTTAGTACCCAAATACGTTTTTTCGGCATTATAATTACCATTAATTCTTTTCTCGAAAACTTTCACTCTTCGCTTATTAGAAAGATACCTGCGGTTCATTAATAAACCTAATTAGTAAATTGCTGAACTAATTCATTCATTTAATTTAAAGGCAAACTAACAATGGCTTCGTTTTGCCCCATTTTGTGGAAATCCGACTTAAGTGACGCACTCCAGTCGCACAGTCAAACAATTTTATTATGTTGCCACACTACTTAAAAAAACGTTTGGTTTGAAAGATTGTTCTGTTCTTTTTTTTGTAACTGAGACTAAACTTTTTTGTCGTGTTTTTATTCAAAAGTAGCTTCTTTTGTTTCGTTACACAATTTCAGTTTTCTTTCAAATTGAATAATAAGTGAACGTACTTTTCCATTTTTATAGTTTTTATGTACTTAAGTTTCCAGTTACTTAATTTACTAAGGAATGCCCATTTTAAAATACAGTTTTTATTTACGTTCCTTGGAAATGCAACTTGATAATTTGGAAACTTAACTCTGTGGTCCCTTTGTGCTATAAAAATCAACCCTATAAGTCTACGCAGTCAAAAGATATGGCCGTTTATGTCGCAATTTTGTGAGGATTCCTCGTAGCGTCCCTGACCAGTTTTTTCCCCGGTGTAATGCACCATTTTCCTTCTCACTAATTCCAAAAATGAGATCTTTACCGACTTGCTCTAATTAAAGGCCCACCTTATTCCGGCAGCCTTCTCTTTTCAAAATTGCATCCTTGGAACGCAGCTGAGCGATATAAACCCAAGTCCATTTGGCCCTGTGACGTTGAAAGCACCATCTGTGGCCATGGGCAATCATGGAGGAATACTTTTGACTCTATAGGAGGGGCATGAGGTACCTTGTGTTTTGAACTACAACTTAACAAACATACTTATATAAACAAGGTGGTAACGGTCCGTCGAGAACCCGTCAACCAAGTATTCTCTAGATAAAATTAAGTAACTTGACGCCTTTTTTTATGGTTACCGTACTTCAAAAGAAAACTCTAATTTTTTTAAAAAAAAAAAACGTTGCTCCACACTAGGAATTTCTCCTGTATCGTGGGTGCGTTTACAAACATTTAAACTCACATACACAAACAGCCAGACCCGAAACAACTAGCTGCAGGTCATACAAATATTTGTTCCGTGCAGGAATCAAACCCGCGACAAGCAGCGCAACAGTCGATCACTCAGCCACTGCGCCAACTGTGCCGTCATTGGATCACTTTGTTGTCCATCTGTCTGGTATCGGGTAGGCATCGAGTTGAAATTAAATTTACTCAAGTCTGTGATCCCTTTGTGCTGTGAATAAAATTAACCTTCTAAGTTTACGCAGTTAAAACATATAACCGTTTATTTCGCAAGTTTGTTTGGAACCCTCGTGCGCGAGTCTGACTCGCTTTTGGCCGGTTTTTTAGGGTTACCGTTCTCAAAAGAAAAAAAAAACGGAACTCGTAAACGATCACTTTGTTGTCCATCTATTTGACAAGTTAGATAAGGCTTTATCTGAATTTAGGCTTCACCGTGAATATTATTTTCGTAAAGTACCACAGGTAGGCAGCATAGCAATACAGACCACCATGAATAAACTTGTCTGATCATCGAATGCATCACCATGCTAATTATCATCCTACTATCCTTACTTAATATTACAAAAGCGAAAGTGAGTTTGTTTGTTTGTTACGTCTTCACGCCTAAATGGCTAAACCGATTTTGATGAATTTTGGTACACAGATAGTTGGGACCCTGGAGACGAACATGGGCTTTTTTATAAAGATGAGAAAACATAGCTTTGCTATTACAATAAGCAAGGCGCAAGGGCAAACTACAGATAGCAGGTACCTGCAAATCAGGAAAGGGGAACTGTGTTACCCCGAATTTAACGCGAGCGAAGCCGCGGGCATGTTCTAGTTATATTATAAATGCGAATGTTTGTGAGGATGAATGGATGGACGTATGGATGTTTGTTACTCATTTGGCACAGGAAATTTGGCACAGAGGTAGATTTTAGTCTGGAATAACACATAGGGTACGATAACACGCCGGCGAAGCCGCGGGCGTCAACTAGTCTTCATCATATAATCACCACACCATGCTACAGCAAAAACAGTATAATGTAGAATTAAGAGCAGAATTTTTTGTCTGAGCTATTAAATATTTTACTTAAAATTTTGAATGCCAATGTCACATATATGTGACAAGCGTGTGACCTGGACACTAACGACATAAACATATATGACAGAAATTTAGGTTAAATTGTGGTTTAGGGTGAAAAGCACGCGTGCGTTTACGTTCTGGCGTGGGAAATGTTAAGCTATTTAGATTTTTAAAGTAACCAAAAAATTTAAATCTTTAGTGTGGATATATGAGTATGTAGGATGTGCGGGTGTTTGTTACTATTTCACGCAATAACTACTGAATTTTCTTAGACCGATAGCGTATAGCGTCAGTAGTAAGATCCCGAGCGATATTTTTTAACTCTACGCAGGCGTAGCCGCGGGCATAAGCTAAGAAAAAATAATGAACATACAGAGCTTATTTTTTTTTGCAAACATAATAGGAACCAAAAATACAAAAACCGGCTAAGTGCGTGTCGGACTCCCACATCGAGGGTTCCGTACAAATTTGTGACATAAACAGTCATTTCAATTGGATAGACTTAGAAAAAATATTTTTCCACAACTTCAAGGGATCACAGTCTTGAGTATACTATATAATGGTTTGAATAAAATGAATTTCAATAGCTTCTTGCCTTCCCGAGATAAAGGGTCTTGACAGACAGACAGACAGATGGACAACAAAGCCCTCCCATGAGGGTCTAGTTTTTTTCTTTTTAAGGTACGGAACCCCTTAAAACCGATATGATTTCAAACAATAAACATAGCCTATCACAGTTCATGGACGTAAGCGTCATCAAAGCTGTGTCGGAGTACGTCCAGTTTGACCTAGGGCCCTTTTAAGGTCATCTGTCATCGCCTCGGTGATCGACTACTCGATCCTCTATATCTCGAAAAGGGGTAGGTTAGGATCCCAACCTATCCATTTTCTCGCGATAAAAGCCCTTAATAGGTGTCCGCCACCCCACGCCTGGGGAGAGCAGAGGAGATGGTCACCTGGAGACGCTTTCCATACTACGCTTGTCACACGCAAGTTTTTTCCATTCGATTCTAGCATACTTTTACAAAAACCCGTACAAAATATTCATAAATAAATCCACAAAGCAAAAGTGTAGCCAGTCGTAAAAAGCTTTGGCTTGATGAACGTATAAATATTTTTATGAAAAATATTTTGGGCAGATCTCTAAAACCTTATTCATATATCATTCAATTCAAGGTCAGTTTTGTGCCCGTCACATGCCACGCTAGACAACGGTAAGCCTCATACAGCCTGCCAGTTTAAATTTTGGCACAAAGCCAGAAAATATTAAGTATAATATAAAGTTTATGCCAACAAATGATTTTAATATGAGGTCTGTCCACTACAGTTGGCCAAATGGTTATCAATATTTGGCGTCACATTGAACTACAATGAGACGCCAAATATGTAATCCTATGTTTTATTTAAAATACATTTTTTTTTCTTTTCATTTTGTATCCAGAAACTCTTTTATTTTTCTTCAAATCTTCTTCATTATTTTTTTTATATTTTAATTTACTTTTTTTAGTGTTACTACATATTTGCACCTACTATACACATATGTATATGCTTACCCCTTTTTTTCTTTTTTTTTTCGGGTGGGAAATCATCAAATAACTTCCCCCGCTCTGGGCGGAGCGGGGGGGCGTGTCAGACTTTTACTGACTAAAACCCACCCATGTTCCTTCTGTTGCCCTTTACGTTCCGGGGCCGCGGTATCTTTCGAACAACCCGCAACGCAACCCTGGCAGGCGGAGGCTCTGGCAAGCCCCTCTGCTTTGCTGACATCTCTTTGAGGCGCGCGTGAAACACGAACGCGCCGTCGACACGGCCTGTCGTCAATAGACGGACGGACGGTGAGCTACCCATTGCTCACCGTCCACAGGCCCGCATCTACGGTGGCCGGGAGTCGTCTCGCGGCGCATATGTTTACCCCTTCGGTTTTATATTGGATGTCGGTGATGCTGTTATTCTAAAACTCTTTGGTGCTACAATGTTATCAATATCGGAGCAGCCCAACTGTACGAATTGGGCGTAAAATATGCAGTGAAGTTGCCTCTTACGGATTTTTCTGTCGACAGTAAAATCTCTCTTGAATCTCTCCTGGGATATTGAAATCAATATTTTAAAGTAACTCGCGATGCAAGTTGGTATAAAATAGGGGGTGGAAGTTTGTATGGAGCATTCCGCAATTTTCAAGGTAGGAAGCTAAAAATTGGTATGCGGACTATTTGTCACTAACAAAAACATCGACCAACATTTTTTTTGGGAAATCTGCCCCCAACCCCTTAAAAGCGGACATGAAATTTTATATGGGACTTTTCGCAGTTTTCAAGGTAGGTAGCTAAAAATTGGTACATACACTCTTTGTTACCAACGAAAAATACCTACAAATCAGAAAAGGGGAACAGTGTTACCCCGAATTTAACGCGAGTGAAGCCGGGGGCAAAAGCTAGTACTCAAATAAATAATTCTGTGTAGAATTAAAGGGGCTCAAACATTTTTTTTAGTATGTTAAATCATCTAGTACCTTCCCCGCTCTGGGTGGAGCGGGTGGGGGGGAGTGAGTCTTTTACTAACTAAAACCCACCCATGTTCCTCTTTTTGCCTTTTGTGTTCCAGGCCGTGGTTCGTCTTTCGAACAACCCACAACCCCAGGGGCACAAGCTTGCGGTGTAATCTAAAGTATGTTAGTTGATTGTTTGCAACAAGCCAATCAGAAACATCCATGGATATGATTAGGGAGCGAGCCTATTGCCATAAACTGGATATGAATCCAGACTTACTTATTTACTAGCTTTTGCCCGCGGCTAACACAGTTCCCCTTTCCTGATTTGCAGGTACCTGCTACCTGTAGTTTTTGCCCTTGCGCCTAATTAATTGTAATAGCAATGCTAAGTTTTCCTTTTTCTTCCCTCTTTCTCCCTCATTTCTCACTTTAAAAAAAAATTGCCTTACCCTGGAGACGGCTCAAGGGTCCCAGACTCCCATCTATCTCTGTACCAAAATTCATCAACATCGGTTTAGCCATTTAGGCGTGAAGACGTAACAAACAAACAAACTCACTTTCGCTTTTATAATATTAGGAAGGATTTATGTATATCTACACAAAACACATATGACGGAAAAAAATACAAACAGACAAAAGACCACAACGGTACTGCTTATTTCATTTAGAAATCTCTTCCAGCAGACCTGCGATAGGACAGATTCATACGACATGTAGACACAGTGTGTTTAAAATCAAATTAAGAACTAACTTAAATAAACATAATAAAAAAAATGTATGGGATGGGAAATTGAGATTGAGACTTCTTAATTGCTAGGAATGTCTTAATGGAAAAACTTTATAATACTTTGCTCGACCCGAGAATCAAAGGCAGAACTTCTTTTTCAGCAGTCCTGCTTACAACCAGTGGACCAACGAGGCGGTCGTCGAACTAAATATTCCTGTTTCTGACCGTTCTGTGTTTTTTAGGATCAAACTTTTGAAAATCACCACTTCCCATATTACTATATTCGTCTAGTCTAGACCCATGTCTAGACAATAGCTAGTTTATTATTTCCCATCACCGTACTTCCGCTAGCAACTTCTCTTCAATATTAGCTCTATGGAGCTCTATAGAGTGGTTCGTAGTTTATGGACGTAGTGACAAACATCCGGTGTTGTTAAGACTTGTTATTTTCAAGGAACTTTACAATTTTCGGGTAAAAATAGTAAAAGTAGTATGTCTGTCAAGACCCTGTATCTCGGGAACACGAGGAGGCATCAAGTTGAACTATATACTCAAATCTGTGATCTCTTTGAGCTGTGAACTCTCTCAGTCTAGGCATTCAAAATACACACATCAAAAGTATCTAGGGATCAACATATATTTTTGCAATAACTTTTCTCCTGATTGATATTAATTAAAATTTTCTTTAAGGATTCATCAAATAAAGTGTTTTCGTTTGTCACAGTAACGATAAACCAAGTCACCTTTGCATTAATAAAGAAATTTGCCATTTTCCTAATAAAGGGATTTTTGACATTTGAACCACTAACATTAAAGATCGAAAAAAAGACTGAAATAACAGTTTTCTTTAAAATTTTATTGGGTAACTTAAACAATTAATAATCCGTGTTTCTACCGCGAACACTAACAACACAAGAACATCGGTTTGGCATACTCAAAATGAGTTCATCCAAATCACGCTGTGGAATGGCCGCCCATGTTCGTTGCAACAACAAAAAAAGGTCTTCTTGCGACTGGATACCCTCCATATTCGGTAGAGCTCTTCTCTGTAGCATATCCCATGCATGCTCAATCGGGTTCAAGTCTGGCGACTGAGCAGGCCAGGGCAGGACATTGATGTTAGCTGCGGCGAGAGTCTGTCTTACAACTCTTGCGGTGTGCGGTCGTGCATTATCATGCATTAACTGAAATAAGGGACCGATTTGCACTTGTAGAGGAACGATGACGTCTGATACAATCGTCTCAGCATAAATTTGAGCGTTGAGGTTGCCTCTGATCCAAATCAACTCAGTTCTTCCGCCGATCCAAATACCCGCCCATACCATGATGGTTCCACCACTATAAGGATGGACTTCCTGGCAGGATTTTAATCGCTGTTGGCGTCCAGGGGTTCTCCAGTGTCGTATACGTCTTGTATCCGGTCTCATACCAAAACGAGACTCATCAGAAAAGCACACGAAACGCCATTGTTCTTCTGCCCAATTTCTGTGTTCAAGAGCCCATTGATATCGAATCCTACGATTGTGCATTGCTATAGGTGGTACCCGTAGCGGTCTTCGGGAATGAAGGTTCACTTCATGCAAGCGGTTTCTGACTGTTTGGTCGCTAATTAAGTTCCCTGAAGAGTGATGAAGCCTCACGGCTAACATCATGGCGGTTATTGTTGGAGCTCTTCGAGTTAAGATTTGAATGTATCGGTCTTGTCTCCGTGTGGTGCAGCGATACCGTCCTCCATGGCGCTCAGCCACGGTACCAGTGCTTCGGTAACGTGTCCAAAGTCGACTGATAACACTCTGACTTGTATTCAGAGCTAAAGCTACAGTACGTTGCCGGGAACCAGCTTCTATCATTCCCACGGCTCTGAGCATTTCTTCCCTGCTTAAATGACGTCGCCGCTCCATAATAACGTTGGTTTTAATCAGTAGTAGGGAAACAGTAGCACTAATAATGTCTTCAATGCGTTGTATGTTTTTATAGGGAAAATATTGACAGCTTATTTTCATCTTTTACTCGAATTTGATTGAGAGTTCCTGATTCAAATTATGAAATGCACCAAAAAGGATCCATATAAATTTATAAAATCATAAATTTATTACAAAGCCACATCTCAATCTCAAGAAATCCGCATAAAAATGCTTGATCCCTAGACACTTTTGATGTGTGTATATGGCCGTTTTTATATCGCAAGTTTGTACGGAACCTTCGATGCGTGAGTTCAGCTCGCACTTGGCCAGTTGTCTTACTTAAACTAGATAGGGTAGGTATTCCGTTTTTACCGACTGATCGTGGGTTTGATTAATAATTATGAACTTTTTTTTGGATGGAAGATCAACAAATGACACCTTCCACTCTGGGCGGACCGGAAAGGAGTATCAGACTTTTACTGACTAAAACCCATCCATGTTCTTTTTTGCCTTTTGTGTTCCGGGGTCGCGGTATCTCTTTCGATCAGCCATCCGCTGATCTAAATGCGTTCATGTATACTACTTATGTATTTAACACGTTTGTTGCATTACGAGATCTATCAGATCTCTTGCAAGACTTTTGTACTGTGTGTTGAATATAATTGTGTTGTTTCACTCCTTGTGAGAGGATCTAACGTGTAAAGTTCTGTAAGTATGAGAAAACTGTATCCTTAGGAAAGTCATTAAGTCTCGAACGCACCAAAGGGTAGGTTAGTTTCGAGATCTTTTAGGCGTCCAAAGCACCAGCTGAAAGTTCTTTGAAAATGATGGCACAGGGAACGGGTTAGGTACGTTAGGGTTACAAGGTTTAAATACTATTAAGGTTATTCGATGTCGTTCTGATATCTCTTAACATCAAACTGTACGATCATTCCTTTCACATCAAACTTGTCGTAAATACAGCCATTGACGAAACGTTTCCTTACTTTGGCCTAGAATTCTAGATAATCTACAATTGATTGCTGACATCATATCCCTTCTAACCCTTACCTAATGTCCAGGTGTTCCGTTATACATAAGACATCTGTGACAACGCGAAAACTAGCTATAAATCAGTGTCAAGAATATCCAAATAAGTGCCTACCTACTGTTTGTCTGGGAAGTGGTCCTCCTCCCGGGAATAGACGCTAGTTTGTCCTCTGTGTAGAATCGAACAATAAATATACATTAGAATCATAACAACTTTATCCTTACTGGAATTTAATACAAATACACAAAGTTACGCCTTTTACACGACTGTCCAAAAACAGGAGTGTTATGTTTTTGGGATTGATGTACCTATGTATGTTTGTAAGTCTCTTTGTTTCGAAATTAGTTCTTTTCCGAGTCAGTTCTTCTGTGTAGTTCGGCATACCCTTTCTTTCTTAATTTTTAGATACACTTGAACATTAAATAATATACTATTTACTAACCAGCCGGGTTGCGGGTTATTCGAGAGAGATACCGTGACCCCGGAACACATGGCGCAAAAGAAGGTACACACGACGGGACATCAACCTACACAAAACCATTTTTACCTGATCTCTCTACTACGGTGGGCGATCCGTAGTAGAGAGATCAGGTTGTAATAGTTAAGAATAGATTGAACTGCCTTTGTGTGTACATGGATAGGTTTTAGTCAGTAAGACTGACTCTCCCTCCCGCTTCGCCCAAAGCAGGACAAGTTATATGATGATTCTCCATCCCAAAAAAAAAAGGAATTTCGTGACCTACCACGTTCTCATCGAACTTGTTTTTATTTTTTGACCTAGCGTAATTTTATTTATTTAAAAAAGAAAACTGACATCGGATTCTATCACGACTCCTACATATCGCTTTTAATAAACCCATGCATTACCTACTTACCTGAACATTAATATGCACAGCTATAACTAACTACCGTCCTAAAGCCGTCGTTTTGAACTGACGCGAGCTGACGAGCTCCTTAGATGACGGTTCACACCTCGCCTCGTCGCGCACAAGGGTCGGAAAGTGCTTTAAACTTGGCGAGAGATTTCACTTACTAGTTTTACGTTTATGAGGGATGGTCGGATAAATGATGTTAGTTAACTTAAAGTTTAGATATTTTGTGTACCACGGTTAGATTTATCTTATCTTAGCCATCCACCCCTGATTTACACGATTTTCACAATTTTAATAAAACATCAAGATTCATATAAATATGCGAGTATGGTATTAATTATACAAGGTGGTTGTGACCACAAACCGATTAATGAAAACACCGGTGCTACTATTTCAAAGAAATGTTTTAAATAGCAGAAAACTGTTAACGAAATAAAACACCATTAAAATTTGCCATTGGGTCACTACTCTTAGGTATACTTACCCTAATTCACATCTGGCTCGTGCTAAATAATAGCAGCCGCTCGGGTCGATCTTTAGGTTAAGCCGCGCTTGCCTAGGTTGGTCTGTGGATGGGTGACCACCCGTTACATACCGAGTTTCCTCCGTGCCTCGGAAAGCACGTTAAGCCGTTGGTCCCGGCTGTCATTTGTAGATCTTTGACAGTCGTTACAGGTAGTCAGTGTCCCGAAAGTCTGACAACCAGTCTTACCAAGGGGTATCGTATTACCCAGTACTAACTGGTTTGTGGAGGTCAGATAGGCAGTCGCTCCATGTTAAATACTGATATTCAGCTGCATCCGGTTAGACTGGAAGCCGACCTCAACATAGTTGGGAAAAGGCTAGGCAGATGATGACCCTAATTCACATCTGGACAAAAATTAAAGATTTTATATAGTAAAGATAAGAAATAGATATAAGATAAGAATTGCGAGTCATCTATATCATGTAAAAATTGTGTAAAATTCTTATCTTTATATTTATACTAGCTTTTGCCCGCGGCTTCGCTCGCGTTAAATTCGGTAGCGCCTTATTGATTTGTAATAGCAACGCTAAGTTTTCCATTTTCTTCCCTCTTTCTCCCTCACATCCCACTTTTTTTAAGTAAAAATTAGCCTATGTCCGTCTCCTGGTTCCCAACTATCTCTGTACCAAAATTCATCAAAATCGGTGTAGCCATTAAAGCGTGAAGAGGTAACAAACAAACAAACAAACTCACTTTCGCTTTTATAATATTATATAGTAAGGATATTTCTTTAAGGAGCGTGGTACACGAACGCGCCGTCGACAAGGCCTGTCGCCACTCGACGGACGGTGAGCAATGGGTAGCTCACCCTCGCGTCCTAACGCGTCCTCACCAACCTATGTTATCTAAACAGCATATTTCCAGTTTTTAATCGCGACCCATTTTTTTGATGGCATTGACCTATCTTCATAACTAATGGAATTCCTTATAATCAAGCCTGTTTGAGCCATACACTTGACTAAAAGAGCTTAGTACACAACGCAATCCTATAGAAAGTATTGACACAAATATATTTTTAAATCAACGATATAATCCTTACTAATATTATAAAAGCAAAAGTGAGTTTGTTTGTTACGTCTTCACACGTAAACGGCTAAAACGACTTTGATGAATTTTGGTACAGCGTTAGTAGGTAGGGTCCCAACCCTGGAGACGGAAAAAGGCATTTAAAAAAATATTGAGATATGAGGGAGAAAAAGGAAAGAAAAGGAAAACTTAGCATTGCTATTACAATAAATAAGGCGCAAGGGCAAAAACTACTGGTAGCAGGTACTTGTAATCAGGAAAGGGGAACTGTGTCAGGAACGGGAACTCCGAATTTAACTCGAGCGAAGCCGCGGGCAAAAGCTAGTAATTATTAAAAGAAAAATCCTGACACACTATTTTACGGAATAAGCATCTATCCAGATTCTACAGGTACTCAGGGCAGGAACAAGGGCATAGTGAAGTAATAGTCGCTGATAACCTACTCCAACATTCATTGATTGCTCACTAACTACACTACTGACCTTTACCGCACACACGGAGCATTGGACGCTAACATCATTATAATAGTCATCACTCTATAATGTATTACTGGTTCATGGTCAATCGGACAGGTGGTCTCACTTTCGTTCACACATACACACGCACTCGTAAATACGTACATTTATTATTTATACAACTTTATTGGTTAGCGGTGGGGATACTTAGATGAGCTTCGGGCGCTTAAGGCTCACTAGAATTATTGTATCGAGAAATTCTTTCTTTAGGTAATAGATGTGGCAGTCTAGTTTCGGCTGGAATCGTGGCATGTTTTGGCCTTTTAATATGGATTTTTTATAACTTTTGACGACACGGTTGGCACAGCGGCTGAGCGATTGACTGCTGCGCTGCGTGTCGCGGGTTCGATACCCGCGCGGAACAAATATTTTATGGCCTACAGATAGTTGTTCCGGGTCTGGCTGTTTGTATATGTGAGTAGTAGTGTCGGGTAATGTTTATGTAAAAAAAAACTGTTCAGGAATGACAGTAGCGTTTTTTATTTTAAACTAGCTGTGTCTGATTTTTATGATGATAAATCTGTAAAACTATATTTGTTACGATTGCGAATCATATTATTATTTTAAACGACGTACCACGTGACCGTGGCGTAATGGTCCACAGGTTAAGGTCCACCTCGCCATGCACGAGGTTGTGGGTTCAAATCCGGGCAAGTACGAATGCGACTTTTTCAATTCATATGTACATTTCTACTTTTATCTGATATCACAGACATCGGGGAAAGAAAACATTATGAGAAAAAAGAAGACTAATGAACTAACTATAATAATGAATTTAAGTCAGAAATCACCAACCCATCTTGAGCAAGCGTGGTGATCAATGCTTTTTTTTGCGGATGGGAAATCATCAAATAACTTCCCCTCTAGGCAGAGCTAGGGTGAGGCTTAGACTTTTACTGACTAAAACCTATCCATGTTCCTTATTTTGCCCTATATTTTCGGGGCCGCGGTATCTCTTTCGAACAACCCGCAACCCCGGCAGGCGGTGGCCCTGGCAGGCTCCTGGTGATCAATGCTCGTGCTTTCTCTGAATGAGAAGAGACTTTTGTCCAGCTGTGGGACAATTGACGGCACAGTTGGCACAGTGGCTGAGCGATCGACTGCTGCAGGTTCGATTCCCGCGCGGAACAAATATTTTATGGCCTACAGATAGTTGTTCCGGGTCTGGCAGTTTGTGTATGTAACTTTGAATGTTTGTAAACGCACCCACGATACAGGAGAAATTCCTAGTGTGGGGCAAAGTTTTATAAAAAAAAAAAAAATAGGCTGGTATTATATTATTTATCACCTAATACTGACCTGAAAATTACGTTGAATATCGCGCACTACCTGGCACATCCCCCTTAACAAACTTAATTACTCTCAAACAGACCAACACACTTGAACACCTCAAACAATACTATAAAAGCAATCTTAGCGT
The DNA here is from genome assembly GCA_905475445.1 of Ochropleura plecta. Taxonomy (NCBI): domain Eukaryota; kingdom Metazoa; phylum Arthropoda; class Insecta; order Lepidoptera; family Noctuidae; genus Ochropleura; species Ochropleura plecta. The sequence goes on along the minus strand of FR997740.1, from coordinate 4,207,126 downwards.
CGTTCACAAAGCGCGGAGTGTCCGCTGCCCGCTGGGCCACTAGACGTTAGTACGGCAGGCGACTGGCAAAGTGCCAAAGTGTTCGGATGCTGCAGTTTCAATAGTCCACGTTATGTGTTTTATGGTCGCATTACTGCATGTTAGGCAAAAGAGGGTAATTAATTTTGGAGGTTATTAGGTAGCTACACTGAAGAGGTTTGATGACTTGGAGTGGTACGATTTTTTTTTCGCATGCTAAGTCTTCAAAAACCCGTCCATCCCATAAATAGGGCTTGGGGCAGATACAATTTTGTTTTGTATTGTTCCTTCTAAATTTAATTACATACTTTTTCTTTTTTTTTCCAAGAAATTTTATTTATTTGATCATATTGAATTTGTTTTTATGTATCTGTGTATGTGTAACAATTATTATACTAGTTTTAAAGCTTGTATGGGTATATGCCACCTGAAATAAAGTTTATTCATTCATTCATATTCCTGTTTTTACCCCTAATGAAAAACCTATTCATTTTAAATCATTCTCATTTCAGTTTGTTTTTGAAAACATATTTAATTACAAAATTACACGGAGTTTTAAAACTCCGTCTGTAGTCTGAAACATATTCCGGACCGGATTAAGTAAACGACTCTTAAGTTGTGAGGACCGCTCTAAATAATTGTTTTTGATGCAGTTTTATTATTCTTTTAAAACTTTGTATTATTTTCTATTATATAGGCACATTTATCTAATGAAACTGTACTGCCAAAACTGTCAACATTGCAATGGAATATTGACATTGATAGCTCGTAAACGCGTTTCGCGTGTGCGCTAAACGCGTTCATTACCTACAAGAAGATCTCTCGTTCTGTGTACCAATTTTATGCCTGTATTGAAAAGATAAATACATTTAAAAAGGTTTTTTAAAAAAAGTTCACATTTATATTAAAAACACATCTTTCCAATTAAAATAGGGCACACTTTTAAAGGACATTGCCCATTAATTTATTTATTGAACCCAATATTGACTTTTTATCAGACCGTACCAGTTTCCCAGTTGCCATCGAAAAAATAAAATATAAATAACCAAAAGTTTTTACCTTACACCGCATTTCCGATACCTCACAACGCCTTAAACCCTCACTAAATCTCAAACATCCCCAAAAACAAAGAATAAAAGCCTCAAACAAATAAAACAAAAGGTACGGAACCTGAAAACCTTCATCCATTTGGTAGCCGACAATACAATGCATCATTTTTAATAGCAGCTACGCCAGCGTAGCTATTATCGTAGACCTATCTACGAGTGCTACGCGCGTAGGCCCGTAGCGGTATTGATGTAGCTGGGAAGGTTCGTAGCAGTATGTTTTGTAGACCGTATTTAGGCTTGAATAGGTTTTATGCAGAAGTGTATTCTTCTGTTTGGTTATTTTAAACTTTGTTATTTATTTTGTTAGTTAATGAAAATAGTTTTATATGAACTCAGTTATCATGAGTTTTATTGCATTTTTTACAAATTCCGTTCGAGTTGAAATTTGAAATATTCAGAAAGTTGAAACTATTAAAATGTGCTTCATGAGGCCCACTGGCAATTATAAAATAATATATTTAATAATATAATTAATACTTTTGAATATTTTTAAAAAAAATGGGGTCTTTTTGATATTTAAAAGTATTTCATGAATCTAAAACAACAACTTTTAAAACAAAAATGTTAATTAAATTTACTTTTAACGCTGCACACCGTATTTATTTCTTAATTTTTTTCCCAAGAAAAATTGCAACAATCTCGTCCGAATAAAGATACAGACAATTTTCATCTTATGAGCTGAACACAGACTGTGTAAGAATTTTTCATTTCCACTTTATTTTTAGCAATTCGTTCAGGAAATACGAAGATGCAGGCAAAACTAGTTATTATACGCTCTGACTTTTACACAGTTTTCCACTTACGATGCAAGAATAAGGGAGCTTTTGAAAGTAGGAGCTCTTTGGGGAAAATAATGTTTGTGCTTTCTGACGAACTTTTGTTTTTTGAGGATTAAAGGGTATTACCAGCTCTCTGGGTTCTAACATTGATTATTATGAGCTGACAGTATATATGCACTATATTATATTATTATCGTTTGAGGATAGATATTCACTATATCTGATAAAAATCATTAAAAAACAAACGTTTTGCATACCATTTTGAAGACACGGTTGGTGCAATGGCTGAATCGACTGCTGCGCTGCGTGTGATGGGTTCGATTCCCTCATGGAACAAATATTTGTATGGCCTACAGATAGTTTTTCCGGGTCTAGCTGTTTATGTATGTGAGTTTAAATGTTTGTAAACGCACCCACGATACAGGAGAAACTCGCAGTGTAGGGCAAAGTTTAAAAAAAAAACCGATCATTGAAATAACCAGAATTTATAAAACTATTTTCCTTTAAGTCTCACTTTCCAATTAAATAAGAAAACTCTCCTTAATAAAACAAAAACACACCTCAAACAACCCTAATTTCCGTTGCACCACAAATGTCAAGTAAAAAAACCGAATAATTTCCCCTCACTCCAGACCTTTCAAAATTATTTTAACTCGGACACCAACCTTAAAGCAACGTTAAAAAGGACCACTATCGCGTAACAATAATTGTGAAAGGAGTGTACTGCGCAAACTTATAACCCTGTAACCTAATTCGCGTGTCATCATAACGCATAAAGGCGGGTTGGCCGTCAAAACGCAAACGTTAACATAAAAGTATACGTAATCGTTTGAAATCAAATCGACTACACACGTGAACTAAACACGCTATACCGACTTGCGTAATGCTAGTGTTGCCAAGATTTATGGCGCTTTTAGGGTTCCGCACCTCAAAAGGAAAAAACGGAACCCTTATTGGATCACTTTATTGTCCGTCTGTCTGTCTTTCAACACCCTTTAGGTATCTCGAGCTACCCATTGCTCACCGTCCACAGGCCCGTATCTACGGTGGCCGGGAGTCGTCTCGCGGCGCCCGACGCCCGGGGCGTCTCCCGCGGCCGCTGGGTTGGTTTGAGGTTCTCTCCCTCAAACGCCCGGCCACCTCCTTAGCTAGCTAAGAAGGTGGCCGGCCGTTATGCTATGCTAGCATAGCATGACTGTTTCGCAGAAGGAGGTGACCGCTTCTCATTCCCTCTCGCTCCGGACCATGGACCGAACCAGGGACGGACGCGAGAGATCGCCACCACCGATACGCGTGGAGGTTGAAATTAAAACCAACTTGCATTTGACCAGTTTTTCTTACTTAAATGAGATAGGGTAGGTGTTCCTTTTTTACCTACTGATCGTGGGTTTGATTCTTAATTATGAACTTGCTTTTGGGTGGAAAGAAAAAAGAAAAAACATTTATTTGTCGCAAATTACGACGAGCACACTAAATAACAAAAAAAAAACATTAAACATGGAAGATCAACAAATGACACCTTTCACTCTGGGCGGACCGGAAAGGAGTATCAGACTTTTACTGACTAAAACCCATCCATGTTCTTTTTTTGCCCTTTTTGTTCCGGGGCCGCGGTATCTCTTTCGATTAGCCATCCTCGGTGCGCAAGTCGGACTCGCACAGGGCCGGTATTATTTTAGGGCAAATATATTTTAGATCACAAACTTAAGCATAGTAAAAAAGTATTTAATAGAAGTAAATTGGATTTAGCTCGTAATATTATTAAGGTAACTACAAACGATCAGTTTGTCGTCTATAAGTAATGTAAAGATTTTGTCTAAAAACTACGTTTGAAATTTTCTACGTTTCAAAAATAGAGTGGTTTCCTTTTTTTGTAAGAACCAGTTTATCCAGACCATGCCTAACAATGGACTTTATATGTCAGTTAAAAAATGAACTAGAACGAAATGAAGATAGCTTACCACTCAAAGAAAACGAAAGACCGACTGTAGAAAGCAAAGCTTGCCCTCTCAAGCCATAAACTTGATGCCTTTATCGACTGGCTGTTCTTTAAGTAAAAGAGTTTCAAAATAAATATAAATCTCTCCACGTTCGTGCCTTGGAAGTATTTTATGAGAAAATATTTAAGCTTAGTTCCGTAGATGGTGGAGCTGAAGTCAAAAGAACAATTTTCATAAAATCCTGTTCATTTCGCGTGCTTTCTCTAGCTATTGTTTTTTTTTTGTAAAATTCTAGGTGGACAGTATTTAAATTGGCAAATGTAGTCGTTAAAATACTAATATAAATATTGTCTTTGGCTTTTTTTATAGATATGAGTGAAGGTTTTTTTTTATTCGATATTAATGGTTTCGTGTTTGTAAGTATTTGCTTTCGACCTGGCTATTCAACTGACTTTGTTAAAGTCGGTAAAGCAGAAGTTTCGTGTTTTAAACCCAGAAAACAATGGACTTCATGAACATTTACTATGTTCATGAAGTCCATTGTTTTCTGGGTTTTGATCTCACATAAGGTAGGTTTTTCAGATTTTCTAATTATATATGTTATTTGAAGGATAAATATTAACGTGTCATTTTTGTTCCACGCTCGCCTTAATAAGATGTCAGCAAAACAGAGGGGTCTACCAGGGCAGTGGCCCTGCTAGACCTCTCTGCTGGCAGACAGTTGTCTGCCAGAGTTTTTCGAAAGAGATACCGCGGCCTCGACACATAAAGGGCAAAAGACTTTTGGGTTCTTGTCTACCTGTAACAACTGTCACATATGTGAGAGAGTAGTTTCCAGCCCATTTCAGCATAATCCATACTATCGGATCCTTACTTCCTTACTAAAACCTTATAAAAGCGAAAGTGAGTTTTTTTATTCACGCTTTAATGGCTACACCGATTTTGATGAATTTTGGTACAGAGATAGTTGGGAACAGAAGACGGACATAGGCTTTTTTTTTAAAAAAGTGGGATGTGAGGGAGTAAGAGGGAAGAAAAGGGAAAACTTAGCGTTGCTATTACAAATCAATAAGGCGCAAGGGGAACTGTGTTACCCCGAATTTAACGCGAGCGAAGCCGCGGGCAAAAGCTAGTAATATTATAAAACCGAAAATGATTTTGTTTGTTTGTTACGTTTTGACGCCTAAATGGCTAAACCGATTTTGGTACAGAGATATTTGGGACCCTGGAGACGGACATACGCTAACTTTTATTGAAGACCAGTGAGAAATGAGGGAGAAAGAAGGAAGAAAAGGGAAATCTTAGCTTTGCTATTCAATAAATCAGGCGCAAGGGCAAAACTACAGGTATCACGTGCCTGCAAATCAGGAAGGGGAACTGTGTTACCCCAAATTTAACGCGAGCGAAGCCGCGGGCAAAAGCTAGTTTAATTATAAACCTATCTATCAAATTCAGTCTGAAATCAGTTAACGCTTTATAATTACGTCCTAATAGACGCAAACCAATCGTCTACTGTGTTCGTATATTAAATTGCTTACAATTCTCATTGAAAATTGGTGTAATCCATCAATTAACAAAATTAGTTAATTCAAGCAATCACAGCGATGTATTATTATCTCACTATCACGCTGTACAAATGCATTATTTCATTAATGCATTTGTACAGCGTGTTTAATATTTATTTGATCGTGCCTGACCGTGGCATAGCTTGGCTTCCATCAGCATACCAGCGTTGTATTTCTTTTTATTAATACATACAGCACCATGCTATGATAGGGACCTCTTTGACTTCATGCATGGCTTATTTATTTCCTGTATGACTCATTTTTCTAATCTTTTTTCTTTTGTTTAATTTGTTACGTTTCTTTTTTTATAATATTTTGTTTACCGTTAATGCCTTTTGCGGGTGAAGTAAATACTTTTCTTTCTTTCTTTAATAATGTTTAGACATATTTAAGGGTTGTACAGACCAATTGTGGAGGAGTTCGTAGCCAATAACAGCCGCTCGGATCAAACTTTATTGCCTAGATTAGTCCGTGAAAAGTAATGGTCACACATTACATGCCGAATTTCCTCCGAGCGTCGGTAAGAACGTAAATCCAGTGGTCCCGGGCGTCATATGTAGATCTTTAACAGTCGTCATAGATATTCAGTGGCCCAGAAGTCTCTGAACTAGTCTTACCAAGTGGTATTGTATTACCCGGAACTACTTGGGTTGTGGAGGTCAAAAAGGCTGTCGGTATATCTAAAATTATGATATCCTAGTCTGAAACCTGATCTCAACATAGTTGGGAAAAGCCTAGGCACATGATGATTACAGACCAAGAATCCAGGTTAATTTCTCTACGGAACATCTCGAGCTCCCATATTATTTGAATCGAGTAGGATTATTTTTAGTGTTGATTATTTTTTCGCAAGACCGTTTCCATGGAGTAACTTGTGCCTCCGTGATATACACTTAAATACGTTATATAAAATTTGTTTCATATTTTTTTTAAATACGTTGTCCCACACTAGGAATTTTTCCCGTATCGTGGGTGCGTTTACAAACATTTAAACTCACATACACAAACAGCCAGACCCGGAACAACTCTCTGTTGGCCATACAGATATTTGTTCCGTGTGGAGATCGAAACCGCGACACGCAGCGCAGCAGTCGATTGCTCAGCCACTGCGCCCACCATGTCGTCAAATTGCGCCTGTGATCCCCGAATGGTTAGACAGAGGTGTACCTACCTAATATCCCACCTATGCCAACAATCGGATACAAATCTAGACTCTATGGCTGCCACTAAGAATTTCTTTAGAAATAAGCTGTGCCTTTGTACTCTTTGTTTTTTTATGATGTTTTCCTGTTTTTTTTTTCTTGTGTGTACATAAATTATTAAATAAATAAATAAGAAATTCCTGATGGAATACCACAGTAACAAATCGGCTGGCATTGAACCCAGGACTTCATAATCAGCAGTCACGATTGCAACCTCTAGACCTAACAACAGGAGGCTGGCGCCTGCGGCTTATTACATTGAAAAAAAATGTATACCTACTATATGTTATTCCAGACCATAATCTATCCCCGTGCCAAATTTCATCAAGATCCGTTCAGCCGTTTTGACATTAAAGAGTAACATAATATTAGTAAGATAGCTGGCGCCCGCGACTTAGCCCGCGTGATATCGAAAAAAAAGTAACTTATGTGTTATTCCAGATTATAATCTACCTCTGTGCCAAATTTCATTAAGATTCGTTCAGCCGTTTTGACGTGAAAGAGTAACAAACATCCATACATCCATCCATCCTCACAAACACTCGCATTTATAACATTACTAGCTTTTGCCCGCGGCTTCGCTCGCGTTAAATTCGGGGTAATACAGTTCCCCTTTCCTGATTTACAGTTACCTGCTACCAGTAGTTTTTGCCCTAGCGCCTTATTTATTGTAATAGCAATGCTAAGTTTTCCCTATTCTTCCCACTTTCTCCGTCATATCTAAATCTTTTTAAATAGCGTATGTCCGTCTCCAGGGTCCCAACTATCTCTGTACCAAAATTCATCAAAATCGGTTTAGCCATTTAGGCGTGAAGAGGTAACAAACAAACAAACTCACTTTCGCTTTTATAATATAGTAAGTTATTAGTAAGATAAGATACACGCTTTTTAAACTATGTAATAACGGAGGATTCCATCCATTAAAAACCAGACAAAAATACTTTTTAAATCAAGATGCACCTATTAAAACAACTGTATCAATTTCCATATTTCATTTCACTCGGTGGAATTTCAAACCAATTGTTAAACTATGATAACACAATTTATAAAGCAATTTTAGATGTAAAGGAATGATATATTATTCTATGCTTCGTCGGAAACGAAACGTATAACGTAAAGACTCCTTAGGTTTTAAAACCTCTATGGTTTTAGTCAAGTCCTTTTTTTTAAGCGTTGACTGCAAATTAGGAATATTTTAAAGTAGGTTTAAAGTCAAAGCGTCTTCATAACCGAATTCCAAACGGTTTTAGTCTCTCTCAAGTACTTTTAAAATGCTTCAGTTGTGTCTTTTCATCTAAGTTTTCTTTTCTATCTATTTTTAATTCTGCTGCGATTTCATTGTTAATTTGCTGGTTCGAGGAATACCGGGAAAACAGATCATTGAAGGAATTGGAAATCTTCAGAATAATCTTAACTTATTATAACAAAACGATAATTTGGAACATTGACGGGATTGACATAAATCGGTAACATGTTGATTATTAGCTATTCAATGCCAATATTGCTCGTTACTGTAAAAACTATAAACGTCAGAGAATATATAGGTAGTTGAGATAATATTCATTGCAAAGTTGCATGCTATTGACGAACCAAATAACTCAAGTGCAAGCTGGGGTCTATTAAGGCCGGTTTGGCAGGATCATAATAGGATAATATGTATAAAGTTAAATAAAAATAATGATCACAGACGTAATTATGAATTGTCCCTTTGTGACCATTTCACGAACTGTAACGTACCTAATTCATATTTTTTTTGTTACTTTTAGGAAGGCTTACAGACTAATTACACAATAAACACAGTAAATTATAAAATTGCTAATAACAAGCCCCCACAGATATATAACATTAACGACTATAGCTGAAAGTTAAAGTTACTTATGGTTTTTAATATTATCCTATTTTGATTCTACTTAAGCGGCCATTACGGTGGAATAGTAACCACAATGAAATATCGCGACTCCATTCAAGCTTTTCAGTGTTATTATTTACTCTATGTCTCTAGAATCCTTCAAAGTTATTTTATTGCTGGGGAGTTGTTTCGCCACTTCTTCTTCCTAGTTAAAACACTAGCTAAAGTCGAGGGCTTTGCAAGAATATCTTCCAAAAAATAAAACTGCCTTATTTGACTTTTGATTTTGCTGAAGATTTTCGTGTCCAATAGTGGCACTGATGTTCCTGTTTTCAGCCTCATACATTTTCATGCTTTATTACTTGGAGGAAATTACCTATATGCGTGTTTTGTCTGTTTCGTGTAACAGAGTACCTAACTTCTTTATGGTAATGTAACTTTTATGTACCTACGCGAAGAAAACTTTATATTAGGTTTAGTAGGCAATTACTAGTAAAAAATCGATGGATAATAACAATCTAGTTGATTACAAAAACGTTAATAACTAATTAACTTTTAGGTACTAATAAATAACGTTACAATAGCGATAAACGTTATCGCAAAACGACCTCTGAAAGTCCATAACAATTTGTCTATGATTATATTTTAAAATAAAATAAAACTCGCCATAGATATCGATACTCCATTCAAAATAATCTCATTCGTTCCAAAATTGAATTTTGTTTCGCTAAGAACAAGAGCGAGATACAAAACGAAATTAAAATTCCGACGCTCTCGATATGTATGTTAAGAATTTTATTGAGATTTCCGCAGGCGCTTTGATTTTCTTTATACCTACCTAATACCTATATTATGTAAATAGAAATACTTCAAAGGGTCGTGCCGTTTTACGCTGCGCAATTCGTAGTAAGTTTCTTAAATACGCCAAATCAATGGACGAATGGAATTCAAGTTTTCAAATATTTAAATCGGATTAGAACACTTCGGATAATGGCGGGTAAGCGGCTTTAAGTATTTACGGTGTATTTTAATTCTTATTTTTTTAAAAGTTCTTTTTTTAATTCTTTTTTTAAATAAAATGATATATGTTTAAAGAATTCGTACGAAAACAAGCTTGGACCAAAGCCTATAACAAAGTATGCCGCGCTGTGTAACATAAAAACTATCGCGATCACGATAACAGTCTAATAAGCAAACACAATGTAGTTGTTAACGATACAAAAGAACGATTAGTTAAAATTGAGGTCAAATGCTAGAGAAATTTCCCTAATTGCCACTACTTTTCCCTATATACTGATAAATTTACTTCTTTTTCTGAAGAAAGATGATTCTTAATTCGCCGTTTAATGCACTATTTAGACAATTGGGGATGGTAGGTCTTTCATCTAACGGTTAAAGAAGGTTCAACACATCGCAGGCTCTATTGAAAGTCGATACTCTAAATTTTGGCGCAGATTTGGTGTTAACGTAATTTACACTTCTCTGATTTGCTTCATATTTCTGAATGAAAGGTGTTACTTTATACGGCTCATTCTGTCAGGATCGCGGTCTTTTGTTTTTTAGACGAAAAGATTAGAGGAATTTGGCGTAGAAGAAATTTGAACGGCTGCCAAATCTGCGCCAAACTGCAACATGCATGCTTGGGTGTGTGCGGGCGAGCTCACCGTTGGCATCAGCTGATCAGTACTCCGCACTCGCGTCACCTTGTTCTTGTAGATGAGCTTCTTCAGCGCTCGCTCCACCGGCTGGTTCCACCTCATGAACATCACGTACGCGCCATACAGCGAGAACAGCACCAACGCCTCCTGCCAGTATATCTCGCTGTCCCGGAAACAGTATATCAACACGAGAAGGCTCACTGAGTAAAAGGAGCAATCGCGGAACAGGGGCCACCAAGTAAGTGTCAAAGTCGTTCTAGAGAACAGCGCGCACGCACCGATCACGAACAAAATGTTGAAGACGGCCGAGCCCACTATCGTCCCGATGCCAACGTCGTCGAACGACACGAACACGCCGATGATGGAGGTGAACAGCTCCGGCGCCGAGCCCCCCGCCGCCATGAAGGTGGCGCCGGCCACGTCATCCCGGATGGCCAGCCTCTCGATGATGACGTCCAGCGCCGGCACGAAGAACTCATCGCATACGATGGCCAGTGCCACGAACATGTAGCCCATGCCCACGACGTGCAGCAGCACGGCGCCGGACCGACGCTGCTCCTCGCTGAACAGGTCGATGGGAAACAGCGGGGTCTTCTCATCTTCTGGTGGCGGCGAGGGGCTGATTTCGGTGGCATTAGGCTCGCTGGCCCGCGCCGCCGCCAGCAGCGCTAGCAGCAGCGCGCCACCCATGCCGCGCTCCCGGGGGCTCAGCGCACACTGCCGCGTGCACCGGCCACCGGCCCACCCCGCACGCCATCCCGCGCCCTGCCCCGCCCCCGCGCCCCGCGCGTCCCGCGGACCCGCTCGATAGCGCCGCACTGCGCCGCGCCGCCTCGCGCCTCGCACACCACACCGCTTCCAATGAACAGACAAGTAAAGAACCTTCATTCACCACAGCACCTGATACAAAAGCTTCGCCTTCCATATTTCCCACGGCTCACACGTCAAATGCTGCTTCAGTTACCCAAAACTCCTCTTAAGACCTTCACTGCAGAGACTTTTCCTTCTTATGCTTCTGTTAACTCCAGTTTAGAAACTAAACTTCTGTGTCCACCGTCTTTGTGGTTTCGCGTACTCCACGACGCATCCCCGGCTCCCGTCGCCCCGGGACTCGCGACAACCGCTCCTACTATACACCTCCAAAGCCTTATTACTTCAAATTATCATTTAACGTAAATACAAAATTAGTTCCGTAAATACGTTAAACCTGTCGAAATGATATCGATCTGCTTTGGAGACCAAGTCTGGAGGAAACTTCAGGTTAAAAAACTACACACCATCCGCTGAAAAAAGTAGTTTTAAATCTGCCTAACCTAATAAAGCCCTTGATCCGTGTAATGTAAACATACGAAGCTATGATTAATTATTATTAATGCTTGCGCCCACAACCTAGTACAACGAGTAAGGAAGGCACAGTCAGTACAAAACATTGCCCGTTCATCACCCACCCCATTTCAGTATCGACACTGTACGTGATTTTTCGGAGTAATTGCGACCCATTTTTTGCGTTCCTATCTTGATGCAAAGATAAAATTCAGGAGGTAATGGCGAAACGAATTTTAGATGAAATAAAATAAAAGCGAAGTTTTCGTAGGAAAATCGCAATTTGGTTGTTTTTGGCTTTTTAATGCAGGCTGCAAAAGCTGATAAAATATGTATTACATTATAAGAGTGAAGTTTTGTGTGAAGAAGAAGTTTTGTCTAGATACATATGTATCTATCTGTACCTACTAATATTATAAAGCTAAAAAATTGGTTTGTTTGTTTGGCTATATAATTATTACGCTAAGACACTTTAGCAACGGGTAAAACCGCTGGGCATAGCTAGTAGGTTTATTTGTAGACGAAACTAATGCCTTAAAGGCTTTGGCTTGCGTTTGTTCAACATAGCACGTAATGAAAGATAGCGATGTGGTTGATAGTGGTACACACTACACTATAACTGCATATAAACTACGCTGAAACTGGAATTAATTTGGTTCTAGAAATATTTTTTTAAAGTATACTTTACTGTACATATTTCTTATTCAAATATATAAAAAAGGGATCGGAAACAGGGTCCAAGCTAGTGGTCAGGACGGCAGTCAGGGCTCCAGAGAGAGAAACCTCCTAACGATACGAGCCATGTTCAGGATTACCGCTTTCTGTTTCAAACCCTTGATCCAGCCATCTAACGAGAGTCTCCGTGTTGGTCGAGACTCTTGGCAAGTTAGCGATTGGCCGTAACGATTATCGGCACAATGATCGCTGAGTCCACAATCCACATGTCGACAACCTCGCGAGCCAAGTCAATAAAGTAGTATACTTTTTAATATTGGTGTGTGCTAGCTGACATGTAACAGTAATTTAATTTTGTGGTTTATTAGTTTATGCAATACCTATTATTTTCATTTTTATACTTGTACATATGTTTGTTATTAGTTATGTCTATTTGTAGATTTTAAATATTAGTTATTTAAATAAATATGATATTTAACCTTAAATGTATCTATAAATCCGGATATATCATAAAGCTAGTTCTTCTAACCTGACAGCCAGATGTGTTGCTGGTAAGTTTGTTCCGCCACTTCTTCCCAGCTAAAACAGTAAGCCACTTGGTGATGGGTGGGCGTTTTGGGAGACTGTCTATTTTATTAGACTTTACGACGCTGCAAAAGTGCTGATGTAGAAGCCTAATTTGAATAAATGATTTTTACTTACCTACTATCGACTTACTTATTATCACTACTTACGCAGCATTTGATTAGAACACATAGAAAGTACCCCGTTTCTTTTATTTCGAGATAAATCTTCCATTTCTCAAAGAAAAGGCAACGTGTAACAAATACCAGCCACTGTTCCACTGTTCCCCATTAGTGTCGGACACTAACTGTCTGCTGGTGACATAAATTGCGGTCGGTGTAAGACACTCTCGGTGCAATTTGTGTCGTAGTATGTACACTCTAACGTAGACACCGCGTAGAGGCTCGTAGCATTTCGTAGCTATCTGCAGATACGAGCAATGTGCGGGTATTTTGTTGTTTTTTTGTTTCTCTGTTTCTTAGTGCAAAAATTTGGATTGAAATCATCGGTTCTTGACGTTGAAAGTCTGTTTGTATTATAATTAATTATGTTAGTCTAAAAGCAACGTTCTTACTCCTAGAATATAGGCTTTCTTTAAACTAATGAAACGAATGAGGTTCGAGAATACACTGACTATATTGTAATAAAGATACCTTATTATATACCTTACAACTACTACATCACAAGAGGAAGTTTACCATAATCCACCACCAAATGCCAAGAATGCCAACGCTCATTTTATACACCCTTTTCATTTGAAATATAAAATAAAGCCTCTAAAACAAGAAAAAAAAAGCACCTAATAGTTGATCAACAGTTATGTTTAAGTCTAATGTAAAACGGGGCGACCCTAAGTCATCAATCGAGCGCAATATCCGTAGCTTCTATTGAGGAATTCCTGGAAAAACCCAATAACACTTTAGAGGACCCAGGAATCAAATCCTGCATCTTATGCTCAGTAGTAGTACTTGCGGCCACTCGACCAACAAGGCAGTAATTTGAAACAAATTTTAAAAAAATGTAGAGCCCAGCACTAGGAATTTTTCATGTATCGTGGGTGCGTTTTATCATTTAAACTCACATACACAAACAGCCAGACCCGGAACAACTAACTGTAGGTCATACAAATATCTGTTCCGTGCAGTGATCGAACCCGCGACACGTAGCGCAGCAGTCAAAACGCTAAGCCACTGCGCCAACCGTGTCGTCAAAATAATAATGATATTTTAGTAGAAACATATTTTTCTCTTACCATTTCTGTAACACTACCTAACTTTATATTTTTCCAAAGACGTACTGTAGAATTTCCTTCTAGTTGAATAAAGCCCATTATTAAAACATAGTCAAAATGTACTCGTAGGACTTCATAAATTACCGTCTCGCGTAGCTCGTAGACTCGTAGCAACCGCCTACGAAAGCGTCTCGCGTAGCTATCAAAGGCACTTACAAATGGCGGAGCCAAATGCAATGTCTTGCATTGTTTTTGTGCATTAGTGTAATTGATTTACCTACGAATGACGCTTACTGAAATGTTGTACCTTAATTATAGGTAACTTAACTGCATACACATAGAGGGTTTATTTTACAGCACATAGAGACCACAGAGTTGAGTATATGGTTTTAATTTAAATTCAATTGCTCCACACGTTCACGAGATAATGGGACAGACAACAAAGTGATCCAATGACGGTTCCGTTTTTTCCTTTTAAGGTACGGAACCCTAAAAAAAACACAGATTTACAGATTCCATCATTCCACCATAACTGATCATCATCCTATTCACTTCCCAACTATATTGGTATCTGTTTCTAGTTCTATCTGGATGGAGCAGAATACCAATATTTTTAGGAATAAATACCAATATTAATTATATATAATAAGGTATACCAATATTATAACTTAATAATAACTCGTGGCTAAAAATAACACTCGCTTTTTATAGATTGCGCACAGTAAGACTTTCTCCTGTCTTGTGGGCGCGTTTACAAACATTTAATTAAAGTCACATACACAAACAGTCAGGCCCAAAACAACTACATACCTACCTGTAGGTCATACAAATATTTGTTCCGTGCGGGGATCTAACCCGCGACACGCAGCACAGCGGTAGATCGCTTAGTCACTGCGCCAACCGTGCCGTCAAACTTATATTCAATTCAATTCAATCTTTTATTTACGGACATCTTGATCCAATAGTTAGTTTACACACAGACTTAAAAACTATTGTTAGTAACACAAATTAACTTACAGGAATACAAAAGGCATTAGGTTCTAATATTTTGCTTCAGGGCAAGAAAACAGAACTTCCCCTGACACTCATATAGACTCCTGCACTGAAACAACCCGCCCCATCCAGATAATCGATAAAGAGATAGGCACCTCTCTAATCAATCATCAGACGAACGAAATGCCTCATACCTCATGCCATAATATTACTTGGGGAGATCAGATAAGCACACTCCATCTAAGAAATTGGTAGGTATTCAGCTGGATCCAGTTAGACTGGAAGCCGATCCCAACATAGTTGGAAAAAGGGTGGCCATAAGATAACTACCTAAGTATCTGACCTACACAACTCTCTTACGAGTTAAACGATATCTTTTGGTAAACTAAAACTGGTTGTTACACTCGCCTCATATGACCGGTACCTAAATTGTATCTAAATAATAGGAAAGCATCTAAACAGGTCGAGTTAGTCCAAGATAGTTCCGTTACGATCGGATAGCGGTATCAGATACCTGTAACTGAAAGCACATTTAGATCGAATCGAAACCTTTCGAATTGGCTAAATGGTTCACATAAAACAAAATAATACGTCACCTTACAAAACGCTTTTTTTCGAAGTGGAAGGTAGTGGCAACATCAGCATTAAATTTATTAAATTAAAGGTTCTTTCCATGGCAATGAATCGCCCGAAGACAACAAGGCTCGCGCCAGATGAGTATGACCACAGTCCTTTACTTCAGCTTCAGTTCTTCCTAGCGATGACTCTGCGGTATATATCCGTCTTTCACGGCAAAACGGAGCGACAAAATGACGTAATTTTAAAAAAGGCCCGTTTCGATTCGGTTTCAAATGGTTTAAACAATGTAAGTGACTATGTGTGATTTGAACTCGAACACCGAGGATTCTAAACCTAATATTATAAATTAATGCGAATGTTTGTCAGGATGGACGGATAGATGTAGGTATGGATTTGTTACTGTTTCACGTCAAAATGGCTGAACGGATCTTGATCAAATTTGGCACAGAGGTAGATTATAACAAATAGCAAACGTTACGGAATGGGAAATTAGGTATTTTTAGGTCAAATGATTCAGTTTAGGTCTACAATACAATTAAAATAGGGGTGGATTATCATGTGGCGGACAAATAAGGAACTATTCACGTTAAATTTGTTGTAAGTACTATTAACTGGACTAAACTTTTACAAAACGAAGCTTTATCATAATCCGTTGTTTCAATCTTAGATGTAGTACATAATTTTAAATAAATATCGATTTACTGCAAGAAAAAAGCGTTCTGCATATAACAAAACGTAAAGTTCTCGCTGTCTTGCCTAGTGATGTTACGCTTAACTTGTCTGAATAGGCTTTTCGAACAATCCAATACGAATAATGACTGAAGTAATGTTTAAGAAATTATCATAAAGTGTTATTGTAACAAGGATCTAACCCAAAACATTAAGTGTAATAGCATTTTTGGGTAATGTGTTTTTGAAAAATCACTTACATTGTCAATAATTCATTTTGCTTCCCCCTAACAGGGTCATGTACTCACTAGTTATAAGCCTAGCGTGTAACTTTTTTGTACATTGTACATTTAATGAATAAATAAATAAATAATTCTTAGTTAGACCAACTCGACTGTTCCAGTTTAGTAACACTAAAACACGAACAGCTACAACACTAGTGTCACGCAAATGGAATGTCATTGACCGACTTATCACACGTAGGGTTTCTAATTGGATTATGGTTATTACTAAAAATCGTAAATTGTGTTAATTTTGTTAACTGAAAATACAATTAGTCACCAAGATGTGGCTAGACGAGGCGGACGGCTTTGCCGAGATTTTTAAGGGCTATTTGCCCTACTATTTGCTTGTGGCTCTTCCTATTTTTATAATAATGTCCCCTGTGAACCCGGTCGCCGCTTCTCATGAGTTTTCCGTGTATAGAATGCAACACTACGACCTGCACACAGTACCCCATGGTGAGTTTGTAACTTTAGTGAAGTTGTAATTTATAAAACGAAAAATCGATTCGTAAATCTTTTGAGGTTATATTGCTAGGGTACTCCATAGTCTGTTTATTTTATAATTTTCACCTTATCAGCGGCAATTAAATAAAGTAAAATTATGCTTTTTATTAATTTTGCAAACGGCGTTCTACTTAAGTTTTCGAAGCAGTATTTCTTGTACTTATGAAGGAGTTTCTTCTTTGGCTTTGATACAGGTGTAAATAAAGTAATAACTTAGGTATGAGTAGCATTTTATTATTGCACTGCAACACACAGATACTCATAGCAAACATTTAATGTCAATTTCATTTGCAAGTTCTAGTATGTTTTCCTTATTTAATAAACCTTATTCAGAACCAGTAAATGTTTCTGTATCCTCCCAAGTTCTCAAACAATTCTTCAAGACATGACACAGTGAGATGGCAACATACATTTTAAATTTGAAGTCTGTCAGAATTACTGACCAGATTAAAATTTGCAAGACTTGTTACAAATTTTATTAGAACAATCTTTTAAAATGTTTTTTGTGTTCTTGAGGTCAATAGGATCACAGGACACTTTTGTACCCTATTTGTTTTATTGACAGGGTTTATTTTCAAAATACCTTATTTAACGTTCACCTTAATTGTAAAATTTAATTATCCTTTGAGTAATGGAATTTAATGAGAGTGATTAATTCAGTATAAAATACACTGTCAAAACAAAATCCAGTTATCAGTTTAAAAAAAAAACTTTTTAAATCCAGGATGCCGCAGTGCTAGCTTCAATCTGGAGGGTCGTTCTCTGACATCATGGAGCACTTCCCGCCACTGTGTTGTTGCAAGGGTACAGGATATCACCATTGAGCAGTTCATGGAGATCCGTAGCAAAGCTGGAGCCTTGCTGTTGGTGCTGCCGAAAAATGATACTGTTTTGACGCCTGAAGAGAAAGAGGTATTGTGAAACTGTTTTTTTCTGTCCCTAAGATGATCCAGTGACATTTTTCTTTTCCATAATATGGTTACAGAATTCCATTACATTACATAACTTAACATCATGCTTATAATCCCCAATGGGTAAGGTGGAGGTTTACAGTCTTGGCAGGATTGCGGGCTGTAAGAAAGAGATAGTGCGGCCCCGGTACGTAAAGGGCAATAGAAGTAACAAGGGTGGGTTTTAGTCAGTATAAGTCTGACAAGTTATTTGATTTCCCATCCGCATAAAATAAAACGTAGGTGTACAGTCATGAGCAATATACTCCATAGCTTAATACACATACATTTAAAATTATAACTGGCTTAGATTCTAATAATTACTAATATATGTATTTTCCCCAGCACATCCAACTCCTGGAGATGGCCATGATCCAGCAGGAAGTGAATGCTCCAGTCTACTTCGCCCTCTGGACTCCTGACTTCGAGGATATCCTGCGAGACCTACAGCACAGCTTTATCACAGACGACAAGTCTGGAACAGCCCTCGAAGCTATGATGAACTCTGTTTCTTCCAATGGTTATCAGATTGGTAAGGTTTAGCTTTTATTCTGTCATTATTATGAGTTAATATTGTGTAGTGAAGGTTAAACAAGGCTTCGCGGTTGTACGAAAGAGATACCGCGGCCCTGCAACATGAACAGCAGAAGAAGAACATGGATGAATGGAAATGACAAGAGAAAAATTGATGGATGGAATAGGAGATTAAAAAAAATCTTGGAGGAAGTTGGAACTTTGATCCCCAACATCTCTGTAAGAAGTAGGTATCCAGGTATGATCTAGATTTCTAGAACAAAACAATTATCGCAATGACAGAGTGAACAAGTGCAGCCTTTCGGCTTGTTATTTTTATTGATTGTTTGTCTGTCTAGTGGACTCATGTTGCCAAAAATAAAAATATGAAGACAGCATAAACTAAAATATTTAAAACCAATATAATTGCGTCAGGTAGTTTCCTATGAGAACCAAGTTTTCAAATTCTAACCATAACGAAAAAAAGAAAAAGTGTACTGAATCTAAGTTTTAAAGATATTCAATGCTAAGCACTTTTTGGCGAGGCGGAGTAAAGAAAACAAAAAAAAGTAGCACTAATAAATAAATCTTTATTTTAGAACATGTCCATAATAATAACAAAGCTTAAAAATGGTGACATCTTTTAAGATTTTCAGTACCATTCATATCTTGACCTAGATCATAAATGAAGCAAAGATAACTGACTATCACTATGGAACAAGTCTACTGAACATTATTATTTGTGTAGGCTTTTTAGAGATAATACCAAGAAAGACTATTCAAATACACCTTTGACAACATGTCCCCAAATCCTATTTCATACGAATTTTATAAATGCAAAAGTGAGGAGCTCGTGTTTGTATAGTAACAGCTGGCGGATCGATCTTCCAGGTTAAGTCGCGCATACCAAGGTCGGTTTATAGATGGGTGACAATCATTACATACCATGTTTGAGTGCAGTCAAACTTGGTACATTTATTTTAGTTACCCACACTAATAAATAAGTTGAAATGTATGTTACACTGTTGGTCCCGGCTGTCATTTATACATCTTTGACAAAATCAATAGTCATTTATTCAAAGTAGGCTGATAATCAGCACTTTTTGAACATCACATTACAAGCCCGACAGTCGTTACAGGTAGTCTTTCCCAGTACTAACTGTGTTGTGCAGGTCAAATAGGTAGTTCCTCCATGTACAATACTGGTACTTATTCAGCTGACTCCAGTAAAACTACCCCTACATAGTTGAAAAAAGCCTAGACAGATGATGATACAGACCATTACTAATAGCACTCTCTTCCACAGTGGTGTCAGCCTCAGCTCCTCAGAAACTGGACTCCAAGCCAGTGACTCTTCACGGCAAACTGGTTGGTCGCTCAGGGTCAGCACAGACCATCGTTATTGCAGCTCACTATGACTCCTCAGCTATCGTTCCTGTAAGTACTACAGAATTTAAAAAAGTGGCTTTACCCAAAAATGACCATGTTAAACAGTTTTATTCATTGTGAAACACATCATGTAGTGATCACTTCTAAGATGATGTAAATGTTATGTGTGTATGACATTTACATTATTGGTTTGTCAATTTTATTTAATTTTTTAATAATGTGTAATTTTTTTTATTTTTATTTAATAGTTAATTGTATACTCAATTCAACATTCTGTTTCATGTTAAAATATTCTTAAACAATGTAAATTGTTCCTGAATAAATAAATAAATAAAAAAAAGATCTGGCCACACCAGAGTTGCGGGTTCTGCGAAAGAGATACCGCGGCCCCTGAATATAAAGGGCAATAGAAGGCAGATGGGTGGGTTTTATTCATTACAAGTCTGACTCTCCCCCCGCTCCGCCCAGAGCGGTTAAGTTATTTGATCCCATCCTAAAAAAAAAGATCTGGCTCCAACATATCGATATGTTATGATAAATCTAAAAATTTCAAGCTGATCACAGTATTTTTTTTTAAATTCAATTAAGGAGATTCCTTTCTCTGGAGCCCTGACTGCTGGTAACTTGGACCTTGCTCCCAATACCGATGGGGTACTATTTTATTATACAAATATAGAAAAAATAAATAAAAAATGTATAAAGTAATGAATTAATAATTATTTTAAATGCTTATTTATTTATTTTTTGTAAAATCGGTGTGCCTGACCAAGTGACCAATAAATAAATAAAATGTGATAGATAGATTATGTATTTATTTATATTTGAATAAATAACTTTATTTTAATTATTTGTGTAGTGTTAGCAGTAGGTACACCATTGACTACCCCTCGTTATATTTTTATATTCGTACAGTCCATCTAAAGGTTGCCTGGAAGATATCGCTATCAGCGATAGGACCGCCATTGTAACCATAGAATTAGCAATTTCTGTAAAACAATTATGTAACAACACGGTTGGCGCAGTGGTTGAGCGATTGACTGCTGCGCTGCGTGTCGCGGGTTCGATTCTCGCACGGAACAAATATTTGTATGGACTAATAATAGTTGTTTCGGGTCTGGCTGTTTGTGTATGTGAGTTTAAATATTTGACGATTTTTTTCACGATACAGGAGAAATTACTAGTGTGGGGTACCGTTTTTATTTTAATAAAAAAAACTTCATGTTTTAATTTTGGTGTGCAATAAAGTATATTCTATTCTATTGTATGCTATTACTTAAGATCTTGTAAAACACAAGGAAGATGCAATAAAGAACTGAATTGAGATAATCACAATAATTTGTTCATCAGGAACTCTCCCATGGCGCAGACTCAAACGCGTCTGGCGCGGTAGCAGTCCTAGAGCTGGCCCGGATCTTCTCTCGCCTGTACTCGAGCTCATCCGTCCGCGGCGCGCCCTCTCTCCTGTTCGTGCTGACCTCGCTCGGACACTCGCTCAACTACTTCTCGGCTAAGAAGTGGCTGGAGGAGCAGTTGGATTCCGCTGATGCGTCTTTGTTGCAAGTATGTAAAGGTTTATTAGCCTTTATTAATGTTTCCCACGTATCAAGACATCCTTACTAATATTATAAAAGCGAAAGTGAGTTTGTTTGTTTGTTACCTCTTCACGCTTTAATGGATGAAACCGATTTTGATGAATTTTGGTACAGAGATAGTTGGGAACCAGGAGACGGACATAGGCTATTTTTTTTTAAATGGTATGTGAGGGAGAAAGAGGGAAGGAAAGGGCAAACTAAGCGTTGCTATTACAAATCAATAAGGCGCAAGGGGAACTGTGTTACCCCGAATTTAACGCGAGCGAAGCCGCGGGCAAAATATAGTTTTTAAATATTTCTTTTAAAAAAATATAGGAAAACATTTAAAAGGATAAAAATAGGTTCCCCCCGGTATCGGGAGGTTATTATAGCGTTTTAGATGTTAATCCTTTGTGTTTAAATCCAAAATACCTTTGCATTTTTTGTGTGACTGTTATGTTCATTTAAAAATTATACCCACTAATGCCAAAATCTCTAAAGTCTTCAGATTTTGTTCACTATCTCTTCAACACAAGCATTCATATTTTTTTACTCAAAGATCAGTCACCGTCGTCTTGAGATTAGTCACCGATGTCTTATAGAATTCTTTAAAACCGGTTACCTACATAAACATTGTGGGTCCAATGATAATAATATCCTTTATAACCTTCCGAATTGACATAGTTGGGTAACTTTAATAAGCCTTAAATATCCCCACTGCCTCGTTGGTCTAGTCGCAAGCGCCACTGCTGAACATGAAGTCCTAGCACCCGATTGATGGCAATAGGCTTGCCCTATTACATGGGACTTTAAAATAACTGGCAACTGACAGCAATGTAGGGGTTAGGTACACCTATCCAGGCTAGCGCGTTTTTCGAAAGAGATACATGAATAATATATTTTATATAGTGGCCAGAACTGTAATAAGGCGGGAGGCGCGCGCTTATCCACTCTTTGCTACGACCTCTAGTCGTACAAATGCGGGTGAACGGGCGCCTCTTCACAGATTACCCAAAATATATAACCAACACTTTGTTAACATAGACATATTTACGTTAGCTCATAAAGTATTTAAAAAAGAATTAGTTAATGCACTTAAAACCTAATAATTATGTGTAATATTAAAATAAGCCCTATCTTTCTTCCATACTGTATGTAAGTAAATTAATACTTATAGTATATGTGGAGACGTTGTTGATTGTACGTTAACCCACTTTATTGTATACCTAGATGTAAGACAAAATGTACAATTGCTTGTTCTCCCTAATAAAAAATAAATAAAAATACCGTGACTTCGGAACACAAAACATAAAGGGCAAAAGAAGGAACCCCATGTTCCTTCTTTTGCGTTTTAGTCAGGAAAAGTTTGACTCCCGGAAGTTATTTGATGATTTGTCAACCATAAATCACTCTTACTGTGCACGTCTTTCTACATCGTTCTCACATATTTGTATAATCTCAACATGAATGATGTAAATACGATTTTGTAAAAATATTATAATTTAAAAGGGTGTCCATGGAGTTTCTTGCCCATTGTTCTCCATAGAGATCAACGCTTTGGAATGGGCAACTACAGTACTTTCACAAGTTATTATGCCTTGTGACCGGCACTGTAGATTCATTTTGTGCCTGTAATGGTCTAATTGAAATAAATGATTTGATTTGATTTGAAAAAAAAAGTACACCTCGCCGAAGCCTTCGGGGATTACCAGACATGATTATCCTCCCACAAGTGATACAAAATGCTCCTCTTTTCGAGGGAAGTGGGTAGTTCACTATGCAGGCTCCGAGTCTGTCGATAGGTATAGCACTGCATAGTAACATATGTTTAACTAGCTTTTGCCCGCGGCTTCGCTCGCGTTAAATTCGGGGTAACACAGTTCCCCTTGCGCCTTATTGATTTGTAATAGCAACGCTAAGTTTTCCCTTTTCTTCCCTCTTTCTCCCTCACATCCCACTTTTTTTTTTAATTAGCCTATGTCCGTCTCCTGGTTCCCAACTATCTCTGTACCAAAATTCATCAAAATCGGTGTAGCCATTAAAGCGTGAAGAGGTAACAAACAAACAAACTCACTTTCGCTTTTTATGTTTAATTTATTGCTCCCTCTCCAGGACGTCTCCTTCGTAATGTGTGTGGACTCCATTTCGTCGTCTCCCACGATGACGATGCACGTGTCGAAGCCGCCCAAGCCTGGCGGCGCGGCCCACAGCATCAAGTCCCGGCTGGGCGTCACCATCAACCACAAGAAGATCAACCTGGCGGATGAACTGCTCGCCTGGCAGCATGAGCGGTTCAGTATTAGGAGGATGACGGCTTTTACTTTGAGTTCTCTACAGGTATTGATAGGGCTTTATTTATTTATTGAAATAGGCATCAAATCCCAATATAAAATACATAATTAAACAAAAATGCAATAACATTCGGAATAATATCAGCCCATTAATATCACTAGCACTAAAATGTCATAATCCTACTTAATAATATTATAAATGCGACTGTTTGTGAGGATGTATGGATGTTTGTTACTCTTTCACGTCAAAAGGGCTGAACGGATCGTGATGAAATTTGGCACAGAGGTAGATTTTTTTTCCGCTATCACTCGGAAGCCGCGGGCTTCAACTAGTTATAAATAAATCTATCCCATTAATTAAAATACAGTAAATTTAGCGTCCCAAAAGTCTGATAACCAGTCTTAACAAAAGGTCGTATTACCCAGTACTTACTGGGTTGTGGAGGTGAGATAGGCAGTCACTCCATATAAAATACTGCATCAGGTTAGACTGGAAGCCAACCACAACATAGTTGGGAAAGGCATATTATATTAGGACAGTAAAAAAATAATTTCAATTATTCCAGAGCCACAAGGACCCATCCCGCAGCACAGTCCTGGACCAACCATCGGAGACAGCCGTCAAGAATCTAGTCGAAAACATCGCGGTGACTGCGAGGGCGCTCGCTTCTCATATCTACAACCTGACGGACGAACTCAATGATGAAGACGCGGCGTTGTATAATGATGCACTGGTAAGAAAGAGACAAAAAATCATTTCTTTTGGCATTTTCTTCCTTTCCTATCATCCGCTGAGGAGCTCGTGGCTAAATTATAGCAACTCCTCATCACAAGTTCTATGCAATAAGGGGCTGGCTTATTCCCTTCAACCGGGTACAAATCCATTCTGCAGTTTGCTTCTGTGTAAATGAATCCTTCAAAGCTAAACTTTTATTACTTAAAGTGGAAGCGAAAAGACAGCATTCGAATTTAAAAATTTCTTATGTTCTTTGCAATTTGCAGGCCAGTGTCCGGTTGTATATTGATTTAAATATAAATTGCGACCGTAACAAATATGGCTTTACAGAGTTATAATAATTAAAATCTACAATGTAGCACTGTATGTTATATTACACCCCAATAAATGACCATTTCATGAAAAACTCACTTAATGATGTCAAACGAATTACGAGAGCTGCATTGATGATTTAAATGATTATATTTAATTAACTATTCTATCACTCCTATCCTATCTTATACTCGAAACTCAAAGCATTTTTTCAATTAGACCACTAAAGGCCCTTTTAAATCTCAAGACACAAAATGATGAAACTACAGTACCGGTCACAAAGCATAATAACTTCTGAAAGTACTGTAGTTGCCCATTCCTAAGCGTTGATCTCTATGGAGAAGAATGGGCAAAAATTCTATAGAAACTCTTTTAAAGTTTAATATTATTAACTCCACGGTTGTAACTATGGACTTAATAATATTAAACTTTAAAAGAGTTTCCAACATGAATGATGTATCCGGTTTAGATTACAAAAATATGTGAGAATGATGTACGAGTAGATAGACGTGCACAGTAAGAGCATCCAGAGCAACTATAATGGACTCGCAAAATGCAAAAACTTCGAAAAAAATATTTCTAAGTGCACCCTGCCGCTTTCACTTTTCAAATGCGAAGTTGTTTATGCATAAATTATACTGTTGTCTTTAATGGTTATATTTTTCACAGGGCGTAGACGAAGCATCAATAAGAAACTGGTACAAATACTTATCGTCGCAAGCGAGAGCACCACAGATTATCACCACCACGCTGCCTAGTGCAGGTGAGTTTTATGTTCTACTTTTAAATTTCAAATTGCTCATAAATCTATTTTGCTTGTATTTAAGCCACAAGAGATTGGGGGGTCTCTTGATGGCTGGTCCTTTGTGTAATACGACACAAGAGAGGTCATATAGGTTTATTTAAAATAGTGGTGTTCAGCTGCATTCGGTTAGACTGGGGGCCTATACCAACATAAAGTAGTGATTACAAGTGCCTCTTACCTCCCATTTTTTAAGGATTCTCTGTATAAGTTTAGAAATCATTTGAGTAAGTAAGATATGTATCATGAAAATTATACAATTTAAATGACTTATTTTTTAGATAATTAATCTTATCCGAATTCCGTTTTTTAACCGACTTCTACAAAAAGAGAAGGTACTCAATTCGATAGTATTTTTGTATGTTTGTCTCGATTTCTCCGACCTTCGTGGGCCGATTTTCAAAATTCTTTTTATAATCGAAAGGGACCCATTTTTATCTATATTGCTTTCGTAGTTTATGAGTTATCTTTTATAATACATATTCCTTGCCTAAGGCATTAAGTCCGCCTTTGTACAGTTTTTTACTTGTGCATAAAGTTTTAATTAATAAATAAATATTCTTCTTCTAATGTATATGGACGACATGCTAATATCTATTAGTAGCAATGAAAACTGAATATTCGATTAGAATTTGTATGAGATACTATCATCCTACAACTGAAAAGGCTGAAAAAAAAGGTTTTTGCAAACTTACACAAGAATACTAATACATAAGATGGAAAATAAATTAACTTTTGGAAGTCCGGAGTCGCAATTATTTTCCGTTTCTGAAGTGTTTTTTGTTGGTCGGTATTTTTTTCTAAACTTTAAATCCATGCTAAAAATTAGTTCCTATTTTGTCCGCAGGAGTGACAGGCGCGCTGGAGCGGGTGTTGTCGCGCTACATGGACGTGACGGTGAGTACGCACGCCGTCGACAAGAGGGAGCCGGAGTACACGCTGTATGGAGCCACGAGGGCTGCCTTATATGTCTACAGGTACGTCTTATTTATCTTAAGCTAAAAAGTATCTTCTAGATAAGCGTTCTTCATCCTAGGCCGCATTATCGCTTCACGTCTGACGACTTGCGGCCAAATGCAAGCCTATTTAGTATAAAAAACGTGCGAAACGAACTCGTGCATCGAGGGTTTCGTACAAACTTGCGACTTAAACGGCCATATCTTTTGACTGCGTAGACTTAGAGGGTTGGTTGTTTTCACAGCACCAAAGGACCACAGACTTGAGTATATGGTTTTAATTTCAACTCGATACCTCCACGCGTTCCCGAGATAGAGGGAGGTCATGACGACAGACAACAAAGTGATCATAAGTCAAAAGTAATTTATTTCATAGCAATAAACACTGTTGAAATTATAACAATTAAAAACAATAAATTAAAAATTGCAATTAAATTAACATTCATTAAAATGCATTCAGAATTAAAGTATTAATATTGAGAGAGAATGATCCTCTAAGGATTACCCTTATAACAAGCAAAACACCAAAGAAACAATAGATAGACTGTGTGATTGAGGATATGGCTAGAAATTGTGTGTTGATCACCTAGAGCAGGATGATGGCAGCAGCTTGGAAGAGCTCTATGTCTAGTAATGTAACTTACCATACTCCCATACAACCTATTGTGTTGATTGATTTTTGCTTTTGTTAATGTGGTTGCCACAATATGGAGGAAATTTAGAATAGAGAGTACATAAAAATTACCTATATAAATAGATTAGCGTCGCTCATTTCAAAACTTCTCAGGAAAGCGAATCAACAGTCCTATCATTGTTATTCTACCTCTGATTTTGCAGTACAGAGACGTTTATTCTCGAAGTCATAAGGTTTATGTCAGATTAACATGACATTGACAGCAAAAATGACCACAGATTAAAAAGAAACTCAAACCAAATAATAAGTCTATTCTCTTTCTTCAACAGCGTAAAACCAGCAGTATTTGACCTAATACTGACTCTAGCGATCATCGCCTATCTATCCGTGGTGTACTTCGCCATCCAACTGTTCCCGCGTTTCTACGAGGAGTATGCCAAGATCGTCACGGGTAAAGCCAAAGTACACTAGCTTAGTCAGCTGTGGTGTGCCGAGTGTGTTCCTACCTTTATTAGTAGCTGTGTTAGTGAAATGTATAGGGGACATTTGCTAGACGTGGTATTTGTATTGGTTTTGGTAGAAAAAGATAGGAATAAATATATTTGTTAGTGTCGATTTGGATCGTTACTGCGCAGGCGTTGATAATCGAGTTCAACAATAAGCGCCTTATCATAAACAACAGAAGACCTCCCGTGTCAGTATCAGACCATGAAACTAAACCGCTTTTGTTCTACAAGTTCTTGAAATTCGCTAAAGAAAAATGGACTTTATGTAGGTACTAACGCGATCAACAGTCAAATGTTACTATGAGCAACTTTTTCTTAAAGGATTTCCATAAATTTGTTTGCTTAGTAAGCTACGAATGAACGATCTGTAATGATTTAAATCGATACCTACAAATAGATTGGTTAAACAATAAAAGAAGTTTAAATAAAATGTTGTTACAGTCTTGAAATGCATTTATATCGGATTATTTCTAAAATATCTGTACATTTCATTAACATAGCCAGTCATGGAGACTCATTCTTAGTGCAAATCGTTACACGATGTATCATGCAATTGAATGTCAATGTCATTGTAGTGTGTACTATATTTGAATTATCTGAAACATCTGGCGTATTTTTTACACGACTGCCCCAAAAAAGGAAGTTAAAAAGAAAAAAAAAACAAGATGTTAGTTTAACATTTACCGATGGAATGTGCTAGGAACAAAGATGAAAGGGAATCGAAAACGAAACATTCTTGTATAAAAAATCCCCCGACTGCGATAGTTCATTTTTTTGACATGGCAGTCGTGTTTTTAATTTTTTTATATTATTTATTTATTCTACTAGCTGTGCCCGGCGGTTTCAACCGCTGCTCAGGTCTTCTGAAGAGAGCCACTCTTTTGAGAAATAGATTAGGACCAATTCTTAGACCTACCGAATACACATAAAAATCGGTCAAATCGTTTCGGAGGAGTTTGGCAACTAAAACTGTGACACTAGAATTATTGTATAAATAAGATTCTCAGGAAAAACAGTACATATTGGGTTTTCCATGATCAATATCTCAGTACGCTTGAAGTCCTGGAGTCTCAATCAGGTTATTGCCAAGAAGTCCTATTATATTAAGCTCTTGTCTTTCATGAACACTACTTAAAGTAATGGATTACTCACAGAATAGTACTCATCATCTGCCTAGCCTTTTCGCAAATGTGTTGGGGTCGGCTCCCAGCTTAACCGGATGTATCTGAATACACACACATACATTTAACATGGAGCGACTGCCTATCTGACCTCCGCAATCCAGTTAGTACTAGGTAACTTAGTAACTACCCCTTGGTAACTTAGTAAGACTACTTGTAACAACTGTCAGTGATCTAAAAATGACAGTATGGAGGAAACTGGGTGTGAAGTAGCTGTGACCTATTGAATAGTACTGCTGACTCTTATACATTACCGGCGCAATGAGGCTAATTCTATTAAACTACAGCGCAACCCCCAAATAATTACAGGCGTGATGATTCAATGATATAGTAGCACTTAGTACATACTACATTGATATTATACCCGGCGAAAAAAAAACTCAGAAACTTTGTTACCGCATTCCCCACACCACGGAGAAGTCAATCTTAGAGTGTAAGTGTTGAACAATTTCATTTAAAGTGTTTTTCTCCTTACAATTTTGTAAACAAACATGGTGAGCAAAGTTCTTTGCAAATTTGTCGCGGGTCACATTTGAACCGGGTTCATTTGATATGCATAAAAGATAACTAGTCCGCCATCTTCGGTATTCCGCCATATTGGATTTCGAATGACGTCGCTGATCATGCATCGTCTTTTTAACCAAATATGTATGCATAATTTCAGCTTAATCGGAAAATTATTTACAAAGTTACAGGTGTTGTTAAAAAGGACTTTCTTAACTCACTTATATTTACGTGGTAACTCTTTTCGCGCCATGTTTGTTCACCAAATGAGCCATGTAAGAAAAAATACTCTGTACATCTTAAAGCGTAAGTTTTCACAAATAATTTATGAGAGAAGAAATAATTTTCAATAATATTGTTTACTTATACAGCAGTCTATAATGTTACTTGATGCAGAACTAAATAATTGTCAGTGAAATCGAACTAGAAAAATAAACACTTCATTTTATGACCCTTATGAAAAAGTTTTTGCATTACAAGTTATGGTATTACAAGTAATGTCATTACAAGTTATGGTATTGCAAGTTATATCACTACAGTTAATGACATTACAAGTTATATCATTACAAGTTATGGCATTACAAGTATTATAATTACAAGATATGGCATTACATGTTATATCATTACAACTTATGACATAACAAGTTATATAGTTACCAATAATATCATTACAAGATATGGCAATACAAATAAGCACATAAAATGACGTGTTTTAACTGGTTCTTTAATAGTAAGCACGATTTTAACTGACAATGTCGACGGTTAATTTGTCGTCAGCTAAAACTACACAAAAATATCGCAGACTCTTACTAGCAGGTAGTGAAAGAAAGAGATGGTCAATCCATTAGTGATTTGGCTTTTTATGTACGAAATTATCTGTGACAGTTCAAATAATCTCACATCTCTTTCTTGTTTTACCTGCCAATGAGATAGCAATACTTTTTAGGTTAGTTTACTTTGTGCACAAAAAAATCGTCTTAATATTTAGTTCTGTCATCCTATATGGCGTGGATTCTTTATTTTTGAAGAAACAGCAGCTTATCAAGAAGTATATTATCATAATTATGTAGTATAAGATTGAAAGCAATATTTCCAAGTTTAAAAATAAGAATAAATAATATCTTGAAAGATAATTTATTAAAAAAGAAGTGCTTATATCTCAAGCTAAGTATTATCTGATCATTTTGAAGATGTCCATCATGCCAAATTATTTATTTAGTTTGTTTTATTTTTTTCTAAATTATTCAAACGGATTTTTGTAAGTTAATTTTAGTCGCATTTGGTTTTCGAAACGGCAATAAATTTTTTTAACTTTTTTTTTTATTTATTGGGTAAAGAAAAGTTTGTTTTAAACAAAAATAGTAATAAAAATATGAATTTTGTCGTTGACATAATTTACGTGTTACGCCATCGTCAGTGTGGTCAGCAGAAAAAGTTTTTTTTTACTTTTGTGCAAACTTTGTTTTGTGAAAGAATAGTGTTAATATAAATACAGATATGTTTATTAATATACAGTGGTTTTGTTGGCCGTCCTTTAAGCTTGAAGTTCCTTATACAGATGCATTTGTGCTACATTATTTTCTTTCAAATTATTTTCTATTGCTTGGTGTCCACTTTAGAATCAAAAAGCAAATTAGACGAAACAAGATTGTCTGTTATTGTGTTTGTCCATCAGAACTTTAATTAATAGCAGCGGACAGAGAAGTCTTAATTTGTGACCCGTCCAAGGTAATCTGCTTACCCTTCATTCGTGCTGGCATGATATTAAAAGATTGAAATGATTATGATCTCTTACTTAGGCTGCAAAGCTTTTTATATCCAATTTCTGTTCAATTATTTCTAAAACGGTAATCAATTTCCATGAATAATGTTACAAAATAATTAGGGACTTTTTATTAAAATCTAATATATGGGATTTTTTTAAAATAAATATCTTTATATTTTACCGAAACATGGACATGCAAAGGTTTATTCCAAATTTAAAATAAGTGGCAGATTATTTTTAACTTTAAATTATTAAAAACGAAGTGGGCACCAAGTTGAACCGAATATTATGTGATAAATAAATTGTTTTATTTATGTATGGCGATGTTGTGTTTTCCATTTAGTTTAATCAAATAGGTTAAGGTTTAATATCCTATGGTTTTGGGTGCATCTCAATTGATGGTTCTCACGGGTACGGCTAGGCAAACTTAAAACAATTTCAGTGTATTTCCAATCAATGTGGTAGGAGTTTCAAGTATCTGACTCTTGCATCACGTGAAAGCATCTCTTTCTTTCCGTCAATTGTTTAAAGATGACAAACACATAATGATCCAAACTAATATAAAAGGTTGTTTGTTTGTTTGCGACGATTTAACTCAAAAACTACTGAACCAATTTAAAAATTAAACACTACTAGAAAGCTACATTATCACTGAGCAACATGCGCTGTATAACATAACGGTAGTGCCCACGGGATCGGAGCTATAACCTAAGAAGTGGGTGAAACCGCGCAGAACAGATAGTGTTTAATAAGTCTATAGGCTTCCCGCTTAACTCAGACCGCGTCTGAGGTAGTTGCGCGGTGCGGAAGGGGTGTTACCTCCCGCCAGTCGATTAATGACTGAGCTTTCGCATCGCGTAACCACACCCTTCCCGCTCACCGCACAGCTACCTTTTTTTTGGGTGGGAAATCATCAAATAACTTCCCTCGCTCTGGGCGGAGCGGGGAGGGAGTGTCAGACTTTTACTGACTAAAATCCACCCATGTTCCTTCTATTTCCCTTTACGTTCCGGGGCCGCGGTATCTCTTCGAACAACCCCGGCAGTCGCACAGCTACCTAAGGAACGGTCTTAGTTGAGCGGTCAGCCTATAATGCTAAAATGTTAATGAGTGGTGGTGCAAGCGGTATTCATAATAATGTTTTTTTTTTTCTGAACCTGCTGTTTATGATATCGCAACCCAATTAAATTTATTCTCTCTGGAAAGTGCAGAATTGATTAATAATCAAATCAAATCACTTATTTCAATTAGACCATTACAGGCACTTTTGAATGTCAAGAAACAAAATGAATCTACAGTCCCGGTCACAAGGCATAATAACTTGTGAAAGTACTGTAGTTGCCCATTCCGCACGCAATATGCCATTCAGCATGGGTCAAAAACCACTTTCCATACAATGTTACCCTGTGTCCTATAATTTTGGGTAATTGTGGTATTTAACAGCAGAATTCATTGTTTTATGAACTGAAATGAATGTAAGTTTGTCTAGTCTGTGTCTTATTTCAATTTAAGTGGATAGTTCTGAACAAAATGTCAAGATGTTTGTGTTTGTAAGCAAAAATGGTGGACGCTGCATGGAATTGAATAAAATTTTGTTTTAAATTTTTTGTTTTTTTTTTTCCTTTAACACTACCTACTTCACTTGTTTTTGCTCTATAATCATACAAATACACCACAGCTAACTAGCCTTGCTCATATATATTGGGATGAGCTTCCAGTCCAAGCGGATGCGGTTAAGTATCACTATTTTATATAGGTACCACTCAATAACACTCAACAAGCAAAGTACTAATTTATTTTTATTTATTAAGCAATTTCTTAAAATATAAATCGTAGAAACATAACTCTTATAAAATAGTTTTTCAACTGCAAAATACATTTTGACACAATTGCTCTAAAATAAAACTCACATAAATATATTTTTTCGGAGATTGCAAAATAAAAATCGTAAAAAATATAATATGACACTACTTACTACAAAATGCTCTCCACGAGAATATGCTACATTTAAATATAAAAAATATGGCTTACAATTTGATTTTTAAAACTTACAATCTACATGTGTACCGTTTCACGGCGCTGCCTGGTTCAATATTATTATTTTGAATCATTATATTTGTATAATTATAATAGGATTATAAATCCTACAGTATCATTGGCACTTACAACTCACATAATTTCTAAAATAGTTAAAAATATATATATAATCTATGTAATCTTTTATATCTACTGACTTATCCGTAAAAAAATAAAATGTGAAAAAATGCAAAAAAATCTTAAAACAATTACGTATTTTTGTATCTTATTTAAAAAAAATACATGGACTAGCCAATACAACAAAAGATCTTAAAAATACCTGACTAATATACTCGCAAACATTTTACAATAGTACAACGAAAATATGAATTTAAAAACAAGTTAGCTTATGCTTCGAAAACTTCAGCAGACGCTGCGCCGTTGATATCCTTCAATTCATTCGATTTGAATGTCGCCACGAAGTTTATCTTGCCGATTTTCTGCAAAGAAAAAATAGCAAGAGTTGTAAAAGTGGATTTTACCGTTTCCATACATCATATTTTTCATACAAGTGACGGCCCGATTAATTTTTTTAGTGTTGGGAAATCCTTTAAATACCTTCACTTTAACCCTTCGTATGCCGGGCGACAATGCGCACCGCAGGTGTGCCGCGAAAAATACACTTCTCATCAAAAAATTCGAAACACTTTCGTTTTTATTGTTTTTGTCCTAATTTTTTACAAAAGAGAATTAATTCCATGAAAAAAAAAACATTATTGTGTAGCTGGCAGTTTGGTCATTACAGTAAGAAGAAAAAAATCAAAATTCGAAATTAGAATTTCATTTGTTTATCCTATAAATGAAATTAATCACTGTTTTAAGACAAATGTGTATTTAGGGTTGGAGTACGTTTCTCGTTTAAAAACTAAAAA
The DNA here is from genome assembly GCA_905475445.1 of Ochropleura plecta. Taxonomy (NCBI): domain Eukaryota; kingdom Metazoa; phylum Arthropoda; class Insecta; order Lepidoptera; family Noctuidae; genus Ochropleura; species Ochropleura plecta. Next base: position 4,173,126 of record FR997740.1, on the reverse strand, counting down.
TTAGCGCTTGTCTTTAAACTTTTTGTTTCTTATTTCATTTACTGTGACTTTGGGACGTCTGAAAAAACTTTTTTTTCTAAAACATATGGATACTTCGCCCGCAGAAGCCGCCCAAGTGGTGGCATTGCTGGATTCTGGACTTAGTCAGCGTGTTGTGGCTGCAAGATTGCATCTAAGCTTATCATCTGTTCATAGAGTCTACAAACGCTATCGGGAGACTGGTTCGTTCACGCGCCGTTCAGGATCTGGCAGGAATCGGGTCACTTCTGAGCGAGATGATCGATTTATTGTAACAACTTCTTTACGAAATCGACGCCTTAACGCTTTTCAACTGCAGCAGCAGCTTCGCGTTGTACGAAGAGTAGCTGTAAGTGACTCTACAATAAGAAGAAGGTTGAAGGAACGCGGATTGGCACCGCATAAGCCAGCGAATGGGCCGAAATTAACTGCAGACCATCGAAGAGCGCGCCTTAACTTTGCACGCGAGCACCTAACTTGGTCATACCTTCAGTGGAGTAAAGTACTGTTTTCTGATGAGTGTAAAATTATGCTGTATGGTAACGACGGAAGGAACAAGGTCTACAGAAGAGATGGAGAACGTTTTGCACAATGCTGCATTGAAGAAAAGGTCAGCTATGGTGGCGGTTCGTGGACGGTTTGGGGAGGAATCAGCGCCGACGGTAAGACAGAACTTGCCTTTGTGTCTGGGCCACGGCTGCCTGCACTAAACTCTCATCGATACATCGAACAGTGTCTTGAACCTCATGTGATGCCCTATGCACATTTTATTGGCAACGACTTCATATTCATGCACGACAATGCTAGAGCTCACACCGCGGGCGTCGTACGAGATTATCTTACCGAAGTCGGTATCTCCATTATGGTATGGCCAGCAAGAAGCCCGGACATGAATCCCATTGAACATCTATGGGATGAATTAAAGAGACGAATTCGAGCAAGAGATCCAGCCCCAGAAACACTTAGCCAGCTGCAAAATGCAATCCAAGAGGAATGGGATAATATACCACAACATGTGATCGTGACTCTCATCCGATCGATGAAGAACCGTATGGAAGCAGTAATAAGAGCTCGCGGAGGGAATACAAGTTATTAAATAAACGTTTCTTACATTTTTTTTTCATTTACGCGTGTTGTTTTACCCATTTCCTTCATATTCCATACAGGGTAAAAATTACTCATTATACAAAATACGAAACCTATGAAGACTTAATTTGAATTTAGAACATTAACATTAGGATTTAAAAACCTCATACTACTTACTATTAAATGACATTTTACATTTATTCCTAAATATACACATTTTTCTGATAATCCTTATCAAATCATAAACTGCGAGGTGTTTCGATTTTTTTGATGAGAAGTGTAGTTCGCGCGCGGCAGTCCGTGTTAATATTTCAAAAAAATATTTTAAACTAACAACGTAACTTCGATGTCACGTAATTACGCGTAGATATACGCTTAGAGGTTAATTACTTCCCCCGCTCATGTTCCCAAAACCCTTTCTAATATATGTTGGGGCTGGCTTCCAGTATTACCTACCAGATGCAGCCAACTTAGGCAACTGCGTGTTAACCTGAATATCGTCCTGAGGGACTGTTACTATTAAGAAAGCTCTTTAATGTAGACTTGATGGACATTGAAAGGAAGTAATACTTATTACGTCCATTTAATGTTTCATGTGTTTACACCAGCCGGCGACTTGAATGTTGACTTGAACCCTCCCCTTTGGGCTTCAATGTAGCGACTGCTTTTCTGGTCTATTTCGTCCAATAACTGGGTAAAATGATGGCCACAAACTTGATGATCATATGGTTACCGGCTCAAAACCTTTGCTCTAATCCCACAAATCGTAATTACTGTCATTAATGTTTTAAAAGACACTTACATTAGGATAAATAGGCAGCTCAATAGTGACAGGTTCCAATGGGTTCGCATCAGTACCCTGCAGCTTGAGCGTGCGGCCCGCTATGCCTGATGACGTCACTCTGAACTCGCAGCCAGTCAGGACGCGGTCCAGAGGGTTCGTGAACGACAGGAAGGCTGTAGTCGGCTGGTTGAGGATCAGGTCGTCATTGAACTGGATGGAGCAGATAAAACGTAAGTTATTTGATTATTTCGGGGTATGAAGAGAGAGGGTGTAAAGGTCACATAAAAAACAGACGGATGGATAAGGTTATTCTGTTTTAAAAAAAACTTTGCCCCACACTAGGAATTTCTCCTTTAACGTGGGTGCGTTTACAAACATTTAAACTCACATATACCTACAAACAGCCATACCCGCTACTATCTGTAGGCCATACAAATATTTGTTCCGTGCGGGAATCGAACCCGCGATACGCAGTGCGGCAGTCGATCGCTCAGCCACTGCGCCGACCGACAGCTTTAACATGTCAACCTAATAACGCCCGCTACAATTATTTGTACATGAATTGCGCGCACTCACCTTTTTTGTACCCAGTTATTGCTAGGGCAAGAACTGGGTACAAAAATCAGATTTCGGGTAGCTACAGATGCCTAACGGAGAAGCCTGACTTGAAAATCGAAATCAAAAATATTAGACTAGACTAAAACTAGATAGTATTATGTTGTAGATACTTAGTACTACTAGTAGTATTAGTACTAGTATTTTTATGAACGAAGAAGTTACTTCTAGAGCATAGAATATAATTTATTAGCCTTGTTCTATTTTGGGAGCGAAAAAAACAACTAAAAAGGAAATAACAGGCTGCTGATAATTATTTTCCTGTTGGTGTTTAATCTTAATTTGATCTATCTGGATTCGAGTAAATAACCCATCAAGATTTGAGCCAAAGATTGCCACCATCCGGCTCTTGTTGGCCACATCAAGTACGATCCTAAGACGTCATTGTAACCGCACTGGTCTTCTTTAATCCTTCATAGTTCCACCAAGTGCTGCAGTTGCATTTGATGCATGTTTTTGTTTCCATCTTACCTTAATGTTAATATTAGGCTTGATAATTTGGAAGTCGTCGTCATCGGCCCAGGACTGCTTGGTCTCATCCACGATAGCCATAGCTGATATCTTCATGTTGCAGTACTCCACTAATTTGGGTAGGTAGTCATCAGATTTCACTAGGATACTGATTTGTTCCTCTGCAAAAAAACGATATTATAAGAATCTTATTTAAGATTGAATGAAAAAAACGATACGCTTAAAAACATGGAGATACAAAGGAGGTCGTACGCATAAAAACAAAAGTGAAACAAAAAATCCTTTCGCACCTTGTTGCCTTTGAAATGGTCAATATTAATGTTGAGTCATCAATCCAGCCAGTACTAATAGAACTAGTAAGTACTTGTACAGTGACGAGTAACTACCGCGGTCATTTTTTTTTTTTTAACTTATTTAGATTTTAAATTGAATTTTGCTTTTTATTTACTCTGGACGCTCTTACTGTGCACGTCTTTCTACATCGTTCTCACATATTTGTATAATCTCAACACGAATGATGTAAATACGATTTTGTAAAAATATTATAATTTAAAAGAGTGTCCATGGAGTTTCTTGCCCATTCTTCTCCATAGAGATCAACGCTTTGGAATGGGCAACTACAGTACTTTCACAAGTTATTATGCCTTGTGACCGGGATTGTAGCAGCATCATTTTTTTGTTCTTGTTTTTATGACATTCAAAAGTGCCTGTAATGGTCTAATTGAAATAAATGCTTTGAGTTTTTTTGAGTTTTTTTTGAGTTATTACTCGTAAGCAGGGATGTAACGGAGGTAACTTTATCGGAACCGAAATCGGAATCGGAGTTTTCAAATTTGGTTTATCGGAATCGGAATCGAAATCGGAATCGAAATCGGAGGCAGGGTCAGTTTGTTTAAGGACAAATAAAACATGATTTATAGTCAATTCTTTTCATTTTTTATTATAAAATAAAAAACAACTGTGAAAAAAATTGGCATAATTCCAAATAAACAAAAGATAAAATTAATGAATTTAAAGTTTAATTAAAATTAAAACCCAAAGTAGCGTGTTACATTTGGTTACATTATTCATACACAGTTTACACTTTGCCGAATCTGAATTAACTTCATTGAAGTAGTTCCAAATACAACTGGATTTAGGTTTCATTATCCCACACAAAAACAGATCACTTTCATTGATAATAAGCCGCAAAAATCAAAACAATTATCTATAACCTATAAACGTGTCGTGGGCGTAACAAATAATAACAAGTGAAAAAATAATTTGACGATAGAGTGCACGTAGTGGGGGTCGGGGGATTCCCCGCGCGACATGTATGAACCTGTTCGGCACAGGCCGTCGTGCGCCGCCCGCTTTGTTTTGTTCGACCTCCGATTAACATCCGATACAAAAGTATCGGAACCGAAGTCGGAACCGAAAGTGTAATAATAATCGGAAGTTCCGACTTAACGGAACCGGAATCGAAGCTCCGTTACATCTCTGCTCGTAAGTGTATACATGATATTTCATGTATACACTTGCCGAATATAAAAAGCGATTTTTATGTGAAAAAAATGGTTTCTACTTTGAGATGAGACTTATATGTTATAGTTTGTTTTTTATTAATACAGTTAGTAGTAGTTAATTTTGGTAAGTGTTTACATGAAATAGACTGTAGGTACAAGGTACACCCTATAACATTATAAAGGCAAGACCTCTCATGTGGTTTTTTGGACCAAGAAACCATGAGGAATACCAAAAAATGCTCAAAGGAGTCTCTAGCTCGATTTTGATAAAAACTAAAACTGCATCATTGGATTTTAGAAAATCCAAAATTACAAAGTCAGGAATCCAAACCGTAGATTTTAAACATTTTAAACACCCTGCATTTTTTATTATTTTGGTGGACTTGGAAAATCATTTTGTATAGGTAGGTACAGTTATTGTTTTGAGTAAACTGTGGTAATGGTGGTCCATTCAGCCAAAGTGCTGGCTTGTACATACAGATTCGTCTGAGTGAAGATGAAGCGATTTTTTCCGTGACTTTGCGAGCGGAACTTCGCGATAAAAAAATGGTGTTCGCCACAAAAACATCACGCAACAAAAAACACACGCAGTAGTGATATTTGAACAAAAGCGAACTTGAACGTACTTTTGCCAGGTCCAACGAACATCTTCCCTTCCACCTTCTTGACGACGCCAGCTCTCACTCCGTTGTAAAACACGCTGTTGGTTGACAGTGAAGCCTTGATGTTACGACCCTGAAATGAACGTATCGGTTAGTTTAATTGTGTCGGTTGAATTGTCGGCTAGATATCAGATTGTAGGACGTGTCGACGGCGCGTTCGTGTTCCAAATGCGCCTCAAAGAGATGTCAGCAAAGCAGAGGGGCCTGCCAGAGTCACCGCCTGCCGGGGTTGCGTATTATTCGAAAGATATACCGCGGCCCCGGAACATAAAAGGCAAAAGAAGGAATATGGGTGGGTTTTAGTCAGTAAACTCTGACACTCTTCACCCCTCGCTCCGCCCAGAGTAGGGGGAATTTATTTCATGATTTCACATCCGCAAAAAAAGCATATGTTGAGGCGACACGTAGATAAAAGCACTTTAATTAAGCATGCAAACTAAAGCGCTTTTCATCGCTTTTATTTAGACCCCAGTACACAATTGTAAAACATAATTTCTGTCCCTGTCGCACAGCTGTAAAACGACAACTGCAAGATAGAGATGGTATCATTTATCATAACGAAACTACCACAACCATCTATCAACGTTAGGTTAAGTTAATCACTAAAGTGAGTCTGGTGGGTCTGCTGGTATCACTTTTCATCTATTAAAAAGCAAGAACAATATGAATAATCCTTACTAATATTATAAAAGCGAAAGTGAGTTTGTTTGTTTGTTACATCTTCACGCCTTAATGTCTAAACCGATTTTGATGAATTTTGGTACAGAGATAGTTGGGACCCTGGAGACGGACATAGGCTAACTTAAAAAAAAAATAAGTGAGAAAGAGGGAAGACAAGGGAAACCTTAGCATTGCTATTACAATAAATAAGGCGCAAGGACAAAAACTACAGGTCGCAGGTATCTGTCAATCAGTAAAAGTGAACTGTGTTACCCCGAATTTAACGCGAGCGAAGCCGCGGGCAAAAGCTAGTACCCATATAAAATTAAAATGGATTACACCAAAAAGAAAGATTATACAATAAATCTCTTACCTCACTAGAAGTATTCTCTATATCAACAGTAACCCTGAAGTCCTTGCCAATGGGCACCGTATCCACATCACGGAGCGCAAACTGGATCTCATTCTGTAAGTTGCTGGCCACTGCGTAATATCTCTTCGCCCTCTCAGAGAACCTCACTCCGTTCATGAGCGCAATGCGCTCGGATGTAGTTCCCTCTCTGAACTTGTACTGCTCTGTGATATCTTCCCGGTCTTCGTCACCGTTGGGGTCGAACACGTATGGTTTCTTCGTGAGGACCATTCGACCGATACTGGTTGAAAAACGGTAATTTAGGAAATATATATAACCTTAAAATAAGTTTTTTTCTCATGTCGACCTATCAGGTTTATTTAAGTAAGAATCCTAACAATATGAAGCTTGGATATTCATTCATGCTAGACAATTGACAATGCTAGATTGCAAAGCTAGTGCTATTCATTACGTTTTACATAATATATTTTGCTCATGAATCCCCAAGATAAAACTTACTGGTACATATTGCTGTCCACCATAGCATATCCAGTCTCCTCATTCGAGTCGATCCTCCACCTCATCAGATCAGCGTTGACTGAAGCCAGCATGAACTCCACGTCGTAGTTCATTCCGATGATTCCTTGCTTGATGGCTTCTAGAGGCGCTGGACCACATTGATACATGCCCCTGGAGGTCTCTTGGGGTGTAGCGTCGATGGCTTGCCAGCCTCCGTATCCTGAGAAAAATGAGTAATTAGCGTTATGGTGTTCCTTGGCTTTTTCTTTTAACCGACGATAAAAAGGAGGTTCTCAATTCAACATGTATATTTTTTTATGTATGACCACGCAATTTCTTTTACTGAGACGTCCGATTTTAAAAATATTTTTTATTGGAGAGAGTATTTTCCAAAGCTGGTCCCATTTAAATTGAAAAAATAGGGGGTGATTGATTCTTTTCATACAGCATTCTTATACTACTAGTTGTGCCCAGCGGTTTTACCCGCTGTTCAGCTCCTGAGTAACGTATCGTGATGTTACATAAAAGTAATATCGTGTAAGAATGCCTATGCAAAATTTGAAGTTTATCCGGCCGAGGAACTGCGTTCTTCCATACAAATTTTATCAGCCTGTTTCACTGCCTTAATTTTGCAAAGACACACTATAAAAGGATCCCCATGCAAAATTGTAAACTCCTAACACTTATAGTTTCTGACATTTCGTGATGAATGAGACTGGTTTTCTTTTATCCTATCCTACTTATATTATAATTGCGAATGTTTGTGCTGATAGATGGATGGATGTATGGATGTTTGTTACTCTTTCACGTCAAAACGGCTGAACGGATCTTGATGAAATTTGGCACAGAAGTAGATTATAGTCTGGAATAACACATAGGATATCTTTTTTGCGATATCTCGCGGGTGAAGCCGCGGGTGTCAGCTTGTATAAATATAGATAGATAAGGATGTAAAGTTGCTGAGTTATAACACGATTGGGGCCGATTGGGGCTATTGCAAGAAGCCCTGCACACAATAAACAAATGCTAACATAAATACCTCCCGTATTTATGTAGGTGTTCTAAACGAAACGCAGATTTTATAGAAAGTCTGGTTTGGTCTTGGAATGATGCTTAATCAATCAGGGTGTATTTCACTTTTCGTTGCTATATTATTTCAGCACCAACCTATTTTATATTAGTATCTGGCAACTGTCAACGTATCCAACTATATCTGTCTTAGATTTATTATTATTTATTTATTTAACACTTCAAGCACAAAGCACAGAGGCGGACTTAATGCCATAGGCATTTTCTACCAGTCAACCTTTGGGTGATGCAGAGACAAACAGTGGTAGGTGTAAACAGAAAAAAATATATACTATATGCATGTATAAAATACTATAGGTAGATATAAAACAAAATACTAGAAATATATATCAAAGCATAGATACACTATACAGTGTGTTAGGTTAAACGAGGGACTTATTGAGGGAGGGTATTCAGTATTCGATTCTCGTCCCAAATATGTAAAAAAACCTATAACCTTAATTTCTGACGTAATTGTCCAATAAAATACATTATTCATGAACACTGAGCGCGAGAGAAGTAAACTTGTAAACAGTGAAGTAAATCACGCGGCAAAATATCCTACGCGCCGATTCTACCGAAAAGGCGTCCTAAGCCAGGTTTAAAGTATGAAGGGAAAATGGATTATACCTAAAGGTCATTGACATGCACACATGTTATGCGATAGTATTAAATCGCTAGCGCAAGGGTATATTCACGTTGCGAGACTTATGCGAAATTTTTGGTATGGTTCTGTCTTTTATTTATTAGTGTTTTTTTTTTGTTCATATTTTTATTAGTTTCATGTAAGTATGCACTATTGTGGGTTTGAATACGTCCCTCGTTTAAACTAACATACTGTATAAAAAACAAACAATGATTCTGAATAACTATTAATTTTTTTTTATTTTTTTAACTCACCAGCAGTCAAGTCAGGCCTGGCCATCCAAACATCATTCCACACATGGTAGTTCCAGATAGAGTCAGTCTGCGCTGGCTCAGCGTTGGTAGGATCATAACCCAGTTCCTCCATGGTCTCTGAATAGTACTTGTCGACGGTCAGGGTGCTGTTGGCGTCGTGGGCGGATACCAGGTTCGATACCACGCGGGATGGGATCCCCAGAGCACGGCAGACTGAAAAAAGAGAAGAGGTTTGGAAATTGTTTCTATATAGGAGGTTCTCAATTGGAAGTTGGCGCAGTGGCCGAGCGATCGACTGCTGCGCTGGGTGTTGCGGGTTCGATCCCCGCACGGAACAAATATTTGTATGACCTACAGGTAGTTGTTCCGGGTCGGGCTGTTTCTGTATGTGAGTTTAAATGTTTGTAAACGCACCCACGATGCAGGAGAAATTCCTAGTGTGGGACAACGTTTTTTTTAAAACAAAAAAAAATCGTTGGAACGTTTTTTTTAATGTATTTTCACCGATTACTCAATGTCGTTTGGACCGATTTCCAAAATTATTTTATTGTTTGATAGAGTATACTTTCCAGGTGGTCCCATATTAATTTTATTTATATTGCTTAGGTAGTTTATGAGTTATCGTCTATAATGCATATCTGCTAATCTTTCAGTAACAATGGAAAATGAATTCTCGATAAAAAATATGTGATATATAATTGTACCGTTACTAAAAATGCTGAAATAAAAAACTTTTTTGTAAAAAATAAAACCGAAAGGAAGTCGGTGGCAAAAAAGTCAACGAAACCAACAAAAGTCACTGACTTCCGGAAGTAATGTTATTTTCCACTTTTTTTTCTGGAAGTCAGTTTTTTTTTAGTGCTTTACGAGTACCGTTCACATTAACATAACCTTAAAAAGGATGTTTTGAGATAATACGTTTGGTGAATTTCCAGAGTACATACTACCAATTGCGGTTCTATATACAGCTTCAGGTAATAAATAGACTTGCTACCCTACCATGACGTCTTAAAGCAGAAGTTATTCCACTGAAGGAAAGAGACAGAGCTATACAGGGTGTCTAGCACCATCTCTTTCCCGCAGTGGAATAAGTTCTGCTTTAAGACATCATTGTAGGCCTACTGCTTTTTTAAATTATGGTCACAAAGAAGGTTATGCATATTTGTGGTCGACATCGTCAGTATTTTTGTGCAATAGCTCCTTAAAATATACTGAAAATCATCATGTTTGTTGTTTGGGAGCCTCCTTAAATATTTATTTTATTGTATTTCTTAGTATTTTTTGTTATAGCGGCAACAGAAATACATCATCTGTCAAAATTTCAACTGTTATAGGTCCCGTTTTACCACTAAAAACAAATGGATTAGTTCAAAGCACGTCCACGCGCCAAATGATCAATGTAAAATTCTAAACAAAAAGGAGGAAAAATGTGACGGTTTACGGACTTTACTGCATGTTTAGAATGATATTGTTTTAAACACGTTTTTTTGTAACAAATCCCAAGAAACTCATGATTACGAAAGATTAAAAATCAGTTCAAGGAACAAGGTTATTTTAAAACGCTTTATCAAACCAATGGAACTCATAGATAACCCTCCAAATCTTAATGAGCTGTCCAAATATTAATTTATCTGTACAATTAACATTTTCTTACCACGATCCAACGTAGACTTAATAAAGACAAGAAAGTTCGAAATGATTTATAAACTAAACTAAACGCACAGTTTAAGGGTGACGAACGGTCTGATTCTCCTAGATATATAACTAAACGCGAAAGTAATAGCTACGTTTGCAACTGCATCGTCTTTGGTAAACCTTATCTCTTTGCTGGTTGGCCTGATGCCAGAATTCCTCTCACTTTGCCATTTTTAAGATTGGGTACTTGGAAATTTTGTAAATGATAGTTAGTTATGAAGAGTTTTCTTGAGCCGTGAAGTTTGAAAGAGAACGGGGACTAAGTCTTGTCCGTTTCAAAATCAGAAAATACCATTTAAAACAAATTAACACTTTGTATTTTTCTCTATCTACAGAGCTCTTAAATTCCAGTCCATGAATTCGCTTCGAAGAAATTCCTTATCTTGTCCTTTAAAGGCAATATCAACTCACCAGCAGTAACAACTCCAGCAAACACCCAGCACTGTCCATAGGACACGGACTCCTGTGTCTCGAGGAACTGCGCCAAGATGTCCACAGAGCCGGTCCACTCTGAGGGGGCTGTTCCATCATCATAGACTCCATCCCAGCGTCCTACCAGGACACCACCGTCGTCGTTGGAGTTCACAATGCGGGAGATAGCACGGGTTACCTTTACGGGGTCCCCACGGCTGGAATAATGGAAAGGGGGCTTTGTTAAAAAACGTGTATACATAATTTTGTTAAAAAATTGTAGAGAATGTTTCGACGGTCCCTACGTATATAAAGATATGTCCAAAATGGCATTTTGTTTATTGTATCATTTGGCTTTAGATTATTAATGCGCACATGCTGACATACGATTTTTATCTTAATTTAATTTATTTACCTTGTTTTAGAAATCGTATAAGAGAACAAGTAGGTATTATAAATACAACGAATAAGTGTCGTAGAAACGGTCATCTATCAGTTTTTCCAAGAAAACGTGAAAAAATAAAATACTTATGTGTAAATAGCATTATAATGCTCTTAAAACTGTTAAAATATTGTAGAAAGAAAATATTATTGCTCATAGAATTATTTCTAGGGCGTGTTGAACACAAATCACGCTCTCCTGTAAACCTCGGTTTTTGACTTAACCTTATGTACGTAGGAACCGTCGGTCGGTTTGGTCAGGTATTTAAGTAACTATAACAATAAATAGATAATACCAGCTTATAACTGTCCCACTGCTGGGCAAAGGGCAAAGGCCTCTTCTCACACAGAGATGGCACGAGCATTGATCACCACGCTTGCTCAAGACAGGTTGGTGATTTCAGACTTATATTAATTACTAGCTGTCTTGCGCGTTTTACCCGCGTCTTTAGTTGCTGCCCCGCTCCCATGGGTAAGGGGGCGTCCATAAATTACGTGAGGTGTTTAAGGGGGGGAGGGGGGTCGAGTCAAATCTCATCTAATCTTACGTTGGAGAGAGGGGGGTCCCGGCAAATTCACGCGATTTTTTTTTCTGATTGAAACAAAAAAAAAATATACTATTTTGGTCCATTTAATCCAGATTGTTGATTTTTATTACACTTATAATTAAACTCTCAGCAATATTGATTACTAGTCGTAAATAAAAGCACGAAGCAATTTTTTTTTCTTTTTACAATAATAATACGTAAGAAACCCACATTTTGGAAAATCTCATGAGATTGGGGCATGGGGGAGGGGGTTGAATAAAATCTCACGACATCTCACCAGGGGGGGAGGGAGGGACAGAAAATTCAAAAAAACACCTCACGTAATTTATGGACTAATAGCTTGATATTGTATACCCTATGTTACTTCCTAATAATGTAGCTTCCTATTAGTGAAAAAATGGTTAAAATTGGTCCAGTAGTTTTGAAGCCTATTCGATACAAAAAACAATCTATATTTCCTCTTTATAATAAAAAAATATTTTATAATATATATGGATAGATCAGTCCAGGTTTCCTCACGATGTTGTCTTTCACCGTTTGTATTGTTTGCCTGTGATGTCTAAGATGTGTGTGATGTGATGTGTGTGTGCGATGGAATTGCACAGCCTAATTCCGCCAAGCCCGTTCCATCATCGGACTACAAGACGTACGGCGATGCGCCACCGTTACATGGTAGACATCCCACCCACACGCACTAAACGGTTTGGGAATACTTTCATTGTGCGTACTGCTAAGGAGTGAAATTCCCTGCCGGAGTCTGTATTTCCCGATAGCTATAACCTGGGGGTCTTCAAGTCAAGAGTGAATAGGTTATTTCTAGGTAAGCGTGCTTCATCGTCGACCACATCATCACTTACCATCAGGTGAGATAGTGGTCAAACGCGAGCCTATCAATAATAAAAAAAAAATAAAAAAAAAAAGATAAAATTTAGAAAGTACGTATGAATTGAAAAAGTCACATTGTATTTAAGCAACTAATTCATTAAAATAATTTTCAACAACTAAGACATTACCAAGAATGTTTTTATCAAACGTGCAATCAGTTAAAATTACTACGTAACATGAGTAAAATGCAGAAGATAACGGGTGATGCAAAATTTTCCAAGACCATGCTGTCATTTATTATGACAAATTAGTGAAACTTCTAAGAAATTTATTCCTTACGTAATCTATATCCATACCTACTTCAAGTTTTAGTATTCGGTAAAAAATCGTTTGTAGATTTTCTAAAAGTCGCTGGAAGACCGCTAATCAGGAGACTTAAGTTCATAAAAAACCGGCCAAGAGCGTGTCGGGCCACGCTCAGTGTAGGGTTCCGTAGTTTCCCGTCCGTCACAATAAGTGTTCCCACTTATGAGTTTAAAGGTGGAGGAGGAAATTATTTTGTACAACTTTTTGTCTTTTTTGTACAAAAACTGTTGTGTCAATAAAGTTCAAAATGATTTTCCTAGAAAGTCCTTATAAAGTTCTACTTTTCAGATTTTTTTCATATTTTCTAAACTTATGGTTCAAAAGTTAGAGGGGGGGGGGGGGACACATTGTTTTTTACTTTTGGAGCGATTATTTCCGAAATTATAGACATTATCAAAAAATGATTTTAGTAAACCCCTATTCATTTTTAAATACCTTTCCAACAATATATCCACGTTAGGGTTGAAATTAAAAAAAAAATCACTTCCCACTTTACATATAGGGTGGCTACCCTAATAAAACATTTTTTTCCAATTTTTATTTTACCACTTTGTCGGCGTGATTGATATACATATTGGTACCAAATTTCAGCTTTCTAGTGCTAACGGTCACAGAGATTAAGCGAGGACGGACGGACGGACAGACAGACATGGCGAAACTATAAGGGTTCCTAGTTGACTACGGAACCCTAAAAAAGGGATGTAGATAATACAAGTACATTATGTAAGTCTAATAAAATTTTAAAGTCCTTACGAAGCAAGATGCTCAACAACAGACCGATATTTCAAACGCCTCTAAATTGCCATCTTCCTTTCACCTCCGTATTCAAACAACGTCCTTAATTGTAGACCTGGTCACGTAACTTTACGACAGAATCTAAGACCAGTCTTCAGAAACACATGTAATTTTCCAGACATAAGTTTAAGGCGACCCAGAAACAGAATTGAAATCGATTTGCACATTTGTTTATTGTTTAATTTATGTTCCTTAAACTGTATTTATGCTCATCTTGTTTGCCAATTCTTGTCTAGTTCAGTTACATATTATGTCAGGTAAAACCAGGACTATTACTCTCGAATAAAATACAACACATGGTGGAAGGTTTGCCAACTCGATAAATTATCCGGATCGTTGCTGGTTTTCAATGTAGATTCTGTGATTATAAATCGTTTAGTCCTCAATTCATCATTCCTTTCGTGCCAGTAACATTTTTTTTTCTTTTTTAAAGCAAAAAAAATATGAAACAGGCCTCTGAAATAGCGCCTTTTTTATGAACGGCATCTTGAAGCTCGACCTATGAGGTTGTGTATGGTGTATTTTTGTATTGATTTTGTACCAGTGTTTACTAACATAATCGTAAGGATAACTAACCATAATGTATGAGTCTCGGTTACTTGATAATAAATATAAATCTGATAATTCCTGAGGATGCCTCGAGAGTAAGGAGGAACAGCCAGGACAAAATCTCTAGCCAGGAGAAAATCGCGCGCCTATTAACTCGGCTTTTATATTGGTGCACCGGTTAGTCTGAGGCGTCCTCCTATCTTGTGTGTGTCGCGTTCTGCGTTTCTGCGTCTCTTCGTTTCAAAAAAGAAAAATATAAATTTACGTTTATCTATCAACATTGAACGCGTATACAATGTTTGTGTTCGTGCTATTAACCGTTTAGGAGTCGAATAGAATTTCAGTTGTACTAGTTTGGAGAACTGAATTTAGGAGCTAGAGTAGACCAATACTTACATCATTTTCACTTTCGTGCTGTTAGTGCACAACCTGGTGTGGCCCATGGGGTTTCTTTTGCGGAAGGGAAATCATCAAATCCTTACTAATATTATATTATAAAAGCGAAAGTGAGTTTGTTTGATTGTTTGTTACCTCTTCACGCCTTATTAACAAATCAATAAGGCACAAGGGAAAAACTGCCGGTGTGTTACCCCAAATATTACGCCAGCGAAGCCGCGGGCAAAAGCTAGTAACTTGATAAAGGGCAGAGGAGTGTCTGAGACTTTTACTGACTAAAACCATGTTCATGTTCCTTCTTTATGTTTCGGGGCCGCGGTATCTCGAACAACCTACATCCCCGGCAGGCTGTAGCCCTGGCAGACCCCTCTGCTCACCAATGGGCCTCTGACTTGGTTTAGATACAGACTAACTATCAAGCCAAGTCAAATTAAAGCTTTAAGATTATTATTTTTTTCTTTAAAATGTTTGTGTTTTAATGTCGCTCCAAGTACCTAATAACGGGAAACCTATGTAGAAGAAACACACATTTTGAAAACATGAATTAACTTACTGGTTAAAAGGTACTTCAGCCCTATCCAGCATGAACATGCAAGCCGGCAGCACTACTGCATCAAACTGGCCATAGAGCCAGGGTTTCCCACGCGTGGTCTTGATAGGTCCCACCCACACCTTGCCCACGTCATTCAGCACGTACTCCTGGAGTAGAGGCTCGTCTTCCATGAAGGTCTGGTCATCTGGAAGAAGGAATTTGGTGAGTATTGTAGAGTTACGCTCACTTTCTTGTAGGGTAACTGGCAGTGGCGTGCCAGTGTCTGATTGGAGGGCAACCTATAGACTTTTGATTTGTCCGTTCGTCCCCAATTATTGCTTTTAGTGAGTTGTAGTATTCTATGGATCTGGTAAAAAAAACTGACTGTAATTTAATTTGCGTTTATTAAAAATGTTTTTGTAGATAAGACTGCCCATTGTGTCACCCTATTTATAAGTTCTATACTGCTATTCTTCTAATTTATATGGTGTACATTTAGGTTTTTTTATCTATGTTATAGATGGTCAACCATTCACAAATTAACTTAGGTAAGCACGGCTTTAAACTAGGTACAAATACCGTGTAGGAATTGAACTTAGGACTATTGGTTTATCAGCCGCGCTCACAATCACAACCCTATCGAGACAATCCACAGATAAAGCCATTCAAAGATTAAAACTAACATCTTTGCCTCAATTGCATTCAAAGAAAGTCCAAAGACATAAATAAATTAGACTAGCAATGTTTTTACAACTATATTGTTCTGCAAAGTTTAAATTGAGAAGATTGTATTGTAATACAAAGAAATGGAGATTGGCTAGCATCTCGTTTCATTTATTTTTCTTTTGAAAGCTATAATGGGTTTAGTAAACTGGGTTTAGTTAGCAGCGAAACTAAATCGCATTAAACATTTTTTTTTTTAAACTACGACAACGTTTTCTGTGCATGCAGAGTTTACCTACCTATAAGTGATTGTTACACTTTGTCCTGTTATTTTGCTTGTTAAGTTTGTTTAAACCATCATCTGCCTAGCCTTATCCCAACTATGTTGGGGTCGTCTTCCAGTCTAACCGCGTTATACCAATCGTTTATACCAATCGTTTATACTAAGCGTTTATACCAATGTATACAATTGTTGGTACACCAAATAAATATTTGATTAAACGCACTCTTAAAGAAAATGCTGAGCAGTCATAGCCTGGTGGTGTGGCCGTAGACATCGGATTGCCAGGGGGTCTAAAATGGCTGCATTAGCGGAATAATAATCTGTTAGGGGAGGCTCCAATGACGCGTGAAATTCGTCCAGATAGCGAGTGACATTGATCTGCTACCCCACCATGACGTCTTAAAGCAGAACTTATTCCACAGAGGGAAAGAGACAGAGCTATAAAGGGTGTCTAGCACCATCTCTTTCTCACACAGGAATAAGCACTGCTATAAGATGTCATGGTAACCCTACTGTTTCTTTGTTCTTTGAATGAGTTCACAAACGTTGCATTATCTGTAATTAGTTACACAATTTAATTACCGTATTATTGGTATTGTGTACACTATCGCATTAGGTAACCCTGTAAGGATAGTCGTAAGATAGAGAATAAATAAATAAATAATAGGATAAAGTTAAAATTCTTAAAATAGACACAGACGCAGTTAACGTTGGGAACAGTCACTTTGTGACTGTTTTACGAATGGTATCGTAATTCATATTATTAACCTACTAGCTTTTGGCCGCGGCTTCGCTCGCGTTAAATTCGAGAGATCACAGCTCCTCTTTCCTGATTTGCATGTACCTGCTACCTGTAGTTGTAAGTACCCTTGCGCCTTATTTATTGTAATAGCAAAGCTAAATTTTCCCTTTTCTTCCCTCTTACTCCTTCTTTTTTTTAAAAAAAAAGCCTGTCTCCAGGGTCCCAACTATCTCTGTACTAATATTAATCAAAATCGGTTTAGCCATTTAGACGTGAAGACCTATAACCTACCTACCTACTTAACAAACAAACTAACTCACTTTCGCTTTTATAATATTAGTAAGGATTATGTTTCTGCTGAACCGCCCATTTTAGACCCCTGTCCACTTAATTCAGGTAATCAGGAAATCTTACCTGGGTTCCATGGGTTGAAGAGGATGTAGATGTCTTGGTCGAAGTCATAGTACGCCCGTTCAGGGGCGCCTCTTGTCCAGGTGATCACTCTGAGGACCCAAGCTCCTACAGGGGCGGTGACTGGTGTTGACACCTGTGGAAAAGAGGACAGTTAATGATGGGTTGTGTTTGAATGGAAGAGGAAATAAGGTCATCTGCTTAGGCCTTAGCATCAGTGCGCGTTCTAAGCGTGTATTAACAATAGTTTTTTAGACCATTACAGGCACTTTTGAATGTCATGAAAACAAAAAAATTATGCTGCTACAATCCCAGTTACAAAACATAATAACTTGTGAAAGTACTGTAGTTCCCATTCCAAAGCGTAGATCTCTATGGAGAAGAATGGGCAAGAAACTCCATGGACACTCTTTTAAATCATAATATTTTTACAAAATCATGGATACATCATTCATGTTGTGATTACAATTACATGTGAGAAAGAGCGTCCAGAGTAAAAGCAAAAACAGGTTGTCAAGCTAAATCAGACTATTTTTAATCGCGACTAAAATGAGGTGGAATAAAATTAGATGAAATTAGGTATGTCGTTTTAATCTTAGTCTAGTTTAATCTGGTGGTTCACCAGTATCCGCTCCATAGTTTGGATTGCATTTTAACGAAAGTCTCTAGAACAATACTAAGTACGACGTTGGAACAAAATGTTAAGGTTCAAATAAATCACAGATAAGATCAATTTAGTCGCAAGATTATTAAAATACTAGAATCCATGTTTAATTGCTCATTTTCATCACGTTTCCTAAGTAAAATTAATAGTTTGCTACATCGTAATAAATTACCAATCCTAGATTTGCGTATAAAACTTGTACCTACCTAACGTAATGTGGTTTGTAGGAACATCATCTTTATTATTGCTAGTCTTTAAGCAAACGGTTCTCAATCTGCGATCGCCATTTACGACAACTATTCGGTCGGCTTTGAATCTCCATTAGCATAACAAGACATATTTCAAGCACATAATAAATAAATAAAATTTCGCTTCTAACAATCCCGACCGACCGTTGTGTCATCCTATTTAAAAGTTGTAAACTGTTATTCTTGTGATTTGAAAGGTGTACATAAATTAAGAATATTCTATCTATCTAAATGGAATTATCAATTTTTGTTCTCTTTTGTATATTTGCAAGATAAATCTTCGCGCAGTTTGAGCATCACTGCTTAGACAAACTGGTCTTGAGCAACACTAGAATGAACATAAATTGTTATTATATTTTAAGTGTTATTATAATATAATGTTTCTACATGTAGGTATATCTATCGTTTATAGTTATTGTGTATAATATTACAAGCTTCTACTATTTCACGTGTTTTTATTTAGAGGTTTACTGCTGTTATTTTTTTTTATTTGGCAATTTCCAACGCAAACTCGGCTATTACGAGGTTGTTTCAATTATGTACTTTTTTGAAACGATGAAAATCCGAAAAATTATTACAAAAAACATCATAAAAATTATTTTATTCAAGTTAAACATATGACAAAAAACTGTGTGATAATCAAAACCAGATCTAAGCAAGTTGGCTAGCTAAAAACAAATAACATGAATGTGACACTAACGATTTCAAAAGTTTTTTTCTATAAAAGGATGTCTTGGAAAAGTATTTGAAAATTCACAATAATAACTGCATATTAAATACGTCTGTGACCATTTTAAGAATTTTAACGTACCTAATTAATTTTTTTATCCTATTGTGATTCTGCTTAAGCGGCCAATTTAGACCTCCTGAAGGATTTCCGTTGCTTATGGGTTCACAACCGCAACACTCTTAATCAGCAAAGTTAGAAGTAAATGGAATGGAAACTAGTAAACAAACCAACACACAGAAAACAGGTGTCATGTTTTCCACTAAGGGTTAGCCAGAAGTGTACTTAATATAAAATATAATACTTTAAGATTATATTTGAAAGATACATCTCACACTTTTTACGTCGCTCCCTAGTCTCTGTTTTAAAACGAACGAACGTCCTGGCCAACCAGCCAGCATTGGTTAAGGTATAAAACCGTTTACAGTACATCAACATTTCGCCAGTTATGTTTAAGTTCCACGTAAAAGGGACGAGCCTAATGCCATCAACCGGGCAAAAATTCAGACTCCGTAACTGCTTCTGACAAATTCCTAATGGTAAAACCCAATAACACGTTGCCCGGCCCGGAAATCGAAATTAGGACCTCATTCTCAGTAGTCGCGCTTGTAGCGACTAGACCAACAAGTCACTAACAAACATTTACTTTTAAAAGAAAATTTCGTAACCTCTATTTAGGTCCGTCTACCAATTAAAAGTCATAGTAGTTACTGTTATATTTCGTGTTTTTATTTATTTTTTAAATATATTTATTAGTTTATTTCATTTGTATATGTGTATTAGTATCAGTATAAGTATATACGTTTTATAAAACAAATAGTTTTTATATAATTTTTGTACCCCATCACAATGTTATCATATCGTATTTTACCCAAAAGTTGACTGGTAGAGAATGTCTTATGGCATTAAGTCCGCCTATGTACCACTATTGTACATAAAGTTTAAATAAATAAAACAAATAACATTTAAACTGAAACCATGAATAATCAAATAATGGCTATAAATATTACATTTTATTGGTATCTATCGAATTATTTCTAAAATAACCAGTTTTAATCAAGCATTAAGTATTCAAGTACCATCGTATTATACGAAATTGGCTCATAATAGTAATAATATTCTATTGTTTCAAATTAAATATATTAAGTACTATAAAAGCAAACTATGAGTAATAATAATAATTGAAATGAAAGGGGTTTTGCAGTCTATAAAAATAAATATGGGCTCTAATTTGGGTATTAGTTAGGTTATTTGAATCCTAGATTATGTTATATTGAATAGCATTACATTTATCAAAGTGTCCCGTTTCATTGTATTAAGCTACGATTTCCCTTTTCTTATCCCTCATATCTAATAAAAAAATAAGCCTATTTCCGTCTCCAGGGTCTCAACTATCTCTGTACCAAAATTCATCAAAATTGGTTATGCCATTTAGGCGTGAAGACGTAACAAACAAACTCACTTTCGCTTTTATAATATTAGTAAGGAATTTATAAGGAGGATAATAAAATTATAAATATCAAAAGGGCCCAGTGGTTAAGGGCTCGCCTCTGATGACTCCGTATCTGCTAACGAGAAATTCCTGATAGTAAAATCCAAGAGTACTTTGCCCTACCAGGGAATCGAACCCAATGCTCAACAATCGCGATCACTTTAGACTGAAGTTTCAAAGAAAATCGCTGAAGAATTTTAATAAGTTGAAAATTACTAATTATAATAATATTGCACTTTAGATTCACCAAAAGTAACTCTATATAATTCGATTACTTGATATGATACGTGCAAATACTCTTATATTTCGTGCCGATGCAATTTCAGACGTGCTTAAATTCGCATACCAATTTAAGTAAAAACAAGTTCTAAAATAGCCAATAATTTCGTGGCTAGATTGCTGATTTCTAAATTACATACTGCTAGAATATATTACATAACTTAATTGTGTAATAGTGCTTTCATTAAAGTTTTTTATTTATAAAAGCATGTTATTGGATTGGAAATCACCTATTACAATCCCCCGCTCTGGGCGGAGCAGGGGGGAGGGTCAGACTACTACGCACTAAAACCCACCATGTTCCTATTTTTGCCCTTTAAGTTCCGCGGCCGCGGTTTTTCTTTCCAGCAACCCGCAACCCCGGGAAGTACGGCTGCTCAAGAAAAAGACAGGCTTTACAAACTTCATTAGAGATAATCTTAGGCCGAAGTTAAACTGTTAAATGTCGCAAGAAACGCGCGAAAACGCTCCCAAAAACGAAGATTTTACCGTTAAACCGATAGCTACACCGTATAAAGTTCCCCCGTGGGTACTTAAGACACTTGTGGCATTTTGTCTCATATTCCCCCGTAAGAACTTAACCACATTCAACGGGTTAAAATCTTACTATATTCTTGGGGCTCCTAGGGTCATCCCAAAGAGAGCCCTTGTATCCTTTCCTGACTACGATTTCCGCTAAGGCAGCAAATCTCAGCTAACACTAGTCAATCTCTCTTGTCTCACTCTTTTTTCCCTGCATCGAAACTCCACGGTTGGCGCAGTGGCTCGACTGCTGCGTCGCGTGTCGCGGGTTCAATTCCCGTACGGAACAAATATTTGTTTGGCCAACAGGTACTTGTTCCGGGTCTAGCTGTTTGTGTAGTGATTTTAAATGTTTGTAAACGCGCCCACGATACAGGAGAAATTCTTGGTGTGGGGCAACGTTGAATAAAAAAACTTCCTACAAAGATAGGAACTCACCTTGCAAATATATGACAAATGAAATATATGTACGATATCCTTTTTTTTTGGGTGGGAAATCATCAAACAACCGCCCTTTATGTTCCGGGGCCGCGGTATCTCTTTTGAACAACCCACAACCCCAGCAGGCGGTGGCCCTGGCAGGCCCCTCTGCTTTGCTGACATCTCTTTGAGGCGCGCGTGGAACACTAACGCGCCGTCGACACGGCCTATCGTCAATAGACGGACGGACGGTGAGCTACCCATTGCTCACCGTCCACAGGCCCGCATCTACGGTGGCCGGGAGTCGTCTCGCGGCGTCCGGGGCGTCTCCCGCATTTACGATATGCTTATTAAAAAACATGCCTGCTCTATCGTTAATTTCTCAAGCCTTTATGTGTTCAAACTAAATAAGGTTGTCATACCTTAAAAGAGAGTGTGTTTTCATCTTGCACGTCCAACAGATTGGCGCTCCATGAATGTTTATCTGTCACTGCGTCACGTCTAATGAACATCTTTCCTACGGTCTCCATTGATGGTTTATCTCCTGTCGATAAAAATGTTTAAGTTATTAAGAGTGTAAAAGTACCCTTCTTTTTTTCGGTTGGGTAATCATCAAATAACTTCTCCCACTCTGGGCGGAGCGGGGGGGAATCACAAGATTTTACTGCCTAAAACCTATGTAGTATTAAGCTAAACTTATTTACATATGACCAAGGTCAGCGTAATCTATATTGCATTTGTTTATTCTTTTGCATGTGTCAAACAAACTTATTTTCTTTCTATTCAGTCAATTATGGTTGGCAGCTGGATTAGTTGTAAACACTGGCTGAACGATTTAGTTTAGAAGATCAGTCGATAGAAGCTTTTTAAATTAAGTTAGTAATAAGTTAACAGCCAGACCCGAAACAACTACCTGTAGGTCATACAAATATTTGTTCCGTGCGGGGATCGAACCAGCGACACGCGGCGCAGTAGTCGATCGCTCAGCCACTGCGCCAACCGTGCCGTTATTTCGAGATAATAATAATAATAAAATCTCACCAATAGAGAACACCAGCTGCACAATATCGTTGGCCTCATCGTAAGGCCTTGTGAACCTCACCACACCACTGAATGGCTGACCACGTCGGACTATCGTGGTCGTTGGGGTCTCATCGTTCACTACTTCGAATCTGTGGAAAAACTCATAGGTTAAACTAATTGTACAACTTTAACATTACTTCAGACAACAATTGAACCTACTTATACAAACAGAATCCAATCCGCACTATGTACTGTCAATATCGAGATAAGGATAAAAGCTTTAAAAATGTGACTTCTAGGTACATACGACGGCACATCAACCTACACAAAACCATTTTATCCTGGTCTCTCTACTACGGTGTGCGATTCAGTAGAGAGATCAGGTTATATTAGTTAAGAATAGGTTGACCTGGCGTCGTGTGTACATTGATTTGACAATTTAATGTTTTAGGCTGTCAAAATTGTCAGATCATTTTGATCTCTACAGTATTAATAGAAAGTGCATTTTGGAAGGATTCTGTATTTCTATCTTAACTCTGACACGCGCATGTGGATTGGTTCCTATTTGCATAAAGAGTGCTATTCTCAAAGAGTACATCGTCGAGGCCAGCGCCGATCCCAGACGACTCTCTATGAAAATTGACGCTGCTGTGGCGCTCGACTGTGTATTCTTAGAAAATAGCCCTACTGAAGGCTAACAGTATTGCCACGTGGGATGACAATTCTGATTATTTAGCCAAGATAATCATAACCCTCCTTTTTGGCCGTAATTGGGTAAACAAAGGTGTTAAGTAAAGAGTCGACCAACCGGTCGGTGATATATCTTTTGACTGCGTAGACTTAGAGGGTTGATTTTTTTCACAGCTGCAAAGGACACACAGTCACACACTTGAGTAATATTGTGAATAAAGTGGCGGGCTCGTCCCAAAAAAAAACAACCAAATGCAAGTCAGGCTGGCGCACCGAGGGTTCCTTACAAACTTGCAACATAAACCGAAACGGCCATATCTATTGATTGCGTCGACTTGAATCAAGATTTTTTCACAGTTTCAAGCGACCACGGACTTGAGTAAGTATATGGTTTAAATTTCAACTCAATACCTCAATACGTTCCCGAGTTTGAGTTTCTTGTCAGACAGACTGACAGACGGACAACAAAGTGATCCTATAAAGGCTTTTGAGTAATGGAAGCATAAAAAAAATAGAATTTAATATTTTCACTTACTTGACAGTATTATGTGGCTGTGCATTTTCCCTCGGGTAGAAATGTACGACATCTACTTGTAGTGGCTCCATCTTTTGTTACAATCTAAAACAAATGAAAAAAATATTATTCATCTTTTTTTATGGGAAATCTTCAACTAACTTTCCTCGCTCTGGGCGGAGGTGGGGAGTATCAAACTTGTACCGACTAAAACCCACCCATGTTCCTTCTACCGGCCTTTATGTTCCGGGCCGCGGTATCTCTTTCGAACAACCCGCAACCCCGGCAGGAATATCTTTGGCTTAGAAATTAATTTTAATTGATTGGATTGTTTTTATTAAGCCTTCGCGCGACAAAGTTTGCACACGGGTGCAAACTTTCATACATTGTTACCCTACATTTTTATAAACAATCGTGCGGCGGGTTAATTAAAAATTTTACTTTTAGAAAGCTTACAGCCTAATAACTAATTTAAATATGGTGTGTTATATTATCCTCTTGACCTTTTTCGGCCACAGAAAACATGTTTATTTAGCGCTTGCCACAATTGAAACATATCACACAATCTTAACACTACGATAAAATACGGCAAAACATCATGTTAGTTGTGTGGGAGCCCGCTTCACTATTTATTTTATCCTGTTTTTTGTATTTGTTGTTATAGCGGTGGTGACAGACGGGCTGACGGGCGGACAGCCTTATTAAGGCCGTACCCTACGCAAATAACCTTGAGTATTCGCTTCCCTCTTTGCCGCGCAGGAGTGAGCGAGTGAGAGCAGTAGTGAATAATGGCAATTTTTTGGAATAAAATTAATTATGGGGTTTTTGGAAAAAAATATTTCTACGAAAATGTTTATTATAGAATTGTGTATCCATTAGTGTCAGTAGCAAAATTAAACAATGTTTACTTTACGAGGAGATGCATTTTATTGATATTTTTTCTCATCTCGGGGGCTTTGTTGTAAGGAGATTTACTAAATAATGACTCAATAAAAATAAAAATTAAATCTACAGTAATGGAATCAAGATTATAAAGAAATTTAATGTATTTTTTTTTGTTTCTTAGTTCGTTTTAAATAACAAGTAGAAAACTGTACAAAAACGGCTTGCGCGGCGTTTTGGTCGGGGTGGCGCCTTAATAGAGGTTTGCCCTTTGGATACGCAACCCAAAAAACATAGCCAAAATTGTGTCTCACGGCTGCGCTAAATAAGCGCAGTCTGTGGCCTAGTTCAGCAAACTACCGAGCAGCTAGTACCCGACGCTGGTATTCAACTGGACCTGATTTAATATTTTAGTCATGAACTAAATAGTATAGCTATATTTGATTGGAGTCGGAAACATGTCGAATGCATTCGCATACCGTGTCTAGGAATAGCTAAACGTTTACATAACCTGGGTAAGTCGAAACGCAATGATTTTGAGATGCAACAGATGCATTCTTAGATTAACTGAGGTTTATGATAAATGACGTTTAACTTGATGTAACTTTTTCTGTTTAAGGTGTTTTTACTTCTGAATGAAATTTTAAACAACACTCTTTGACATCTGTGATTTTTTTCTAAAGTATAGAAAATGTTGACTATTTATCAATTTGTAAATTATATTTTAATCCTTAATTACTACCAAATTTGCTTTCATTTTAAATAATTTCAATTTGTTAATTTTTTTTTTGAAATACAAACGATTATTTTGTTAGCTTATAGTAAATTCTATTGAGCAGATTAAGTGAAAGAGTGCACTTACGTGATACTATCGTCGTCCATTTATTTACGTTACATGATCTGTGTACATCCTTTGTTAGAGACCATAAATAAAATAAATACAGCCAAAAAAACAGAATTTTCAGAAAACCCCTAAAAGTTGACTAAAAACATTCCCAGGTAAAAGAAAATGTATTGAAACAATAAAAATCTCCATCTACCCGCAATATAAAATAAGACTAACATCATCATCTGCCTAGCCTTTTCCCAACTATGTTGGGGTCTGCTTCCAGTCTAACCGTATGCAGCTAAATATTAGTATTTTATATGGAGCGACTGCCTATCTGACCTCCACAACCCAGTTAGTACTGGGTAATGCGATAACCCTGGTTGTCAGACTTTCGGGACACTGACTACCTATAATGACTGTCAAAGATCTACAAATGACAGCCAGGACCAAACGGCTTAGCGGGCTTTCCGAGGCACGGCATATGAGACGGAATATAAGAAAACACCATAGACATAATAAGTAAGTTTGGCACTTAAAGTCAGCTGACCAAGACATAGGCTTATTGGTATAATAATTAAACGAGTTATAACGCTCCAAAGGTTAAGTTGACGCTTAAGTTAAATACTCACAAGTTGTTGACTCGTCACCTGAGTTAAGAATACTTAAAGTAGCATACCAGTAACAATTATTACACTTAAGTAGGAAATCCATGAGGAGGAGCTCGTGGCTAAATAATAGCAGCCGCTCGGGTCGATCTTTAGGTTAAGCCGCGCTGGCCTAGGTTGGTCTGTGGATGGGTGACATCCCGTTACATACCGAGTTTCCTCCGTGCCTCGGAAAGCACGTTAAGCCGTTGGTCCCGGCTGTCATTTGTAGATCTTTGACAGTCGTTACAGGTAGTCAGTGTCCCGAAAGTCTGACAACCAGTCTTACCAAGAGGTATCGTATTACCCAGTACTAACTGGGTTGTGGAGGTCAGATAGGCAGTCGCTCCATGTAAAATACTGATATTCAGCTGCTTCCGGTTAGACTGGAAGCCGACCCCAACATAATTGGGAAAAGGCTAGGCAGATGATGAAGTAGGAAATCCATGAATTATGGCTTTGATAAATCTGATTGAAATGTGATTAGCTATACTAACTATTAATTTAATCTTGGAACTAGGTTTTGCCCGCATAGGGATCGAATATGAAGCCGTCATTCATACTAACAACAATCCTTACTAATATACGAAATTGAGTTTGTATGATACGTCTAGCGTCTTCACGCCTAAATGGCTAAACCGATTTTGATGAATTTTGGTACAGAGATAGTTGGGACCCTGGAGATGGAAATAGGCTAACTTTTTTTAATAAAAGTGAAAAATGAGGGAGAAAGAAGGAAGAAAATGGTAAACTTAGCTTTGCTATTACAATAAATAAGGCGCTAGAGCAAAAACTACAAGTAGTTTGGTACCTGCAAATCAGGAAAGGGGAATTGTGTTACCCCGAATTAAACGCGAGCGAAGCCGCGGGCAAAAGCTAGTAATATTATAAAGAGGAAAGATTTGTTTGTTTGTATTGAAGAGGCTCCAAAACTACTGGACCGATTTTAATATTTTTTTCACTAATAGAAAGCTAACGTTACTACCCACGGCAGCGAGGCAGCAACTTAAGACGAGGATGAAACCACGCAAGACAGCTAGTAGTATATTAATACTTGTTTCATTCCTATTTTTGAAAAGATGCCTAAATTTGTTTCAAGACCAATGCACGCCAGCCATACTGGAGCAGAAATTTATCAACAATGTCGAGCAATTCTTGAAATAGCCACAAAACACATAGTGACCACAACACATAGTTACGGTCTGTTTTGTAAACGTCGTAAACT
This sequence comes from Ochropleura plecta, assembly GCA_905475445.1. Lineage (NCBI taxonomy): Eukaryota > Metazoa > Arthropoda > Insecta > Lepidoptera > Noctuidae > Ochropleura > Ochropleura plecta. Next base: position 4,145,670 of record FR997740.1, on the reverse strand, counting down.
ACATGTTATTGCACCTAACGTCAATAAAATTTTATTAATATGATTTATGGTCAGCAAAACATTTATGCCGGGACCCATTTTGTTGTAAATAGTTTTGGACGAATATCTATGTCAAACAGTATAACACCATGAGATTTATGTAAGAGTCAATAAAACAAATCATTTAATAGTAGTGATAATAGGTACCTACTTTAAAAAAAAAAGTTGCCTCACATTAAGAATTTCTCTTATATCATGGGTGCGTTTAAAAGCATTTAAACTCACACACACCAACAGCCAGACACAAAAAAACTATCTGCAGGTTATGCAAATATTTATTCCGTGCGGGGATCGAAACCGTGACACGCAGCGCAAAAGTCGATCGCTCAGCCACTGCGCCAACAGTGCCGCATTTTATATGTAAATCCAGTTACAATATTCATGTTTTCAGACATGACATAGTCTGTGAATCCACGTTCATTCATGAATCATTCATGAGTCGTCACGAATTTCTTTCATCATTCGGCACACAGGGTAATACAATACCTTAGACTTGCCTGTAAAGACTGTCAAGGATCTACAAATGACAGCCGGGACCAACTACTTAACGTATGTAATGGGTGGTCACCCATCTATGAGCCAACCCAGGCAAGCACAGCTTATCCTAAAGGTCTACCGTGATTGTCTAGATTGGTATGTGCATGTGTTCGTGATTGCAGTTACTATTTGTTGCTGTGATGCAATTGTGATCATTCGCTATTATTGTACTAGATTCTCACCTTCGACTGCAATAGGATATGATTTGATTGAGCTAGTTTAAGAATTCTAGATATTGTGTGCAATGCATAGTTGGTGGGCGACTAACGAGGAAGCTATGATGTCAGGCGATTGATCAACTGTGAGTCAGCTGTTTTTAGAATAGGTCTACATAATCATACAATATGGGTGTGATTATGTAGACCTATTCTAAAACCAGCCAATACTATCCTTACTAATATTATATAAGCGAAAGTGAGTTTGTTTGTTTGTTACCTCTTCACGCTTTAATGGCTAAACCGATTTTGATGAAATATGGTACAGGGATAGTTGGGAACCAGGAGACGGACATAGGCTATTTTTTAAAAAAAAAGAGTGGAATATGAGGGAGAAAGAGGGAAGAAACGGGAAAACTTAGCGTTGCTATTACAAATCAATAAGGCGCTACCGAATTTAACGCGAGCGAAGCCGCGGGCAAAAGCTAGTAACATATAAATGCGAAAGTTTGTATGTGTGTGTGTGTTAATACTTACCTTTTGTTTGCGAATGGGAAATCATCAAATAACTTCCCCCGCCCTGGGCGGAGCGGAGGGAGTTATTTGACGAGTGTCAGACTAGAATCCACCCATGTCCCTACTTTTGTCCATTATATTCCGGGGCCTCGTTATCACTTTCGAATAACCCGCATCCCCAGCAGGATGCTAAATACCCTAGCTAGATTAATACATTAGGCATTACTTTTTATCCCGGTCTACGCGGGGGCAGCTAGGATCATATGTTTTTGACAAAATTGTGCTTGACAATGATAACTTTCACAATGTACTTAATAAATACCTATCTTATTCTTATATTGATAACCTTCTTTTTTGTTAAAACTATTAATCAGTGTTTATCAAAACTTTTGAAAAATTAGATATGTATTATTTAATTGAATGAAAATAACATGTCGAAATAATTGTAGGAACTCCATCTGTCGATTGCTGGCAGGACAAGTCTCAATATTTTTGACAGTTATTATTTATTTGCCTTTTGTATACTTTATCTATCTTTTCTGTTGGACAATAAATTATGTAAATGAATGAATATTTTTACGAGTAGTTTAACCTTGAACTTCATACGTACACGTACATACTTACTAAAGGCAAGGTTAGTTGCTATTGACATGAATGCCTTTATCTTTTTGGCAAACAAAAAAAAACAATGTTTATACCCGATTACAGCGAAAAAATGAAGAGTGATTTTAACGACTGATAAACCGGGTTAAAAAGGTTAACCATTTAGAACTCTTGTATGGGTTAACTCTTATAATACCTATATGGGTTAACGAACTACGAATAGTCCACTGTAATGCTTTTTATAAGCTAACTTTCTTTTATACGAACAAAGGTACTTACAAAAAGTAAGGGTCTTTGAAATGTTTTATCATCTTTTTTCATGTTTTGTCTTTGCTTGCAAATAAAAAAGGCATGGAGAAAACATAGTTAAAACTCAAATTAATGGTGTTTAGTTCTATTTGTAATTTTATAACTATTAGATGGGCACTTAAAATTCATCAATCTTTTGAACCGAAACCAAACGTTAGTTTCGGAATAAATCTCAGTTTTATGACTTATGTCAATAGCTTCGTCAAGGCTTTTCTTAGTAGGTACCCAAATATTTATGGAAAGCCTTTCTCGACATATTTATTTGTGTTTTCTATTACTTGTAAGCAGTTGATCTGTAAAAAACATACCTAATACAGAAAATTATTTTTCTATATTGTGCTAAATAAAATGCTGAAATATAGTGACAGTTAAATATTATTCACCAAATATTTAAATGATCGAGATTTATTTGATACATTCACTTTTTTGTGCGTGCGTTTTCGTTTTAAGGTGAAAGCAACAGATTAGGCCGCTAAACACAAAATTACTTGTTTTTTTTTGCAATTTGCAGGCAATTATCAGGTTGTATGTTGATCAAAATATAAATTGCGATCGTAACAAGTATGGTTTAACAAAGTGATAATAATTGATTACATTACTTATTCCTACATTTCACCCCAATAAATGATCATTTCATGAAAAAGTCACTTGATTGATGATTTAAATGACTGTAATTCAGTAAACCCATATTTTAAACGGTCGAAATTCATATTATAATTAACATACCGTCCCATGAGGACTTGCACAATACAAAACCACCAAAAAAAACCTGTGCCAACCTGGCTATTTCACCTTATTACTATTAAGTAGGTATACAGGCATACTGATAAAAAACCATGGACGGTGGCATAACCCAACTTAAAAATATGATAACTGAATATTTACCTATTTCAAATATATAACCAATTTAGAATTGTGTTTCATGAACTGTTTTCCTTAAAACTAGCAAAAAGTTAATTGTCTGTAGTTATAACGTGCTTAATTAAACGTATAACTGTTGAGAACCCAATTAAACAACACGATATTTTTAATAAAATTTAACGATTTCCATTTATAGAAGTAATTGAAACAATAACCCGAGTCTTGTTAATTAATCTTCAAGAACAATACAAGTACAAATACATAAAAAAAAGTTTGCCTTCCACATACACTGCATTTATAAAAAATAAACCACTTAAGATAACGATAAAGATAATTACCAAAAAGTTGAACATTCAAGAGGTCGCGACTTTTCGATTTAAATCCGTCTTTAAAAACTTCCATATCTTGCATAGTGATAATACCAAGAGTGAAAAATAAAATCCGCAGACTAAATTCGTTAAATATTTATGTTTTTTATAATATCTAGCTGTTGCCTATGGCTTCGCCACGTGCACGTTGAAATTTATCCTAAGAGAACATATTACTGGGATAAAAAGTATCGTATGTGATAATCTAGGTTATAAAATATGTGTGTGCAAAATTTCATTAGTAACATCTTATGAATCATTTTTTGAGTGAAAGAGTATCCTCCGTGTCTTTTGCAATAATAAAATTAGTTAGATAGGATACATTGTTTAAAACTGCAATCAAATTCTGCTAAAATGCACTGGCATTATCAAATTATTACAACATGTTTACTATGAAACAGTTTAAAATGAGGCTATCATTCATTTTACAATCGGTAATCGCTATGTGCAAAGAAAGTATTTTTAACCGTGACACCTAAAACAAACAATGTATAAAAACAGCTGTTACAGCATAATTGCATATTATCTATCCTTTTATCATATAATGAAAGTATTCGAATAATTTGCATATATATATATTTTTGAGAAAACAATAAGAGATTTTTGACAACTATTTTTATGAGTTATTATTATATTTTTACATCTCATAATATTTATTTAAATACTAGTTTTTATTTTTATATGTTACATCGTAAATATAAGTAGTCAATAAATTAATACCTCCTGTCTAGTATTTTTGGTAGTCAAATAAATATGTGTTTGTCTACGAAAGTTCATCAACTCATGTTTATTTATATCTCTTACAAAAATATATCGTTTTGCTCGGATAGAGTTGACAATTATAAAATAAACTAGGTTGCACTTATTAGCGGCTGTAAAAATCTCAACAAAAGTGATGTTTCGTTTCTTTTAATTAACGATGGTTTTCAATCAACTGCATCGTGAATCATAATATAAATAGTATACAAATAAAACATAACTATAAAATTAATAAATTGCGAAATAAAACGTACCTTCAAAATTAATTACTTCAATAAAACAATATCACAACACTAAACAACAACACACACTTACAATAATTTCGTGACGCACACGTTAATAAAATATTAAAATAAAATATCAAATGAACCCGTAAGATGCGCAAGCGTCGATCGACTGGCGTGAAATGTCCAACGCTCGAGTATGTATATGACCACGGTTGACGGCCGGCGCCGGCGACGATAGGGGTACCACTATTTCGGAAAACTGTGACTAAAAGTCTAGTCGCTATACGAGGAATAGTATTAATAAGTCTTGGGAAAACCGTTGATTACTATGACCTAAGATTTCGACGTCAAAGCTCTCAGTTCCCATTAGTGTATTACTCTACTAGTACTAGTACTAGTATTAAGGCGCTGTGCAAAGCAAACACTTCGTAAAACGTCTAGTTTTTCGTCGCAAAGTTAGCCGTATCTGTACATGCCACTAACCAAAAATAATTACCGTGTATAGTTCAATACATAAAGTAAAGAGTTAAACAAAATAAGTTTACAAAAGTGGTCTAGTACTACGAAAAAAAAAATGTTTAAAAAGACCAAGAAAAAAATTTTTTCGTCTCGAAATTCTCAACTTTTTCAGCGACAACCATCATATTTTTTATATCTATAACAAAGAAAATTGTATAGACTAAAGAGATATCTAAAATTTTTCAAACATTGAGCTGTATTTTTTTGTATTCAATAAAAACTGCAAAATGACCTACATTTTGGCGGAAATGATATTCAAATAAAATCAAACACCGAAATATTTTTGACCTTATTTCTATTCTTTCGATGCAATACTGTCGTGTACTTGTGTCAGACCATGCCTAGTATGCAGCTAGCGTCACTTTCGTGAATACCTAAAGATTAGCTAATTGCCGCGCCTTAAGTCTAGAACCTGAATCTAGACTCAACTTTTATAATTATCAGACTTCACCGTTGGTCTAGTGGTCGCAATTGTGACTGCTGGTCATGAGATCCAAGGTTCGATTGGTGGGTCAAGGAATTAGTTAATGAGTTTTATACATTAGGAATTTCTCAGTCAGCCTTGGAGTCTAGATTTATTTCCCAGTTGATAGACGCGCTCTCCATTACATTGGGCTTAAACGTTACTAGCAAAATGTGGGTGTAGATTAGACACACCCCTGCCAAATCCTTAAAGGATTACAGGCGTTATGTTATGTTATTTAATTCAATTACTTTATGAATAACTTAGTAAGTTGGTTTTCACCACTGCAGATAAAATAACATAAGACTGCAAATCACGTAAGACTAGTAACTACTATTAAATTTTTATAATCTACTACCGTAGTTTTACTGGGCAGTTTGTTCCGCCACTTCTTCTTCCCAGCTAAAACACTAGGAACTGGCGAAGGGCAGGGTGTTTTTGTGGGACTATCTCTTGTAATGAGACGTTCAAAAAGTGCTAATTATCAGCCTAATTTGAAAAAATGACTTTTGATTTTATTTTTGAGTGTCTCCAAAACCTTAGTTTTACAATATTTCCCTAAATTTATTTAAATTTCAATTAATATTCGAAAAAAAATAGGCTACTCAAAAAATCACCAAAATTAAATCGGAAAATACTGGACAGTCCCGTTTATCACCAAAAGCATACACACCGTACTCTGACGTTATATTTATCACCGAATTCACAGCATAGCTATTAATACGAACTATTATAATGTTACGTATCTATGTCTACCGCTAGAGTTTCCCAAAGGCCAATCTTGCAGAGGTCACAACGATTATACGTGCCATTAATGCAGATGATACAGTATCAGAAAGGTGTCATCCATACACTTGGGTTGAGCAGATTGTATCGATATTTTGTATGGGGCAACTAATTAAGTATTTTTACAATGTTGTTCCCATTCAAAACGTTTTGTTGTAGTGTTGTGTAGTTGTTGTGTTCGAAGGTGTGTAGAAAGTGGGGACATAATTAAGGGTATGGTCATGAAATATGACTCTGCCTTTACGCTGTACAGTGCTACATGCTTTTTTTGGCGTGTGGCCCTATATAATGTATACGGTCATACTCATATAGGTAACAACAATTACAGTACACAAAATTGTTGATTTGAAAAAAATGTTCAGTTGTCAAAAAAGTTTGTTTAATCACAAAAAAAAATGCATAAGTAATTTACTTATTGTATTTTTTTTGGAGGTATTTTTGTTGTTTTTCTAAAATGTATCCAAAAACAACAAAAACTACGAGAAATAATCATGATTTTCATTGTATCTATTATTTAGCGCGGCAGTGGATTAGGCCCAAGTACCTATGTAGTGTATTTAGATAGGTAGTTTTTAGATAATTATCTAGAATATCGCTAGTCCATGACCCGACACTACATAATAGTGAAAACGATATATTTTATTCAATACAGAAATAAATAAAATGGCAGCATTCGCATTTCCAGAGAAAATTTCCGAAATGTTTACCAATAATGCCCTCTGTCTTTCAACAGCCAAAACTACAATGACGCACTATTCATGCATATTGGTGCTAATTAGTGCCAGTTTAGTCAAAGTTATATAGTATTATTGTTTACATTACCGATACATTACCGATTTGGTTTTTCAGACCAAAAAGAAAAACCAAATCGGTATTGTGAACAATAATACCATAATTATAATGTTAAGGTAAATTTTGTTGCATGGGATTTTTTTGTTATCGCAAACAAACGATAGAATTTCGATGAAATTCTTCATACTAGGTACCTATCTTCTACATTTTTCCATTTGATGTAGGAACTATACAAACAAGAAATTCAAGATACGGGAGAAATCAAAGCGGGAAGACATACCCTGGTGTCACCACACACAGAGCACACTCTGGCGGTCTTGCCCGCTTGGGCGGTGCACCGCTGTGTTCTCGTAGAGGCGATCGGAGGCGGCAACCTCTCGCGTTCAGCCCTGGTTCAGTCCATGGTCCTGAAAGTTTAAATGTTTGTAAACGCACCCACGATACAGGAGAAATTCCTAGTGTGGGGAAAGTTTTTTTTTTTTAAATAAAGAATGGGAAGCGGTCTTCTGCGAAGAAGTTATGCTAGCGACGGTGGTGGCCGGACGTTTGAGGGAGAGAACCTCAAACCAACCCAGCTACCGCGGGAGACGTTCCAGGTGTCGGGTTCTGGTGTCAACGGCACGTTCATATTCCACGCGCTCCTCCAAGAGATGTCAGCAAAGCAGAGGGGCCCGCCAGGGCAACTGCTTGCCGGGATTGCGTGTTGTTCGAAAGAGATACCGCGGCCCCGGAACACAAAGGGCAAAAGAAGGAACATGGATGAGTTTTGATGTCCCATCACTAAAAAAAGAGAGAACTCAAACAGTCTCGGGTTAAGAAAGTGTCTGTGTTCTGTAGTAACTAATGATGGTTAGAATAGTGGTTTTATGCTGCCAAATGTAGGAGTAAAAACTAGGTATACGTCTGCCTATCATTTCAGAGATTACAAGCGTGATTTTATATTTTGTACGTAGAGTTATTTAGAAAACTTACATTTACATGGTAGATCTTAGAAAAAATACAAAATACTCAAAAAGACGAGAAATAAAAACAAATAGAGTGAAAAAATAACATATCAAATCTATAGCAAATACAGAAAAAAAACTATTCCAATCACAATGAGTAAATAAATAAACCCATGTATTCTGTCCTTAATAGATATTATTTGTACGTCAATTTAATTATTGATGATAAATGTTTACCTTTTATTATTTATGTCAATGTCAAAATGGTCATCATATAATTTCTTGTAATTCATTAATTTGAAATAATTATCTACATACGTGACTTTGTTCTTGTAACGTAAATAGGGAATCCCTCGTGGTGATTAAGGGTACATGGCAATCAACATTATCTGCATACTAGCGTGTCACTTTCACACTCACAGAGACTCTCACTCTCTCTCACTCACTCCCTCAAGAGCACGTCACAGTATCATACTCACACTATCTCTCATTAGAAAGAAGCATCAACCAAGCGATTTGATAAGTTCTGTAAAAGGCTATGAAGGCACTCGAACGCCTGTGGACGGTGAGCATTGGGTAGCTCACCGTCCGTCCGTCTATTGACGACAGGCCGTGTCGACGGCCGACGGAGTATTTCACGCGCGCCTCAAAGAGCGGGGTTGCGGGTTGTTCGAAAGAGATACCGCGGCCCCGGAACGCAAAGGGCAATAGAAGGAACATGAGTGGGTTTTAGTCAGTACAAGTCTGACACTCCCCCCCTCGCCCCGCCCAGAGCGGAGGAAGTTATTTGATGATTTCCCAACCCAAAAAAAAGGCACTCGGAGAGTACTTAAGCACTAAGATCCGAGACCTATCCGTTAAGCATACCCAGTTTTCTATAGTTACTTACGGCAGCCGATAACTGCCACTTAAAGCTAATAACCTGACGCAAGGCTAATGAGTTTCGTAATTCACGCTTTGCATAAAACCCACATGCACTTTACCCCGATGATCAAAGACGGAGATTATTCTCTTAGACCAGCATTGGACTTTGTACATCCTTACTCCTAAGGTCTAAACCATGATGCGTTTATGACTAACAAACGAACGCATCGTGACAATTCTGACGTAAGCAGGAATCACGATGATTAAGATTACTCAAGTCTTTTTTTCCGGATGGGAAGTCATCAAATAACTTCCCCGAGTGTCAGACTGACTAAAATCCACCTATGTTCGTTCTTTTGCCCTTTATGTTCCGGGGCGCGGTATCTCTTTCGAACAACCGGGGTAGCGGGTTGTCCCGGGGTGAAGCGCCGAGATAACCCGCAACCTCGGATTACTCAACTCTTGCACATAAGATTTACCGTATTTTAAGGTAGGAGACTCAGAAGTTCAAACTCAAGGTTTGCCAAAGAGTGATGGAGCGTAGCATTTCCAATTTCAAACTCACGCTCCAAGACAGGCGTCGCCTGTGGGATGGGACGAGGTGGGCCACAGTTCTAGGATGGGTCAGGACAGATGGGCCAGCGTTGTCACACAGTGGGTGCCTGAAAACGGTCGTCGTCACCGAGGAAGGCCCAAAAACGTTGACGTGACAATTTGGACTGTTCCTGCCGGATCGGCCAGAGGAAGCTGAAGACTGAGAGAGTAGGAGAAGAATGGGGGAGGCTTTTGTCCAGCTGTGGGATAAAATAGGCTTATAAAAGAAAGAAAAGGGATAAAATAAAAAAGTTGGGATAACTCCAGAGTGAATAGGATTCGTACTGCTCAGCCTGAGGATCTGGCTTCGATTCTCAGGTTGTCATTCTCGTTAGGAATTGCTCAAAGATTTATGAACTACAAAGATTATGTTTTTACCAACAAACCAACTTATACCAACTGGATATTACCGATACTAATAATAAAATGCCGATATTCGAGTTCGTTGACTCTTTTATCACTATTTAGGCACGTTTAAGGAAAACAAACTACCTACCTATACCTACCTAATGGTTTCGTAAATGGGGAAATACGAGCAACCCAATAAAATTTATTGTTTTAATAATATTAGGTACTACTATCACCAACCAAATTTTGAGTTATGGACCTCGCGGAGAGGATGCCATGTTCCGCCACTGCGAATATTTAGGCTGGTTTTGTCTAACAAACATAGGTTGCGCCTGCATTCCTGAGACATTTCAATAGAGCAGCGATTAACTATGTAGTACCTTTGGGCCCTCCTTATAAAAGAAATAAAAAGAAACTGGTAAATTATGATATCCAATCAAAAAAAGAATGCAGAATCAAATTCTGGTTCGTTAAACCATACCAATAATTTAACTCGTCAAATCAAACGGAAACTAGTTATAAAAATTCTCCAGCAGAAAAAAAATGCTAGAACATAAATCTGAACAGGTCGTTGGCAAGAGATCAAAACTTTTTGTTGTAACCTACGTAGTCCAGCATGGAAACATCTAATCTGGACGTATCGGCCAATAAAATGGCTGGTCTGGAATCACAGACCGCAAAAATACAGGCCGTTAAAATAATGCGCATTGCCTATTAAAGTTTTTTTACCGCTTTGGAAACAGACTATTTATTTTTAAAACAGAAAATCTTAGAAACTACAAGTGGTACTATTCAAATTTTGCATGGGAGATCATTAAAAAGAAATCCTTCTAAAGTGGTCAACCCCTTTACGACGGGACGGGGTGGTAAAGTTTGTATGGAAAATTGCGATTCTTTGGCTGGATTGACTTGAAACTTTGCATAGTCATTCTTTCACGAAACATCACGCTTCGACACTCAAGAGCTGAGCGGCGGATGAAACCGCTGTGCAGAGCTAATTTAGTACAACTCAATATGTATTTGGTTCGCTTTATTTCAGAAACAAGACGGCACAGTTAGCGCATTGGATGAGCGATTGGTTGCTGCGCTGCTGACCGCGGGTTCGATTTCGACCCACAGGTAGTAGTAGCTCCGGGTTTGTTCGTTTGTGTCTGTGAGTTTAATATGTTGTGAACGCACCCACGGTAGTGTAGTAGAAAGATTTTTAGAGTAGAGAAACTTTAAACAAAAAAAGATATTTTCTAACCTATGTTCATTCATATTATTATTTTATAGATAGTTCCAGCTACAAGAAGATGCGGCGTACAGTCATAAGCATACATGTATACAATTAATACAATTACCAAAAAATCAAAAGAGATATCTTCCTACTGTATTGAAACTATTACCATTTCAAGAACATGTTATTATAAAAGCCATACTATACAGTCCTACTATCCTACTAATATCTTGATGAAATTTGGCACATAGGTAGATTATAGTCTGGAATAACACATAGGACACTTTCTTTCGATATCACGCGGGCGAAGCCGCGTGCGCCAACTAGTTACGAAATCAGTCTTATCTAAAAGTAGAAACCGTTTTTCACGAGAATTTACCATTTTCATTTTGGTAAATGTTTACAATATGTTGTTACAACTGCTCCGTTGGTCCCGCGGTCGCAAGCGCGACTGCTGATCACGGAGTCCTAGGTCCTATTCCCGGGTCGAGCCGAAAGATGTTAATAGGTTTTTCCATTAGGAATTTCACAGTAGCAGCCCGGCGTTTGGAAGTTGGCGGTAAGATACCCCCGGGCCTCGGAAAGCACGTTAAGCCGTTGGTCCTGCGCCTGATCTCCCCGGTCGTGTCGGTTTGCCGTCCCATCGGACTATGAGAGTGATGGAACAGAGAGTGCACCTGTGCCTGCGCACACACACCTGCACTATAATATCTCCTTCTGGCTAAACTCCGCTGAAATTGACCTCTATAGCCGAAAAAGGTCAGGAAGACTACACAAATTTTTGCTCATGACTGTACGTCGTATAAGATGGCGGATTGATTTTGACAGTAGGCCACATACGCCCTGGATGTGTAGAAACCTCAGCCCAAAAATATCCAGGCAAACACTGACTAGTATTAGATTGTGCAACCTTTTTTTTGGGGTGTGAAATCATCTAACCAAATAACTACCTCTAAAAAATAACTACCCCCGCTCTGATTACTGACTATACCGACTATAACCCACCCATGTTCCTTCTATTGCCCTTTGCGTTCCGGGGCCGCGGTATCTCTTTCGAACAACCCGCAACCCCGGCAGGCGGAGGCCCCGGCAAGCCAGAGAGGCTTGCCGGGGCTTTGCTGCCCTCTCTTTGAGGCGCGCGTGGAACACTAACGCGCCGTCGACACAGCCTGTCGTCAACAGACGGACGGACGGTGAGCTACCCATTGCTCACCGTCCACAGGCCTGCAAGATTGTACAACCTTGTTTTTTGTATTGCGTTACTCCATGATCGGATGACACCATAGTACCCGTATGCTAAAAACTAGGTTACGAAAGACGAAATTTCACTAGGTTGATAAAATAATAATTATGCAGGTTCAAAACACACTCTATTTTAAGGTATGAAAACCTTATTTAGTATGAACAGATAAAGGCTTGAGAAATGAATGATAGAGCAGGCATGCTTCTTAATAAGCATTTATGGTTCTTCCTATTGAGGAAGGATGAGGAACGTGACAGTGAGTTTGAGTGGTACCTTTATTGGAAGTTTTTTTTTTTTAAACGTTGCCCCGCTCTTGGAATTGCTTCTGTATCGTGGGTGCGTTTATAAACATTTTAACTCACACAAACAGCCAGACCCGTAACAACTACTTGTCCGTCACACAAATATTTGTTCCGTGCGAGGATCGAACCCGCGACACGCGGCGCGGCGCAGCAGCCCATTGCTTAACTAGTGCCAACTGAGAGGTTAAAACAAATACACTTTTCATTGTGGCACTAGAGCTATGATCAATCTATACTAATATTTATAAAATAATACTATAAAGGGGAAAGATCTGTTTGTTTGATTGTATCGAATAGGCTCCAATACTACTGGACCGATTTCAACCATTTTTTCACTAATAGGAAGCTATATCATCAGGAAGCAACATAAGCTGTACAACATTACGCTACTACTCACGGGAGCGCGGCAGCAACTAAAGACGCGGGTGAAGCCGCGCAAGACCTAACTCGTATAAAGCAAATTGTGAGGAGATTACCTAGTAAGTGATTATCGTTAGAGAGCATTGTCCCACAGTCCAAGACTCCTACCATGACCACAAGTACGTATGTTGGTCGGTGTCACAATTAAGTATTCTGAGGGTAAAAAAAAGGGAACTCTTATAGGAAAACTTTGTTGTCCATCTTTTTCTCTGTCAAGACCCTTTATGACGGGAAAGCGTGGAGGTATCCAGTTGAAATTAAAACCATACACTCAACTGTGGTCCCTTGGAACTCTGAAAAAACCAGACTTCTAAGTCTACGCAGTCAAAACATTATGTCGCAAAGTACTAATTAATAAATGCTTTTTTTTTTAAATAATGCATATATGATCTTTATGACATTTGTTTTTAATAAATTTTATGTTGAACGTGGCAGTGACGATATTGAACTATTAATGTAACTTCTTTAATTTTGTGTTTATGTATTTATTTTCTATACCTTGGAAAAACAACAAATACAAGTCATGCACGTGGCTAGACCATCTACTAGTTAATTCTATAAAAATAAAGAATAATAAACCCATAAGGTAATTAAGTACTCAAGAAACATCGCGGGACAAATTAAAACACAATCAGTCGTGTGTTTGATTGCATAAGTTCGGTTTCTGCTTACTCTTATATAATGATAATTGCTATTTTAAGACAATGCATCGTGGATTTACAATGTTGTTTAATATTAAGATTGCATATACAACGTGTAACGGAAAGGGTATATACATATCAAGAGCAAGGCTTCTTCAAGGCTTATCAAACGATATCGCAAGGGTTTCAGCTAAATATAAAAAAAAAAAAAAAAAAAAAAGAAAAAAAAAAGAAAGAAAAGAAAGAAAGAAAAGAAAGAAAAAAAAAAAAAGAAGCCTCGCTATTGGTATGTATATACCCTTTCCGTTACATCCTGTATATTATAAGTTAGTTTAAGTAAGGACCACGCTACCGCATTAGGATTATTTCCTGTAAAGTTAGCAGTGTTGTTATAAATAAATAAATAAAATAAAATAAATAAAATAAATAAATAAAATAAATAAATAAAATAAATAAAATAAATAAAATAAATAAAATAAATAAATAAAATAAATAAAATAAATAAAATAAATAAAATAAATAAATAAAATAAAATAAAATCGATAAAATAAATAAATAAAATAAAATAAATAAAATAAAATAAATAAATAAATAAATAAAATATTATAACATCACGACTTAATTTTCGGATTTAGGAAAGCTGTACTTAATAGATAACCCAGATTTCGCCCGTTATGCCTATGACCATCAAATGGGCACAAATTCAGATTCCACGCTTCTGCTACTGAGTTTCTGATCATGTAACCTTAAAAACTTATGAATCAAACACGCCCAGTAGTCGCGCAACCTCCAACAACTGCCCCCTTGTTTGATAACTGCCCTATAGGACTTACTTGTATTATTGTAAGACTGATCTGTTATATGAAAACTTGGACAAAATTGGGGTCAGGAGTGAGCCCATTTACAATAAAAAAAAACGACCAAGTGCGTGTCAGACTTGCGCACAGAGGGTTCTATTCAAACTTGTTACATTAACAGCTTTATCTTTTGACTGGGTAGACTTATAGGGTTTATTTCTCACAGATCCAAGGGACCACCGATACCTCCTTGCGTTCCTGAGATATAGGGTCTTGACAGACAGCCAGACGAACTACAAAGTTATCCTGCAAGGGATCCGTTTTTCCTTATAAGGTACAGAACGCAAAAAAAGACATACTTGCAGTCTTTTTAAAAGTATCAGTTGCACGGATATCTCTATGGAAACCAACATCTTAGTCAGCACACACTTCACACCTGCATGTAAATCTATACAAATAAATTGTCAAATGTATGACAGAACATCAGTTGAGGACGAATCAATTGTTTTGACAGATTTATTTTTTGTTGTGTTCGTAATTTTGTGAGGATAAGCTTTCTGGGAATAAAGATTTTGAGTTTTCCTTTCTTTTTTGGTTGAGTTGAGTTTAGTTTTCCTAAATTAGAAAGTAGTTTTACTTACTTTTGAGCTCGTAGCTAAATAAAATCAGACGTTTGGGTTGATCTTTAGATTAAGCCGCGCATGCCCTGGTTGGTCCATGGATAGGTGACCATTACACACCGAGTTTCCTCCATGCCTCGGAAAGCTCGTTAAGCTGCTGGTCCCGGCTGTCATTTGTAGATCTTGGACAGTCGTTAAAGGTTGTCAGTGTCCCGAAAGTCAGACAACCAGTCTTACCAAGGGGTTTCGTATTACCCAGTACTAATTGGGCTGTGGAGGTCAGACTGGCAGTCGCATCATGTGAAATACTGGTATTCAAGCATCCGGTTAGACTGGAAGCTGGCCCCTTGGGAACAGACTAAGCAGATGAGTACAAAAAACTTGAGAGGTGTCAAGGGACACCCGGATGGAACGAAGTTATTATTTACTAACTTAACAAAAATAATCGTCACCACACTGTTCAATGCGAAATAGAAAGACGAAACGAAAATAACTGGTTTGTTTTCTATGAGAGAGAAAGAGATATAGACAGACAGAGAAACACGCGCACGCCGCTCACAACTATAGCAAAAAGTGTCGTTTTAACTTTTAGTCTTATTTTTTTCCGTCTAGCCCCCATTCGCAACAAGCGATAAGGAATTTCGTTCCAAAAAACAATTATGCCTACATATAAAACTTATACTTTATGCAGGTCAATGATTAATGAAAAACATTAAGAACTTACGTAAGAGGAAACCATTATCGATGTATTGTGAACTGGTTTTTACCGAAGATGGTCATGGCGAAATCGGTCATTACTATCGAGTCTTAAGAATCGTGGGTGTGTCCTGTCTGGTGATTTACAAACTTCGTAACACTAATTAATTATTCAAAAGGGCGTAAAGCCTTATCTGTCAGCGTTTTCGATAATCAGTTTGAAACAAGTGACAATCGCCTTCGCCAGCTTTGACATTTAAAGCTTTTCGTTAGCTTACGTCAGTCCAGTGTATATTTGACGGGTCTATCATCGTTTTCGTTGAATGAATGTATTTTTTTAATATTGTAATTGATTTAGTCCCGGTGATGACCACGTTTAGAAAGTCATTCTGAAAACGACAAAAAAAAACCTTTTAAAATTAAAAGAAGATAATTAGATTTTTATCGAAATTTAACGCGTATTTATTCAAAGCCTCTAAAAAAAGGTATTCTCTCGTGAGGACGCGATCCAGGCTGTAGGATCAAGTTGTTTCTGTCATAAAATATGTATTATCGCCAGAATCAAAGTGTGTGCAAAATGTTAGCTTAATCTTTGATAAAGTCCAATTAATCATTTAAATATCGAACTGGATCAAGACACATCAAGCTGATTTCGAGAAATCGAGACCTTATTTGTATAGTCTTAAAAAGTGGTTTGGCAACTGGTTTTTGCGATGATGATTAAATTAATTTTACAATAAATGGGTCATTGATATCGGTTTCGATACACACAAATTGCAATCAAGCACTAACAGCCATGTAGCAGTAGTTAAATAAAATACTTAATAAATTAATAATAATTTAACAATCTTCTTTAAGATGTGGTTAACCTGTACGGGCAACAGTCAAACGTACCTAATATGTAGACTACATTCGACGTAATTATTCTATGATAAATGATGTTTATTGCAAGTAGGTTTTCACAAACACTTTTACACGTCTTTTTTAAAAATTAGATGAGGCCGGTGTTTTGTACCCGACTACTCTCAGAAGAAACAGCCGAAACAAACTCAAAGGGGATAGTCTTTTTTAAAGTCCAGACAAAAAATCTTGGTCAACTTACATGAGGACTCTGCAGATTAGTGTCTGACATGGTCTTTTTAAGAAAGCACCACACAGATTGATTGGACCTGTCCAGTCAGTGCAAACATTTGTCAGTTATCGTGTAGCTCGACTCATAACCCAAGGAGCTCAACGACACGACGAACAATACCAAAAAAAGGACATTAGTGTAGGTCCCTAATGGTACTCAACTGCCAAACAATCGTCAAAAACAAACCAAGTAAATAAAAGTTACGATCCACATGTTCCTCACATTTACAATAAACAACTACAGACTAGAAAATATTTACAAAATTAAATTAATGAGATCTATCTGCAATAATTACAGTACAAAGCATACATAAAATATGTACCTAGTAGTAAACGAAGCATAACCGACGTAACATCATTATTAAGTCATAATTTATATCAGTACATTGACAGACACGCATACGGAAGATTGACTTCCCCACAAGTCTACAAAGGCAATCCCTTGCCAAATAATTATGATAATCACATCACACTATACAATGTGAGTACTATGTATCCAACTAGTCGACACACACCGGCTTCGCTTGGTGACGGATTTACATACAAACGTTCAACCGGGCCGGGCGGTTGAATTTTCCAAAATCATTTCTATGGTTATAATAGCTGTCCCTCAAGAAAGAAAGAAAGAAAAAACATTTATTAGTCCCAAATTACGACGAGCAACAAAATAACATTCAACATGCAAAGTATCACAAACATTTATAAATACATATGTGGGACAAAATAAAAATATTTGCATGTCGTGACTGCAACAGGTAAGTCACCACTTTTGGGACTTTTTTGCGGATGCGAAATCATCAAATAACTTCCCTGGGAGCGTCAGACTTGTCCTAACTTAAGCCCACTCATGTTCCTTCTTTTGCCCTTTATTTTCCGGGGCCACCGTATCTCTTTCGAAATACCCGCAACCCCGGCAGGTATCTGAGGGCCTAGCACGAGCTCACGGTGTTACAGGTGCCCGTCACGTAAATGGCTGTTTGTGTACGTGAGTTTAAATGTTTGTAAACGCACCCACGATTCAGGAGAAATTACTAGTGTGGGGCAAAGTTGTTTTTTAGAAAAAACAAAATGGCCGCTGAGCGGCAGTGGCGGGGCTTATAGTCAGCTGCTTTTTTACGTGACGGGACTTATAACGTAAATTTAAAACGTCGATTTATGAATCGAAAATACAATTATCGTATCGTATATATGGGTAGCATTTTCTTTTCCTGTTACCCAAGTGCTGGTTTTTACCTTGGTCATAGGCTAAGTTTCGCTCCCTATACAACGTGGCAACGCAGCCAGTCTCTTAGGTAGACTAGGTACAGACGCCTGCACATCTAGCTACTACAATCTGTCAGATTTATTTGATAGATTTTCGACTTTATTTCTTAAGTATTAGGTTCAAGGTTCATTGGGAAAAATTGACAGTTTCGGGTAGCTTGACCTGCTGGCGTCTGTACATTACCAGCTGACAGCGTTGAGAACGAGTTTTATGATGCCCTTATACAGTTGGTTGTTAGTTTTTTAACCGACTTAAAAAAGGCGAATATTCTCGATTCGTCAAAATCCTTTTTTTATGTGGCAATAAAGTCAACAAAACCAACAAAAGTCACTGACTTCCGGCAGTTGTTATCCACAAAAACGTTTTTTTTTTAATTGTTAAAATGTAAACTTCATTTTAGTTAAATTGTTTCCAAGAAGTGCAACAGTGCAACCTATAGATAATTATGAATAAATTCTTAAAACTGGAAAAATATTAGATAAGAAACGGGTTTTTTTTTTAATTTATTCATAATTATCAATTTCGACGAAGTCTACGTATCGACTTAATTGGTATCTGTATGCCAAAATTTACCCCCATATCGCCAGTAGCTATGCTTTGATGCTTCAATAGTCCGACACGAAGAAACGATTTTATAAAGTACAAACTAAGATGAATCATTACGACTCGTAACGTGTGGTACGAGTACCAAGAAATACTTTTTTGTCATGATTGGTGAGCACCAGAATGAGACGTATTGTTAAAAGTACTTTTATGCCTACTTGTGTGCCTGTTATAATGATGGGAGGATCGAAGTTGGGAGGCCTCCTCTAATGACGATATGTGACGTCATGAGAATAGTACGAAAGAGGACAAAACACATACGTATGAGTCTCTAAACTGACATGGTTACTAACATTTAAAACGGGATATTCACCATGTTTGTTATTTATTTTGAGTTTCCGATATTTCGGCGATGTTGCAAACGCCATGATTACGGATAAACTGTCCGTGGTCATGGCGTAAATATCCCGTTTAAAGTATTAATTATCACATGCATATGTACATGTAACGCACGCGTCTTTCCCATTTGAATAGCAGAAATTCACCTCACGTGCGATCCTTACATACTCCTTTTTAACCGACTTTAAAAAAGAAGGAGGAGGTTCTCAATTTGTCGGAATCTTTTTTTTTTGTTACATGTATGTTCACCGATTACTCAAAGACGCCTGGACCGATTTGCAAAATTCTTTTTCGTTTGATAGTATAGTTACAGTCAATGGTTACAGTATACTTCCCAGCTGGTGGTCCCTTATCAATTATTTTTATATTGCTTAGGTAGTTTATGAGTTATCGTCTATAACACATATATTTTCTCTATGTCTAAATGGATGATCTGTTAATCTTTTAGTAACAATGGGAAATGGATACTCGATAAAAATTATGTGATCATATACTATAACTAAAAATGCTGAAATAAAAATCTTTTTTGTAAAAAGGTTTTATTTTTTTCAAAAAAGTTTTTAGACTTCCAAGAAAAAACGGCGACAAAAAAGTTAACGAAACCAACAAAAGCCACGGACTTCCTGAAGTAGAGTTATTTTCCACTTTTAGTTTTTTTTGTGGAAGTCGGTTTTATTTTTACAAAAAAGTTGTTTGTTTCGTCCATGTGTATACAAGGTGTAACATAACAAAACGCAAGACGTGTCGTGTGGTCTCTCGAACCCATATGATAATGAACAACTTTTGTCCTACGAATCCTACGATTCGAGTTCCTAAAATTCACAAAGAACAAACATTTTCTATAGGAACGGACGCGATCAGGTAGTCAACATTGTATTTATTTGTGAAAATGAATAGCTCGATGTGTCGGCGTGTATACTTACCATAATAAACCCACGATGACCATCATCCATCCTACACTGGCGCCACAGTTATCTTTTTATTACACAGTCATCCACAAACGTTCCCATACAAAACATGATTCATCATCATCTGCCTAGCCTTTTCCTAACTATGTTGGGGTCGGCTTCCAGTCTAACCGGATGCAGCTGAATATCAGTATTTTACATGGAGCGACTGCCTATCTGACCTCCACAACCCAGTTAGTACTGGGTAATGCGATACCCCTTGGTAAGACTGGTTGTCAGACTTTCGGAACACTGACTACCTGTAACGACTGTCAAAGATCTACAAATGACAGCCGGGACCAACGGCTTAACGTGCTTTCCGTCCACAGACCAACCTAGACAAGCGCGGCTTAACCTAAAGATCGACCCGAGCGGCTGCTATTATTTGTATGACGAGCTCGTTCCTCATACAAAACATGATTCATTAACAATATAAATAGCAACACCATGTTCGGCCAAATTCTTTGTTACCTTATTACTAATGTTATCAACTCTTGCGCAGCGTTAGTCATCCGTACGCATTAGATCCGCCAGCGTAATGATCATCAGTCATTCAGAAACGTCAGTGATGACTTAATCGTCACGGTGTAAACACGTAAATAAAAAGTCCCGAAGTGTGTGAGGCTACCTGCGCAGTGTCAGGTTTTTGACACAGTAATACAGACTTCTTAGAAAGAATACGTATGACCTACGTGAATTTTTGTGGGGGTTCACTGACCTAGGTACCTTTAAAAGTTTAAAAGTAGGTAATTGTTTTAATGTTTATTTTTCCTCAACAAATAACACATATAGGTAAAAATGGTTGTTGGTTTTTGCCTAGGTTGCGGGTTGTTCGAAAGAGATGCTGCGGCCAGGGAACAGAAAGGGCAGAAGAAGGGACACGGGTGGGTTTTGATCACTACAAGTCTGATTCTTCCTTCCGCTCTTTTTTATATTTTACTAGATATGTACTCACAGGGAAAAAATAATAATCCTTACTATAATATTATAAAAGCGAAAGTGAGTTTGTTTGTTTGTTACCTCTTCACGCGTTAATGGCTAAACCGATTTTGATGAATTTTGGTACAGAGATAGTTGGGAACCAGGAGACGGACATAGGCTAATATTTTTATAAAAAAGTGGGATGTGAGGGAGAAAGAGGGAAGAAGAGGGAAAACTTAGCGTTGCTATTACAAATCAATAAGGCGCAAGGGGAACTGTGTTACCACGAATTTAACGCGAGCGAAGCCGCGGGCAAAAGCTGGTATGTATATATATATTTTTTTCTTTTAATACTTATTTCATAAGAAATTTCTGCCACCAGGCATGAGAAAGGATAAATAAGAAAGAAATGTAAACGATAATGTGTAAGAAAAAGAAGACGGACATTTAAATTATAATTTATTTATTACTGACTGCCTGGATTGCGGGTTGATCAAGAATACAAAGGACAAAATAAGGTTCATGGACGGGTTTTAATCAGTAAAAGTCTTACACTCCCTTCCGATCCGCCCAAATATATGTTTCTTCAAAATGTCCCTAGCAGCAATACTTGTAAACCATGTCACGAAATTAACATAAACTCGAATAACTGTCCTTATTCTTAAAATCCCGTGGTTTTCCCTGCACGAATAGCCAACACAACTTCATATCCATAGCTGTAAACACTCAAGCCATAATGATCTCTACATCCCACTCAATTTGGTCAGTTTGCAATATAAATGATTACTTTTGCGGTGTTTATATTTAGAATCATATAATTATGTGATTCTGTGTCAATTATAAGGTGTGTCAGCTACGCCTGTGTTCAATGTGTGTTTTAGTTTAAAAGCTGTTGTTATTGTAATTTAATAAAGGTAATGTCTAGCTGATAATAGCTGTTTCTAGCGTTCACCTGCAGTAAGTATGTGATTATGGTTTTGACATTGCATTTTCAAATTGTTAGAATCTATCTTTTTTAGGGTTCCGCACCTCATAAAGGAAAAATGGAACCCTTACTGGAACACTTTATTGTCTGTCTGTCAAGTTCTTCCAGTTTTTTAACCAGAGGCGAACTCATCAGTTATTTGGTTGGTAGTTGTTTCGGGTCTCTACATACTTATCATCGACTAGACCTTTAATATCGAAAAAATTGGTTGTTTGTAAAGTAGGTTTACGATCGAGATGTTTACGTGGAAACGTCTTATTGGTGATATAAGTTATCACCAGTAGTGACATCTAAAATGAAATTAAGTACTAATTTAAAGTTTTTTTTCGAGCCAAGTAACAGATGGCGCTACCATCTTTATGAAATGTCGCTCGTGAGGGTTTGGTGTGACACAAGTTTCTGAACATGTCACCCGACTAAAACGATTTTAAAGACGTTATCACGTCAAAAAGATATGAAAATATTACCATCATAAACACAACATCGATTTTCAATAAATAACCAATAAAGTGTTATTTAGGACAAATCCTGATAAATGGACACTGTCATAATAACACGTATAGTTTATAGCGAAGCCTAAAAGGCATTCATTTCATAAAATATCTCTATTAGTCTTTATTGAGACCTATTTATCTGTCTGCGTCGTTGGTCTAGTTGTCGTAAGCCCGACTGCTGACCATGAGGTCCTTGGTTCAATTACCGGATCTTTCAATGTGTTATAAGGTTTTTCATTTGTGGCCGGTTGATGGCAATACGACGTTTGACGACACAGCGGCTGAGCGATCGACTGCTGCGCTGCGTGTCGCGGGTTCGATCCCCGCACGAAACAAATAGATGTAGATGTTTCGGGTCTGGCTGTTTGTGTATGTGAGTTTAAATATTTGTAAACGCACCCACGATACAGGAAAAAATCCTAGTGTGGAGCAATGTTTAAAAAAACAAAAAAATAGGTTACATGAGACTTAAACACTGGCGGAATGTGGGTGTACTGTTAGCTTCACCTCTGCCGAACCCTTCGGAGGTTAAGTGTGATGCTATGCAATCCTGTGTCGAGTCGTTTTCTATTGCAGCAGTTATAAATTACTAGCTTTTGCCCGCGGCTTTGCTCGCACTAAATTCGGGATAACACAGATCCCCTTTCCTGATTTGCAGGTATCTGCTACCTGTAGTTTTTGCCCTTGCGCCTCATTGATTGTAATAGCAATGCTTAGATTTCCCTAATCTTACCTCTTTCTCCCTCTTACCCGACTTTAAAAAAAGAATGCTTATGTCCGTCT
The DNA here is from genome assembly GCA_905475445.1 of Ochropleura plecta. NCBI lineage: Eukaryota > Metazoa > Arthropoda > Insecta > Lepidoptera > Noctuidae > Ochropleura > Ochropleura plecta. Next base: position 4,122,581 of record FR997740.1, on the reverse strand, counting down.
CCAGGGTCCCAACTATCTCTGTACCAAAATTCATCAAAATCGGTTTGACCATTTAATCGTTAAGACGTAACAAACACACGAACACACTTTCGTTTTTAAAATATTATTAGTAGGTATTAAAACTCCCTCCTTGTATCAAGATAAGATATTACTGTACTATCTAACAGGAATCATAAAACATCGCACTCGTTACCAATAAACATAGGACTCTATAATTAAGAGCAATAAGTCAGTAACTCATTCATACGCGGCCTTTCCGAGAAAACCCTTGCACACTTATTACAGAGGAATATGACTTATGGCCCAATGGACAGGATGCGTGTTCTTGACACACATTTGAGAATGCAATCATGGGCATTCAAGGGGTATATTGTGCAGCTGATGTAAGTAGAAACACCATAGTTTGTGAAGAAAAAAGCGGGATTATTTATATTGAATTACTAGCTTCCGCCCGCGATTTCGTCCGCGTGGGGTAGCTACTTTGGGCTAACGCTAACTTTACCCCACGTGATGATCGAAAAAAAAAATATCTTTCGCTCCCCTTTTCTTCCCTTTTTCTTCCCGTTATCTCACTTTACAAAGAAAAAAAGGTTTTGCCATTGAGGCGTGAAGTCGTAACAAAAAAAACAAACAAACACACTTTCGCGTTTATAATACGGGCCTGTTGGTCTAGTGATTAGTGGCCCTGACTGCTGAGCGGAGGTCGTGGGTTCGATTCCCACCCAGGACAAACTTTGTGTGATGAGCATGATTGTTTGTTTCTGTGTCTGGGTGTGATTTTATCTAAAATATGTATGTATTTATAAATTATATAAGTATGTATATCAGTTGTCTGGTTACCATAACACAAGCTCTGCTTAGCTTGGGATCAGATAGCCGTGTGTGAGTTGTCCCAAGATATTTATTTATTTATTTATTATTAATATTATTAAGGATTATTGTTTCCAATTTCAAAAATGGAGGAGGTTCAAAATGGGCCCATTATCGAAATTTTATCATCGGGAGATATACTCCCGAAGTGGCCCCATATCAATTTTATTTATATTGCTTGAGTAGTATATGGGTTACCTTTTATGATACATATTTTTTGTTCTATTTCTATATGGAAAATCTGCTACTTAATATCTTATAAAACAATGGAAAATGAATACTCGATAAGAATTTGTATCATACCATCATACCGTAATTAAAAGACTGAAATAAAAAACATTTTTGCAAAAGAATTTAATGTTACGAATAGATCGGCACTCTTTTAATTTTTTATCTTGTACACGCGTTGTATGTGCTCCATTACGTAATGATTCATTCATTTTTTCTGCTTAAGAAACTCACAGAGTATTTAATCGGAGGTCGATATCATGACGTTAACATGGAATTTACTTCCAACGATGGTCGCTAAAGTTGAAGTGTGTTAAATATTAAGTTACAAAATCAATGATTCATTTTAGCTCTAAGGAGTCCCTTAGAGCTAAAATATATAATATATTTATTTATAATATATTTATAGTCATAAATTTCAGTATATGGTTTAAATTTCAACTCGATCGACTTCACGCGTTTCCGAAATAAAAGGTCTTGTTAGACAGATGGACAACAAAGTAATCCTATGAGGTAGGAGTGGCCGACTTGAATACACCCAAGATCTACTTTTTACGGAAGAAATCCGGAAAAAAATGTACCAACATGTATGCCATTATGTAGTTTTTTTATTTATTAAAAATCACACAATATAATTCGCACAGACCTTTGGAAACTCTACGTTGCGCATCTGTTAAACGTATTTATTTTGTTTGCCTTGCAGCAATCGACTGGAGTAATAGCCGCGAACGACCGGTTGATTGCGATCGACTGGAGTAATAGCCGCGATCAACCGGTTGATTGCGATCGACTGGAGTAATAGCCGCGAACAACCGGTCGATCGCGATCGACCGGAGTAATAGCCGCGAACGCCCGGTCGATCGCGATCGACTGGTTGGCCATACCTGCTATAAGGGTTCTGCTTTTTCCTTATGAGGTATGGAACCCTCAAGAAAAAGCAACCACACAAGGTCGAGCCAAAATTAAGACAAACACCAAACAAACAATTGTCTTGAACTCCGAAATAAACTATACCAAACTGACGCTTGACTTAAATTGTGCGTCTTGCGTATATTTGCTACATATTGGTTGTATTCCACAACCAATATGTAGCAAATATACGCAAGACGCACAATTTACAACCCTAAGTGTTGTGGACAAAGTTCAACATGCTATAGCAACGCTCCTAAGAGTAAGACTACTCCGTGACCAAACATTGAAGTCAACATATAGCTTCAAAATATTTACTATTCAATTACAAACCCAATATGAATCACATCAAAGTATAAAATGCGATACAAACCTTGTAGTACCTACTACAAAACAAACGTAGTGTATCGGGTTCGGAGAATTTAAGATGTCTGATTCATTTTTGGCGCGTCAACTCTTCGTTATTTATCCTCGAAGGGTTTTGGGTCACGGTTACCGTGGTCAACTTATTTTAGAAACAATTATTGTTAATGATGGAAGTTTTATGAATTAAGCTATTTTTTCCTCATTCTTTCTTGGTAGAGCTAAAGGAAAGTATCTGTTTTTTAAAGGTACTTGGAAGTTGATGTACTGACGACGGCACATCAACCTCCACAAAACCATTTTAACCTAGTAGAGAGTAGAGAGATCAGAGGAGCTCGTGGGAATAATAGCAGCCGGTCAGGGGCCTTAGTCTGCTATTACAATAGTGTCAGAATGGTCGATCACTGATCGCATAATGGTTGATTTTGACATCTACTACGTACTAAACTTGTCAAAATCAACCATTATGCGATCAGTGATCGACCATTGTGACACCATTGTAATAGCAGACTAAGGCCCCAGGTCGATCTTTAGGTTAAGCCGCGCTTGCCTAGGTTGGTCTGTGGTTGGGTGACCCCCTTTACATACCGAGTTTCTTCCGTGCCTCGGAAAGCACGTTAAGCTGTTGGTCCCGGCTGTCATTTGTAGATCTTTGACAGTCGTTAGAGATAGTCGGTGTCCCGAAAGTCTGACAACCAGTCTTACTAAGAGGTATCGTATTACCCAGTAGATACTAACTGGGTTATGGAGGTCAGATAGGAGTCGCTCCATTTAAAATACTGGTATTCAGCTGCTCCGGTAAGACTGGAAGCCGACCCCAACATAGTTGGGAAAAGGCTAAGCAGATGATGATGAGAGAATAGAGAGATCAGGTTATAATAAGATTATTTTGTCTGGACCTTAAAAGAGACTATGACCTCTGAGTTTGTTTCGGCTGTTTCTTCTCAGAGTAGTCGGGTATGAAACACCGGCCTCATCTAGTTTAAAAAAAAATGACGTGTAAAAGTGTTTGTGAAAACCTACTTGCAAAATAAACATCATTTATCATTTAATAGTTTAGAATAAGGTGACCTGCCGTCGTGTGTACCTACCTTTTTTTGCGGATAGGAATTCATCAAAAAAAATTCCCCCGTTTTGGATGGAGCGGGGAGGAGTGTCACACTTTTACTGACTAAAACACACCCGTGTTCCTTTTATGGCTCTTTATGTTCCGGGGCTGTGCTATCTAATAAACCCCGTAGATGGGCCGGAGATATCAATACACGCTGTACATAGAAAAAAACCCTATTGTGGTGGAGGAACATGTTGTAAATGCAGAATAAGAAAGAACTTCTCGTCGATACACATAACAAATTAATCACACTAATATTTACAGTTAAAAGTTGTATGATATGTGTCTGTATATATTTGGTACTCTTTCACGTTCAAACAATATAACCGATTTGGATAAAATCTTTCACGCTAATTGTGGACATAACCTGGATTAAAACATAAGCTACTTACTATTAATTCCGGTAATATGTTTCCTTGTTTACTATTCTGATACTATCCACACGGGGCGAAGCCGCACGGAGCAGCTAGTTTACAAAAAACAAGCACGTAATAGGTTCCATACCCATAATTGTAAAGCCATTAACCATAGACTCCATGATGGAGCATAACTTTGATAGCAGAATAAATACTTTTCTGAGACTAATGGCCAAGAATCTACTCATCACTCAACTAGGAGTGGAAATATATCCAGTTCAGTAGAAAACACATACTTGAAATATCTTAAGATTCTGCAAGATGTTTAATGCCCCGTTCCAATAAACAAAAACGACTCGTTTTGCTTACGGATAGTTGTATTTTGACATAAGTTTTATGAGACTTATGTCAAAATACAACTATCCGTAAGCAAAAAGACTTATGTCAAAATACAACTATCCGTAAGCAAAACGAGTCGTTTTTGTTTATTGGAACGGGGCATAAGTGCTACTTAATATGGTATTTCCCTATAAATGACGATTATTTGCTGCGCTGTGTGTCACGGGTTCGATCCCCGCACGGACCAAATTTTTATATGGTCTACAGATAGTTTTTACGGGTAGCTATTTGTATGTAGTTTAAATGTTGGAAAACGCAGCAACGATATAAGGGAAATTACAAGTGTTAAGCAATGTTTAAAAAATAAATGTACACACACTGCGAGGACTGTTTTGAGGGGGCATACGTGGGGGAGGGGGGGGGTCGTCCATTAACAAGTTTGTTGCAGAAAAGAAAGCTTAATGGCAACGTAAGAAAATTTCAATGAACCATGAACTTAATAAAACTGCATAGGCTACATGGCAGCCCCAACGATTCTCTTGGGCAGTTTCCTGTCATCATTGTATTTCACAAACGAAATAGCATAACTTTCTACATTGTTTCTGGCACCACAAATACAATATTTAACGCGCAGACTACAGATGATCGCGTTATTCTTACATATATTGATACTAACTTTTGCCCGCGGCTTCGCTCGCGTTATATTCGGGGTAACACAGTTCCCCTTTCTTGATTTGCAGGTACCTGCTACCTGCAGTTTTTGCCCTTACGCCTTATTGATTGTAATAGCAAAGCTAATTTTTCCCCTTTCTTCCCTCTTTTCCCCTTATTTCTCACCTAAAAGAAATGATAAAAATTAGCCTATGTCCGTCTACAGGGTCCCAACTATCTCTGTACCAAAATTCATCAGAATCGGTTTGGACATTTAGGCGTGAAGACGTAACAAACAAACAAACTCACTTTGGCTTTTTTAATATTATAGTAAGGATAGGTAATCTTAATTATTATCAGCCAATTCTCAAGACCAGTCTACGAAGTTTTTTATAATAAACACTTTTATTTTCCAATATTTATTAGTTTAACATACCTACTTATTTAGCTAAAACCGGTTCTATAAGTGTATGAAACCTATTCAATATTTGTCGCCAATAATATTTGCATGTAAATAATTATGTAAAATATTAAATTGTTATTCTAATTTAATCGTAAAACTGGCCCTATTGAATTTGATAATATGATTTTTGATATATGCGATTTGTTTTTTTATGAAAATTAATAATTGGTCAACGTGTTTTTTGTTTAGTCTATCAAGTGATGCAAGAAGGTATTTTATTCTAAAATCTTGTTTAAATAGAAATACTAGCTTTTGCCCGCGGCTTCGCTTGCGTTAAATTCGGGGTAACACAGTTCCCCTTGCGCCTTATTGATTTGTAATAGCAACGCTAAGTTTTCCCTTTTCTTCCCTCTTTCCCCCTCACATCCCACTTTTTTTTAAAAAATATTAGCCTATGTCCGTCCCCTGGTTCCCAACTATCTCTGTACCAAAATTCATCAAAATCGGTTTAGCCATTAAAGCGTGAAGAGGTAACAAACAAACAAACTCACTTTCGCTTTTATAATATTAGTAAGGACACGTGTGTGGATAAAGCCAGAACAAAATAATAAAAAAATCAATGTTTAGGTGAGTAAAAAAAACGGCTAAGAGTGAGTCACACTAGCGCACCGAGGGTTCCGTACAAACTTGCAACATAAACGACCATATCTTTTGACTGCGTCGACTTTAGAGGGTTGATATTTTTACAGCACAAAGAGACCACAAACTTGAGTATATGATTTTAATTTCAACTCGATACCTTTACGCTTACGAGGAGCTCGTGGCTTAATAATAGCAGCCGCTCGGGTCGATCTTTAGGTTAAGCCGCGCTTGCCTAGGTTGGTCTGTGGATGGGTGACCACCCGTTACATACCGAGTTTCCTCCGTGCCTCGGAAAGCACGTTAAGCCGTTGGTCCCGGCTGTCATTTGTAGATCTTTGACAGTCGTTACAGGTAGTCAGTGTCCCGAAAGTCTGACAACCAGTCTTACCAAGGGGTATCGTATTACCCAGTACTAACTGGGTTGTGGAGGTCAGATAGGCAGTCGCTCCATGTAAAATACTGATATTCAGCTGCATCCGGTTAGACTGGAAGCCGACCCCAACATAGTTGGGAAAAGGCTAGGCAGATGATGATGACCTTTACAACGCGTAAAGGTCATCATCATCTGCCTAGCCTTTTCGAGATTAAGGGTCTTGCCAGGCAGACAGACCGACAATAAAGGGTTCCATTTTTCCTTTTGAGCTACGGAAACCGTGAAAATGGATTTTTAGGTATGCATTAGAAATAATAAATAAATATCTATAAATAAATATCTTAGACAACTCACACTCGGCTATCTGATCCCAAGCTAAGCAGAGCTTGTGTTATGGTAACCAGACAACTGATATACATACTTATATAATTTATAAATACATACATATTATAGATAAATGACACCCAGACACAGAACAAACAATCATGCTCATCACACAAAGTTTGTCCTGAGTGGGAATCGAACCCACGACCTCCGGCTTAGCAGTCAGGGCCACTAACCACTAGACCAACAGGCCCGTCATAATATCTTCTAAAAGAGTTTTTAACAACAACCAATGATGATTAATAAATAAGCATTGAAATCAATTTATCTTTGATACCTGTACTTACATACGAGTTAACTGTATAAATGTGTAACGACAAAGTGAAATATTATGGTAATCATAGACCGCAGCGTATCATTAGGACCAGCGTATAATTTGATATCCCAGAGCTGGATACAGTCATAGATAAAAGTTTAATACTTCGAGTATTTCTTTGAGTAACAACAAAAGGTCAGAAGGCATAAACATTCTGAGCAATAATAATCTTTACTAATATTATAAAAGCGAAAGTGAGTTTGTTTGTTTGTTACCTCTTCACGCTTTAATGGCTAAACCGATTTTGATGAATTTTGGTACAGAGATAGTTGGGAACCAGGAGTCGGATAGGCTATTATTTTTTTAAAAAGAGTGGGATATGAGCGAGAAAGAGGGAAGAAACGGGAAAACTTAGCGTTGCTATTACAAATCAATAAGGCGCTGCTGAATTTAACGCGAGCGAAGCCGCGGACAAAAGCTAGTAACATAATAATTTGTATATTTTTAAATGTTTTTTTTTTATTAAAAAAATGTAAATAATTCAATAAATGAACGAAAAATACCGGCCTAACCAACCAACACCAACCCGTTTTGAGTAGCCGTGGTAATCAATGCTCGAGCATTATTAAAATAATATTGGGAAAGGAAATGTGTAAAGTCGTGTAAAGGAGATGATTTTTTATAATAAATACCTTTTTTCCGGATGGAAAATCATTAAATAACTGCCCCCGTTCTGGGCGGAGGGGGGAAGAGCGTCAAACTTGTACAGATTAAAACCCACCCATGATCCTTCTTTTGCTTTTTGCGAGCCGCAATATAATATATTGAATAGGTAATGCGATTTGTAAACGATGACCTAATGTAATTCTTACAGACCTTAAAGCACCTATGTTTATGATGAGCTAAAAAACTACAGATTTTGCAGAATTCTAAACGGAAATTAATAAGGGACGTATGGGTTTTGTACATTAATGGACGTATTTTAAAATGATGACACGTTTATCCTTATTAGTTAAATGATGACAGTCAATAAAATAAATGTCGATAATATTTTTTTGCTGTCTTCCTCAAAACATGACGTAAAATATAATTTTAGTTGATCTGTTTTTGATTTCTGATTTTATAACGATATGTCATGAAAGTTTACTTAACTTCGGTTATTAAAGAGAATTATTTTTTTCAAAAGATAAGAACATTACTGTTCACTTATATAATGAGAAATGTATAACTATATTAACGTAGATTTAGTTGTAAATCACACAGTTATACAAAACAGAATAATTAAAGCACTAAAGTGACATTTGGTGTTGGTATTTAGTTCTAACGTATACTTCCAGGGATTTTTGTATGTATACCAGCTGTAACTATTACCTACATCGTCAGGAATTTCACTATAAAGTTTTGCTCCTTCATATTATATATTTTTCCTACCATCATTAGTTTTAGGTGTTCTTTACAAAAACATTAGTCAAAAATGATATCACTGTTGACCGCGACTGTACTTCCACCACATTAGACACAAGAAGCCTACTTGCATATTAAATGCTAATGCCAATATAATACGCTCTCCTTATATTCTTCCATTTTATTATTTCACCAAAACTCGATGAAAAATGAACGTGAAAACATTACTTATGTTAAGTATATCTTCATTTGTTTTAATAGTAACATGTATTGGTGATCATAGAATTGATATGATTATGTCATTTGTCACTTTGGATAATAGACCTACATCGCTGCTAATACCGTATTTTTGCTGGAATCAGCGTAAGTAAATATTACCCTTAAATATTAAGCCCTTCCTAACCTTAGTCACCACAGCTTTGAAATTTTACGTCACCAACTTGCCAACGACAGCATGGTTGGCGCAGTGGCTGAGCGATTGACTGCTGCGCTGCGTGTCGCTGGTTCGATCCCCGCGGTCTGGCTGTTTGTGTGCACACTACACTCGTAGCCCCCCCCCCCCCCCATCGTAAACTAATGTCAGAAACCTTGAATCACTATCAGCATTCTCCAGCCAGAGTCCCAATTTATTTGGAGTCGGTGTAACCTGTCTTCTTTTTTAATTACACGACTGCCCCAAAAAAGGAGTGTTATGTTTTTAGGGTTCATGTATGTTTGTATGTATATGAGTTTCTTTATTCCATCATAACTTCTTAACGCCTGAACGGATTTACATGTATGGGGTATCATTAGAATCCTTGCATCGTCCTGAGTAACATAGGCTATTGTAAAAGTATATAAATGCAATGTGGCGGGTATGATAAATAAATGATCACCCACATTTATATATTTTTTTATTTATTCTGTTAATGCATGTGATTATCGTCTAGGATTTGACAAATGGATTCCAAAAATATAAACATGTTACACTGTTAATCAAATTGTCCATTAAAAAAGATGTTTTTCAGTTGATCCGTTGACAACAAACAAGGTGCGCCATCTAGTGGCAATTAGAAGAACTAGTGAAGAGTAGATTTTTATAAATAATCTAGTTCTATCCCAGAAAATCATAACAATGCCAAACTTAAACTTCATTGGCTTAGTAGGTAGGTTCGAACTTCGAAGCAAATATAGGCAGTTAAATACAGATAACATTTAAAACACGAAATCCTTTAAAAGTTCCATTTTTCTTAAGAATGTACGGAACAGTTCAGAAAACTAGACTGCCA